>OX352772.1:129263221-130536834 GCA_947095535.1 Poecilobothrus nobilitatus | reverse complement strand
ATAAAAAAAAAAAAAAAAAAAAAAACACGCATTCCTTAAAGATACACTTTAAAACTAGTTCACCAACATTAAATAACACGTGTATTATTGTTTACATATAATAGTTTTGCTAACTATTTTCATGTTGACCTATTATAATATACAATCAAAGAGCTCTAAAAGACTTGTTTTACCCCAACTTCTAACAGAATCCAGGTCACAACACTTCCGGTTTCTCTATAACTCAAGGCCATTCAAATGTAGGTTAATTTGCGTGGACGTGCGATATGGTTTATTAAAAACTAGGTCGTGCGATATAGGCTTATTTTTTCCCATGCCAAAGTGCCCCTATACCTACTCGGGCGTATTGTGAACAAAGTTGTTAATATTCATCTTGAATATTTGCACGTTGTAAATGCAATCATAACCAATTCTGGGGAACACTTGTAGTACAAAATTCTGGCGATGTTTGTACTACAAACGAATTTCAATAAGCCGAATTAACCCATCTGGGTATTTGAACTACATAGGGGTGGGCAGCAGAAACTCTGCTTGTTTCTCTTTGGAATGCTTTGAGAGGAGGCATCAAACTTTTAATCTCGTTAGAGCACGAACCCAGCACTATAAGGTATCTATAAATTAATTTTGAATTGGTCTGAAGAGTAACCATCAACCAGTACACGAATCGAACTATTCGAAAGAAAATCTCCAATCCATTTTTTAAATATACCATCGAGGTCCATTGCTTTGCATTTAGCAATTAAAGCATCATGCGAAACTCGGTCAAAAGGCTTAGAAATATCCAAAGCGACAACATCAGACTCCCCAGCATGGTGGAGGCTCATTTTGAGCCTTTCACAGAGGCGTGTCATGAGACCACCTATTGACCGATGGGTTCGGAATCCATATTGACACTCATGAATTAATCCTTTGTTGTGTAGATATTTCAGAAGCTTTCTATTTATTTAATTTTCCATTATTTTGGAAAGGACCGAAGTGATAGAAATAGGGCGGTAGCTTGACGGATCTTTTTTGTCCCATTTTTTGAGGATGGTATGAATGTGCGCTGTCTTCCACTGGGTAGTATACCTCCCCGAAGAGAGGGTTAAATGGAAGAGATTACGCAATGGTTTCGCAATAGTAGAAAAAGTATTTCTAAGAACTGTGGCAGTAATGCCATCTGGCTGACTTTTTTGTATCCAAATTCTTAAGAGCTTTAAGAACTGCACGAGTTCTGAAGGAAATTCTACCTAAGGAGCAGTTAACCTTAGGAAGAATGCATGGTCTTTGTGTTGACTGGGAGGCGAAATTTTTGGCAAATAAATCTTCTTTTTCTTTGTGATCGAATACAATTTGGTCATTGTTATTAACCAAAAGGGAGAACGAAGAATCGGCACTTTTACCATTAAGGCTCTTAGCAAGGGTCAAAAAGGATTTGCTATTTTTGGGAAGATTTAAAAGGTGCCTTCTCAACGGTCTGTTGTGCAAGAACTTTAGCTTGTTGATAATTCTTCTACACCAGTTTCTGATCCCGATATAGCTTGTCGTATTAGCTTCGGTCTTATCCAAAATAATGGAAAATTAAATAAATAGAAAGCTTCTGAAATATCTACACAACAAAGGATTAATTCATGAGTGTCAATATGGATTCCGAACCCATCGGTCAATGGGTGGTCTCATGACACGCCTGTGTGAAAGGCTCAAAATGAGCCTCCACCATGCTGGGGAGTTTGATGTTGTCGCTTTGGATATTTCTAAGCTTTTTGACCGAGTTTGGCATGATGCTTTAATTGCTAAATGCAAAGCAATGGACCTCGATGGTATATTTAAAAAATGGATTGGAGATTTTCTTTCGAATAGTTCGATTCGTGTACTCAGGTTTGACAAGCTTCCTCCTTTTTAGATATTGCATTTGCAGAAGCAGGTCCAGGAGATGACCAACTTGGTCTACACGGTCAGGAATTTTGGTGCGATTTTGAACAAGTGGAGTACGATGGAATAATGAAGCGAAAAGCCCAACTTGTTTACTAATTAAATTTTGGAAACAAGTTTTCAAAATTTTCAAAACAAGAAACAATTTTAGATTCTGGGTTTAATTCCAAAATTTCATTAATCTTGTTGGTGAGATTTTCAGTCTCCGAAATAGACTCCAGTTCACTAGAGTTCGGAGACCTGAATAAATGATTTTTACCCAAATGTGTTGCAACATTTGGTTGGAACACTTATTTTATGTAGAACTCTGTATGCTACATCCTTACTAATATAAAGAGCAATCCCTCTATGGCGCACAAAATGAAAGACAAACGAGGAATTGTCAATGACAAGGTTGTCGTATTGAGCAAGCAATCACCTGGGCTTAACATAATGCTAATATTGCAGGTTTTACTGAATTAAGGTAGCCTTGGACGACAAGAAAATACGACTGCAAACCACGAACATTACAAAAATTTACGCAAAAATTGGCAATGATTAATATTAACAATGGGTTGGAAACTATATAAATATAATAGAAAAAAAAATAAAAAAACAAATACAAAACACTAAAAGATTCAAGTATTTAAAGTAGCAAAAAAAAAATTAAATTTTTTCCCTTCTTCCCCAATTTGACAAACAAAGAGTAAATTAAAAATTAACCAAAGTTAACTAAATTTTAATATTGAGTGCAATTATCAATAAATAATCAATAATTAACACTTAATTATCAATTAATTAATATTAAAAGATTAACAATCAATAATTAATAAATATTAATATTAATATTAAGCATCAATAATCCCCACAGATAACAAAAAGTTTGCAAAATACATTCAACAGTTTTAAATTCCTTATCGAAAATAATTGCAACTCAAAGTCAACTGGAGGTAATGTAAACGCGATACTTAAATAATGCTTAATGTAACCATCGCAAAATAAGGTAGAAAATTAGTAGAATAAACCAAAATATAATATATCACAAAAAATATGAATTTATGAAAAGGACGGATATCTATTGTTTGATCATTTGACGTGTAGTTCTACCACACGAGTTATATATTTTGTTATATTGTTGAATATGTTCTTCGGAACAATATAAAAACGATATACACAATTTTGTGGTTGGTCTTAAGACTGATTTTTTATTTATCTCTTTAAATTATTTATATTAAAATTTACATATTATACTTATTGCTAACATAAGCATTTCGTAACATAAAACAATAACATTACTTAATACTAATTTTCGAAATGCTTATGGATTTGTTTTTATTAAAATTTATTAAAGAAATGCTAAGTTGCATTTCCTGTTATTGATTAATTTATTTATCAAGAGGTGAATGAGTTTTAAGTACTTTTATATTAATCAAGGTTAATTGATTCAAAGTTCAAAAGCATTTACAAACTTTGAATATATAACTCCTCCACCCCTTGACAGAAGACTCTCCTGAGTCTTTTAACTTTAAACATTTTAATAAATTTATTTAAATATACATAGTATAAAAAATGTTTGTATTAGAATTCTAAATAATCTAAAAATTGCAAATGAAATTCAAAACAAAAAATTAGGTTACAAATTTTTTTTTTTAATGCATTTCTCTGCCACATAAATGTGGACAGGAAATTACACAGCCTTTCCTGTTCAGGCGTGACTGTAAATGTCGTAAGGAGGAATAACTCTTACGACGTGTTTGGGATTCGAACCCACACTCGCTCGGTGTTTACAGCGTACTAGGCCAGCGAGGCCCCTAGGTTACAAATTAAGAATGCATTTAGTAAATAAAATTATGACATAATTGAAATTTTTTTTTATTTTTGCGGATTTTTTTTTGTTTTGAAAGAAAATTATTTTAATGCAATTTCATAAGTATATTATATTTTTTGTATAAAAATTTTTTTTGTTTATTTCTTAGGTTTTAAATTTCAAATAAGAAATTATTTTTTTCATAATTATTTGTTTTACAACTGCGTTAACTTAATTTAATGAACTTGAAAAAAACAAAAAAAATTAGAAATTGGCAATGAAATATTTACTTACAAATTATAATTACGTTTAGAATATGATATTTAATACATTCCTTCTCTCTACATAATTAAAATATTATTATGTAGTATAATTCTTGTTTTTTTTTTTTAAATTTTTGATAATACAAAGTGAGTTACAATTATACTTTTATATATTTTTCTTTTGTTTATTAATTGTGTAGAGTTTATTAATATAGTAAAATGATATCTTATACTAAAAAATTAAAAAAATTTAAAGAAAAAAAAAATTTTGGTTAATACATAGTGTAGTAACTATAAGTTGTAGTTACTTTTTTTTTTTTTTTTTATATGTATAAACTTATATACATAATATGGTTTAAATTTTATTAGACAATATTGACCTTATTTAATTTAGCATTAACTTACTAGGATTTGTATATTAAAACATAGCACTTTAATATTAGTTTTCATTGTTATTTATAATTTTTTTTAAAATCTATATCATGATCAATATGAATTTTTGTATTTTGCTGGATGTTTTTTATAACACCAATTTTAATTCGTTTTTGTCTATATATAATGTAAGAAATAAAAATTATTATTATTACTACGATTACAATTATTGTCCCTAATGTAAAACTGTGACTTATATTTTTATGATACTCGAGTTCTTCTATTTTTTTTTATTTTTTTCCTGACATTTTCATTTTCATTTTTGGGTATTACAAATCTTTGAGTAAATATTTTTTGATTATTACTAAATTCTCTACTGTTAATTTTAATTGTATAATTATTAAAATTATAAAGTAATTTCTTTTAAGAGAAATTTTTCTTTCGTCACAAGTACTCGTTAAATTACTAAGTTTTAAATTGTTTACAATAATAATATTTTCATCTATTACAAGTATTTCTTTTTTTATTATGTTTACAACTTTACAACTTATTTGAATTATAGAGTTTTTTCTTTCAGCTAATTCTTTTAATGTTCTTCCTTCTTTGTAAGAGAGTGTTTTGTTGTCATGGTGTATTATGAATTCAATGTCAGTCTCTATTTGTTTTTGAAAAGAGTTAGTAATAAGTATTAAAATATTTTTGCTAGTTGTGAAAGAATGTGTTGGAATTTTAAGAGCAAGAATTATAGATTCGCCAATATGTTTGGCAACAGCTAGTCGGATATTGGATAACTTATGGAAATCGATTTGATAAAAATTTATTTCTTCGTCCGTCAGTATATTAGAATGCAGAAGACCGAATCGAGCTGGGGCGATATTATCCTGTATATGGTTAATTTGTTGTTCTAGGAAATCTAACTTAAACGTTTGTTCTAGGAAGCCAATTTCCGATTTAATTGTTATCTCTTCGCTGTCAAGTTTTTTAATTTTTTCTAATATTTGTACTCTATCTTGTTCGATTATGTCTTTAATTTGGATAAATGTTTTATTAAAGTTCTCGTTTACCTTTATCTGTTGGTTTGAGTTATCAATTATATTATGATTATTTTGGTCTATGGTCATGAGATGGTTTTCAATGTTTGTTCTATCGTCATTGTACATTGATCCAAAAAGCCAATTAAGTATATTCCCCCCTAAGTTAATGAGACCCCTTTTTTGAATATAAGGAATTAGTGTTTTTATTTTATTTTTTATTCTATTTATTTTGTTATCTATTATATTTTTATGGTTATTTAAATGTATCATATTAAATGTTGACTCTATTGTATTAACTAAATTTAATATATCGTTTGCGTAGATTTTATGTAGGATTATGTCAAATTTCTCCACTATTTCAACGTTACTTACTTTTATTTCGACATACCCTAATTCAGTTTCTATTTTTTCGATTATCATTGTTTGGTGGGATGCTGCCGGTATTAGTAGCAAGAGTATCCACAGTGCTATTGTCTTCACGGTTATTTGAGTAATCTGCAAATTTAAATGGACGTTTAATGTTAGTTTCGTGAACATTAGTTAAGTTATATTTTCTAAATTTAGGTTCTTCCTTATGCCTAAGCGATTTATAATTTTTTATGTAGGCAATTTTTCTCTTTTCGTTGTAATCTTCTCTATTACAGTTTCTTTTATTAATAATATTTTGTTTTAAGTTGTTCAGTCTTTGGTACACTTTTATGTGGTCTACTTCTTTATTTTGAACAAGTAGTGGCCTTGTTTTAATGGAAGAGTGGTAAGTATTATTGTAAATTTCTACGGTTTTAAGAATTTGTAATTTGATTGGTAGTTTTTCTTCCAGATTTAAAGATCAAATTTTCTCCGTTATAGTACCGTTAAGTCATTCATTACCTGTATGCCTATTAGGTTTTATGGTATTCTATACCTTCTCTCTCACAAAAATCTTTTATGTATTTTGAATGCTAATAATTTGTCTTAATGCCCTTAATGCTAATAATTTGTCTTATTTTTTCCAATAATGTAAAGTGGCTTCTATCTTCCAAATATAGGGAAATATCGTGTTTAGAAATGTTCTCAATTGTGTTAAAGAAGTTATGCTTACTATTTGTGTAGATATCGATATGAATTATTTCATTTATCGTTTTAGAAGTTTCGGTTATGTGGAATGTTTTTTGGATTGGATTTGGAAAATAAAGATATTTGTTTTTTTCAAGTTATCTATATTGACAATATCTCTTGCAAAGTAACTACATTTAACGAATTTTACTAAATTTCTGTTTGGATATAAATTTACTAATTTTAATTGAAGTTTATTGTAATCTCTATCATTTAACTGACTATAAATACCTTCTTTTCCTTTTGTTATTTGATTGCTAAAATTGTTTGTATCTTCATTTAGATAATTTCTCTCAGTAAATATTCTCTTTTTATTAAGAATTTCTTCACAATCCGTCTTTTTCCTCAACAAGAATTATTTGCACTTTAAATATGTTAACAACAGTCTCTAATATTGGAATACGATCGTCCAGTTCTTCTCTTTGTGAATGAATCGTTTGCATGTTTCTGGTTGTGAATGATTTGAATTCATATTTAAGGTTTCTAATCCCACATTTGTTTTATTAATACTCATATTTTCAGTATTGTTACAGAGTATTGTATTCAGTATTGTTTTCAGTTTGTTACACATGCTATACATTCAAAGTTTGTAAATGTTTTTGAACTTTGAATCAATTAAAGTTGATTAATATAAAAGTACTTAAAACTCATTCACCTCTTGATAAATAAATTAATCAATAACAGGAAATGCATTTCTTTGATAAATATTAATAAAAACAAATCCAAAGCATTTCGAAAATTAGTATTAAGTAATGTTATTGTTTTATGTTACGAAATGCTTATGTTAGCAATAAGTATAATATGTAAATTTTAATATAAATAAGTTAAAGATATAAATAAAAAATCAGTCTTAAGACCAACCACAAAATTGTGTATATCGTTTTTTTATTGTTCCGAAGAACATATACAACAATATAACAAAATATATAACTCATCAAAATATATAATATATTTTAATTTTTTAAAAATTTTGTTTGGAAGTTTTGTATGAAATGGGTAGCAGTTTTTTTTTAGTACACTGATAAAAAAAATGTTTAGTTAGAAAATTATATTGTTATTATAATAATCTAAATTAATAATAGTTAAAATAAAATTAGAATACCTAGATAGTTAATTATATAATAAATAAATAAAATTATAATAGTTAAATTTAGTTTAGTTGTCAGAAATAATATATGAACATATGTAAGTAGTATATAAAGTATTAGGTTCCTACATTCAATTTGCAATAAATTCCAATTTCCAACAATTTGAATTTTATGTTTTGTTTTTCATAATTACGTAAATTAAAAGTTTCATAAGCTATTTATATAATACATAAATACCTACATATGTATATGTTGGTATGTTTTATATTTTGTAAATTAGATCGCATAAAATTTTTGGGGAGTGTTTTAAATCAAAATTACGATTTACGAATTTAATTTTTTGTACCTATAGAAATATGCATTGTCTATTTTTTTTTATTCATCAAATGCATATTCATAGGTATGCATTTGATTTTATTTTTATTTGATTTATTTAAAAAAGAAAAAAAACAAAATCAGAAAATAAAATTTTTCAAAAAAATGGATTCTATTTTGATTTACATATATATATACATATATATGACTGTATGTATGCATGTATAATAAGAATAAAAAAAAATCTTTTTCTACTTCTTTACTACCGCGAATCATACATACATGGTTACATTACAACATGATTACATAACGTCACTCATAATATAAATACATATAGGTACATACATATTATGTAAGTATGCGCTTAAATTTCATGCTTAAACCAACAACAATAAATTTTAAACATTTTTATTAAATGTGAATGTACATATAATGTTTGTGGATATATGAATGCATATTATATTTACGTTCAAATTAATAAATAGAAATTTTTAAGTTAAAAAAAAATAATTCTGTTAGCTGTAGTAGGATAATACATATACGTACATATGTATTTTGTGAAAACAGCAATAAAAATTTTAACGTACAGAAATAATATTAATAATATGAGAATTTAGAACTTACAATTTTAGTACTAAACTAATTAATATTTTATGTTAAGAAATATTTAAGAGAATGAAATGTATATTAATATATGTATGTTTGTACGTATATTTAAAAAAATTAAAATGTGTAATTTTCTCTTTTAAAAAATTCAAATTTCAATGTATGTAGTATTTTATGCACTTATGATCAAGGCCCTTGAGTATGATTTGTGGTACGTATTATTTATTGTTCGTATCGAGACTCACATCAATTATCAGACCATGAAGTGCAGAGAGTAAAAGCTTAATAATGGGTCAGCTTTTAATAAACTTACACGTAGTCTTATGTAAAACGACGAAGAACACAGTTGCCTTTGTCAACTCTTAGATACCCGTACGTTCAGTATATTCACAGCCTGTCACTCTGCTTACAATAATATTTTTTTAATATTTTAGTATTTTAAAATAATTTGGGTGAATTTTATAATTTCTAGAACTGTGGGTTATACATATATTGTACATATTATACATTCTTCAAAAGCAGATTTTAACCTTCCACATAACGATTATCGATCCAAAACTTTTTCAAATATTCTATAGTACCATTTAATACTAAGCGGTAAATGTATATTAAATTTAGTACAAAAGTACAAAATAGTAAATATAATTTTAAATATTATCTTATATTAATGCGTACATAGTATATTTATATTGTTATAAGTATATCGTCTTACATTGCAATATTTCTTTAAAAATATTTCCATTCATAGACTAATTTCTTATAACTACAATAAAATACATATATGTATGTATGTAAATACGGCGCTATATAATATACATCTATACTCTTATCATTCATTCATCAGCGGCATACACGATATGTAAATAAACTTGATATTATATAAGTATGTATGTATATCAATATCAATATCATATAAATAAAAATTCTTCAAGCAACCGTTATGTTGTTTATTTATTTACATTTTTACGGGTACTTACGTACGGGTATCTAAGAGTTGACAAAGGCAACTGTATTCTTCCTCGTTTATTTTAAAAGCTTCTTAAGATAAAATGCCTCCATATCTCAATAGTATACGTCGAGACTACTTTCATACTTACTTTAAAATTTTGTACACGCTTATATGGCTATAATCGAGACTCACATCAATAATGAAATTATTCATATGCGCGATATCGACCACATTCATGTGTTTTCAGTTCTTGGCCTGTTTACTTAGGTCTTGGTCTGTATTATCTATATTATTTTAACATTGAAAGAGTGGCACAGTACAGTACTAACCAAGTACTGACTTACAGAGTACAACCAGATAACAGACACGACGTGAGAGTTGGAAATAGCCATATTAACAATAACAATATGAAAATTTAAGAGACAGTATAAAATGTTTGTTCCTTAAATTAAAAGTAGTTAATTTTTTTGTTTTGGTTTATAGGATTTTACTTATGTATGTTCTATATTGTATTGTGGCCAGTGTCAGTCCAGTGGTGAACTTTTTTTAAATTGTTCAACAGCTTCTCTTATTTGCAAGATTTGGAATTTAAAATATCAAAGATGTTGAAAAAGGTTACTATTACAATTTAGTAAGTATCGTAAAATCGATTTCTTTTTGACTGGATGGAGTGTGAATTTTAAAAATGTTAAAGAATAAGTACATGTATGTATTACTGTATTTACTGAATAGTAGATACATTTTTGCTATGTATGGGGTGCACATTTGAGAGTTTTAAGAATTGAAACATTTTTAAAATAATATGTCTTATATTAAATGCAAACTTTATGAGTTTCAGTTAAAAACTAATATGTAAATGCCTATATATTATAATAATAAAATTTTGAGTTTATTTTATAATAAATTTATTTATAAGAATTAATAATACATATATAAATATGAATTCAAAAAATTTTAATATGGTTTTTTTAATGCAATAAATAATATTTATGTTTTCCGTACTGGAACTCTCTGGCTTTTTATTGCGCCATCTTACTGTGCTAATAAAAGACTGGGCCGTAAGTTGTCGAAATGAAGATTTTAAAATAATATGTAATTAAAAAAAGTGTCTAACTGTAATTATAAAATTTTTTATATGTGACTCTCTTATTAATATATGTATACCTGGCATAATATGTAGTCCAATTTTAAGGATTTGTTTCTAATAATTTAAAAGTTCTTTACAGTTTACTTTTTTTTATAATTTTCTTTAAAGTAGGTACTTATTTAGTTTAACGTTTTGGTAATAATAATTTGTGGTTTGTTGAAATGGTAGTCCGGCTGTAACACCCAATCTATTCACGAAACAGAACGAATCTCCGCTGACACATGACGAACTCAGACAATAACTTTCGGCTTTCAAAAACGGTCAACATGTACACTATGTAGCTGTATTTTAATCTAGATTTGCTCGATTTTCGAGCAGCGGGCAAATACTAGTAATAATAAGTGTGCCTAAATTTGTATACATATATTTACTTACAAAAAAAATAATAAGTTAAGTTTATTATAATAATATAAAAAAAAGAAACAAAAATGTATAAAGTTAATTATAAGTTATAAGAACGAAAAAAAAAAATTATGTTTAAAATAATACAATAATTTTAATGTAATTAATTAAAATAAAATAGTGTAAGAAAAAATTGATGCAAGTTAATGTATTACTTTCAATAGAAAGCAAACAAAGAGAAAAAGAAAGAAAATGTAAATCTATCTATACTTTAATAAAATATTTGAAATTGTTGGAAAATAAAATTAAATAATAGAATAAAAATTTTATAATTTTGTATTCTTATTTAAATTGAATGAAACCATTAAAAATAAAAAACTAAAGAAAAGCAATATCTCAAAAGCAATAATATAATAGACAAAAAATAAAGAGAGAAAAGAAAAAAAAAATAATAATAGTAGGAGAAAAAAAAGTGCACTTATATTATTTATGATTCCAGATCCGAGACTATAAAACACAAAAAAAGAATTAAAATTATTAATTAAAAGCAATTGAAATAAACACAAAATAAAAAATAAAATTTTATTAAAAATTCTAAAAGGCTGACCTTTCCCTTCGACTATCAAACGAGGATCTTTTCCGTTTGCAATCTTTTTGTAATTTGATTTGCTTCGCCTCATAGTATAACTTACTTTGTGACAGTTTCAAATCGAAATTCAGTATTAAAAAGAAATTTTAAAGCTTTTTTTATGTAAGTATTTCACTTTTAATTTACACATGAAACTTTTATAATATCCTTTTGACTGACGTTGGCCTGTACTTTTGTAATAATTTTAAAAATAGTATCATTCGCATTTTGTAAGTTTGGTGGTAAGCCGGCGACTACTAAATTTTTATTATTTTTGATTTGCTCGGTTTTATCAATTTGTGATTGAAATTTATTAACCAGTTTCTCTAGGTTATTGGTTTTTTTTTATAAATTGTGTTCCAATAATTGTTTGTTCTGATTAATTAAATCAACGATTGAACTTTGCATTGAGAAATGTTAGTGGTTTGTAAATATCTTTTACAACAGTTGAAAGGTGTCCTATTACATTACTGGCACTACGAGTCCTATTTTCTCCTACAAATTCTTCGGCCTTTAAGTTTGTCAGATCAGATACTTCGACTTCTTTCACTGGATTACTTGTATTATCGATTTGGGTGCTATTATTTACCTCATCTGGTGAAACATAATTATCTGCAGTTCCTGAATGATTTATTGCTGTATTAGAGTGCAACGATATCCGTCTGTCAGCACTACAATTCCTGCATATAAATTTTTTGCTTTTTTCCATGTACTTTATATTTATTTCCCTTAAATTTACACATCTATCATATATTAAACTTTTGCAGATGGAATATTGAATTTTCAATTCGTTCCTGTCTACTTTCAACTTACAATAACACGCCATCTTAACAATTCAAAAATTTTAATGCGTAAGAGGTTTTTGTTTAACCAAATTGTTTTTTATCTTAACAATTCAACAGTTTTAATGCGTAAGATGTTTTTTATTTAATCAAATTGTTTTTTTTTTTTTAAATTGATATTAAGTATTAATTTTTTTTTGTTGTTTATAAATTTTATTAAATTAATTATTAAATTTATTTTCAATTTAACCACTAATTTTATATGAATTAATTAATTGTTCAAATTTTTGAAAGAAATGAAATAGGTTTTTGTCGCGGTTTAAAAAACACGTCTGATTAGCTACCAAAAAAAAAAAACAAAAACAATTTAAGACGATCCAATGATCCTCTTACTCTAAAAAGGGCAGATATTGGAATGAAAAACTTTCAATGGAGGCATTAGTTGTTTAATTTCGTTAGAATAAATGCTTACTCCTACGAGGTATCTATAAAATAACGTCAATGACCAAACTGTACGGTGATGCTTTAGTAGAGTGAGCGGTGAGATAACAATGGGATCATTAATGAAACGAATAGCTCTATTTTGCACTTTATTGAGATATCCCAGCGCTGTTTGTGGGGCTCTTGCCCAAATGTGCGCATTATACTCCATTTTCGGACTAATCTACGTTTTATAGATATTGAGAAGGTCAGAAGGGAAGAAGCAAAATTTGCAGCGATACAAAAAACCTAAACACTTAACTGCATCTTTTGTTATACCAAAAATGTTTTTTGACCAAATCAATTTTTGATTCAGCTCGATACCTAAAATGCTTAAGCCCGTTGAGTGTTGCAGAGCTTCACCATGAAATACCAGATTCGGTATCGAGGATGCGATTTTTCGCGAATTCAAACTGCATTGTGTTTTTTTGGTACTAAAATCATCTCTGTTGACTTCGCCCCATTTTTGTATTTTAGCTAAATTATTATTTAGCTCACTGATAGTGAAATTTTTAGCTGTTGTGTTAAACTGATGATTAACGTTAAAGCGGCTATGAAATTCATAGGAAGCTACAAGGGTGCTGTCGTCTGTGAAACGGTGAATTGGATGGGAGATTATTGAAAGGATATATTTAATAAATATTAAGAAGAGTGTAGGAGATAAAACTGATCACTGCGGGACCTCAGCATTTATTTTATATTTGCCAGATGGATATCCATCGACCAGAACACGAATAGTGCGATTCGAAGGGAAATCTTCAATCAATTTAAGAAAACCCCTACATAGACCTAATACTTTGCTTTTTGCCAATAAAGCATCATGCCAAACTCGGTCGAAAGCTTTAGAAATATCCGGAGCCACAACATCCGACTCTCCAGAGTGGTGAAGACTGATGTTAAGCTTTTCGCAAAGGTATGTCACGAGGTCACCGGTTGAACGACGGGCTCTGAACCCGTAATTTTTTCCATTATTTTGGAAAGACCGAGGTAATAGCAATAGGCTGGTAGTTTGAGAGTAGAAAAAACATTCACAACCTTTCATTGGGTAGGATGTATACCAGAAGTAAAGGAAAGGTACAAAAAGTTACGTAGAGGTTTTGAAATAGTGAAGGACCAATGCAGTAATACAACATGAACCGGCTGATTCTACCAAAGGAACAGCCCTCTTTTGGGACAGATGTTGGCTTTAGAGTTGACTGCGCAGTGTTGAGTTGAAGGAGAACTGTTTGCCAAATAAGTTCGCCTCCTCCTTAGAATTTGATA
Source organism: Poecilobothrus nobilitatus (assembly GCA_947095535.1). Classification (NCBI taxonomy): domain Eukaryota; kingdom Metazoa; phylum Arthropoda; class Insecta; order Diptera; family Dolichopodidae; genus Poecilobothrus; species Poecilobothrus nobilitatus. The sequence continues at coordinate 130,522,773 of OX352772.1, read as the reverse complement.
CAATTTAGTTGTTTATATCAACAAGTGGTGGGAAAGAATACCCATTGGTATCTTCTTTCAAACTTTTGGCAAACGTCCAAAAGGATTTACAATTCTTTAGCATGTGGAGAATTTTACGTTTCAATTAGAATAAACATTTTTTCTTGTTGATAACTCTCTTGCATCCTTCGAGCCACTATATAGTTGATTCTGAAAATGGCTTCTTTGCAAATGCGGTTAAACCAAAATTGTACTTCTGTTTGATGTTTACTCTGGAATGAGGTATGAGTAACCGCATTGGCTAAAATTGCTGGTTTAGCGGAATTTAAATGACATTTGACGGCATGGAAATTCGTTTCTAATCCGTAAATATTACAAAAATTAACGTTAAAATTAGTAATTTTATAAACAGTATAATATACTAAAAATTAAAAAATTGGATATTTATGAATTAACTAGTTATCTTTTTAAATATAAATTAAAATTTAAAAAAAAAAAAAATCAAAATAAAATGAAGGCTAAAAAAAAATTAAAATAAAGAATGTACGATACAAAACAACCCAAGCATGATAACAAATTTTTATTTAATAAAATTAAAATTAAACAAAAAAAAATCTTAAATTAACAAATTCAAATTATTAAAATTATTTTGCATTGTGTGAGCAAATCAGTGGCGGCCGGTAAAATTTTTAAAAGGAGGTGCTGAAAAAAAATTAATTAAAACTTCGTATATAATACTCATTAAATGAAACAAACATTAAATGAAATAAAAAATACAAATAATTATATAAATATAAAATCCATTCTTTTCGATTTCTTGCGGCAAAATTTTTCAATAACTTTTTCGTTAAAACTTGTTTTTTGGCAGATTAAACCCTTTTCTATTGAAATCATAGCTTTTCCCAAACAACAAAAAAAAATATTTAATACTATATTATTAAAACGTATTTATCAGATTATAATTAAATTAAATTTATCAGTTTTTTTTCAATTTTTCAATGTAAAAATATTCATCAACTTTAAAAGACGTAGAGTAAGTATATAACTCTTTTGTGTAATAAAATTAAAAATGTCATGAAAAGACCATTTTAAAAAATTTTTAAATATAGAAAAAAAATTAGTTAAAATAAATTTATAAAAAAAGTTTGATTTTTAAGTTTCAACTTTTACTTCTAAGTTCTAACTAACTTTTTTTTTTATAATATTTTCAAAACTTTTCAGATTCATAAAAAAAGCAACAGTAATATATGTTTATTTTGTTTTTAAATTACTGTCGCGAATCAGTAATAGAAAATAATGGCAGTAATTGTCTTGTCAATCGATTTAATTCATGTTAAATCATAAATCATAATAATTCATGTTAAAAATTGTAAACCAAAAAAAAAACATACCAAATAAATTTTTAGGTAGCCTTTCTAAAACAGAGACTGTAAAAGAATGTAGAAAAAGAAATATAAAAACAAAAAATTAAAAACAAAAGAAATAACAATTCAAATTTTACTTTTAGTATCAGCAAGATGTAAAATAGAATTCATATTTAGAAAAATTTTCCAAATTGGTTTGGTGACCATTTAAAAAGTGAAATTTTAATTTTTAATCTGTTTTTGCATCTCGCAGTTAATTTTGTTAAAATTTTATAAAAAGCACTGCGGTGGATAAAAATTTTGTTGGAGTTGTCTAGGTAGTCTAACACTGCAAGTTACCTACTGAGGAGTCCAGTAGTGTTTGGATGGACGAATCACTCCAAAATTAACTTAATTTTGAAATTAAAAAAATAAGAAAGTTAATGATGGCATGAATATCATGTTTACGGGTTTCAAAAAACAATTATAGTAGATAAAATATACCTATTCTGGCACAAAAGGCTTAAGGCGTCAGTTTTTTATATGAAAAAATTATTGTTTGTTGTTAAAAAGGTAATTGAAATAACGGAATGAAAATATATATTGTGTGATTGAATGAAGGGTATTATGGATTTGAATTTAGGTTTAGAGTGTGACAATATGTGTTATGAAATTTAAAAATTAAATTATTTAGTGGGTACGATGTTATTAGCGTAGAAGCTTCATCAAGTTTAGACGTTAGGAAAAGAGAAAGTTGGGAATTCGGCAGGTTCGGAGAATTGGAATAAGATCATAAGGGGCCAAGTTCGGAGATTTAGGATCTCAAGATGGAAAGTTTGAATATAAAAAAAATTTTGATGGAATTAGTGCTTTGGCTGTATGATTGAAAAGGGGCCCTTTGGCTATAGCAAGGACCAGTTATTGGGAGCATGTATGAACGATTTTAGATTTTGAATAGACTATATTATATTGGAAAGATGTAGTGTTATGAAATTTAAAAACATCCTATAGTATGTAGTGAATGTTTATGGTTTTGCGGTAAAAATTAAAAAATGTTAATTAATTTTAATTCTTTTTTAATATAAAACTTAAAACAGGTGTATTTACTGCTGTTGTTTTTATAAAATCTTGACTAAAATGACTAATGAACTTAATCATGAACTTGATTTGAATTCAGAATTAAGTACATATGCAAAAGGAAAAAAAGCTTTTTGTGATAAATTTATTTTATTAAAATCATATTATTAACTTTACTAAAATAAAAAAGCGAAAGTAAAATGTATAAATAAAAAAAATTAAGTATTTTAAATATGTGTAGAGTATTAAGTAATATCTTCTTTGTTTATTCATGAATCATGTTTTTTATCAAAACCAAGCCATCTAACTAAAACTTAATTTCCTTTTTTTTAAATATTTTTCTATAAGATACACATGTGGATTTTTAACTGGTGTTAATTCAGGCTAATAAAAAGAACCAGTTGTTGGATTATTTTTGTAATCAAGTAAATTGTATGTTATTGGATCAGTTCTTTTAATTTTTGCAATTGTAAATATTTCTGTTGACCAGTTGGGTTGAAAACCTTTTGGGTTGTTAACACAAAACGAAAATTATTATGGTATCCCAATTCAATGATTTCTAAGGACAATGTGGTTTCTGCTTGTCCAAAAGAATATTGCAACTTATTTTCTGATAGTTTTCAACAAGTTTATCGTCCAACAGCAGTAGTTACAACTTCGGCTAACTCTTTATCTAATAGCTAGAATTTGATAATTACAGACGTGTATCTTTCTCAAAGTGAAATTCTCGAAGCAATTTTGAGCCTTGATATAAAAAAGATGCTGACCCGGACTTAATTCCTCCAATCTTTTTGTATAATTGCACTCACAGTATAATCTTTTCTCTTCATTTTATTTCCAATAAGTCACTTTCAATTGGGATTTTCCCACAAAAGTGGAAATCCTCCCACTTAACCCATATCTTTAAAAAAAGGGATAGAGCATCGGTGAAAAATTATCGAGGTATACCAATCCTTTCGACCTAAATCTTTCCTATACCTAAATTATTTGAAAAAATTGTCGTTGATAGAATTACTCCTATCATAAATGCTAAACTCAATGAACAACAACATGGTTTCAGAAAAAGTCCTTCCATTACAACGAACCTTATGGTTTATACATCTGAAATTCTGAATCAAATGGAGAAAGGGTACAAAGTTGATGCTATTTACACTGATTTTAGTAAAGCATTCGATCGTGTAGATCACTTCACTTTGCTAAACAAACTATCAACTTTTGGCATTTCGGGTTCATTTTTTGGGTGGCTTAATTCTTATATTTCAGAAGAACTGAAAATGCCAAATTTCATGGTGCATTATCCAACACAATCGGGGTCGTTTCTGTTTAATATTTTAATACACTTCACATTTCGTTTGCTGATGACCTAAAAATATATCAAGTTATTAAAGATAATCCAGTTAATGCAGCTATACTTCAATCAAGCTTATTAGTGTTACAAATTTGGAGCACGTCAAATAAATTGGAACTCAACATACAGAAATGTAAGATTATAAGCTTTATGCGAAAACGATCTTCTTTTATATAGGACAACAAAATAGATAACGTAACTTTGAAAAGGGTTTTTAGCATTGATTTTATTTTATTGATTTAGGAATTCTTATCCATAATAAACCTAATTTTAATCTTCACTATGACCAATTTGTTTCAACGGCTAATAAAATGTTAGGTTTCATTAAGAGAAGAGCTAAAGAATTCAGTGACATAGCTGTGACTAAATCTCTCTATTGTTCGCTAGTTCGATCTATCTTAGAATACCCTAACTTTATATGGAATCCAGCCTTTCAAGTTCATTCCAATAGAATCAAATCAGTTCAAAAACAATTTCTTTTATATAATCAATAAATATAATCCTTCTGGATTTGCTAATCTTCCTAGTTACACTATAAGACTTAATTCATTAAACATACTTTCTTTATCTTTACGGAGACAATTATTGTCTTCATGTCTTTGATATTTTGAATAATAGTATTTCTATCTAATCTCTTACTAACAAGTTTGGACTTAACGATAGTGTTAGGCAAACTAGAAATACTAAATTTTGAATGGATTACATACACAATACAGAGTACGGAAGAAATGAACCCATAAATAGATGTTGTACTACTTTTAACAAAATTAGTCATCTTTATTCTACACCCATCTCCAGAATTACCTTCAAACACATTTTACAACAACATTTCTCCACTTTAATGACCTCAAACAATTAATTCTTACCTCGGCAATTATTTTTTTTTTTTTTTAATCCACATTGAATTTTTTAAAGTTCGGTTAAAACGTTCTACTATTGATGCTTTCATTTCAGAATATGTATGATAATAATTAATTTTTTTTCTTTCCATAAGTTTTCTAAATTCTTTGTTGAAAAACTCTTTACCTTGATACGATTGAATATTTTTTGGGTATGATCCAGCTCGTTTAAAAATGTTTTGTATGCCAAAAACGTTATTAGCATTTTTAGTTTTAATTGGCTCAGAATAAGCATACTTCGAAAAAGTGTCTATTACAGTTAATAAATATTTATTTCCTTTGTTATACTTTGCATATGAAATCATTTCTACTAAATCCATTTGAGATGTATCGTTTAAACCTTTTTGAATAAATTTTCTTCGACGAAATTTCGTCTGGCTGGTCTATGTATTTCCGTTACTATTTATGCCCTTGACATTATGCTTGTACTTACCATTCAATCAAATTTTTCAATTCTATTTTATAATTTTCTATAGAGCAACAGGTTCATGTATCTGGTCCAGATGACGGGGTCCAACCCCGAGGACAAAGAGCAAAATAAGTTCCGTATATTGATGTAAATTTTTCTGTTGTTGAAAATTCTTTAATGTATTTATACATGTGAAAAATACGTTGCTTATGCTCATTTAATAACACAGCGGAATATGATTTTAAAACCTCTTCCACTTCTTTCACCTCCACCTTTTAAAATGAGAAAAAATTATACATCTTTCACCTTCATTTTTTAAACTGCTAAGCTATAATACACTTTTGCTGCTTACATATATTTCAAGACGAAACTATTTTACCTCTTAATCATTTTTAAAACACGAACCGATAATGATATATTTTAATCATCCATTTACGATTATGGTAGTGGGACCATCTGGATGTGGGAAAACAACAACCCAAAATTGAAAAAATAAAATGGTGTAATCCAGAAATTTCTGCTGTTCCAAGAAATATAGATTTCGCTAATATAGACTTTTATATCGGCATTCTGGAAAAGGTTAGTGAAAATGAAAAAAAACTTACGTTAAGTGTTTAGATGCTTTAATGTTAGATTCAGCAAACAAACAAGTATGTGAACTTTTTACTAAAGGTTCGCACCACTGTAATTTGTCTATTATATTATTAACGCAAAACATTTTTCATCAGGGGGAATTCTCACGAGAGATTTCATTAACGTGTAAATATTTGGTACTTTTTAAAAACGCTCGAGATAAATCACAGATTTTTCCTATAGCTAAACAACTATAACTGGAAAATATAAAAAGCTTCCTGGGGGTATATAATAAATCAACATCAAGCCCACAATGTATTAGATTTAACACAAGACGTTAACGATTTGTTTCGAATTAGAACCGAATATTGGGAACCGAATTCAGAGGAATATTGCGTTTGTTTTTGTGCTACCAAAGATTTAAACAATTGCTTAAAATATGAAACGGTTAAAGAAAAACCGACATATGTTACATGTACTAGAAAAATGCGGCAACAAGAATTGTAGTAAAAATATTCTAAGATATTGTGATGATGATAAAATAAAAACTATTGCTGAAATTGCAATTAATGTGTTAAACGGAAACAATAAAATATCACCATCACAGAAAACAAAACTAAAAAAAACATAAAAAACAATTGAGACTTTTAGCGTGTCCACAAAAAGGTATAAAAGCTAAACGAAAAGTGTTAATTAAAATTTTTACCTATATTAATTGGTACAATATTATCTGGTGTAATAGAATAACTTCTCAGTAAGACATAATGCAGCGAATGATTGTTATGTCACCAAAAATATTTTCAAAATTTAGCAAATTATTTCAAGATGATAAAAACTTGTATTTATTGGATCAAAAAATGAAAAATGTTTTATATGAGAAAAAATTAAAACCATTGCAAAAATGGTACTAATATCCTAAACCGTCAAAACCTTCGCAAAAATGGAATTAACAAAAGAAACGCAAAAAGATTACCAGAGAAGGTTAATAATCTTACATTTGATACAGGCACTCAAACAAAATTCTTTTCTAAACGAAATGCATATACAGAAACTCAATTACCTAAATACAAATCAACGTCAGCACAGACCGATTTTGTACCATTAGTAACTGATGATGTGTTTGAATATGACCATAAAAAGGAACATTCAAATATGGATATCGATTTAACACATTGCGATTTGGATGATGAAAATTCATTTAAAAAATTAGCTCAAACTCAAATGTTGAAAGATAAAAAATTAGTAGAAAGACCAGCTCTAAGCTCTGATTATCGAATGTTTGAAACACGAAGTGGTGATATAATATCATTGCTGTACCATCTCCTGAAAAGAAAAGACACTTAGATCGGCCGGCAGTGCAATTTCCTCCACTATACTTTTACAGTTTTCTGAAACAAAAAAACTAAAACCATTATTTAGAACTCCACAACTAAGGACTTCATCAACACCAGAATGGACAACATTTTATGTTTTGGAAGAAGTTAACAAAGATGGATAGTCAAGATGACTTCTATGTAACATTATTTAGTAATGATAATCTAAAACTATTTCCAGACAACACTTTAGCTTCATTCGAAAATAAATTACCTAATCACTTTGATTTAAGAAATGGAAATTGGAAAGTTGGTCTTTCAGAAATATATCTGAACAATTTGCTATAAACAGAAGAATTCAACAATGACAAATGTGCCTTTGTCAATATGGGGCAGTATAATGTTTATGTAAGAAACATTGAAAAATCTCTCGAAAAAATTAAAGTAACCAAATCTATAGGTTACACATATTATTCATAAGACGATTCGGAACTACATTTGGAAGTTTAATTTTTGTCCAACGCTTATTAAAAATATAACTCCTAATCCAGCGTTTACTCAAAATAAAGTTTTCAAATAATTTTTTAATGAAGTTAAATATCTCTACTCCTAAAATTATGATGATGTAATATTTAAAAAAGTGGCAGAATCTAACCGAGGAGATTTAATTCGAATATAGCAGACTTTTGATGAAGATAGTTTCTATATAAAAGTTAATCAAAGTTATAATGTAAAAACATTACTAACTGAATTATTTCAACAGAAAAAGAAATATAAAAATTTCAAAACAAAATTACCTGAACTATTACCTGTTGTTGATGATGAATTGAATGGAATGGTGATTTATTCAGATATAGTTCAATCATCTGTTTTTGCAAGTAGCAAAGTGCGGCCGTTGAGAGCTATCAACATAGAAAATTGTAGAATACCTACAAATAGTGAATTTGAAAATGCCCATTACATACGTTTAGAAAAAAAATTGTTTTGAAACGATAGCGATTAAAATTTGCAACCAATACGGTGATGGAATAAATTTTGTTTCCAGTTACCATCCAACAAAAATTGTATTGAAGTATTGATTCAAACATGGAAAGAGCTTACATGAGATATTATTCCTCTGAAGTACGAGGAAGAATCAACGATATTGGACCTTTATTACAATTTTATACAGCTATACAAAAAGGTCGTGGTTTTGGAAATATATTTGGAAGTTTAATTTGTTACTTAAAGCCAGTTTTTATATCAGGTTGGGACTTAATTAAAAAAGAAGCTGTAAACACAAATAAAAATATTTTTAATGATATAGCATCTGGTGCAAACATAAAAGAAGCTGTAATTGATCAAACCAAAGGCGGCAAAAAAAATTTACGGAAATCAGTAGCTAACCAACTGCATTCGATGTATGGTGGAAGACAACCAGCTATAAAAAGACAAAGAGCTATAAAAAGACGAGTAGTTTCTAAAAAGACACATTTGATCGAAAAAGCGACGAAGAAAGCAAAGTAAAATCTCCGATATATTCAATTAAAAATAGAATATATGAAATCTGAACTTGATCTTATTGCGTCATTACCTGTTCAAACGAGAATTTTGCAAGTATCAAGTTCAGAAGAGGTAGCATACAATCCTTTAGCTTCTTTAGAGGCATCGCCGTCAACCATTGAATTTGTTTCGCTTGGGAATGGAGATACATATAGAGATTTATTCAGTACCTTTATAAAGTTTAAAGTTCAAATATTAAAAAAAGATGGATCAGTTTGGAGTGCCAACGATATAATAGGTACCGGAACTGAAGCAAAGACAGCTCCGCAGCCCAGTGTTGTAAATAATTTATTACACTCTTTAATTAAACAATGTAATGTAACCCTAAACGGAAAAAACATCCCTATTTCAGATTCCTTATACCATTATAAAGCATACATAACTACTTTCCTAAATTATGGTACAGATTCCAGTCAAACACATCTGGAAGCATCTCGTTGGGAATTGGATAAGCTGGATGCCAATGATTTCAACAATTCTGGTTCTAAATCAAGACTAAAATCATACAACAATTCTGCAATAGTAGAATTAATGGAAAAATAACATGTAGATTTCTTCAATACTTCCAAATTACTTTTAAATAATGTTGGCATTCGAATTTTTTTAGCATTAGAGAAAGAAGATTTTTACATTTTCTTTAACGAAAACGATGAAAGTTATTTAAAAATTCTCGAAGCTACATTATACATTATACATGTTGTAAATGTTTCCCTTATTTTGTTAATAACACGCCAACAGTTTTTTTTATAAACTTTAATTTCTTCTAATTTCTAATTTCTAGTTTGAATTTTATAAATAATTTTTTTCTTAATATATTTTTTTTTACAACGCCACCTGCACTCTTGCTATTTGTACATTGTTCTTCTTTTTTAAAAACTGTACTTTCAGAGAAATTGCAATAGTATGATTAATATTTATTTTATTCGATAAGTTAAGAAAAATGGAGTTAGGTTGGAGTGTAATTATTATTGAATTATACAAGAGTCAAATTTTATAAAGATTTTAAATGCAATATTTGATAGTTAAATTTATAATATTAGTTGATTAAAAGTTAATTTAGATTTTAATAAAACTTAAAATTTAAATAATATGTTAATACTTCGATTTTTAATAAAATGAATAATAATTAATTTAGATTTAAACAATTGTGAATTGAAGTTTCCAACATACTCCACTTTTCTCCAACATACTTCACCCCGTTAAGAGCATTCTTAACAACATTTCACAGTGGTAGTTTATATAATTTGGCAATAGGTCTTTTTAATGCTCCTGAAGCTGTACGGACTGTAGCTACTCTGACTAAATTATCCTTGCCTGGGTGAGTTTCGATTATTCTGCCCATAGTCCACCTGCCAGATGATAGATTATCATCTTTGATTGTAACTAAATCACCCGCTTGTAAATCTGTACTTATCTTCTGCCATTTGGGACGTTGTTGCAATGATGTTAGGTATTCAAGATGCCAGCGTTTCCAAAAATCGTTTTGCATTCAATGCCCTAATCGCCATCGTTCTTTTAATGAAATTGCTGACTCTGATGGTTCGATCAATGTTGTAATTGCATGACCAATCAAGAAATGTGCTGTTATCAATGCGTCAAAACTAGATGGATCCTCGGTAAGCGGAGTTATTGGACGTGAGCTTAGCAAGCCTTCGATTTGAATCAGAAGTGTAGTAATTTCTTCATACGTTAATTTTGAATTATTGATGACTCTGCGCAATATCGATTTGACTGTCTTTACACCGGCCTCCAGAGACCACCAAAATGTGAAGCTGAAGGTGGATTAAATTGCCAAGTAATATTATTTTCTAAAATGAAATGAGAAAAACTGAAGGTGCTGAAGGTGGATTAAATTGCCAAGTAATATTATTTTCTAAAATGAAATGAGAAAAACTTGAATTATTAAAGTGTTTTACAACTTTAAGATAGATTTCATTCAAATATCTTTTCGCGCCAATAAAATTAGTTTCATTATCACTGTAGATTTTAGCGGGAATACCGCTACGTGCAATGAATTTTTTAAAACATGCTAAAAAGGTTTGAGTAGATAAATCTCCAGCTAGTTCTAGGTGGATTGCGCGAGTGCTAAATCATACAAATAACGAAATGTAACCTTTTGTTGCCCCCGCTCCTCTTCCTCGACGATTTATTAGCTCGAAAGGACCCGCATAATCAACTTCTACTTCTGCAAAGGCTCGAATAAAACCTAACAGTTGCTTTGGAAAGATTAGCCATCATTTGTTCAAAAAGTTTTCCCCTATTTTTTACATAACCCCTATTTTTAACATTTGTTGGCAACGGATTTAATTATGCGACGAGATGATATTATCCAGTATTGTTGTCTAATGATGGATAGCAGTAGGTTACTACCAGGATGAAGATGTTTCTCATGAAGATATTGTACTAGATACATTACGAATATGTGATCCTTTGGTATTATTACGGGATGTTTTGTTAAATACGATAAAACCGAGTTTTTTAATCTACCACTTACACGCAACATACCATTTTCATCAATAAATGGAGATAAAGATGCTATGCAGCTTGAAGTTTTAATCATTGCTGAACCGTTGAGTTGATTAATCTCATCCTTGAAAGTCTCTGGTTGAGCCCACTTTATTAGACAACTGTAGGTCTTCTTTATATCTTCACTGCGAATGCATGGAAGTTTCTCACTCTTTGTTTTTCCGTTGGCCACCATTTTTCTTGAAAGTTCACAAATTTTGTATAAATAAGAAGCATTTACTTAAAATGTGAAGAATTGAAGATAATTTTTAATAGCGTATGAATAAATTTTGCAAAAAGTCATCTGGAATAGTCACATTTAGAATATCAATATAATTTTTACGGTGTTCTACTATGTTTGTCTCTCCTGGTTGCCAGTTAGTTTTCAGCCAATGAGGACCATTCCACCACAGAGTGGAATTAATAAATTGTTCAGGTGTTGATCCCCTTGATGCCAAGTCTGCTGGGTTGTTGCTGGAAGTTACGTGATGCCACTGCGATCCTGGTAACTCGGAAAGAATTTGTGATGTTCAATTGGCGACAAAACTCTTCCAACGCCTAGGATTTGCTGACAGCCATGAGAGTACTACGGTAGAATCGGTCCATGCGAAACATTGCTGTTTCGGAATTTTATAAACATTTTCCACAAACTTCATAAGCTGAGTAAGTAAAGATGCAGCACACAGAGTCAACCTTGGTACTGAAAGTTGCTTAATTGGACATACTTTGGTTTTTGCAGCGACAATAGCTGTTTGAATACTACCATCTTGATTCACAGATCTGCAGTAGATTACAGCTGCATAAGCTAACTCTGACGCATCTGAAAAGCCGTGAAATTGCACCTGAGTACAGTTGATATTAATATCTCTGGCAATTCGCAATCTTTTCAATACTGGAAGGCTACGTCGTAAATTTAACCATTTTCTGCCCACTGTTTCATTTGGTTCATCGCAACCACAATTCTGCAGCCATAATTTTTGAAAAATAATTTTAAATACAACAGTGACGGGTGCGATTAAACCTAAGGGATCAAATACTTTACTTGATTCGGATAATATTATTCTTTTGGTAGTACCAGATTCCGCTGGTAGAATGACATCAAATGAGAAACAATCCTGTTTAGGCAGCCATTTGAGCCCTAAAACCCGTACACTTTCAGGGTTTTGATCAATAGCTAATGATACATTATTATCAGTTTGCTTACTGATTCTTTTCATAAAAGGCACCGAGTTAGAGTTCCACTTGCGTAATGTGAAGCCTCTCTTATTCAACATCTTCATCAATTGGTTTTGTAATTCGATTGCTTCCTGAAGATTGTTGGCACTCCCTAATAAATCGTCAACGTAGAAATTATTTTTCAACGCCCTTCCCACTAAAGGGAACTGACCATGGAAATCGATTATCAATTGTTTCAACGCTCGTGTTGCTAGGAACGGCGCACATCATGTACCGTAAGTCACTGTTGTTAACTGGTAATGCTGGATTGGATATGTCGGGCTGTCTCTGCAGAGAATTCTTTGATATCTCCTGTCATTTTCATTGACCAGCACCTGCCTGTACATTTTTTCAACGTCGGTTACTATGGCGATCTTAAAGGATCTGAAGGATGCTAAAATCTCAATAAGATCGGGTTGAATTTTCGGACCTACGCAGAGCCTTTCGTTGAGGGTTGTACCATTGCTAGTTGTAGCCGTACCATTGAAAACAACTCTAATCTTGGTTACCGTACTCGTAAGTTTTATTGCAGCATGATGAGGTAAATATGCTCATCATAACTTGATAATTGGTCTGATAAAATCCTTTCCATATGCCCTAGTGCTTCATAGTCAATCATAAATTTTCTATATTCATCAAAAAGTTCCGAATTCGATTTGAAATTTCTTTCTAACGACAGAAAACAGGAGGTTACAAGGTCAATTGATCTTCCTAAGCGTGGCATGTCAGGCTTGAATGGGAGTTTAACTCCATATCTATTTATGTGAGGATCAGTTGAGTGAGTTTGCAAAAAATGGTTTTCATAAGATTTTTCTTCTTCGGTTAACTTATGAACTGCACACTCTGGTTGGCTCTCTATTTCCCAAAATCGTTTTAAAGTAGTGTCAATATGTGCGAGATTCGTATGAAGTGATGTGAGATGTGTTTCAGGTGTTGAATGTTGTATTTCACCTGCGACGATATATCCAAAAATCGTATTTTGTAGGACAGGAATATCAGGTGAAATGCTTAATTTACCATCTTGAATAATTTGAAAGAAGTGATCTGCTTCTAGTATGATGTCTATCTTCTGCGATATATTGAAATTTGGATCAGCTAAAGCTGATCGTGATGTGTATAAGATTTGTGCATGATTTGTATAAGATGTTACGTGATTTGTGTGAACTTGTGATGATTCTGGTGAGTTACGTGAGTTCGTCGAAGTTGAATTATTAAAATGCACGATTTGTTTTAAGGTGAGCGAAGATTGTGCAGTGTTGTGTAGCAAAGTGTGGTGAGCCTTCTTGCAAACATGGTATTTGAATCGTGATTTGCAATTTTGTGATGTATGGCTAGCATTTATGCAATTGAAACATAATGAATGCGTTGCAACGAATGTTCGTCGGTCTGCTGGAAGTAAAGCCTTAAATTGTGGGCACTGAAATAAAAAGTGTTTGTCAGAACATTTTGGGCAAGTTTTGGTGTCGATATGAAAATTTCGAACATGTGGAGCTGAGTTTTGATTTTTTTTCTGAGGATCAAGAGCTTCGAGTGCGTCGCAACGTTTAGTTAAAAAATTAATAAACTGTAGAAAAGTAAGAAATTCTGTTGTTTACAAAGTAATTTATCATCTGTTTGCGGACATTATTGTCATCATTGTCATCATCTGTATTGCGGACATTGTGTATATCTATGGATGCGAAGTTCCCGTAAAAGCATAAAATATTTTCTTAATTTATTCGACACATCATCCCCACTTAAAAGCGATGGAAAGATACAAAGAATATTTCGAAATTTTTTTAAAACATGTGGGAGAAATACTATAAATACAAAATTCTAAAATAAAATTCATTAGTAAAAATAAAAAAGATGGAACAATCAACAAATTCAGAAGTATTTGAAACACAAAAAGGTGAGCCAGCGCAGAACCTTTTATTAAACTATATTTATTTTGTGGATAAAAAACAAACCATAAAAATTCAAATTGGATTTAATATAGAAAATTTTGCTGCATCAATAATTTTCCAATGACAAAACAAAGTCATAAGCGAAATGAATTATTTAGAGTGGTGTACATTTTATAACGATTTTAAAAAGAGTGAACTAAAATTAAATTCAAAAGGATTTTCGATAACATTTAATCATGCAGAGAGCACTAAAAAACTTACATTGCAGCTAAATGACTCGTTTTTGTCTCATGCTAGACTTTATACAAGCAGTGATGTCATGTAACAATGGAGCTGAACTAAATATACGAGAATATGTATTCATATATGTTGAGGGATGTATCGCAAGGAATAAATTAAGATTGGAACACCAAGATTTCTACATTCCAATGAATTTACACATAGCTCAGTGTAACTATTCCAGAATATTTTTTGAAATACCTTTGTTTTTGTCAGAAAAATTATCTTGATCAACAATAAATAAAACAAATATTTTTTAAACCCAATTATTTTCTTTTATTAAATACATATTATATAAATTCATACAATTTTTTACAGCACATCTTTGTAAATTTTCTGTAATGTGATGGTGAGAGCAAATGGCGGTGAAATTCCTTAGTTTCTGAGAAATGGAATGTCATTATCTAAATTGATAACTTCTACTGAACTGGAAACAAATTTATCTAAAAATTCCTTTTTCTGGTACCCCTTTACATAAACGACATCGAATGAATTTAAATGTTCCTCTAAAACGTTTTTAATTTCTAAATATTCTATAAATCCATCATTCCAGTCAAGTCCATTAATTGTATTTTTGTTGTAGTTGTTTTGTTGTTTAGCATTTTCATTTCACTCCTCGAGTGAATAAGGCGCTTTAAACACAAACAATATTGGAATGAGGAAGCCTTCAGCCATCAAAGTAAACTCTTTCAAAAAATATTGTTTATTGTTTCCAATAACAAATTGTAAATCTGCTACTGCCTTGCTCCTTTGTATACTAAATTAGAATAACTCGAAAAAGGACTGATTCGGACCTTTAGGACGGAAGTGTATAATTTAATAATAGTGTATTTTAGTGTATAATTTAATAATAGTATTCGATCTATAATGGATTTAGTAGCCAATGGTTTTGTAATATTGCAATATATTCCTGTGTTATTTGTAATATTAATATGAATAAAATAAATAAAATTTCTTTTTTTTTTTATTTCATATTGTTTTATTATTTTATTTTTAAATTTGTTTAGTAAAACTTTTTACAGATTTCTACAAGGTTTATCACATTTTTAAAATAAATAAAATTTCTTTTTTTTTTATTTCATATTGTTTTATTATTTTATTTTTAAATATGTTTAGTAAAACTTTTTACAGAGATCTACAAGATGTATCAAATTTTTATTCTGAGTTGCGTTTTATTTGTAAACATTATTATATATCTATATATGGCTCATTATATTGAATAGAATAATGACCCCAAGCTAAAGTCTTAATGTTATCATTGACTACATATCTCTTATCATTTAAAGAACTTGACGCAATTTTATTTAATGACTGTGTATATATTGTATGTAATTTAAACTTAAAAATATTCATTTTACCATCTAAAACATTATTTTCAAATAAACATTTCTTGTAGTCATTTATAGTTAATTTTTTACAGCAGCTTTTTTAATACCTTTACTTTTTTTATAATTTTATTAGGCAAAATATCTAATAAATATATTTTTGATTTAAGTCCTATAAATTCTTTCACAATTTTTCCATTACTTTCATCTTTAAATAAACCAATCATTTTTTTATTTAGGAGCGGTAAACCGTAAACATTATTGGGATCATAATCAGATGTATCAAAAGCACATCAGATTTTATATCTTCAAGCACATCAGATTTTATATCTTCATAGAAATCTTCAGTCTTTATATTATATATACAACTATATCCATGTATGATGTAATTCAATTCAATATTTAAATTATACCTAGGCTTCATATAGTCATAGTGAAACTTATACATATGCAACAGAGCTATCTACTAAGACTGCGAAACCGAAGTATATCGGCTTATCAGATAACACTTTCAACGTATTTATCTGAACTGCAGAAAAATTTTCATTGAATATTGCAATACTATGGAAATTTGGTTTCATAATCAATGATCTTGCCCGAAGATGTTTCCCTCTATTCTCCCAAGAATCAGCTATTTTAACTATTTTTCTTTTATCAACGTTTTCCATAGTTTTACCATAAACAGCATTATTCATTAATTTAAAAAAAAATTTTTCAAAAGAATTCGTTGCTAAAACTCTATGACTAGTATTCAAGTTAATATACTTTTTTAACCAATCCGATTGTTTAAACTGCATCACTCTACGAATCTTTTCCAAAATTAGGCCATGTTTTTTTAAGCATTGCTTCAAATTTTTATAATGAATTATATAATTTTTTTATCATTTTACTCTAATAATAGTTTATTTATTTTACCATTGGAAGGTGTTTTGTTTTCACAACAAAATGGTAAATCATTGTGAATGTCATGTAATGATTGAGGATATTTTAAATCTACTTCCAAAACTTAAGTTATTTCAGAATCATCAGAAATTTCATCTATTTGCAAATCTGATGGATTTTCAAGCCACTTAAAAGAACCGTACGGAAGTAGTTGTGACATAGCCCAACCATATAAATTATTTGCATCTAAATATATTATATATTCAGATGCTTTTGCAGGGTTATATTGATCCTCCATATATTTATTATTTGATTTAGCATATCTTTTTAAACATTGGCTAATATCTCCACGAATACTTTGTTTAAAAAAATTAAACATATTAATATCGTCAAATAATTCTAATTTCACTTTAGTATATTTTAACATAGTATTCCAGATAAGATCTGGTAAAGTAAAATATTGAGCTGGATCTAAAATATAAATTTTGATGCAAATTTCCCTAAAATTTTCAAATATGTCTGTTAGTAAAAAAACATCAATTTTTAAGTAGTGCTCCAAATAATCTTTTTAAGTTTGACACTGAAAGACATCCCAAACTTTTTTATTATGAAGACAATCTTCATCTGAACATATAGTATCAGTCATCTGATTTTTAAAGACTTCTTGTGGGGGTGAATAATTTTCGTTGAGCTTTTCTATTGAATCTATATAATCATAAGGAAAAACACCCTTTCTAATTAACAATTCTAATTTTTCATTACTTTAAAAATGTGTTCTAAAGGTTTCTAACTTTTCTCTACCTAAATTTTCTGTCAATGATTCAAGACTGGATTGCATAAACCTATAAGAATCTAAACATTTCATTTGAAAATATTTGTTTGTTCCGTCAATAAAAATAGATTTGGTTACAAAATTATAATTTTGTTTGTTTAAGGGTAGAACTGAAATAGTACCCTTTTCCGAATTTAACTCTTTAAATGTTAAATGAGCATCATAATTAGAAAAATTATGAAACAATATAGGGAAAAACTTAGGTATACGAAATAATATATTACAAGAGTTATGTGCTGGACAATATATTTACCTGTTAGATGAAATATTTTTTTATATTTACCTGTTAGATGAAATATTTATGAAATATTTTCATTAGATAGAAATATTTTTTCACAAATATGACATGTTTCATTTTTCATTGCTTTCGGTTGTTCTAAATAATTTTCAAAAATAAATGTACAATCTTTTATTAAAGCTGTGATGAAGTTCTTTCCGCAATCCAATCCTAAAAAAGTTAAAAAAATTTTATAAGTTTCTTTTTTTATTTATAAATTTTATAAAGCATACCTGTAAAATCTTTATATATATTTAAATTATTATCAAATGAACATTTGATATAATATGAAAAAGCTATCGGAATATATTTTTTAATATTTGTTATTGATCAAATTTTAGGACTAGATTCACATGTTGAAACAGGTTGCAGCAAACTTTCTGAATCAACATAAATTACAAATGGAACCCTCATTTTTTTATGTCAATTTTTAAAAGTTTATTTTCAGGTCTGGGTAACTTGGTAATAATGCTTCTACCTTCTTGTTATGAATTTGTAAATTTTGTTGTGAAGTAAAGCCACATAAACATGTTCGACAAAAATAATTCTTGTGCCCGTGTTTAGAAAGTTGATTTTGCACTAATCTCGACAAATTTTTAACCCAAACGTTATGCGACTTTCCATTTTTTGTAATTAATAGCATTTCAATATGATGATTTTTTACTTCCTTTGTATGGTAGTAGGGTCCAATTATTTTTATAGAATTTTTAAAACGTTTTTCATATCCATATATGGTGATGCTTATTTCCGGGTTCATTCTTTAAAATTTTTTTATATCATTATGATGAAGTGGAAATTCTAAATTACCAAACTCTAATTGTGCTACTTTTGCATTATTTAAAATTATTGTTTCTGCTTCTATATATATTATCAATAGCATAATATTCACATCTCTGAGGACTTCTAATTGCTGTGTTTTGTAATGCTGATATTAAACACCACTTGAAGCAATGTACATCTCTATTTTTTATATTAATGCATACTTTTTTCTCTTCAATTTGCTTTGGTAATTTATATATTGCGAATCTTTTAAAGGTTTATATTCATTTATATTTATTTCCAAATGAAGTAACTTACTGAAACTCCATCCAGAATCTTTTTCTTGGAATTCTTCGGTTTCACTGAAAATCTTTTCTATCATATTTTCCAATGCGGTTTCTATTTCATGTTCTGAATGTATAATTTCCATTTTACTATTAAAAGATTTTACACTAAAAATATTTTGCACTTCATCATTTTCTAATTTATGAGGCTTTACATATTCTGCGAATAATTCAATGTTAAATTTAAACATTTTTAATTTTAGGAGCTCCTTTTTTAAAAAAATTATTAAATCATCCTTTATCATTTCAAAATATTGTTCTGCTAATATTATGTCCTCATTTTTATTTTCCAAAATAAAAGTAGCAATCCTTCTTTGAAACCCTTGTCGTATAATTTTAATATAACCTTCATAAGGTAATGTTGCTTTCGCTTTATGTGAATTTGTTCGAATATGGTAGTTCCAATATTTTTTATCTACTTCCATGCTACATTTTTCACAATATTTGATTTCAATAAAGCTATTGTTGCCTTTTATTTTCTTTGTTGATGCTGTACTTTTCGGAAATATTTCTCCTCTTATTATTTTTATTTTAATGTACATTTTTAATATGTACTTGAAGATTATCTTTTCTTCCAAAAGTTCCACCTATCACAATTCAATTTTTTTTCCTCTCTTTTATGCTTTGTCAGTATATGACGTTTAATTGTTTTAGTGGTTAACAGTTTACCTCAATATTCACATATAGCTTCCATTTTTTTTGTTTAATTAAATGTTAATTTTAATATAAAGATCGTTTATGTTAAACGATATTATCTTTCAGTTATCAGTTATCGTTGGTATTATAAACACGTTTTTTTTTTCTTTAGCGTACTTTAACTCTTTTTCTTAATTTAGTTTTAATTTTAATTTTCTTAATTAAGTATTTAGTGAATCATAAAGTAATATTATAAAAAAAAAAAAAAATACAAATTTACAATAAGTAAAAGTATAATAACAAAAACAATAAGAAAAATTAAACAATTAAATTTGAAAATTTAAACAGTATATTAAAATAAGTGTGTCAAATTATATTTCTTATTAATTTGCTGACTTTTGCATTTGTATTATTGTTATTGTTTGCAACGTAATAAAAGTGTGTTAATAATACAATTTTTTTTTTTCCTATTTAATAATTTTGTGTTGTCCCGGTTTTGTTTGTTACAATGTCATTTTGCAGTAAAAATATTGCAGTAAGCAATAGTTTTTCCGCATTTAAATGTGTCCATATCTGACTCATGACGCAGTGGTTAAGTCGCCAATCTTTCAATCGAAGGGTCTTGGGTTCAAACCCCGGTCAGGTCATAAATAAAAAATATGTAGTACTTTTATATCGTAATAATGTATATCGTATAATTAATAGTAGTAATAATAACATTAATAATATTAATAATAATAATAATAATAATAATAATAATAATAGTAATAGTAATAATAACAATAATTATAATAATAGGAATAATAATATTAGCTGCTACAGTGGGGCTATCTTTGGTTATATCATGCAAGTAAGGTATTATATACTGCTGCACGTTGTAATTCACGGATGGCGCTGACTCTGTAGCAAAATAATAACAATAACAACAATAATAATAATAATATAATAATAATAATAATAATAGTAATAATAATAATAACAGTAATAGTAATAATAACAATAATTATAATAATAATAGCTGCTACAGTGGAGTCATCTTTGATTATATCATGCAAGTAAGGTGTTATATACTACTGCACGTTGTAATCCACTGAAGGCGCTGACTCTGTAGTAAAATGATAATAATATTAATAAGAATACTAATACCAATAATAGTAACCGCTACAGTGACAGTGGGGGTTGCCTTCAATAATTACCTCATGTAGTACTATATACTACGACTACATGTTGTAACTGTTGTGAAGGCTTTAGTCACTGTTAGCAAAATAGTAATAATAATAGGCGGATTCATTGTTTCCTTACAGTCCCACTCCCAATTCAATGTTTCCGTATCCATTTCCTGTCCTTTCCTATCCCTACTCCCTAGCCAATAGGCTGCGTTCGCAGGTAAGGGTTTCATCCCATTATATTGGCTAAACGGGGGAGGTGGGTTTAGTCAGTAAGAATCTGACACTACCAAGGGGGAAAATCTTGGTGTCTTTGGAAGATTCCCACCTCCCTTAAGAAAAAAAAATATAAGACCTGCAGTAATCATTACGCGAAATTTGATTTTTTAAAATACAAAGGTTTCTTTGTGAAAAAAAGCTGCATGGAACTTACGTGGGTTTAGAAAGAAATTGGCACTCCTCTAGCCTTTGCAAAAACTTCGTATGCGAGGATTGCCTTAATTTTCATGATTTATTGGTTAAAATGAAGAAGGAAAATTTAATAAGCTTGCATGAAATTAAAGATGATCAAATGCAAGTATTAAACAAATCAATAAAGGTAATTGATAATACCAACAATGCCTTGTTGGATTTGTGTCAACGTATTGATGATACAAATTCATTAGATGGCATATCGGCCTCCACTAACGATACTGTTTCCGATTTTAAAAATAATGTTGCTCATAACCTGACTGAAATTAAATCTTTAATTGTTTGAAGATTAAACAATAATAATGATAATCAAGAAGAATCCAAGGTTAAACTTAATTTAAATTTGTCACAGCTAAGTGAATTAAAAAAAAAAGAAGTTGCAACTGATAAAAATAAAACAAATGAGATTTCAAATAGCAATTTAATGAAAAAATTCTCATTGAAAAACTTGACGGCATTTAAAAAAGATAAAGGAAATTATTCCTGTATTGAATTTAAGTCTAATCTTGATTCAATTAACTCACAATTAGAACAAAATTCTATAAATAAATTGAATAACAATTGAATTGAAGAACAATTTACTTCGCTTAAATCACAATTCAACAAAATAATGATTGAATTTAGTGAACTGAGAAAAATACCAAGTGTAAAGATTTAAATAAGTATAAACCATTAAATGGAAAATCTGAAACAGGTGGAAATCAAACAATTCAAAAGTTTGGAACCAATTGGTTTGTCGACGAATGGAACAAGCGAGCTTCAAAGCTGGACTGTATAAATGCCAACCTAAGTTCAACAACTACATACAGACATTTATTTATTAAAAGTACACTAACGCGAACAAATGCGATCTGGCTGTCTAATTTTATTATACCCTACACATTAAGTATAGGGTATATTAACTTTGTTATGGTGTTTGTAACCACCAAAAGGAAGCGAGTTAGGTATAGACATTTATATATATTCTGAATCAGGATCACCGCCGGAGTCGATTTAGCGATGTCCGTCCGTCCGTCCGTACGCACGATAACTCAAAAAATAATGATGCTATCATGATGAAATTTATACTGTAGGTTAACAATGACTATGGTAAGGCGGGGATTGTAAATGGGCGAAATCGGACCATGCGTTCGAGTACCTCCCATACAACTTCCAAAACCTAATACGCATATTTTCGAAATTAATAAAGATAGAAACTTAAAATTTTGTACGAGGGTGTGTTTTTCTGAATTCCTGACATCCCCAAAATTTGAGATGAAGTGGAGTGGTTGTTCGGGTACCTCCCATACAACTCCCAAAACCGAACATGCAAATCTTCGAAATTAATAAAGATAGGATCTTCAAATTTGATACGAGGGTGCTGTTTCCTAAATCCCTGATTTGCCTAAAATTTGAGAGGAATTGGAGTGGTCGTTCGGGTACCTCCCATACAACTCCCAAAAACGAACAAGCATATCTTCGAAATTAATAAAGACAGAAACTTCCAATTTGGTACTAGGGTGTTGTTTCCTGAATCCCTGATTTGTCCATAATTTGTGATGATGTGGAGGAGCTGTTCGGGTACCTCTCATACAACTCCCAAAACCGAACATGCATATATTCGAAATTAATAAAGATAGGAACTTCAAATTTGATACGAGCGTGCTGTTTTCTAAATCCCTGATTTGCCTAAAATTTGAGATGAATTGGAGTGGTCGTTCGGGTACCTCCCATACAACTCCCAAAACCGGACAAGCATATCTTCGAAATTAATAAAGGCAGAAACTTCAAATTTGGTACAAGTGTGTTGTTTTCTGAATCCCTGATTTGTCTAAAATTTAAGATGAATTAGAATGGTTGTTCGGGTATCTGCCACACAACTCCTAAGACCAAACAAGCATATCTTCGAAATTAATAAATATATAAACTTGAAATTTGATATAAGAATGTTCTACCCTGTTGTTGTCTCTAAAATTTGAGATGAATTGGGGTGGTGATCCGCGTGCCTTCACACATTTCCCAAGACCTAACAATCATATTTTCGATTTTAATAATGATAGAAACTTGAAATTTTGTACAAAGGTTGTAACAGCATTTATTTTTTTTAGCTTGTATTAAATACCTAACTAAAATAACTTATGGATTTTTAATTTAATTTGAATTTTTTAGCTGTAGGGTATAAATAAGTCGGTTGCATCGATTTACTGTTATTTTTACTTGTTACAACTAACTATGGTACTATCATATATAATTACTACACCTAAGTTTGTATTAAAAACACCAAATTATTACACCTAAGTTCGTATTAAAAATAAAACAAAAAAAATATTAAATACACCTGCTATAAATTTTCCGTTAAACCTGAGGGCTATGAAATTCTATAAAAAAAATGTTCTCCTGGAATAAAAATGCCATAAATACTAATATAACAATAGCTGCATGGAGGGATAAAATTAAACTAGTTGTACCAGTGAATAAAGGTAAAAATGTAATAGGAAATAAATTTAAAAATCAGATTAATAATAAAAAATTATTAAATTAAATTAATAAAAATAAAAAACTAATAAACAAACTAAAATAAATTTAGCATAAATATAAAAACACATCATCACCATAAACGCATAAATGAAATTGATTTAAACACTCAAAAAAATGGTACAATTAACAACAACTAATATCCAAACTTCATACATACACATACTATAAATCCTAATATAAATAATAAACATTTAACAACTAGTAACAAAAATGATCCAAACTTCATACTTACACATACAAAAAAACCTGCTAATACTGTATCCATGTAATAAAAATAGCTTAATAGCTTAATAGTTGCCCTTTCAGAGCAACAAAAAATAATAATCTTATTCCAATAAATTTACTTAATAAAAATATTATTACTGATAATTTAATTAATTTTTCTATGTATTATAACACCGTTCGGCGTCTTAGAAAAAAAACTAAAACCCTTTTTTCTAATTCAACTATTCTTAACTTCGACTGCTTTATCCTTATTCAAACATTATTAAGCCCTTCTATTAACAATTTAGAATTATTTGATAATACTTACAGTGGCTACAGAAAAGGTAAATACTCTTCAGTATCACCTATTGATGGCAATCAAATCACCCCAAAACGTGGTGGTGTTCTTATTGCGGTTAAAAGATACTTGAACTCAAATTCAGTTTCTATTTCAGACTGCGATCAGCTTGAAATTTTATGCGTTAAAGTTGAATTTAGCAAAAAAAGTTTATTTATTGTTAGCTGTTATATTGCTCCTAATGGTAACATTGAAATTTATAACCAATATAATAATGCTATTAACTTTATAAATGAAAAATTAAGTGATTTAGATGAAATTATAATTTTTGGTGATTTTGATCTCTCAAATTTCAGATGGGATAAACATGACGAGGAGTCACTTATGATTCCTATAAGTATTTCTAGTGAATTAGAAAGCTCATTTATTGATAATATCAATATATATAATTTACAACAAAATTCTTCTATACCTAATTTTCAAGGTAAACAACTTGACCTAATCTTCACTTTAGATTAGAACAACCTCTTAAATATGGACTATCGTTTTTCTCATGCAAATATAGATGTTTTCCATCCTCCCTTAAGCTATTCTTATTGTGTTAAAGCACCACATGCTTTAGGGGAAAATGTGTGCCAATTTAATTTTAAAAAAGCCAATGATGATGATGCTATAAATGAGTTTCTTAATTCTTATGATTTTTCCACTATATTTAATAATATAGATTTCAATGTTATGACAAATAAGTGTTATGAAATCATTTTTAGTAGTTTTAGACAATTTATTCCCATGATCCGACAGAGATCTTTGAATTCTTGTCCTCCTTGGTACACTCATGAATTTAAAAAAAATTAAGAAATAAAGAGAATAAAAGTTGATGGAAATACCTTAATTCTAAAAACGGTATTGATTATAACAATTTCTTAGTATTATTTACTGAATTCAAAAATTTATCTGATGAACTTTATCAAATATATGTACGTAATATGTCTTTAAAACTTAAATCAAAACCAAAAGAATTTTGGAAGTTTGTTAATGTGAAACGTAAATGTGATGAATACCCAACCTTCATGAATTACAATGGAAGTACAAGCAGCGATTCTGCCGTGATCAGTGAATATTTTCGTGATTTTTTTCATTACCCTACACTAAATAACTCCAGTTTTTGTGCTGGCATAAACAATTTAATATCATAAATAACTATTCCGAAATTTCTTTAAATTTGCAGATAACAAGTAACCAAATAATTCAATATTTAGAGAAGCTTAATATGAACTATTCTCCTGGACCTGATAGTATTGCAGAAAGTATTTTAAAAAAATGTTCAAATTCATTTGCATTACCATTATCTATTCATTTTAATACTTCCTTAAGTGTAGGTATTTTTCCAAACATTTGGAAGAAATCACTTATTAGGCCTATTTTTAAGAAATATAAAAAAAATATTGTAAATAATTATCGTCCGATTGCTAAGTTGTCTACAATTCCTAAAATTTTTGAATTAATGATTTTTGATTTAATATATTCACACTGTTCTAACATTATTTCTGAAACTCAGCATGGCTTTGTAAAACACAAATCTACTACAACCAATGTAGTGGAATCAACATCTGCCTTTATAAATAATATGGAATCGGGTTTCCAAACTGTTGTAATCTATACTGACTTTAACAAAACCTTTGATATTTTACCCCATAGTGTCATTCTTCTAAAATTAAAGAAATATGGTTTTCCAGACAGCTTTATTCAATGGATTGGTTCTACAAAGCTTTTACGGCAAATTCAGGTGTTCTTTAAGGTAGGCACTTAGGTCCGCTCCTTTTTATTTTATCCACTAATGATGTCGCTTCCTTTATTAATCATAGTGATATTAAAGTCTATGCTGATGATATGAACATTTTTTAAAAAATTACTTGTATGGAAGATGCCATACAAGAAGAACTTACTTCAATCTGATCTTAATATTTTTTTTGTCTGGTGCACCATAAATAATCTTCTCCTGAATGTCACTAAGTGTAGACACGTGACCATTTCTCGCCGTTCCAATATTTTTAATTTCACTTATTCTTTTAACAATAGTAACTTGACTAGAGCAGATTCTATAAAAGATCTCGGTATTCTCTTTGATAGTAAACTAAACTTTAAAGCCCATTAAGAAACTACTATTCATAAATCAAACTCAATGCTCGGCTTTGTTAAACGGTAGGCTAAAGAATTGAATGATTCGTATAAACTTAAATCACTTTATACCAATCTCGTTAGGCCTAACTTAGAATACGTTAGTGAAGTATGGTCTCCTTTCTATCAAATCTATGTAAAAACAATTGAATAAATTCAAAAAATTTTTCTACGTTTTGCCTTAAGAAATTTACTTGGAACGACCCCGTAATCTTACCTTCCTATGAAAATAGGTTAAACTTAATGCACCTAAACACCCTAAAACTTCGGAGAGAGGTAGCTGATGTAGTTTCTCTAACTGAAATAGTAAATGGGAACATAATTTTACCTACAATTTCAAATAAAATTAACTTTAACACTAATTCTCGCCTCAAATCTTCAAACATGTTCCTAACTGGTAACTACACACCACAGAACTAACTACGGCACAAACGAATCAATATACAGAATGCTATTGATGGGTAATAAATTTAAATTATTCATTGATCTCAACCAATCAAAAGACAATCTAAAACGCAAAATTTTCAATCAAGCATCAAATTTGTAATTTTTAATGTACTGTATAATAAATAATACATTTTGAATGTAAATTTAATTTAATGTAATGTATAATTGTTATTCTAAAGGTAATTTTATTTAAATAATTTATTATATGTAAGAAGAAGTAAATTGTAAATTGTAACTTAATTTTAATCTTAAGAAATATATTGTAAAAATGTTTGAGTTATAACAAATAAATAAATAAATAAATACTATTTTAATATTAACAATGATTTCTAAAAAAGTAGCATATATAAATACTTAACTTTTTAATCAACCAATAATAAAGCATGTTTAGAATAACAACTATGTGTACTAGTTATACCTAACAATAATAACATACTCAAATATAATAATTTTATTATATCATACTACCAAAGCACTTGCTGAAGCTTCTACCATTATAACATCGTTCCAAAGTCCTAAACTTATTAAACCCACTTAATAATTCAAATTTTTAAATTTCATAACACATATTCGCACACTCTACTAGCACACTCTACCGAATCGAACTTCCACAGGACCAAATTGGACTCCTGCAGGTATTCCGGAGGGCAGTTATTGCACCTCCGGGAGACAGTTATCAGACCTCCGGACCTGAGGTCAAACAAAGTCATATTACGCCTTTCAAAGTCATATTACGCCTTTCTGGGTCACGACCCATAGATTTTAAATAAAAGCAAGTCCCGTTTAATTCTTCTAGTTCTTCGTTAGTTGTCACTTGTTTTGAGAATCTGTCGGGCATGAATATTGTAATTTTTGTTTATTTATGGGGTCCTTCAATTCACATAATACAATTTTTTCTCCTCTTTTAATATCTAAAAATTTCCATGAAATTACCTAATTCCTTTTTCAATCATACTACGAAAGCGCTAATTCCATCAAATTATTTTGATATTCAAACTTTCCATCTTGAGATCCTAAATCTTCGAACTTGGCCCCTTATGATCTTATTCCAATTCTCCGAACCTGAAAATTCCCATCGTTTTCTTTTCCACTAAGCACATCAATATATCACTTATGTTTTCATATGATGTTTTATCAACTAGATTTTTGCATCTTACCTCTCATAGAACCAACTATAGCTTTTCGAAGTCTGTAGTTAATTCTTACCGATGCTTTAACAAGTTTTCTTCTCTTTGACTTCCATTATGATAAGAATCTTTTTAAAAACAAAATCACAATTTGTTTTCCAATTAACATATCAACTCTTCTAATTTCACTAACATATCTGCTTTTTCGTATTTTAGAAAATTAACAAAATTCTGACACAAAAATAAAATATAGAATTTTTTTTTTCGAAGTATAACAGAAATAATAAATTAACTAGTGTACTATAACAAATTTATTAACGAATTTAAGTTAAAGAAGAAAAATAATATTTTCAAGATTGATTTCAGTCAATAATCACAGGTGCTAAGAAGTCAAACACTCGGACATTATGTCAAAAACATAATTGATTGTATTATACTTATAAAAAAAAAATTATAGTAGGACAAAATACAGTGCATCTTGAATTGACAGGGAATGTATTGAATTAATTAATAAAAAGAAAAAAAATGTTGGTTCAAGAAATCAGTGCAAAACAGGGATAAAAATATTTTACATCAAATTAAAAATATTTGTCGAACAGATTGATGTCAATAAAAAGAAAGAAAAAGCAAATGTATAATTCCAAGAAATTTGAAAAAGCTGGAAAAGATTTACAAAAAAAAGGCTTTATGTGAAAGAAATGAAGAAAACGGCACAAATGCGCAAAAATGCCAATTGTTAAAGAAAGTTCAATTGTTCAATAATACAAACCGAATTCTGTTCAATTAACGTTGGTCAATACGTTGAAACTAATAGAATGCTTCCAAACAACAATCCGGCTAGAATTGATGAACCTTCTATACGAACAATAAAGTACTGTAGAATAGAACTGGTGGATAATATTATGAAGCTGATAACTACTTCATTAAAAAAAAGAGAAATGCCAAAATCAATCAAAGTAAATAAAGTAGTATCAATTTATAAAAATAATGATTTTTATAAGTATTTAGCAAATTAATTTAAACATTACTAAATAATAAAATTACTGAAAATTTAGGAAAAAAAAACCTGATCAGTAAACCGCAAGAAGAAACTCCAATACACAAGCAGCATTTTTTGACTTGATCTCAGATATACCAATAGAAATTGATAAGTAAAAAATGTATCTGTCATGTTTCTTGATGTGAATAAGCTATTGTATTGTGTACGCAGAAATATAACACTAAAAAAACTAAACGAACCTACGGAAGAGAACTAAATTGGTTTAAAAGTTATTTTTCCAAATGAGCTCAATATACAGAAAGATAGAGTTTAAAAAGTAGCACACTTGTTATCAAGCATGAAATAATACTATACATGGGAACTCACTGGAACCTACATTGTTCTTATATTAAATAAATAGTTTAGTAAAACTGAAAATGCATAGATACTGTATTGTATACAGAACCATCAATACAAAGCTAGTAAATGGTTATAAATGAAGATATGGGAAAAGAAGTAGGTACTTGGATGAATATGCACAAAATGATAATAAAATATAAATGCAATAAAAAAAATATTTTTAAAGTTAAAGACATTTGATAATATAAACCAAGTAGTGTCGCCAGTACTCGAAATTTTAGCAAATTACACGAAGCGCTCGACATTTGAACGGATTGAGTTTCCTTTTCCACGGAACGTGGAATCTTCAACAGACAAAAAGAAAATTTAAAATATTCAATATAAATCGCTGTAAAAAAAACCTGATGTAATTCTAATGATGTAACCTGATGTAAACGTAAAATGTAATTCAAAATGCATATATAATTAAAATTTACCGTACATACATGATATAAATAATAATTTGTTTTTAAAAAGCAATTAAACATATTTTTTCATTCATTAAAAATATTAAAACGTTTATATTAGGTTTTTAAAAATATTTTATGACATCAATCAATAATATAGATGTAATGTTTTTTCGGGTTTTTTTTATTATACATAGCTCTCGATCTCGCTTCAATTTAAAAATTATGTTACCAAAATAACTTACATACATCTGCCTATATAAATTAAAATAAAAAAACACAAAGAAATAATTTAAATTTATTTTATAGATACATATATCTAATATGCATATACAAAATTATAAAAATTTCAAAAAATTCAATTTCTTTTCTTCCGTTCTTTTCTTATACATACCTCTTGAATTGAATTGCATGTATAATAATTTTATTACAATATTATGTATGGATGTGCGTTTTTTTTTACAAAAAGAATAACAAAAGAAAACAAAAAGAATAAACAACCAAATAATATCAGAGTAAGATTACTTTATTTAATAATATCAAATTAGAATGAGAAAAAAAAAGTCGAAAACAAAGAGAGAGAGAGTGAATTTCGAGGCAAACTAAAATCATTGCTGATACAGAATAAAAGTTTAGTCGACTCAGCAATGTAGGTAATAAAACAAATTCAAAAAAAAAACTTTTTTCTTTACAATTCAATTTAGTTTCATGTGAGTCGGCTAATTTGTTGAACCCCAAACGCAAATGAATTGCATTTATATATGTTTCTGGTAAAATAAAATTGAGCCGCAACCGAAAATATATACCTGTTTTCACCTGAAATATCGCGAGAATATAAAAAAACATGAAGAATAAAAAAAAAGTTTTCTAGGCTGTTATTTCACTAGAATTGGTTAAGTAGTTTTTTGTAAATCGTTACCGAAAGGTTTGTATGGAGAAAACTAAGCCGATTAAATATATTATAGATATGAGGTAGAATGGATGTCAAATAAGAAAAGTCAATGAATACAAATACTTTGGTGTAATAGTTGATAGCAACCTAAACTGGACTCACGAAATTAACGAAAATACAAGAGAACCTAAAATAATTACTGGAGTATTTAAACTAATAGGCAATTTATTTGAACAACTATGAAAACAACTTTAACTGAGTATATATATATAATGATATAATATATAAGTATACTATATATTTTACGTCTGTTTATATACATAAGTAGACAGCTTGAAGTCTACATATATTTATCTTTAACTGATTAACTGATTAACTTTTGTATTGTATTTTCTTTTTCAAATCGCACTTTTTTATACTTTTCATTATCGCGCTTTTATATAGTTACTATATGAAATACTTTGTGCAAAATATAAATACTCTGGACGACCATATTGCTCATTTTGCGCCCCCCCCCCCATTTTTAGCCAATATAATGGGTTGAAACCCTTACCTGCGAACGCTGTATATTTGCTAAGGAGTAAAGATAGGAAAGGATAGAAAATGGATACGGAAACATTGAATTGAGAGTGGGACTGTAAGGAAACAATGAATCCCCCTATTTATTATTACTATTTTGCTAACAGTGACTATAGCCGTTACAACAGTTACAACGTGCAGTAGTATATATCACCTTACTACATGAGGTAATTATTGAAGGCAACGCCCACTGTCACTGCAGCTATTATTTTTGGTATTAGTATTAGTATTAGTATTCTTATTAATATTATTATTATTTCACCACAGAGTCAGGGCCATCAGTGGATTAGTACATAACATGCAACAGTATATAACACCTTACCTCATGATATAACCAAAGACAGCTCCACTGTAGCACTTATTATTATTATTATTATTATTGTTATTACTATTATTATTATTATTATTATTATTATTGTTGTTATTATTATTATTACAATTATTATTGTTATTACTATTATTATTATTAGAATCATTTATACGATATATATTATTACGATATGAAATTACCACTTTTTTTTTTTTATATGACCTGACCGAGGTTTGAACCCATGACCAATCGATTTCAAGGTTGGCGACTTAACTACTGTAACTTTAATTTTTTTGTTTTTAATCCACATTGAATTTTTTAAAGTCCGGTTAAAACGTTCTACTATGGATGCTTTCATTTCAGAATATCTATGATATAATTAATTTTTTTTCTCTCCATAAGTTTTCTAAATTCTTTGTTGAAAAACTCTTTACCTTGATCAGATTGAATATTTTTTGGGTATGTTCCAGCTCGTTTAAAAGTGTTTTGTATGCCAAAAACGTTATTAGCATTTTTAGTTTTAATTGGCTCAGAATAAGCATACTTCGAAAAAGTGTCTATTACAGTTAATAAATATTTATTTCCTTTGTTATACTTTGCATATGAAATCATTTCTACTAAATCGATTTGCCATGTATCGTTTAAACCTTTTTGAATAAATTTTCTTCGACGAAATTTCGTCTGGCTGGTCTATGTATTTCCGTTACTATTTATGCCCTTGACATTATGCTTGTACCTACCATTCAATCAAATTTTTCAATTCTATTTTATAATTTTCTATAGAGCAACAGGTTCATGTATCTGGTCCAGATGACGAGTTGTCATAACCCCGAGGACAAAGAGCAAAATGAGTTCCGTATATTGATGTAAATTTTTCTGTTGTTGAAAATTCTTTAATGTATTTATACGTGTGAAAAATACGTTGCTTATGCTCATTTAATAACACAGCGGAATATGATTTTAAAACCTCTTCCACTTCTTTCACCTCCACCTTTTAAAATGAGAAAAAATTATACATCTTTCACCTTCATTTTTTAAACTGCTAAGCTATAATACACTTTTGCTGCTTACATATATTTCAAGACGAAACTATTTTACCTCTTAATCATTTTTAAAACACGAACCGATAATGATATATTTTAAACATCCATTTACGATTATGGTAGTGGGACAATCTGGATGTGGGAAAACAACAACCCAAAATTGAAAAAATAAAATGGTGTAATCCAGAAATTTCTGCTGTTCCAAGAAATATAGATTTCGCTAATATAGACTTTTATACCGGCATTCCGGAAGAGGTTAGTGAAAATGAAAAAAAAACTTACGTTAAGTGTTTTAGATGATTTAATGTTAGATTCAGCAAACAAACAAGTATGTGAACTTTTTACTAAAGGTTCGCACCACTGTAATTTGTCTATTATATTATTAACGCAAAACATTTTTCATCAGGGGGAATTCTCACGAGATATTTCATTAAATTGTAAATATTTGGTACTTTTTAAAAACCCTCGTGATAAATCACAGATTTTTCCTATAGCTAAATAACTATAACTGGAAACTATAAAAAGCTACCTGGGGGTATATAATAAATCAACATCAAGCCCACAATGTATTAGATTTAACACAAGACGTTAACGATTTGTTTCGAATTAGAACCGAATATTGGGAACCGAATTCAGAGGAATATTGCGTTTGTTTTTGTACTACCAAAGATTTAAACAATTGCTTAAAATATGAAACGGTTAAGGAAAAACCGACATATGTTACATGTACTAGAAAAATGCGGCAACAAGAATTGTAGTAAAAATATTCTAAGATATTGTGATGATGATAAAATAAAAACTATTGCTGAAATTGCAATTAATGTGTTAAACGGAAACAATAAAATATCACCATCACAGAAAACAAAACTAAAAAAACATAAAAAACAATTGAGACTTTTAGCGTGTCCACAAAAAGGTATAAAAGCTAAATGAAAAGTGTTAATTCAACATGGAAGATTTTTACCTATATTAATTGGTACAATATTATCTGGTGTAATAGAATAACTTCTCAGTAAGACATAATGCAGCGAATGATTGTTATGTCACCAAAAATATTTTCAAAATTTAGCAAATTATTTCAAGATGATAAAAACTTGTATTTATTGGATCAAAAAATGAAAAATGTTTTATATGAGAAAAAATTAAAACCATTGCAAAAATGGTACTAATATCAAAACCGTCAAAACCTTCGCAAAAATGGAATTAACAAAAGACACGCAAAAAGATTACCAGAGAAGGCTAATAATCTTACATTTGATAGAGGCACTCAAACAAAATTCTTTTCTAAACGAAATGCATATACAGAAACTCAATTACCTAAATACAAATCAACGTCAGCACAGACCGATTTTGTACCATTAGTAACTGATGATGTGTTTGAATATGACCATAAAAAGGAACATTCAAATATGGATATCGATTTAACACATTGCGATTTGGATGATGAAAATTCATTTAAAAAATTAGCTCAAACTCAAATGTTGAAAGATAAAAAATTAGTAGAAAGACCAGCTCTAAGCTCTGATTATCGAATGTTTGAAACACGAAGTGGTGATATAATATCATTGCTGTACCATCTCCTGAAAAGAAAAGACACTTAGATCGGCCGGCAGTGCAATTTCCACCACTATACTTTTACAGTTTTCTGAAACAAAAAAACTAAAACCATTATTTAGAACTCCACAACTAAGGACTTCATCAACACCAGAATGGACAACATATAAATAGTACAACATTTTATGTTTTGGAAGAAGTTAACAAAGATGGATAGTCAAGATGACTTCTATGTAACATTATTTAGTAATGATAATCTAAAACTATTTCCAGACAACACTTTAGCTTCATTCGAAAATAAATTACCTAATCACTTTGATTTAAGAAATGGAAATTGGAAAGTTGGTCTTTCAGAAATATATCTGAACAATTTGCTACAAACAGAAGAATTCAACAATGACAAATGTGCCTTTGTCAATATGGGGCAGTATAATGTTTATGTAAGAAACATTGAAAAATCTCTCGAAAAAATTAAAGTAACCTTATCTATAGGTTACACATATTAAAAATCTATAGGTTACACATATTATTCATAAGACGATTCGGAACTACATTTGGAAGTTTAATTTTTGTCCAACGCTTATTAAAAATATAACTCCTAATCCAGCGTTTACTCAAAATAAAGTTTTCAAATAATTTTTTAATGAAGTTAAATATCTCTACTCCTAAAATTATGATGATGTAATATTTAAAAAAGTGTCAGAATCTAACCGAGGAGATTTAATTCGAATATAGCAGACTTTTGATGAAGATAGTTTCTATATAAAAGTTAATCAAAGTTATAATGTAAAAACATTACTAACTGAATTATTTCAACAGAAAAAGAAATATAAAAATTTCAAAACAAAATTACCTGAAATATTAGCTGTTGTTGATGATGAATTGAATGGAATGGTGATTTATTCAGATATAGTTCAATCATCTGTTTTTGCAAGTAGCAAAGTGCGGCCGTTGAGAGCTATCAACATAGAAAATTGTAGAATACCTACAAATAGTGAATTTGAAAATGTCCATTACATACGTTTAAAAAAAAATTGTTTTGAAACGATTGCGATTAAAATTTGCAACCAATACGGTGATGGAATAACTTTTGTTTCCAGTTACCATCCAACAAAAATTGTGTTGAAGTATTGATTCAAACATGGAAAGAGTTAACATGAGATATTATTCCTCTGAAGTACGAGGAAGAATCAACGATATTGGACCTTTATTACAATTTTATACAGCTATACAAAAAGGTCGTGGTTTTTGAAATATATTTGTAAGTTTAATTTGTTACTTAAAGCCAGTTTTTACATCAGGTTGGGACTTAATTAAAAAAGAAGCTGTAAACACAAATAAAAATATTTTTAATGATATAGCATCTGGTGCAAACATAAAAGAAGCTGTAATTGATCAAACCAAAGGCGGCATAAAAAATTTACGGAAATCAGTAGCTAACCAACTGCATTCGATGTATGGTGGAAGACAACCAGCTATAAAAAGACAAAGAGCTATAAAAAGACGAGTAGTTTCTAAAAAGACACATTTGGTCGAAAAAGCGACGAAGAAAGCAAAGTAAAATCTCCGATATATTCAATTAAAAATAGAATATATGAAATCTGAACTTGATCTTATTGCGTCATTACCTGTTCAAACGAGAATTTTGCAAGTATCAAGTTCAGAAGAGGTAGCATACAATCCTTTAGCTTCTTTAGAGGCATCGCCGTCAACCATTGCATTTGTTTCGCTTGGGAATGGAGATACATATAGCGATTTATTCAGTAGATTTATAAAGTTTAAAGTTCAAATATTAAAAAAAGATGGATCAGTTTGGAGAGCAAACGATATAATAGGTACCGGAACTGAAGCAAAGGCAGCTCCGCAGCCCAGTGTTGTAAATAATTTATTACACTCTTTAATTAAACAATGTAATGTAACCCTAAACGGAAAAAACATCCATATTTCAGATTCCTTATACCATTATAAAGCATACATAACTACTTTCCTAAATTATGGTACAGATTCCAGTCAAACACATCTGGAAGCATCTCGTTGGGAATTGGATAAGCTGGATGCCAATGATTTCAACAATTCTGGTTCTAAATCAAGACTAAAATCATACAACAATTCTGCAATAGTAGAATTAATGGAAAAATAACATGTAGATTTCTTCAATACTTCCAAATTACTTTTAAATAATGTTGGCATTCGAATTTTTTTAGCATTAGAGAAAGAAGATTTTTACATTTTCTTTAACGAAAACGATGAAAGTTATTTAAAAATTCTGGAAGCTACATTATACATTATACATGTTGTAAATGTTTCCCTTATTTTGTTAATAACACGCCAACAGTTTTATTTTATAAACTTTAATTTCTTCTAATTTCTAATTTCTAGTTTGAATTTTATAAATAATTTTTTTCTTTATATATTTTTTTTTACAACACCACCTGCACTCTTGCTATTTGTACATTGTTCTTCTTTTTTAAAAACTGTACTTTCAGAGAAATTGCAATAGTATGATTAATATTTATTTTATTCGATAAGTTAAGAAAAATGGAGTTAGGTTGGAGTGTAATTATTATTGAGTTATACAAGAGTCAAATTTTATAAAGATTTTAAATGCAATATTTGATAGTTAAATGTATAATATTAGTTGATTAAAAGTTAATTTAGATTTTAATAAAACTTAAAATTTAAATAATATGTTAATACTTCGATTTTTAATAAAATGAATAATAATTAATTTAGATTTAAACAATTGTGAATTGAAGTTTCCAACATACTCCACTTTTCTCCAACATACTCCACCCCGTTAAGAGCATTCTTAACAACATTTCACACTGGTAGTTTATATAATTTGGCAATAGGTCTTTTTAATGCTCCTGAAGCTGTACGGACTGTAGCTACTCTGACTAAATTATCCTTGCCTGGGTGAGTTTCGATTATTCTGCCCATAGTCCACCTGCCAGATGATAGATTATCATCTTTAATTGTAACTAAATCACCCGCTTGTAAATCTGTACTTATCTTCTGCCATTTGGGACGTTGTTGCAATGATGTTAGGTATTCAAGATGCCAGCGTTTCCAAAAATCGTTTTGCATTCAATGCCCTAATCGCCATCGTTCTTTTAATGAAATTGCTGACTCTGATGGTTCGATCAATGTTGTAATTGCATGACCAATCAAGAAATGTGCTGTTATCAATGCGTCAAAACTAGATGGATCCTCGGTAACCGGAGTTATTGGACGTGAGCTTAGCAAGCCTTCGATTTGAATCAGAAGTGTAGTAATTTCTTCATACGTTAATTTTGAGTAAGTAATATTATTTTCTAAAATGAAATGAGAAAAACTTGAATTATTAAAGTGTTTTACAACTTTAAGATAGATTTCATTCAAATATCTTTTCGCGCCAATAAAATTAGTTTCATTATCACTGTATATTTTAGCGGGAATACCGCTACGTGCAATGAATTTTTAAAAACATTTGTTCAAAAAGTTTTCCCCTATTTTTTACATAACCCCTATTTTTAACATTTGTTGGCAACGGATTTAATTATGCGACGAGATGATATTATCCAGTATTGTTGTCTAATGATGGATAGCCGTAGGTTAATACCAGGATGAAGTTGTTTCTCATGAAGATATTGTACTAGATATATTACGAATATGTGATCCTTTGGTATTATTACGGGATGTTTTGTTAAATACGATAAAACCGAGTTTTTTAATCTACCACCTACACGCAACATACCATTTTCATCAATAAATGGAGATAAAGATGCTATGCAGCTTGAAGTTTTAATCATTGCTGAACCGTTGAGTTGATTAATCTCATCCTTCAAAGTCTCTTGTTGAGCCCACTTTATTAGACAACTGTAGGTCTTCTTTATATCTTCACTGCGAATGCATGGAAGTTTCTCGCTCTTTGTTTTTCCGTTGGCCACCATTTTTCTTGAAAGTTCACAAATTTTGTATAAATAAGAAGCATTTACTTAAAATGTGAAGAATTGAAGATAATTTTTAATAGCGTATTAATAAATTTTGCAAAAAGTCATCTTGAATAGTCACATTTAGAATATCAATATAATTTTTACGGTGTTCTACTATGTTTGTCTCTTCTGGTTGCCAGTTAGTTTTCAGCCAATGAGGACCATTCCACCACAGAGTGGAATTAATAAATTGTTCAGGTGTTGATCCCCTTGATGCCAAGTCTGCTGGGTTGTTGCTGGAAGTTACGTGATGCCACTGCGATCCTGGTAACTCGGAAAGAATTTGTAATGTTCAATTGGCGACAAAACTCTTCCAACGCCTAGGATTTGCTGACAGCCATGAGAGTACTACGGTAGAATCGGTCCATGCGAAACATTGCTGTTTTGGAATTTTATAAAAATTTTGCACAAACTTCATAAGCTGAGTAAGTAAAGATGCAGCACACAGCTTCAACCTTGGTACTGAAAGTTGCTTAATTGGACATACTTTGGTTTTTGCAGCGACAATAGCTGTTTGAATACTACCATCTTGATTCACAGATCTGCAGTAGATTACAGCTGCATAAGCTAACTCTGACGCATCTGAAAAGCCGTGAAATTGCACCTGAGTACAGTTGATATTAATATCTCTGGCAATTCGCAATCTTTTCAATACTGGAAGGCTACGTCGTAAATTTAACCATTTTCTGCCCACTGTTTCATTTGGTTCATCGCAACCACAATTCTGCAGCCATAATTTTTGAAGAATAATTTTAAATACAACAGTGACGGGTGCGATTAAACCTAAGGGATCAAATACTTTACTTGATTCGGATAATATTATTCTTTTGGTAGTACCAGATTCCGCTGGTAGAATGACATCAAATGAGAAACAATCCTGTTTG
Organism: Poecilobothrus nobilitatus; assembly: GCA_947095535.1. Lineage (NCBI taxonomy): Eukaryota > Metazoa > Arthropoda > Insecta > Diptera > Dolichopodidae > Poecilobothrus > Poecilobothrus nobilitatus. The sequence continues at coordinate 130,483,921 of OX352772.1, read as the reverse complement.
GGCAGCCATTTGAGCCCTAAAACCCGTACACTTTCAGGGTTTTCATCAATAGCTAATGATACATTATTATCAGTTTGCTTACTGATTCTTTTCATAAAAGGCACCGAGTTAGAGTTCCACTTGCGTAATGTGAAGCCTCTCTTATTCAACATCTTCATCAATTGGTTTTGTAATTCGATTGCTTCCTGAAGATTGTTGGCACTCCCTAATAAATCGTCAACGTAGAAATTATTTTTCAACGCCCTTCCCACTAAAGGGAAGTGACCATGGAAATCGATTATCAATTGTTTCAACGCTCGTGTTGCTAGGAACGGCGCACATCATGTACCGTAAGTCTCCAATAATACATGAAACATTTAACAATTAATACTAGCATATTGATGGTACACAATACTGTACTGGTAAAGGCTAACGCGAAATATTTTTATACGAGAAGTGAAATCAAAACATTTACAATTCCAGCTAACACTTCCAACATATCATTGGATAATATATTTATAAGGCAAATACCAACAGCTCTTGTATTTTGTATGAATAATAATGAAAATTTTAATGGTAAAAAATCAAAAAATCCATACCATTTCGATCATCAAAATCTCACACAATTTCAATCATATGTGAATGAAGTGCCTACTCCAAACTCTGCATTTAAAACAAATTTTACATCGAAATATCTTTGTAATTCTCGTGCATATTTAACATTATTCAGTGGAACTGGCATACATCACTCTGTTAGAAGACATCAAATTTAAAAAAGGACTTTTTTCAAAAGGTTATACAATACTAGCTTTTGATTTATGACCAAACGGCTCGGGAACTGATACATGTCAGAGTTTATTAAACCAGGGAGTAGTAAAGATTGAAGCAAGACTCAATGCGCCATTAACTTCAACATTAACATGCATTGTATTTGCAGAATTCGATGCTAATATCGAAATTGATAAAAATTGTAACGTATACGTAAACATATAAAGGGAAATTTATTGGACCATTTCTATTCATTTCAAAATGGCATGTGCTCTAGTAGTTCTGTACGGACGATAACAATACAATATTTGTTACAAATATTGTTATGGCTGGAATAAAAGAAAAATGTATAGCTGTTGTAAAAGAATTAAAGTATAAATTTCCTGTCAGAAATTTAAAAAGAACAGACATTGAGAATTACTCTTTTGGACATATCGATAACGAAAAAATAACTAATAACTTAATAAATTTGCTTGAAAAATTCGATATAGTCTTAACAACTATATCGTTTTCCATGTCTCTTGGAACAGACATGGAAAACTTAAAGGAGAATTTTGAACAACATTTGTACAAGGAAATACTCGACTAATTGATATTTCCCGTTTGCACGAAAATGAATACACTTCAGATTTCGAAGGTCCTGAAATGAAAATAAGTTAACACATAAAATATTTAGAGGCGTTTATGCTCTTGATCAATTGCCAAAACAAGTTTCAAAACCTAGTACTTTGGTGGTAAATACTGATACTTCTAATGAAAAGGAAACACATTGGCTAGCAATATTTGTTCCAGTTCAAGGGTGTGCAGATTATTTTGATTCATTTGGAAATCCTTTACCAGTACAGTATCAGATTATAAAATTTTAAAATCAATCGAAATGTTTTGTTTTCAACAATAAGCGTTTACAAAGTAATTTATCATCTGTTTGCGGACATTATTATTGTGTATATCTATGGATGCGAAGTTCCCGTAAAAGCATAAAATATTTTCTTAATTTATTCGACACATCATCCCCACTTAAAAACGATAGAAAGATACAAAGAATATTTCGAAATTTTTTAAAACATGTGGGAGAAATACTATAAATACAAAATTCTAAAATAAAATTCATTAGTTAAAATAAAAAAGATGGAACAATCAACAAATTCAGAAGTATTTGAAACACAAAAAGGTGAGCCAGCGCAGAACCTTTTATTAAGCTATATTTATTTTGTGGATAAAAAAAAAACCATAAAAATTTAAATTGGATTTAATAAAGAAAATTTTGCTGCATCAATAATTTTCCAATGACAAAACAAAGTCATAAGCGAAATGAATTATTTGGAGTGCTGTACATTTTATAACGATTTTAAAAAGAGTGAACTAAAATTAAATTCAAAAGGATTTTCGATAACATTTAATCATGCAGAGCGCACTAAAAACTTACATTGCAGCTAAATGAGTACACTCATTTTTGTCTCATGCTAGACTTTATACAAGCAGTGATGTCATGTAACAATGGAGCTGAACTAAATATACGAGAATATGTATTCATATATGTTGAGGGATGTATCGCAAGGAATAAATTAAGATTGGAACACCAAGATTTCTACATTCCAATGAATTTACACATAGCTCAGTGTAACTATTCCAGAATATTTTTTGAAATACCTTTGTTTTTGTCAGAAAAATTATCTTGATCAACAATAAATAAAACAAATATTTTTTAAACCCAATTATTTTCTTTTATTAAATACATATTATATAAATTCATACAATTTTTTACAGCACATCTTTGTAAATTTTCTGTAATGTGATGGTGAGAGCAAATAGCGGTGAAATTCCTTAGTTTCTGAGAAATGGAATGTCATTATCTAAATTGATAACTTCTACTGAACTGGAAACAAATTTATCTAAAAATTCCTTTTTCCCCTTTACATAAACGACATCGAATGAATTTAAATGTTCCTCTAAAACGTTTTTAATTTCTAAATATTCTATAAATCCATCATTCCAGTCAAGTCCATTAATTGTATTTTTGTTGTAGTTGTTTTGTTGTTTAGCATTTTCATTTCACTCCTCAAGTGAATAAGGCGCTTTAAACACAAACAATATTGGAATGAAGGAACCTTCAGCCATCAAAGTAAACTCTTTCAAAAAATATTGTTTATTGTTTCCAATAACAAATTGTAAATCTGCTACTGCCTTGCTCCTTTGTATACTAAATTAGAATAACTCGAAAAAGAACTGATTCGGACCTTTAGGACGGAAGTGGACCTTTAGCATCACAGCGGACCTTTAACACCGTGTCGGACTCCCGAAGGACCGAATCAACGAAAATGGGGAATGTTACTTTACAAAAACTTATCATAATTATAAAATTATTGCTAAATAAAGTTTCTTTTGTGGCCTCGGTGGCCTAATGGTTAAGCACGTGGCTTATTAACCAAGGGAGTGCGTGTTTCAAAACCTGCCCAGGTAGCAAGTTTTATTAATTGAAAAAAAATCTCCCTTGCTACCAAATATAGCGTAAATAAAAAATAAATAATATTAGCGTATAATTTAATAATAGTATTCGACCTATAATGGCCTTAGTAGCCAATGGTTTTGTAATATTGCAATTCCTGTGTTATTTGTAATATTAATATAAATAAAATAAATAAAATTTCTTTTTTTTTTTATTTCATATTGTTTTATTATTTTATTTTTAAATATGTTTAGTAAAACTTTTTACAGAGATCTACAAGATTTATCAAATTTTTATTCTGAGTTGGGTTTTATTTGTAAACATTATTATATATCTATATATGGCTCATTATTTTGAATAGAATAATGACCCCAAGCTAAAGTCTTAATGTTATCATTGACTACATATCTCTTATCATTTAAAGAACTTGACGCAATTTTATTTAATGACTGTGTTTATATAGTATGTAATTTAAACTTAAAAATATTCATTTTACCATCTAAAACATTATTTTCAAATAAACATTTCTTGTAGTCATTTATAGTTATTTTTTTTACAGCAGCTTTTTTAACACCTTTACTTTTTTTATAATTTTATTAGGCAAAATATCTAATAAATATATTTTTGATTTAAGTCCTATAAATTCTTTCACAATTTTTCCATTACTTTCATCTTTAAATAAACCAATCATTTTTTTATTTAGGAGCGGTAAACCGTAAACATTATTGGGATCATAATCAGATGTATCAAAAGCACATCAGATTTTATATCTTCAAGCACATCAGATTTTATATCTTCATAGAAATCTTCAGTCTTTATATTATATATACAACTATCGGTATCCATGTATGATGTAATTCAATTCAATATTTAAATTATACCTAGGCTTCATATAGTCATAGTGAAACTTATACATATGCAACAGAGCTATCTACTAAGACTGCGAAACCGAAGTATATCGGCTTATCAAATAACAATTTCAACGTATTTATCTGAACTGCAGAAAGATTTTCATTGAATATTGCAATACTATGGAAATTTGGTTTCATAATCAATGATCTTGCCCGAAGATGTTTCCCTCCATTCTCCCAAGAATCAGCTATTTTAACTATTTTTCTTTTATCAACGTTTTCCATAGTTTTACCATAAACAGCATTATTCATTAATTTAAAAAAAAATTTTTCAAAAGAATTCGTTGCTAAAACTCTATGACTAGTATTCAAGTTAATATACTTTTTTAACCAATCCGATTGTTTAAACTGCATCACTCTACGAATCTTTTCCAAAATTAGGCCATGTTTTTTTAAGCATTACTTCAAATTTTTATAATGAATTATATAATTTTTTTATCATTTTACTCTAATAATAGTTTATTTATTTTACCATTGGAAGGTGTTTTGTTTTCACAACAAAATGGTAAATCATTGTGAATGTCATGTAATGATTGAGGATATTTTAAATCTACTTCCAAAACTTAAGTTATTTCAGAATCATCAGAAATTTCATCTATTTGCAAATCTGATGGATTTTCAAGCCACTTAAAAGAACCGTACGGAAGTAGTTGTGACATAGCCCAACCATATAAATTATTTGCATCTAAATATATTATATATTCAGATGCTTTTGCAGGGTTATATTGATCCTCCATATATTTATTATTTGATTTAGCATATCTTTTTAAACATTGGCTAATACCTCCACGAATACTTTGTTTAAAAAAATTAAACATATTAATATCGTCAAATAATTCTAATTTCACTTTAGTATATTTTAACATAGCATTCCAGATAAGATCTGGTAAAGTAAAATATGAGCTGGATCTTAAATATAAAATTTTGATGCAAATTTCCCTAAAATTTTCAAATATGTCTGTTAGTAAAAAAACATCAATTTTTAAGTAGTGCTCCAAATAATCCTTTTAAGTTTGACACTGAAAGACATCCCAAACTTTTTTATTATGAAGACAATCTTCATCTGAACATATAGTATCAGTCATCTGATTTTTAAAAACTTCTTGGGGGGTGAATAATTTTCGTTGAGCTTTTCTATTGAATCTATATAATCATAAGGAAAAACACCCTTTCTAATTAACAATTCTAATTTTTCATTACTTTAAAAATGTGTTCTAAAGGTTTCTAACTTTTCTCTACCTAAATTTTCTGTCAATGATTCAAGACTGGATTGCATAAACCTATAAGAATCTAAACATTTTATTTGAAAATATTTGTTTGTTCCGTCAATAAAAATAGATTTGGTTACAAAATTATAATTTTGTTTGTTTAAGGGTAGAACTGAAATAGTACCCTTTTCCGAATTTAACTCTTTAAATGTTAAATGAGCATCATAATTAGAAAAATTATGAAACAATATAGGGAAAAACTTAGGTATACGAAATAATATATTACAAGAGTTATGTGCTGGACAATATATTTACCTTTTAGATGAATATTTATGAATATTTATGAAATATTTTCATTAGATAGAAATATTTTTTCACAAATATGACATGTTTCACTTTTCATTGGTTTCGGTTGTTCTAAATAATTTTCAAAAATAAATGTACAATCTTTTATTAAAGCTGTGATGAAGTTCTTTCCGCAATCCAATCCTAAAAAAGTTAAAAAAATTTTATAAGTTTCTTTTTTTATTTATAAATTTTATAAAGCATACCTGTAAAATCTTTATATATATTTAAATTATTATCAAATGAACATTTGATATAATATGAAAAAGCTATCGGAATATATTTTTTAATATTTGTTATTGATCAAATTTTAGGACTAGGTTCACATGTTGAAACAGGTTGCAGCAAACTTTCTGAATCAACATAAATTACAAATGGAACCCTCATTTTTTTATGTCAATTTTTAAAAATTTATTTTCAGGTCTGGATAACTTGGTAATAATGCTTCTACCTTCTTTTTATGAATTTGTAAATTTTGTTGTGAAGTAAAGCCACATAAACATGTTCGACAAAAATAATTCTTGTGCCCGTGTTTAGAAAGTTGATTTTGCACTAATCTCGACAAATTTTTAACCCAAACGTTATGCGACTTTCCATTTTTTGTAATTAATAGCATTTCAATATGATGATTTTTTACTTCCTTTGTATGGTAGTAGGGTCCAATTATTTTTATAGAATTTTTAAAACGTTTTTCATATCCATATATGGTGATGCTTATTTCCGGATTCATTCTTTAAAATTTTTTTATATCATTATGATGAAGTGGAAATTCTAAATTACCAAACTCTAATTGTGCTACTTTTGCATTATTTAAAATTATTGTTTCTGCTTCTATATATATTATCAATAGCATAATATTCACATCTCTGAGGACTTCTAATTGCTGTGTTTTGTAATGCTGATATTAAACACCACTTGAAGCAATGTACATCTCTATTTTTTATATTAATGCATACTTTTTTCTCTTCAATTTGCTTTGGTAATTTATATATTGCGAATCTTTTAAAGGTTTATATTCATTTATATTTATTTCCAAATGAAGTAACTTACTGAAACTCCATCCAGAATCTTTTTCTTGGAATTCTTCGGTTTCACTGAAAATCTTTTCTATCATATTTTCCAATGCGGTTTCTATTTCATGTTCTGCATGTATAATTTCCATTTTACTATTAAAAGATTTTACACTAAAAATATTTTGCACTTCATCATTTTCTAATTTATGAGGCTTTACATATTCTGCGAATAATTCAATGTTAAATTTAAACATTTTTAATTTTAGGAGCTCCTTTTTTAAAAAAATTATTAAATCATCCTTTATCATTTCAAAATATTGTTCTGCTAATATTATGTCCTCATTTTTATTTTCCAAAATAAAAGTAGCAATCCTTCTTTGAAACCCTTGTCGTATAATTTTAATATAACCTTCATAAGGTAATGTTGCTTTCGCTTTATGTGAATTTGTTCGAATATGGTAGTTCCAATATTTTTTATCTACTTCCATGCTACATTTTTCACAATATTTGATTTCAATAAAGCTATTGTTGCCTTTTATTTTCTTTGTTGATGCTGTACTTTTCGGAAATATTTCTCCTCTTATTATTTTTATTTTAATGTACATTTTTAATATGTACTTGAAGATTATCTTTTCTTCCAAAAGTTCCACCTATCACAATTCAATTTTTTTTCCTCTCTTTTATGCTTTGTCAGTATATGACGTTTAATTGTTTTAGTGGTTAACAGTTTACCTCAATATTCACATATAGCTTCCATTTTTTTTGTTTAATTAAATGTTAATTTTAATATAAAGATCGTTTATGTTAAACGATATTATCTTTCAGTTATCAGTTATCGTTGGTATTATAAACACGTTTTTTTTTTCTTTAGCGTACTTTAACTCTTTTTCTTAATTTAGTTTTAATTTTAATTTTCTTAATTAAGTATTTAGTGAATCATAAAGTAATATTATAAAAAAAAAAAAAAATACAAATTTACAATAAGTAAAAGTATAATAACAAAAACAATAAGAAAAATTAAACAATTAAATTTGAAAATTTAAACAGTATATTAAAATAAGTGTGTCAAATTATATTTCTTATTAATTTGCTGACTTTTGCATTTGTATTATTGTTATTGTTTGCAACGTAATAAAAGTGTGTTAATAATACAATTTTTTTTTTCCTATTTAATAATTTTGTGTTGTCCCGGTTTTGTTTGTTACAATGTCATTTTGCAGTAAAAATATTGCAGTAAGCAATAGTTTTTCCGCATTTAAATGTGTCCATATCTGACTCATGACGCAGTGGTTAAGTCGCCAATCTTTCAATCGAAGGGTCTTGGGTTCAAACCCCGGTCAGGTCATAAATAAAAAATATGTAGTACTTTTATATCGTAATAATGTATATCGTATAATTAATAGTAGTAATAATAACATTAATAATATTAATAATAATAATAATAATAATAATAATAATAATAATAGTAATAGTAATAATAACAATAATTATAATAATAGGAATAATAATATTAGCTGCTACAGTGGGGCTATCTTTGGTTATATCATGCAAGTAAGGTATTATATACTGCTGCACGTTGTAATTCACGGATGGCGCTGACTCTGTAGCAAAATAATAACAATAACAACAATAATAATAATAATATAATAATAATAATAATAATAGTAATAATAATAATAACAGTAATAGTAATAATAACAATAATTATAATAATAATAGCTGCTACAGTGGAGTCATCTTTGATTATATCATGCAAGAAAGGTGTTATATACTACTGCACGTTGTAATCCACTGAAGGCGCTGACTCTGTAGTAAAATGATAATAATATTAATAAGAATACTAATACCAATAATAGTAACCGCTACAGTGACAGTGGGGGTTGCCTTCAATAATTACCTCATGTAGTACTATATACTACGACTACATGTTGTAACTGTTGTGAAGGCTTTAGTCACTGTTAGCAAAATAGTAATAATAATAGGCGGATTCATTGTTTCCTTACAGTCCCACTCCCAATTCAATGTTTCCGTATCCATTTCCTGTCCTTTCCTATCCCTACTCCCTAGCCAATAGGCTGCGTTCGCAGGTAAGGGTTTCATCCCATTATATTGGCTAAACGGGGGAGGTGGGTTTAGTCAGTAAGAATCTGACACTACCAAGGGGGAAAATCTTGGTGTCTTTGGAAGATTCCCACCTCCCTTAAGAAAAAAAAATATATGACCTGCAGTAATCATTACGCGAAATTTGATTTTTTAAAATACAAAGGTTTCTTTGTGACAAAAAGCTGCATGGAACTTACGTGGGTTTAGAAAGAAATTGGCACTCCTCTAGCCTTTGCAAAAACTTCGTATGAATTAAAAAAAAAAGAAGTTGCAACTGATAAAAATAAAATGAAATTTCAAATAGCAATTTAATGAAAAAATTCTTGTTGAAAAACTTGACGTCATCTAAAAAAAATAAAGGAAATTATTCCTGTATTGAATTTAAGTCTAATCTTGATTCAATTAACTCACAATTAGAACAAAATTCTATAAATAAATTGAATAACAATTGAATTGAAGAACAATTTACTTCGCTTAATTCACAATTCAAAAAAATAATGATTGAATTTAGTGAACTGAGAAAAATACCAAGTGTAAAGATTTACATAAGTATAAATCATTAAATGGAAAATCTGAAACAGGTGGAAATCAAACAATTCAAAAGTTTAGAACTAATTGGTTTATCGACGAATGGAACAAGCGAGCTTCAAAGCTGGACTGTATAAATGCCAACCTGAGTTCAACAACTACATACAAACATTTATTTATTAAAAGTACACTAACGCGAACAAATGCGATCTGGCTGTCTAATTTTATTAAAACTAACTATGGTACTTTCATATATAATTACTACACCTAAGTTTGTATTAAAAACACCAAATGATTACACCTAAGTTCGTATTAAAAATAAAACAAAAAAAAATATTAAATACACCTGCTATAAATTTTCCGTTAAACCTGAGGGCTATGAAATTCTATAAAAAAAATGTTCTCCTGGAATAAAAATGCCATAAATACTAATATAACAATAGCTGCATGGAGGGATAAAATTAAACTAGTTGTACCAGTGAATAAAGGTAAAAATGTAATAGGAAATAAATTTAAAAATCAGATTAATAATATAAAATTATTAAATTAAATTAATAAAAATAAAAAACTAATAAACAAACTAAAATAAATTTAGCATAAATATAAAAACACATCACCATAAACACATAAATGAAATTGATTTAAACACTCAAAAAAATGGTACAATTAATAACAACTAATATCCAAACTTCATACATACACATACTATAAATCCTAATATAGTAACAAAAATGATCCAAACTTCATACTTACACATACAAAAAACCTGCTAATACTGTATCCACTACAACATCTTCTTTAACTATTAAACCAACCTTTCACTTTTAAGCTCAGTTTCAACTTAACCTCCATCCAGATTTGCAGGCCCAGGTTTTACCCAATCATCAGGCTTTGTTCAACCCAAATCGCAGCCTCCACCAAATATAAATTGCTCTATGACACACCGTACAAACTCTACCGCTCAACCAAAATCACAGTCTTCATCATCTTCAACCTGCTCTACTACTCATTCACATACCACCCCTGTGGCTCATATTCCATGCTTAATAGACCCGTTGTTCCCCCCTATTGTAAAGTTGACACAACAAGCGTCAATGTCAAATGATAGTAGATACCTTCTGGCTCGGTTGAGTGAGCGTAATACTTTTGATAATTTAGAACTTTTCTTGGCATATCTCCATGACAAACCTAATTCAGTTTGTATAAATGGGAAAACCAATGCATATCTTAAAATCGCACTTCAGCAAGAAGGCGTATCTACTAACATTACAGAATTTCGAACTTTATTTAACCGCTTTAATGAAACTTGCGGCCTCATTCCTGAGCAGACAAACTCTGACCTTAAATCTTATGCTTCTCAAGTTTCCTCTCAGAGAATTAATTATTTGCAACGAACACGTGATAATCACAGCAGAGCAACAAAAAATAATAATCTTATTCCAATAAATTTACTTAATAAAAATAGCTTAATAGCTTAATAGTTGCCCTTTCAGAGCAACAAAAAATAATAATCTTATTCCAATAAATTTACTTAATAAAAATATTATTACTGATAATTTAATTAATTTTTCTATGTATTATAACACCGTTCGGCGTCTTAGAAAAAAAACTAAAACCCTTTTTTCTAATTCAACTATTCTTAACTTCGACTGCTTTATCCTTATTCAAACATTGTTAAGCCCTTCTATTAACAATTTAGAATTATTTGATAATACTTACAGTGGCTACAGAAAAGGTGAATACTCTTCAGTATCACCTATTGATGGCAATCAAATCACCCCAAAACGGGGTGGTGTTCTTATTGCGGTTAAAAGATACTTGAATTCAAATTTAGTTTCTATTTCAGACTGCGATCAGCTTGAAATTTTATGCGTTAAAGTTGAATTTAGCAAAAAAAGTTTATTTATTGTTAGCTGTTATATTCCTCCTAATGGTAACATTGAAATTTATAACCAATATAATAATGCTATTAACTTTATAAATGAAAAATTAAGTGATTTAGATGAAATTATAATTTTTGGTGATTTTGATCTCTCAAATTTCAGATGGGATAAACATGACGAGGAGTCACTTATGATTCTTATAAGTATTTCTAGTGAATTAGAAAGCTCATTTATTGATAATATCAATATATATAATTTACAACAAAATTCTTCTATACCTAATTTTCAAGGTAAACAACTTGACCTAATCTTCACTTTAGATTAGAACAACCTCTTAAATATGGACTATCGTTTTTCTCATGCAAATATAGATGTTTTCCATCCTCCCTTAAGCTATTCTTATTGTGTTAAAGCACCACATGCTTTAGGGGAAAATGTGTGCCAATTTAATTTTAAAAAAGCCAATGATGATGATGCTATAAATGAGTTTCTTAATTCTTATGATTTTTCCACTATATTTAATAATATAGATTTCAATGTTATGACAAATAAGTGTTATGAAATCATTTTTAGTAGTTTTAGACAATTTATTCCCATGATCCGACAGAGATCTTTGAATTCTTGTCCTCCTTGGTACACTCATGAATTTAAAAAAAATTAAGAAATAAAGAGAATAAAAGTTGATGGAAATACCTTAATTCTAAAAACGGTATTGATTATAACAATTTCTTAGTATTATTTACTGAATTCAAAAATTTATCTGATGAACTTTATCAAATATATGTACGTAATATGTCTTTAAAACTTAAATCAAAACCAAAAGAATTTTGGAAGTTTGTTAATGTGAAACGTAAATGTGATGAATACCCAACCTTCATGAATTACAATGGAAGTACAAGCAGCGATTCTGCCGTGATCAGTGAATATTTTCGTGATTTTTTTTCATTACCCTACACTAAATAACTCCAGTTTTTGTGCTGACATAAACAATTTAATCACATAAATAACTATTCCGAAATTTCTTTAAATTTGCAGATAACAAGTAACCAAATAATTCAATATTTAGAGAAGCTTAATATGAAATATTCTCCTGGACCTGATGGTATTGCAGAAAGTATTTTAAAAAATGTTCAAATTCATTTGCATTACCATTGTCTATTCATTTTAATACTTCCTTAAGTGTAGGTATTTTTCCAGACATTTGGAGGAAATCACTTATTAGGCCTATTTTTAAGAAATATATTGCTAATTGTCTACAATTCCTAAAATTTTTGAATTAATGATTTTTGATTTAATCTATTCACACTGTTCTAACATTATTTCTGAAACTCAGCATGGCTTTGTAAAACACAAATCTACTACAACCAATCTAGTAGAATCAACATCTGCCTTTATAAATAATATGGAATCGGGTTTCCAAACTGTTGTAATTTATACTGACTTTAACAAAACCTTTGATATTTTACCCCATAGTGTCATTCTTCTAAAATTAAAGAAATATGGTTTTCCAGACAGCTTTATTCAATGGATTGGTTCTACAAAGCTTTTACGGCAAATTCAGGTGTTCTTTAAGGTAGGCACTTAGGTCCGCTCCTTTTTATTTTATCCACTAATGATGTCGCTTCCTTTATTAATCATAGTGATATTAAAGTCTATGCTGATGATATGAACATTTTTTAAAAAATTACTTGTATGGAAGATGCCATACAAAAAGAACTTACTTCAATCTGATCTTAATATTTTTTTTGTCTGGTGCACCATAAATAATCTTCTTCTGAATGTCACTAAGTGTAGACACGTGACCATTTCTCGCCGTTCCAATATTTTTAATTTCACTTATTCTTTTAACAATAGTAACTTGACTAGAGCAGATTCTATAAAAGATCTCGGTATTCTCTTTGATAGTAAACTAAACTTTAAAGCCCATTACGAAACTACTATTCATAAATCAAACTCAATGCTCGGCTTTGTTAAACGGTAGGCTAAAGAATTGAATGATTCGTATAAACTTAAATCACTTTATACCAATCTCGTTAGGCCTAACTTAGAATACGTTAGTGAAGTATGGTCTCCTTTCTATCAAATCTATGTAAAAACAATTGAATAAATTCAAAAAACTTTTCTACGTTTTGCCTTAAGAAATTTACCTTGGAACGACCCCGTAATTTTACCTCCCTATGAAAATAGGTTAAACTTAATTCACCTAAACACCCTAAAACTTCGGAGAGAGGTAGCTGATGTAGTTTTTCTAACTGGAATAGTAAATGGGAACATAATTTTACCTACAATGTCAAATAAAATTAACTTTAACACTAATTCTCGCCTCAGATCTTCAAACATATTCCTAACTATTAACTACACACCACAGAACTAACTACGGCACAAACGAATCAATATACAGAATGCTATTGATGGGTAATAAATTTAAATTATTCATTGATCTCAACCAATCAAAAGACAATCTAAAACGCAAAATTTTCAATCAAGCATCAAATTTGTAATTTTTAATGTACTGTATAATAAATAATACATTTTGAATGTAAATTTAATTTAATGTAATGTATAATTGTTATTCTAAAGGTAATATTATATAAAAAATTTATTATATGTAAGAAGAAGTAAATTGTAAATTATAACTTAATTTTAATCTTAAGAAATATATTGTAAAAATGTTTGAGTTATAACAAATAAATAAATAAATAAATACTATTTTAATATTAACAATGATTTCTAAAAAAGTAGCATATATAAATACTTAACTTTTAAATCAACCATTCCATCGAAACTTAAATAAAGCATGTTTAGAATAACAACTATGTGTTCTAGTTATATCTAACAATAATAACATACTCAAATATAATAATTTTATTATATCATACTACCAAAGCACTTGCTGAAGCTTCTACCATTATAACATCGTTCCAAAGTCCTAAACTTATTAAACCCACTTAATAATTCAATTTTTAAATTTCATAACACATTCGCACACTCTACTAGCACACTCTACCGAATCGAACTTCCACAGGACCAAATCGGACTCCTGCAGGTATTCCGGAGGGCAGTTATTGCACCTCCGGGAGACAGTTATCAGACCTCCGGACCTGAGATCAAACAAAGCCATATTACGCCTTTCTGGGTCACGACCCATAGATTTTAAATAAAAGCAAGTCCCGTTTAATTCTTCTAGTTCTTCGTTAGTTGTCACATGTTTTGAGAATCTGTCGGGCATGAATATTGTAATCTTTGTTTATTTATGGGGTCCTTCAATTCACATAATACAATTTTTTCTCCTCTTTTTATATCACAAAATTTCCATGAAATTACCTAATTCCTTTTTCAATCATACTACGAAAGCGCTAATTCCATCAAATTATTTTGATATTCAAACTTTCCATCTTGAGATCCTAAATCTTCGAACTTGGCCCCTTATGATCTTATTCCAATTCTCCGAACCTGAAAATTCCCATCTTTTTCTTTTCCACTAAGCATCATATACTAAGCACATCAATATATAACTTATGTTTTCATATGATGTTTTATCAACTAGATTTTTGCATCTTACCTCTCATAGAACCAACTATAGCTTTTCGAAGTCTGTAGTTAATTCTTACCGATGCTTTAACAAGTTTTCTTCTCTTTGACTTCAATTATGATAAGAATCTTTTTAAAAACAAAATCACAATTTGTTTTCCAATTAACATATCAACTCTTCTAATTTCACTAACATATCTGCTTTTTCTTATTCTAGAAAATTAACAAAATTCTGACACCAAAATAAAATATAGAATTTTTTTTTTTCGAAGTATAACAGAAATAATAAATTAACTAGTGTACTATAACAAATTTATTAACGAATTTAAGTTAAAGAAGAAAAATAATATTTTCAAGATTGATTTCAGTCAATAATCACAGGTGCTAAGAAGTCAAACACTCGGACATTATGTCAAAAACATAATTGATTGTATTATACTTATAAAAAAAAATTATAGTAGGAAAAAATACAGTGCATCTTGAATTGACAGGGAATGTATTGAATTAATTAATAAAAAGAAAAAAAATGTTGGTTCAAGAAATCAGTGCAAAACAGCGATAAAAATATTTTACATCAAATTAAAAATATTTGTCGAACAGATTGATGTCAATAAAAAGAAAGAAAAAGCAAATGTATAATTCCAAGAAATTTGAAAAAGCTGGAAAAGATTCACAAAAAAAAGGCTTTATGTGAAAGAAATGAAAGAAACGGCACAAATGCGCAAAAATGCCAATTGTTAAAGAAAGCAAGACTAGAATACGAATTTCACAGAGTAGGGACATTTAATCGGCGCTGTTCAACTATGGCTGAAAAAATTACCATATTTTTCAATAATACAAACCAAATTCTGTTCAATTAACGTTGGTCAATACGTTGAAACTAATAGACAGCTTCCAAAAAACAATCCGGCTAGAATTGATGAACCTTCTATACGAACAATAAAGTACTGTAGAATAGAACTGGTGGATAATATTATGAAGCTGATAACTACTTCATTAAAAGAAAGAGAAATGCCAAAATCAATCAAAGTAAATAAAGTAGTATCAGTTTATAAAAATAATGATTTTTATAAGTATTTAGCAAATTAATTTAAACATTAGTAAATAATAAAATTACTGAAAATTTAGGAAAAAAAAACCTGATCAGTAAACCGCAAGAAGAAACTCCAATACACAAGCAGCATTTTTTGACTTGATCTCAGATATACCAATAGAAATTGATAAGTAAAAAATGTATCTGTTATGTTTCTTGATGTGAGTAAGCTATTGTATTCTGTACGCAGAAATATAACACTAAAAAAAACTAAACGAACCTACGGAAGAGAACTAAATTGGTTTAAAAGTTATTTTTCCAAATGAGCTCAATATACAGAAAGATAGAGTTTAAAAAGTAGCACACTTGTTATCAAGCATGAAATAATACTATACATGGGAACTCACTGGAACCTACATTGTTCTTATATTAAATAAATAGTTTAGTAAAACTGAAAATGCATAGATACTGTATTGTATACAGAACCATCAATACAAAGCTAGTAAATGGTTATAAATGAAGATATGGGAAAAGAAGTAGGTACTTGGATGAATATGCACAAAATGATAATAAAATATAAATGCAATAAAAAAAATATTTTTAAAGTTAAAGACATTTGATAATATAAACTAAGTAGTGTCGCCAGTACTCGAAATTTGAGCAAATGACACGAAGCGCTCGACATTTGAACGGATTGAGTTTTCTTTTCCACGGAAGGTGGAATCTTCAACAGACAAAAAGAAAATTTAAAAAATTCAATAGGAATCGCTGTAAAAAAAAACCTGATGTAATTCTAATGATGTAACCTGATGTAAACGTAAAATGTAATTCAAAATGCATATATAATTAAAATTTACCGTACATACATGATATAAATAATAATTTGTTTTTAAAAAGCAATTAAACATATTTTTTCATTCATTAAAAATATTAAAACGTTTATATTAGGTTTTTAAAAATCAATTCAATTTAAAATTATGTTATCAAAATAACTTACATACTTCTGCCTATATAAATTAAAATAAAAAAACACAAAGAAATAATTTAAATTTATTTTATAGATACATATATCTAATATGCATATACAAAATTATAAAAATTTCAAAAAATTCAATTTATTTTCTTCCGTTCTTTTCTTATACATACCTCTTGAATTGAATTGCATGTATAATAATTTTATTACAATATTATGTATGGATGTGCATTTTTTTTTACAAAAAGAATAACAAAAGAAAACAAAAAGAATAAACAACCAAATAATATCAGAGTAAGATTACTTTATTTAATAATATCAAATTAGAATGAGAAAAAAAAAGTCGAAAACAAAGAAAGAAAGGGAATTTCGAAGCAAACTAAAATCATTGCTGATACAGAATAAAAGTTTAGTCGACTCAGCAATGCAGGTAATAAAACAAATTCAAAAAAAAACTTTTTCTTTACAATTCAATTTAGTTTCATGTGAGTCGGCTAATTTGTTGAACCCCAACCGGAAATGAATTGCATTTATATATGTTTCTGGTAAAATAAAGTTGAGCCGCAACCGAAAATATATACCTGTTTTGACCTGAAATATCGCGAGAATATAAAAAAAACATGAAGAATAAAAAAAAAGTTTTCTTGGCTGTTATTTCACTAGAATTGGTTAAGTAGTTTTTTGTAAATCGGTACCGAAAGGTTTGTATGGAGAAAACTAAGCCGATTAAATATATTATAGATATGAGGTAGAATGGATGTCAAATAAGAAAAGTCAATGAATACAAATACTTTGGTGTAATAGTTGATAGCAACCTAAACTGGACTCACGAAATTAACGAAAATACAAGAGAACCTAAAATAATTACTGGAGTATTTAAACTAATAGGCAATTTATTTGAACAACTATGAAAACAACTTTAACTGAGTATATATATATAATGATATAATATATAAGTATACTATATATTTTACGTCTGTTTATATACATAAGTAGACAGCTTGAAGTCTACATATATTTATCTTTTAACTGATTAACTTTTGTATTGTATTTTCTTTTTCAAATCGCACTTTTTTATACTTTTCATTATCGCACTTTCATATAGTTACTATATTAAATACTTTGTGCAAAATATAAATACTCTGGACGACCATATTGCTCATTTTGCGCCCCCCCCCCCATTTTTAGCCAATATAATGGGATGAAACCCTTACCTGCGAACGCTGTATATTTGCTAAGGAGTAAGATAGGAAAGGATAGAAAATGGATACGGAAACATTGAATTGAGAGTGGGACTGTAAGGAAACAATGAATCTCCCTATTTATTATTACTATTTTGCTAACAGTGACTATAGCCGTTACAACAGTTACAACGTGCAGTAGTATATAACACCTTACTGCATGAGATAATTATTGAAGGCAACGCCCACTGTCACTGCAGCTATTATTTTTGGTATTATTATTAGTATTAGTATTCTTATTAATATTATTATTATTTCACCACAGAGTCAGGGCCATCAGTGGATTAGTACATAACATGCAGTAGTATATAACACCTTACCGCATGATATAACCAAAGACAGCTCCACTGTAGCACCTATTATTATTATTATTATTATTATTATTATTATTGTTATTACTATTATTATTATTATTATTATTATTATTGTTGTTATTATTATTATTACAATTATTATTGTTATTACTATTATTATTATTAGAATTATTTATACGATATATATTATTAGGATATGAAATTACCACTTTTTTTTTTATATGACCTGACCGAGGTTTGAACCAATGACCAATCGATTGAAAGGTTGGCAACTTTATCACTGTAACATGAGTCAGATTTATTAAATTTATTTATAAAAATGTTAAATTAAACTTTTGAAGAGTAAAACAAGTAAATGTAACAGTAAGTCTATGCAACCGACTTATTAATACCCTACAGCTGAATAATTTCAATTAAATGTAAAATCCATAAGTTTTTTGGCAGCTGCTTGAACTTCTTCCCTTTTCTTCCTTAGTCAACTCGAATTATACTCTTTCCCTTATTCAACTCAGGAACGTGAAAGAGATATCCTTTAACACCCTTGTAAGAAATTTGAAGTTTCTATCATTATTAATTTCGAAGATTTGTTCGTTAGCCCTTGGAAGGCGCGTGCCAGGTACCCCATGGTGGATGGATTTGAGGAATTACCAATCCAATTCATCAAATCCATTACAGGGACATAAAGAAAATATTCCAAAACAGCATTGTACTAAATTTAAAGATTATACTTTTATTTGTTTTGGAGATATGCTATTTAGCTGCTGCGCTCGTTTGGAACTTTCCAAAATACGAACCCATGGTTCAAATTCTCTCAAATGTCATCAGTTTCCAATTTTACAAAAAACGAAACATAACAGAAAATCCTTGTACTAAAAATAGATTCTATCTTTGTTGGTTATGGAGATATCCTCGTTCTGCCAAATTTAAAGGTTATATCAGAGACTACATAGAGATGTCCAAATGGCAACAAAAAAGTTTAGATGTCGCTACAATATCGATTTTGAAATTTAGTCTCATTTTTCAACTTTTTTTTTTAAAGTTTCTTAAAGCAAGTTTTGGTCTCGGATATTTTTTTTTTTCATATATGTACATAAATGAACTTTCGTATGATTGGTATGGATGATAGAAATAACAAGTAACATACATATATGAATATGATCATATGATATCAGATGACATATTATGATATACATGATCTGATCAGTATCTAATATAATTTTTATATTATATATGCATTATGCCATATTATGCATTTATATTACTTGAACCAGCTTGCCTACATGCTTATTAAATTGTGAAAGTGTGTGTGAATCAAAATTAAATATAAATAGAAATACACATAAATACTATCGGCACTTTTTATATATGTATTTCAATATGATTCAAAAATCAATACATATTTATATTTATATTTTGTTTTATGTAAATGTAATTATGTTTCAATTTGATATGATTTGATAATTTTTATGAATATGTACAGTATCCAGCAAATGTCATGCCACTTTTCTAATTGGAATAATTTTTAATTAAAAAAATGTTTAGAAGAATTTGAAAGCATTATTTTTTATTTCAGTTATTTTTATTTGATAGGTATATTATATTGTCTTCAAAAAATACCCACATATATATGTAGGTATACCGTTACCAATATAACAATATGAGTCATGAGATCAAAAAATAAAATAAAATCATAATACAAAAAATTTTGTACTTTGTTTGTTTGTTTGTTTTTCCCTGAAGTTATAAAGTTAAAAATATTATTAGAAAAAATTCGAACGCCAATATTATTTTATTGCTTTTCTATATATATTTTTTGTAGTTTATATATTTTTTTAAATTACCATTACTTTAGCTGGATACTGTATATTAAATCATTTAAATCTAGTTAAATAAATAATGCAGTTAAATCAGATGATTTTCATAAAATAGATAACATTCATACCATCTGATACCATATAATATACGATGTACCATTTCATACATTCAAAAAATTCTGCTTGTAGTAGTGAAATACTGAATGCATATGAATGATAACCTTGAAATGTTTTTTCTTGTTGTTTTTAGAAAAGTCAACATTATAAAATAATCTATTTTTATTTAATTTTTTTCTATATGAAATATTTAGCTAAATGTTCCATATTTTTTGTAAAGTGATATTTAGAATGTCTTCTTTATCATATTGAAAATTTACGTTTCTACTCGACATCTTAAATATATATTTTCTCAAATATATTTTGCCATTTTTGCCTTATTTTTCTATTTTAAAAGTTATTTTGTCATCGCTTTGCTTTAAAAAGTTTAATAATCACAAGGATAAAAAAATTTTGTAAATGCATAAAATATATGAATGATCATTTTACACCAGATTTTACAGAAGATTCTGGTTTTCGCTAAATTCTTTTAGCTATGACACAAACTAAAATATATGAATGATCATTTTACACCAGATTTTACAGAAGATTCTGGTTTTCGCTAAATTCTTTTAGCTATGACACAAACTAAATATTTCTGTGCTTTAAGATTTTTAAAACTAGCCAGTTTTAGCTGGCCCGTTTGAAAAAAAATTAGTACAAATTTTTGTATGAATTTGTACATCTCTATGTAGTCTCTGGTTATATCTTTATTGGTTTTGGAGATAATTTCATTTGCTCTGGAGCTCGTTCGGAAGCTTTCAAAATCCAAACCCATGGACGAAATCCTCTTAAATTTCAGAGACATAAATCAAACGAGAAGAAACATCATTGTAAAAAATATAAAGGTTCTATCTTTGTTGGTTTTGGAGATAATCTCGTTTGCTCCGAAATCATTCGGTAGCTACCAGAATACGAAACCATCAAGATAGCTAGTTTGTTAACTAGTTTTTGAGTTACGTGCGAACGGACGGACGGACGGACATCGTTAAATCGACTCAGAAGATGATCCTGATTCAAAATATATATATATATGTCCATATCTAACTCGCTTCCTTTTGGTGGTTACAAACACCATACCAAAGTTAATATACTCTATACTTTAGGTGTAGGGTATAATAAATTTTATGGATATCTTTAACTTGCATAGAATATTATTAGCGAAATGACCACTTGCTGCCATAAAAAAAGGTTAAACATCGATCGAAATGATTTTTTCAGCAGTTTGTGTGAAGAATAAACTGTGCAAAAATCTTCTTTCAATAAACTTGCGAGCTGATCAGCACCTGATAAAGACAGTTTTAAAGGACTAAAAAATTACGTGATAAGGACTAAACATGGTTGTAAAAATACCGCAATGAGTCAAATAGTCTCCAAAATGAAGAAGTTGATAATGCTGCAAGCTAGCAACTTTTTTACAAAACCCAATATAACTTATAGCTTTTAACTTAAAACTTTTTATTAACAGGGAGATTTAGTAATATTTATATATTTTAATAATTTATTTTCAAAAAGAATTATTTTCTGTATTTTTTATTATAATTTATTTAATTTATATTTAAATTTTCAATATTTAAAAACTCTGTAGTTATATGTAAATATGTAGTTTTATTTTAGGGTTTTAAATTAGTTTTTTATAAGTATAATTATGGATGTTTTATATAATAATTAAAGATTTGATTTTGGCACGATTTACAAATATTTAAATTTATCTACGTACATAATAAGTTATTGAATTTGTTTTATGTAAATAAAATAATTAGTATTAAGAATATATTTTTATTACCTAAACAATGTTAAAATTAAAAGTAATATTGCAATAGTCAAGTTTTATACTCATTTAAAATATAAATAATTCTTTTTCAGTGAAGTTTTTAATGACTCTTTTTAAAATCAATACATAATATTTTGGATTATAATTTAAAGAACATATAAATATTTTAAAATATTTTTTAAAATAAAATATAATATCTATTTTAGAAGTTGTATACTATTGGAAAAAAAAAACTGTGAACAAAAATATTTTTGATTCAAATTAAAGTGTTTCAAATATATTTTGGTTTCAATTAAAAAAAAAGGAGTTACTATAAATTTTATTTAAATTTTAAGTTAAACCATGTTCAATCTCATTCATTAGTAATACGAATAATATCATACCAAAATATTATATGTATTGATATTTTATTAACTACTTATCAATTTCAACTTTTTTAAACAAAATATTTTTTTAATATTATTTAAATATTGTAGAGTTTTTATTAGTTATTAAAATCTAATTCGATTTATAATTTAAAATTTTATAGAAAAAAATAATCCAAAATGTAGCTTTTCGAACAATGTTTCCGCATGTTTTTGTGATTTTGCAAAATATTGATGTAGAAAACATAGATGTACCTGCAGAATTATTCGAAATACCACGAAAATCAATGTCGCGGTGTGATCCTTTGTGTATTCGGTTTTTATCTCTAGAATAGATTTCGTCCAATATATTTCCATTGTCTTCACCATCTTCAGTTTCCTGTATTTATAATAATAAAACAATTAACAAATAATTAATAATTTTTAATTTAAAATTTTTTTAAATTATTGACAAATAACTTTTAAATACATAACAAATACACAATTTATAATATGCTCAACATACGGAGCATATTATAAAACCAACATAGGGAATCTAAGCAAGGAGACGAGTTAGATATGGAAAAATATATACTTATATTCTTGCTTAGGATTGAATTCTGAGTCTATTTATATATGCATATGCATTCGCCTTTGCGCTCGTCTGCTAGCTCAGAAAATAATCGAACCAGGATTCTAAAACTTTCTCGATTTCAATTTTGTATAAATACCATTTTTGCTATTGAAATTCAACAAGTGAAATTCAATTCGATCGGCTAATTTGAGTAGATACCATACAACTTTTTTCCTTGTATGAGAATAACTCACAGTTTCATAAAACTCTGTATCAGAAATTTTAAAAGAACTTAAATTTTACGCTGATCGCTTCTGCAAAATTCTATTGGTTTAACAACTTTGAAATTTATATCTTATGACTTAATGAAGACAACTGATGAAGACCACTGATAAATTTGGTTAATTTTATGCAACGGGTTCGACCAGGAGTCATACAACCTGCAAATTGACATAAATATATGTTTGTACTTAACTAAGTCAGATATCTGAAATTCTGTAAAAAATGACGAAATTTTATGGAATTATTCCTTACAGACAACCCTACACTTTTCACTTGGTTTGTATCCATTTTTTTCTTGTCGACTCATACTCTCATACTCGCTCTACTTAAAAAAAAGGCATACATAAAATGATGGTATAAATGTATGTATGTGTAAATAAAAGGAAAAAAGGCGCAAAACAATATTTTGTAATTCTTAATAGTAAAGTAATGCAGACAATATGTACATCCAAAATATTCTACACGTGAAAAGTATATCCATACATACTTGTTATTGTTAGAATTGTTAGAATGTTATTTTATTAAGTAATTAGTTTTGATTTTTTAATAGTAATTTAATAAGTAACTCATATAACATACAGATTCACAATATTTTATTTACACACTCGTGCGTCCATATATAACTATCTATGTATACAATGCATACATGCATAAAAGTAATTAATATTTATAGCATGTATTAATGAAAAAATTCTGCTAGAATTTTACTAGGGAGAAACCAGAAGTATTCCGTTGACAATTATTTTTGACGTCAATATTTTTTTATTTTAATAATAATTAGGTTACATCAAAAATTATTTTCAAAACTCAGAATATTTATTTTTGATTTATGTAAAAACCAAAATAGTAATTTTAAATATAAACTCTATTGAAAGAATTAAGAGCTCTACTTTTATAAAAAGTATGTGAATGAAAGTACAAAAAAAGCATAAAGTATGCGATAAACGTGTCAAAAAATGTTGTATTATGACCCGCAAAATAAATGATTGTTTCTAAATAAAACAAGAAAGAATGTAAGCCAACGGTTGTTGAAACCCCACATTTCGAAAAGACAACACAAACTGTTGAGAATTATAACTAGCAAAATAGTAATAATAATAGGCGGATTGATTGTTTCCTTACAGTCCCACTTCCAATTCGATGTTTCCGCATCCATTTCCTATCCTTTCCAATCCCAACTCCCTAGCCAATATACTGGGTTCGCAGGTAAGGGTTTCATCCCATTGTATTGGCTAAAGGGGGAGGTGCGTTTAGTCAGTAAGAACCTGACCCTATCAAGGGGAAATTCTTGGTGTCTTTGGAAGATTCCCACCTCCCTTAGAAAAAAAAAATTGAAAATTTTCTTAAAATTTCATAGAATAAGAAAAAACTGTGATAAATAAAGAGACACTTTCATCAATTATAATGAAACTCTACATAATTACGGAAACCATTAGGAAATGTAAAATTATAAAGTTCAAGCTGTAACTTTTGCGGCCTAACATTTTTACAGGCCTAATTACAGGTATTTAAAATAGGAAAATGTAAATTGTTCAGCCCTAATAGCTCTTAAATAGGGGGTGGTATAACTCCGTAACCCTGTACAGCTTAGAGAAACCGTTAACACGCTTAAAAATACATTACCTAAGCTCTAATTTCTTGTCGAAGAAACATTTGTGCAGGTGCCTAAGTTACAGGTGTTTAAAAATAGCAACTTTTTAATTTTGGAGCCCTAATAGCTCTTAAACAGAAAAAAATTTCTGAGGAAACCGCTAATTCTAAAAGTTCTTTCTTACCTCAAAATTCCAACTCCCTATTTAAAAACGTACGGGAATTATGAAGGAAGAAAATTTGTGCAAATTTTGATTTCACATTTAAATACTAAATTTAATACTAAAAATAATGTTGTATATCTGTGCAATATCCAATGTCGCATATAGAACAAAAAAATATATCATGAAATGCATGCAGAATGCTATGCATTAATAAACTATAGAACGAAATATTTCAATCTTATAAGTGTACAAATTAAAGAACAAAACAAGTTTCCCTTTTAATATATAAAAGTTCCTTTATTTAATACTTTTTTATCAAACTTTTTAAACAAAATTGGGGTGACATTCACTAACTTTTTTTTTGTTACAAACTACTGGCGAAACAAAATTTTTTTGGTATTCACTAACTTGAAGCAAAAAAATTATGGACGAAACAAAATTTTTTGGTATTCACAACTTGTATTGCTAAAAAATGTTGAAACAAAAAAAAGAAACAAAATTACAGAATGTCGTTTTTGTAACAGATTCAACATACATAAATTTTATAAAATTTATGTAAGTATGTGTAGATACTTATAATAAACAAAATTTATTTTTGTTCTGACTAATTCCGATAACATTGTTTATTTTCAAATTTAAATTGCAAAAGATAGTTTTTTAATAAAGTTGGTATTAATTTATTTTGCACACATGATTTTGTACATATAAGTTAAATTAAGCCATTTTTGCGACCCGGGTTGTTAAATTGTGTATCGAAAAATTTTTGGATGTACAAATAACAATAAATTAGGTTTAAAAAAAAAATCATAAGTATAAATATATATGGATATGTAACATTTTCATAAACTCTTTAACTATGCAATAGCGTAGATTGTAAGAAGCCTTCGTATTTTGGGAATAAGAAGTCGGACCGACATGATTTAAAAAAGGTATTCACAGATTTTGTAGAAGAATTTAAATAAGTAAACAAATATAAATAAATTCGACTTTTACGCCCTCCAAAAAAAAACGGACCCCATAAACTGAGGTGCAACTTTGTGGGACATTTTTCAATTTTTTTTTCTTTTTAACAGCTTTTTATTAACTTGGTTGGGTAAAGGATGGAATCTTAGAAGCCATTTTAAACACACTTCCCGTTGAGCTAGAGACTTGAAATTTTCTTCATTAGATCAGATCCCGATGACAATACATGATTTTAAAATAATGATATCGAAGAACATTAGAGAAATTAACTTAATTTCAAAATTAAATTTCCATACAAAGATATAACAGAATTTTTAACAGAATTATTACAGAACCAAAATAAAACATTATCTAAATTTACTAAACTCATCAATACCAATACCAATACGTTTACGTAATACATAAATATTTTTTTTTTTCTATAAAAAACTATTGTTTTTTATGTAGGCCATTGCATTGTATGCGTACATATACATAGGTACATACTTCAAAATATGTAATAATATGTGCTTCAAAAATATTTTTGGTTTGAAAGCGATGAATTTGAAAGATATGAATGTGTAAACAAATTAATGTGCCGCACTTGAGACCGCAGTGTAAAATTTAATATGCATTTACTTAAAATTTAGTAAGCAAGTGTTAAATCTGGTTAAATTCAAGTTTTTTTTCATCAAATCAATTGATTTTTAGTATACATTTTTATTTATAAAAGCAATGTGTTTATTTATAATATTTATATAGATATGTGTTTTCCTTTCTTAATTATAATTAAAATAGGCGTTTTCTTTCGAAACTCTTAACATATTAAAATCGCATATTATGGCCCTAACATTGATATCTAAATTGGGAGCTGCCTTTAAATTAAGATCTATTAGGGAATGATGATCTGCACTACTAATGGCTTTTTCTGAAGTATAAAAACTAAGAATATAGGTATTTCCAATTATGTAAAAACATTAAACAACAAAAAGAATATATTAAAAATAAGAAATCCAGTCTTTTTTAAAAATAGTAAATAACAACAATATTTTTCTTTTCAATAACAATAATTATGAATTAATCATAAAATATATGTTATGTACATACATACATATATATCTACATCGTCTAGAAAAAGCAAAATAATTTTTTTTTAATTCAAAAACATTAGCATTTAGAAGTAAGCAATTTAATATATTCTCAATTACATACTTTTAAAACCAAATTTTTTTACTACATATGTAGGTACAAACGTGTACAAAAATGGTATGCATATTTTTATGTGTGCTGTACTAAAAATTAAAATTATTATTATCCTATCGTACGGGTATAAAAAGAGAACAAAAAATGTTACTTTGATTGTTTTTAAATATTTTTAAAGTCTATTTCTTATGTATATATTGTGCACATCTGATATTTACCCACATAACAGATAGAAAAAAAGAACTATTAAAATGTTATGAATTTAAAAGAAAAAAACATACGTTTGATATTTCCGTACATAACAGATAAAAAAAAAAATATTAAAATGTTATGTTATGAAAAGAAAGAAAAAACAAGGCAGTGTATGAATCAAAGTTTTTAAAGGGTCGCATTTTTAAGTGGAAATAAAGAACATTATAAAATTGCAATAACAATCTTATTTAAATTTTTAATTTTGCTATGCAATGTTTCCTTAATTTTTTAAAAATCTTGCCACAATATATAATACAATATAACAATCAGAAGTTCAGATCATTATATAGTACCCATACTACTATAATATGTATATGAATGAATATATCAGTATATATGTGTGTAGTTATAGATTCGTTATTTTTTAATACCAACAATTACATTTATATGAATGGACGGTAAACATAAACGAAAAAAAAAAATTCAGAATGTTCTATAGCTAATAATTTCTATTTTTTAAATAGACTGTATGCATAAATTTAATATTAAAAAAAAAAAATAAGTTCTTAGCGTACCTAAATAACAGAAAAAAAAAAGTAAAATGTAATACTGGAAGAAAAATAAAAACGAATAGAAAAAAAGAGAACAAAAAATGTTACTTTGATTGTTTTTAAATATTTTTAAAGTCTATTTCTTATGTATATATTGTGCACATCTGATATTTACCCACATAACAGATAGAAAAAAAGAACTATTAAAATGTTATGATTTTAAAAGAAAGAAATATACGTTTGATATTTTCGTACATGACAGATAAAAAAAAAAATATTAAAAAGTTATGTTATGAAAAGAAAGAAAAAACAAGGCAGTGTATGAATCAAAGTTTTTAAAGGGTCGCATTTTTAAGTGGAAATAAAGAACATTATAAAATTGCAATAACAATCTTATTTAAATTTTTAATTTTGCTATGCAATGTTTCCTTAATTTTTTAAAAATCTTGCCACAATATATAATACAATATAACAATCAGAAGTTCAGATAATTATATAGTACCCATACTACTATAATATGTATATGCATGAATATATCAGTATATATGTGTGGAGTTATAGATTCATTATTTTTTAATACCAACAATTATATTTATATGAATGGACGGTAATAAACGAAAAAAAAAAAAATTCAGGATGTTCTATAGCTAATAATTTCTATTTTTTAAATAGACTGTATG
Organism: Poecilobothrus nobilitatus; assembly: GCA_947095535.1. Taxonomy (NCBI): domain Eukaryota; kingdom Metazoa; phylum Arthropoda; class Insecta; order Diptera; family Dolichopodidae; genus Poecilobothrus; species Poecilobothrus nobilitatus. The sequence continues at coordinate 130,455,439 of OX352772.1, read as the reverse complement.
TATAAATTTAATATTAAAAAAAAAAAATAAGTTCTTAGCGTACCTAAATAACAGAAAAAAAAAGTAAAATGTAATACTGGAAGAAAAATAAAAACGAATAGAAAAAAAGAGAACAAAAAATGTTACTTTGATTGTTTTTAAATATTTTTAAAGTCTTTTTCTTATGTATATGTGCACATCTGATATTTACACACATAACAGATAGAAAAAAAGAAATATTAAAATGTCATGCTATAAAAGAAAGAAAAAACAAGGCAGTATATAAATCAAAGTTTTCAAAGGGTGGCATTTTTAAGTGGAAATAAAGAACACTATAAAATTGCAATATTTTTATTTAAATTTTGAATTTAGCTATGCAACGTTTTCTTAATTTTTTAAAAATTTTGCCACAATAAATTAATAATAAAAAAATTCAATATATTCTATATATTATAACAGGTAATAATATAATTATAGATTGTAAGGGCAACTGTAAAAATTCAAAATTAAACAAGAAAAAAAAAAAAATCAATTTAATACTTATATTTGTCGTTACTAAAAAGAATAAAATAAAATAAATAAAAAAAATTTTATAAAAACAGCTTTTTTGACTAAAAAGTAGAAAATAAATTTTTAATAGCAAATTTTTCTGTAATTTTCTAAACTATATTGTTACAATCGAGATTTCTTTGAAAAAGTTTATTTCTATATGTCAAATATATATATAAATATAAGTATATATAAGTTTTAAAGTCTGTGAAATTAAAATAAAAGCTAGAGGCAACAAACGCATAACTATAAACTTATATTTTTAAATTTTGCCTACAGCTTTTATACTTAAACTGAGTTTTAACACTGAGTTTTAAATTAGTGAATGTCACCCCTGGTTTTTTATAAAAATAAATAATTTTATCGACATACATACGTATTTTGTAAATAATAAAAGCAAATAAAAAAAATAGTTACCTACATTAATATTATTAATTTAAAAAGTTTAAACATTTTTAGATCATTTGATCATTTATGATCATTATGAAACATTTAGATAATTTGATTATTTTAAAACTATCGCAATAAGGATTATAAAATACAAAAAATTTTAAATTTAAGCATATGTAGAATTCCAAAAAAAAAAATTATTTACATAAAATTAAAATTAAATTTAAAAATTTTTAGATCAAGTTAAATATTTTTAGATCAATGTTTTTGTATTAAATTTATCTTTCTATAATATGTTTTTTGTTGCACGAAATCCTGCTCTCAATTCTCTCTCTCTCATATAAAAATTGGACGAATCCAAAATTATCATTTTTTGCAGCTTCTGAAATACAAAATCATATATTATATTTAGACGTTACTGATGAGTGGCAATATGAAAAAACTCACCAAAAAGATAAATTACAACCTTGCATCAGCGTAAATCACATCACAGTACAATGAATCATCTAATAATTTTTTTCTAACAACTATTATTTAAACACAAAACAAGCAGAAACATGTACCTAACGGTATAAACGAAAACATCAAAAATTCATAACATGATAATAATAGGTATAAGTATGCATTTCAGAAGTACACAAAAAGATATTTCATTCGCTTCGGTTTAAAAAAAAAGCAAACCCTATCTCATTAGCTTCGTAAGCGCTTCTTTACAAGCGCTGTAGGATGCATGATATATTGCTTCTCATTCATCACACGATTTTTTTAGTTTTAAATAAGTGCTTCTAGATGGATGGGAAGCGTTTCTCTGTTTTCTCTTTGGGCATAAATTGGTTTAATTGTATTTTAGCAATAGCATTCTTGTATGTAATAAATAAGTATATAAGTTCATATATTTTATATTAAAACTTCTTAGAATTTTAATATGAATTTTTTCTATGTGCATTTTGGTCGACTCCCAGTTGGAAATTAAGCGCTTCCAACAACCTTTATAATCGCTTCTTCTGAAGCTCGAACTGCTTCTTCACTCTATCCTTACTTATTCCTTTTTTAAATTAGATGTTATTGCGGACAAGTGTTTCACATTTACTAGATTGTAAACCATCTAGAAGGTATGTCTTAGGATTCAATAGGAAGCTCTTTGTATGTTAATTATAGCCTGTTTAGCCTTTGTCTGTGAATTATATATAGTAGATATAAATAACGATACGTAAAATACAAAATTTTTATGCAAATTCATTTATAAATTATAAATTATAAGATTTCAATGTTTAATAGAAAAACATGTTTTAATGATTTAAATTCATGGTACTGTTGCCCAAATAACAACAATTAATAATAAATAATGATTTCAATTAAACATTTTTTAATTGATTAAAATAAAAATATAAAAACTTCAATAAAATACAAAAACTTATAATAAAAGAAACTAAAAATGTTATAAAAGTTAATATATATGTATTAAATTATTTGAATTTTTTTAAATTATAGGTCTTTAAATTATCTTTGTAAAATTTATTTTTGGCTATGCGTAATTCATCTTCCATAGCCTGGTCGTTCCCAAAGTTTTCATTCTTTATAGCGTCTATACAAAGTAAAATTAATACATTTTATTGGTTAGAAAAAGATTCTAATATTTATTTTATTCACCATAAACAAAGGTGTTAAAAACTTTTTTACTTTTAATAGCTATTGTTTTTTTTGGATACCGTCACAATTTACAGATAGTAAGATTTTTTCTCCAAAGAATAACCCTACACATTTTGTTATTGGTATACTTCCTACTATAAATTTTATATAGGAAATCTAACAGAAAGAAAAATATATTTTTTTTTTTTCTTTATTTAGTTCATTTAATAATATATTTAACAAATAATTTCATTCATTATAAGTTAACAATATAATAATACAACTCATGTTGTTTGATATTAATAAACTATAATTAATTTTAACGACCCTAGCCTTAGCTGTGGTCTCATAATCTTTTAAAAAGCTTTTTATTTAAAGGCAAAACAAAATAAATTTAAAAATGTAATAATTTAATGTAAATGTAAACTTAACATGTGTGTTAAGTAAACAAAATTATCGATATAACAAGAGATTAAAACAGAAAAAACAAACAAAAAAAAAAATATTAGAGTTTTCACTAATTATTATAGTCATTTTCAAACTTTTAGGATTCCAAAATGAAATATTTTATACTTTTTTTAAAACTTGTAAATTTTCGATTATTTTCAACTCATTTGGTAATTCATTAAAAATTTTGAGACAATTATACAGACAGTTACTTTTTGCTTATTGTTTTGTAAAATTGGTTTTTAAAAATTTGTCTTGTCTCTAGTATTATGATTGCGTATTTCAATCATTAAGGGTATTCACGACTTGGTGCAGAAGTGCATATTTTTTTTGCACCGTAGCATATTTGCCTCAACTCGTGAACGACCCTAGCATGAATTTCTATTGAACTGCCAAATATAGTTGTGGTTGTTTTGTTCGCATAAAAACTTAATTTTCTTTCAAAGGAACAAAGAAGAAAATGGAGGCAACTAAAAGTAAAAAAAAAATAATATAAAAAATGGCCATTTGAGCTTTTAAAGAATAAATATGTTTTCTCGAAAAAAAAGCAACAGAATTAACGACAGGAGTTTTTGCCAACTTTATTTCTGTACCGTCGATAAACCATATACAATAAGGCATTTCCTCAAATAATTCTATAACAAGATTGTTTTTTTCTTTTTTATAAGGCCAATAAATATATTTTGTTTTTTTCTTAAAAAAGTTTGAAATACTTGTTTGGTAATGTTTTGTATATAGTTCCGCCATCCAATACCGAAAATTGTTGCTATTTTAATATTGTTGCTATTTTTATAGAATGACTTTCGCCCGGTGATCCCAATCTGACGAGTACTATTGCCAATTCTAAAGAAACAGGAAATTAAAGGCATGAACACTTTTTATATAATTTTCATCCTCATTTATTATATTTACAAGAATTTGAAATTGTGCTCTGCTAACCCGCAATATCTGGCGAAACCTGTCTTCATCAAAACTTGTTAGGATACCTTCACTCAATGCAACCGATTTAGAAATTTTATTCTTGATACTTTTTCGATTTATAATTAGAGTAATCAAATTTTCTTCAAGTTCTTCCAGGATTTCATCAACTTCCAGAGCTTCATCATCACTTTTGTCTAAAAAATATATGTCTTATATACTTAGGTATGTATATGGTTAAATATAAAACACGAATTATGATATGCTTACCTAAAATTTCAGATATTTGTGTATCTTCATATGTTTGGGTTAATAAATTCTAAGAAATAATTTTTTTTAAACTTTTTTTAGGCATTTTTTCAATTTTTGTCTAATATAGCGCTTACAAAAAATATATAAACAAATTTTACAATAGTCTTGCACAAATATGCAATAGGGTTTAGGTCTTGCATAGTCTTGCAAAATTTTGCACTTTTTTATACATGAAACAACAACAAATTGTGCACCTTAACTGTTAAAAAATTTATGCTTTATTTCATTATTAATAATTTTGAAGGCTGCTATATAAAGATCTTTTTTACAAATATTTGACTAACTTAAATATTGCTCTGTATATAAGTTGCTCGTTGGAAATCTTGCAGAATAATAGTAAATTATTTTTATACCTCTTTTATATAGTATGTCTAACTTACTTAATGCACACTGAGTGGATCTGCTCCAGATAAGATCCAGAGAGATATGTGATGTTCGATAGAATATATGATGAATATAAAATATAAAGAACTTCCCGAGAAAAAATTCCTAAGCTGTCGAAGGATAAAAGTATATGGACTAATTTTCTTATTCACATGTTGAATATGCTTTTGCCCATCATTTTTGCTGTCTAAAATAAATCTCTCCAGGCTATAATTTTTGTAGAATATGTTAAAATTATAAAAAATTTTATAATCAAAAGTTAGAATTTTCGTTTTTTTAACATTTAATAAGAGTTTATGATTATTAACCCATTCTTCAACGATACATAAATCGTGAGAAATTGAGATTTTTAAAGATTCTTCAGTATCTTTAGCATAGTGATTTGATTACAGCGTCATCAGCATAGAGTTGAACGCTTCCTACTAATAATAGAGCTGAATATCATCGACATAGAGCTGAAACATATCCGGGCCCAGGATAGACCCTTGTGGAACTTCTTTTCTTACTACTGCAGCAGAACTAAGACAAATATTTCGAACATTTTGATTCCTATTGTCGAAATACGACTTGAAAAATTTTATCTGATTATCCGTAAATTTGATCATGAGGAGCTTATGTAGGAGCACTTCATGATCGACACAATCGAATGCTTTCTGGAGGTCCAGGAAAAAACAGGCAACCGATTTTTTTTGGTTTATATTGTTGGTTATAAAATGATTTAGTTCTAGACAGGCAGCAGAAGTGTTGCAGTGTTATTCAAAATCGAATTGTTCCTTATGCAAAATCGGATTCGTTCGGAGGAAGATGTCTAACCTAATTTTTATAATTATATCAAAAAAAGCTTTTTGAAAGAGCAGCTAAAATGGAAATAAGACGGCAATTAGATTTATTAGTTGCACAGCCACCTTTAAAAACTGGGACTATAATTGCCCGTTTTAAAGACTCGGGGAAACCCGAAGTTTGAAATCATAAATTAATATATTTTACTAGAATTGGTATTAAATGGAATGAAAATTTTTAAATAAATTTACTAGATATGCCATCATATCCAGTAGCTGCAGCTAGATTTTAATCAATTAATAGCTGCTGCTACCTCTTCATTGTTTGTAGGCAATAAATTAAAACTATGGTACACATTTCTTGGAAATTGGTTCAGGTATAAGTAATCTATTGGATTACAAGGTACATTTAATTCATCTGTAACATTTGTAAAAAATTTTTTCAATTATTCAGCTATTTCTTGTTCGCTAGTTAATGTAGTTATATCATTGTTAAGCAATTTAATTGGATTATGGTTGTTGGGATTTGTATTAAACATAGCTTTTTTGTAAATATTCCATAGTCTTTTGTTGTTGGTAGGATCGCGAATTATTTCATTCGAATAATATATTTCTAGCTTTCTAGCTTTAACAATGATGTTTTTTATTTCATTTTCATTTTGTAATAAGATTCCCGTACATGTATTTTTTGAATAATTTCATTGGTCATCCATTCATTTTTACGCCTGTTCTTTTTTATTGGTATGGTATACGTATTATCATTGATTAGAAAGGTGAGTTCACGAACAAAATTAAAAAAAATTTTCAATAAAATTTAGTCTTGTCCAAGGATTACTAGCCAGTATTTTTTCGTAATTAATGATTGTTTTGAATTTTGGTGCGCTTTCTTTAGTTGGCTTTTGGTTAATACTAATAAAGAATCTTTGATAATCTAATAGTGGGGTACTGACAACGTAGAAAAAATACTAAAATTTTATCATATCTGTTATAAAATGGTCTGTAATAGTTTTGCATGCATTCCCTATTCTAGTGGCAAAGTGTTCAGAAATCTTATTATAAATAGCAAAACCATTTCTAAGTAAAGTATTTTTATAATTTATCATATATCTCGCTGTTTATATTTAACAAATCTGGATTGATATCTCCTAATAAAATCACATTTGTATATTTTGAATTTACTTCTTCTATTTTCAAAAGTAAATCATTTACTTTAGTTTCATGTGATCTGTATATACCAAAAATGTTTATATTCTGTTTTAACAATAGTACTACTAATAAATTTGATTTCTGGAACTCTTCCGCTATAACTATAGAGCTAGATATTTTATTCATCACATATATTGCTGCACCCTCATATGATTCAGTTCTATTTGCAAAGTATGGTGAATACCCAGGTAAATTAAAAAATTTATTTTTAGAATCACGTATCCATATTTCTTTCAATACTATAATATGAATATCATATTTGTAAGAATTTTGTAATTTATAATATACCATTATGTTGGAAAAATGTTCAATGAACTTATTATATTACATCGTCGTCTGGTAGGTATTACAATTATATTACACTTAAAAATATAACATTTAAATGTTAAAAGAAAAAAGCAATCTTGTTAAAGAATTATTTGAGGTAATGCCTTATTGTATCGGGCTTATCGACGGTACAGAAATAAAGTTAGCAGAAACTTCAGTTTTTAATTCTGTTGCTTTTTTTCGAGAAAACATATTTATTCTTTAAAAGCTCAAATGGCCATTTATTATTTTCTTTTTTTTTTACTTTTAGTTGCCTCCATTTTCTTCTTTGTTCTTTTGAAAGAAAATTAAATTTTTATGCAAACAAAACAACCACATAAACGATATTTGACACTTCAATAAAATTCATACTAGGGTCGTTCACGAGTTCTTGCAAATATGTGCTACCGTGCAAAAAAATTCTTCTGCACCAACTCGTGAATACCCTTAATGATTGATATATGCAATCATAACACTAGAAACAAGGCAAATTTTTAAAAACCAATTTTACAAAACAATAAGCAAAAAGTAACTGTCTGTATAATTGTCTCAAAATTTTTAATGAATTACCAAATGAGTTGAAAATAATCGAAAATCTTACAAGTTTTAAAAAAAGTATAAAATATTTCATTTTGGAATCCTAAAAGTATGAAAATGATTATAATAATTAGTGAAGACTAAAATATTTTGTTTTTTTTTGTTTGTTTTTTCTCTTTTGATCTCTTGATATGACGATAATTTTGTTTACTTAACATACATGTTAAGTTTTAAATAAATTTTATAAAATAATTAACATTGCGTATATAATATATTATTTTTATTACTTTATTAAATTATTACATTTTTAAATTTATTTTGTTTTGACTTTTAATAACAAGCTTTTTAAAAGATTATGAGATCAAACAGCTAAGGCTAGGGTCGTTAAAAAAATTAATTATAGTTTATTGATATCAAACAACATCAGTTGTATTATTATATTGTTAACTTATAATGAATGAAATTATTTGTTAAATATATTATTAAATGAATTAAATAAAGAAAAAAAAAAATATATATTTTTCTTTCCGCTAGATTCCCACATAAAATTTATAGTATGAAGTACACCAATAACAAAATGTGTAGGGTTATTATTTAGAGAAAAAATCTTACTATCTGTAAATTCTGACCTATCTATATAATATACTATTATGTTGGAAAAATGTTCAATGAACTTACTACTTCGTCGTCTGGTATTGCAATTATATTACACTTAAAAATATAACATTTAAATATTAAATTTTTTTTCTATTTAATTTATTGAACTTATCTAATTGAAATTCGTTTTTGGTCCTCCTAAAAATGAATAAAAACACTTTTAAAACCAAAACATATAGTTTTTTACAGTTATAAATATCAAACTGTTAAAATCAAAGTAGAAAAAAAATTAATTTCTACCAGAGCTACTAAAAACTTCAAAAACGCTTAATTGGTTAATTGGTAGTGTCTGGTAGCGTTTCAATTTAGCTTCAATTGGAAGTGCTTGTTTTTTTTCCAACTGGACTATTTAATATTGAGATTTTCCATATAGATCTTGTCAATTAATATTATATCAATGGAAAGTGCAAAAATTTCCCAAGTACAAAATTTTCGAATTTCCGTTAACTGAAATTGAAATGGGAAATATATGGCGCGAACTGTGTAGATTTGATAATGATAAAATCAACATTTTTCTATGTCAAGATCATTTCCAAGCTGAAGCTACAAAGAAAAAGTATATAAAAATACATTTAATTCTTTCTTTATATTTAACCATGATTGTAGAATAAGCGATGTACTAACTTTAAACGAAATAGGTAATTTAGAATATCCTTATAGACTACAATCCACAGCCCTATCAGCTACAATCTTACAGCCCTATGGGTGTTTGTTTATCTTGTTTGAGAAATATACTCAAACAACATGAACAAACTCAAATGGAACTCAAACTCAAACTCATTGGAACTCAAAAATCTAGACAATATAAGAAATTTTAAAAAGGAAATAAAAAAATATGTAATATTTACAAGTGCACCGAATTAGATAATATATTGTGTCTTTTAGATTAATTAAAAGATTAAAAGGTATTCAAGCTATTTTGTAATTCGTATATGAACGTTTTTATATAATTTAATTTTTATTTTATTTTTTTTTTCCTCTTCTCTTGCATTAAATGATATTAGACACAATTATAAAACAATAATAAACAATGAAATAAAAATAAATATGGCCGGACAGCATCCGCTAAGGCCTTTAAGAATTAAACTTCTATAATTTGTTATAATATTTGAATTTTTTTAGTTTTGTTTTAGTATTAAGTATTAATTAGTTTTTCTTTTTTTGCTTTAGTTATAGTATTATACAAAATTAAATCTATTAAATTCTAATAAATAATTATACAAATGTTGAATTGTAGAAATAATTAATAAAGTATAAAAAAAAAAAATACCGTTTAAAATGGAACAGCTATGGAAAAAAGTATAATAGTTTAATTTTAAAGCTAGGTAAGGCCAAACAAAAAATAAATAAATTACAAAGGCAAGTTAGCAAATTGAAAATTATTTTCCCGAAAATTAAAAGAAATCAAGTTTCAAATATGATAGACAATTTAGAAATTAACAAAAACTCCAAAAATTTTGCAAAAATGTTAGTAAAAAGTAAAAATGTTCGAATGCAATGGGATCAAGAAAAAAAAACTTTTGAACATAATATTTTTTATAGATCACAATCTGCTTATAACATTTTAAGAGAGGGACTATTATTTAATTTACCCCATAAAGCGTCATGGTCACCGGTAAAAAACTTACAGCCAGGTATAGAAAATACCGCTTTAAAATTTCTTAAAAATTAAGTATACGAAATTAATATTAATTGCCGGGAAGCTGTTTTAGTTTTCAATGAAATCGCTATCATTGCATTATAATGAAGTTTTAGATTTAACTGATGGTGTTGAAGATTTAGGTTTCCAACGAAATGGGGCCATAGGAAAGCAAGTTTGTATTATTATGGTAAGGGGTGTAATAGAAATCCGGAAATTTATTTTGAATTATTTTGTTGAACAGAAACTTAAGGTGTAGCGTTAAATTTATTAATACACGAAAATTTAGAACTCTATTGCAAATTGGGACTAAATATAAGAGCAATAGTTTGTGACCAAAGCACCAATAACAGTAATTGTTTTTTACAACTTGGAGAAAACCCATATTTTATATTTCGCGGAATAAATGTATATTGTTTATTTAATTTTCCTCACCTTCCAAAAGCTTGCGTAACGTTTTTATAAAATCAGATATAATTACACCGGATGGTATAGTAAGTTTTGATGTTATACGAGAATTCTGGGAACTTGAAAATTTTTCTGTAACAAAAATGTAACAAAAAAAACTTTCATAAGAAGCGTTTTAAATACGCAATAGAGACTTTTAATAAATCAGTTTCTGCTGGTGTAAAAACATTAACGGAAATGAAAAAATTTAAAAAAAATTGTTTCGAAATAGCTCAAGCAACATCAAACTTTATTAAAAAGATTTAATATATGAATAGTGGATCACTTATATGACTGTATAAATAGCGGAATTATATACAGGCTCTAAAAAATGATAACAATGTTTTCAATTACATCAAAGAAATCTTGACTTATTTCAAAAAAATTCGGTTAAAAAAGAAAACTAAAGTATATTGTTTGAAAGGAATTCAGCCTTCCATTTAGGGAATTCAACAATAAATGGTACTCTTCAACTCAGTGAAAACTTATTCAGTAGTAATCCTGACGTAAACTTCCTACTTATTAAACATTTAAATCAAGATTTGGTTGAAAATTTATTTTCACAAGTTCGAGCAAAAAGTGGCAATAATAGGAAAGGGTCGTTAAAAAAATTAATTATAGTTTATTGATATCAAACAACATCAGTTGTATTATTATATTGTTAACTTATAATGAATGAAATTATTTGTTAAATATATTATTAAATGAATTAAATAAAGAAAAAAAAAATATATTTTTCTTTCCGCTAGATTCCCGCATAAAATTTATAGTATGAAGTACACCAATAACAAAATGTGTAGGGTTATTATTTAGAGAAAAAATCTTACTATCTGTAAATTGTGACCTATCTGTATAATATACTATTATGTTGGAAAAATGTTCAATGAACTTACTACTTCGTCGTCTGGTATTGCAATTATATTACACTTAAAAATATAACATTTAAATATTAAATTTTTTTTCTATTTAATTTATTGAACTTATCTAATTGAAATTCGTTTTTGGTCCTCCTAAAAATGAATAAAAACAGTTTTATAACCAAAACATATAGTTTTTTACAGTTATAAATATCAAAATAAATGTTAAAATCAAATCAAAGTAGAAAAAAAATTAATTTCTACCAGAGCTACTAAAAACTTCAAAAACGCTACCAATTAAAGTGTGTATAGCAGCTTTCAAAATTATTAATAATAAAATAAAGCATAATGTTATATTAAATAGAACAACGGTATTCACGAGTTGATGCAAAGGAGTCTTGCACAAGTGCAAAATTTTGCATCGTAGCATATGCCAATTTTTTGACAGTTAAAGTGCACAATTTGTTGTTGTTTTCATGTATAAAAAATTGCAAAATTTTGCAAGACTATGCAAGACCTAAACCCTATTGCATATTTCTGCAAGACAATTGTAAAGTTTGTTTATATATTTTTTGTAAGCGCTATATTAGACAAAAATTAAAAAAATGCCTAAAAAAAAGTTTTAAAAAAATTATTTCTGAGTATTTATTAACTCAACCGTATGATGATATACAAATATCTGCAAAAGGGATGCAAAAAGTGGCAATAATAGGAAACCATCTCTATATGATATTAATCTTTTATTAGCACAAATAATTCCTTCAAATTTATTTCAATTTAGTGTATTAAATGTATTATTTGTATGTATTAAATTATTTGAATTTTTTTAAATTATAGGTATCTTTCTAAAATTTATTTTTGGCTATGCGTAATTCATCGTCCACAGCCTGCTCGTACCCAAAGTTTCCATTCTTATAAAGTAGAATTAATACATTTTATTGGTTAGAAAAAGATTCTAATATTTATTTTATTTACCATAAACAAAGGTGTTAAAAAGTTTTTTACTCTTAATCGCTGTTTTATTTTTTGGCTTCCGTCACAATTTGCAGATAGCAAGATTTTTTCTCCAAAGAATAACCCTACACAAAAACAGAATGAAAAATATTTTTTTTTGTTCTTTATTTAATTTATTTAATAATATATTTAACAAATAATTTTATTCATTATAAGTTAACAATATAATAATACAACTGATGTTGTTTGATATTAATAAACTATAATTAATTTTAACGTCCCTAGCCTTAGCTTTTTGGTCTAATAATCTTTTAAAAAGCTGGTTATTAAAAGTCAAAACAAAATAAATTTAAAAATGTCATAATTTAATAAAATAACAAAAACAATATATTATATACACAATGTTAATTTTATAAAACTAATTTAAAACTTAACATGTATGTTAAGTAAACAAAATTATCGACATATCAAGAGATCAAAAGAGAAAAAAGAAACAAAAAAAAAATATTAGAGTTTCAACTCATTAGAGTTTTCACTAATTGTTATAATCATTTTCATACTTTTAGGATTCCAAAATGAAATATTTTATACTTTTTTTAAAACTTGTAAGATTTTCGATTATTTTCAACTCATTTGGTAATTCATTAAAAATTTTGAGACAATTATACAGACAGTTACTTTTTGCTTATTATACCCTACACATTAAATATAGGGTATATTAACTTTGGTATGGTGTTTGCAACCACCAAAAGGAAGCGAGTTAGGTATAGACATGTATATATATTCTGAATCAGGATCACCGCCTGAGTCGATTTAGCGATCTCCGTCCGCCGTACGCACGATAACTCAAAAAATAATGATGCTATCTTGATGAATTTTATACTGTAGGTTAACAATGACTAAGGTAAGGCGGGGATTGTAAATGGGCGAAATCAGACCATGCGTTCGAGTACGTCCCATACAACTTCCAAAACTGAATACGCATATCTTCGAAATTAATAAAGATAGGAACTTAAAATTTCGTACAAGGGTGTGTTTTTCTGAATCCCTGATATCCCCAAAATTTTAGATGAATTGGAGTGGTTGTTCGGGTACCTCCCATACAAATCCCAAAACCGAACAAGCATATATTCGAAATTAATAAAGATAGAAACTTCAAATTTGGTACTAGGGTGTTGTTTCCTGAATCCCTGATTTGTCCAAAATTTGAGATGAATTGGAGCAGCTGTTCGGGTACCTCCCATACAACTCCCAAAACCGAACATGCATATCTTCGAAATTAATAAAGATAGGAACTTCAAATTTGATACGAGGGTGCTGTTTCCTAAATCCCTGATTTGCCTAAAATTTGAGATGAATTGGAATGGTCGTTCGGGTACCTCCCATACAACTCCCAAAACCGAACAAGCATATCTTCGAAATTAATAAAGATAGAAACTTCAAATTTGACACGAGGCTGTTGTTTCCTGAATCCCTGATTTCTCCGACATTTAAGATGAATTAGAATGGTTGTTCGGGTATCTGCCACACAACTCCTAAAACCAAACAAGCATATCTTCGAAATTAACAAATATATAAACTTGAAATTTGATATAAGAATGTTCTACCCTGTTGATGTCTCTAAAATTTGAGATGAATTGGGGTGGTGGTCCGCGTGCCTTCACACACTTCCCAAAACCTAACAAGCATATTTTCGAATTTAATAAAGATAGAAATCTGAAATTTTGTACAAAGGTTGTAAAAGCATTTATTTTTTTAGCTTAGTTATATTCAATACCTAACTAAAATAACTTATGGATTTTTAATTTAATTTGAATTTTTTAGGTGTAGGGTATAAATAAGTCGGTTGCATCGATTTACTGTTACTTTTAGTTGTTGTTTTGTAAAATTGGTTTTTAAAAATTTGCCTTGTTTCTAGTGTTATGATTGCATATATCAATCATTAAGCGTATTCACGAGTTGGTGCAGAAGTGCAAATTTTTTTTGCACGGTAGCAACGACCCTAGCGACCTTTAACGACCCTAGCATGAATTTTTATTGAACTGTCAAATATCGTTTATGTGGTTGTTTTGTTTGCATAAAAATTTAATTTTCTTTCAAAGGAACAAAGAAGAAAATGGAGGCAACTAAAAGTAAAAAAAAAAAGAAAATAAAAAATGGCCATTTGAACTTTTAAAGAATAAATATGTTTTCTCGAAAAAAAAGCAACAGAATTAACGACAGGAGTTTCTGCCAACTTTATTTCTGTACCGTCGATAAACTTGATACAATAAGGCATTTAATTAGCACAAATAATAAAATCAAATAATTCTTTAACAAGATTGTTTTTTTCTTTTTTATTTGTTTTTTTTCTTAAAAAAGCTTGAAATATTCGTTTGGTAATGTTTTGTATAGGTCCGCCATCTCCAATACCGAAAATTGTTGCTATTTTCATAGAAGCACTTTCGCCCGGTGATTCCAATCTGACGAGTACTATTGTCAATGTAAAGAAACAGGAAATTAAAGGCATGAACACTTTTTATATAATTTTCATCCTCATTTATTATATTTACAAGAATTTGAAATTGTGCTCTGCTAACCCGCAACATCTGGTGAAACCTGTCTTCATCAAAGCTTGTTAGGATAGCTTCACTCCATGCAACCGATTTAGGAATTTTATTCTTGATACTTTTTCGATTTGTTATTAGAGTAATCAAATTTTCTTCTTCCAGGATTTCATCAAAAGCTTCATCCTCACTTTCGTCTAAAAAATATATGTATTATATACATAGGTATGTATATGGTTAAATACAAAACACGAATTATGATATGCTTACCAATATGGTTGAGTTAATAAATACTCAGAAATAATTTTTTTAAAACTTTTTTTAGGCATTTTTTTCAATTTTTGTTTAATATAGCGCTTACAAAAAATATATAAACAAACTTTACAATTGTCTTGCAGAAATATGCAATAGGGTTTTGGTCTTGCATAGTCTTGCAAAATTTTGCAATTTTTTATACATGAAAACAACAACAAATTGTGCACTTTAACTGTCAAAAAATTGGCATATGCTACGATGCAAAATTTTGCACTTGTACAAGACCCCTTTGCATCAACTCGTGAATGCCGTTGTTTTATTTAATATAATATTATGCTTTATTTTATTATTAATAATTTTGAAAGCTGCTATATAAAGTTCTTTTTACAAATATTTGACTAACTTAAATATTGCTCTGTATATAAGTTGCTCGTTGAAAATTTTGCAGGATAATAGTAAATTATTTTTGTAGCTCTTTTATATAGTATGTCTAACTTACTTAATGCACATTGAGTGGATCTGCTCCAGATAAGATTGAGATATGTGATGTTCGATAGAATATATGATGAATATAAAATATAAAGAACTTCCCGAGAAGAAATTCCTAAGCTGTGGAAGGATAAAAATATATGGACTAATTTTCTTATTCACATGTTGAATATGCTTTTGCCCATCATTTTTGCTGTCTAAAATAAATCCCTCCAGGCTATAATTTTTGTAGAATATGTTAAAATTATGAAAAATTTTATAATCAAAAGTTAGAATTTTCGTTTTTTTAACATTTAATAAGAGTTTATGATTATTAACCCATTCTTCAACAATACATAAATCGTGAGAAATTGAGATTTTAAAGATTCTTCACTATCTTTAGCATATTTAATTACAGTGTCATCAGCATAGAGTTGAACGCTTCCTACAAATAATAGACGGATAATATCATCGACATAGAGCTGCAACATATCCGGGCCCAGGATAGACCCTTGTGGAACTTCTTTTCTTACTACTGCAGCAGAACTAAGACAAATATTTCGAACATTTTGATTCCTATTGTCGAAATACGATACGATACGATACGATAATAAGGCAATAAATTAAAACTATGGTACACATTTCTTGGAAATTGGTTCAGGTAAGTAATCTATTGGATTACAAAGTACATTTAATTCATCTGTAACATTTGTAAAAAATTTATTAAATTATTCAGCTATTTCTTGTTCGCTAGTTAATGTAGTTATATCAATCTTAAGCAATTTAATTGAAATATGGTTGTTGGGATTTGAATTAAACATAGCTTTTTTGTAAATATTCCATAGTCTTTTGCTGTTGGTAGGATCGCGAATTATTTCATTCGAATAATATATTTTTTTTAGCTTTAACAATGAGGTTTTTTATTTCATTCCTACAATTCGCTTACAAGTTTTTGATATGAGAATCAAAGCGACATCTTGTAATAAGATTCCCATACCTTTATTTTTTGAATAATTTCATTGGTCATTCATTCATTTTTATGCCTATTTTTGCCACTAGCCACTATTTTTTCGTAATTAATGATTGTTTTGAATTTCGGTGCGCTTTCTTTAGTTGGCTTTTGGTTAGTACTAATAAAGAATCTTTAATGATCTAAGAGTGGGGTACTAACAACGTAGAAAAAATACTAAAATTTTATCATATCTGTTATAAAATGGTCTAATAATAGTTCTTATTATAAATAGCAAAACCATTTCTAAGTAAAGAATTTTTATAATTTATCATATATTGTTTTGTTAATATTTAACAAATCTGGATTGATATCTCCTAATAAAATCACATTTGTTTATTTTGAATTTACTTCTTCTATTTTCAAAAGTAGAAAGTTTCATGTGATCTGTATATACCAAAAATGTTTATATTCTGTTTTAACAATAGTACTACTAATAAATTTGATTTTTGGAACTCTTCCACTTTAATTATAGAGCTAGGTATTTTATTCATCACATATATTGATACACCCTCATATAATTCAGTTCTATTTGGAAAGTATGGTGAATACTAGGTAAATTAAAAAAATTATTTTCGGAATGACGTATCCATATTTCTGTCAATACTATAATATGAATATAATATTTGTAAGAATTTTGTAATTTATAATATACCATTATGTTGGAACAATGTTCAATGAACTTACTATTTCGTCGTCTGGTATTACAATTATATTACACTTAAAAATATAACATTTAAATATTAAATTTTTTTTCTATTTAATTTATTGAACTTATCTAATTGAAATTCGTTTTTGATCCTCCTAAAAATGAATAAAAACACTTTTAAAACCAAAACATATAGTTTTTTACAGTTATCGATATTAAACTGTCAAAATCAAAGTAGAAAAAAAATTAATTTCTACCAGAGATACTAAAAATTTCAAAAGCGCTAGCAATTAAGGTGTCTGGAAGCGTTTCAATTTAGCTTCAATTGGAAGTGCTTGTTTTTTTCCAACTGGGCTATTTAATATTGAGATTTTCCATATCTTGTCAAATACTAATTAATATTATATCAATGCAAAGTGCAAAAATTTCCCAAGTACGAAATTTTCGAATTTCTGTTAACTGAAACTGGAAATAAATGGCGCGAACTGTGTAGATTTGATAATGATAAAATCAACATTTTTCTATGTCAAGATCATTTCCAAGCTGAAGCTTCATTGATTCCAAGCTGAAGACATTTAATTCCTTCTTTATATTTAAGCATGATTGTAGAAGAAGAAAGCGATGTACTAACTATAAACGAAATAGGTAAGTTAGAATATCCTTATAGACTACAATCTACGGCCCTATCGTGTTTGTTCATCTTGTTTGAGAAATACTCAAAAAACATGAACAAATTCAAATAGAACTCAAATCAAATTAATTGGAACTCAAAAATCTAGACAATTAAAGAAATTTTAAAAAGGAAATAAGAAAATATGTAATATTTACAAGTGCACTGAATGAAATAGTATAATGTGTATTTTAGATTAATTAAAAGATTAAAAGGTATTCAACCTATTTTGTAATTCGTATATGAACGTTTTTATATAATTTAATTTTTATTTTATTTTTTTTTCCTCTTCTCTTGCATTAAATAAAACAATAATATTAAACAATTATAAAACAATAATAAACAATAAAATTAAAATGAATATGGCCAAACAACATCCGCTAAGGTCTTTAAGAATTAAACTTCTATAATTTGTTTAATATTTGAATTTTTTTAGTTTTGTTTTAGTATTAGGTATTAATTAGTTTTTCTTTTTTTGCTTTAGTATAGTATTGTACAAAATTAAATCTATTAAATTCTAATAAATAATTCTAATTCTAATGGAACAGCTGTGGGAAAAAATATAATATTTTAATTTTAAAGATAGGTAAAGCCAAAAAAGAAATACATAAATTAGAAAGTCAAGTTAGCAAATTGAAAATTATTTTCCCGAAAATTAAAAGAAATCAAGTTTCAAATATGATAGACAATTTAGAAATTAACAAAAACTCCAAAACTTTTGCAAAAATGTTAGTAAAAAGTAAAAATGTTCGAATGCAATGGGATCAAGAAGAAAAATCTATTGAACATAATATTTTTTATAGATCACAATCTGCTTATAACTTTTTAAGAGAGGGACTATTATTAAATTTACCCCATAAAGCGTCATGGTCACCGGGAAAAAACTTACAGCCAGGTATAGAAAATACCGCTTTATAATTTCTTAAAAATTAAGTAAATGAAATTAATATTAATTGCCGGGAAACAGTTTTAGTTTTCAATGAAATCGCTATACGAAGAGGATTGCATTATAATGAAGTTTTTAATTCAATTGATGGTGTTGAAGATTTAGGTTTCCAACGAAATGGGGTCATAGCAAAGCCAGTTTGTGTTATTATGGTAAGGGGTGTAATAGAAACCTGGAAATTTATTTTGAATTATTTTGTAACAGAAACTAATATTAAAGGTGCAGCGTTAAATTTATTAATACAAAATTTAGAACTATATTGCAAATTGAGACTAAATATAAGAGCAATAGTTTGTGACCAAGGCACCAATAACATATTTGACTATATAAATATCAAAGAGTTCTTAACTTATTTCAAAAAAATTTGGTTAAAAAAGAAAACTAAAGTTTATTGTTTGAAAGGAATCCAGCCTTCCATTTAGGGAATTCAACCATAAATGGTATTCTTCAACTCAGTGAAAACTTATTCAGTAGTAATCCTGACGTAAATTTCCTACTTATAAAATGTTTAATTTATTTTCACAAGTTCGAGCAAAAAGTGGCAATAATAATTTCTTCAAATTTATTTCAAGTTAGTAAAACGAGTAATTGCGAAGAAGATAATGAACAAGAAGAAAGGATAAAATATACAAGAAGAACGAAATAAATATACAAGAAGAGCGTACTTATTAAAAAGTAACAAATTTAGAATACGCAGATTCATATCCGATATTTTAGATTCAAAACATGTTACGAGAAATAGATTCCAACTATTCTCAAATTTTTGAATAAGAAGTTATAAGTAATTTGAAAATTGCCACTGAATTACCTTCAATGAGATATTTTATTGGCTATGTAATTTTTAAAGTTCTCTGTAAAATAAAATGTTCTAACCTAATGAAAAAGAAAGATAAAGTCCTTACTTGTCCCTTAAAACTTCTAATTTTTGCCAAAAATTATTCTGAGAATTCAGATTTTGGAAATTTGTTTTTCTCCGTCTGACTTAATTTTTAAAATTTGCAAATTACATATTTTCATTTTTGATCACTTCTTTAAGACCAAAAAGGAAATTAGATTTATTAAAAACACAATAATTGAACATTGTATCCTGTCCACAGAAAAAGAGAATCAAACTTTGTTTAAAAAAGAGCGGGCCTGTTACAACCATAAAATTAAAATTCTTGAATTTTTAATTCTAATTTTACTCAGAGAACACTGTAGTTGGGCAATACTAAAAGCTGCAAGAACCAAACATCCCAGGATGGAAGTTTTGATAAGCAAAAACAAATTGGTAATTTTTATTTATTTATTATATCCATATTAAAATACATTGTTTTTACTCTAATTTTTTTTTAATTATTTATTAATCTTTCTTTTCATTTATCAACGAGCCAAATGGTTGTAGTGCATTTGTATGTCAGAACTCAGTTTTAATAATCATATTTTAATTTTTACCTTCTTTTTAATAAATTTTAATTATTGTAGTTTAAAATAGTTTTTTGTACAGTCTAAATTGTTTATGTTACTATTATGTTTTTTACCATATGGTCACCACAAATTTTAAATAATTTAAGTAGGCATAATTTTTTATACCCGTATGAACTATGTTCAAGGGTATAATAAATTTGCCATTACGTTTGTGACACCTTAAAGGAGTCGAGCTAGATATAGTGTCAAAGGTATGGATCGGCTCAGAATCGAATTCTGAGTCGATTAAGCCATGTACGTCCGTCCGTCCGTCCGCACGATAACTCAAAAAATAAAGGAGTTAGGGGGCTGAAATTTTTTTTACGTCACTTTTGCAAAATTGTTAGTTTTGCTATTTAAATCCAACATTTTCGGTCGGCGGGTTCGAGTAGCTGCCATACAACTTCTATCTTTATATAGAAATAACTCAGTATCTATTCAAGCTAGGTTTGTGAAATTTTGCAAATGATGATCAAGTTTTATGGCAACAACTTCTGTAAAATTTGGTTGTGCTGGTGCAGCGGGTTCGGGTAGCTGCCATACAACTTCTCCGTTTAAATGAGAATAACTCAGTGTTTATTGAAGCTAGGAATCTGAAATTTAGTAAAGAGGTGTCGAGTTACATGCCAACAACTTTTGTAAAATTTGGTTGGTCTAGAGCAGCCGGTTCAGACTTCTTGCACCTCTTGGAACCTAATGAAGCTAGGCGTCTGAAATTTTGCAAATGATGATCAAGTTTTATGGCAACAACTTTTGTAAAATTTGGTTGTGGTGGTGCGGCGGGTTCGGGTAGCTGCCATACAACTTATCCGGTTAAATGAGAATAACTCAGTGTTTATTGAAGCTAGGAATCTGAAATTTAGTAAAGAAGTGTCGAGTTATATGCACAACAACTTTTGTAAAATTTGTTTGGCCTAGAACAGCCGGTTCAGACTTCTTGCACCTCTTGGAAGTTAATAAAGCTAGGCGTCTGAAATCTTGCAAATAATGATCAAGTTTTATGGCAACAACTTCTACAAAATTTGGTTGTGCTGGTGCAACGGGTTCGGGTAGCTGCCATACAAAATCTCTTTTTAAATGAAAAGAACTCAGTGTCCGTCCGCACGATAACTCAAAAAATAGAGGAGCTAGGAGGCTGAAAATTTTTTTACGTCACTTTTGTAAAATTGTTAGTTTTGCTATTTAACTCCAGCATTTTCTGTCCCCGGGTTCGGGTAGCTGCCATACAACGTCTTTCTTTAAATAGAAATAACCCAGTGTCTGTTCAATCTAGGTATCTGAAATTTTGCGAATGATGATCAAGTTTTATGGCAACAACTTCTGCAAAATTTGGTTGTGGTGGTGTGACGGGTTCGGGTAGCTGCCATACAAAATCTCTTTTTAAATGAAAGAACTCAGTGTCCGTCCGCATTATAACTCAAAAAATAGAGGAGCTAGGAGGCTGCAAATTTTTTTACGTTACTTTTGTAAAATTTTTAGTTTTGCTATTTAACTCCAGCATTTTCGGCCGCGGGTTCGAGTAGCTGCCATACAACGTCTTTCTTTAAATGGAAATAACCCAGTGTCTGTTCAATCTAGGTATTTGCAATTTTGCGAATGATGATCAAGTTTTATGGCAACAACTTCTGCAAAATTTGGTTGTGGTGGTGCGACGGGTTCGGGTAGCTGCCATACAACTTCTCTTTTTAAATGAAAATAACTCAGTGTCCGTCCGCACGATAACTCAAAAAATAAAGGAGTTAGGAGGCTGAAATTTTTTTTACGTCACTTTTACAAAATTGTTAGTTTTGCTATTTAACTCCAGCATTTTCGGCCGCCGGGTTCGAGTAGCTGCCATACAACTTCTTTCTTTAAATGAAAATAACCCAGTATCTATTCAATCTAGGTATCTGAAATTTTGCAAATGATGATCGAGTTTTATGGCAACAACTTCTGTAAAATTTTGTTGTGATGATATGACAGGTTCGGATAGTTGCCATACAACTTCTCTTTTTAAATAAAAATAACTCAGTGTCTATTGAAGCTAGCTATCTGAAATTTAGTGAAAAAGTGTCGAGTTGCATGCCAAAAACTTTGAATGTAAAATTTGTAAAATTTGAATGGTCTAAAGCAGCCGGTTCAGGCTTTTTGCATTTCTTGGAACTTAATGAAGCTAGGCGCAATAGATTCGGGTAGCTATCATACAACTCCACAATTTACATAAATATATCTCTGTAGTTCGGTACTAAAACTCTGAATGTTTTTAAAAGATGATCAAGTTTTATAGAAACAGGATATATTACGTTCATACGGGTATCCCAGAGTTGACACAGTCTACTCTACTGCACTCTTCCTCGTTTTGCTCTCATTTGGTTTCCATGAAGACAATTACAATATATTTTTGAATGTTTTAAAATATTATTTTTAGCGTTAACTGGATATTTGTTACAAAAATACTGATTGGTTTTTTCATTTTAATTTTGTGTGAAAATAAAATAAAATAAAAAAAAATCTCGAAAGAAAATCAAAAGTAAGTAATTTTTATTATTATGTTTTTCCATAGTTTTTTAAAAATTTATTTTTAAAAATTAAAAAAAGTTTATCAAGGTAAAATATAAAGTTTTTAGTTACTTAGTTTTATTTATTTTTACGATCACAATACATGAATAAAATTTTTATTTTCCTTTTTTTAAAATTTTACGCTAAACGAAATTTTTGGATGTTCTAAATGAAAATAATATTATAGAAAAGTCCATTTGTATACAGCCCCCTGAAGTTCATGAGTTAACCGATTAAGATTCTTGTGATGAGTGTGATTGTTTAGTTGAAAGATTAAGTAGCAGACAACTCCTTGCCGAAGCAGAATTATTCTGTGAAATAGAAAATTTAATTCTCCTTGAAAAATTAGAAAAACAAGGTAGAATGTAAACCAGCGGTTTTTAAAAGCGCACATTTCCAAAACTCAATACAAACTGTTTAGAATTGTGAATTGCACAAAAATTTGAAAATTTCATGTAATAAGAAAAAAAGTGAAAATAAGACATTTTTGAAATTTTAAGGGGCCGTAAGTGCGGAATCCTATATAACTGAGAAAAACCGGTAACACATGTAAAAATACATTATTGAACCTTTAATTTTCATGTCTTGCCGAAGAAAAATTTTTACAGGTGTCTAAAAATAGCAAATTTTCAATTTTTGAGGCGTAATAACTCTTAAAGAAGGGGTGCTACCAAAAAATTTTCTGTGAAAACTTGTACTAATTCTGAAAGTGATTTCTTGCCTCAAAATTTCAGCTTCCTTCATAAAGACGTGCCGGAGTTATGAAAAATGAAATTTCATGCAAAATGTGGTTTTCACATAACTGTAAATTTAAATAGTAAATTACAAAATGTTACATAATTTTGATATTGTTTTATATAGATAATAAAATTTTCGATCTTCTGGCGGTTTTAGATTGCAAAACTATTACGCAGAGCCTGAGATATATACTTCTGAAAATGGAGCTTTTTCGCAATTTTGAAGAGCTGCAACGTTGGAACCCTTTATAACTAAAATAAACCTTTAACACACGTAAAAGTATATTACTGTAGCTTTAATTTTTATATTTTGCAGAAGTAAAATGTGTACAGGTTCCTAAGTTACAGGTGTTTAAAAATAGCAAATTTTCAATTTTTGAGCCCTAATAGCTTATAAACAGGAGGTGGTCCAAAAAAATTTTCTGAGCTTATACTAATTTTAAAAGTTCTTTCTTGCCTCAATATTTCAAGCCTCTATCTAAAAGCGTGCCGGAGTTATGAAAGTAGAAAAATCATGCAAAATTTGGTTTTCACATAACGGTAAATTTAAATACTAAATTTTAAAAAATAGTATAATTTTGATATTAATTTACAAAGTTAAAAAAAAATACCTGTGGAATGATACGTTTTCAGATTGAAAAAATCTTAAGCAGAACATAAGATATATGCATTGAAAAATAGGGCTTTTTCAAAGTTTGAGGGGCTGCAGCTCCATAATGGATGGGGCTACTAGAAAAAGTTGTTCCACAAAATTATTTTTTTTATGAGACCTACCCATGCTTAAAATTTTTTTTCTCTATCTTTAACGGTGTAGAAGTTTTGTAAACAGGCGGACGGACGGACGGACGGACAGAGTGAAACTAATAAGCACATTTTTTCAAAATTTTTTTGGAAATGTGTTAAAAAGAGAAAATAAATCTATTCAATGGCACACCAGAATTCTACCTAATTCTTTGAACAAAATAATTCAACTTGGAAAATTTGGGTCAGTCGAATTATTTTTCGATGAAGGAATTACTCAACACATTATAGATTAAAGCGAAATCTATGTTTTATCAAAACATTGGGCTAGTCTTGAAATAAATAAGGGAAGAATTTAAAATTTTTGTTGGGATTTTAATTATATCTGTGTACAATGCTTTACAAAGCCGAAGGAATTATTGGTCAACTAATAAATCGCTGCATAATATCGCTGTACATGAATCAATGAGAAGAAACCGTTTTGAAACCATAATGAAGTGCTTGCACTTTCATCCAAATAATATGCTGAATAAGGATGATAAATAAATATTCAAAACTCCAACCACTCATATTTGCAAGCAATCTATAAGAAATAAGCCAATCAGATTCGGTTACTAACCTTAGTTAGGTAAAGTTAGGTTATTTACCTACCCAAGTTAGGTTAGGTTATTTGCTTACCTTCGATTCCTATCAAGGAAAACCACGTAAAGGTGATTTTCAAGTTGAAACGGAATTTGGAAAATGTGCTTCTGCTATCCTACATTTTATTTTTATTTATTTATTTATTTATTTAATTATATCTTTAAAAGAGCTTAAAAGCTTGTACAAAGTATGTACATTACATTCTTACAAGCTAGTCATTATAATAGTAGTATATAGTAATATTATTAGCAAAAACAAGGTATTTGTATTTATTAATTTATTTTGCATATTAAATATTTGTATGGCTTGTGACATTTTTTTATGTAGTTCAATTGGTAATATTTTTAACAGTAGATGTATTTCAGCTGTTGACCTTCGTCTTTCAAATCCATAGAGGCTTTTGATGGCATTATTTTGAATACATTGTATCATATTCAAATTTTTTGAGAATGTATTTCCCCATATTACGATTCCATAGGTGATAGTCGAATGAAAAAGACAATAATATATTGATCTTTTAGTTGCTAGAGGAACTCTATTCTGTATAAGGTTTAGCATACCAGCAATTCTTCTAGCCTTTGCTACTATCTCGTTATATTGTTGATTCCATTTTAATTCAGAGTCCATGGTCACTCCAAGGTACTTATACACGTTGGTTTCTTTAATATTCATATTTTTGAACATAATATTTAGTGATGCATTTGTTGTATTTTTTATTATCATATATTTAGTTTTGCTTATATTTGCTGTTAACTTTAATTTGGACATACATATATTTACTAATTGTATATCCTTATTCATTATTTTTTCTAAGTCTTCGTACCTATTTTCCATGAATACCATAGCTACATCATCGGCATAAAGAAAAGCTTTACCATCTAGATTTACTTTTGACAAGCTGCTTATGTAGAACGAGTACAGAGTTGGTCCCAAAGAGCTGCCTTCAATAACTCCGTAAGTTATTTTTGTAATTTGGCTTTTAAGTTGTTGACACTCAAATTATTGCTTCTTTCCATTTTAATAGCTTTCGAACCACATATATTCTTTTCCCAGAATTCCACATTCGAATAGTATACGTAATAATATTTTCCTATCAACCGTATCAAAGGCTTTGGTAAAATCGAAAAATACAACGGATACCTTTTTTCTATTATTTATATCTTCTTGGATGTAAGTGATCATATCGAATAACGCCGTATTTGTATTAGAACCCTTTTTAAAGCCATATTGTCGATCATCTGCCAAATTATTGTCTTTCAAATATTTAGTTAGTTGAGAATTCACATATGTTTCACATAATGATTTTACTAAATGTCGAAGCTATTGAAATGGGTCTGTAATTGTTTACATTGCTTTTGTCTCCATTAAACAATGTCTCCTTTATAAATTGGTATAACTTTATTTATTTTTAGTTCTTCAGGCATAACACTTTGATTCAAGGATTCATTGATTAATTTACTTATGTTTGCTGCTAGTTCATCTTTGCATTTTTTATAACCTTTGTTTGTATTCAATCATAACCTGTTGCTCCGGTATTTGGTAACTCGTTTATTAGTTTCTCTGTTTCATAATTCGTAATCATTTTGAATCTAAATCTACTTGATGTTCTATTTGTTGGTAGATATACGGTGTTAAAATTTTGTGCCAAATCACTGCCAATATGTGTAAAGTATTTATTAAAATTGTTAAGTTTTGCCAATTTATCTTTGTTGGAAAGTTGTTGTTGCGCAAAGAAATCGTTTCGAGTACTGGTCTTATTTTTAATTATATGTTTTATGTAATTCCATGTTTTTTCGGATTTCCTTTCTAATTTTCAGTTCAGTCATTAAAATCAGCAGTTTTGAAGATATTGTTGTCATAAATCATTATTTTTTTTCTTTTTATTGCCGTGTATTTGTTTAACCAAAATTTATATTTGTTATGAATATATTCATCATTATAATTTTTTACATGTTTTCTATGCCAGTATTGCTTGATTTTATTAATATTTACACATTCATGATCAAACCATATAGGTACGTTTTCTTTCGCAGTTGACGATATTTTTTGATATGTGGCATCACTTATTTTATTTTGCAATTTCGAAATTAATTGGGAGCATTTGGTATTGACATTATTGATTGTGGCAAAGTTGTATAACGTTTTATTTCGGTTATTAAAATTTCATGATCCAAAATATCTGTGTTCAGGTGAGTTATGCACATGTTAACTTGTGGATTTTTTGTAATAATATGATCTATGCAGGTACCTGATATTGATCTGGTAGGAGAGTGATCAAAAAAAAAAATCCATTGCTTTCAATGATTGTTTTATACATTCCAACATTTGAATCGGAATTATCTATTATATAATAATTCATGTCCCCTAATATGTATGTATGTTTTTTGCATAGTTTATTAAGATTCATTTCTAATATATCATTAAATTTGTTAATTATTTCCTTATCTTTTTCAGGTGGTCTATATATTGCAGATACATGTATATTTTGACTATTAAAAACAACCATTATATTAATTATACTATTGTATTCATCACAGAAAGTTTCATGTATTTTGTAAGTTAGTGAATTGTGAATAAATATACCTGCTCGACCTCATTTCCGAGTTTTTCTACATGAGAAGACATTTTCATAATTTTGGATATTAATAAGATCTATTTCGAATTCATTTAACCATGTTTCAGTAACTATAATTAAGTGTATCATTGTGTTTAACCCATCCAATATTAGCGACACCTCATCGATTTTATTTCTAAGACTTCTAGCATTAATGTATACTATTTTTAGAGAGTTTGCACTGTGAAATGTGATTTAAGCTACATAATCACAACTATTTACATGGGTTTTAAGTGGCAAAATAAAATTTTCATTACTCGACATTTAGACAGCTTTCTGATAAAACCATGATTGTTTTACTTTTTTCTGTTTTTCTAATTAGTAACTTGCCATCTGATACCTATGCAAATTTAATAATATTGTTCCTCTTCAAATCTCTTGCTTTTTTATAGAGTAAATTAAAATACTACGTAAGCGTTTCATTTATGAATATTGTGTTATTATATGATTTTTCACCTTTATTTATTTTAAAGATTGACATATTCAGTTTTACGTTTTTGTTCTTTATCATTATATAATTTTTTAGCTCATCACTGTTTAGCTCTACAACTATTTTTGGTGGCTCACCTGAGTTCCTCGATGGTGTCTGTTTTCTGTAACATTTTTCAATGTCATCTGCTTTGAATTCAATGCCCAAGCTTTCTACCACTCCCTTGACAACATCTTCTGGTGTTTTGTCTTGCAGTTCATCAATTCCAGACATTTCCAATATGTTGCGGTTTTTACTTTGCTTAAGTTTTTCAATTTCAATTTGATTGTAATTAACTCTTTCTTTTAACATAGCGTTCTCGTTTCTTAGTGCTATATTTTCTTCTAGTAGAGTATCCATACTTCCTTTTAATTTCTTAACCTCATTTTTTACTTCAAGTAGATTATTTTCTTGCGATTTCATTCTATTTAATATTTCATTTAATTTTTCTAAAATAATATCATTGTTATCTTTTTTGTTATTCGCTATGGTGTTATTGGTTGCAGCAGCATTTACGCCAGAGGAGCGCCGCCTTCTTCGATTGCTTTTACAAATGTTGCAACTCGAAAGCTTGGTGTCATCCGAACAGAGATCCTTGTATTCTTCAATATCCAGCCCTGCGCGTTCGCTATGGAACTATTTTCTACATACTCCCTCACATTGTATGGCATTCACTTTTTTTATATTAAGATTTTTTTGCATTCAAAACAATTTACCACTTTACTATTTGACATTTTGACATTAGGGTTTAGGATTTGCTAAAGGAGTACAGCGAAGACAAAAAATATTTACCCTGTCACATATATTGTGAAAACCTTTTTACTGCTTTACCTTTATTGCAAAAATTGAAAAGTTTGGGATATATCTGTACTGGTACTATAAGGAAGGGAAAATCGTCTTGATAAAAAGTGCCCTTTACTTCATTCGAAAATTATCAATAAGAATAATTTTGTTTAGTTTGTAAATTTTTTTTTTGTTATTTTATTTATCTATAACTTAATTTATCTACTTTTTTAAGTTCTTTAAAATAATATTGTCATAAATGAAAAAATTTAAAAATTAGTTGATAGTCGAAATAAACATTTGTTTTTTTGAAAAGAAAAAAATAATATAATAAGAATACAATATTATCCTAGTGTCACCATATGGTCACGGGCTCATACTCAGAACTGGGACCATAAATCCGAAAATGGTTAATATTTGTAAATGGTTAATAGTTGTAATAGATTTTATTACAACTAACTAAATTAATAAACATTATATTCTAGTAATATTTGGAACTATTTAGTTTAATAGTTTCAAAGGAATAATTCATTCCAAGCAATTCATCCCTTTTTGCTATTTTCATATTTTATATTTTATAAATTTGTGGTGCTAATCTGCTGGCGAGTTCGGCGGGAAGGCAACGCTTAAGCCTTCTTCTGTAGTTGTAATTTAATAGATCACTTGTTAATTGATGCGGGTGGTGACTTAATCTTTCCTGATATTTTCTGCTCAATATTGTTGCTGTTGTTTTAATGGAATATATATTTAAATCGTTTCGAACGGTACTGTTTCTTACAAACCACGGTGCGTTGTTTATGTCTCTAAAAACTTTGGACTGGAATCTTTCGAGTATCTCTATATTTGTTATGCTAACTGTGCCCCAGATACCATATGTCCAGATAGGCTTAATTATCATTTTGTATAGGAGTATTTTATTTTCTAGAATCATCTGCGATTTTCTTCCCATAAGCCAGTACATTGTGTTGTACTTAATTCTCAGCTGCTTATTTTTGTTCACTATACGGTTTCGACACGTTAAACGGCGATAAGTGCTTTTCACAGGTCGTAAGTGGTTTTTCTTTACATACCCCCCTTACGACCAAATATAATGTAAATATATAGTATATAATATTATAATATAAACAAAATAAATAATATATTAGTATATAATTTAATAATAGTATAAAAACCTATAATGTTTCTTACCGGTAAAACCTTCTTACTGGTAGCCGGTAAAACCTTAGTAGCCGATCGTTCAATAATATTGCATTACATTTATGTATGTAATATTAATATAAAAAAATAAATAAATAAAATTTAAACGAATTTGTTCTCTTTCTTCTTTTTACGCATCCGAATACTTGCTGCAGCCTTCGCCCTTCAATCTAATATTTGTTGTTGTTTATTTTCTATACTTACATAATATTAGCACGTAATCGTATATACACATTTTTTTAACGATTTTTATACCCGTATGAGCTATGTTCAATTATACCAGTATGAACTATGTTCAAGGGTATAATAAATTTGCCATTACGTTTGTCACACCTTTAAGGAATCGAGCTAGATATAGTATTAAAGGTATGGATCGGCACAGAATCGAGTTCTGTGTCGATTCAACCATGTACGTCCGTCCGTTCGCACGATAAATCAAAAAGTAAAGGAGCTAGTAGGCTGAAATTTTTTTTACGTTACTTTTGCAAAATTGTTAGTTTTGCTATTTAAATCCAGCAATTTCGGCCGCCGGGTTCGAGTAGCTGTATCTGTTCAAGCTAGGTATCTAAAATTTTGCAAATGATGATCAAGTTTTATTGCAACAACTTCTGTAAAATTTGGTTGTGATGGTACGACAAGTTCGGGTAGCTGCCATACAACTTCTCTTTTTAAATGAAAATAACTCAATGTCTACTAAAGCTAGGAATCTGAAATTTAGTGAAAAGGTATCGAGTTACATGCCAACAACTTTTGTAAAATTTGGTTGGTCTAGAGCAGCTCTTCTACAGCAGCCCTTGCACCTCTTGAAACTGAATGAAATTAGGCATCTGAAATCTTGCAAAAGCAAATTAAGTTTTATGGCAACACCTTCTGCAAAATTTGGTTGTGTTGGTGCGACGGATTCGGGTAGCTGCCATACAACTTCTATGTTTAAATGAGAATAACTCAGTGTCTATTGAAGCTAGGTATCTGAAATTTTAGTGAAGAGATGTCGAGTTATATGCCAAAAACTTTTGTAAAATTTGATTCGTCTAAAGCATCTGGTTTAGACTTCTTGTACCTCTTGGAACTTAATGAATCTAGGCGTCTAAAATCTTATAAAGGATGATCAAGTTTTAAGGCAACAACTTCTGTAAAATTGGGTTGTGCTTATGCAATATATTCGGGTAGCTGTCATACAACTCCACAATTAACATAAATGTATCGCTTTAGTTAACGTTGGTACTAAAACTTTTGAAAGTTTTTAAAACATGGCGAAGTTTTATAGAAATAGGATATATTACGTTCATACGGATATCCCAGAGTTGACAGAGTCTACTCTACTGCACTCTTCTTCGTTTTGCATTTTTTTTTATTCGATAATTTGAAATTGTTGAGGATGATGCGTAGTACAAAAAAAATTAAATAAATAAAAAATAAAACGGTTGCTTGAAGAATTTATATTTATATGATATTAGTATACATATTTATGCAGCGCAGTTTATTTACATATCGTATATCACTGATGAATGAATATTACATAATACATATATATAGTATAATTTAATATACATTTGCCGCTTAGTATTAAATGGTACTATAGTATATTTGGAAAAGTTTTGGATTGATAATCGTTATGTGGAAGGTTAGAATCTGCTTTTGAAGAATGTATAAACATATAGTTTGAATATATGTAGAACCCATAGTTCTAGAAATTATAAAATTCACCCAAGTTATTTTAAAATACTAAAAAATTAAAAAAAAAATATTATAAGCAGAGTGACAGGCTATGAACATACTAACGGTTCGGAACATATACGGCTATCTAAGAGTTGACAAAGGCAACTGCATTCTTCCTCGTTTTGATATATGCCGTGTTTGGTGTATAAATATATTTACGAAAGTAAAAAGAAAAAATTAAAATAAATAAATAAAATTAATTTAAAAAACAAAATTATATTTTATATTGAATTGATATAATAGATAAATTGCATTGTTGCCGAAGTTTTTTTTTGATTTTGGTATATATTTTTGGTAGATAAATGAAAGTTGAAATTCTATAGTTTTTTTTGTGCTTCTACAATAAAATTATAAATACAATGTGATTTTTTGCTTTGACAGACTAACCGTGCGTCAAAGTATGTTTTATAAAATCAAAATCAGCTTTAAGATATACATATATAAAAACTTATTTTTTTAGCAAGAGTTAATTTAAATTCGTTATTCTAATTGACTAAAATAATAACTTAAACTATTAATATATTACTGACATATTGACGGATTTAAGAATTAAAAAGAAAAAATAAATACATGTTTATAAATTATGTAATGAATATGATGTGCGTACGTTGTGCGATGCTATAATGTTAGCACAATTTTTTTTTTTAATTTTTGTGTATTCTTTTCTTTTTAAGCTCAACTGTGTGTTGCAATGTAACTTAAAAAGTTTTGTAGCAGTGTGTAGATAAGTAAGTAGTTAAAAATTGATAAAAAAAAAACATTTTTAAATTTTTCTTTTTGAAATATTTAG
The DNA here is from genome assembly GCA_947095535.1 of Poecilobothrus nobilitatus. Lineage (NCBI taxonomy): Eukaryota > Metazoa > Arthropoda > Insecta > Diptera > Dolichopodidae > Poecilobothrus > Poecilobothrus nobilitatus. Next base: position 130,423,230 of record OX352772.1, on the reverse strand, counting down.
TTAACTTGACATGTACTAGAAAGTTTATAAGAATACATACATATGTAAATATATATGAATAAGTAATTATGTTTCTTTTTTAAGCTCTCGAAAACCGGTATAAAAACCGACAAAAAATATCTGAACTTACCTATTAAATTTGTAAATATCACAATTTAATTAAAAATTTAGCCCTACAAAATATTGCAATCAACAATATTAGAATTCGATCAATAATTTAATCAAAATTATATCTGCCTAGTGCCTACTAACGTGGTTTAATTTACTAGTTACTATTGCTACTATAAACATTAGTAATAAAAATACAAGTACGTAACATCAAAATTTACGGCTTGCTAAATTTACTCTTGCTAAAAATTAAGGTTTTATATGTAACTTATTTTGATTTTATAAAATATACTTTTACTCCAGATTAGTCTCTCTGTGGTCCGTCAAACAAAAAATTACATATATTTTTATAAGCAAATATACAACAGAATTTAGTTTTTCAAATATCTACCAATAAAACATATTTTTTTCTAACCAGAAAAAAGTTCGGCAACGATGCAAATCTATTTTATCAATATTATTATTTAAATATAAATATCACTATTATTTTCTTACATTGATTATAAAATTGAGTTTCATAAAACTTTTTACGTTTAGAATTATAATGTTATATTAAAATTTCCAAAATATTAAGTATTATACACAAATGGAAATTTTCAAAATAAATATTTCTATATTTCTTTTAATTCCCATATCCTAATAAATCCAAAAATCTTTTTGCCATTATTTTTTTTTTTTCTTTTTATATTTGTATGTTAAAAATAATCATGAAAAGTGTAATTGAAAACTATCAGTGGTATAAAATGAGGTAAATTCAAAATCATTTTTACGTTTATAATCATAAACAAAGTAAATAATTTTAGTATGTATATAATTTAATTATATTATCCAACCTATAATGAGCTTAGTAGCCGATTAGTTTAGTAATGTTGCATAATGCTATGTTATTTGTAATATTAAATTTATATAAGATAACTAAATAAATTATCATAGTACAAACACATTAAATTTATTTAAAATTATAGCATACAAAAACAAAATATTATTAGTCCGCATTTCTTTATTTATTTTAATAAAATATTGTATCCTATAATAGGCATAAAAAGTAACAACTCTTCAATTTTTAATTTTGTCTTTTTACTTTCGTAAATATATTTATACACCAGACACGGCATATATATAAAAATAAATGTATATATACCGATTACGTGCTAATATTATGTAAGAATAGAAAATAAATAACAACAATTACGATTAGAGCCGATAGGTATAAACCATAGTGAGAATTGAGAAATAAGAATGAAGAGAACTGTTTTTTTTATTTTGTTTAAAAAATTGGTATGTATTTGGTGAGACGATTTTTTATTTCGTTAAATTTAAATTTTTTTTCTTAAAAATTATAGATAACAAAATTATTTTGTTCATTTTTCGTCAAGTGGGGTTTTTATTTTATAAGCAAAATAAAACGATCATAAAATTTGTATGACATGCTTTATCTGTATATAGTTAATTTGTGTTAATACACAATCACGTTTCAAATTAGCTTCATAGCGTAAAATCTGGTAAAATGATCACAAAAGTTTTCAGTTACTGCCACTACCACCGCCACTGCACACGAACCGGTTTTTTCTTTACTCCTTATCTTGTACACGAATCTAGTCTTTAATTTTTCTCAACCGTTCATAATTTTTATCAACCGTTAAAAACCTAATTTCTCGATCAACCCTGTTGACGAACCCACTCTTTACCTTTTTCCAGAAATTATATATATATTAGATGACGCAAATAGAACAAAAAATGTCAATAAGAATTCTCGAATTTTTTTCAGATTTTAAGTGTCCCATTTGCTCTCTATTTTCTTCCTATGCTTTTTTTCTCTTTCTCGCTGATTTCTTCGAAAAAAATATCATTGCGAATATTTGATTCTATTTTGTATAAGTACCTATGAAAATTTCTTTTTTATTTTATTTTTTTTTTCTTAACCAAAACTTTTTTTTAAAGAAGAATGCATTTGAATAAAAGACAATATTGCCATATCATTTGTATGATTCATGAAATTTTTTTTTAAACTAACTAAAATTTTAAAATTATTTTAAGTATATATTTTTATGTGTTTGTATTTTTATGTGTAATTTGTTCAACTCGAAAACATTATTAGATTATTTACCATTATAAAATTATTTATAAAATTATTTAGGTAGTATTCGAATGTAGCAAAAATACACGATAAAAAATCTTAAAAAAATGTATCTAAAGTCATAAACAATTAAAATATTATAAAAATTACTTTGTTATCATTATAATTAAAAATAAAAAAAAAAAAAAATTCATTTAAAAAATATCCTATTATTACAAATGGTATAATATCTATTTATAATGTTTGTGTTTTTGTATTTCAAACTGGTTAGAAGAGTTGTATATTAATGATTGTTGTTGTATTTATTTGTTTTTAATTTTAAATATTTCACTTATTCAAAAAATAATTCAACGTACATATTTTAAAATGGGGCCTCGGTGACCTAGTGGGTGGTAGCGTATAAAATACGCTGTAAACACCGAGGGAGTGTGGGTTTGAATCCCACACATGTCGTAAGAGTTATTCCCCCTTACGACAATTACAGCGACGCCTGAACAGGATATAAATTTTAAATATAACTGATAAATATATTATTAGTTTCTTTTATCTAAAATTAAGAACATCTGCTAAAAGTAACGATAATAAAAATACATTAAAATAAAATTATAGATTAGAATAATAAATCAAATAATAGAAAAATAATAGGTAAAAGAAATAATTTAAAAAAATAATTATTTATGATTGAAAATAAATATTTCAGCATTTTCACAAGAAAATTCCGGAAGAAATAAATTCAATCAAATATTGTACGTCGCGTCGCGTTCATTACCTCCAAATATAAGTCCTACTGGCCACTGATGAAGCATATTTTAAATCATATTTCAAACAGAAGATAAAACAAATGGATTAGAGAATTTTCGAGAAAGTATTCAATTTTATTGTGATATAAATATAGAAATTTATGCTTGATTAATTTCGAAATTAAAAGTTTTTGATTTAAATTAATATTAATTGAAAATTAAATATTTTTGATTTCTGTAAAAAAGTGTAGTCAATTTAGAGTCAATTTAGTAAAAAAAGTGTAGTCAATCAATTTAGAAATTGATCCAAAAATATTTTGTGTGAATGCCGAGACTGTAGCTCTTAGTTTTTGAGTTATCGCACTTAATCGACTAATTTATCGATTCTGATCTGATCCATACCTTTGAGTCTATATCTAGCATGCTTATTTCGAGATATTATTATAATGCAATTTTAGATTTAACTGATGGTGTTGAAGATTTAGGTTTCCAACGAAATGGGGCCATAGGAAAGCAAGTTTGTGTTATTATGGTAAGGGGTGTAATAAAAACCTGGAAATTTATTTTGAATTATTTTGTTGAACAGAAACTTAAGGTGCAAACTTTAGCTTTTTGGACTGTTATAATAAAAAGTGAGTTGCTAGTGCAAGCATTTTGGACTGTTATAATATAAAAGTAAATTGCTGGAATAAGGTTAAAAAAAACCTGCAAAATTTGAGGTTCGTGTTTCTTTTTTATTCCAGCAATTTACTTTTATACTACAACAGTCCAAAATGCTTGCACTGGCAACTCACTTTTATATTATAACAGTCCAAAAAGCTAAAGTTTTGCAATCAATTTTATTTTCTACTTTTTAGGGGGCGAATTTGGTGTTGATAAAAGCATATGTATTTTAAAAATTATTTTTTTTACTTATTATTTTATTTTATACTTTTTAGTTTTAAATGAAACACATAATTTAAATTTAAAAAATATGGGATATTTTTACATACATTAATTATTGTTTCTGATATAAAATACGTTTTACAATTTTATACCAAATGTTTAAGTAAATTAAGAGACGTTAAATCGATTCCATTACAGCAAGAGTAAACATTTTTTATTCCAGTAATTCATAAATAATGAAAGTACCTCGAAGGGTTAAATATGTACCAAAATACTATGTTTATAAATATTACAACGCAATTTTAGTTGAAGCAATATTTCTAACAAGTATGAAAATGATATAGGTACATAAATGTATTTTACTGCATATTTCTATAGTATAGTATTAGTAGTATATCGTTTAACCTTGAACTTCTACCTACATACCTAATCCCTTAATAAGATCATGCAGTAAAAATTGTTGACAAATATCTTGATTTAAATTATAAACAAATGGAGCGGAACAAAATAATTTAGGAAATTAGTTTAACATAATATTATTTACATACGTACGTACATATTTACATACGTAGTTTTAATTTTTTGTGTTGACAAAATTTTGTTTGTAAATCATAATGCGTAATGCGCAAATCATAATTTTGTAATGATCTTTACTTTTTATATTCATACATACAAAAATATATTATGTATGTATGTAGTTTGAATTTGGCAATTGGAATTATTTTGAATGAAATTTTATATGTATATCTATATACATAATCGGCATAATAAATGTTCCTAAATAAAACACATAAAACATTAATTTTTAACGCAATAATATATTACGCAATAATATTCAATATGCAATAAAGAATGTTGACAACAAATATTCTGATTTAAATCCTAAACAAATGTTTTAAAACAAAATAATTTAGCAACATAAAAATATTGTACCTACCTATATACTTTGTGTTTTGCTAAATTCTAATACAAAATACATGTGCACATCAAGATTGATTGAACTAAATTATTATAGGAGGAAAGATCAAATAATATGTGTATATTATACATAAAATTTTATTAAAAAAATGTTGATGAATACAGTTAACAAAAAAAAAAGATGTACGTACACGAATTGGATTCGAACCAAATTACTCTTACTTTCAAAACCTGTACACTCTCCTCTGCACTATACAACACTTAAATATTTAATGAACATATTACCTGATATTACGAACATAAAATCTTAATTTTTAACCATGCATATTCAATATACATTAAAGAATGTTGACAGCAAATATTTTGATTTAAATACTAAACAAATGTTGTAAACAAAATAATTTACATAAAAATATACTAGTATAGGAGAAAAGATGAAAAATATATTGCGTGTGTATTGTATGCATGAATTTAGGAGATAAAAATTTAAGTTTCAAATTCATATATACAAAATATATACATATTTTATTCAAAAAATGTTGATGAATAGATAGTTAAAAAAAAAAAAGTTGCATGTGAACTGAACTCGAACAACATGACCCCCACTTTTGAAACCTGTACACTTTCCTCTGCACCATACAACACTTACAAATGTTGCTAACAGATTACGAAGATAATAAAAAGCGTGACAGAATGACAAATAAATAAATAAATAAACCGACAGCGACGAGTTAATATAAAAGCCTATAAAAAAAAAGTAACAAATTTTGAATATGCAGATTCATATCCGATATTTTAGATTCAAAACATGGTACGAGAAATAGATTCCAACTATTATCAAATTTTTAAATAAGAAGTTATAAGTAATTTGAACATTGCTTCTGAATTACCTTCAATGAGATATTTGTTCTATCTAGATATTCTAAGTAGTATGTATTAAATTATTTGAATTTTTTTAAATTATAGGTATCTTTGTAAAATTTAGTTTTGGCTTTGCGTAATTCATCTTCAATAGCCTGCTCGTATCCAAAGTTTTCATTCTTTATAGCATTTATATAAAGTAGAATGAATACATTTTATTGATTAGAAAAAGATTGTAATATTTATTTTATTCACCATAAACAAAGGTGTTAAAAAGTGTTTTACTCTTAATCTCTATTTTTTTTTTGACTACCGTCACAATTTACAGATATAGTAAGATTTTTTCTCCAAAGAATAACCCTACACAGAAACAGAATGAAAAATATTTTTTTTTCTTTATTTAATTCATTTAATAATATATTTAACAAATAATTTCATTCATTATAAGTTAACAATATAATAATACAACTGATGTTGTTTGATATTAATAAACTATAATTAATTTTAACGACCCTAGCCTTAGCTGTTTGGTCTCATAATCTTTTAAAAAGCGTGTTATTAAAAGTCAAAACAAAACAAATTTAAAAATATAATAATTTAATAAAATAATAAAAACAATATATTATATTATATAATTTTATAAAATTAATTTAAAACTTAACATGTATGTTAAGTAAACAAAATTATCGACATATCAAGAGATCAAAAGAGAAAAAACAAACCAAAAAAAAACAAAATATTTTAATTATAATTTTAATTAGTTGAACTAATTACGTAAAACTCTTTTATATAATAATATTTTGAAGAAAAACCTCTTATCAAAAATACCTTTCACCAGTTTTTTAAATTTTACTAATCTTCTATTAAATAAATTTAAACAATCTTATAAAATTATTTTTTTATTTATTTATTTATTTAGGATGCATTTCGATATGATCACATATCATCATCAGAGTTATGAATGGCAATTAAATTTTTTTATCATTTAATAAGAGTTTATGATTATTAACCCATTCTTCAACAATACATAAATCGTGAGAAATTGAGATTTTCAAAGATTCTTACTATCTTTAGCATATTTGATTACAGCATCATCAGCATAGAGTTGAACGCTTCCTCCTAATAATAGACGGATAATATCACCGACATAGAGCTGAAACATATCCGTGCTTCATAGAGCTGAAACATATCAAGGGATAGACCCTTGTGGAACTTCTTTTTTTACTACTGCAGCAGAACTAAGACAATTATTTCGAAAATTTTGATTCCTATTGTCGAAATAAGACTTGAAAAATTTTATCTGATTATCCGTAAATTTGATCAAGAGGAGCTTATGTAGGAGCACTTCATGATCAACACAATCGAATGCTTTCTGGAGGTCCAGAAAATAACAGGAAACCAATTTTGTTTGGTTTATATTATTGGTTATAAAATGATTTAGTTCTAGACAGGCAGCAGAAGTGTTGCAGTTTTTTTCAAAATCGAATTGTTCCTTATGCAAAATCGGATTTGTTCGGAGGAAGATGTCTAACCTAATTTTTATAATTATATCAAAAAAAAACTTTTTGAAAGAGCAATTAGATTTATTAGTTGCACAGCCACCTTTAAAAACTGGGACTATAATTGCCCGTTTTAAAGACTCGGGGAAACCCGAAGTTTGAAATCATAAATTAATATATTTTATTAGAATTGGTATTAAATGGAATGAAAATTTTTTAATAAATTTACTAGATATGCCATCATATCCAGTAGCTTCAGCTTTATTTTAATCGATTAATAGCTGCTGCTACCTCTTCATTGTTTGTAGGCAATAAATTAAAACTATGGTACACATTTCTTGGAAATTGGTTCAGGTATAAGTAATCTATTGGATTACAAGGTACATTTAATTCATCTGTAACATTTGTAAAAAATTTATTCAATTATTCAGCTATTTCTTGTTCGCTAGTTAATGTAGTTATATCTATCTTAAGCAATTTAATTGGATTATGGTTGTTGGGATTTGTATTAAACATAGCTTTTTTGTAAATATTCCATAGTCTTTTGTTGTTGGTAGGATCGCGAATTATTTCTTTCGAATAATATATTTTTTTAGCTTTAACAATGAGGTTTTTTATTTCATTCCTACAATTCGCATACAAGTTTTTGATATGAGAATCAAAGGGACATCTTGTAATAAGATTCCCGTACCTTTATTTTTTGAATAATTTCATTTGTCATTCATTCATTTTTATGCCTATTTTTTTTATTGGTATTGTATACGTATTATCATTGATTAGCAAGGTGAGTTCACGAACAAAATTATCAAAACTTTCAATAAAATTTAGTCTTGTCCAAGGATTACTAGCCAGTATTTTTTCGTAATTAATGATTGTTTTGAATTTCGGTGCGCTTTCTTTAGTTGGCTTTTGGTTAATACTAATAAAGAATCTTTGATAATCTAATAGTGGGGTACTGACAACGTAGAAAAAATACTAAAATTTTATCATATCTGTTATAAAATGGTCTATAATAGTTTTGCATGTATTCCCTATTCTAGTGGCAAAGTGTTCAGAAATCTTATTATAAATAGCAAAACCATTTCTAAGTAAAGTATTTTTATAATTTATCATATATCTCGCTTGTTTATATTTAACAAATCTGGATTGATATCTTCTAATAAAATCACATTTGTATATTTTGAATTTACTTCTTCTATTTTCAAAAGTAAATCATTTACTTTAGCTTCATGTGATCTGTATATACCAAAAATGTTTATATTCTGTTTTAACAATAGTACTACTAATAAATTTGATTTCTGGAACTCTTCCACTATAACTATAGAGCTAGATATTTTATTCATCACATATATTGCTACACCCTCATATAATTCAGTTCTATTTGCAAAGTATGGTGAATGCTCAGCTAAATTAAAAAATTTATTTTCGGAATCACGTATCCATATTTCTTTCAATACTATAATATGAATATAATATTTGTAAGGATTTTGTAATTTATAATATACCATTATGTTGGAAAAATGTTCAATGAACTTACTACTTCGTCGTCTGGTATTACAATTATATTACACTTAAAAATATAATATTTAAATATTAAATTTTTTTTCTATTTAATTTATTGAACTTATCTAATTGAAATTCGTTTTTGGTCCTCCTAAAAATGAATAAAAACACTTTTAAAACCAAAACATATAGTTTTTTAAAGTTATCAATATTAAACTGTTAAAATCAAAGTAGAAAAAAAATTAATTTCTACCAGAGATACTAAAAATTTCAAAAGCGCTAGTAATTAAGGTGTCTGGAAGCGTTTCAATTTAGCTTCAATTGGAAATGCTTGTTTTTTTTTCCAACTGGGCTATTTAATATTGAGATTTTCCATATAGATCTTGTCAAATAATAATTAATATTATATCAATGTAAAGTACAAAATTTTCAAATTTCCGTTAACTGAAATTGAAATGGGAAATAAATGGCGCGAACTGTGTATATTTGGTAATGATAAAATCAACATTTTTCTATGTCAAGATCATATCCAAGCTGAAACTTCATTGATTCCAAGCTGAAGACATTTAATTCCTTCTTTATATTTAAGCATGATTGTAGAAGAAGAAAGCGATGTACTAACTTTAAACGAAATAGGTAAGTTGGAATATTCTTATAGACTACAATCTACAGCCCTATCGGTTACAATCTTACAGCCCTATCAGTGTTTGTTCATCTTGTTTGAGAAATATACTCAAAAAACATGAACAAACTCAAATAGAACTCAAACTCAAACTCATTGGAACTCAAAAATCTAGACAATATACGAAATTTTAAAAAGGAAATAAGAAAATATGTAATATTTACAAATGCACCGAATTAAATACTATAATGTGTATTTTAGATTAATTAAAAGATTAAAAGGTATTCAAGCTATTTTGTAATTTGTATATGAACTTTTTTATATAATTTAATTTTTATTTTTATTTTTTTTTTCCTCTTCTCTTGCATTAAATAATATTAGACACAATTATAAAACAATAATAAACAATGAAATTAAAATGAATATGGCCAGACAGCATCCGCTAAGGTCTTTAAGAATTAAACTTCTATAATTTGTTATAATATTTGAATTTTTTTTGTTTTGTTTTAGTATTAATCAGTTTTTCTTTTTTTTTGCTTTAGTTATAGTATTATACAAAATTAAATCTATTAAATTCTAATAAATAATTATACAAATGTTGAATTATAGAAATAATTAATAAATTATATAAAAAAAAAATACCGTTTAAAATTGATTAGCTGTGGGAAAAAATATAATATTTTAATTTTAAAGATAGGTAAGGCCAAACAAGAAATAAATAAATAACAAAGTCAAGTTAGCAAATTGAAAATTATTTCCTCGAAAATTAAATGAAATCAAGTTTAAAATATGATGGACAACTTTGAAATTAACAAAAACTCCAAAACTTTTGTAAAAATGTTAGTAAAAAGTAAAAATGTTCGAATGCAATTGGATGAAGAAGAATTGAACATAATATTTTTTATAGATCACAATCTGGTTATAACTTTTTAAGAGAAATGTACTCCATAAAGCGTCATGGTAAGCGGTAAAAAACTTTCAGCCAGGTATAGAAAATACCGCTTTACAATTTCTTAAAAATAAAGTAAACGAAATTAATATTAATTGCCGGGAAGCAATTTTAGTTTTCAATAAAATCGCTATACGAATAGGATTGCATTATAATGAAGTTTTAGATTTAATTGATGGTGTTGAAGATTTAAGTTTCCAACGAAATGGGGTCATAGGAAAGCAAGTTTGTGTTATTATGGTAAGGGGTGTAATAGGAACCTGGACATTTTTTTTGAATTATTTTGTAACAGAAACTAATATTAAAGGTGCAACGTTAATTTATTAATACACGAAAATTTAGAACTATATTGCAAATTGGGACTAAATATAAGAGCAATAGTTTGTGACCAAGGCACCAATAACATATTTGAGTATATGAGTAGGTAACCCTGTACTTTGGGATGTGAAAAAATTTTACCCATATCGCACGGCATGCTGACCTACATTTTGTTTTATAGGTTTAATGTAGGTCATGCTTGGTTAGTAGGTCAAGAACTTGTTTTGATCGTTTTGGTTTAGGTTTTAAGTTAAGTTGTATGTGTGGGTTGTTAAGTTATAAGTTCCAAATAGTTTTATAATAGGAAGTGAAGGTTGTTGATATTATGTAAGTTGTCAGACAGGGTTAACTGAACAATTGATTTTATGTATCTTGGTTACTATAAGCCAAAAATTTATTTTGGTTTAGGTTTTAAGTTAGGTTGTATGTGTGGATTGTTAACTTATAAGTTCCAAATGGTTGTATAGTAGGAAGTCAAGTGTTAAGCAATTTGAAGTAGGTCCGCCCTTAATAAACAAAATTGTATACCTGTTTTAAATACTAGGCGCACATATAAAAGTAGTAAGAACATTTCTTATATGAAAATAAAAACAGAAATTTTTTTTTTGATTTTAAATCTATACAGAGCATCTTTAAAATTAAAAAGAAAAAAATGTTGCATTTAAATGAAATGAAAATAAAAAACTTGTTCTTTATAATAGCAAAATAATGTACCTACCTACCTTCTTTGAAAAATGTGTAGAGTAAAAAACAAAGTAAGGCTTAAATACATTTTTTAACATTCTAGTTTTAAAAGAATAAGAATTAAAACTTTTATTTTATTTTTTGTTTTATACGCAAATGTAAATTTATTAAAAAAAATTTTTAATATAAAAATAAAAACAGAAAATATTTTTTTATTTTTAAATCTACATCTTTAAAATTGAAAAGAAAAGATGTAATTCTGTTTTTTTTTTTTTCTGTTAGCATAAAGAAAAAAAAGTAAAGTAAGTTTATAAATTTACACAATATATATTTTTTTTTTTTGCTTACATAAAAATGTGGTCTCCTCTGGATAGAAGAATTTATAGAAGAATAGGTAAAACGAAAGTCATTTAGCTGACTGCATGTCGTGTAAGATATTTTTTTTATTTTTAAGTAAGAATGTTCAAAAAATATGAATAAAAAGAAAACAAACAGCAAATCAAAAATATGGAACTGATTAAACTAAAGATATACTCTTTTATATGCATTTATGTTTATGTTTATTTTTTTTTTTTTTTTGTTAGCATAAAGAAAAAAAATTAAAGTAAGATATAGATTTTTTTTTGCTTACATAAAAATGTGGTCTCTTCTGGATAGAAGAATTTATAGAAGAAAAAACGCATTTATGTTTTTTTTGTTGTTTTATTTTTTTGTTTTTGTATGGAATAAAAAATAATTCAAAAATTTCTAGTTTTAAACTAAAAAAAACGAGGGAGAATACAGTTGCCTTTGTCAACTCTTAGATACCCGTACGACCCGTTAGTATGTTCACAGCCTGTCACTCTGCTCACAATATTATTTTTTTAATATTTTAGTATTTTAAAATAATTTGGGTGAATTTTATAATTTCTAGAACTATGGGTTGTACATATATTCAAACTATATGTTTATATGTACATTCTTCAAAAGCAGATTCTAACCTTTCACATAATGATTATCAATCCAAAACTTTTTCAAATATTCTATAGTACCATTTAATACTAAGCAGTAAATGTATATTAAATTTACTTTGTACAAAATAGTAAATATAATTTTAAATATTATATTATATTATATTTAAATATTCCATTGACAGAATAATTTCTTATAAGTACAATAAAATACATATATGTATGTAAATACGGCACTATATAATATACATCTATATTCTTATCATTCATTCACTTGTGACATATACGATATGTAAATAAACATGATATTATATAAGTATGTATGTATATCAATATCATATATTGTTGTTTATTTATTTACATTTTTTTGTACTACGCATTATATCCTCAACAATTTCAAATTATCGAGTAAAACAAAATGGAAAAAATTCGTTAAAGAAATTTGTTAGAAAATTTGAAAAAATCAAGTAACACTTTCGTCAATTATAAAGTAACCCTATATTATTAAAAAAAGTTGTTAACAGAAATAAGAGTATGATGTTGAAGCTTTCATTTTTGTGTATTACTTCAAAAAAATTTTAACAGGTGTTCACGTTACAGGTGTTTAAAAATAGGAAATTTTCAGTTTTTGACCCCTTACAGCTCCTAAACGGGGGGTGATACAAAAAAAATTTCTGAAATGATACTTATTTTCAAAGATCTTACTTCTGTCAAAATTTCAAGTTTCCAACTTAAACCGTTTAGAAGATAGAAGGGTTGAAGGATTTTGCAAAATTTGAGTTTCACATAAAGGTAAATTAAGACACCGTATGCCACAAATATATATTTATTGTATATATACTTTTAAAGCTAATAAAAGTAGTAATCGTTTGGCGTTTTCAAAATGAAGATATACCTTAAACAACTTGTGCTATAACAATTTAAATATAGAGCTTTTTTGAACCTTTGGGGAGCTGTAGCTCCGTAACGGGTGGGGCTACAAAAAAAAGTTATTAAAAATAAAATTAATATTTTTGTGAGATCTATCAGTAGTTAAAATTTTGTAGCTCTATTGCAAAAAAAATGTGGGGATCTAAAAGTTAGGTGTTCGAGAGCTACCCTAAGGCTTGGTCCAAACTCAACCAAAAAAAATAGGGAACCTACAAATTACTCCCAGAATATTTTGTGTAAATTTCAAGATTCTAGCTTTCTTAGTTTTTGAGTTAGCGTGCTGACGGACGGACGGACGGACGGACATGGCTCAAAAGTCTTAGAATTTTTTTCTGATCCGATCCATACCTTTGAAGGTATAATTAGCTCGCTTATTTCGAGGTGTTACAAACGGAGGAGTAATTTTATTATACCCGATCCTATCGTACGGGTATAAAAATTTAAGACTTGTTTTTGTTATTGTTAAATTAATATACGAGTATACTATTGCTGGAATAAGGTTAAATAAAAATCTGGGAAATTTGAGATTCGTGTTTCTGTTTTATTCCAGCAATTTACTTTTATATTATAACCGTCCAAAATGCTTGCACTAGCAATTCACTTTTATATTATAACAGATCAAAAAGCTAAGGTTTTGCAATCAATTTTATTTTCTACTTTTTAGGGGGCGAATTCGGTTTTGCTAAAAGCATATTTTAAAAAATATTTATTTTACATATTATTTTATTTTACACTTTTTAGTTTTAAATGAAACACATATGTATGTAATTTAAATTTTAGAAAATATGGGATATTTTTTATTCACACATACATTAATTATTGTTTCTGATATAAAATACGTTTTACAATTTTATACCAAATGTTTAAGTAAATTAAGAGATGTTAAATCGATCCCATTACAGCAAGAGTAAAAATTTTTTATTCCAGTATGTAATTCATAAATAATGAAAGTACCTCAAAGGGTAAAATATGTACCAAAATACTGTGATTATAAATATTACAATCCAATTTTAGTTGAAGCAACATTTGTAACAGGTATGAAAATGATATACATAAATGTATTTTACTGTACATTTTTGTAGTAGTATTGTAGTATATCGTATATCCAAACAAACATCAAACCTTGTACACCTACCTAGTACCTACCTAATCGCTTAATAAGATCATGCAGTAAAAATTGTTGACAAATATCTTGATTTAAATTATAAACAAATGGAGCGGAACAAAATAATTTAGGAAATTAGTTTAACATAATATTATGTGCATCCAGCCATTGGTGCAGTGGTTGACGCACCGCTTTTCATTCATAAGGGAATGAGAGGTCTTGGTATCGATTCCCGGCTGGGTACAATAATTATAATATAAAAAAAAAAATATTCATATATCGCAATATGTAAATACTTTATATATCATTATATCACGTACACCCTACATTCCTAACATGAAACAGGCGTTATAGCTATTTATTTACCATGGTACCTGAATATAAATAAATAAATATTATGTACATACGTACGTACATATTTACATACGAAGTTTTAATTTTTTGTGTTGACAAAATTTTGTTTGTAAATCATAATGCGTAATGCGCAAAAGCATAATTTTGTAATGATCTTTACTTTTTATATTCTTTACTATGTACAACGAGGAAGAATACAGTTGCCTTTGTCAACTCTTAGATACCCGTACGAACCGTTAGTATGTTCACAGCCACTCTGCCTACAATATTATTTTTTTAATATTTAGTATTTTAAAATAATTTGGGTGAATTTTATAATTTCTAGTACTATGGGTTGTACATATCTTCAAACTATATGTTTATATGTACATTCTTCAAAAGCAGATTCTAACCTTTCACATAACGATTATCAATCCAAAACTTTTTCAAATATTCTATAGTAACATTTAATACTAAGCGGTAAATGTATATTAAATTTACTTAGTACAAAATAATAAATATAATTTTAAATATTATATTATATTATATTTAAATTTTCCATTGACACAATAATTTCTTATAAGTACAATAAAATACATATATGTATGTAAATACGGCGCTATATAATATACATATATACTCTTATCATTCATTCACTAGTGACATATACGATATGTAAATAAACATGATATTATAAAAGTATGTATATATATTAATATCATATAAATAAAAAACCGTTATGTTGTTTATTTATTTACATTTTTATGTACTACGTATTATATCCTCAACAATTTCAAATTATCGAGTAAAACAAAATGGAAAAAATTCGTTTTAAAGAAATTTGTTAGAAAATTTGAAAAAATCAAGTAACACTTTCGTCAATGATAAAGTAACCCTATATTATTAAACAAAGTTGTTAACAGAAATAAGAGTATAATGTTGAAGCTTTAATTTTTGTGTATTACTTAAAAAAAATTTTAACAGGTGTTCAAGTTACAGGTGTTTAAAAATAGGATATTTTCAGTTTTTGACCCCTTACAGCTCCTAAACGGGGGGTGATGCAAAAAAAATTTCTGAAATGACTCATACTTATTTTTAAAGATCGGTAAATTAAGACACCGTATGCCACAAATATATATTTATTGTATATATACTTTTAAAGCTAATAAAAGTATTAATCGTTTGGCGTTTTGAAAATGAAGATATACCTTATACAACTTGTGCTATAACAATTTAAATATAGAGCTTTTTTGAACCTTTGGGGAGCTGTAGCTCCGTAACGGGTGGGGCTACAAAAAAAAGTTATTAAAAATAAAATTAATATTTTTGTGAGATCTATCAGCAGTTAAAATTTCATAGCTCTATTTCAAAAAAAATGTGGGAATCTAAAAGTTAGGTGTTCGAGAGCTACCCTAACTTTTGGTCCAAACTCAACCAAAAAAAATAGGGAACCTACAAATTACTCCCAGAATACTTTGTGTAAATTTCAAGATTCTAGCTTTCTTAGTTTTTGAGTTAGCGTGCTGACGGACGGACAGACATGGCTCAAAAGTCTTAGAATTTTTTTCTGATCCGATCCATACCTTTGAAGGTATATCTAGCTCGCTTACTTCGAGGTGTTACAAACGGAGGAGTAATTTAATTATACCCGATCCTATCGTACGGGTATAAAAAGTTTTATGTATGCAAATGAATGGACGGTAAATATAAACGAACAGAATATTTCAGAATGTTCTATAGGTTCTAATTTATATTTTTTAAATAGAATGCATGTATAAATTAATCATTTAAAAAAAAAAAGAAATACTTAGCGTACCTAAATAACAGAAAACAGAAAAAAAAGGAAAATGTAATACTGGAAGAAAAATAAAAACGAATAGAAAAACGAGGAAGAATACAGTTGCCTTTGTCAACTCTTAGATACCCGTACGAACCTTTAGTATGTTCACAGCCTGTCACTCTGCTTACAATATTTTTTTTTTAATATTTTAGTATTTTAAAATAATTTGGGTGAATTTTATAATTTCTAAAACTATGGGTTGTACATATATTCAAACTATATGTTTATATGTACATTCTTCAAAAGCAGATTCTAACCTTTCACATAACGATTATCAATTCAAAACTTTTTCAAATATTCTATTGTACCATTTAATACTAAGCGGTAAATGTATATTAAATTTACTTAGTACAAAATAGTAAATATAATTTTAAATATTATATTATATTATATTTAAATATTCCATTGACAGAATAATTTCTTATAAGTACAATAAAATACATATATGTATGTAAATACGGCGCTATATAACATACATCTATACTCTTATCATTCATTCACTAGTGACATATACGATATGTAAATAAACATGATATTATATAAGTATGTATATATATTAATATCATATAAATTAAAATTCTTCAAGCAACCGTTATGTTGTTTATTTATTTACATTTTTTTTGTACTACGCATTATATCCTCAACAATTTCAAATTATCGAGTAAAACAAAATGCAAAAAATTCGCTAAAGAAATTTGTTAGAAAATTTGAAAACGGGGGGTGATACAAAAAAAATTTCTAAAATGACTCATACTTATTTTGAAAGATCTAACTTCTGTCAAAATTTCAAGTTTCCAACTTAAACCGTTTAGAAGATAGAAGGGTTGAAGGATTTTGCAAAATTTGAGTTTCACATAAAGGTAAATTAAGACACCGTATGCCACAAATATATATTTATTGTATATATACTTTTAAAGCTAATAAAAGTAGTAATCGTTTGGCGTTTTCAAAATGAAGATATACCTTAAACAACTTGTGCTATAACAATTTAAATATAGAGCTTTTTTGAACCTTTGGGGAGCTGTAGCTCCGTAACGGGTGGGGCTACAAAAAAAAGTTATTAAAAATAAAATTAATATTTTTGTGAGATCTATCAGCAGTTAAAATTTCATAGCTCTATTTCAAAAAAAATGTAGGGATCTAAAAGTTAGGTGTTCGAGAGCTACCCTAAGGCTTGGTAAAAACTCAACCAAAAAAAATAGGGAACCTACAAATTACTCCCAGAATATTTTGTGTAAATTTCAAGATTCTAGCTTTCTTAGTTTTTGAGTTAGCTTGCTGACGGACGGACGGACATGGCTCAAAAGTCTTAGAGTTTTTTTCTGATCCGATCCATACCTTTGAAGGTATATCTAGCTCGCTTATTTCGAGATGTTACAAAAGGAGGAGTAATATTATTATACCCGATCTTATCGTACGGGTATAAAAATAATATTATGTATGTATGTAGTTTGAATTTGACAATTGAAATTATTTTGAATAAAATTTTATTTGTATACTATATACACAATATACATAATAAATGTTCCTAAATAAAACACATAAAACAGTAATTTTTAACGCCATGCATATTCAATATGCAATAAAGAATGGTGACAACAAATATTCTGATTTAAATCCTAAACAAATGTTTTAAAACAAAATAATTTAGCAACATACATAAAAATATTGTATGTATGGATTGTGTTTTGCTAATTATGCTAATACAAAACAAAAGGAAAGATCAAAAATGTAATGTGTATGTTTGTATGCATGAATAAGGGATAAAAATGTAAATTTTAAATTCATATATACAAAATATATACATATTTTATTCAAAAAATGTTGATGTATAGATAGTTAAAAAAAAAAGAAGTTGCATGTGAACTGGATTCGAACAACATGACCCCCACTTTTGAAACCTGTACACTTTCCTCTGCACCATACTACACTTATAAATGTTGCTAACAGATTACGAAGGTAATAAAAACCGTGACAGAATGACAAATAAATAAATAAATAAATAAATATTATAAGAATTATTATATATTAAGAATTATGTTTTTTAAGAATTTTATATAAAGAATTTGTTCAATAAAAAATTTTATTTCAAATAAATTTTGTACTGTTCTAAATTTATTTTCATTTTTCAGATGTTAGGATTTTATTTTATTTTTCAGATTTTAAGATTTTATTTTATTTTTCAGATGTTATCAAGTTTTATTTTTATATAAAGAATTTGTTCAATAAAAAATTTCATTTCAAATAAGTTTTGTACTGTTCTTAATTTTATTTTATTTTTCAGATGTTAGCAAGTTTTTCAGATCTTTATTAAAGTTTTATTTTACAGATATTAAACAATATTTTGTTGAATTCATCCATGTGTTATGTTTTTCGTCAAACCCAAGCCATTTAACAAAAACTTTATTGCCTTTTTTCTTTAAAATTTTCTCGACATACTTTCGGGTGTTTAACAGATGTGAGTTCCTCCTCATAAAATCCACCAAATATTGAATCATTTTTATAATCAATCAGCTGATATGTGATCGGAGAGATACAGTTTACTTTGATAATTTTAAAAATTTCAGTAGACCAATTTCGGTTGATAACCTTTTTCAAAAGTTTTTTTGTATTTACATATTCTAACATAGTCTCCAACTTTATATTTAGGTTTTAGAGAAATTTTAGGTTGCCTGTAAACATTTTTTAAAATAAATTTTTCGTTTTTCTTAGAAATTTTTTCAGGAGGTAATTTAGTTGTTTTATGTTTAGTGGAATTATAGGTGTTTAATAAAGATTGCAACATATTAATCCATTTGTAGTTTCCTTGTAAACTGAATATTTTCCACATTAAATTTTTTAAAGTTCGATTAAAGCGTTCTACAATAGATGCTTTCATTTCAGAGTAAGTATGATAGTGATTAATACCCTTCTTTACAACAAAATTTTGAAATATCGAATTGAAAAATTCTTTACCTTGATCTGAATTAATGTTTTTAGGAAGGTGTTTAGCTCGTTTTATAATTTTCTTTAAAGCATTTAAAACATTACTACCAGTTTTAGTTTTAATTGGTTCAGCATAAGCATATTTAGAAAATATATCTATAACGGTTAACATATATTTAAAACCTTTGTTAAATTTTCCATAAGGAATCATTTCCACTAGATCAATTTGCCAGGTATCATTTGCTCCTTTCTGCTTGACTTTCCTTCTAAGATACCTTTTTCTAGCTGGTTTAGGTATTTCTTTTACTATTTGAGATCTTGACATGATTTTTACACCATCTAACTAGTTTTAAAAATCCGATTTTACATTTCTTTGTTTATATACTCCGAAAACTTTAAATTTTGACTGTATTCTACATTATATAATGCGGTTCAATTTTACTGGCAAATCATTTTTAACTCAATTTTTGTAAGATATTTTACAAAAATGGCAGCTGATTCAACAACATTTCCATTTACTGAGGAAACTGCAGTAGTCAGTACACAAAATGAGGTTCAAGTTAATGAAATTACATCTACTCTAGATGACGAGGAATTAATGGAAACTGAAGAATTCATACCACCGTTTCAAGTTTTAGATGAGGATACAGATGAGCAACAAATTTGGGAAATAAATAACCAAGAAGGAGATCCTGACTATTTTGCAGAATTTTTTAGAAATAATTTGTAGCCTAAAATAATATATAAGAATATTTGTATAAATGTATATGTATCTATAATTATTTCATAATAAAACAAATTAAATAAATTTTACAAATTTTTCATTTATTGTTGTTCTTGACTAAAATATTACAAATTTTATTTTCTAGTAGTACAGGTATTTCAAAAAACAATCTAGAATAATTACATTGAACGCTATAACGTTGTATTGGAATATATATTTCTTCGTGCAATTTCATAACATTCTTTTCTTGACACGTTTTTATATATTTAATAACATATTCCCGAACATTTGATTCAGCACTTTTATTGTGTATCATTACAGCTTGAAGAAAATCAATTAAGTTGTAAAATGTGTCAGCTTCCTCCTTGTTAATACTAAGACATCGACCAATAACAATTCTTAACCCATATTGCAAACATAATTTTGTATTCTTTATTGATTGTTTCGAGTACCTTTCACAAAATTGCTGATGGAACTTACACCAATTATGATATTTTAAAATAGCCGGCTTTTTTCCAATACGGTGAAAAATGCAAGTTGCTACAAGAGATTTTGTATCAAAATCAACACGAACTTTTAATGACTGATTTCTGTTGAGAAAATATGTATAGCTCAACATCAAATTTGTGTTCGAACATGAAGCTTCTCTAAAAATTAATTTTAATAGCATAAAGGCAGCAGTTTTAAATGCATTGAATAGTGCAGACACATACGTCATTTCAGAAAATATTCGTCGAAATAAAAATCATAATGTACTTACGATTCCAAAAATAAAAAAATATCAACCAAAATCGGAAAAACGAAAATTTAATGAAGATGGTAGTTCTTTACCGTATGGATATAACAGAAAAAAGGAAATGTTGATAAGTAAATCAAAATAGTTTTCATTCAAATTTGAACATTTTTATTTGTTTGTATATTAATTTAAAATTTTTAAGAATGTAATAAAGATTTAAACAAAAAAAATTCTACATGTAAAAGTAGACATTATTTACATACATATTATACAGTTCTATACTTTCGATTTCTTTTATGGTCATTACATTTTTCAGAATCTTAATAAATTATTAATTATTATCTTGTTATTACTAGAATATTGTAATTTTTTAAAACCAGGAACTATACTATCATAGAATCATTCAACTTTTACATTATATTCTTTTTATATCAATTCCTTGCTTTGACTAGATAACTAGTGATTTGTATACTCGTATATTAATTTAACAATAACAAAAACAAGTCTTAAATTTTGTTTTTAGTTTAAAACTAGAAATTTTTGAATTATTTTTTATTCCAGAAGAGACCACAGAGACATATATCCAGAAGAGACCACATTTTTATGTAAGCAAAAAAAAATCTTACTTTAATTTTTTTTCTTTATGTTAACAAAAAAAAAAAAAAAAAAGAACAGGATTACACTTTTTCCTGCAATTTTAACATCTGATCATCGTAAAAAAAATGTTAAAACTTAGATTTAAATAAAAATATAATAATAAAAGAATTTAACATAAAATGTCTTTTATTTTTATCTTAAGTTTTTAAAATAGATACCATTTAACCTATCTTTGAATTATTTTTTATTCTATACAAAAACAAAAAACAAAAACAAAAAAATAAACATAAACATAAATGCATATCAAGAAACATAAATGCATATCAAAGAGTATATCTTTAGTTTAATCAGTTTGATTTGCTGTTTTTTTTTTTTTTATTCATATTTTCTGAACATTCATAATTAAAAAATAAAAAAAATATGTTACACGACATGCAGTCAGCTAATTAATGACTTTTGTTTTCTCTTTTCTTCTATAAATTCTTCTATCCAGAAGAGACCACTTTTTTATTTAAGTAAAAAAAAAATCTATATCTTACTTCAATTTTTTTTCTTTATGCTAACAAAAAAAAAATTATAAACAAACATAAATGCATATCAAAGAGTATATCTTTAGTTTAATCAGTTCCATATTTTTGAATTGCTGTTTGTTTTCTTTTTATTCATATTTTTTGAATATTCTTACTTTAAAATAAAAAAAATATCTTACACGACATGCTGTCAGCTAAATGACTTTCGTTTTAAATAAAAGTTTTAATTCTTATTCTTTTAAAACTAGAATTTAAAAAAATTTATTTAAGCCTTACTTTTTTTTTTTACTCTACACATTTTTCAAAGAAGGTAGGTAGGTACATTATTTTGCTATTATAAAGAACAAGTTTTTTATTTTCATTTCATTTAAATGCAACATTTTTTTCTTTTCAATTTTAAAGATGCTCCGTATAGATTTAAAAACAAAAAAAAAATTTCTGTTTTTATTTTCATATAAGAAATTTTCTTACTACTTTTATATGTGCGCCTAGTATTTAAGCCAGGTATACAATTTAGTTTATTAAGGGCGGACCTACTTCAAATTGCTTAACACTTGACTTCCTACTATACAACCATTTGGAACTTATAAGTTAACAACCCACACATACAACCTAACTTAAAACCTAAACCAAAATAAATTTTTGGCTTATAGTAACCAAGATACATAAAATCAGTTGTTCGGTTCATTAACCCTGTCTGACAACTTACACAATATCAACAACCTTCACTTCCTATTATAAAAACTATTTGGAACTTATAAGTTAACAACCCACACATACAACTTAACTTAAAACCTAAACCAAAACGATCAAAACAAGTTCTTGGCCTACTAACCAAGCATGACCTACATTAAACCCATAAATCAAAATTCATTATTAAAAATTAGCAGGTGCATCATTTGTTTATTTTTTTTTTATTTTTTTTTCGCAGAAGTCTTTTTTTTTATTTTATTAATTCTAAACACAATGTTTTTATTTTTGACTTTATGGATGGCATATCACATGTTTTTAATTCATTTGGCAAGTTGTTAAATATTTTAATTGATGTATAATAGATTCCGTCTAAGCCATTGAATTTAGTTTTGCGATTCGTGTTACGTATTTGGCTTGCTGTACGGGTATTATGGCTGTGTATTTCCATGTTGTGTATTAACAAGGTATTTATATTTATTAATTTATTTTGCATATTAAATATTTGTATGGCTTGTGACATTTTTTTATGTAGTTCAATTGGTAATATTTTTAACAGTAGATGTATTTCAGCTGTTGACCTTCGTCTTTCAAATCCATAGAGGTTTTTGATGGCATTATTTTGAATACGTTGTATCATATTCAAATTTTTTGAGAATGTATTTCCCCATATTACGATTCCATAGGTGATAGTCGAATGAAAAAGACAATAATATATCGATCTTTTAGTTGCTAGAGGAACTCTATTCTGTATAAGTTTTAGCATACCAGCAATTCTTCTAGCCTTTGCTACTATATCGTTACATTGTTGATTCCATTTTAATTCAGAGTCCATGGTCACTCCAAGGTACTTATACACGTTGGTTTCTTTAATATTCATATTTTTGAACATAATATTTAGTGATGTATTTGTTGTATTTTTTATTATCATATATTTAGTTTTGCTTATATTTGCTGTTAACTTTAATTTGGACATACATATATTTACTAATTGTATATCCTTATTCATTATTTTATAAGTCTTCGTACCTATTTTCCATGAATACCATAGCTACATCATCGGCATAAAGAAAAGCTTTACCATCTAGATTTACTTTTGAAAAGCTGCTTATGTAGAACGAGTACAGAGTTAGTCCCAAAGAGCTGCCTTCAATAACTCCATAAATTATTTTTGTAATTTGGCTTTTAAGTTGTTGACACTCAAATTATTGCTTCCTTCCATTTTAATAGCTTTCGAACCACATATATTCTTTTCCCAGAATTCCACATTCGAATAGTATACGTAATAATATTTTCCTATCAACCGTATCAAAGGCTTTGGTAAAATCGAAAAATACAACGGATACCTTTTTGCTATTATTTATACCTTCTTGGATGTAAGTGATCATATCGAATAACGCCGTATTTGTATTAGAACCCTTTTTAAAGCCATATTGTCGATCATCTGCCAAATTATTGTCTTTCAAATATTTAGTTAGTTGAGAATTCACATATGTTTCACATAATGATTTTACTAAATGTCGAAGCTATTGAAATGGGTCTGTAATTGTTTACATTGCTTTTGTCTCCATTAAACAATGTCTCCTTTATAAATTGGTATAACTTTATTTATTTTTAGTTCTTCAGGCATAACACTTTGATTCAAGGATTCATTGATTAATTTACTTATGTTTGCTGCTAGTTCATCTTTGCATTCTTTTATAACCTTTGTTTGTATTCAATCATAACCTGTTGCTCCGGTATTTGGTAACTCGTTTATTAGTTTCTTTGTTTCATAATTCGTAATCATTTTGAATCTAAATCTACTTGATGTTCTATTTGTTGGTAGATATACGGTGTTAAAATTTTGTGCCAAATCACTGCCAATATGTGTAAAGTATTTATTAAAATTGTTAAGTTTTGCCAATTTATCTTTGTTGGAAAGTTGTTGTTGCGCAAAGAAATCGTTTCGATTACTGGTCTTATTTTTAATTATATGTTTTATGTAATTCCATGTTTTTTTCGGATTACCTTCAGCAGTTTTGAAGATATTGTTGTCATAAATCATTCTTTTTTTTCTTTTTATTGCCGTGTATTTGTTTAACCAAAATTTATATTTGTTATGAATATATTCATCATTATAATTTTTTACATGTTTTCTATGCCAGTATTGCTTGATTTTATTAATATTTACACATAAATGATCAAACCATATAGGTACGTTTTCTTTCGCAGTTGACGATATTTTTTGATATGTGGCATCACTTATTTTATTCTGCAATTTCGAAATTAATTGGGAACATTTGGTATTGACATTATTGATTGTGGCAAAGTTGTATAACGTTTTATTTCGGTTATTAAAATTTCATGATCCGAAATATCTGTGTTCAGGTGAGTTATGCACATGTTAACTTGTGAATTTTTTGTAATAATATGATCTATGCAGGTACCTGATATTGGCCTGGTAGGAGAGTGATCAAAAAAGAAAAATCCATTGCTTTCAATGATTGTTTTATACATTCCAACATCTGAATCGGAATTATCTATTATATTATAGTTCATGTTCCCTAATATGTATGTATGTTTTTTGCATAGTTTATTAAGATTCATTTCTAATATATTATTAAATTTGTTAATTATTTCCTTATCTTTTTCAGGTGGTCTGTATATTGCAGATACATTTATATTTTGACTATTAAAATCAACCATTATATTAATATTAAACTATTGTATTCATCACAGAAAGTTTCATGTATTTTGTAAGTTAGTGAATTGTGAATAAATATACCTGCTCCACCTTCTTTCCGAGTTTTTCTACATGAGAAGACATTTTCATAATTTTGGATATTAATAAGATCTATTTCGAATTCATTTAACCATGTTTCAGTAACTATAATTAAGTGTATCATTGTGTTTAACCCATCCAATATTAGTGACACCTCATCGATTTTATTTCTAAGACTTCTAGCATTAATGTATACTATTTTTGGAGAGTTTGCACTGTGAAATTTGATTTGAGCTACATAATCACAACTATTTACATGGGTTTTAAGTGGCAAAATAAAATTTTCATTACTCGACATTTAGACAGCTTTCTGATAAAACCATGATTGTTTTACTTTTTTCTGTTTTTCTAATTAGTAACTTGCCATCTGATACCTATGCAAATTTAATAATATTGTTCCTCTTCAAATCTCTTGCTTTTTTATAGAGTAAATTAAAATACTGCGTAAGCGTTTCATTTATGAATATTGTGTTATTATATGATTTTTCACCTTTATTTATTTTAAAGATTGACATATTCAGTTTTACCTTTTTTTTCTTTATCATTATATAATTTTTTAGCTCATCACTGTGTAGCTCTACAACTATTTTTGGTGGCTCACCTGAGTTCCTCGATGGTGTCTGTTTTCTGTAACATTTTTTAATGTCATCTGCTTTGAATTCAATGCCCAAGCTTTCTACCACTCCCTTGACAACATCTTCTGGTGTTTTGTCTTGCAGTTCATCAATTCCAGACATTTCCAATATGTTGCGGTTTTTACTTTGTTTAAGTTTTTCAATTTCAATTTGATTGTAATTAACTCTTTTTTATTTATAATTATAATTTTAACATTGCGTTCTCGTTTCTTAGTGCTATATTTTCTTCTAGTAGAGTATCCATACTTCCTTTTAATTTCTTAACCTCATTTTTTACTTCAAGTAGATCATTTTCTTGCGATTTCATTCTATTTAATATTTCATTTAATTTTTCTAAAATAACATCATTGTTATCTTTTTTGTTATTCGCTGTGGTGTTATTGGTTGCAGCAGCATTTACACCAGAGGAGCGCCGCTTTCTTCGATTGCTTTTACAAATGTAAAACAGAGATCTTTGTATTCTTCAATATCCATCCCTGCGCGTTCGCTATGGAACCATTTTCTACATACTCCCTCACATTGTATGGCATTCACTTTTTTTTATATTAAGATTTTTTTGCATTCAAAACAATTTACCACTTTACTATTTGACATTTTGACATTAGGGTTTAGGATTTGCTAAAGGAGTACAGCGAAGACAAAAAATATTTACCCTGTCACATATATTGTGAAAACCTTTTTACTGCTTTACCTTTATTGCAAAAATTGAAAAGTTTGGGATATATCTGTACAGGTACTATAAGGAAGGGAAAAGAAAATCGTCTTGATAAAAAGTGCCCTTTACTTCATTCGAAAATTATCAATAAGAATAAATTTTTTTAGTTTGTAAATTTTGTTTTTTGTTATTTTATTTATCTGTAACTTAATTTATCTCCTTTTTTAAGTTCTTTAAAATAATATTGTCATAAATGAAAAAATTTAAAAAATTTTAGTTCTTAGTCGAAATAAACAATTGTTTTTTTGAAAAGAAAAAAATAATATTTGTATTCTTATTATCCTAGTGTCACCATATGGTCACGGGCTCATACTCAGAACTGGGACCATAAATCCGAAAATGGTTAATATTTGTAAATGGTTAATATTTGTAAATGGTTAATAGTTGTAATAGATTTTATTACAACTAACTAAATTAATATACATTACATATCTAGTAATATTTAGAACTATTTAGTTTAATGGCTTCAAAGGAATAATTCATTCCAAGCAATTCATCCCTTATTGCTATTTTCATATTTTATATTTTATAAATTTGTGGTGCTAATCTGCTGGCGAGTTCGGCGGGAAGGCAACGCTTAAGCCTTCTTCTGTAGTTGTGATTTAATAGATCACTTGCTAATTGATGAGGGTGGTGACTTAATCTTTCCTGATATTTTCTGCTCAATATTGTTGCTGTTGTTTTAATAGAATATATATTTAAATCGTTTCGGACGGTACTGTTACTTATAAACCACGGTGCGTTGTTTATGTCTCTAAAAACTTTGGACTGGAATCTTTCGAGTATCTCTATATTTGTTATGCTAACTGTGCCCCAGATACCATATGTCCAGATAGACTTAATTATTGTATACATGTAACATTTTGTATAGGAGTATTTTATTTTCTAGAATCATCTGCGATTATGTAATATTAATATAAAAAAATAAATAAATAAAATTTAAACGAATTTGTTCTCTTTCTTCTTCTTACGCATCCGAATACTTGCTGCAGCCTCCGCCCTTCAATCTAATATTTGTTGTTGTTTATTTTCTATTCTTACATAATATAAGCACGTAATCGTATATATACATTTTTTTAACGATTTTTATACCCATATGAGCTATGTTCAATTATACCAGAATGAACTATGTTCAAGGGTATAATAAATTTGCCATTACGTTTGTGACACCTTAAAGGAATCGAGCTAGATATAGTTTTAAAGGTATGGATCGGCACAGAATCGAGTTCTGTGTCGATTCAACCATGTACGTCCGGCCGTCCGCACGATAAATCAAAAAGTAAAGGAGCTAGTAGGCTGAAATTTTTTTTACGTTACTTTTGCAAAATTGTTAGTTTTGCTTTTTTAAATCCAGCAATTTCGGCCGCCGGGTTCGAGTAGCTGTATCTGTTCAAGCTAGGTATCTAAAATTTTGCAAATGATGATCAATTTTTATTGCAACAACTTCTGTAAAATTTGGTTGTGATGGTACGACAAGTTCGGGTAGCTGCCATACAACTTCTCTTTTTAAATGAAAATAACTCAATGTCTACTAAAGCTAGGAATCTGAAATTTAGTGAAAAGGTGTCGAGTTACATGCCAACAACTTTTGTAAAATTTGGTTGGTCTAGAGCAGCTCTTCTACAGCAGCCCTTGCACCTCTTGAAACTGAATGAAATTAGGCATTTGAAATCTTGCAAAAGATGATTAAGTTTTATGGCAACAACTTCTGCAAAATTTGGTTGTGTTGGTGCGACGGATTCGGGTAGCTGCCATACAACTTCTATGTTTAAATGAGAATAACTCAGTGTCTATTAAAGCTAGGTACCTGAAATTTTAGTGAAGAGATGTCGAGTTATATGCCAAAAACTTTTGTAAAATTTGATTCGTCTAAAGCATCTGGTTTAGACTTCTTGTACCTCTTGGAACTTAATGAAGCTAGGCGTTTAAAATCTTATAAAGGATGATCAAGTTTTAAGGCAACAACTTCTGTAAAATTTGGTTATGCTTATGCAATATATTCGGTTAGCTGTCATACAACTCCACAATTAACATAAATATATCGCTTTAGTTAACGTTGGTACTAAAACTTCTGAAAGTTTTTAAAACATGGTGAAGTTTTATAGAAACTGGATATATTACGTTCATACGGATATCCCAGAGTTGACAGAGTCTACTCTACTGCACTCTTCTTCGTTTTGCATTTTTTTTTATTCGATAATTTGAAATTGTTGAGGATGATGCGTAGTACAAAAAAATTAAATAAATAAAAATAAAACGGTTGCTTGAAGAATTTATATTTATATGATATTAGTATACATATTTATGCAGCGCAGTTTATTTACATATCGTATATCACTGATGAATGAATGTTACATAATACATATATATAGCATAATTTAATATACATTTACCGCTTAGTATTAAATGGTACTATAGCATATTTGGAAAAGTTTTGGATTTATAATCGTTATGTGGAAGGTTAGAATCTGCTTTTGAAGAATGTATAAACATATAGTTTGAATATATGTAGAACCCATAGTTCTAGAATTTATAAAATTCACCCAAGTTATTTTAAAATACTAAAAAATTAAAAAAATAATATTATAAGCAGAGTGCCAGGCTATGAACATACTAACGGTTCATACGGCTATCTAAGAGTTGACAAAGGCAACTGCATTCTTCCTCGTTTTGATATATGCCGTGTTTGGTGTATAAATATATTTACGAAAGTAAAAAGAAAAAATTAAAAATTGGTGTAGTTGTTTACCTTAAATAAAATAAAATAAGAAAATAAAATTATATTTTATATAGAATTGATATAATAGATAAATTGCATTGTTGCTGAACTTTGTTTTTGGTTTTGGTATATATTTTTGGTAGATAAATGGAAAAATAAATTCTATTGTTTTTTTTTTTTGCTCCTACAATAAAATTATAAATACAATGTAATTTTTTGCTTTGACAGACTAACCGTGCGTGAAAGTATGTTTTATAAAATCAAAATAAGCTTTAAGATATACATATATAAAAACTTATTTTTTTAGCAACAGTTAATTTAACTTCGTTGACTAAAGTAATAACTTAAACTATTAATTTATTACTGACATATTGACGGGTTTAAGAATTAAAAAGAAAAAATAAATACATGTTTATAAATTATGTAATGAATATGATGTGAGTACGTTGTGCGATGCTATAATGTTAGCACAATTTTTTTTTTAATTTTTGTGTATTCTTTTCGTTTTAAGCTCAACTGTGTGTTGCAATGTAACTTAAAAAGTTTTGTAGCAGTGTGTAGATAAGTAGGTAGTTCAAACTTGATAAAAAAAAAACATTTTTAAATTTTTCTTTTTGAAATATTTAGTTAACTTGACATGCACTAGAAAATTTATAAGAATACATACATATGTAAATATATATGTACTCTCGAAAACCGGCATAAAAACCGACAAAAAATATCTGAACTTATTAAACCTATTAAATTTTTAAATATCACAATTTAATTATAAATTTAGCCCTACAAAATATTGCAATCAACAATATTAGAATTCGACCAATAATTTAATTAAAATTATATCTGCCTAGTGCCTACTAACTTGGTTTAATTTACAAGTTGCTATTGTTACTATAAACATTAGTAGTAACGAGGAAGAATACAGTTGCCTTTGTCAACTCTTTGATACCCGTACAGCCTGTCACTCTGCTTACAATATTATTTTTTAAATATTTTAGTATTTTAAAATAATTTGGGTGAATTTTATAATTTCTAGAACTATGGGTTGTACGTATATTCACACTATATGTTTATATGTACATTCTTCAGAAGCAGATTCTAACCTTTCACATAACGATTATCAATCCAAAACTTTTTCAAATATTCTATAGTACCATTTAATACTAAGCTAAATAGGTATAATTTTAAATATTATATTATATTATATTTAAATATTCCATTGACAGAATAATTTCTTATGAGTATAATAAAATAGATATATGTATGTAAATACGGCGCTTTATAATATACATCTATACTCTTATCATTCATTCATCAGTGACATATACGATATGTAAATAAACATGATATTATATAAGTATGTATATATATCAATATTATATGAATAAAAATTCTTCAAGCAACCGTTATGTTGTTTATTTATTTACATTTTTTTGTACTACGCATTATATCCTCAACAATTTCAAATTATCGAGTAAAACAAATGCAAAAAATTTGTTGAAGAAATTTGTTAGAAAATTTGAAAAAATCAAGTAACACTTTCGGTAATTATAAAGTAACCCTACATTATTAAAAAAGGTTGTTAACAGAAATAAGAGTATAATGTTGAAGCTTTAAGTTTTGTATATTACTTCAAAAAAATTTTAACAGGTGTTCAAGTTACAGGTGTTTAAAAATAGGAAATTTTCAGTTTTTGACCCCTTACAGCTCCTAAACGGGGGGTGATACAAAAAAAATTCTGAAATGACTCATACTTATTTTCAGAGATCTAACTTCTGTCAAAATTTCCCACAGTTTCCAACTTAAACCGTTTAGAAGATAGAAGGGTTAAAGGATTTTGCAAAATTTTAGTTTCGCATAACGGTAAATTAAGACACCGTATGCCACAAATATATTTTTATTGTATATATATTTTTAAAGCTAATAAAAGTAGTAATCGTTTGGCGTTTTCAAAATGAAGGTATACCTTATACAACTTGTGCTATAACAATTTAAATATAGAGCTTTTTGAAACCTTTGTGGAGCTGTAGCTCCGTAACGGGTGGGGCTACAAAAAAAAGTTATTAAAAATAAAATTAATATTTTTGTGAGATCTATCAGCAGTTAAAATTTCATAGCTCTATTTCAAAAAAAATGTAGGGGTCTAAAAGTTAGATGTTCGAGAGCTACCCTAACTTTTGGTCCAAACTTAACCAAAAAAAATAGGGAACCTACAAATTACTCCCAGAATATTTTGTGTAAATTTCAAGAATCTAGCTTCCTTAGTTTTTGAGTTAGCGTGCTGACGGACGGACGGACGGACGGACATGGCTCAAACGTCTTAGAATTTTTTTCTGATCCGATCCATACCTTTAAAGGTATATCTAGCTCGCTTATTTCGAGGTGTTACAAACGGAGGAGTCATTTTATTATACCCGATCCTATCGTACGGGTATAAAAATACAAGTACGTAACATCAAAATTTACGGCTTGCTAAATTTACTCTAGCTAAAAATTAAGGTTTTATATGTACCATATAGCTTATTTTGAATTTATAAAATATACTTTCACGCCAGATTAGTCTCTCTGTGGTCTGTCAAACAAAAAATTACATATATTTTTATAAGCAAATATACAACAGAATTTAGTTTTTCAAATATCTGCCAATAAAACATATTTATTTCTAACCAGATGCAACGATGCAAATCTATTTTATCAATATTATTATTTAAATATAAATATCACTATTATTTTCTTACATTGAATATAAAATTGAGTTTCATAAAACTTTTTACGTTTAGAATTATAATGTTATATTAAAATTTACTAAATATTAAGTATTATATACAAATGGAAATTTTCAAAATAAATATTTCTATATTTCTTTTAATTCCCATATCCTAATAAATCCAAAAATCTTTTTGCCATTATTTTTATTTTTTTAACAGCTTTATATTAACTTGGTTGGGTAAAGGATGGAATCTTAGAAGCCATTTTAAACACACTTCCCGTTGAGCTAGAGACTTGAAATTTTCTTCATTAGATCAGATCCCGATGACAATACATGATTTTAAAATAATAATATCGAAAAACATTAAAGAAATTAGCTTAATTTCAAAATTAAATTTTCATACAAAGATATAACAGAATTTTTAACAGAATTATTACAGAACCAAAATAAAACATTTTATCTAAATTTACTAAACTCACCAATACCAATACCAATACGTATACGTAATACATAAATGTTTTTTTTTTCTATAAAAGACTATTGTTTTTTATGTAGTGCATTGCATTGTATGTGTACATATCCATTGGAACATACTTAAAAATATGTAATAAATGTGCTTCGAAAATATTTTTGGTTTGAAAGCGATGAATTTGAAAGACATGAATGTGTAAACAAATTAATGTGTCGCACTTGAGAACACAGTGTAAAACTTAATATGCATTTACTTAAAAATTAGATAGCAAGTGTTCAATTTAAGTCTTTTTTCATCAAATCAATTGATTTTTAGTATACATTTTTATTTATAAAAGCAATGTGTTTATTTATAATGTTTATATAGATATGTGTTTTTCCTTTCTTAATTATAATTAAAATAGGGCTTTTCTTTCGAAACTCTTAACATATTAAAATGGCATATTATGGCCCTAACATTGATATCTAAATTGGGAGCTGCCTTTAAATTACGATCTATTAGGGAATGATGATCTGCACCACTAATGCCTTTTTCTGAAGTATAAAAACTAAGAATATATTTCCAATTATGTAAAAACATTAAACAACAAAAAGAATATACCTATTAAAAATAAGAAATCCAGTCTTTTTTAAAAATAGTAAATAACAACAATATTTTTCTTTTCAATAACAATAATTATGAATTAATCATAAAATATATGTTATGTACAATACATACATAATATATATCTACATCGTCTAGAAAAAGCAAAATCATTTTTTTTTAATTCAAAAACATTAGCATTTAGAAGTAAGCAATATATATTCTCAATTACATACTTTTAAAACCAAATTTTTTTACTACATATGTAAGTACAAACTTGTACAAAAATGGTATGCATATTTTTATGTGTGCTGTACTATTAAAAATCTGCTAACACAGTCACACCAAATTCCCAACTATTATTATTTAGTTGATTTATCGATGTATTATTTTTTAATATGTAGGCAACAGTTATATTTATATGAATGGACGGTAAACATGAACGAACAAAAAAAAATTTTATGTATGCATATGAATGGACCGTAAATATAAACGAACAAAAAAAAAATTCTGAATGTTCTATAGCTAATAATTTCTATTTTTGAAATAGACTGTATGCATAAATTAAATATTAAAAAAAAAAAATAAGTTCTTAGCGTACCTAAATAAAGGAAAAAAAAAGTAAAATGTAATACTGGAAGAAAAATAAAAACGAATAGAAAAAAAAAGAGAACAAAAAATGTTACTTTGATTGTTTTTAAATATTTTTAAAGGCTATTTCTTATGTGTATGTGCAGATCTGATATTTACCCACATAACAGATAGAAAAAAAGAACAATTAAAATGTTATGATTTTAAAAGAAAGAAACATACGTTTGATATTTCTGTACATAACAAATAAAAAAAAAATATTAAAATGTTATGTTATGAAAAGAAAAAAAAACAAGGCAGTGTATGAATCAACGTTTTTAAAGGGCCGCATTTTAAGTGGAAATAAAGAACATTATAAAATTGCAATATTTTTATTTAAATTTTGAATTTAGCTATGCAACGTTTTCTTAATTTTTTAAAAATTTTGCCGCATTATGATATAATGCAACACTGAGAAGTTCAGCTCATAATATAGATACATATGTATATGAATGAATGGCTATTTATGTATGTAGTTATAGATTTATTATTTTTTAATATGTAGGCAACAGTTATATTTATATGAATGGACGGTAAACATAAACGAACAAAATAAAATTTTATGTATGCTATGAATGGACGGTAAATATAAACGAAAAAAAAAAAATTCAGAATGTTCTATAGGTTATAATTTATATTTTTTAAATAGAATGCATGTATAAATTAAACATTTAAAAAAAAAAAAGAAATACTTAGCGTACCTAAATAACAGAAAACAAAAAAAAGGAAAATGTAATACTGGAAGAAAAATAAAAACGAATAGAAAAAAAAGAGAACAAAAAATGTTACTTTGATTGTTTTTAAATATTTTTAAAGGCTCTTTCTTATGTTTATATTGTGTACATCTGATATTTACCCACATAACAGATATAAAAAAAGAACTATTAAAATGTTATGATTTTAAAAGAAAGAAACACATAACAGATAGAAAAAAAGAACTATTAAAATGTTATTATTTTAAAAGAAAGAAACATACGTTTGATATTTTCGTACATAACAGATAAAAAAAAAATATTAAAATGTTATGTTATGAAAAGAAAGAAAAAACAAGGCAGTATATGAATCAAAGTTTTTAAAGGGTCGCATTTTTAAGTGGAAATAAAGAACATTATAAAATTGCAATAATTTTATTTAAATTTCTAATTTAGCTATGCAACGTTTTCTTTTTTAAAAATTTGGCCACAATAAATTAATAATAAAAAAATTTAATATATTCTATATTATAACAGGTAATAATATAATTATAGACTGTAAGGGCAACTGTAAAAATTCAAAATTAAATAAGGAAAAAAAAAATATCAATTTAATACTTATATTTGTCGTTACTAAAAAGAATAAAATAAAATAAATAAAAAAATTTTTGAAAAAAAAAGGCTTTTTTGAACTAAAAAGTAGAAAATAAATTTTTAATAGCAAATTTTTCTGTAATTTTCTAAACTATATTGTTACAATCAAGATTTCTTTGAAAAAGTTTATTTCAATATGTCAAATATATATATAAATATAAGTATATATAAGTTTTAAAGTCTGTGAAATTAAAATAAAAGCTGGAGGCAACAAACGCATAACTATAAACTTATATTTTTAAATTTTGCCTCCAGCCCTCTATTAGGTATCTTCGAAAATTATCTTCAAGTTTACATATAACACCAGATCATAAAAATGACGAAAATGATGATCATTATTTAACTGCTGCATCTCAGTCCTTAAATACATAAACTTAAATACATATTATTCATATACAGATCTACTATATGCACACGAAATAAATACCATATCAATTTTTCAAATTAATTTAATTCGCTCACTTTTTTTGTGCTATTACTGTAGCAAATTATTACTCTCTTAAAGAGCTTTAAGCTTTAGGAAAAAAATGAAAAAATTTTACAAAATTCGGGTAGACTTTTTTTTATCAACGTTTTTATAAATAAAAAAATTATAAATTAAATTTTTTTTTGTATTCAGATAGTGTAAAAAATTATTAATTTTAAGGTTTACTTAGAAATTTTTTCAAAAAAATGTCTATTTTAGAAGTTATTAAAGATTTAAAGTTACCCCACTATTTAGCTTTTACTTTTCCCATAAGAGCCAATGTAAATAGTGGGGTAAATTGAGCTTTCGTTCTCTTCAGTTCCTGTCTTGATAGTTTATGTAGTTTATGGTATAAACTATAGTGAGAATTGAGAAATAAGAATGAAGGGAACTGTTTTTTTTATTTTGTTTAAAAAATTGGTATGTTTTGGTATATATTTGGTGAGACGATTTTTTATTTCGTTAAATTTAAATTTTTTTTTTTTTAAATTATAGATAACAAAAATTATTTTGTTCATTTTTGGGGTTTTTATTTTATAAGCAAAATAAAACGATCATAAAATTTATATGACATGCTTTATCTATATATAGTTAATTTGTGTTAATACACATTCACATTTCAAATTTCAAATTAGCTTCATAGCGTAAAATCTGGTAAAATGATCACAAAAGTTTCCAGTTACTGCCACTACCACCGCCCCTGCACACAAACCACTTTTTTCTTTACTCCTTACCTTGTACACGAATCTATTCTTTAATTTTTCTCAACCGTTCATAATTTTTATCAACCGTTAAAAACCTAATTGCTCGACCCTGTTGACTAACCCACTCTTTACCTTTTTCCAAAAATTATATATATATAGATGACGCAAATAGAACAAAAAATGTCAATAAGAATTCTCGAATTTTTTTCAGATTTTAAGTGTCCCATTTGCTCTCTATTTTTTTCCTATACTTTTTTTCTCTTTCTCGCTGATTTCTTCGAAAGAAATATCGTAATATCATATCATCTTTTTTAATTTGTTTTTTTTTTTTTCTTAACCAAAACTTTTTTTTAAAGAAGAATGCATTTGAATAAAAGACAATATTGCCATATCATTTGTATGATTCATGAAATTTTTTTTTAAACTAACTAAAATTTTAAAATTATTTTAAGTATATATTTTTATGTGCTTGTATTTTTATGTGTTTGTATTTTTATGTGTAATTTGTTCAACTCGAAAACATTATTAGATTATGTACCATTATAAAATTATTTTTAAAATTCTTTAGGTAGTACTCAAATGTAGCAAAAATACACGATAAAAAATCTTAAAAAAATGTATTCTACGTTTCACACAACTTTAATCTAAAGTCGTAAGCAATTAAAATATTATAAAAACGAGGAAGAATACAGTTGCCTTTGTCAACTCTTAGATACCCGTACGAACCGTTAGTATGTTCACAGCCTGTCACTTTGCTTACAATATTATTTTTTTAATATTTTAGTATTTTAAAATAATTTGGGTGAATTTTATAATTTCTAGAATTATGGGTTGTACATATATTCAAACTATATGTTTATACATTCTTTAAAAGCTGATTTTAACCTTCCACATAACGATTATCAATCCAAAACTTTTTCAAATATTCTATAGTACCATTTAATACTAAGCGGTAAATGTATATTAAATTTACTTAGTACAAAATAGTAAATATAATTTTAAATATTATATTATATTATATTTAAATATTCCATTGACAGAATAATTTCTTATAAGTACAATAAAATACATAGATGTATGTAAATACGGCGCTATATAATATACATCTATACTCTTATCATTCATTCACTAGTGACATATACGATATGTAAATAAACATGATATTATATAAGTATGTATATATAACAATATCATATAAATAAAAATTCTTCAAGCAACCGTTATGTTGTTTATTTATTTACATTTTTTTGTACTACGGATTATATCCACAACAATTTCAAATTATCGAGTAAAGCAAAATGCAAAAAATTTGTTAGAAAATTTGAAAAAATCAAGTAACTCTTTCGTCAATTATGAAGTAACCATATATTATTAAATAAAGTTGTTAACAGAAATAAGAGTATAATATTGTAGCTTTAATTTTTGTGTATTATTTTAAAAAAATTTTAACAGGTGTTCAAGTTACAGGTGTTTAAAAATAGCAAATTTTCAGTTTTTTACCCCTTACAGCTCCTAAACGGGAAGTGATACAAAAAAAATTTCTGAAATGACTCATACTTATTTTCAAAATCTAACTTCTGTCAAAATTTCAAGTTTCCCACTTTAACCGTTTAGAAGATAGAAGAGTTAAAGGATTTTGCAAAATTTGAGTTTCGTATAACGGTAAATTAAGACACCGTATGCCACAAATATATACTTATTGTATATATACTTTTAAAGCTAATGAAAGTAGTAATCGTTTGGCGTTTTCAAAATGAAGATATACCTTATACAACTTGTGCTATAACAATTTAAATATAGAGCTTTTTTGAACCTTTGGGGAGCTGTAGCTCCGTAACGGGTGGGGCTACGAAAAAAAGTTATAAAAAATAAAATTAATATTTTTGTGAGATCTATCAGCAGTTAAAATTTCATAGCTCTATTTCAAAAAAAATGTCGGGATCTAAAAGTTAGGTGTTCGAGAGCTACCCTAAGGCTTGGTCCAAACTCAACCAAAAAAAATAGGGAACCTACAAATTACTCCCAAAATATTTTGTGTAAATTTCAAGATTCTAGCTTTCTTAGTTTTTGAGTTAGCGTGCTGACGGACGGACGGACATGGCTCAAAAGTCTTAGAATTTTTTTCTGATTCGATCCATACCTTTGAAGGTATATCTAGCTCGCTTATTTCGAGGTGTTACAAACGGAGGAGTAATTTTATTATACCCGATCCTATCGTACGGATATAATTACTTTGTTATCATTATAATTAAAATTAAAAAAAACAAGGTAGAATGTAAACCAACGGTTTTTAAAAGCACACATTTTCAAAACTCAATACAAACTGTTTAGAATTGTGAATTGCACAAAAATTTGAAAATTTCATGTAATAAGAAAAAAAGTGAAAATAGGACATTTTTGAAATTTTGAGGGACCGTAAGTCCGGAATCCTATATAACTAAGAAAAGTCGTTAATACACATAAAATTATATTATTGAACCTTTAATTTTCATGTCTGGCCGAGACAGGTGCCTAAGTTACAGGTGTCTAAAAATAGTAAATTTTTAATTTTTGAGGTGTAATAACTCTAAAAGAGGGGGTGTTACCAAAAAATTTTTTGAGGAAACTTATACTAATTCTAAAAGTTCTTTCTTGTCTCAAAATTTGAGGTTCCTATCTAAAGGCTTGCCGGAGTTATGAAAAAAGAAATTTCATGCAAAATGTGGTTTTCACATAACGGTAAATTTAAATAGTAAATTACAAAATATTACATAATTTTGATATTGTTTTATATAGATAATAAAATTTTCGATCTTCTGGCGGTTTTAGATCGCAAAACTATTACGCAGAGCTTGAGATATTTACATCTGAAAATGGAGCTTTTTCGCAATTTTGAAGAGCTGCAACTTTAGAACCCTTTACAACTAAAATAAACCTTTAACACACGTTAAAATATATTACTGTAGCTTTAATTTTTATATCTTGCAGAAGTAGTATGTGTACAGGTTTCTAAGTTACAAGTGTTTAAAAATAGCAAATTTTCAATTTTTAAGCCCTAATAACTCATAAACAGGGGGTGGTCCAAAAAAATTTTCTGAGGAAACTTATACTAATTCTAAAAGTTCTTTCTTGCCTAAAAATTTCAAGCCTCTATCTAAAAGCGTGCCGGAGTTTTGAAAGTAGAAAAATCATGCAAAATTTGGTTTTCACACAACGGTAAATTTAAATACTAAATTTAACACAATTGTACAATTTAGATATTAATTTACAAAGTTAAAAAAAATACCTGTCGAATGACGTTTTCAGATTGAAAAAATCTTAAGCAGAACAGAAGATATATGCATTTAAAATTTGCTATTTTCTCTATCTTTAACGGTGTAGAAGTTTTGTAAACAGACGGACGGACGGACAGAGTGAAACTAATAAGCACATTTTTTCAAATTTTTTTTGGAAATGTGCTAAAAGGAATT
Organism: Poecilobothrus nobilitatus; assembly: GCA_947095535.1. NCBI lineage: Eukaryota > Metazoa > Arthropoda > Insecta > Diptera > Dolichopodidae > Poecilobothrus > Poecilobothrus nobilitatus. Next base: position 130,383,517 of record OX352772.1, on the reverse strand, counting down.
CATTTAAAAAATATCCTGTGATTACAAATGGTATAATATCTATTTATAATGTTTGTGTTTTGTATTTCAAACTGGTTAGAAGAGTTGTCTATTAATGATTGTTGTTGTATTTATTTGTTTTTAATTTTAAATATTTCACTTATTCAAAAAATAATGCAACGTACATATTTTAAAATGGGGCCTCGGTGACCTAGTGGGTGGTAGCGTATAAAATACACTGTAAACACCGAGGGAGTGTGGGTTAAGAGAAATGCATTTAAAAAAAAAATATATATATATATATATATATATATATAAATATATATATTTATATTTTAATTTTTTCTTTCAATGTAACATTTTCACATAAAGAGTTTTTAATATCATTTGTAAATAAAAATTGGAGTAAATCACATAAATATGTATTCCAATTTGGTAATACTACATAAATAATTTACTTCTCATTTCTCAAGTGTTCTGTTTTGGATGAACTGATCATGTTGTTGAAGAAGTGTATAATGTTTATCTGTGTATATTTCGTATTTAATATTTTTAATATCAATACAAATGTTTCAATAGTTATTTATTTAAAATTAAAAGAAATAATGTGTAAACATTTTTTGTTATTTTTTTGTGAAATTACCCTTCAAAATATAGTTTCTGGTATTATGGGTTTAACGTAAGAAACTTATAAAGAACATTTTTTTTTAATGCATTTCTCTGCCACATAAATGTGGACAGCGAATTACACAGTCTCTCCTGTTCAAGCATAGCTGTAAATGTCGTAAGGAGGAATAACTCTTGCGACGTTTGTGGAATTCGAACCCACACTCCCTCGGTGTTTATAGCGCATTTTATACGCTCTTACCCACTAGGTCACCGAGGCTCCTTAAAGAAAATTGAAATATAAATTTAAGCGGTAAGTTATCCAATGTGCATAATTGAATATTTTTATTAAAGTAAGTTAATTTTTTTAATAGAAGTGGAAAATTAAAAGTTGTTTTAGAAGTTTAATAAAAAGTTAAAGTTAAGTTAATACACATATGCGAAATATATATTTTACTATTAGTACACAAATTCTTTTGTTCTTAATCATTCAAGAGTTTAGTACGTAATTTCAAACAAAAATTTGGAACGTAATTTCTATTCAAAAAGTAAGAAAATTTTTTTTTTTTTATTATTGCTTAGAATTATAATTTTTTTTCACAAGCGTTTTTTTGCGCCGAATTAACGTTTAACTTAATTCAATTCATTTTTCTTATTTTAATACTTCAATTCGGCTTTTTCCCTTTTCTAAAAATACTACATTAATAAAAATTAAATTTTAAATTTAATTATGCATTTTTAATTATGTAAAGCTTTCAGATAAAATTAAAATTTTTTCATCCAGTATAAAATTTTGTACGGCACACGAGTTTTTAATATTACATACTTTATTTATATTCTGTTTGTAAAATTTCTAAATTAAAAAAAAAAAATAAAAAATTTGCCCTAGAGGTTAACATTTCAATATTTATAAAATGTAAAATTTTCTAAGCACAGAAAAAATTAATATGCATAGCATACATATATAGGTAGGTATATATAATAATTTTTTACTTGGTATTTTTTACTTTACTTTACTTCTTTTTATAAATAAAGTGACTGAAAAAAAAATTTAAACTATTCATTAAATATGAAATGAATAGAAAAAAAAAAAAATAAAATAACACCCTAACACATACCAATAACATCTTAAATTTTTTTTTTTTACGTGGATTGGTGTGGAATCTTCGAAAGATACAGACCGCCCCGTAGCAGAAGTGTATGCCGGATTCTTACCGACTAAACCACACCCTTCCCTTATTAAAACAAGTCAAACTGACTAACCGTTAATTTTTTGCTATCTTGTTTTGAATATAGGTTTTATGTACTTTCCCTAAGGAAATCTATACTTCGTACTATATCTAAAGGTCTTTTTCTTTTAAGCCTTCCTATAATAATTTGATTATTTATTAGTTGAGCAGCTTCAAGATTTATATGCTCTTCTAAACGAGCTTTATGCTTTATGGCTTTGGGAATTTGTAAATCTCTGTGAATGTCACTATTACGTACATACCAGGGAGCACTTACTATGTTACGTAGGACTTTATTCTGAAAAGATTGTATTTTTTCGATATGCGTTTTCTTGGCACAACCCCAAAGTTGAATGCCATATAACCATATAGGTTTAATTACTTGGTTGTAAATTAACACTTTATTATATATTGGTAGTTTAGACTTACGCCCTAGGAGTCAGTAATTTTCTCTATATTTATTTTCAAGTTCTAGTTTTTTCTTTTTAACGTGTTCATTCCACCTTAGCTTGACATCCAGTGTCATTCTTAGGTATTTTGCAGAATTTTCGATTGATACAAATACACCGTTTAAATTTATTTTAGGTGGATTCTTTATATTTCTATAAGAAAAATTAACATGCATATATATAACATCTTAAAAAAAAAAAAATCCTTCATATTGATTTTGATATTGCAACTTGTTTGATTGTTCGTTAGAAAAATAAAAGAAATAAACTAGTATTCCCCCGCCCCTCGAAATTCGAGGTGTTTTAATAAGCAATTGCAATTAACGCAATCAATAACAGATATTCAGAATTTTTAAATATGATAGTCCTGAAAAAGATTTTTGTATTATTATTGTTTTTTTTTCTTATTTATACGTTAAACTCGAAATTTGAGGTTGTTTGATAAATAATTGTTAACTGATAAATAACTGTTTGATAAATAACAATTATCCGTAGCCAATATTTATAATTTTTTTAATTTTGTTTAACTAATAAGTATTTGGTAGCCCTCAAAAGAGCTTTATTTATATTTGATTTTAATTCATATATCCATTTTGAGTTAAAAGACGAAATAAGTTATTTTTTTTACAATTTTATTGTAAAGCAACTACATATATACATTACATAGTTTTTTTATGATTTTATTTAAAACGTAAAAATACAATTTTCAATAAATAATGCCTTTATGAATTTAAAATTTCTTTGAAAACGAAATTTTTTGTAAAAACACTGTTATTATTATCTTTTAGAAGATGCCGCTGATTTATTGAATATTGGCAGCTGTATAACAATTATTTATATTATAAGATGTATTTTATAAGATGCGCCGGATTTATGTAGTAATATAGAAAATTTTATTAAATTTTACATGTTACATTTCATGTTTACTCAAATAAAAAATTTTGTTTATGTATGTACTAGTATTCGCCCGCCCCTCGAAATTCGAGGTGTTTTAATTAGCAATTACAATACAATATATACAGTATAGTTTCTTTATGATTTTATTTAAAATGTAAAAATACAATTTTCAATAATTAAAGCCTTTATGAATTTAAAATTTCTTTGTAAATAATATTTTTTGTAAAAACACGATTATTATTATCTTTTAGAAGTTGCCCTTGATTTATTGAGTATTGGAAACTCAATATATACCTATTATATATGTATATATTATAAGAAGCCTAAGATGATAAATCATTGAGTAAAAGGGTTTTAAATATCTATTTTATACAGATTAAATATTATTATGATATTATGATATGTAAGAATTTATTTCGTTTAAAATATAAAAAAAAAAAACAAAAAAAAACAGAACTGAATCGAACTTGCAAAATCAAAATGCAACTATTAATAACTCCACACTCTACCACTGTACTAAACACTAAAATTTTGATCTTTATAATCAGTTATATTGTGAAATTCCTACTCCTACCATACAACCAATATTTTAAAATTTTTAATCGAAAAGAAAAATAAAACAAAAATTTTGCGGAATCAAAGACCGTCTTTTTTAAAAATGTATAATATAGGTATAGATTATACATATTATATGATACATATGTATATACTTTACATGGGTTTTTTATAAAAATGGAAAATTATTAATGAAAATTAGAAAATTTTGGAAAAATATTAATTTTGTAAGATGGCTATACTGAATATTTATCATTTAAAAAGAAAAAAATTAAAGTTGGTTGGTAAATCATTGAGTAAAATGGTTTTAAATGTCTGTCATTTACAGATTAAATATTATGATATGTAAGAGTTTATTTCATATAAAATATTAGAAATAAAAAAAAAAAAAAAAAAAATAGAATAGAATCGAACTTGTGAACTAAATACTTCTTAAGTTTAAGAAGCGGCCACTATACCACTGCACCAAACTCCCCACTGAAGTTTTGACGTTTATATTCAATTTTATTGTGAAATTTCTATTTCCCACCATGCAAAATATATTTTAAAATTTTTTTTATGTTTTTAGAAAAAAAACAAAAAGCAAAAACAACAAAACAAAATTTAAAATTCAACGGAATAAAAGAGCGTCGTTTTTGAATATGTATATTATAGGTATAGATTATACATATTATAATGATACATATGTATATACTTTACATGGGTTTTTTATAAAAATGGAAAATTATTAATGAAAATTAGAAAATTTTGGAAAAATATTAATTTTGTAAGATGGCTATACTGAATATTTATCATTTAAAAAGAAAAAAATGAAAGTTGGTTGGTAAATCATTGAGTAAAATGGTTTTAAATGTCTGTCATTTACAGATTAAATATTATGATATGTAAGAGTTTATTTCATATAAAATATTAGAAATAAAAAAAAAAAAAAAAAAATAGAATAGAATCGAACTTGTGAACTAAATACTTCTCAAGTTTAAGAAGCGGCCACTATACCACTGCACCAAACTCCCCACTGAAGTTTTGACGTTTATATTCAATTTTATTGTGAAATTTCTATTTCCCACCATGCAAAATATATTTTAAAATTTTTTTTATGTTTTTAGAAAAAAAACAAAAAGCAAAAACAACAAAACAAAATTTAAAATTCAACGGAATAAAAGAGCGTCGTTTTTGAATATGTATATTATAGGTATAGATTATACATATTATAATGATACATATGTATATACTTTACATGGGTTTTTTATAAAAATGGAAAATTATTAATGAAAATTAGAAAATTTTGGAAAAATATTAATTTTGTAAGATGGCTATACTGAATATTTATCATTTAAAAAGAAAAAAATGAAAGTTGGTTGGTAAATCATTGAGTAAAATGGTTTTAAATGTCTGTCATTTACAGATTAAATATTATGATATGTAAGAGTTTATTTCATATAAAATATTAGAAATAAAAAAAAATAAATAAAAATAGAATAGAATCGAACTTGTGAACTAAATACTTCTCAAGTTTAAGAAGCGGCCACTATACCACTGCACCAAACTCCCCACTGAAGTTTTGACGTTTATATTCAATTTTATTGTGAAATTTCTATTTCCCACCATGCAAAATATATTTTAAAATTTTTTTTATGTTTTTAGAAAAAAAACAAAAAGCAAAAACAACAAAACAAAATTTAAAATTCAACGGAATAAAAGAGCGTCGTTTTTGAATATGTATATTATAGGTATAGATTATACATATTATAATGATACATATGTATATACTTTACATGGGTTTTTTATAAAAATGGAAAATTATTAATGAAAATTAGAAAATTTTGGAAAAATATTAATTTTGTAAGATGGCTATATTGAATATTTATCATTTAAAAAGAAAAAAATGAAAGTTGGTTGGTAAATCATTGAGTAAAATGGTTTTAAATGTCTGTCATTTACAGATTAAATATTATGATATGTAAGAGTTTATTTCATATAAAATATTAGAATTAAAAAAAAAAAAAAAAAAAATAGAATAGAATCGAACTTGTGAACTAAATACTTCTCAAGTTTAAGAAGCGGCCACTATACCACTGCACCAAACTCCCCACTGAAGTTTTGACGTTTATATTCAATTTTATTGTGAAATTTCTATTTCCCACCATGCAAAATATATTTTAAAATTTTTTTTATGTTTTTAGAAAAAAAACAAAAAGCAAAAACAACAAAACAAAATTTAAAATTCAACGGAATAAAAGAGCGTCGTTTTTGAATATGTATATTATAGGTATAGATTATACATATTATAATGATACATATGTATATACTTTACATGGGTTTTTTATAAAAATGGAAAATTATTAATGAAAATTAGAAAATTTTGGAAAAATATTAATTTTGTAAGATGGCTATACTGAATATTTATCATTTAAAAAGAAAAAAATGAAAGTTGGTTGGTAAATCATTGAGTAAAATGGTTTTAAATGTCTGTCATTTACAGATTAAATATTATGATATGTAAGAGTTTATTTCATATAAAATATTAGAAATAAAAAAAAAAAAAAAAAAAATAGAATAGAATCGAACTTGTGAACTAAATACTTCTCAAGTTTAAGAAGCGGCCACTATACCACTGCACCAAACTCCCCACTGAAGTTTTGACGTTTATATTCAATTTTATTGTGAAATTTCTATTTCCCACCATGCAAAATATATTTTAAAATTTTTTTTATGTTTTTAGAAAAAAAACAAAAAGCAAAAACAACAAAACAAAATTTAAAATTCAACGGAATAAAAGAGCGTCGTTTTTGAATATGTATATTATAGGTATAGATTATACATATTATAATGATACATATGTATATACTTTACATGGGTTTTTTATAAAAATGGAAAATTATTAATGAAAATTAGAAAATTTTGGAAAATTATTAATTTTGTAAGATGGCTATACTGAATATTTATCATTTAAAAAGAAAAAAATGAAAGTTGGTTGGTAAATCATTGAGTAAAATGGTTTTAAATGTCTGTCATTTACAGATTAAATATTATGATATGTAAGAGTTTATTTCATATAAAATATTAGAAATAAAAAAAAAAAAAAAAAAATAGAATAGAATCGAACTTGTGAACTAAATACTTCTCAAGTTTAAGAAGCGGCCACTATACCACTGCACCAAACTCCCCACTGAAGTTTTGACGTTTATATTCAATTTTATTGTGAAATTTCTATTTCCCACCATGCAAAATATATTTTAAAATTTTTTTTATGTTTTTAGAAAAAAAACAAAAAGCAAAAACAACAAAACAAAATTTAAAATTCAACGGAATAAAAGAGCGTCGTTTTTGAATATGTATATTATAGGTATAGATTATACATATTATAATGATACATATGTATATACTTTACATGGGTTTTTTATAAAAATGGAAAATTATTAATGAAAATTAGAAAATTTTGGAAAAATATTAATTTTGTAAGATGGCTATACTGAATATTTATCATTTAAAAAGAAAAAAATGAAAGTTGGTTGGTAAATCATTGAGTAAAATGGTTTTAAATGTCTGTCATTTACATATTAAATATTATGATATGTAAGAGTTTATTTCATATAAAATATTAGAAATAAAAAAAAAAAAAAAAAAAAATAGAATAGAATCGAACTTGTGAACTAAATACTTCTCAAGTTTAAGAAGCGGCCACTATACCACTGCACCAAACTCCCCACTGAAGTTTTGACGTTTATATTCAATTTTATTGTGAAATTTCTATTTCCCACCATGCAAAATATATTTTAAAATTTTTTTTATGTTTTTAGAAAAAAAACAAAAAGCAAAAACAACAAAACAAAATTTAAAATTCAACGGAATAAAAGAGCGTCGTTTTTGAATATGTATATTATAGGTATAGATTATACATATTATAATGATACATATGTATATACTTTACATGGGTTTTTTATAAAAATGGAAAATTATTAATGAAAATTAGAAAATTTTGGAAAAATATTAATTTTGTAAGATGGCTATATTGAATATTTATCATTTAAAAAGAAAAAAATGAAAGTTGGTTGGTAAATCATTGAGTAAAATGGTTTTAAATGTCTGTCATTTACAGATTAAATATTATGATATGTAAGAGTTTATTTCATATAAAATATTAGAAATAAAAAAAAAAAAAAAAAAATAGAATAGAATCGAACTTGTGAACTAAATACTTCTCAAGTTTAAGAAGCGGCCACTATACCACTGCACCAAACTCCCCACTGAAGTTTTGACGTTTATATTCAATTTTATTGTGAAATTTCTATTTCCCACCATGCAAAATATATTTTAAAATTTTTTTTATGTTTTTAGAAAAAAAACAAAAAGCAAAAACAACAAAACAAAATTTAAAATTCAACGGAATAAAAGAGCGTCGTTTTTGAATATGTATATTATGGGTATAGATTATACATATTATAATGATACATATGTATATACTTTACATGGGTTTTTTATAAAAATGGAAAATTATTAATGAAAATTAGAAAATTTTGGAAAAATATTAATTTTGTAAGATGGCTATACTGAATATTTATCATTTAAAAAGAAAAAAATGAAAGTTGGTTGGTAAATCATTGAGTAAAATGGTTTTAAATGTCTGTCATTTACAGATTAAATATTATGATATGTAAGAGTTTATTTCATATAAAATATTAGAAATAAAAAAAAAAAAAAAAAAATAGAATAGAATCGAACTTGTGAACTAAATACTTCTCAAGTTTAAGAAGCGGCCACTATACCACTGCACCAAACTCCCCACTGAAGTTTTGACGTTTATATTCAATTTTATTGTGAAATTTCTATTTCCCACCATGCAAAATATATTTTAAAATTTTTTTTATGTTTTTAGAAAAAAAACAAAAAGCAAAAACAACAAAACAAAATTTAAAATTCAACGGAATAAAAGAGCGTCGTTTTTGAATATGTATATTATAGGTATAGATTATACATATTATAATGATACATATGTATATACTTTACATGGGTTTTTTATAAAAATGGAAAATTATTAATGAAAATTAGAAAATTTTGGAAAAATATTAATTTTGTAAGATGGCTATACTGAATATTTATCATTTAAAAAGAAAAAAATGAAAGTTGGTTGGTAAATCATTGAGTAAAATGGTTTTAAATGTCTGTCATTTACATATTAAATATTATGAGATGTAAGAGTTTATTTCATATAAAATATTAGAAATAAAAAAAAAAAAAAAAAAATAGAATAGAATCGAACTTGTGAATTAAATACTTCTCAAATTTAAGAAGCGGCCACTATACCACTGCACCAAACTCCCCACTGAAGTTTTGACGTTTATATTCAATTTTATTGTGAAATTTCTATTTCCCACCATGCAAAATATATTTTAAAATTTTTTTTATGTTTTTAGAAAAAAAACAAAAAGCAAAAACAACAAAACAAAATTTAAAATTCAACGGAATAAAAGAGCGTCGTTTTTGAATATGTATATTATAGGTATAGATTATACATATTATAATGATACATATGTATATACTTTACATGGGTTTTTTATAAAAATGGAAAATTATTAATGAAAATTAGAAAATTTTGGAAAAATATTAATTTTGTAAGATGGCTATACTGAATATTTATCATTTAAAAAGAAAAAAATGAAAGTTGGTTGGTAAATCATTGAGTAAAATGGTTTTAAATGTCTGTCATTTACAGATTAAATATTATGATATAGTAGACAAAAAAAGCTAAATGTAAAATTTAATGGAAACAAAAGAACAAAAAAAAGAGCGTCTTATTGTTATTGTAAGATGGCTGTACTGAATATTTATCATTTAAAACAAAAAAAAATCAAAGTCGGTTGGTAAATCATTGAATAAAAGGGTTTTAAATGTCTATCATTTGCAGATTAAATATTATGATATTTCAAACTTCATATATATTGTGGCAGCCATAAAAAAAAAACCTTTCTTTTGATACCCATAAATCAAATTTTGCCATAAATGCCATAGATATAATAAAGTATAGATTGGCAACTTCTCTTTCCTTCTAATGTGTTTCTTATTCAACCATTTTCAACCAAAAATTAACGTGTGTTTTAGTCGAATGCAAAGTCAGATGTTTTGAATCATATAGAACAGTTTCTTTTATCTAAAATTAAGAACATCTGATAAAAGTAATGATAATAAAAATATATTAAAATAAAACTATAGATTAGAATAATAAATCAAATAATAGAAAATCATATATATAAATAGATAATAGAATAAATCAAATAATAATAGAAATAATTTAAAAAAATAATTATTTATGATTGAAAATAAATATTTCAGCATTTTCAGAAGAAAATTCCGGAAGAAATAAATTCAATAAATTCAATCAAATATTGTACGTCGCGTCGCGTATGTTCATTACCTCCGAATATAAGTCCCACTGGCCACTGATGAAGCATATTTTATATCATATTTCAAACAGAAGATAAAACAAGTGGATTAGAGAATTTTCGAGAAAGTATTCAATTTTATTGTGATGTAAATATAGAAATTTATGCTTGATTAATTTCGAAATTAAAAGTTTTTGATTTAAATTAATATTAATTGAAAATTAAATATTTTTGATTTCTGTAAAAAAAATATAGTCAAAAAAAAGCGCGAAAGTTTCTTTTTTATGGAAAAACTATTTTCATTTGCGGGAAAAACTAAATAATGCAAAAACAGCTGTTACTCAAAAAGTGGCTTAAATTTTTTTGTTATGTTGCCTATCTAGTTAATATTATATCTATTATCATGTTGTAAAATGATATATGAATGTATATCATAAATGTATATCATGATGTTGGCACTTAATGAATTCATAGTGTTATAACACTTTAAATATAGAGCTTTTCCATAAAGGATGGGTCTGCAAACAAAGTTGCTCCATAGAATTAATTTTTTTGCGATGTCTATTTGTAGTTAAAATTGTAGTTCAAACAATGTAGAAATCTTAAAAAATGTTTATGAAAAATGAGGAGAACAAAAAATTCGTTGTTCGAGAGCTCAACGACCCGAAGTTTTGCTGGAATTTCAACAAAAAAAATAAGAAATTTAGAAATTGATCCAAAAATATTTTGTGTGAATGCCGAGACTGTAGCTCTCTTAGTTTTTGAGTTATCGTACTTAATCGACTAATTTATCGATTCTGATCTGATCAATATCTTTGAGTCTATATCTAGCATGCTTATTTCGAGGTATTACAAGAATTCGAATACACCTGAGACCATCGTACTCGTATATAAACATGTAAAATACAATGGATTCTGAAAATAAAATCAAATATGTATCCAATTTGAATATAGAGTTCTTCTTTGTTAGGTCATTAGTAACTCACTACGTAATTATGGGCCGCAACACCTTCAAATATTGAAAAAATGTAACATACTCAACCAAAAATTTTACTAATCGCTTAATAGTTTTCAAAAATTGAAACAATCATAAAGATTTGCTAATTCCAGCTGTCAAAGATTAAATTTCAGAAACCATCAAAACTTTTTATTAAAATTACAGTACGATCCAAACTTGTAAAAATTTGTTACTTCCTAAAGAGAATCATCGTATAAAAGAAAGAATAAAACCAGACCTAGATAGAAAAAAAGCTAAGTGTATTAAGTAATTTAGTACTTAGGAGTGCGATGCAACTTGTTGTTAGTTAATTTATTTAAGAAAAATTCTATAAATTTTTATTAAAAGAAAAATCAGGAATGATTGGGATTAAAATATTGATGATACTAAAATTCATGTGTTAGTAGTCTATTTGGAGATAAATAGACTTTGAGCAAAATGCTAAAAACCCTATTCTTTAATTTTTTTTAGAAAATTTTAATAAATAAATGTACAACATTTATAATTTTTAAATAACTTACGAAACTATGATTGTGCTCTTCATTATTTTTCATTTCTCCAGGAACTTCCATCTCTGTCAAAAGTAAATAAAGTTTTATTACATTAGATACATAAAAAAGTAATTCATTTTTTAAAACTTACCATATAACCTAATAGTGCCTTCTGTATCGCCAATACTGTTTTTTGAAATGCATTTGTAGCCACCAAAATCAGTTTTTTGTAATATTTTAATTTGTAATGTCATCTCAACAGCATACATAGATATATCTTTTTCATCTATAATATACCTTTCTCCTGGTATTATCATTTCTCCTAAAATTAAAACTCGATAACTTTTTAAAAAATAAAAGATAAGTATACTAAATGTTGTTTGTGCTTCTCTTATCTGGTTTCAAATGCATAGTATCAAAAATATCATATACAAATATAATAATTCACTTAAGACTTTTAGAGAAATTTGTCTTACACAGAATTTATCCACAATGCCAAAAACAAAGACTATAATATTATATGAACACTAACAGAAATACCCTAACAGAAACAATATAGGAGTGTTTTGTTGAATGAACAATTTTGTTGATGAAATACTTAATGAAATAATTAGATTTCATTCATTTTTTTTAGCAAATTAAAATAAACGGAGCTAAAAATTTGACATAATTCGTTTACAAAAAAATCTTTAATCTATTAAGTACAGAATTAGGGCTTTTCCAATTTATGTTCCGATAATTTTGTAAGATCATTTTATTGCCTGAAAGAAAGTCTGAAACAAACTTGTGTTAAGTTCCGCTAATCCATTTGGGTTCGGGGGCAAAATAATTTTTTATTTTATTTTTGTGCCGTACTTTTTTAGTTGCCGTACTTAAACGGTTTGACTAATTAAATTTAAAATTTGCACAAATGTTGCTCTTTACCACAGAAATACATCCAATTAATTTAGTTACGATATATTAGTCACTTCGCCACGATAGTCTGCCAAAAAAAATGTTGTTTCCGATTGTGAAAGTCTGTTGCGAATTTCTAATATCTAATAAATTAAATTTTCCATCACCAGTTTGTAAATTTTGGGGATGTCTTTTAAAAGTATCAAAAACATTTTACATTGCTTCTGTAACATTCTCTGTAGTTTTTCTTTTTATAAGAATGTACATCCGTATTTAGAAAATGCATCAGTCACTGTTAATAAAAACTTAAATTGTTTATTCTCTTTGCCATATGAGCCATTTCTAATAAATCAGGTTGTCAAAGATCATCAAGTCCCTTAATACTTACTTATTCTACGTCGTTTAAAATTTCACCATGCAGGCTTATACAACTCATCAATAACCTCTCTTTTACTCATTTTTTTATAATAAAATAACCATAATGTGCAAAAATTCTTTTATAGTCTATATATATATAAAAATTACGTGTGTGTTTATGACACTAACCTTTAAGAACGAATGAACTAAATTTAATAAAATTTCGCGTGTAGGATGTACGACTCATGAGAACGGTTTAGTTTATGTTTTGTAATCTGCCTGTCTGTCTGTCAGTCTGTCCCTTCTGTATGTTATACACCGCTTAAAATAAAGCAATGTAATTTTAACTATAGATATGTATCACAAAAACATGAATTTTGTGGAAAAACTTTTTTCTATATCCACATCCGTTACTTAGCTACAGCCCCCAAAACTTCGAAAAAGCCCTATATTTAAATTGTTATAACACAAGTTCTATAACATATATATTCAATCTACAAACGCCAAACTACAGTTAATTTTATAAGTTCTATAAATATATATAAAATAAATATATAGTTTTACTATATGGTGTCTTAATTTACAGTTATACGAAACTCAATTATTGCAAAATCCTTAACTCTTTCTGTTTTCCAAACGGTTTATGTTAGAAACTTGAAATTTCCAGAGAATTTAGATCTTGGCAAATATGTATAAGTCATTTCAGAAAATATTTTTGTATCGCTCCCGTTTAGGAGTTTTAAGGGTACAAAAACTAAAAATTCCCCATTTTTAAAAACCTGTAACTTGAACACCTTAATATAGGGTTACCTTAAAATTGACGAAAATGTGACTTTAATCCAATGACATTATTCCAATTTTTCTAATTAAAAAAACCGAACAAAGATCCCTTATTATATGTATTATTGTATTATATATAGTATTGTATTATATTTACATTGTATTTACTGTTTTTGTTCTTTTCTAATGCATTTTTTTTGGATAATTTAATAGCAAGTTAAATAATAAATAAATTCAATTATTCATATTTCATACGATATAAGTTTGTTTTTATAGAGCAGCCATTTGGATGTATAGCTGAAAGAAAGATTAAAACGTGGACGTGTTTATTGTTTTTAAATATTGTATTGTATGAATAAAACTTTGATTATTTAAATTCGAGTTCGATTATTTAATTTAAATAAAACTTTTGATACTGTAAATTATAATTGATAAATTATAAAATTAATTATTTTGTTGAATTTAATCGGAATTATTTTGTTGAATTTAACTTGAAAAGTGAAATAATAAATAAAATGATTGAATTTTTCTAAATTTATTAAAGATTTTGTTTATTGGAAATATTGTTGAATAATTTTGAAATTAAGTGTCAATAATTATAATTCTAGTTAATAATTTCATATAATAATAAAACATTTATTTTAGTTCTTATATAAAATCTGTGGTTTTCATTATTTGAATTCCACACGTATTTAGGTACAAATATAAGAGTAGGTAACCCTGCACTTTGGGATTGGAAAAAAATTTGACCCATATCGCACGACATGTTGACCTACATTTTGATTTATGGGTTTAATGTAGGTCATGCTTGGTTAGTAGGTCAAGAACTTGTTTTGATCGTTTTGGTTTAGGTTTTAAGTTAAGTTGTTTGTGTGGGTTGTTAACTTATAAGTTCCAAATAGTTTTATAATAGGAAGTGAAGGTTGTTGATATTGTGTAAGTTGTCAGACAGGGTTAATGAACTGAACAATTTGTTTTATGTATCTTGGTTACTATAAGCCAAAATTTGTTTTGGTTTAGGTTTTAAGTTAGGTTGTATGTGAGGGTTGTTAACTTATAAGTTCCAAATGGTTTTATAGTAGGAAGTCAAGTGTTAAACAATTTAAAGTAGGGTCGGCCCTTGATAAACAAAATTGTATAACTGAAGTTTTAATACTAGGCGCACATATAAAAGTAGTAAGAGAATTTGTTATATGAAAATAAAAAACAGAAAAATTTTTTTTATTTTTAAATCTACAGCGCATCTTTAAAATTGAAAAGAAAAAGTGTAATCCTGTTTTTGTTTTTTTTTTTGTTAGCATAAAGAAATAAAATTAAAGTAAGATATAGATTTTTTTTGCTTACATAAAAATGTGATCTCTTCTGGATAGAAAAATTTATAGAAGAAAAGAGAAAACGAAAGTCATTAATTAGCTGACTGCATGTCGTGTAAGATATTTTTTTTATTATACCCTACACATTAAGTATAGCGTATATTAACTTTGGTATGGTGTTTGTAACCACCAAAAGGAAGCGAGTTAGGTATAGACATGTATATATATTCTGAATCAGGATCACCGCCGGAGTCGATTTAGCGATGTCCGTCCGTCCGTGCGTCCGTACGCACGATAACTTAAAAAATAATGATGCTATCTTGATGAAATTTATACTGTAGGTTAACAATGACTAAGGTAAGGCGGGGATTGTAAATGGGCGAAATCGGACCATGCGTTCGAGTACCTCCCATACAACTTCCAAAACCTAATACGCATATTTTCGAAATTAATAAAGATAGAAACTTAAAATTTTGTACGAGGGTGTGTTTTTCTGAATCCCTGATATCCCCAAAATTTGAGATGAAGTGGAGTGGTGGTTCGGGTACCTCCCATACAACTCCCAAAACCGAACATGCATATCTTCGAAATTAATAAAGATAGGAACTTCAAATTTGATACGAGGGTGCTGTTTCCTAAATCCCTGATTTG
Source organism: Poecilobothrus nobilitatus (assembly GCA_947095535.1). NCBI lineage: Eukaryota > Metazoa > Arthropoda > Insecta > Diptera > Dolichopodidae > Poecilobothrus > Poecilobothrus nobilitatus. The sequence goes on along the minus strand of OX352772.1, from coordinate 130,367,939 downwards.
TCTAAAATTTGAGAGGAATTGGAGTGGTCGTTCGGGTACCTCCCATACAACTCCCAAAACCGAACAAGCATATCTTCGAAATTAATAAAGACAGAAACTTCAAATTTGGTACTAGGGTGTTGTTTCCTGAATCCCTGATTTGTCCAAAATTTGAGATGAATTAGAATGGTTGTTCGGGAATCTGCCACACAACTCCTAAGACGAAACAAGCATATCTTCGAAATTAATAAATATATAGAAACCTGAAATTTTGTACAAAGGTTGTAACATCATTTATTTTTTTTAGGTTGTATTAAATACCTAACTAAAATAACTTATTGATTTTTAATTTAATGTAAATTTTTTAGCTGTAGGGTATAAATAAGTCGGTTGCATCGACTTACTGTTATTTTTACTTGTTTTTTAATTAAGAATGTTCAAAAAATATGAATAAAAAGAAAACAAACAGCAAATCAAAAATATGGAACTGATTAAACTAAAGATATATTCTTTACTCTTGATATGCATTTATGTTTTTTTTGTTTTTGTACGGAATAAAAAATAATTCAAAAATTTCTAGTTTTAACTAAAAAAAAAAATTTAAGACTTGTTTTTGTTATTGTTAAATTAATATACGAGTATACAAATCACTAGTTATCTAGTCAAAGCAAGGAATTGATATAAAAAGAATATAATGTAAAAGTTGAATGATTCTATGATAGTATAGTTCCTGGTTTTAAAAAATTACAATATTCTAGTAATAACAAGATAATAATTAATAATTTATTAAGATTCTGAAAAATGTAATGATTATAAAAGAAATCGAAAGTATAGAACTGTATAATATGTATGTAAATAATGTCTACTTTTACATATAGAATTTTTTTGTTTAAATCTTTATTACATTCTTAAAAATTTTAAATTAATATACAAAACAAATATTTTTACAATATACATAAAAATGTTCAAATTTGAATGAATACTATTTTGATTTACTTATCAATATTTGCTTTTTTCTGTTATATCCATACGGTAAAGAACTACCATCTTCATTAAATTTTCGTTTTTCCGATTTTGGTTCATATTTTTTTATTTCGGGAATCGTAAGTACATCATGATTTTTATTTCGACGAATATTTTCTGAAATGACGTATGTGTCTGCACTATTCAATGAATTTAAAACTGCTGCCTTTATGCTATTAAAATTGATTTTTAGAGAAGCTTCATAACTAAGAGAGAATCCTTTAACTTTACAAACAATTTTTTCTGTATTATCTTTTGTACAGTAAATTTTGTAAGCGTAGTTCTTGGGACCACCACTTACAAATTCTGTAATATAACTTCCTATACCATAACATTCTAATTCATCAGTCATGTCGCCTATAAATTCAACTATTTCTGGTTCATATTCTCCTTCTCGGCTAATATACAACACTGAATCGGTGTCATAATATAATACTATACTATCCAACTTCTCTAGATAACTGTAAAGTTGAAGACGAGCATGTGTTGTTGTATAAGCAGTGATACTTACGTTGACAATAGATAAAGAAGTTACTGCTTCTTCTTTATATTTCTAGGTAATCACTATGTTTTCTTCATTTACTGGAAATATGTGACATAATTCTACAGAAGGGTTTGTTATTAACTCATAAAGTTTAAAAGGTTTATTTATAATGCTGGTTTGTTGTTGATTTTCTCTTTGCCCAAATTTTCCCCAGAATGAGTTTAAAATAATCTTAGCAAAAGATCTTAAACCAGGGTTATTAACTACTTTATCGTATTCTAATTTAATTTCTTCCTTTTCAAAAAAACTATCGATATATTCTTCCTTTTCTTTTTGAGTTTGACATTTTATTGGCCACCCAGAAGCTTCTTGTTTATGTATTTAATTTTTTCTCCTTGTTTACATTTATAATATGTGTAAGTATTTCCCGTTCTTCCGCCATAAAATGCATCACGAGGATTTAAAGGAGCTAAATTAATTAAGAAATGATTTTCTAAATATCTCATATTTTCATTGTGTCTCATTAGCTCTCGGAATTCATATTCCCACATCTCAATAACTTTATATCCACATGATTTTATAAACTCTGATCTCATTAATGTTTTTTCATATCGTAGATTCAAAGTATCGCCAGAGTTATCATGTAATGGTGTATCCCTTTTGTTTGTTAAACATTTTGGATGTCCATGATAATAGCAACCGTAAAATCCAAATATTTCTTTAGTCTCTTCGCAAAATCCATCGACTTTAACATTTCCGATTTGTTTTTCTTTTCCATTAAATGCACATTTCAAATCAATTTTTCTCAAATCTTTTTCCCAAATAAGCCATTGCATGGCAATTTTTGACTGATTGTCTACCATCCTACATCGTTTTCTTGGTATAATTCCTATAGTATTCGATTTGAGAAAGTTGCTTCTATATACAAGATTACAGGCGGAAGCTATTGTTGTTGCTTCTAAAAACGGTTCAACATTACATTCTTCTAAAAAAAAATTTCTGAAAACCAGACATGCTTTAGTTAGAATTTCAACATCATTTTTACAGTATTCTAAAATATCTTTTTCCATATTAAATTCTGAGTTTCTATTTTGTTCATACCACATTAAAAATTCATTACGCTCATCTGCTTTCATTGTATTAGAGTTATAGTATTTAATTGCTGGAAGTGTGCCAATGTAATTTTCATTTTCCAATTTAATAAATAGATGTGGAAAATAACCCTTTTTCAAATTGATCGATAAATTAAAAGCTTTCGGTAATTTTGCCAAGGCCATAGGAAAGTAGTTCATAGAATCAATAAATTTAACATTATCAATTACCATAACAATAATTTTTGTACCTCGCATAATTAACTTTGGTTCAAGTACAGTTTTATTGAGTATATAATTTAGAATAAACTGATGGTCAAACGCCTGCCCATTATGAGTAATTATGACAATCTTTTTGAATTCCTTTCTTAATTTTAAAATAAATTCCATGAAATCCTCTATCACATTTTTCGTTTTAAAAATTCTTTCTCTTAATTTACATTTTTGACAGAAGTATAGAGAATCAATGTTTATACATTTAAAGCATCTCAGTTGAGCCACACATAAACTTGGAACATGTTCTTTTATTTTTGTAGAGTTAATTTCTTCTTGTCTTGTAAAATAAAATACGTAAATAAAATACGTAAATGCAGTTTTCAAAATTTACTTTTGTTTTGTCTTGCTGAATGAAGCATTTATGATTTTCAGGAACATCATTATCGCAAATTTTACAAAAATATTCACCACATATATGAGTCCTACAACTTTTATGAACTTTAAAACAAGATTTGCATTTCCTAATTTCTTCACAGGTGCTTCTATTTTTTGAACTGGAAGCCTTATGATTTTCAAAACATGATTGACCACGAAATGCGCGATTGCACTGCATACATATAATATTTTTAACATTAATTGAACAAGCAGGTGAGTTTTGACAGCAAGGACAACTTTTCGAACACCTATGTTCATTTTTTTTAGAATACGGAATATAACATTCTTCACAATAAAATGCTGTGCAAAAAGCAGCTGTGAGCGAAGTTATTACATTATAATGATTATTATGGTATAGCAAGTTAATTTTTTTTCCATTATTAAATCCTTCAAATATTACTTCTACACCCCTTGCTCCATATTTATATACAACAATTTTATGTTTATGTAAAAATTTTTGAAATTGATTCAATTCATGAATTCCGCAACCTTCAGATGGAATTGTTATTTTTGATGTTTTTAATAATTTTAAACTATTAAAGTTTGAAGTTTTCCTATATTTTTTCGAATTTTTTCATATTCAATAAATTTTTCAATTTTAGCTATTAAAACAACAAGTGCACGTGGTAGACATAAATAATCGCTATTTTTTATTGTTATTATTCCTTTCCTTTTTAAGCATTCCTCTTTATAATTTAAATATTATTAAGCCTATAGACATAAAATAAAAATAGTTTATTATTAAATGAAACAAAAAATGCATTATAAATAACTACCTTCAGAATTACTTTGGAAAACATTAGAAATTACATTCCAAACGTAGCTAAATTTTAGTTCATGAGCGGATCTAAAACGGAGATACGCAGGACCTTGATGTTCAAAGCTCTCTCCACAAAATATTAACCCAATCTTATCAGTGGAATTCACATCTTTTACAGCAATCCTGATTATTTGATGTAAAGCATCCTTAATCCAGCTAATTGGTTCTCTATTTTCAGGTACGGATTTAATTACAAATTTTATTTTATGTCCGTTCATATTAAACCTTTTAACAAATGTCGAATTCTCGCTTTCTATTATGTAAGGCGTTATAGTTTCGGTAAGAAACCTTTGTAAAATAATATTTTTCGACATTTTCTTTATACGGATTTCAGATGTTGAATGCTTGAATAACAGAATAATATTAAATTTTCAATACAGATTCATTCTCTTAAATTAAAATGACACTTTAATAAATTTTAGTTGTTTTAACTAGAATCCCATCTTAATCCTATCTTAATATGTAAATAGAAGATTCTATGCAACAGTGTAATTTTCAAACTACAATTTAATTTAAAATTTATCTTAAAGATATAAATTGTAATCAAATGACAGTATAATAAATTATATTTCATTAATATTTAGATTTTCATCTTATACGTATTTTAAATAGAAAATAGTATTACAACATTGTAATCAAACGGCAATTTAATAAATTACCCTTTTTCTACATAAAAAATATTAGCAACATTGTAATCAACTTACATTATTGATAGATTTTACCCTTTCCACTTAGAAAATATTTGCAAGAGTGTCGCTAGTTCTAAAGTTTTTATTTTGTTATAATATTACTCGAAATTTGTATATAAATACATCGAGATTTTATAAAAATATCAGTTTAATTTTAAGCAAGCAAGATGGCACAGGAATTTGATAAAGTTTACGTGCTGGATGATGTAAATGCAGGCGCAATTTCCTACAAAAAAGAAAAATATGGCGAAAATGCCACTTTATCATGAGCAACAACAAAAACAACAACAGCAACATCATCATCAACAAGAGCAACAACAACAACAACACTCATTTTATCAGCCACCAGAGCAAATTGAACATTTGCTGACGCATCATTTTCTCTATCATGAAACAACACCAAATTCCACCTAAAAAAGAAAACTGGTGGAATTATTTAATACAAAAAAAAAAATTTTTAAAGGTTAAAGATATGGAGCCAAGTAGGCTCTATAAAATACATAAAATAAAAAAAATTAACACCGTTTACGGTGAAAAATGGGTCTTCGAGAACCCTAATAATATTATATTTATACCGCAACAAAAAGTTGCGGTATTTGAAGATAACGATTTCCGAGAGGAAATCGAAAAAAATACTTATTTCCTCGTAAAAGAGGAAAATGAGTTAATTTTAAAAAAAGAACGTGGTGATTTTCAATTCGCCACAAAACAATAATTATAGTTTAAGTTTTTATGTTATATCATTTATAGAATAAGAATTATTATATATTAAGAATTATGTTTTTATATTAAGAATTTTATATAAAGAATTTGTTCAATAAAAAATTTTATTTCAAATAAATTTTGTACTGTTCTAAATTTATTTTCATTTTTCAGATGTTAGGATTTTATTTTATTTTTCAGATTTTAAGATTTTATTTTATTTTTCAGATGTTATCAAGTTTTATTTTTATATAAAGAATTTGTTCAATAAAAAATTTCATTTCAAATAAGTTTTGTACTGTTCTTAATTTTATTTTATTTTTCAGATGTTAGCAAGTTTTTCAGATCTTTATTAAAGTTTTATTTTACAGATATTAAACAATATTTGTTGAATTTATCCATGTGTTATGTTTTTCGTCAAACCCAAGCCATTTAACAAAAACTTTATTGCCTTTTTTCTTTAAAATTTTCTCGACATACGTTTGGGTGTTTAACAGATGTGAGTTCATCCTCATAAAACCCACCAAATATTGAATAATTTTTATAATCAACCAGCTGATATGTGATCGGAGATATACTGTTTACTTTGATAATTTTAAAAATTTCAGTAGACCAATTCGGTTGATAACCTTTTTCAAAAGTTTTTTTGTATTTACTTATTCTAACATAGTCTCCAACTTTATATTTAGCTTTTAGAGAAATTTTAGGTTGCCTGTAAACATTTTTTAAAATAAATTTTTCGTTTTTCTTAGAAATTTTTTCAGGAGGTAATTTAGTTGTTCTATGTTTAGTGGAATTATAGGTGTTTAATAAAGATTGCAATATATTAATCCATTTGTAGTTTCCTTGTAAACTAAATATTTTCTACATTAAATTTTTTAAAGTTCGATTAAAGCTTTCTACAATAGATGCTTTGATTTCAGAGTAAGTATGATAGTGATTAATACCCTTCTTTACAACAAAATTTTGAAATATCGAATTGAAAAATTCTTTACCTTGATCTGAATGAATGTTTTTAGGTAGGTGTTTAGCTCGTTTTATAATTTTCTTTAAAGCATTTAAAACATTACTACCGGTTTTAGTTTTAATTGGTTCAGCATAAGCATATTTAGAAAATATATCTATAACGGTTAACATATATTTAAAACCTTTGTTAAATTTTCCATAAGGAATCATTTCCACTAGATCAATTTGCCAGGTATCATTTACTCTTTTCTGCTTGACTTTCCTTCTAAGATACCTTTTTCTAGCTGGTCTATGTATTTCTTTTACTATTTGAGATCTTGACATGATTTTTACACCATCTAACTAGTTTTAAAAATCCAATTTTACATTTCTTTATTTATATACTATGAAAACTTTAAATTTTGACTGTGTTCTACATTATATAATGCTGTTCAATTTTACTGGCAAATCATTTTTAACTCAATTTTTGTAAGGTATTTTACAAAAATGGCAGCTGATTCAGCAACATTTCCATTTACTGAGGAAATTGCAATAGTCAGTACACAAAATGAGGTTCAAGTTGATGAAATTACATCTACTGCAGATGACGAAGAATTAATGAAGAATTCATACCACCGTTTCAAGTTTTAGATGAAGATACAGATGAGCAACAAATTTGGGAAATAAATAACCAAGAAGGAGATGCTGACTATTTTGCAGAATTTTTTAGAAATAATTTGTAGCGTAAAATAATATATAAGAATATTTGTATAAATGTATATGTATCTATAATTATTTCATAATAAAAACAAATTAAATAAATTTTACAAATTTTTCATTTATTGTTGTTCTTGACTAAAATATTACAAATTTTATTTTCTAGTAGTACAGGTATTTCAAAAAACAATCTAGAATAATTACATTGAACGCTATAACGTTGTATTGGAATATATATTTCTTCGTGCAATTTCATAACATGCTTTTCTTGACACGTTTTTATGTATTTAATAACATATTCCGGTGTATTTGATTCAGGACTTTTATTGTGAATCATTACAGCTTGAAGAAAATCAATTAAGTTGTAAAATGTGTCAGCTTCCTCCTTGTTAATACTAAGACATCGACCAATAACAATTCTTAACCCATATTGTAAACATAATTTTGTATTCTTTATTGATTGTTTCGAGTACCTTTCACAAAATTGCTGATGGAACTTACACCAATCATGATATTTTAAAATAGCTGACTTTTTTCCAATACGGTGAAAAATGCAAGTTGCTACAAGAGATTCTGTATCAAAACCAACAATAACTTTTAATGACTGATTTCTGTTGAAAAAATATGTATAGCTCAACAATAAATTTGTGTTCGAACCTTGGTCTTCCATTACTACCTTTTAACTAAAGATTTTTAATATTAATTATATTGCTGAGGTACACAAGATTGTGAAAAATTTTAATTTCCAAATAAATTATAGAACATATTAATAATCAGATTGTCGTTTTCTATATGATTATCTTTGTGAAATTCATTCAAATAAGTTTTCATACTTAAACCAAAACATCTATACCAAAAACGCAACAGTATTGCCTACATACATCTGAAAGAATACCCTGTATCTGCTTATTATTAAAAACTATGCACTGATTTTTCAAGTATTCCAAAATTTCCGGTTTATCTGGAACTCCACCATACGAATCAAAATATTCTGTGCAACCATGCTTTGGAATATAAAGGCAAAACCAATGTGTTCCCGGATCTTTTATCTTGTCAGTGTTTACAATTAAAAAAGTTGGTTTTTCTATTATTTTTGGAATTTTGTCTAAAGCAAAAACTCCCTTAAAGTATTTGTTTGTAAATTTGTTACATTTTAAAACACTAATTATTTCTAAAAGTGTTCATGACTCAAACTGTTTTAAATCATACACTCTACTTATTTCATTAATGTAGTTCATTAAAAACTCCTTTTTTATTTTTTCATTTGTTATAATAACATCAAATTTTTCTAGTACTTGTCTTAATTCTTTATTAATTTTATCATTATGTACAGTTCCGAAAGAGTAATTTTCAAAATTTTCATTTATAATTTCTTTGGTTGGAAATTTGTAAGTAAACTCTTTTACAAATTTTTTACAAGGTTCTTTAATTCCAACTAAACAAATATCTTTTACAAATAAAGTATTTTTATCATCACAACAAAACTTCACATCCACAAGTGCACAGGACGATGACATCTTTTCGAATATTCAAATACATGTTTCAGTATTCTATTTATAGATTTGTAAATATATTTCGATTTTTATCAATTTGTATGCTTGCATCAAATTCTCCATAAAAAATAGCAGTGAGTGTAGATGTGAGTGGTTTTAATACCCTTGCCTCAATTCTAACCGTACCCTGGTTTAGTAAACCTTGACATACTTCATTTCCAGATGCATCTGGAGTTAAATCAAAAGCTAGTATAAAAAACCCATTACTAAACATAGACTTATCTGATGACCTTTATCATTGTGGTAAATTCCAGTTCCTGAAAAAAGTGTAGTGTATGCTCTTGTACAGGAATTATTTTCATCTGAAAAACTCGTTTCAATTGCTGAATTAGGTATTTGAACACCATTTACGTTTAACTTAAATTGTGAAATATCAAAATGTTTAAAATTGTATGGGTTTTTTGATCTTTCTCCAGAGTAACCCACATTTTCTGTCATACAAAAAATTATTGTGTTTGGCAACTGTCCAATAAAAACATTATCAAGCGATATTGACGAGCTGTTCATTGGAATTGTAAAACTTTTTACTTCAACGCGTTTATAATTATATTTAGCATTTGATTTCCCAAGAACAGCATTGTGTGCTAACAGTACGCTTGGATTACCGGTAACATGTCTCATAAATAGCGTGGCTTCTATAATTTTTAATTGTGATTCATCAGAATCGTCTGCAAATAGATAAAAATCTGGTTTTTCAAGTGTTAAAACTACACGAATGTCAACATTATTTATAAGTAGAGTAGGTTGATTAAACATATCTACGTGTAGTTTACCCATAAGTTCCACTACAATGCTATTATGATACAATTTTTGGCGCTCTTTTGAACCATTATTATCAGATTTACCTATATTTGCTTTATCTAAAATCCCTGCACATTCTAAATGAGTTGCAGCAGCATCTGTACCATAATTTAATAAAGATTCAATATAAGCTCTATAGTGATAATTTCCATCAGACGGTGTTATATTTTTACAATTTAATTGAACATTACATTGTTTTATTAAAGAATGAAAAATGTTATTAACTACACTTGGTTGTATTATTATTCTTCCTTCAGCATTTTTATAATTATTCCATTGCGTTCCATCTTTCTTTAAGATCTGTACTTTTAATCTCAAATATATATAAAACAAATCTCTATATGTATCGCCATGACCCAGTGAAACAAATTCAATAGTTGAAGGGTTGTCTAAAGAAGCAATAGGATTGTAGGAAACTTCTTCAGATCGTAAAATGCTAGACTGAATGGGTTGGGTTTTAAAAATATCCAACTCAGATTTCATACACTCAATCATAATTAATTAAAAATATCTTTTTGTTTCTTTTTGTTATTATCTTTGCGTCGTTTTGACGTAAAATAGTTTAAATTTTTAATGAATGGTCTTTTTATAGCTTTTCGTTTTCTTTTACCATAACAATACATTTCATTTAGTTTTCGTACGGCATCACGTCGTACATTTTTACCAATCTCTTTACTACGATCTTGCATAACTTCTTTTACATTTGCACCAGATGCAATATCAGATAAAGCATTGATACCAGAGTTAATAACCTCTTTTTTCAAAATATCAGCGCCCAATACACGACCTCTTTGAAAAGGTACGGTTAATTGTAATAAAGGGCCGATATCATCAAGTCCTCTACCAGATTGAATTAAATAATACTTATAGTATACTCTCTCCATAATGAATAAAATAAAATAATATATAGTTTTGTAAAATCGCTTTTATTTATACTTTTTTAAAATGTAATACAATTTTTGTTGGAATTGAACTATTGGAAAAGTTTATTTTGTATCCATATTTATCACATAAAAGTAATGAAATGTTATTAAATGATTTCTCCACATTGCAATATTGAATATTACTGAATTCTTTTACAGTATCAGTGAAAGAATTTTGTATGTTAACAGATCTTAAACACCTTACATCTTTATCACCTATTTTTTACCGTTCAATTATGTCTGTTTTATGTCTTATTTTTATATCTATTTTAGGCTTAGTAACACATATTGTGGTGTAACTTAAATTTTTAGCCATCTCCTCAGCTTTTGTTGGTTGTGTATAATGAACTTCATCGTTTATAAAATTAAAAATTCCCCAAATCAACTGTCGTTCAACTTCTTTTCTTGTAAACCTATTAAGTAGGAGTATACTTTGAATTAGTGTTGGTAGTAGAAAAACTTTCCAGTCGCATATCATTTGTTTTTCTATGTATGCAATGTATGATGTTCCAATTCCTATCATATCTTTCTGCATACCTTTAATAAATATTTGAGTACTTTTTTCCCATTCTTCACCACACACATTTGGAACGAAATCATTAACATACATTTCTGAAATACCGACTTTCCACCTTGAATCACACATGTATTTATTCATTTTATTTGTAAAAGATGATAATGAATTTTCTGGATAATAGTTCATAGATGAATCACTGAGTAAAGTGACATAAAATTCATCATTTACTTGTATGTTGTCCATGAGCTTGCGAATTTATTCTTACGAATTGGAAAACTAAGTTCTGTTTGAGTATTACCTACTGCTGACCTTAAAACAAGTCTTGATGAATTATTCAACTCTTTGCTATTTATAGTTTTCTCTTTTTTCGTTGGTGCGCTTGGTCTATCTAAAGGAACAGTTATAATGTCTGCTGTATCAGTTTCAAAAATTTGTAAATTTTGTTTTCTAATTGATTTTCTTTTTCTAAGACGTTCTCCAACTGAAGCAGCTGACAATGCTTTTGTTAAAACATTTTCCTGAATTTCATCATCAAATACTTCGTCATCAGCTTCTTTTTCATATATTTCTTCTTCTTCAGGAATAACTTGTATTCCAACATTCTTATATTCAGAAAAATGCGATTGAGTTTCCGCATCTATATACATTGGTTTTGCTCGAGTTTGAGTACCTTTTGTTTCCGTAATTTTTATTTTCTCCTCTTTATTTCTAGGAAGTTGTCGTTTTTTGTTTCTTATTTTAAATAGATTTTGTCTGTATAAATACCATTTTTGAGTATCCGTGAGATGTTTATTTAACAATATTTTTTTCATATTTTTTTCCAACTCATTAAGTTCAACGTCCGCATTTTGCTTCATTTTCTCATAAATCTCAGGTTTTAAAATTATCATTTTATTAAATGTTGTATTATTCATTTTATAAAATTTCCGATTATCCCTGATAGTATTGCACCAAGAAGTGTAGGTAAAAATCCACCACGTTGAATAATAATTTTTCTTTTGCTATTTATAGATTTTTTCCGGCAAATAAGTGATCTTAATTCTTTTTTATACTTTCGTAATTGGGTTGTTGCTTTTTTACTCAGATTACAATTACCTTTTAAAATATTTAAAGAGATTTTTCAAAATGTTTTTATTACTTAAGGGTCACAGTGTTTTATAATTGCTTTCTGGAATTTAGGTTTAGAGGTTTTTAATAGGTGCAATACATGTCGATTGGTCTTCAAACGTTTCATATTCCTCCCCAAATTGTTCTAATTGATCTCTCGTACAATAATACAAACCTTTCCCAAATATATAATTTCTTAATCGAAATATATCATTAACGTCTTGAGTAAGATCTATTAATATATAGCCATATAGGACTGACGTCACATCATTATATACTTTTTCAAATGCTTTAATTTGATTGGGATATATTTGGCGAGCTAGAGGTAATATCTGCGATTTATCTCTTGGATTTTTGAAAAGTACTAAATATTTACAGTTGATCGAAATATCTCTTGAAAATTTACCCTGGTGAAAAACATTTTATGTTACAAATATTACAGATAAATTTCTATGATGTGATCCTCTAGTAAATAAATCACATACATACTTATCATGAGAATTTAACATCATATCATCGATAATAACTAACAAAGGTTTTTGATTATCATTAAAATCTGGAATAGTGTTACTATATTCCATATCTTTGACATATTTTGGAACGGCATTTTTGTCTGGATTACACCAAATTATTCTATTAATATGTGGTTGTATATTTTCTTTTTTATATTTTATTAAATTATGAATAAAAGTGGTTTTACCACAGCATTATGGACCAGCCACTATCATAGTAAACGGGTGAAACAGCATAATTGTATTAGTTAAAAACTAACTCTGTTAACCTATATTTATACGAAAAGCTCTTTTCCCGAAGTGAATATAAATGTAATTTAGTTATTCTATGGAACATTCTTCCATAAACCTTCGACATGGTTAAACAAGTTCTCATAGTTCACCTACAATTTTTACAAGGAAATGAAAAGCAATATTTCCTAAAAGAGTTAGCCATACTTGAAAAAGGAAGTTTAATTCCAACTGTGCATCACTTCAAAGGACCGTACCCCGCAGAAGAACTTAGTCAGGATATGAAATATAATAACCAGTATTGCGAAAATAAAATAAATGGACATAAATGGAATAACGGTTTAGTTGAATATTTAGATGTAAAATGTATATTAAAACACTATTTAGAGTCAGCTGAAAAAATTTATGTTAAAGGAGAACAAAAGGACATTGACAGTGTTAAAATAGAAGATCTAAGCAGAAACTTGCCGTCATTAATCAAATTGTCCTATACACTTATCAAACAACAATTTCAGATGTCCTGTTAAAAATTGTTATAATGTATATATGTATCTTTTAAAGGAGAAAATGTTAGATTAAGACTTTCAATTTTCATAAATAAGTTCACTTCAATATTAAACAAGAAATTCACGTTATGCATGTATGGGAGTATGCTTACAGATCAGCAAGGAAAAGTCATTGTAATACAATTTTTGTTGGAATTGAACTATTGGAAAAGTTTATTTTGTATCCATATTTATCACATAAAAGTAATGAAATGTTATTAAATGATTTCTCCACATTGCAATATTGAATATTACTGAATTCTTTTACAGTATCAGTGAAAGAATTTTGTATGTTAACAGATCTTAAACACCTTACATCTTTATCACCTATTTTTTACCGTTCAATTATGTCTGTTTTATGTTTTATTTTTATATCTATTTTAGGCTTAGTAACACATATTGTGGTGTAACTTAAATTTTTAGCCATCTCCTCAGCTTTTGTTGGTTGTGTATAATGAACTTCATCGTTTATAAAATTAAAAATTCCCCAAATCAACTGTCGTTCAACTTCTTTTCTTGTAAACCTATTAAGTAGGAGTATACTTTGAATTAGTGTTGGTAGTAGAAAAACTTTCCAGTCGCATATCATTTGTTTTTCTATGTATGCAATGTATGATGTTCCAATTCCTATCATATCTTTCTGCATACCTTTAATAAATATTTGAGTACTTTTTTCCCATTCTTCACCACACACATTTGGAACGAAATCATTAACATACATTTCTGAAATACCGACTTTCCACCTTGAATCACACATGTATTTATTCATTTTATTTGTAAAAGATGATAATGAATTTTCTGGATAATAGTTCATAGATGAATCACTGAGTAAAGTGACATAAAATTCATCATTTACTTGTATGTTGTCCATGAGCTTGCGAATTTATTCTTACGAATAGGAAAACTAAGTTCTGTTTGAGTATTACCTACTGCTGACCTTAAAACAAGTCTTGATGAATTATTCAACTCTTTGCTATTTATAGTTTTCTCTTTTTTCGTTGGTGCGCTTGGTCTATCTAAAGGAACAGTTATAATGTCTGCTGTATCAGTTTCAAAAATTTGTAAATTTTGTTTTCTAATTGATTTTCTTTTTCTAAGACGTTCTCCAACTGAAGCAGCTGACAATGCTTTTGTTAAAACATTTTCCTGAATTTCATCATCAAATACTTCGTCATCAGCTTCTTTTTCATATATTTCTTCTTCTTCAGGAATAACTTGTATTCCAACATTCTTATATTCAGAAAAATGCGATTGAGTTTCCGCATCTATATACATTGGTTTTGCTCGAGTTTGAGTACCTTTTGTTTCCGTAATTTTTATTTTCTCCTCTTTATTTCTAGGAAGTTGTCGTTTTTTGTTTCTTATTTTAAATAGATTTTGTCTGTATAAATACCATTTTTGAGTATCCGTGAGATGTTTATTTAACAATATTTTTTTCATATTTTTTTCCAACTCATTAAGTTCAACGTCCGCATTTTGCTTCATTTTCTCATAAATCTCAGGTTTTAAAATTATCATTTTATTAAATGTTGTATTATTCATTTTATAAAATTTCCGATTATCCCTGATAGTATTGCACCAAGAAGTGTAGGTAAAAATCCACCACGTTGAATAATAATTTTTCTTTTGCTATTTATAGATTTTTTCCGGCAAATAAGTGATCTTAATTCTTTTTTATACTTTCGTAATTGGGTTGTTGCTTTTTTACTCAGATTACAATTACCTTTTAAAATATTTAAAGAGATTTTTCAAAATGTTTTTATTACTTAAGGGTCACAGTGTTTTATAATTGCTTTCTGGAATTTAGGTTTAGAGGTTTTTAATAGGTGCAATACATGTCGATTGGTCTTCAAACGTTTCATATTCCTCCCCAAATTGTTCTAATTGATCTCTCGTACAATAATACAAACCTTTCCCAAATATATAATTTCTTAATCGAAATATATCATTAACGTCTTGAGTAAGATCTATTAATATATAGCCATATAGGACTGACGTCACATCATTATATACTTTTTCAAATGCTTTAATTTGATTGGGATATATTTGGCGAGCTAGAGGTAATATCTGCGATTTATCTCTTGGATTTTTGAAAAGTACTAAATATTTACAGTTGATCGAAATATCTCTTGAAAATTTACCCTGGTGAAAAACATTTTATGTTACAAATATTACAGATAAATTTCTATGATGTGATCCTCTAGTAAATAAATCACATACATACTTATCATGAGAATTTAACATCATATCATCGATAATAACTAACAAAGGTTTTTGATTATCATTAAAATCTGGAATAGTGTTACTATATTCCATATCTTTGACATATTTTGGAACGGCATTTTTGTCTGGATTACACCAAATTATTCTATTAATATGTGGTTGTATATTTTCTTTTTTATATTTTATTAAATTATGAATAAAAGTGGTTTTACCACAGCATTATGGACCAGCCACCATCATAGTAAACGGGTGAAACAGCATAATTGTATTAGTTAAAAACTAACTCTGTTAACCTATATTTATACGAAAAGCTCTTTTCCCGAAGTGAATATAAATGTAATTTAGTTATTCTATGGAACATTCTTCCATAAACCTTCGACATGGTTAAACAAGTTCTCATAGTTCACCTACAATTTTTACAAGGAAATGAAAAGCAATATTTCCTAAAAGAGTTAGCCATACTTGAAAAAGGAAGTTTAATTCCAACTGTGCATCACTTCAAAGCACCGTACCCCGCAGAAGAACTTAGTCAGGATATGAAATATAATAACCAGTATTGCGAAAATAAAATAAATGGACATAAATGGAATAACGGTTTAGTTGAATATTTAGATGTAAAATGTATATTAAAACACTATTTAGAGTCAGCTGAAAAAATTTATGTTAAAGGAGAACAAAAGGACATTGACAGTGTTAAAATAGAAGATCTAAGCAGAAACTTGCCGTCATTAATCAAATTGTCCTATACACTTATCAAACAACAATTTCAGATGTCCTGTTAAAAATTGTTATAATGTATATATGTATCTTTTAAAGGAGAAAATGTTAGATTAAGACTTTCAATTTTCATAAATAAGTTCACTTCAATATTAAACAAGAAATTTACGTTATGCATGTATGGGAGTATGCTTACAGATCAGCAAGGAAAAGTCATTGGGAAGAATACGCACGTGATACAAGTAGATTTCAAAGACGTATAGAAAAAGTTGGTCTCACTATTTCTGCAATTTTAACATCTGATCATCGTAAAAAAATGTTAAAACTTAGACTTAAATAAAAATATAATAATAAAAGAATTTAAACATAAAAAACTAAATGTCTTTTATTTTTATTTTATGTTTTTAAAATAAATACCATTTAACCTATCTTTGAATTATTTTTTATTCTATACAAAAACAAAAAAATAAACATAAACATAAATGCATATCAAGAGTAAAGAGTATATATTTAGTTTAATCAGTTCCATATTTTTGATTTGCTGTTTGTTTTCTTTTTATTCATATTTTCTGAACATTCTTAATTAAAAAATAAAAAAAATATCTTACACGACATGCAGTCAGCTAATTAATGACTTTCGTTTTCTCTTTTCTTCTATAAATTTTTCTATCCAGAAGAGATCACAAGTAAGAAGAGATCACATTTTTATGTAAGCAAAAAAAAATCTATATCTTACTTTAATTTTTGTTCTTTATGCTAACAAAAACAAAAAAAAAAACAAAAACATGATTACACTTTTTCTTTTCAATTTTAAAGATGCGCTGTAGATTTAAAAATAAAAAAATATTTTCTGTTTTTTATTTTCATATAAGAAATTTTCTTACTACTTTTATATGTGCGCCTAGTATTTAAACTTCAGTTATACAATTTTGTTTATTAAGGGCCAACCCTACTTTAAATTGTTTAACACTTGACTTCCTACTATAAAACCATTTGGAACTTATAAGTTAACAACCCACACATACAACCTAACTTAAAACCTAAACCAAAACAAATTTTTGGCTTATAGTAACCAAGATACAAAAAATCAATTGTTCAGTTCATTAACCCTGTCTGACAACTTACACAATATCAACGGTTGTTGACTTCCTATTATAAAACTATTTGGAATTTATAAGTTAACAAACCACACATACAACTTAACTTAAAACCTAAACCAAAACGATCAAAACAAGTTCTTGACCTACTAACCAAGCATGACCTACATTAAACCCATAAATCAAAATGTAGGCCAACATGTCGTGCGATATGGGTCAAATTTTTTTCCCATCCCAAAGTGCAGTGTTACCTACTTATAAGTAGTATAATTTCCAAAATAAAACAAAAACACTTTTTTGTCAAATTAAAATGTCAATTATACTATATTTATTAAATATAAATTAAGATTAAAAACAATTCAATTCTTCTTTTCTTTAAATTAATTGCTTTTCAGAATATATTTTATTTTATACAATTCAAACTTGAATATAAAAAAAAAAAAAATAAAAAGGTAAACAAATGTTTACCAATTCAAATTTAATTAAACAATAAACTTAAAAAAAAAAGAATAATGAAGAAGCCAATAAAAACTGGAGAAACATACGGATGATAACTGGATTAATTACTGAATCATTTGGCTGCATCAGGCAATGCATTGTGTTTCTTTTTTACTAATAGGCGAGTATTGTTATATTTTTAGGATACATTACATCAGCTTCTACATACATATATATTCATAGATATATATACACATGTTTTGAAGGTATGTGCTTTTGTGCTTTTTTAAAAACGCTTGGTTTTTTCATTTTAAAATTTTTTTAAATATTTTTACAAAAAATTAACCTGATAGAGTCACTAGAAGTCGAAAAATTAAAAAAAAGGAATATTTCATATTTTATTATGTTTTTTTTTTTAAATTAAGAATTATATTTTTTTTTAATATGGTATCAATTTTTTAATACAATTCACATTCAATAGATCTCTCTAAAATACGATACCCTTTCTTTATCATGGTAGCTAATAAGAACATGTTTTCTATCAAGTTGATCAGAATTAAAAAGATTGCATGAGGGAAGACATTTTATGGCAAAAATATAAAGATTGTATGATGGAAAATATTTTACATCGTGTAGGTACGTTAAATAAATTAAATTATAATTTATAATTCACAACAGATATGTATTATCAAACATATAATTCAAACTTTATTTGAAGATATTTGTTTATCAATTGCAAAAAAAATATGATCATAATTAGCATTAACAGCGCCCAATCATTTAATAAATAATATCATATTGACATCCAATCGCGAATAAATATAAATTTATTAAATGAATATTTACAAGAACATTTACCAACAAGGCAGAATACAGTTTCTAAAGGCGCACATTTACAAAAGATAATACAAATTATTTAGAACTGTGACTTGTATTAAAATAAAAAATATTAAAAATAAAGAGACATTTTTATCAATTTTAAAGGAACTCTACATAATTAAGAAAAACCATTAACACTGTAACTCCGTAACCATATATAACTAGAAGAAATCCTTAATACACGTAACAATATATTACTGGAGCTTTAATTTTTATGTGTTACCGAAGAAAAATTTGCACAGGTTGTTTAGGTTACATATGTTTAAAAATAGTAAATTTTAAATTTTTGAGCTCTAATAGCTCTTAAACGGGGGGTGATCCAAAAAACATTTCTGAGAAAACTTATACTAATTCTAAAAATTCTTTCTTATCTCGAAATTTCAAGTCGCTATCTAAAAGTGAAAATCAAGAAGAAAGAATAAATAGCGCAAAATTTGGTTTTCACATAACGGTAAATTTAAATATTAAATTTAAAAAAATTGTATGGCGGTAGAACTGCATTATTGAAACACCAACATGTAACATATCAAAAACAAAAAATAATAATCTAGAACGAATGCACAATGGCACATTAAAAATAAGCATTAGATGAAACATGACACGATTTTCGCTATAACCAACAGTTATTCGGGGGTACAACAATATTATTATCAGGTGATTTTAGACAGACACTATCCGTTATAACACGATAAAAAAAAAAATTAAAAAATAAATTATCTTTCATTTAAAATGCCAGAAAAACATTAATATTCATAAATAAAAATTACACGACCAGCAAAGCGGTTAGGGTACAACTATAGTTAATTATAAAAACCTTTGATTGAAAATTAGTTTCCAATGATCACTATCTAGGATCTTAAAAAAATTATATTGTCGGTAATTTGGATTTTTCAATTATTTCGGTAGCAATTCAGTGCTATATTTTCTCAATACATTTTCCAGATTATTTATATGCTGTATTCCATTTCTATAATATATGTATTTGATGCTTTTACATAAACTTAAATCTTTTTATTACTTTCTCTAAAAATCTTTTTTTTTAAAATTACAATTCTCTGTCTCCTCGTTGTTTTCTGAAGGATCTGAAATGTCTCTTGAAGCAATTGAAATATCATCTTCGTTATTTTCAGAAGAATGTGAAATAACATGTTCCTTCTTATCGATATTTTCAAAAGAATTTGAAATATCGAGTAATCGAATAAATTTACAATTTCATCCTTACTCATATTAAAATAACTAATTGAAAACAACTCTATTTTACCAATTTATAAAAGTAAACCATAAATTGTCAATGCTTTAACATTTATATCTTTTATACAAATAAATGTATATAACATAAAATAATTAGAAAATAATCTACTTACTTAGTTTCTATTCTTTTATATAAATCCGTTACTTTTGAAGATTTTAACGCACAAGTTTGTGTAGAAAAGCAAAGACAAGTATCAGGTGAATTATAGCATCCTCTAACGTCTAAGGATACAAATATCCTAATGATATCCGTATTCAGCTGTTTTAATTTGAAACATTTTTTGAAATTATTTTATAAACTAGCAGGAATACCCTGCATTGCTAGGAGTATTTTGTTGGTTTTTTGAAATAAAAATTACTAACTTCTGTTTTTGTATTAATATAGTTTATTCGAAAAGTCTCGAGTTCACTCGATTATTAAAGAATAATATAAATTTTTTTTATAATAAGTGTAAGTATATATCTTATAATTAATAACATATTTATAATTATATATAATAAAATAATCATACATTAATTCTTGTTTAAAATATGAAATATTTACGTTTCCATAGTCTTGCACAATAGCTACAGTCGAGTAATTAACGGCTTAGTGAAGTTAATTATTCCAAAAACTGGAGCTAAGTCAAATATGATTAATAAATTACTAAGTTAATGTTCTATACTTCTTGTAGGAGTCGGAAGGAACAAAACAAGTACATTTTATTTAGTTTTTTTAACAAATTGAAAAAACAAAATGAATAATTAGAGACAATTCGTTTCACAAAAAATATTTAATCAGTAATCTATATTGAGTACACAATTGACAGGATTGTTTATTTTACCTTTATAAATTAATCAGAATTTTTTTTACGTTAGCTTTTCCTAATACATAATTATGTTTTCAAACAAATATTAAATAAGGTTAAAAATATGTGTATGAACTGTAGGATTTTCTCATCTTTAAATATATATGTACTTATTTTTGATTACTGTAAGAAATGTAAATACATTTTCTAATTTGTACTCCATAAATTTACAATTTTTGTTTACGTAAGTAATTTTTAAATATTTCTAGTGATATATAGATATATATAATCTTTACACATATATAATTAGATATAATCCTCTTTTTTTTTTTAATTGATTGGATTATTTTCTTTTAATAAATTTTTGTTTTAGGAAAAACTAGAGGGAGAGAAATCCTATATGAAAATTATAGATAAAACTTATAACTAGCTTAGACGATTTTAAAACGATTAATTACCCTAACTTACACTAATTATTTTTTAAGTTAAATAATTAGTTGAAACTTTGAATTAAAGTATTTTTCAAAAATCTGTTTTTTTGAATTGAACTTACTGTTAATATCTATAATTTGAACTGTAGTATTATGTTGGCCTTATTGTGAAGTACTCGTCTCGAATAATGAAAGGAAGATTTAACATCATCTTTAAAAGTTTGTTTTACACTATTTAAAGTTTTTTATAAGAGAAGTAGCGCTATCTATCTAGACAAGTGCTGCTAGCAGATAACTGGCTGAAATATGGTCTTCATAATTAATAATTTATTTTCAGACGACAAATTGGATCTGCAAATGAATATAATATTCGTTTATATTTATTTACCTTATCTAACGTGGCAGGAATGTGTCGATTGAATGTAATTTTTTTATCTAAAGTTACACCAAGATATTTTATGGAATCGGCCATTTCACTATTTTTTATTTTTAGTGACGTTGTAGGTAAAAAGCAAGGTTTTCTTTTCCTGCTGAAGAAAATAGAGCTTGTTTTCTAAATGTTGATTTGTATTTTCCACTTAGAAAAGTAATTGTCAAGAACGTCGAGAGAGTTTTGTAAATTTGAAATAATTACTCTGCTTAATGAATCCGTAGAATAAATGGCCGAGGAGGGATATCTGATGTAAATATATTGTAAAGAATTGGTCCCAAAACTGAGCTCTGGGGGACACTAGCTTCAATTTTGTAGCAATCTGAGTATGTGTCATTTACAGAAATTTTGAAACTTCTGTCGTATAGGAAGCTTTGTATAATTTTAGTAAGAACCACAGGACAGTTTAGCTTTTTTAACTTGTGTAAAAGACCATTATGCCAGACTCTGTCAAATGCGGAGTTTATGTCTAAAGATACTATTCCGACAGAATTACGTTCTTCTAATTAGCTTTTAACATAATATTTTATACATACTAAAACATGTAAGGTATTGTGCTCGTCACGAAAGCCGAATTGAACGTTTGGAAACAGATCTTTTTCTCCTACAAAATGATTTAAATTTTTTTTGATTATTTTTTCAATAAACGTATTTCAATGATATTTTTTCAGTATATTATACACATACATCTCATATTATAGGTACACCACAACCATTTCTGGCTGGTAACATGATGATTATTGTATAGATTATTTCTGTTTTTTAAAAACAGTCGAAAATGTTATGTAGTTACTTTAACACAGTATTCTTAAGATACCTTATTAGGATATTTTAACTACTATTACATACTAGAAATTTCCCTTAAAAGCTTTTTATAGGATAAAAACAATATAGACAAAAGTAATGAGTTTTGAAAATATCTTTTTAATAACAATAACAACACGAAAAAACGGGCAGAATATTTTAAATAGGTACTCGCGCGGAAATCGATTAACGAACGTTAACAAAAAGTTATCACAAGCTTTCTTTAGAACCGTAATCTCATCCTGCCAAATTGGACACAAATCGAAAATAAACCCAAACCAGTCGTGCCGGAATGGGTTAATGTATCACGATAAAAGTAAAAAACTTTCCCGGTGCTGAAACTTGGTCAAACCGTTTGTGCACGACAACAAATAATTTAAAAACCTTCCTTGAGCTCTAGTGATGAAACGTATTAATGCATTGTAAACAAATTAAAGTAATACTAGTATTCGCCCGCCCCTCGAAATTCGAGGTGTTTAAATTAGCAATTTCAATACAATATATACAGTATAGTTTCTTTATGATTTTATTTAAAATGTAAAAATACAATTTTCAATAATTAAAGCCTATATGAATTTAAAATTTCTTTGTAAATGATATTTTTTGTAAAAACACGATTATTATTATCTTTTAGAAGTTGCCCTTGATTTATTGAGTATTGGAAACTCAATATATACCTATTATATATGTATATATTATAAGAAGCCTAAGATGGTAAATCATTGAGTAAAAGGGTTTTAAATATCTATTAATACAGATTAAATATTATGATGATATGTAAGAATTTATTTCGTTTAAAATATAAAAAAAAAACAAAAAAAAAACAGAACTGAATCGAACTTGCAAAATCAAAAAGCAACTATTAATAACCCCACACTCTACCGCTGTACTAAACACTAAACCGAAATTTTAATCTTTATATTCAGTTATATTGTGAAATTCCTACTCCTACCATACAACCAATATTTTAAAATTTTTAATCGAAAAGAAAAATAAAACAAAAATTTAACGGAATCAAAGAGCGTCTTTTTTGAAAATGTATAATATAGGTATAGATTATACATACTATATGAAACATATGTAAGGGATTTTTATAAAAATGGAAAATTATTAATGAAAATCAGAAAATTTTGGAAAAATATTAATTTTGTAAGATGGCTATACTGAATATTTATCATTTAAAAAGAAAAAAATGAAAGTTGGGTGGTAAATCATTGAGTGAAATGGTTTTAGATGTGTGTCATTTACAGATTAAATATTATGATATGTAAGAATTTATTTCGTATAAAATATTAGAAATAAAAAAAAAAAAAAAAAATAGAATAGAATCGAACTTGCAAAGTAAAGACTTCTAAAGTTTAAGAAGCCGCCACTCTACCACTGCACCAAACTCCCCAGTGAAGTTTTCACGTTTATATTCAATTTTATTGTGAAATTTCTATTTCCCACCATACAAAATATATTTTAAAATTTTTTTTATGTTTTTAGAAAAAAAACAAAAAGCAAAAACAACAAAACAAAATTTAAAATTCAACGGAATAAAAGAGCGTCGTTTTTGAATATGTATATTATAGGTATAGATTATACATATTATATGATACATATGTATATACTTTACATGGGTTTTTTATAAAAATGGAAAGTTATTAATGAAAATCAGAAAATTTTGGAAAAATATTAATTTTGTAAGATGGCTATACTGAATATTTATCATTTAAAAAGAAAACAAGGTAGAATGTAAACCAACGGTTTTTAAAAGCGCACATTTCCAAAACTCAATACAAACTGTTTAGAAGTGTGACTTACACAAAAATTTGAAAATTTCATGTAATAAGAAAAAATGTTAAAATAGGACATTTTAGAAATTTTGAGGGGCCGTAAGTCCGGAATCCTATATAACTAAGAAAAGCCGTTAACACACGTAAAAATATATTATTGAACCTTTAATTTTTATGTCTTGCCGAAGAAAAATTTGTACAGGTGCCTAAGTTACGGGTGTCTAAAAATAGCAAATTTTCAATTTTTGAGGCATAATTACTCTTAAAGAGGGGGTGTTACCAAAAAATTTTCTGAGGAAACTTATACTAATTCTAAAAGTTCTTTCTTGTCTCAAAATTTCAGGTTCCTACCTAAAGGGGTGCCGGAGTTATGAAAAAAGAAATTTCATGCAAAATGTGGTTTTCACATAACGGTAAATTTAAATAGTAAATTACAAAATATTACATAATTTTGATATTGTTTTATATAGATAATAAAATTTTCGATCTTTTGGCGGTTTTAGATTGCAAAATTATTACGCAGAGCCCGAGATATATACATCTGAAAATGAGGCTTTTTCGCAATTTTGAAGAGCTGCAACTTTGGAACCCTTTACAATTAAAATAAACCTTTAACACACGTAAAAATATATTATTGTAGCTTTAATTTTTATATCTTGCAGAAGTAAAATGTGTACAGGTTCCTAGGTTACAGGTGTTTAAAAATAGCAAATTTTCAATTTTTAAGCCCTAATAGCTCATAAACAGGGGGTGGTCCGAAAAAATTTTCTGAGCAAACTTATACTAATTCTAAAAGTTCTTTCTTGCCTCAAAATTTCAAGCTTCTATCTAGAAGCGTGCCGGAGTTATGAAAGTAGAAAAATCATGCAAAATTTGGTTTTCACATAACGGTAAATTTAAATACTAAATTTAAAAAAATTGTATAATTTTGATATTAATTTACAAAGATAAAAGAAACACCTGTCGAATGACGTTTTCAGATTGAAAAAACCTTATGCAGAACATAAGATATATGCATTTAAAAATAGGGCTTTTTCAAAGTTTGAGGGGCTGTAGCTCCGTAATGGGGGCGGCTACATGAAAAAGTTGTTCCACAAAATTATTTTTTTTATGAGACCTACCTATGGTTAAAATTTTTTTTCTCTATCTTTAACGGTGTAGAAGTTTTGTAAACAGACGGACGGACGGACGGACGGACGGACAGAGTGAAACTAATAAGCACATTTTTTCAAAAATTTTTTGGAAATGTGCTAAAAATGAAAGTTGGTTGGTAAATCATTGAGTAAAATGGTTTTAAATGTCTGTCATTTACAGATTAAATATTATGATACTTTGCTGCTAAAGGGCGACAGTTTTGCAAATTTTCAAATCAATTGGTTAAACCGTTTAAGTAGGGCAACAAAAAAATTTAATGAACTTCGTTCGGGCCTAGTTACTAGAAATTACTAAAAATTTGTTTCAGGCTTTCTTTCAGTCCATGGGCATAAATTAGGCAACCAAATTAGGCGTAAATCAGACAAAAAATATTTTTTGAAAGCCTGCCGTGGCAGGTCCGGTTAATTTATTGTAACCAAGTGTCGGTCGTCTTTATAGAGTTTTTAATAAAATTTAGTTTTTAATTTTTATTTTTTTTTTTATTTTGCTTTTATTTCATTATAATAGTTCTAATGTCTTTTTGTGAGTATTATGATCTCGGATCTGGAACCATAAATAAGATAAGTGCACTTTTTTTTCTCTTATTATTTTTATTCTTTATTTTTTGCCATTTCTGTCATGGCCGTTGCTATTTTAGAATTTTTTAATTTTTACAATTTTAAATTTTTTTAGTAAATTTTTGATATAATATACATTTTTTTTTCCTTTACTATTCCTATTTTAATTATTTATATACATTAAAATTTTGTTGCATTTTTTCTTAAAACTTAAAATTAATTACATACATTCTTTTTTTTTTTTTTTTTAATATTAACTAATTAAACTCAACTTATTCTTTTTTTTGTTGTACCTTAAACTTAACTTATTTTTATTTTTTGTTTTTTTTGTTAGTAATTGGTAATTATATATAAATTTAACACACTTGGAATATATACACAATTTGGTATAATTCCTTCTACCTTATAATCTAACACTGCATAATTATTTTTAATATAATTGTTCTATTTTTTTTTTTTTATTAATATTTTAACTTTAATTTTTATATTTAAATGTTTTAATTTTTATTTTAGTTTTACGAATTAAAATTTTTTTTTTTTAAAATCACAAATATTGTTTTGTTTATAAACGTGCGGCTGAACTACACGTAAAATGATCAAACAATAGATATCCGTCTTTTTCACACATTCACATTTTTTGTGATAGACTATATTGTTTGTTATTCTATTAATTTTCTACCTCATTTTGCTATGTCTACATTAACCATTATTTAAGTATCGCGTTTACATTACTTGTAGTTGATTTTGAGTTGAAATTACTTTCAATAAGGAATTAAAACTGTTGAAAGTATTTTGCAAACTTTTTGTTATCTGCGGTGATTACTAATGCTTAATATTATTTTTATTTAATATTATTTATTAATTATTAGTATTGATTGTTTATCTTTTAATATTAATTAATTGGTAATTAAGTGCTAGTTAGTGATTCTTTATTGATCATTGCACTCAATATTAAAATTCAATTAATTTTTTAATTTACTCTTCGTTTGTCAAATTCTGTAAATACTTGAATCTTTTGGTTTTCGTGTATTTTATTTATTTATTTTTTTTTTTTTGATTATATTATTTATATATTTTGAAACCCATTGTTGCATTGTCCAATTTTAGCGTAAATTTTTGCAATGTTCATGGTCTGCAGTCGAATTCTCTTGCCATCCAAGGCCACCTCAATTCAGTAAAACCAGCAATATTAGCATTATGTGAGACTCAGGTGGTTGACCAAGACGACAACTTTGTCGTTGACAACTACTCGTTTGTCTCTCATTTTGTGCCTCATAGGGGGGTCGCTCTTTATGTTAGAAATGATGTCGCTTATAGCGTTCTCCACAAATATAAGTGTTCCAACCAAATGTTCCACTACATTTGGATAAAAATTATTGTTGCTAGGCACGCCATTCATTTATCTTACTTATATAGAGTCTCTAAACTCTAGTGAACTGGAGTCTATTTCGGAGATTGAAAATCTCACCAATCAGATTAATGAAATTTTGTAATTAAATCCACAATCTGAAATTGTTGTGGCTGGTGATTTCAAAATCCACAATAGAAACTGGCTCCACTATTCCAATGACAATTCTCCCAGTCAAAACTTAATTGGGAAACAAGTTTAGCTTTTCGCTTCATTATTTCATCTTACTCAACTGGTCCAAAATATTGTAGGAGGATGTGTTTTCCTGAATCGCCGATATCCCTAAAATTTGAGAGAGTGGTTGTTCGGGTACCTCCCACACAACTCCCAAAAGCGAACAAGCATATATTCGAAATTAATAAAGATAGAAAATTCAAATTTAGTACTAGGGTGTTGTTTCCTGAATCCCTGATTTGTTTAAAATTTGAGATGAATTGGAGGAGCTGTTCAGTTATCTCCCACACAACTCCCAAAACCGAACAAACATAGTATTTTCGAAATTAATAAAGATAAAAGCTTCAAATTTGATACGAGGGTATTGTTTCCTGAATCCCTGATTTGCCTAAAATTTGAGATGAATTGGAGTGTTTGGTCGGGTACCTCGCCTACAACTCCCAAAACCGATCAAGCATATCTTCGAAATTAATGAAGATAGAAACTGTAGATTTGATGCGAGGGTGTTGTTACCTGAATTCCTGATTTGCCTAAAATTTCAGATGAATTGGAATGGTTGTTCGGGTATCTACCACACAACTCCCAAGACCGAACAAGCATATCTTCGAAATTAATAAATATAAAAACTTGAAATTTGATATAAGTGTATTCTATCCTGTTCTGATAATGTCTCTACAATTTGAGATGAATTGGGGAGGTGGGCCGGGTGCCTTCACACACTCTTCAAGACCTAACAAGCATATCTCCGAATTTAATAAAGAAAGTTGTAAAAGCATTTATTTTTTTAGCTTATATTAAATACCTAGCTAAAATAACTTATGAATTTTTAATTTAATTTGAATTTTTTAGGTGTAGGGTATAAATAAGTCGGTTACATAGACTTACTGTTACATTTACTTGTTTTTATAATAATTGTATATATTTTATAATTAATCTATATCTATCATATTAGTAATCTAATACATAAGCAGAAATTCTGTTTATTTGTTTGTGCGCTTTTCACGTAAAAACCACCAGTCCGATTGCAACCAGATTTTGCAGGAATATTTCGACGACCCCGGAAAGTGTTATAGGCTATGTGGTGTTTCGGTTCATTAACCCATTGCGGCCCGCGAGCGATTTAAAGCTTCTTCGTTTTTTCGTTGTCCTGCCTAAAACGGTTTGATCGATTGAGGTGCAAATTTGTACTAATGTTCTTCTTAGCTTTGGATGGGTGCCGAAGAAAGTTGGATACAATATGTTACGCGGATTAGGCCTGGCAGACTTCTAAAAAAATTTTTGTTTCCGATTTATATCCAATTTTGTATGGTGCTTTTATGGTCCGAAAAAAAGCCTGTAACAAATTTTTATGAAGTTCGGTTAACCCGTTTGGGCAGGAGAGCCGAACGAAGTTCATTATATTTTTCTGCTGTCCTGCTAAAACGGTTTGACCAATTGAGTTGCAAATTTACGACAGTGTACCTCTTTACCACAGGAACTCACTGAGTTGATTTGGTTACGATCCATTAACCCATTTCGGCACCAGGGGTCAGCGAAATTTTATAATTTACTTAGTTGTCACACTTAAACTATTTGACCAATTGAGTTAAAAATTTATCAAAATGTAGCTCTTTATCACAAGAGTGTGAAAAATGTAGCTCTTTATCACAGGAGAAAAGTGTAGCTCTTCACTCCAGAACATCATTCAGTTGATTTGGTTACGATCCCTTAAGCTGTTTTGGAACCAGGGCCCAATAAAAATTTTTAATTTCTTTGTTGTCGCGCTTAAATGGTTTTACCAATTGAGTTGATAATTTAGAAAAGTGTAGTTCTTTACCACAGGAGCTCACTGAGGTGATTTGGTTACGATCCATTAACCCGTTTCGGCACCAGGGCTCAATGAAATTTTTATACTCCTACGATAGGATCGGGTATAATAAAATTACTCCTCCGTTTGTAACACCTCGAAATAAGCGAGCTAGATATACCTTCAAAGGTATGGATCGGATCAGAAAAAAATTCTAAGACTTTTGAGCCATGTCCGTCCGTCCGTCCGTCCGTCCGTCAGCACGCTAACTCAAAAACTAAGAAAGCTAGAATATTGAAATTTACATAAAATATTCTGGGAGTAACTTGTAGGTTCCCTATTTTTTTTGGTTGAGTTTGGACCAAGCCTTAGGGTAGCTCTCGAACACCTAACTTTTAGATCCCCACATTTTTTTTGCAATAGAGCTATAAAATTTTAACTACTGATAGACCTCACAAAAATATTA
Organism: Poecilobothrus nobilitatus; assembly: GCA_947095535.1. Classification (NCBI taxonomy): domain Eukaryota; kingdom Metazoa; phylum Arthropoda; class Insecta; order Diptera; family Dolichopodidae; genus Poecilobothrus; species Poecilobothrus nobilitatus. Next base: position 130,338,267 of record OX352772.1, on the reverse strand, counting down.
ATTTTATTTTTAATAACTTTTTTTTGTAGCCCCACCCGTTACGGAGCTACAGCTCCCCAAAGGTTCAAAAAAGCTCTATATTTAAATTGTTATAGCACAAGTTGTATAAGGTATATCTTCATTTTCAAAACGCCAAACGATTACTACTTTTATTAGCTTTAAAAGTATTTATACAATAAATATATATTTGTGGTATACGGTGTCTTAATTTACCGTTATGTGAAACGCAAATTTTGCAAAATCCTTCAACCCTTCTATTTTCTAAACGGTTTAAGTTGGAAACTTGAAATTTTGACAGAAGTTAGATCTTTGAAAATAATATGAGTCATTTCAGAAATTTTTTTTGTATCACCCCCCGTTTAGGAGCTGTAAGGGGTCAAAAACTGAATATTTCCTATTTTTAAACACCTGTAACTTGAACACCTGTTAAAATTTTTTTGAAGTAATACACAAAAATTAAATCTCCAACATTATACTCTTATTTCTGTTAACAACTTTTTTTAATAATATAGGGTTACTTTATAATTTACGAAAGTGTTACTTGATTTTTTCAAATTTTCTAACAAATTTCTTTAACGAATTTTTTCCATTTTGTTTTACTCGATAATTTGAAATTGTTGAGGATATAATACGTAGTACATAAAAATGTAAATAAATAAACAACATAACGGTTGCTTGAAGAATTTTTATTTATATGATATTGATATATATACATACTTATATAATATCATGTTTATTTACATATCGTATATGTCACTAGTGAATGAATGATAAGAGTATAGATGTATATTATATAGCGCCGTATTTACATACATATATGTATTTTATTGTACTTATAAAAAATTATTCTGCCAATGTAATATTTAAATATAATATAATATAATATTTAAAATTATATTTACTATTTTGTACTAAGTAAATTTAATATACATTTACCGCTTAGTATTAAATGGTACTATAGAATATTTGAAAAAGTTTTGGATTGATAATCGTTATGTGAAAGGTTAGAATCTGCTTTTGAAGAATGTACATATAAACATATAGTTTGAATATATATACAACCCATAGTTCTAGAAATTATAAAATTTACCCAAATTATTTTAAAATACTAAAATATTAAAAAAATAATATTGTGAGCAGAGTGACAGGCTGTGAACATACTAACGGTTCGTACGGGTATCTAAGAGTTGACAAAGGCAACTGTATTCTTCTTCGTTTAATTTCTTTGTTGTCGCACTTAAACGATTTTACCAATTGAGTTGAAAATTTACAAAAGTGTAGGTCTTTACAACAAAAGCTTTCTGAGTTGATTTGGTTACGATACATTATCCCATCAGGCTTCAGGCCATGAAGTTTCTCATTTTTTGTTGTTGTGCTTAAACGATTTGACCAATTGAAAAAGACCGTCAAAACAAATTCTAATTTGTGTCTAATTTAGCAGGATGAATTTATGGTTCTAAATAAAGCCTGTGACGAATTGTTAACATTTGTTAACCCATTTACGCACGAGCACATATTAAAGGTATTCTGCTTAATTTTTAGTATTATTATTATGATTATTAAAAAGATATTTGCAACACTCTTTTCTTTTATCTATACTGTTTTTAATATTCCATAAAAATCTTTCAATGCAAATTTCTAACATAGAACAGTAATTAAATTATTTCTAATATAGAACAGTAATTACCTTATTAAGTATCTTAAGAATACTGTGTTTAAGTTTTAACAACATAACATTTTCGGCCGTTGTTAAAAAACAGAAACAATCTCCTACATTAGACAATCATCATTTCATTATTCAGAAATGCATTACTTACATATGGTATTTACACGTGGTCTCCATATAAGATGCATGTGTATAACATATTTCCCATAAAATATCATTGAAATATGTACATATAGTATGTATATTATATCCGTATATTTAAAAATACTATAAACATAATCAATTAAATTAGAAAACATATTCACATTTCTATACAGTATTTAATCAAAAATGAGTACACACATATTTAAAGAACTGAAAGCCTTACATCCATACACAATTTTTACACATATTTTTAACCAATCAATTTGAAAACGTAATTAGAAAATTAACGTAAAAAAACTCTGGTTGATTTATAAAGGTAAAACACAATCATGTAATTTTTATATTAAAAAAAATATGTTGAACAGAATCTGAGATGAAAAAGAAGAAAAGGAAGTTTTTTCAAAATTTGAAGAGCTGTCGATGCTGTAGAATCTGTAACGGTGAGGGTACATAAAAAAGTTGTTCTACAACATTACTCTTTTAAGAGACATATGCATAGTTAGTATTTCATTGCTCTTTATTAAACAGTATATAAGTTTTGTAAACACACGAATTGACAGAGCGAACCTAATAGCAAATTTTCCAAAATGTGCTTAAAAGAATAATTCACAAAAACATGAAGTGACATTACTTATGAAAAAGAATGAATTACATTATGGTCTTTTATAATTGAAATGCAATTTTATGTTTCGGTATTAATGAATATATTGTGAAAAATCACTTCGCCGTAATTGTGTACTCAATAGATAATTGACTCCTTTAAAGATTTTTTGTAGACGAAATGTCTCTAATTCTTCGCTCTGTTTATTCAATTTAACTAAATGTAATAAAAAATAGAATATTAACTACCAACATCTGAAATTCCATAGTAATACGTGAACTATATTAATTAAATTATATTAACGCAAAAGCAAAAGTTAATAGTTTTTTTTTCATAAAGCCGATAAAATACTCGGGACAATGCCGAGTACTCTGCTAGTATATAATAAAATAGTAAATTAATTCTTGTTTAAGATAAAGAAATATTTACGTCTCCATAGTCTTGTACAATAGCTACAGCAGAGTAATTAATGGCTCAGTAAAGTTAATTCTTCCAGAAACTGAAGGTTAGTCAAATATGAATAATAAATGACTTAGTGAATGCAGTATACTCCTTATAGGAGTGAGGGGGAACAAAAACAAAAATATTTCTTAATTAACTTTTTTTTTAGCAAATTGAATAAACAAAGCGAGGAATTAGACACAATTCGTTTACAAAAAATTTTTAAAGTAAAGAATAATTTATTAACTAAACTATTAGATCGAAGTGGGTTTTCACAACATATTTGCTAATAACGAAACACATTAAATCACATTATTATAAAAGACCCTCACATAAATTTTTTTCCGTAAGATCCTCCAGTAAAGTTTTCCGTTCAGGAATTGACCTATTAACACATTTTCAAAAAATTTTGAAAAATTTACTTATTAGTTTCACTCTGTCCGTTTGTGTGTTGTGTGTGTTTGTGTGTTTACAAAAATGCAATTTTCGTCACACATAGTTTTCTTAAAAAATTAATGTTGTAAACGGAATTTTTATGTACTCCTAGTTGCTCAAATTTTAAAAAAGCTCTATTATAAAATGTGTAGGTATATTTCAGGTTCTGTTTTATATTTTCGATTTAAAATACTCAAACTACATCGTGTTTTACCTTTTTCTAACTATTTCTAGTACATAATAATGTTTCGTTTAAAGTGTTTTTAAAGATAATATATATTGGGCAGACACATAATATATATTGACAGAATATTTTTAATAGGTACTCGTACAGAAATGGGTTAAGGAAGGTTTACAAAAATTTTTCAAAGACTTTCTTTAATCCCGTAAACTTATCCTACAAAATCGGAAACTAAAATTTTTTTGGCAGACTATCGTGACGAAATAGGTAAATGTATCACGACAAAATTAACTAAATGAGTTTCTGTGGTAAAGTGCAACACTTGTGAAAATTTTCAACTCAATTGGTCAAATTATTTAAACACGAAAACAAAAAAATTAAATACTTTTATTTAGGCCTGGTGCCGAAACGGGTTAATGGATCATAACTAAATCAACTTAGTGAGCTTATATGCTAAATGGCAAAACTTTTGCAAAATTTCAACTCAATTAGTGAAACCCTTTAAAGACGACAACAAAAAAATTAAAAAACTTCATTGAGCCCTAGTGCCGAAATCGGTTACCAGAACTTAATAAAAATTTGTTTCAAACTTCTTATAGACCAATCCTACAAAATCACTCACCTTACAAAATTGGGCATAATTCGGAAACAAAAAATTTTTTAGAAGTCCGCCGGTCCAAACCCAGTAATTATGAGTAATAAATTTATTGCAACCAAATTTATTACTCATAATTACTTTAATAAACCAAAGTCAATATAGTACAAAAGACATTCAATCCCATATAAATTCTTTAATAATGAAAGTATATTTTTTTACTTTATTTAATAATCCAATTTAATTTATGCAATATATTTTAAAACATAATATTTATGATCATTGATTTTACAAGCCTTAGCCGATAGTTGTCTGGCTTCTTAATTTCTTATTGAAAAGTCTCTATTTATTATTTCCTTAATTTATTTAGATTTATACAAAAAAAAAAAATGATAAAAATATAAAAATAATTTTTAAAATTATTAAAAATGACAGATAATTAATCTTTCATTAATATTGGAGAATATTGTAGTATATCTTGACTTGCTCACAAAATAATTTCCATAATTGTAGATACAACATTGCCAAAATAATTTTAAATTAAAATCAAAATTAAATAACATAAAATTGCTGACCTAACATTTTGTGTGGTCATACTTTCAATTGCAAACATCTGTTTATATTGTATCGTACAATATCAAGTCAAATTCAAATTACAACTTTCGTTTAGATTTTTAAACGTTATGATTTGTGGAATGATTCATTTTTGTATGCAATTTTATTTTTGGGTAATATTTTGGTTAATTTGGTTAATATATTGATTATTCTACAATTGTATTGTAGAAAGGTACTAGATATTATGTTCCACTTTTGTTCCAAATAATTTCTGTAACAAAGCAATAAATTGTTATAATTTATTGACTTTGATAATTTTAGTATTAATATAATATAAATGAAAATAGTATAAATATTAGTAGTATAAATAATTAAAATAATAATAAATATAAAGACTTTTGAAAATAAAAATCAGAATTATTTTGGATTCAAACCCGAATAGTTTTCCTGAGCAATTAACTTTGTTTGCTTTATTTTATTATTTTATATTTATTTTATCTGAGCAATTAGCTTTGCTTGTTTTATTTCATTTTTATTAATTTAAATTAAAAGGTTTGCCTTCACCTTAAAATTAGGAAACGGCAATTTAATTTGCCATATTGATAAGCGGTTACTGCGCTGGATAAATATACGATAAATTGTATGTGTGCTAATAGGAAAGACTTATAACGGCATGTTAGCCGCATACATACAGTTAGTTAGGGAAAGACATTAAATACATAATATATATAACATCAAAATTTATTACAATTTATACAAACTTGGTTTTGACTATTTTCAAATAAAAATTTTTTTTTATTTTTAATTTTCCTAGGTAGGTAAGTAGGGTGGTGACCTTCACGATGCTACGTGAAGCCCTCAATTAGCACTAGAATGCGCCATTATGATACCACTGCACTCGCGTGACCTGTGTTTTTAGATTGTTTGCGATTCTATATCCAACCCGAGCAGTTCAGATACGAAATCAGTTTTTTGATTCTGTGTTCTGAGAGCTCGCTTAGGTTGTTGTAGAAGAGTTTACTGAGTGAGAGAAGTCTGACTCTAGCTAGGGCCGGACATCTGCAAAGAAAGTGCTCCAAATTTTCACTTTTGTTTGCTTCTTTCCAACTCCTGCAAGAGGTGCTGTGGGGGATTCCTAGTTTGGCTGCATGCGTACCTACTGGCCAGTGTCCTGTGATGATTGCCACCAGTCTGGCGATGTCTATGCGAGATTTGGATATCAACGCATTTGATCTCCTTTTGTGGTATGTGGGCCACAATGTTCTAGATATGGTGCAATTACTCAAATTACTTCACCTATTTTGTGATTTCGCCATAAAAAAAGAGAGGATCAGTTCCTTTACGGTACCGATTGGACAACTGACTATTTCAGGAGAGTTAGTGTTCTGAGTGACTCCTTTCATTGCTAGTTCGTTAGCTTTTTCATTTCCTTCAATATTACTATGCTCCGGCACCCACAAAAAGGTTATGTTTAGCCTTTCGTTTGTGAGGGCAAGTTCCTCTTGGCACTGCCTAACAAGCTTTGAGATCGTAATGTTCGCCTTAATTGTCTTAATCGCGGATTGACTATCCACACAGATGGCGACCGTTCTCATTTGTGTGTTATTTCCGTTCAGAATTCGAGCAGCCTCTCTAACTGCTAGTATCTTCGCCTGAAAGATGCTAGCTGTGTAGGGGAGTCTGTAGAATTTTGAAAAGTTGAGTTTCTCTGAGAAGATACCAACCCCGACTTCTTCCTTCATCTTGGATCCGTCGGTGAAGATAGTTACATCCAAGTTCTTTGTTACATCTCCGCCCTTCCATTCCGCTAATTTTTCTAAACTTTTTATATATTTCTAATTCTTGTGGCAACTCATTATACAATTTTAAACAGTTATATAAAAAATTATTTTTTCGATGATTGTTCTAAGAAGACTAAAATAAAAATTCGATTTAATTCTTGTATCTATCATTCTGTTTAAAATGAAATTATTTTTTGACAATATTAACAATTATATCGTACTCCTTAAAAAGGAGTACGATATATTTTACTACCTGCTCTGTAGCTCACGTATATTTTAAATATGTAGTAATTTCACATCGTAATAATTTTCTATTGTATAATTAATAGTAATAATAAAAACGAGTTGGCTCTGAAATCTCGAAAATCTTTTTTAGAAAATCAAATTTTTAGAAAATGTCGTTTTTTGAAAATCTCATTTTAGAAAATCTCTTTGTTTTTATATTTTGTTTATTTTTTTATTTATTTCGGCCGAAAATCTATATTTTTTTATGTTTTGTTTATTTTTTTTATTTATTCAGCCCAAATAAATAAAAAATAAACAAAATAAAAAAAAAAGAGATTTTGTAGAAGACATAATGTATTTTATTTTCGAAGACCCAATGTGGCGTAAAGTGATGTGAAGTGAGTTCACGCCGATAAGAAAAAACTAAAAGCTTAATTTAAAAAAAAAGAAGACTTTATACAAAATTAAAATTTAAAAAAAAATTGTACAAAATATTATATTATAAGCAAATAAAATTAACCTTTTTTGAGTTTACAACTTTACTAACTTTTTTCATGTTTTTGTTTGTTATTATTGAAAATATATTTTATTTTTTGAACTTAATTTTTTTAATGATTAATTTATTTTTATGTTATAAATGTAAAAATTTCAGTCGTGTTTTTTTTTTTTTGTGATACTAAAGAAGATACAATACTATTAAATGAGTTGATTTTTATTTTAATAAAATTTTTTATATATATATTATAATTATTTTATTTTATTTTATTAAAATTTCGCAATCGCATAAATGCTATTGCAAATTGAAAAGTCCTTTTGCTTTCGGATGTGGATCAATGTACATATTATAATTAATTAAAATTTGAAGTTAATTTTTTTCTTTTTTGCAAAAAATTTTAAAAAACAAATACATAAAAAACACGAAATTTTAAAAAACAGTGCGATTTTTAATAAAAAACGAGGTTTTCTAAAAGGAGATTTTCTAAAAACGAGATTTTCTAAAAATGAGTTTTCAAAAAAAAGATTTACTAAACGGAAATTATGGAACGCTCCCAATAAAAACAGTAATAATAATAATAATAATATGCATTAAACAAAAAAAAAAAATAATAATGATAATAATAAAAATAAAAATAATAATAATAATAATACTTCCTAAAATGTGGTTTAAAGATTTTAATGATTCATACATTCTGAAATCATCATATACCTCCTTAGTTCGACCTAATCTTGAACATGCTAGTCCTATCTGCCATCTCTTTTGTATAATTTACATATAAATAGAATCGAAGCCGTTTAAAATAACTTTCTCAGATTTGCTTTTCGCAATTTGCATTGGTCCGATCCAATTAATTTACCACCGTATTTCGATAGACTTAAGTTAATAAACTTAAGTTCTATTAGTTCTAGAAAGGCAGTATCTGATATTGTGTATATTATAACACAGCTTATAAAAGACAAAATTGATTCCTCTTTTATAGAAATTAAAATTATAAATCACAAAATTACTAGTAATTGCTTTCAATCTGTAAACTTCTTTTTGCTCTTTCATCGAACTAATTATAGGAAAAATGAGCCCATTAACAGAATGTTTATGTTAGTTAATCGCCACAAGGATTTAATTATCTTAGATTTAAGTAAAACTCAACTCAACTTAACAGCTTATTGTTGTTATTCTATACCAATTTTCATTACTTTTGCATCACTTAGTTAATATAAATTTTGGTTAGGGTAATAGCTTTCATTGCTTGATTTTTTTTTTTTTTATAGGTTTAATTAGTTTAAGTTTTTGTAATTTGATTTAATTTTTACCTATTTTTTTCTTTTGTAATAATTTTAATAACAACTCTTACATGTTAAGTTGTTCAGCTAGCTCTATATATAAAAACTACTGAAATCTTCTGTGGATTAATAGAACTAGCACGACAAATTCTTTCCGTAACAACAAATTTGTATTTTTAAGAATAAAAATAAAAAATTTTTATTTTAATTTAAAAAAAATATATTAAATAAATTCCACCTTATTATTTTCACATTTTCTAATTAAATAAATAGAATCAATATACTTATTATTTATTAAATATATTGACACTTAAATACAGTAACATGCCAACAAAATAATTAGAAAGGCTATTCATAATATATATTATATAATATAGCAGTTGTTTTAATCTTCAACAATGCTGAACTCTTCAAAGTGAAGTGAAGTGAAGCGAACAGTTCAACTCCAAAATTTTAAATTCCTTCTTATACATAAAACGTTGTGGAATCGTCTGTGAGTTGAGGGAATTAGACCGAAAATATTTTAATCCAGTTACCCATTTCTTCTTTTTTAATTTTAAATTCGCATATTTAATGCTACAATATTGTAATACTTTATACTCCTTTACAAATTATAGTTATTTCCGTAAATTGCCAGTTTATGGCTACATTTGTAGTGTATCATTTTGTAGACATTGCAATCACAGCTGAGGCATTTTCTGGTATCGTCTGGTGCTGTATTCATTATGCACTATTTGTATTGTAATATATCATTAATATTACATTACGTGTCATGTAACAATAACAACAATGATAAGATGATAACAATACAATATCTCAATAATGTTTATTTTGTTAAATATAAAATTTGCTCAATTTGAGACGTTAAAATTTTGGTAATTTCTTCATTTGTCTGACCAGGTGATTTACTTGAATTACTTTATTACTTCACATGTAAGTTTCGCAAAGTTTCAGTGAAATATTTTTTTACTTTCTTATTGCAAATGCAAATTTATGCCAATTTCGTTTTTTGTTTTAAACAATTTTTCAAAAAAAATTTCGTTTGTCTGTCCGTCCGTTTATTTACCAAATTTCAACACCGTTTAAAATGAAGCAATGCAACTCCAACTTATTATAAAAAAATTACAAAACAACTATTTTATATAGCCCAATATATTATGGAGCCGCAGCACCTCAAAATCTGTAAAAGCCTTATGTTGGACAAGTCTATGCAAAAGTAAATATTTCTATTTCTGAATAAAAAAATTAACTTGCAAGAATAATTTTCACACTCAGTTAGGAATTATTTCTTCAAATATATTATCTGTTTCCTATTCTTCTGACACCAAAATATTTTGGTTGAAATTTTTAGGTTGTTTTGCCTTTATAGCAATTTGGGCTGTAACAACTTTTTATTTGCAAAGTATCTCCGATTAGCAGTTTGTGTTCTTTGGCATATATATGGCATATAGTGAATTGCATACTTTTGTTACTTCTGTTGTTCCGTGATACGCGAAACTTGAAACTTCATGAAAATATTACTGCCCAATAATTATGTTTCATTCTTCTTCAATTTTCTTCTCGTGACATTTTTAGGTATTTTGTTTCATTTATTTCCAAACCTATTTTCTTGACTTCTCATTCAATTTTAACGACTAACTCGAACATATTTCTATACTTTCTTGATACGATAGCGATGTCATCATATTAAATATCGTGCTTTCTTTATCGGCTTTTCCAATTGCGTATGGTATTAAATTACCATAAATTCAATTACGTATGGTTAGCGATCATAGCTATGTGTATTAAATAGGGTATGGGGAGATCAGCGTTATTATACTCATAGCATTTTTCCATATTCTACTTAATTACAAATATTTCTTCGACGATTTCTCCGTCACTTTGAAATGCACCTTGATATTTTTTATCAAACTTTCCGATAGTCGTTTAATTCTTTCATATATAATGTTTGATAATATTTTAAATGTAGCACTCAGTAACATAATACCTTTATAGTTCTAAAAACCATTTTATCGCTTTTTTGATATCTTGGGCATATGAGACTACATTCTATTTTCCGGTGTCGTCTCTTGTCACCATATTGTATATATTATATTATGTTGTTTCTGGTGCAGAGTCGTCCCTGCAGCTTTTAGCAGCTTAGAGGTTATTTTGTATTCGCCTTCGCCTACAGTTTTGATCATTTTCAGTCTTTCAATAGCCTGTAATATTTTTTCGAATTCTGGTGGTATAACATTAATTAATTCAGTTGTGCGTTCATTAATATCGGCACTAATATCAGTAGTTTTAGACAATTTATTCCTATGATCTGACAGAGATCTTTGAATTCTTGTCCTCCTTGGTACTCCCATGAATTAAAAAAACTAAGAAATAAAAAGAATAGAAGTTGGCGGAAATACCTTAAATCTAAAAATGGTATCGATTACAACAATTTCTTAGTACTATTTAATACATTTAAAAATTTATCTGATGAGCTTTATCAAATATATTTACGTAGATATGGATAGCATTGTTATTGCTGGTGATTTTAACTTAATTAAATAATATAACTGATTCATATTTCTTGACTTTTGCTGAGAATGGGAAAGTTTTCTTACTTCATGAACCTACTAGATTAATTTCTGAATTATGCTTGGATCATATTTTTGTTCGTTTTAAAAATTTGTCTTTGAATAGTAATTCTAGTAATCTTCTTAATGTAAACTTTCAAATAACTGATCATACTATGACTGGTTTTTTTTAATTATTTCAGTGGTGATGGTGGTTTTGTTGGAAAATTTAGACCTAAAGTAAATCGAATAGATTTTAAGAAACTTAATAATAAGTTAAGATTTGAAAATTGGGATAATGTGTATAACAGTTTTAACATTTCTATTGTATATTCGAATTCAACTTGACTAATTATGTCAACGAATGTAAGAAAACTATTAATATAAGAATAAATAAGAAAAAATATTAAAGCGCTGGATAAATAATTATCTCAATAACAATATTAATACAAAAAGCAAGTAAATGTAACAGTAAGTCGATGCAACCGAATTATTAATACAAATTTATATCTTTATTAATTTTGAAGATATGCTTGTTTGGCCTCGGGAAGCGTGTGTCAGGTACCTGAATAGCCACTCCAATTCATCAAATCCATCTTAGCGACATAAAGAAAAGATGCCAGAACACCATTGTACTAAATTTTAAGGTTCTACTTTTGTTGGTTTTGGAGATATACTCATTTGTTCTTGTGCTCCTTCGGAAGCTTCCAAAATACGAACCCACGGTTAAAATTTTCGTAAATGTCAGTTTCATATTTTACAGAAAAGGAAACATAACAGAACACCCTTGTACTAAAAATAAAGGTTCTTTCCTTGTTGGTTATGGAGTTATACTGCATTTACTCTGGGGCTCGTTCGGACGCTTTCAAGATCCGAGCCCATGGACTAAATCCTCTCAAATTTCAGAGACATAAAGAAAACATGAAAGAACAGCAGTGTCCCAAATTTAAAGGTTCTATGTTTGTTGGTTTTGGTGATATACTGGTTTGCTCTGAGGATCGTTCGGAAGCTTCCAAAATCCGAACTCATGGTGCAAATCCTTTCAAATTTGAACCCATGGCCCAAATATTCTCAAATTTCAGAGACTTAAATCAAACATGACAGAACACCCTTGCACCAAATTTAAGAGTTCTATGCTTTTGTTTGTTTTGGAGATAATCTTGTTTGCTTCGGGCTCGTTCGGAAGCTTCCAAAATCCAAACTCATGAACCAAATCCTCTCAAATTTCAGAGATTTAAATCAAACATGAAAGAACACCATTGTACCGAATTTAAAAGTTCTATACTTTTGTTGATTTTGGAGATAATCTCGTTTGCTCCGGCATCATTTGGAAGCTTCCAGAATCCGAACCCATGGACCGATTTTGTCCAGATTGGAACTTAGTCTTTCTTTCGTAATTAGTAACCGGACGGATTGCGAACGGACGGACGGAAATCGTTAAATCGACTCAGGAGGTGATCCTGATGCAGAATATATACATATATAAGTCCATCTCAAACTCGCTTCCTTTTGGTGGTTACAAACTCCATATCAAAGTTAATATACCCTATACTTTAGGTGCAATGGTGTCTAAAGTATCCATTAAATTTAGAATTAAATTTAAGATACAATAAATTATCCAAACTTTTAAAAAAAGAAATTGTAAGCACTCGCGAAGTTTTTGTGTGAATAAATTTGCAAATTGCAATGGTAATCTGAAAAAAGAATGGAAATTTGTAAATTCCATTTTAGGTAATGAATCAGATAAAACAAGATCGCTGAACCTAAATGTTAACGGGTCTATAATTTTTGCTCCGATTGAAATAGCTAATATTTTCAATGATCATTTTGCGTCAATTGCTATTAATTCTGCACCTTGTGCTAAGTCCGTTCATCATAATTGTTGTTTTAATAAATCAGGTTTAAAGGAGGAAAACTACGAAATAGGAAATTTCTTTTTTGAACATATTTACTCTGTTTAGATTCTAAAATCAATTAACTCCATGGATAACTCAGATTCTTGTGACTTTGATGAAATCTCAAATAAACTTTTAAAAGAAATTGCACTAAATATTGTTGATGTCCTATCTTTTTTATATTCTTGTTGTTTTGATGAAATCTTAAATAAACTTTTAAAAGAAGCTGCACTAAATATTGTTGACTTTATTTAATAGCAGTATTCTAAATTATGTTTTTCCTGGAGAGCTCAAATTTGCAAATGTTATACCACTATATAAAAAAGGATTTTAGTAATTATAAACCTATTTTTCTGTTACCATCCATTTCCAAGCTGTTCGAAAAAATAATGAAGTGTAGAATTTTAAAATACCTTCGTAAAATAGGCTTTTTTAGCAAATTGTCAATTTAGGTTTGAAAAAGGGTAGTGTACCGAAGATATACTTCTAGACTTCTGTTTTAAAACACAATAAGGCCTTGATGATAGGAAAAGTTGAGCAGCTTTATTTGTATACATTACAAAGGCTTTCGATATGGTGGACCATTCTCTCTCCTCCTTAAAAAATTAGAAATTATAGGTTTTCGAGGTTTTATGTTAAGCTGCTTTAAGTCCTACTTAGTAAAAAGGACTCAAAGAGTAGAAATTGAAGATAAGCTAGGCAGCCCAAAGAATATTAATATTAGAGCACCCCAAAGATCTGTACTTGGCCCTATATTATTTTTAATTTACATAAATTCTATTTTTAAGCAACAATTTATTGGTAAGATTACAGCTTTTGCTGATGATCTTGCATGTTCTTATGCTTTCAATAATTCTTCTAATTTAGTAGCGGATATGAATCATGATTTAAGCATACTCAAGAAGTGGTTCTTTGATCATAAATTATTGGTTAGTTGCAAAACTAAAGCTATGTATTTTAATCTTACTCAGCAAGATTCTCCAAAAATTTATTTGATTTTTCATGCGTCTGAGTGTAATAGATTTGTGTTGTGCAATGATATGTGTTCCTGTGGGTTTTTTAATTTGTTTAATGAAAATGTGAGCTGTATTGCTAAATGTTTTAAAATAGAAACAGTAAACAATTTTAAATACTTAGGTGTATACTTTGATAGCAATAGCAAATAAAAACTAGTCAGTACATACAACCACATTAAAAAAAATACTTCCCGACTTTTCTGCGGAAATTTTACAGCCTGCAAAGGTTCTGTTCAGTAAAATTACTTAAACAGTTTATCATGGAAGTTTCCATTCAAGGCTAAAATATGGGATTGCTGGGCGGGGCTTATTGTAATAAGATTAGCTCGATTCTAACTCTGCAAAAAGTCAATTATGCGAAAAATTTTCAAAACAAAACAGAAGATATTCTATTGGATATTTTTAAAAACCTTGAAGTTCTTCCAGTTAGACATTTATACTTCTTAAAGGTCCTAAGGATACTATACAAAAAATGTGGTTATTTGAATTCCAACAGCTACAGTTACAATTCAGAATCTCAAACAGATACAATTTGCGTTCCAATTTTGATTAGACAGTTATTATTCCTTATTTTAGGACTACAAATTTTCGCAACTCCTACTTCATAACAGCAGCAAGATTATTTAATAGGGCTCCTTTGTATATATCAAGAAGGTTAGATTTTTGAGAAAATTTCTAAAACTTGTTAAGCTTTGGCTTCTGCAGTTTGATTACAATGCAATTGAGCATTTAGTTAATTAGATTTAAATTTGTGGTACTTATAATTTTTTTTTCTTACTTAATTTGATACAGAAATTATTCTTTCATCACTGTTGCTTCTCTTTTTATTTTGGTTTGCTTCTGCTTGTAATATATTTTCTTACTTTTTTGTTCTTTTTTATTATATAAATTTTAATTTCGTTTATCACCTCACCTTTTAACATTGTTGAACTCTTAATTGATATGGTATTTAAAACTATTTTATTTAAATGTATAATACCATTACTTATTCTTAATTGGATTTATTGATTTTAAGCTTTTATAGTTTTAATTTAGGAAAAATTGTAAATATTTTCTTACTAAATTTTGAATTTTTAAAGCAATTTTTATGAAACACTTTAGTAATAAACAATAAAGTAATATGTTTTTAAGTTCTTTTTTTTTCCTTAATCATAGTAGTTTAATAGGTGTAAGCATTTTGTTTGAGTTTCCAATGAAGAATAAAGATTGAATAAATAAAAAAGAAAATAAGTAAAATAAGAAATAATAATAAAATTAATAATAATAATTACATTGCTTATAATACCATCAACCTAGTATTCATTCGACATATTCTACTCAAAATTTCAATTCTTATTTAAAAATATAATGCTTAATGTTCAAACTTCTGTCACAGCAACTCCTTGCAATTCTAGAATCAGAAACACAGATAATAATCCCAGTACGGTGCACCAATCTACTGCTCCTTCATCTTTCTCTCAACGTTATTCTAACTTCAAACCAGGTGGTATATTTAATGCTCAATCTATTTCTTCTTATTTAACAAATTATTCTAATTTCGTTAATCCACTTATTCCTCCAATCGTTCGATTAACTCAAAATAGTTTTGAGAATGATGGCAATGTGTATGCTCTAAAGATCTTAAGATATATGAAAATGTAAGGCAGTTCTTAGCACATTTATATAAGCATTTATATGTTTAAATGGATGGTAAGACTAAAACTAGTATTAAAGTTCTAATATAACAGGAAGGCTTACCGTCCGATTACAAGAATCTACTAAATTTGTATGTGAAATATCTTAACCACCTTTACCTATTCAGGAGCATCTGAAAAGGTGGTTAAGGCTTACCGCTCCCATAATGAAAGCAAAAGAATCAATTACTTACAGAGAACAAATAAAAACCATTATAGATTTTTTCGGCCCAATTAATTGTTTGATTTACGTAACTGATAACACATTATAAATGCTTAAGGTATATTTCTTTTTATTACCAAAACATTAGAGGTCTTCGTACTAAAATATCAAATGTTTTACTGAATTCTAAAATTCTAGATTTTGATTTTAATATTTTAACCGAAACGTGGGTTTTTCATTCTATGAATTCACTATTCATTCTATGAATTTAATTTTTCTTGTTTACTGTAATATTCCTTCCAACTCTTCAATAGATACCTATCAAAACTTCTGTTTAGCTCTTGATACTTTATCTTCTCTTATAAGCGCCTCTGATGAACTCATAATTTGGGATGATTTCAATCTTCCACAGTTGAATTGGGTTATTGATGATGAAGAAAATTTTATGGTGCCTATCAATGCTAACACTGAAAGTACTCAAATTTTAATGGATAATTGTAGAACATGGGGCCTTCAACAAATCTCGAATATTTTAAAGTAACAATGAATCTGCAAGGTTGTAATTCTTGAGCTTTTTCGAATTAATTTGCTAAAAGTTTTTGGTTTAAATAAAACTTCAATGACCTTTTCCTTTAACAATCTTTTTAATACTTATTCATTTTTACTTGTATAGTTACATATAAGATAAAGGTACATATATTTTTACATGATCTACATTAGTATGAAATAGAACTTGTTGCGTTGTCGCTTACAAAATGGATGATGGACTGTCACTTATTGATGCATGATTAATGATTTGTTCCATGTTTACATCAATAATAATGCGACAAATGTAATTTGTAATTATTGACAAGTAGATGTGTAAATATATAAAGCAAAATGTGCAAAATTATGTGATAATCGAATGAAAACCACTCCAGTTTTTCCTTTCAAACTTTAAACACGTACTTGTGATTCTTAATTTAATTTAATTTCTTGTTTTTGTGCGATTCAATTAATTTATTAAATACATCATAATACAAAGCAAATTTAAGGTAACTAAATTGATAAAAAAAAAAAAAATTAAAGGTGTAATTTGATCTCGTTAAATACTTTTTAATTTTTATTGCATTTCGTTCTCGAACTTGAATTTTATTTGAATTGCAATTATATGAACTTGAATTATTTTTAAACTTTAATTTAATTTGCGTTAACTGTGCACTTTTTCTTTTATGCACTATAAACTTATTTTACTTTAAGAATTATAAATAAAATTAAAACTTATTGTGTAAAATGGAATTTAAATGCAATTTAGAAAACTGTTATGGTAATGATAATAAACCTAAATTTGTTATTTGTAAAGCGTTCTGTAAAAGGAAGCTTCATGGAGTGTGTATGGGTTTAAGTAGAGATTGGTATTATCCAACTCTAGACTCATATTTTATTTGTGACGACTGCCAAAATTGCGAAGGTTTGTTGAGAAGTATGTTTGATAACATACATAATTTATTCACAAATCTAGATAATGCGAAATCTGGTTTGGTTTCTAAAACTAACCAGACTATAGACTCTAATACAAACGCATTTCATGATATGGCAAAAGCGTTTGATACATTTTGTAATAAGTTTTCCAGTCACAAAAATGAGCACGATATTTTAAACGCGATTGATTCAGTTAAAAATGAAGTATTAACAGCCCTTCCGAATCAATGTAATCAATGTCCGGAACATTAAAGATTCTATAGAAGTTGGTCCTTCTCATATGTCATGTGATGCGTCAGTGATTGAATATATTATAGCTGAGCAGCATAATTTGTTGATGGCTAAAATGGAATCACTTCACAGTGATTTTCTCAGTTCTTTTTCTTCTGTAAAACATGCTGAATTTAGTAAATTATTGAATATTAAAGATTCAATTAATCCACTTCCCAAGTGGAGTAGTGTTGAAAATGAAACCCAAACTGACCCTATTTATATTCATAAGCTTGGCGTTCAGTGGCCTGAAGAAGATTGGATTCAAAGAAATAAGAAATTAAATAAAAATAATTATTCCTCGTCATCATCAAACCATGATATGATTAAAACATCCACATCATTATTTCTTAAAGGAGTTCCCTGTACTTTTGATGAACGTAGGATGCGTCAATTTATAAAACGTGAATTTAACAACATATCAGTTTCCTGTCTCCTAGTCACACCAAAGCGCATCAAATTTAATAAAATAAAATACCATTGCTTTTTATTTTCTGGTCCAGATCGCATCATTCAAATTCTTAATTTCTCAAGCAATAAAAATATATGGAAGAAAATTGGTAAAACTATTAGCAAGCCCCGAAATGAAAATGTAAAATATTCATCAAAAAGAAAAGAATCCTCTAATAAAGTAAGTAACACTTCTCAAGACATTAGTATAAATTTTACTAACCCTAATGACATTCGTAATAAAAATTCTTCTAATAATAAAAAGAGTTTTATAAATTTAAAATAGTCTATTACTAATCCTATTCCTTCAGCTACACCTAAAACTAATATTAAAAGTTTACTTGATTTAGATTTCCCCGCTGAAACAATTCCGCCTATTAAAACTTCTAATCATTTTTCTTTAAAAAATGCTACCAATTCTATTAATAAACCCAAATCCTTTACTAATAAACATCATAGCGACTCATTCTTAAATAATAAGCTCTCCAAATTTAAAAAATCTATTTCAAACAAATATTATAATTTTATTTATGGAAAAACAATGAATTCCGGTGATCCGCCCACTTCATTAAATTCATCACCACTTTCTTCCGGAACTCATTCTTCTGCTCTACAACCTAAACCGAATTCGAAGTCCTACCCAGCCAGTGCAGTTTTAAAAAATATAAATTCATCATACAACGATCCTATTAATTCAAATATAACTGCTATTTCAGAAGTAGCTAACCCTAGTATTTCTAATCCAAACCCACCAATCTTCGATCCTCTTTTACCACCTGTAGTTAAGTTAATTCAAAAATCTATTCAAAATAATAATGATAGTAGATATGTTTTGGCTAGATTAAGGGATACTAAGATTTTTGAAAATGTAAGACTGTATTTAGTTTACTTACATGATAAATCTAATGGCGTTTGTATAGGCGATAAAACGAACACTTCGTTAAAAGTTGCAATCCAACAAGAGGGTCTTCCGACGGATGTAAATGAACTCCGTAATATTTTTGTAAGATACCATTAAACATTTGATATTTCTCCACAGAGTGCTCTAACTGATCTTGAATCTTATGCTTCCCACATTTCTTCTAATAGAATCGATTATCTGCAAAGGACAAGAGAAAACCATTTCAAGTACTTTCGTCCCCATACAAATGGGAAGAAATTTAGTTAATAATAACTTATCTCAATCTATTCTCTTTAATTGTACTCCTTCTAAATTTTCCATTTATTATCAAAATGTTAGAGGACTTCGTACTAAAACTAAAATTGTTTTTTCCAATTGTTCTCTGCTAGATTTTGATATTTTTATTTTAACTGAAACTTGGCTTAATTCTTCAATTAATAATTTACAAATTTTGCCGGTATTATATACTGTTTACAGAAAAGACAGATATGGATCAATCTTGTCTGGAAATCTTAGAAAAGGTGGAGGTGTTCTGATAGCTATTAAAAATACATTTAATTCATACGAAATAATAATTCCCCCGGGTGATGCTCACGATATAATAGAAATTGTTGCTATAAAAATTCAATTGCAATCAGCTAATCTTTTCATTGTCAGTTGGTATATTTTTCCTGCTTCTAATATTGATCTTTTTATTAAGTATATTAATATTATTGAGTCAATAATTGGTGATGTTAAGAACAACGATGATATAATTCTTTGTGGGGATTTCAACCTTCCAAACATTAACTGGGTAGAGCATGATGAAGAAGCCTATCTTATTCCTTTAGAATTAGTGAATAATACAGAATGTCTTTTAATTGTTGCATTTAATTCGTTTAATCTTCAACAGATATCATCAATTTGTAATCATCAAGGTAATCAATTAGATCTTATATTCACAACTAACTGGAATAGTATTTGTTTTTTTAATTGTCCTTTGGAACTTGTAAAAATTGATAATTATCATCCTCCTTTTTGTTTTTCTTTCAGCTCCTTTTTACTTCCAAATATTGAATCTGCACTTTCTTATCGTTACAATTTTCTCAAAGCTAACTACGATGGTATTAATTATATATTAAGCACCTATTATTTTGAGTTTTTAAATTCCGTCGATATTAATATATTAGTAAATAGTTTTTATTCAACCATTTTTTCTATTCACAATTTGTACCATTAGTTATTGACAGAAGTAATAATTCTAGTCCGCCTTGGTTCACTAAAAATCTTAATAAAATAAAAAATAAAAAAAATTTATTAAGAGTAATGATAGTCATGACTTTAACGTTTTTATCGTGTTATTTAATGAATTTAAACTATTGTCCGATAACCTTTATTCAAATTATGTGCAGAGTATGTCTTTAAATATCAAATCTAATCCTAAATTGCTTTGTAATTTTGTGAACTCTAAAAGAAAATGTGATCAATATTCCACTTTTATGAATTATAATAATAATAGTAGCTGTGATTCCTCAATTATTTCCGAATGGTTTCGTGACTTTTTTTCAGCAAGCTATTCTCCATCGTTTTTCAATCCTGATTCAGTTAATTTTTCCTATTTAAATAATTTTCCTAAAACAACGCTTAGAAATATTACTATTGATCCTAATTTGGTGCTATCTTACTTGAATAAATTGGATGATAATTCTAGTCCAGGAACTGATGGTATTCCCAATAAAAAAAACCTAAAAAATGAGGTTATCAATTATCACCCAATCGCAAAATTATCTTCTATTCCTAAAATTTTTGAATTAATGGTATTCGAATCTATATATGATCATTGCACTAGCCTTTTATCACCCAATCAACATACCTTTGTAAAAAGTAAATCTACAGTCACCAATCTTGTGGAATCCACAGCTGCATTTCTGAAACATATGGAGGATGGTTTTCAAACGGATGTAATTTACACCGACTTAGTAAAGTAACTCGATTTTTTAGTTAAGCATTCGATTTATTTTCTCATAGTATTATTATTTCCAAATTGCAGAACCTGGGGTTTCCACAATATTTTATTATTTGGATCTATTCTTATCTTTCTGATCGTAGTTACCGTGTCTCTTTTAGATCTTCAATTTCTTCTCAATTTAAAGCTCCGTCAGGTGTTCCTCAAGGTAGCCACCTTGGACCGCTTTTGTTTATTATTGCAATCAACGATGTCACTTCCGTAATTCAACATTGTTATATTAGAATTTATGCTGATGATATGAAGATTTTCAAGAAAATTACTTCCTTCGACGATTCGAAAGCATTACAAGCTGACCTTAATTGTTTTTATAATTGGTGTAATATCAATAATCTTCAACTAAATATTACTAAATGTGGTCATATTACTTTTACTCGCCGTTCTATTCCAATTTCATATAATTATTGCTTTAACCTTCAAACTATCCCTAGAGTTAATTCTATAAAAGACTTGGGTGTATTTTTTGATAGTAAACTTTCTTTTCATGTCATTATACATATATTTTAAACAAATCCAACTCTATGCTCGGTTTTATTAAACGATGGGCTAGATAGTTTGATGACCCTTATGTTTTTAAATCTCTTTACACTTGCTTAGTTCGTCCCAATACGTCATTTCCCTTGGGAAGATCCTAATAATCTACCTCCGTATGAACATAGACTAAACCTTTTACATATGTGTACGCTTGAAAAACGTCGTAACGTCGCAGACATATTATTCTTGACAGAATTGGCAAAAGGTAATATTTTATCTGCACAATTATTAGCCAACATTAGCTTTTGTACCAATAATAGGCTAAAATCGGTTAACCTCTTTAATTTGAAGTTTCATCGCACTAATTATGGTAAGTTTGAACCACTTAATAGAATGATGTCTCTATGCAACTTACACAAATCCCAAATTAACTTTCAATTAACCAAAGAATCTTTAAAAAGAGATTTATATTCATGTCATTGAAACTGTATTATCGAGATATATTTTTTTTTATTTATATTAATCGATGTTAATTTTGATTTGTAATTTCATGCACTTTGTTAATAATAACTATGATTTTAATGTCATATGTATTATTTAATTAAAAATTTTTATTTTTTGTAATAAATTTTTATCTTTAACTTGTTCTTTATTTTCCTTATAAATTTTATTTTTGATTAAATTTATAATGTAGTATTTACAAGTATTAATTATTATATTAAATGTCATAAAATATTTTGTAAATTTTTATTTTATAAAATTATTGTTTAAATTTAATAATTTTTTTTTTTTTAATTGAATTATATTGTAACTTGTGTTAAGCTTGAACTAAATAAATAAATACAAATAAAATGAGTTGTTTCATGTTCAGGCTAGCAGTAACATTCTCCCCGCCGTTACGAACACCCATTTTCTTAACAATCAACTCGTTCGAATTGACTGGTAGTTTGACTAATTTGACCACAGGGCAAGATCCTTTGACGTTTTGACCGTTGCCACACGCACAAAGCCATCTGACCCAGGATGTAGCTCATGAATTCTACCAATTCCCCAATTAGAGGGAGGGAGATTGTTATCCTTTATTAAAATTACGTCACGGAATTTGATGTTAACCTGTTTTTTGTTCCATTTCTTCTACAGGATATTAAGATATTAGTGATGCCATTGTTTCTATAAATCTTGACTTAAGTTAATGACCAAATTCCAATGGTTTCGTAGGCCAAAGTTTTGGTTGGTTACATCAGGTTCAGCAATTGCTACTAGTGGACAGCCAATAAGGAAAAGCCCTAGTGTTATGATGACTAAATGTTAAGAATCATTGTCAAAGATTGGGGTCAAGATTGGGGTTTAGATGACTTTTTGCTTATTTGACACATGATTCCCAAATACCGCCCATATGGGGTGCAGCGGGTGGGATCATTTTCCATGAAATGCGATTATCTGACAGAAATTTTGATACCAACGTTTTGTTTTGAAATGCAGCACGATGGAGATTTTCTAACTGTCTCTTGGCTCCAATAAAATTTCTCCCGTTGTCGCTAAATAAAATTGCAGGAAACCCATTCCGACCAATGAACGTGCGTAAAGCTACAAAAAGGCCTCTGATGTAATGTCACTTACCAGCTCTAAATGGGCCGCTTTTGTACTAAGACAAACAAAAACGGATAAGTATGCTTTCAGAAGCTTTGGTTTCTGCCACTATATTGCTTTATAAGAAATGGACCTGTATAATACAAACCAGCATAATTAAAAGGTTTACTGGGTGTTACTTTTTCTTTTGGCAACGATGCCATCAGTTGTGGTTGAGTACTCCCCCTGTGTCTTGTACAAATGACACAATTGTTAATGTCATTTTTCACCAGGTTAGGACATTCCACGATCCAATAATTTAATCTGACAATGTTTGTAAATAAGGTTGCTTCTGCATGAAGATGTTTAATGTGCAGTGCTGGAATAATTAATTTTCCTAACTCATGATTTTTGGGTATTATATATTAATCCTTCGTGTTATAATTTGTTTAGGACTTTTCGATTCTTCCTAAGACTCCTAGTAAGTTTTCTTTGTCCAGCCATGGTTGAAGATTTCTTATGCAACTTGAAATATGTTTGTTGTTTTTGATTGCATGAATTTCAGCGGAAAAATGTGTTCCTGAGCTCATTTAATACAGATTTTAGAGGCCACGATAATTTCGGAAGTGTGAATGTATAATGCAGTTTTCGAACCTTAACATTTGTTCTTGAAACGTAAACAGTAGCATATGATGTAAAGAATTTTATTGAACGATGAAAATTTCCTGAATAAGTATTCCAAAGTGCTGTTACTTGTTGTAACAATGAAAGTTGGAACTGCAATTCTCTTAGCTTCAATTTCAGCTTCGTCTTTGTTGACTTTTGGAAGGGAGTTTAGCCAATGTTTTGCATCTTGTATTAGCCAGAGTGACCCCTCCCACCATACCAAATGTTGAAGTAATTGCTTGCAACTTATACCCCGTGAACCGCAATCAGCAGAGTTAGACTTTGTCGATACATGTTCCCAGCGTTTCGCTGGAATTGTTGTAATCACGATCGAAATTCTGTTTGGTACATAAGGCTTCCAATGATTTGGTTGTGATGATAACCATGATAAGACCACCGACGAGACAGTGAATGCTGTGATATTCATGTTGTGTAAATTCAAGGTGGAACAGACAAACTTGTACAATTTTGTTAGTAAGATGGCAGCGCATAATTCTAATCTAGGAATTCTGAGTCGTTTTAGTGGAACCACTTTGCTCTTCGCGCATAATAAACTTATTTGACCTTCATTATCATTTGTTGATTTTAGGTAGATTACAGCACAATATGCAACTTCCGATAAGTCAGAAAATCCGATCAATTCCGTGTTTATACTCTGTGTACCAATCCAACGTTTTGTCTTTAGTTTCTTGAATTCTACAATGGCTTCGTAATCTCTTCCATCTTAGTGATATTTCCGGTGGTAATTGATCATCCCAGTTGTGTTTTTGATTTTGATCCACAATTCTTGAAAAAGTACTTTAGCAGTTATTATGCAAGGAGAAAAGAAGCCTAAAGGATCAAAAACCTTTGATGCTTCTGACAACAAGCTTCTCTTGGAGATGCTGTTGCTAAAATATATCGTGTTAATTTTATATGTAAACTGATCCTCACCTGGCTGCCAATGCAAACCCAAAACTGGTGTTGATTCATGATCTCGGCCATCATTGTTTAAACCAATTCGCTATTCTTCTATACCGTTTAAAGTAGGCCGCAGACCTTGTTTGAATTTAATATCCACTTCCGTAAGTGAAATTGCCGTTTTGTTAATAACTCGGAAAGTTCCCGTTGAAGTTTTTTCGTTTCCGTAACCTTGATGCACCCGAAATGAAATCGTCGACGTAAAAATCGTTCATAATTGCTGATGATGCTCTAGGATGGGATTGCATGGTTTCAAAGCCGATTTGCTTTAAACAGCGAGTTGCAAGAAAGGGAGCACTTGCTGTCCTATAGGTAACTGTATATAGTTTGAAATGTTTTATTGGTGGCGTTGGCCCAGCTAACAGCTGATTAAATGACGTACCATTGTGTGATTGACTGGATGCATTAAATACTACTCGAAGTTTGGTTATATTCTTTTTGGGTCGTTCAACTCCATGATGAGGCATGTAGTAGTGTTGGTTATTGTCTTCGACTTCGCTTGCATTCGTTATACGTTTCATGTGTTCGGCTCTTCATATCCTTCATGAAGCATTTGCCTTGATCGTACAAACTTGGCTTTTTCAGTAGTCTTCGCTAGAATGAATAAAATTTTGAAATTGCACTTTTCTTTGAGTCACCTAACTCACGGTCGGTTTTCTGAAAGGGTAAAGCTACAAAAAATCTTCCTTCCTCTTTGATGATGGTATTATGGTTGAAAAGATTTTCACAGTGATTCATTTCTTTTGTATCTGCAATTTGTTGTGATTTCCTCTAATTCCCAAAATCGAACTAATGCTTGCTCAATTGTATCATTTCCCATTGCACTAATTGAGAATGTATCAACTGTTGAAGGTACATTTTTATATTTTCCAACCACTACCCAACAGAAAATAGTGTTTAGAAGAGATGGATATGGCCCGCCTTCTAGTTTTCCTTTCTTCAGCATTTTGAAAAATTCGTGTTTTGATTCATTGAAATTGTTATCGGCTAACTTGACTGATCGTATGAATTGCCAATTGCTCGTATTGATAGCGGTATTGGTATTTGAAGTACACTTTGATAAAATATTGTTTAAAACGTGTATCTGAATTTTACTACTATTGTTGTCGTAGATAAATTTCAGCTTTAAGTTGACCATTCCCGTTGTAGTTATGGTACCGGTAGAAGATAAACCATTGATGGTAAGCCGCACGTATTCCCTTTTTAGTTGAAATTGCTGAACTACTGGTTCTGACACAAATGAAACTTGAAACCCAGAATTTAATAGCATGTTGCACTTGATAGACGAATTGCTCTCTTGTTTGAGGGCAAATACTTGAGCCGTCGGAAGTAATGAAAAGGTTGAGTCTGGCGTAGTGCAGGCTACAACACTCTTGTTGGAACTTACTGTAAATGGTTGACGTGGTGTGAGCTGTACATCAGACTGCTTTGGTACATGAACAGACGTATGGTGATTGCCATTGCATGCCCGACATCTTGAATCTGATTTGCAATGTTGAAATTGATGATTCGTTGCTAAACAGTTAAATACAGCTTGTTCTTAATTACGATATCCTTCCTCTCTTTTGGTGCAAGATTGTTATATTGGATGCACCTGTAAATTGGATGTTGGTTTTAGCATAGTACCCAATTATATGATTTGATATTTTGAACAAAGTGACTGCTGATTTGATTGCCTTCAAGATTATTCGCCACTTTCCCTTTGTACGGTTTGTTTTCAGTAGCTTCTAATGCTGACCGCTTCCCATCGAGAAATTCTAAAAATTTAAAAATAGTTGAAAATGTATTTGAATTTTGGTTTACATGTTGTGCTTCACTGTCAGCCCATAATTGTTTGGTTTTCAAATCTAATTTTGAAAGTAATATATGAATTAGCCACACATATCTACCCTGAGCATTTTCATTAAGGGAATCTAAACCATTTATGATGCTTTCAGCAATGTCACGAAGTTCTTCACTTGAACCTTCCTTGACTGGTTTTTGGTCAAGGAACAATTGGAAGTAAGAAGTGAGCATTTTTTTCTTATTCTCCTATAGCTTATTTAACTTTTCCCACGCTTTTCCCACGACTCGCCGTCAAAAGATTGAATGTAAATTTTTGGTAGAAAAGTTGGATTGTATTCATGCCTTTCTGATGCAGCGTGATTAAGCATTTTTTGATTTTCGGATAGTGTATTTAATGTTTCATTTAATTTGCTACTTGTACTACTCTCTCCCTCTTAAGAAACTTTAGAAAAAGATGGGTTTGACTTACCATGTTGTTTCTTCATTATTTCATTTTTACCTTTTAATAACTTCAATTGGATATTTTTTGCTCGTTCTTCGATTTCATCAAATTCATACGTATAGACTTCTGCTTAACCTAATTCACCATCATAAACAACGAACTCCTTTAACAAAACATCTAACTTATCCATCTTCATGATAATCTCTTCTATAATCTATAATAAAGTCATCATTTACCCCGTTTGCAAAGGTTTCAATTCTGGAGATTGAATCCTTTATTCTTCCGCGCACACGCACATAGCTTTGACAGTACCCTTAGTAGACATTTTTATTCTACTATTTATTTATTTCTCTCCTTTTTTTTTAAATTAATTACTAGAATATGTTTCATTTAATTTTATTTAAATTAAATTGTTTTTATTGTATTGATAAAAACTATTTTTACGTTTTTTTGTTAGCCTTTCTTTTTAAATTATGCACTAAGCTTCAATTAAATATAAAAAAAGTATTTAAATTATTTTATTTAATTTTTTATTTTGCAAAATTATTAAATAATAAAAAAATTTCATATTGTGGTTTTTTCAAATTTAAGCATAAAAAATTGTATTTTTCTTTTTATTTATTGTTTGTAAGTAATGAAAAATATAAAAAATTTATTTTACAATTTAAAATTTCCAATTAATTTGATGCAAGTGGTCACTTTATTTTTTGCACTTTGATATACTAAAGAAAATTATTGTATGTAAAATTAACTAATTGTGATTGAAATGAACTGAGTATGGTTTGTATGATTTGTAATGATTTAATTTTTTATGGAACAAAAACCTTTAAATCTTGAACCTTTAAAAACCTTTAAAATAATTAACACTTTATTATGTACACCTTATATGCAATTTATTGTTTTATATGAAATCGAAACTGTACTATTTTATATGAGATAAGCTGTTTTATTTTTTTTTCTACAAAATGCACGCTAATTTTCCCAACCGTAATGTTAGGTTGTATGCCAGCTTCCGTTCAATATTTGACCGTATGTCACGAAACTTTAAATCGATGAATCTCCCTATCCGGCTTGAAGGACCGAAATACTAATTCAAATGGAGCGTTTTGCAACTGTTTTAGCTTCTTTGTTGAGAATTGGTACTGTTATTAAAAATTTGGTCAAGTCGCATTTTATAGTTGCTGCGTATTGGTTATTACTTATGGTTTTGGGTAAGTGAGCAATTGTATCTATTACTACCTTGTCAAATGGCTTTTGAGGAGTTTCTGTTAAGTGTAAAGGTTCTTTATGTTTCCTTTTTCTTTTGTTCATTTGGTATTTCTTACAGTTTTTAATATATTTCGCTATGTCTTTTTCCATCCCTCTTTAATAATATTTTGTTCTCAATTTGCCATATAATTTTTTTTGTACTACATGTCCTCCGAAAATTGGGCCATTATGGTATTTGCTTAGTATGTTATCTATATCAAGAACTTTTTCTACCATTTTCGGTGTATTTATTATGGCGGTTTCTAATTTATTTAGTTCTTTGAAATTTTTTATTGTATACTGTGTAAATATAATGTCAATATTGTCAATTTAAATTTCTTTAATATTCAACTTTTCTGTTTCTTTTTCTAGCGCGCCTAAAAATAACTCTAAAGTTATTTTTTTTTTGTACAAATTTACTCATTTTTAAATTGATTATACATTTTCTTTTTTTAAATATTTTAGTTAGTATTTCTTTATTATTTATTATAATCTTTATTTTGGGAACGTTTCAATTTTTCAATTTTTCATAAATTTTAATATTTTTCCTCAGAAGATTGTATTTACTATCAGATTTTTCATTTTCGTTTTTATCTATTTTATTATTATTAGTTACCGATATTGATTGTACCTTCATAATTTGAACAGTATTATTATTATTTTTATGGGTAACTTGCAAATCTTTTATATTTATACTTGACAAAGCATCTGCTGCTACGTTTAGTTTACCTTTAATTGTAAAGTTATATTTTTCTAGGTCTAGTCTCATACGTGTCAATTTAGATGATGGATTTTTTAGTAGGAACAATTAAATTAATGGTTTATGATCGCTTTTAACGACGAAGTGTGTACAATAAAATAAATATAAGGTCTGTATGTATTATCGCTAAATGGATGGCTGCTAACTCTTTTTCAATTGTGACTTTATTTGATTCACCTTTTGCAAATGATTTTGAAGCAAATGAAATTTTTAAATCTATTCAATTATAATTTTGAGTTAGACCAGCTCCTACGGCATCTTTTGATGCGTTTACTACCAAAATAAATTTTTTTGAAACATCTGGATAATGTAAAATAGTAGGTTTTAGTAATGAATCTTTTAATTTTTGAAAAGATTTCTGACGTTCTTTATTCCAATTAAAATAGCTGTTTTTCTCTTTAATGCATTTAAAGGTTTTGCTATACCTCCAAAATTAGATATGAATTTACTGTAATAATTTGCAAACGCCACGAAACGTCTAGTTTCATCTTTATCTTTTGGTACTGGATATTTAGAGATTACGTCATATTTAGAATCGTACCTTGATCAGTACATTTATGACCTAAATATGTAATTCCGTTTTAAAAAATTTACACTTTTCAGGATTTAATTTTAAATTATATTGTAAAAACTGATTTCAAATTCTTTAAATGATGGTTTTCCGAGCACCCTGTTACAATAATGTCGTCCATATAGAGAAAACATTGTAAAGGTGTTGCACCTGCGAAAGCAAGTGACATCATTCTAGAAAATTAAAATGGAGAGACGTTAAGTCGAAATGAAAGAACTTTCCATCCACAGCTAGCTACTTTTGTGCTAAGAGAGGTTATATCTCTAGATTGTTCATTTAACGGCACGTGATGGAAACCAGAGTATAAATCCAATACTGAGAAAAAAATTTTTCCACCTAAATTGTCAAAAATGTCTTCTATTCTTGGAAGTGGAAATTTATCCGCTATTAATTTTTTATTAACCATCCTATAATCAATCATAGTAATTAAGAAATAAAGCCCCCAAAACATGCCCAGGATTTTATTTCTCTTTTAAGTTGAACTACGGCTTCTATGAGAAATAAAGCCCCGGAGTGTTGTTTCTCTTTCAATTGAATTTTCGACTTCTTGAGAAATAACGCCTCGAGTTATTATTTCTCATTGAATATGTAATAAAATCTATTTTTGTAACAATATGTATTTAATATTTATATATTTGTCTATGCGAGATTCTATATTAGGAAGCATATTTAAGTTGGTTAAAAAATCAAAGTTGATCCTTTTTCCAGAGTATTTATGAATTGATGTATGCGAGATTTTGGTTACAAAACCGTACCAAAAGACTCAATATAATTATTAGTATTGCCTTTAATTTTTATTATATTATTTTTATTTAAATTAAAATTATTATTAATTGATGTAGTTTTTATCAGAGAAATGTCCGCTTGAGTATCTATTAGAAAATTTAATTTGGACATATTTAATTTAGTTACAATTGAAACGTAGTCTGAAAAATTTAGATTTAGGGTATAAATATTTTTGATTTGTTTATTTACTGTCCCTCCTCTGTGGGTTGTTCTGCTACCCCGCTCTGCCCATGCCATGGGCTGTAGAGTTTTCCATGTACCTTACATTACCATAATTGCTATTATTGTTATTTCTGTATTGTTGGTTATTAAATTGTCTATTATTATTGAAATTATTCCTATAGTTATTATTCCTATCCTATTGCTATTAAAATTAACTCGATTATTTCGAAATTTGTTTTTATTAAAGTTGTTGTAGTTATTAGTTTTGTTATTATTAAAATTATTTGTTACCTGTAAAGTTATTATTTTTAAATTTACGATTTTGAGTTTTAGGGCTAAAAGACAAAACTTCTTTTTCTTTGCTTTGTGTGTTTGTCTCTAGTATAAATTTTGTAAAAACTTCCTTTGGATCTTCGAATTTGGAAGCTGCTAGAACTGATTTCACCAAATCAGAGCGAGCTGAAGCTCTATACATGTCGATTGTTTTCTCAACCGACAACTCAACTGCTTTGTTAGCACTGATCCCTTTCATAACTAGAGATCTCCTGAAATTTTCAGCTAAACTTTCTGCTTGTTCAGCAAAGTTTTGTAGTGCAAGTCTGTCAGCTTTTAGAGCTTGCATTGTACCTTCGATTATTTTAGAATTTTCCGTTTTAATTTTTAAAATTCCTATTATTTTACCTGATGCGTCTTGCTCTGTTATTAACTCTCTCTCTTTTCCTTCCAATTTTGACAATATGAATAATTTTAGGGCAGCTGTTGATGCCATTTCCTTCAAAAGATTTACTGTATCTACAAAAGATTGTCAACTTAATGTATCACCATTATAGTTCTTATTAATGGTGCATGAGGCCAACTTTAAAAATTCAGGGTTAGATAGAGCCATGGTTATGCTTACCGATTAGTTGCTGTCAGAATCTGATTTTACGCTCTCTGATTCAGAATTTTCATCGACAGATGTACTAATTCTAGAGAGGATGTTCTCTGATATTTTTGTTTCTCAACCTAATATTTTATAAAACCTTTTTAGTCTATCCCTCGCAAAATTAAAATGTTTTAGCAAATTTTTCTTATTATTAGTTTTTCCCCATAATAATTTTATTTCGAGTAATAATCTATTGTAACATTTAGTAATTCTTATCTTGTTTTTATTTAATATTATCGGGTTTTTAGACCTGTTCTTCTTTAATACAGTCTTTGTGGAATTTAGAAATTCGTGTCTTGCTACTATCAGGCTTTCATACAAAGGCATTTGATTTCAAAACAATGACAATATTAATTTTTGAGCAAAGAACCAACTCATAATATTTTTAATCTAAAACATAACATTTATTGAAGAATTAAAAAGAATTAAGAATTAAAATTACCGTAAAATTCAAAATAAAATTTTTTTTGTTTCATATAAAATTTATATATATATATAATAATTCAAAAGATAAATTTAATTGATTAATTAATATTACAGTAATTTAAAAGAGACAAAAAAAAAAAATTCTACATATAGGTACATGTAGAAAAAAATTATACAAATTTTGCAAAACAAAGATATAAAAATTATTTATTTAATTTTTATGTACCTTAACATTTTGGTATCTATTTTTTTTCTTCTTTAAAATTTTATTTGTAGTAATTATATTGTAATGTTATTCTTATATTATTAATTTAAAATTTGTTATTTATTTATTTAATTACTAATGTTTTTTTTTTTTGTTATTTAATTTATTACTGTTTTTTTTAATTTTCATTATATATTATTTAATTTATTTATTTAATTACTAGTGTTCTTTAATGTTCTTGTTAACTGTTTTTTTTTTATTTATTTTTTCAATATTTTTTCCACCGCCTTTTTTTTTCAGTTTATTGTTTTGTTATATGTAATTTTAATTATTTTCATTATTTGACTCAGTTGCGAGACTTCACTTAGTTCGTTATATTCTGTTTCAGAAATTTCTACCCAGTAGCACAAAACTTTGCACTGCGTTTCTCTAACGTATTTTGTTATGTCCCTTTTTTCCGACATTTTAAAAAAAACGTTAAACATTTATTACTGGAATTTTTTTGAAACATCTTACTGTTTTTATTTTCGTCATTATTTTAATTACTAATATAGTTGCTTATTAAAAAACTTATAATTAAACTTATTCAACGAAAGGGTGACGACCTGTATAATTCTTATCTTTATCTTTAATTTAATACGGGCAATTCATTATGCTATAGATTACTTATGTATTTTATATTACAATTCAAAAATAAAACCCGATGAATATTCTATTTTTTTAGTTTTTAATGGCAGAAGCTCAGATAATATATGCTTAATCACTGATTTTTTAAAAAAAATCTTTTCTAGTTTCTACTCCCGCGATGCATTTCAAATAGAATGAAGATATAAGTGAGATTATCAACAATAGATCTTACAGAATCGTTGATAGCTACATCAGTGCCATGCGATTTTTGGAACCCAAATTGATTGATATCAAATCCCTCTGAACATTTAATAAATTCACATATTCTTTTATTGATTATTTCTTCAAATATTTTACTCATGCAAGCTAGTAAGTGTTATAGGCCGATAATTAAATGTATCCAAAGGATAACCACTTTTGTATATTGGAATCACAGTACTATATTTTAATGAATTAGGATAATATCCTGTGCGAAAACTATCATTAACAAAATTACTAATTAACGGGGATATTATATTAGCAACAACTTTTAAATCTTTTGCTGCTATATTATCCGACCCAGGTGAATTATCTTTTAGATTCATAATAACATTATACACTTCTTGATCATTAGTAGGTACCAGAAACATGGAACGTTCATTTATTGTGTTTTTTATTATATTTACTTCTTTAGTTTGAATTTTATCTGCTAATTTTCTACCAGCATTACTAAAATAGTCATTAAAGCCGTTGGCTATGTCTTTGTTATTAATTAACAGTTCACTATTATGCCGTATTTCCTTAATTATTTTGTAACAATCTGATTTTTGGTTTATAATCTGAGAATTCAAGACATTCCATATCTTTCTAGTGTTAGAGCCAGCTGCTTGCAATTTTCTATTAAAATAAGTTTGCTTTGCTTTTCTTATCTCTGCATTAACCATATTTTTTACTCTGTTGTAATTTACCTTATACTCCACATTATTTAGATACTTCTTATATTTCTTATACAAGTTATTTCTAGATTCAATTTGCTTTAAGATTTCTTTCGACATCCAATGATTATTTTTTTTAATTCTAATGTTCGTAACACTTGTACAAATTTCTCTGAAATAATTTGTAGCTTCAATCAATTCATCAACATTTATGCAATTATGACTACGTAAGTAACATTCCAACAAATATGCGTAATTATCATAGTTTGTATGAGTTATTTGCTTGCACACCATTGTTTCAAGTTTTCTAAGAACTGCTTTAACTTTAACACAGACTGCTTTCTGATCTAAGTTTGGAATATCATACATAGTGATATCAAAACCAAATCGATTCGTGTTTAGATCTGAAAGAACATGATCTATTAATGTCGCCCAGTTTGATGTAATTCTTGTAGCATTACTAACATCATTTATATTTTTTATATTAACCGAGTTAACATCCAGCATATTCATATACATCCGCCTTACATCCATTACAGAGAGTAAATCAATGTTAGTATCACCAATCACAATTATGTTTTTATACTTAACAAACAGCTGATCTAGATGTGCAATAAATGCATAATTGTTCTCATTCGGGCTTTTGTAATAAAGGGCGATATTAATAGTAGGCTTGGTATCTTCTAAAGAAATTACAATAGTATTGAAGGAGTTAGATACTTCCAAAATTTTATGACTAATATTTTGGTTTATATATATTGAAGCCCCGCCTTATCTGCTCAAGTTATTAGAGATGAAGGATGCTGTATATCCAAGAATATTAAAGTACTTTTCTTCTTCGGAATATATCCAAGTTTCCCCGACCATGATTATATCAAAACCAGTTTTAATTTTTAAGAATGTTTCAATCTCGTGCAGATTTTTTCTCAAACTTCTAGCATTAAAATGCACCATCTTCATATTCATTAGGTTATGTAGCATTATGGATTTCCAATCATATAATTTTGCCATGATTCTTTAATTCTCTGCAGATGCTCTCTGTATTTATTATCTACATGTCTCCTAAAATGAGCTAGATCTTGTAATACTTCTTTTCGAGATATTCCTGTAGTTTCGTGATAACTAAAGTATAACTTAGAAAGTTCTGGATAGTTATTTGGCAATCCTTCTTGATGTATAAGCACTTTTAGTCTAGTTTGCGTCATACCCTCATGACAGATATCATCATGATCATGAAAATACGATAAAAATAATCTAACATTGTTGTATATTTTGTGTTCTCTTAACCGAGAAGTAGCATAAACATTGTCACCAGATATAATTGCATTTCTTGTTAACCTGACAATCGGTGGAGCTAGAGGATTTATAAAGCTTTTTCTATTAGACATTTCAATATCTCCGCTTGCCAGATTTATCGTTTCACCCTTAATCCAATTAGCATATTTAGTTGTTGGAACTTCAGACTGGCTTACATCTTCAGTATTAACTTCATGAATTTTCATATTATTATTATTATTAACATTATTGTTATTATTGATATTATTAATATTTTGATTATTACTATTATTTTCAATCTGATAATTTTCAATGTTGATATCTGTTGACACTATATCATTTGTCACTATATCTTTATCAGAGTTAAATTTATTATTATAACTGTTATTATTAACTTGAAGTGCGCAAATTTTCTTGTTGATATTTTTCTTCTTTTTGAAAGTTAATAATTTAAGTATAACACTGCTTTTTTTACTGATAACAGATTTTTTATTAGATTCCTCTGTTTTGTTACAATTTTTTTTATTTCCAATTTATTTTTCATATTTTTAATATTATTATTATCAACATTAATACTATTATTATTATTACTATTATTGTTATTACTAGTATTTGTATTATTACTATTATCATTATTATTATTATTATTATTATTATTAGAGTTGTTTTTATCTTTTTTATTGTTTTCACTTGTCATATCCAATACAATTGAGATTTTGTTTTCTTTCTCAATTAAGTTTGATTGCTAATATCCACTTTTTTGTGTTAGGTTACTTAAGTTTTTCTGGTACACTGGACATGATACGCTGAACGTTTTATGATCTACATTTAAGCCAAGTTTCAAAGTTTCATTTACCTTCAAGCAATTAATGCATTTAATAACTCCATCTTTATTGCAATCTTTACTTTTGTGATTTTGATTGCATTTGCTGCACGTTTCTTCTTTTGTACAATTCACAGTTTTATGATTAAAGCCCTTACATTTGTAGCATCGTAGAACTCGCAAAGCATCGAAAACTTTACAAACTTTATTCTAGTAACATCTTAAAAATAGTAACCTAGTAACCAAGAAAACATGGCCGTCGCACGACAACAAAAGAACGGAAAACTATCTCGGCAGGACATAGCCCGAGCTATAGGTATGTTCATGGGACACTAGCCTATTGGCGAACGTGCGGTCAGATTAGGTATTCCATTCAACACATCGTGCCGGAGTTGTGGTGAACAGAATGAGAAAGAAACCACTATACACTTCACGAGTAAATCCCCAGAGCTGACCAGGGACAGAAGAGTAGCTCTGGGTAGCAATGAATTTAACGAGCTTAGCGATCTATCGACTAAGCAACCTGCAGAGATGGTAAAGTTTCTGAAGGCAGCGAAATGGATCTAGAATCAAACTCGATATAGCCTAAACATAAACCTTGTGGTCACGGTAGTGGTAGCAAAACGGTGCTAACAAGTTGATTGTGGTCTTGTCACGGCTGACAGGACCAGCCACGTATACCAACCAACCAAAAGGTGTAATAATTCTATTAAAAGTATAAAAAGAAGTGGTCCAAGATGGTTTCCTTGAGGTACACCAAAATGAGAAATTAAAGAATCTGAAATTACATTTCTAAATTTGACTTCATAACTTCGGTTGACTAAATAAGATTTAATTCGTTTTAAGAAAAAAATTTTTAATTTTTATTTAAATTAATAATTTTTTTTATTTAAATAGAATTACATAGTGTGGCAGTATATCTCATGCTTTATTCAAATGAGTATATATATTTTTTTTAAATGTTTTATTTATTAATAAGTTTATAGTATTACATATTCCTAAATAAAACTGAAAAGAATGAATTTAAATTTTTTATATCCTACTTTACTCTATCAGTATAAATAACATCTATTTGATCCACGGTTTCCATAGTATTAATAAAGCATGAAGCGAATTCCACAAAT
Source organism: Poecilobothrus nobilitatus (assembly GCA_947095535.1). Lineage (NCBI taxonomy): Eukaryota > Metazoa > Arthropoda > Insecta > Diptera > Dolichopodidae > Poecilobothrus > Poecilobothrus nobilitatus. Next base: position 130,301,739 of record OX352772.1, on the reverse strand, counting down.
TTGTAACGGCGTGTCAACATCTTAAAAATTCATTATGATTGTGGGAAATCAAATTTACACAATAATTGTAAATGAAATGATATACCATAAGTTCAAATAATTTAAGAATATTATATAGCCTAACAATTGGGTGATAATTAGATATCTCACTTTAAGAATTTTTTTATGAACAGGCTTAATAAAAGAAGTTTTCCACAAGTTGGGAAAGACCCACATTTTCAAAGACTTGTTGAAAAGAATAGACAAAATAGACAAAGCTGGAACAGTATCAGGATAGAGATTTGCCTCGGTATTTACCGAAGATAAATATTTTAAAACTTCATTAAATGAAAAATGAATATGAGATAAAGGAATATTAGAATAATTATATAAGTGGTTAAACTATTTAATGCATATTGAAAGACGAGACGAGATTGAAACATTCTTAAAAATTAAAACTGGTTTTGATATAATCATGGTCGGGGAAACTTGGATATATTCCGAAGAAGAAAAGTACTTTAATATTCTTGGATATACAGCATCCTTCATCTCTAATAACTTGAGCAGATAAGGCGGGGCTTCAATATATATAAACCAAAATATTAGTCATAAAATTTTGGAAGTATCTAACTCCTTCAATACTATTGTAATTTCTTTAGAAGATACCAAGCCTACTATTAATATCGCCCTTTGTTACAAAAGCCCGAATGAGAACAATTATGCATTTATTGCACATCTAGATCAGCTGTTTGTTAAGTATAAAAACATAATTGTGATTGGTGATACTAACATTGATTTACTCTCTGTAATGGATGTAAGGCGGATGTATATGGATATGCTGGATGTTAACTCGGTGAATATAAAAAATATAAATGATGTTAGTATTGCTACAAGAATTACATCAAACTGGGCGACATTAATAGATCATGTTCTTTCAGATCTAAACACGAATCGATTTGGTTTTGATATCACTATGTATGATATTCCAAACTTAGATCATAAAGCAGTCTGTGTTAAAGTTAAAGCAGTTCTTAGAAAACTTGAAACAATGTTGTGCAAGCAAATAACTCATACAAACTATGATAATTACGCATATTTGTTGGAATGTTACTTACGTAGTCATAATTGCATAAATGTTGATGAATTGATTGAAGCTACAAATTATTTCAGAGAAATTTGTACAAGTGTTAAGAACATTAGAATTAAAAAAAATAATCATTGGATGTCGAAAGAAATCTTAAAGCAAATTGAATCTAGAAATAACTTGTATAAGAAATACAAGAAGTATCGAAATAATGTGGAGTGTAAGGTAAATTACAACAGAGTAAAAAATATGGTTCATGCAGAGATAAAAAAAGCAAAGCAAACTTATTTTAATAGAAAATTGCAAGCAGCCGGCTCTAACACTAGAAAGATATGGAATGTCTTGAATTCTCAGATTATAAACCAAAAATACGATTGTTTCAAAATAATTAAGGAAATACGGCATAATAGTGAACTGTTAATTAATAACAAAGACATAGCCAACGGCTTTAATGACTATTTTAGTAATGCTGGTAGAAAATTAGCAGATAAAATTCAAACTAAAGAAGTAAATATAATAAAAAACACAATAAATGAACGTTCCATGTTTCTGGTACCTACTAATGATCAAGAAGTGTATAATGTTATTATGAATCTAAAAGATAATTCACCTGGGTCGGATAATATAGCAGCAAAAGATTTAAAAGTTGTTGCTAATATAATATCCCCGTTAATTAGTAATTTTGTTAATGATAGTTTTCGCACAGGATATTATCCTAATTCATTAAAATATAGTACTGTGATTCCAATATACAAAAGTGATTCTCCTTTGGATACATTTAATTGTCGGCCTATAACACTTACTAGCTTGCATGAGTAAAATATTTGAAGAAATAATCAATAAAAGAATATGTGAATTTATTAAATTTTTAGGGGGATTTGATATCAATCAATTTGGGTTCCAAAAATCGCATGGCACTGATGTAGCTATCAACGATTCTGTAAAATCTATTGTTGATAATCTCGATAAAGGATACTATGTATGCTTAGTCTTTGTTGACTTATAAGTAAAGCATTCGATACAGTGAACCATCAAATATTGTTGAACAGAGCACATGAAATTAAAATAAGAGGGCTGCCTCATGAATTACTGAGAGCTTATTTGCAAAACTGGTTTATCAAAACCAAAGTTAATGGTGTTTGTATTAATGAAGGTGCCTTAACTATAGGATTGCCACAAGGGTCAGTTCTTTGTCCTACATTATGTCTATTGTATGTACATAATATGCGATTTGCTAATGAAAAAGCTGATTATAAAATATTTGCTGATGATACATTATCTAATCTATTCAGCAAAAAAATGCTGAATTTTTAGTTTCACCTTTTTTTCTTTTGTTTTAATTTTGTTAAATCTAATGTATTACTGTAATTAGTTTGTTTTAAACTGAAATAAATAAATAAATATAATATAAAATATAGGATTTATTTCATTCTTGAACAATACTGTATATATTACTGTACTGCCTGGACATATATTCCTATATTACTGTACTGCCTAGACAACTCCCAAATGGTAAATTCTTCAGCTAGTCCTATATATAAAAAACCACTGAAATCTTCTGTGGGTTAATAGAACTAGCACGACAAATTCTTTCCGTAACAACAAATTAAATTTTTAAGAAAAATAAAAATATAAAATTTTTATTTTAATTTTAAAAAAATATATTAAATCAATTCCACCTTATTATTTTCGCATTTTCAAAATAAATAAATAGAATTAATTTATTTATTAAACACTTATTTACGGTATTGACACTTAGATACGGTAATATACCAACAAAATAATTAGAAAGGCTATTCATAATATATATTATATAATATAGCAGTTGTTTCAATCTTCAACAATACTGAACTCTTTAAAGTGAAGTGAAGTGAATTACTGAATTACTGAGAGCTTATTTGCAAAACTGGTTTATCAAACCAAAGTTAATGGTGTTTGTATTAATGGACGTGCCATAACTATAGGATTGCCACAAGCGTCGGTTCTTTGTCCTACATTATGTCTATTGTGTGTACATAATATGCGATTTGCTAATGTAAAAGCTGATTATAAAATATTTGCTGATGATACATTGCTAATCTGTTCAGCAAAAAATGCTGAGTTATTAGAAGAATTGGCGAATGAGGATTTGAAAAAATATATGAAATGGGTAAATGGAAATAAATTAACAGTGAACATTGAAAAAACAAAGTACATGATTTTTAAACGATGCAACAAACCTGATATCAATCGCAAAATTTGTATTGATAGCAGAGAAATTATAAGAGAACAAAGTTATAAATATCTCGGTATTATAATAGATGACAAATTATCCTGGAGTGATCATGTTAATTACATATTAAAAAAGATAATGCCATTACTAGGTGCTATTAGAAGAAGCGGTATCATATTAGATGACAAATCAGCTAAATTATTATTTCATGCGCACATTATGTCTCATGTACGATACAATGTGGCGACATGGTCATGTTGTACAAATAGATTAAAGAATAAAATAAACATAATAATAAATAAAGCAATCAAGACACTATACAGGCTGAATTGGCGTACTCCATCTGATAATCTACACAAAAGTACTGGATTTCTTAAATTAGATGAATTAATAATTGTAGAAAAATCTAAAATAATTCATAAAATAGAAAATGAATTATTAAAATGAATTACTAAAAGCAAAACGTTATTACAAAAGAGAAGGAATATTCACAACTATAACACAAGAAATATGGAAAAGTTATGTCATGAAAAAACAGTCTTCCTGAGAAATTAAAGAAATGCAGTAACATACACACGTTCACATTTAAATTGAAATTTTTATTAAAAATGATTTGGTTCTACTGAAAAGTTTGTTAGAATTATAACTAAAATTAATTAAAGCTAGAGTTATAACTAAATTAGGATATAATAATAATATATACATATATTTAGTTTTTGTATTTATACTTTATAACATTACATAATATATTTATTATAATTGCAAAGACTTTTATACCAATTGTAAGTTATTGTCTAAGTTTAGTATATTGTAAAATCATAACTGTAAAATCATAACATATAATTATAATATAGAAAAAATAAAAATAAAAAAAATAATAAAACATTGCAAAATAATTATATTATATTCTGATGATATGAAAATTTTTAAAATTATTTGTTCCGTCTGTGATCATTTACTTCTTCAAGATGATCTTAGCTCTTTTTGGAACCAGCGTGTTGTTAATAATCTCAGCTTAAATGTAGATAAATATGCCTCAGTTTCATATACCCGAAACATTAATCCTAATCTTACGGACTATAATTTTAATAGCACGCGAATTAAAAAAACACTCTTTTTTTAATGAATTGGAAGTACTCTTTGATAATAAATTTACGTTTTTTAAAATTATGATCGAATTTATTAAAAGATGGTCTAAAGAATTTAATGATCCATACATTCTGAAATCATCATATACTTCCTTGGTTCGACCTAATCTTGAACATGCTAGTCCTGTTTGCCATCTCCATTATAAAATTTACATATAAATAGAATCGAAGCTGTTTAAAATAACTTTCTCAGATTTGCTTTTCGCAATTCGCAATTTGAAACAATTAATTTACCTAAGTGAACTTAAGTGAAGTTTACTTAAGTGAAGTGAAGCGAACAGTTCAACTCCAAAATTTTAAATTCCTTCTTATACATAAAACATTGTGGAATCGTCTGTGAGTTGAGAGAACTAGATCGAAAAACTTTTATGCACTTCTTTTTTAATGTTAATTTCGCATATTTAATCCCACAATATTGTAATACTTTATTTAATTATAATTATACTTTCTTTAATTATTACAATATTGTAATACTTTACTCCTTTAAAAATTATAGTTGTTTCCGTAAATTGCCTGTTTATAGTATATTGTATTGTATCATTTGTAGTGTATCATTTTGTAGAGCTGCAATCAGAGCTGACGCATTTTCCACAACTTATGCAACTTTAACTTATTATAAATAATTAGGAACAACTACTTTATATAGTCCAATATATTATGGAGCCACAGCGCCTCAAAATTAGTATAAGCCTTACGTTGTACAGGACTATGCAAGTAAATATTTGTATTTCTGAATAAAAAAATGAATTTGCAAGAATTATTTTTATTTATATCTTATTATATACTGTGTCCCGAATAATGTTCGTAACTTTAAGGCATGTTAAATCAAATAAAAGTCAGAGGATCTATTTGCATCTATTTCCCAGAAATTGCATTTCTAATCTTCTTCTTCTTCTTATGGTACTGCTGTTCGGCGTAAGCTTTGGTCCTAATCACAACATCTATCCACACATCACGATCTTGAGCAATTGTTTTCCAATTCCTAATCTACAGTGTACGAATATCTTTCTCAATATTATTTAGTTACCTCATACGTAATCTACTTCTAGTTGTTCTTAAATGAGGTCTTAAATCGAAAACCCTCTGTTGTGCCCTGTTTTCAATCATTCTGATCTTGTAGTCTTTGTGCCTTGTAAATTCTGAGAATGTGTTCGTGATTAGTTAGCTCATCCAGTTAGTAATTATTTCTTCAAATATATTCTCCGTTTCCTATTCTTCTGACACAAACATTTTTTGGTAAAATTTTTCTTTCGAAAATTTTTGGGTTGTTTTGGTCTGTTACAGTTATTGTCCGTAACTCGCATCCGTATGTAATTCCGTATGAAAGGTCGTATTATAGTTTTATATATTATGAATTTTGTTTGTCTTTATAAAAATTTGGGCTATAACAACTTTGCAAAGTAGCTCCGATTAGCAGTTTGTATTCTGTGGCACATAGTGAATTACATACCATTGTTACTATTGTTTTGTGATACACGAAACTTGAAACACCATCAAAATATTACTACCCAAGAATGATGTTTCATTCTTCTTCAATTTTCTTCTCGTGACATTTTTAGGTATTTTGTTGTTGTTTAATTTATTTGCAAACCTATTTTCTTGACTTCTCATTAAATTTGAACGAACGGCTCGAACATATTTCTATAATTTCTTGATATGATAGCGATGTCATCATATTAAATATCGTGCTCTCTTTATCGGTTTTTTTAATTGCGCATGGTATTAAATTACCATAAATTCAATTACGTATTGTTAAATAGTTACTTGGAGATCATAGCTAATCTGTATTAAATAGAGTATGTGGAGATCAGCGTTCTACTAATAGCATTTTTCCATATTCAACTTAATTACAAATATTTATTCAACGATTGATCTGTCACTTTGAAATGCACCTTGATATTTTTTATCAAACTTTCCGATAGTCGTTTAATTCTTTTATATATAATGTTTGATAATATTTAAAATGTAGCATTCAGTAACATAATATCTCTATAGTTCTAAAATCCATTTTATCGCCTTTTTTATATATTGGGCATATGAGACCTACATTATATTTTCCGGTGTTTTTTCTTGTCAACATACCAGATTGTAGATATTATATTATGTTGTTTCTCGTGCAGAGTTGTCTCTAAAGCTTTTAGAAGCTTAGAGGATATTTTGTATTCGTTTTCGCCTACAGTTTTGATCATTTTCAGTCTTTCAATAGACTGAATCTAATCATCAATCAATTTAATATACATACAAAAAAAAATTTTTGGGATCTTAGTCAAAAAAAACTTAGACATACGAAAACAACTAAAAAATATCTTATAATTTTCTATAAATAAATGTGGACAAATTCATGATAGAAAAATACATCTCACATTTTTTATATTATGTGAATTCTTATTGTCTGATTTGCGACACATTTTTGTGTGATTTTATAGCACTTGCAACAGAAAACTGAGCAATTGAAAAGCTATCGAACACGAAATTATGAAAATGAGAAATGGTAAATTAAGATCAAAATGAGAAAGTGTAATTAAGATCTAGCTGATATTATGTAATTTAATATAAGTTTATTGTATTTTGTACGTACGATACTGACCATTCTCTCGTTGCCAATAATTAATTGCCTTTGGAGATGCTTCAACATTACATATTAATGTAACATCAGTTCCAACTGGGGCACCAACTAACTGATTTGGTACTTGAACTAATGGATGAACTAAATATGAGAAAAATGTAGAAGAAAACGAAAGATAATTAATATATTTAATATGATATTCATTAATATATAATATGATATTCATTAATATAATATATATGTATGTATATATTATTTAAATTATTTTGGTATGTTCATTTTTTCACCATAGTATGTCATATTAACGTTACTTTTCTAGCAACACGAGCTTTTTTAAAGTTTTCTCTGCTCTGAACTAAAAAAATGCTAATGAAATTTAGCAAAAAATATTTAGGCAGATGTTTTATGTTAACAAAATAGATTTTCTGATTATCATTAATTTTAGATATTTTAAAACTTATTTTGTTTTTTACTTTTAACTGGACGACTTAAATTTTTTAAGAATAAAACAACCTTAGTTGTGTTTTGATTATAAATCAAATAAAACTTACAATGCACTTGGAGTTTCATTCTTTTGCTAACTGTCGGTGGAACTCCATTTGATGCTATACATAAATAAGCTCCCATTTCCGATCGTGTCACTTTAGAGAGCCATAAGATTTCTCCTTCAACTGCAAGAGCTGCAAGTATATTGTAAAAAAATATATATATTTAGCAATAAAAAAATATTTGAAATTAAAATAATAATTTTAGTATTTTAAAATAATTTCGGTGAATTTTATAATTTCTAGAACTATGGGTTGTACATATATTCAAACTATATAATTATATGTACGTTCTTCAAAAGCAGATTTTAACCTTCCACATAACGATTATCAATCCAAAACTTTTTCAAATATTCTATAGTACCATTTAATACTAAGCGTTAAATGTATATTAAATTACAAAATAATAAATATAATTTTAAATATTATATTATATTAATGCGCACATAGTATATTTATATTGTTATAAGTATATCGCCATACATTGCAATATTTCTTTAAAAATATTTCCATTGATAGAATAATTTCTTATAAGTACAATAAAATACATATATGTATGTAAATACGGCGCTTTATAATATACATCTATACTCTTATCATTCATTCATCAGTGATATATACGATATGTAAGTCAACATGTTATTATATAAGTATGTATGTATATCAATATCATATAAATAAAAATTCTTCAAGCGCAACCGTTATGTTCTTTATTTATTTACATTGTTTTGTACTACGCATTATATCCTTAACAATTTTAAATTATCGAGTAAAACAAAATGCAAAAAATTCGTTAAAGAAATTTGTTAGAAAATTTGAAAAAATCAAGTAACATTTTCGTCAATTATAAAGCAACCTTATATTATTAAAAAAAGTTGTTTACAAAAATAAGAGTATAATGTTGAAGCTTTAACTTTTGTGTTAAACTTCAAAAAAATGTTAACAGGTGTTCAAGTTACAGGTGTTTAAAAATAGGAAATTTTCAGTTCTTGACCCCTTACAGCTCCTAAATGGGGGGTGATACAAAAAAAATTTCTGAAATGACTCATACTTATTTTCAAAGTTCTAACTTCTGTCAAAATTTCAAGTTTCCAACTTAAACTGTTTAGAAGATAGAAGGGTTAAAGTATTTTGCAAAATTTGAGTTTCGTATAACGATAAATTAGACACCGTATGCCACAAGTATATATTTATGGTATATATACTTTTAAAGCTAATAAAACCAGTAATCGTTTGGTGTTTTCAAAATGAAGATAGATCTTACACAACTTGTGCTATAACAATTTAAATATAGAGCTTTTTTGAACCTTTGGGGAGTTGTAGCTCCGTAACGGGTGGGGCTACAAAAAAAAGTTATTAAAAATAAAATTAATATTTTTATAAGATCTATAAGCAGCTAAAATTTTATAGCTCTATTTCAAATAAAATGTGGGGATCTAAAATTTTGGTGTTCGAGACCCGAAGTTTTGATCGGAACTCAACCAAAAAAAATAGGGAACCTACAAATTGCTCCCAGAATATTTTGTGTAAATTTCAAGATTCTAGCTTTCTTAGTTTTCGAGTTAGCGTGCTGACGAAAGGACGGACATGGCTCAATCGACTTAGAATTTTTTTTCTGATCCGATCCATACCTTTGAAGGTATATCTAGCTCGCTTATTTCGAGGTGTTACAAACGGAAGAGTAATCTTATTATACCCGATACTTATCGTACGGGTATAATCACAAATACTTCGGCACATAATATGTATATATAATTGACATAGTTCATATACCAAAATTCAATCAACATGACATATTCATATACCAATTAAATCAATAAGTAATGAGTATAAGCCCGTGCATCTATGTCTCTCTAAGTTAGATAGACATATAATTTAACACTACATTTAACACTAATTATACTTACATGTGTATTTGTTTTGTTAAAATTATAACGAAAATTTTTCTGTTGGAACAAATTACAAATCAAGCATTAAATGTGAATTTAACACTATAAATAAATTTTCCTTTCTAATAAAAATACACTAATGTATTTGCTAAACCGCATACAAAGACCTTTATCCATATGTAAAAAAATGGTCAATCGTGCTAAATGTATATGGAATGGAAAATACTTTCTGAACTGTTTCAAGATCTTAATAATGCACGACTCTGACATTTCGCACATGTAAAACGAATTTAAAAAAATAATATCCGTTGTTTTTTTTTGTAAGAATACCGTGGACGCGGATGTAGAAATTTAGTAAAGTTATCAACTATTTAAATTAAATAAATCTTTGCCAATAATATAAATAAATAACGTTAAGTATTCAGTAAATTTTTTCATTATTAAAGTCATATAACTTTCTTGCTAGTATAAATAATTAAATCATTGTTTTAATTTAACAACTATTAACATCACTGTAACAATAAAATTAATTTTTACAATTACATAAAGCAGATTAATTAGTGCTTTAAATTTAAAAATCTCATTTGGGAGCTCAACCGCGATGAACATAATTATATAAATTTGTGAAAATCAGTAATTTCATCAAAGTTGAATCATCCGTATTAAAATTTGAAATCGAAAATAATAAATAACTAAAAAAATTTACACATACCATTTCATATTACAAGACATATTACAAGACATTACAATTGATAAACGTTTAAGAAACTAATACTAATTCGATTTCTCGGTGAATACAAAAAAATTACTAAATAATAATTCCCCTGAATTTTATGTTAAAATTAGGAAACAAAAAAAACAAAGAAGAGTGCAGTAGAATAGACTGTGTCAACTCTGGGATACATGTATTAACGTAATATATCCTGTTTCTATAAAACTTCACCATGTTTTAAAACCTTTCAGATATTTTAGTACCAACGTTAACTACAGCGATATATTTATGTTAATTGTGGAGTTTTATGACAGCTACCCGAATCCATTGCATAAGCACAACCAAATTTTACAGAAGTTGTGGCCTTAAAACTTGATCATCCTTTATAAGATTTCAGACGCCTAGCTTCATTAAGTTCCAAGAGGTACAAGAAGCCTAAACCAGCTGCTTTAGACGAATCAAATTTTACAAAAGTTTTTGGCATATAACTCGACATCTCTTCACTAAAATTTCAGATACCTAGCTTCAATAGACACTGAGTTATTCTCATTTAAACATAGAAGTTGTACGGCAGCTACCCGAACCCGTCGCACCAACACAACAAAATTTTGCAGAAGTTGTTGCCATAAAACTTAATTATCTTTTGCAAGATCTCAGATGCCTAGCTTCATTAAGTTTCAAGAGGTGGAAGGGCTGCTGTAGAAGAGCTGCTCTAGACCAACCAAACTTTACAAAAGCTGTTGACACGTAACTCGACACATTTTCACTAAATTTTAGATTCTTAGCTTTAGCAGACATTGAGTTATTTTCATTTAAAAAGACAAGTTGTATGGCAGCTACCCGAATCTTTCGCACCAGCACAACCAAATATTACAGATTTTGTTGACCTATAATTCGACCCCATTTTGAAAAATTTTAGATAATGAAAATGGGCTAAAGCAATTGGTTGAACAATATACAAGGATCACAGATAGCTCACAAACGCTCATTGATTATATACTCACTGATATTGGTAATAATGATATAATGGTAGAAGTTGTTATAGCAAATAAAGTGTCAGATCATGAGACATTGAAATAGAATAGATCATGAGACAACAATAGAACTTAGAGAAGTAAAGAAAAGAAATATATTATATAACAAAGAAGAATTTGATAGGCATTTAAGAAATGCCGGATTGAATGAATTTTGCCTGGCCAAATGACATTGTTGAGAAGTCGTCAAACTGAGCCAAGATAAATTGCATAACGAAAACATTTCTGTATTTTAAGATTTCTGTGAACCAGAGTACCTTAATCTTAAAATACAGAAAAGTGAAGAATATAAGAAAGCGATGGACAGTGCCGATACAGATAAATGGGATATGTACAGAATAAGGCGAAATATTTATAAGAATATAATAAGAAAGGTTAAAGATGAGTACATAAGAAACAAGGTGATGGCTGCGGCAAAGAATCAAAGAGGTATATGGAGAACATTAAAAGATCTAGTAACTGGGGACAAAAAAACAAAAATGATGAAATAAATTGTATAAAATTTGTGCAGTACGAGGAAAATGATATAATAAAAGGGGCAGAAAGATTAAACGACTTCTTTGTAAATAGTGTTATGAAAATAAATAACGAAATAGAAAAGATAGACTTCCAAGATGTACAACAGACATGCGGAACGAAATTTAAGTTTAAATATTGTAATGTTAAAGATTTGGTTGGTATAATGGAGCAGATGAACCACAAACGAGATGCCTTTGGATTAAGTATAAGTATTTTGTTCAATTCAATCGAGATAATTGGTCCAATCTTGATAAAAATTATGAATCTTTTGCTCCAAAAAGGTGAGTTTCCAAACTGGAAACTGTCGATTAAAATTCCCGTTAAAAAAGTCACAAATTCAGGTAAGGCTGAGGATTTTAGACCCATAAATTTGCTACCAGTATATGAGAAAATATTTGAACGTTTTGTATGAGATCAATTGAGGAATATAGATTATAATGACATATTAATAGAACAACAGTCTGGATTTAGAAGTAATCATTCTTGTGAGGCAGCTATAAATTGGATAATAATGGAATGGAAAAAGTAAGATGATGTGAACAGAATAAGGATTGCTATATTTTTGGATTTGAAGCGAGCACTTGAAATACTAGATAGGAGAATATTAATCAAAACACTTAAATGGTACGGAATTGAGGATAAGGACCAACTTTTGTTTGAATCATACCTTATGGGTAGGACTCAAAGAACAAAAGTTGATGGTCATCTTTCAGATTCCTATACTATCTCGGAAATTGGAAAGTCGAACTTGGTGTACCGCAAGGATCAATACTGGGTGTATTACTTTTCCTGTTATACATAAATGATATAAGTAAAGTACTCGACCATTCAAAAGTAGCATTATTTGCAGACGATGCTCTAATATATTGCGATAGGAATGATAGTTATGAATATATTAGAAACATAAACGATGACCTAAATAACATAGTGAATTGGTTAAATATAAATAAGCTGAAGCTGAATGTTACGAAGACAAAATACATGACAAAATTGAAGAGGTAAATGAATTCAAGTATGAAGTTTGGTTAGATGAAAAACTAAAATTTAATAAGAACGGTGATTAGGTATGCAATAAAATAGAAAAAACGATAGGATTTATGAGCAGAATACGACGGTTTATAAGTACTAAAACAGCAAAAATGTTATACAATGCATTGATTCTACCACATTTTGACTTTTGCTCTACATTATTATTATATGCATCAAACTCGGTAAGGAATAGGCTACAGCTGTTATAAAATAAGGGGAAGATTATAAAATAAGGGAGAATGTTATAAAATAAATGAGAATCATAACGAAAAGATGTAGAAGAACACACATTAGGAACATGATAGATGAATTAAAATGAATGAGTGTAAACCAAAGATTAATATACAATAGTATGATATTTGTGTTCAAATTACGTTATTGCTACGCCCCGAATTACCCACAGAGAGGTACCACTACAGTACAAATTGCATAACCGTATAATTTGAGAGGAGCTTTAGATTAATTTAGATTACTAAAAATGAGAGATAAATTTAGATTACTAAAAATGGGAAAGAGCGGCTTGCAAAGTATGGTAATGTATACAACAGAAATAAGACTCGAACATGATGTTAATAAATTCAAGAAACTAGTAAAGGAATTTGTGATCTCTACCTATGCTTAAAATTATTAAAATTATGTTAAAATCATGCCAATTTAATTTAATTAAAATTATATTGAAAATTATGTTAAAATCACGCTAATTTAATGCCAAAATGAAAATTAAGTTGAATTATATAATTTTAGTTTAATACAATATTAGTCAATTAAGTTAAAGCAATATTTTTATAGTTTTAAATAGTTTTAATTAATTAATGAATTCAATATTATACTAAGGATTATTATAAATTATATAGAGAAATGTTAAAGAAAATTTTCATTTAAAAATAATAGGTTGCAATATAGAAAAGAACTTTTCAAAGTTGAAAAACTAATAAATAAATAAATACCTAGCTTCAGCAGACACTGAGTTATTTCCATATAAAGAAATAAGTTGTACGGCAGCTCCTCGAACCCGACGGCCTGCTGGAGTAGCTAGACGGAAGGAACCCGACAGAAATGCTGGATTTAAGTAACCAAATTAAGAATTTTGCAAGTGTGAAGTGACGTAAAAAAAAAAATTCGGTCCCCTAGCTCCTTTATTTTTTGAGTTATCAGGACAAAATAAAGTTATGAGTTTGAGTTATGAGAAAGACTCAGGACAAAATAAAGTTCATATATATGTTTGTGTTATTTTTTTTAAGAAGATTACTTATTAAAAGTTTTTATAATTATAGGTTTAAAGTTGCAAATAAAAATAAGAAAAATATCATACAAATAGTAAGAAAAGAATATCTTTTCTCAACTCAGATTAAGTTTTATTTTTATTGCGCAAATTCGTAGCCTTAATAAAATGTAGGTAAAAGGAAATATAAAAGAAACGAGACAAGAATTTGATTTTATTATTATTATAAATTTTCTAATTTAATATTAAAAATTAAATTATTTAATTTCTTAATTTTGTTGGTAATGATGACCTGAAACTTTAAAAAGTAAAAGTTTATTTCTTTTGAATTTTGAATCTCCATTTTTCCCTGCTAATTCTAATCTGAAAAGTAAATTAAGAGTAAACATTTTTATTTATTTTAAATTTTATTTTAACCCATTTCCAGTTTTTAAAAGTTATTAATAAAAAATAAAAATTAATTTAAAAATTTAAGTTTTATGGCATCTACGCAAACTTGTTGCACCAGCACAACCAAATTTTATAGAAGTTGTTGCCGTAAGACTTGGTCATTTTTTGTAAGATTCCAGACCCTTAGCTTCATTAAGTTCCAAGAGGTGCAAGAAGCCAAAACCGGCTACTCTAGACCAACCTAAGTTTACAAAAGTTTTTGGCATGTAACTCAACATCTCGTCACAAAATTTCAGACACATGGCCTTAATGGACACTGAGTTATTTACATTTAAAAAGAGAAGTTGTATGGCAGCTAGCCGAATCTGTCGACCCAGCACAACCAAATTTTACTGGTGTTGTTGGCCTGCACCTCGACACAATTTTGCAAAATTTGATATACCTAGCTTCAATATATACTAAGTTATTTCTTTCAAATATTTTTCGTACATGTCCGGCGCAAAAAAAATAATTTAATTTTGAGTTTCAAAAACCACTTTTCCTTCTTCGCTTTTGTTACATATTTCCAAATTTTTTCAACGATATAGAACCCTTCCGGTTCCATATCATTTTACCACAAAAATTTCTTAAAATGATTTATGCTATTTAACGTTTTACATAATTTTGAAAATCTTCCCTTCTTAGAGGGGGTGATTCTTTTTGTTGTGTTTGTTAAAGATGTTGCTGTTGTGGTGATTTTTGCTGTTGACGATGCTGATGATAATGAGTGCTAATGATCATCATCGTTTTTTCCTTTTATTATTTTATTGGAAGACGCACTGACATATTTTCAGAAGTATTGCTTGGATACATGCTGATGAATTCCTAAGTTGTTTTGGTTTTTTTCTTTGAACATGTGAAATTAGACAGTAACTATTCTGAAAAATGTCATTGTATTCATACTAATTTAAAAAGTATTGAAGGTAAATTTAATTTTTTTTTCAAAAAGAACTATAATTTATCAAAATGTCCTTTGATGACAATGTTATAAATTATATTTTTAATTCTTTTCTATTTTAAGATTGGTTTATTCTTCTCATCTTTATTCTTTTCTATTTTAAAATTTGGTTTTGCATTTCCTTTTTTGGTTTTTATTAGACTATAATTTATTAGAATGTCTTTTGGCTACAATGTTGCGAATTCTTTATATTATTTTTTATATTAAGTTAAACTTGGTTAGACTTAATATTTTTTTTTTTGTTTTGGTTTTTATTGAACTATAATTTATTACAATATCTTTTGAATACAATGTTGCGAATTAAAACCTTTTGAAAAGGAAAAATCGATTTTATTCGTTAAATCGTGTTTAGTTTCTTTACGTCAAAATATGTCCAAAAAAATATTTTACAAAAATTTCTGGATTGAAATTCAGTAAATTCAGAAATAATACGGTATCTAAAAAAATGTCAGATTGACTTTCGTAAAACGGTATTATTTACGTATAAATTTTTTACATTAAACTTGTACCAGTTAAGGCAGATCCAATAAATTGGATCAAAGGTGCTATACATGACATTGTAAAAGATGGCAAAAAAACGTATATCCAGAAGATATGATTGGAATAACATTTTGCATGGAGAGCTTTGAAGAACGAGGCGCTTCATTCCTAAGTTTTAAATTGGCGAGTGATGTAAAATTTTCAGATATTTGGGACATATGTAATATCGAAAGTTTTTCAAATCAATTCAAAGGGTAAGTACAACATTAATTTAATGAACTTTAACGCTTTAATATGTTAACTTTTTATTTACTTTCTCTTTTATATTTACAGGGTTAAGTACGGACAAAATTTGCATGGAAATTACACATGTCAGATTACCTATTGGAAGCGGAAGGAGTAAAAAGTTTATAAGTTTTGAACAGGAATCTGAAAAGAAAAAAGGAATTATTTTTATCAAAAACGAGGAAGAATACAGTTGCCTTTGTCAACTCTTAGATACCCTTACGAATAGTTAGCATGTTCATAGCCTGTCACTCCGTTTAAGTATAATATCATTTTTTTTATTTTTCGGCATTTTAAAATAATTTGGGTGATTTCTATAATTTCTAGAACTATGGGCTGTAGATATATTCAAAATATATGTTTAAAAGCAGATTCTAACCTTCCACATAATGATTACCAATCCAAAACTTTTCCAAATATGCTATAGTACCTTTTAATAGTAAGCGGCAAATTTATAAAAACTTATACTATACATATGTATTATATATCATTCATTCATCAGTGACATATACGATATGTAAATAAACATGAGTTATATAAGTATGTATACTAATATCATATAAATATAAATTCTTCAAGCAATCGTTATATTATTTATTTATTTAATTTTTTTTTGTACTACGCATCATCCCCAAAAATTTCAAATTATCGAGTAAAAAAAATGCAAGAAAATTGTTAAAAAAATTTGTTAGAAAAATTTAGAAAAATGAAGTCACACTTTCGTCAATTTTAAGTTAACACTATTTTATTAAAAAAAGCTGTTAATAGAAATAAACACATACTGTTGAAGCTTTAATTTTTGTATATTACTTCAAAAAAAATTGGATAGGTGTTCAAGTTACAGGTGTTTAAAAATAAGGAATTTTTAGATTTTGACCCCATACAGCTCCGAAACGGGAGGCGATACAAAAATATTTTCTGAAATGACTCTTACTTATTTTTAAAGACCTCATTTCTCTCAAAATTTAAACCGTTTGGAAGATAGAAGGAGTCAAGAATTTTGCAAAATTTAAGTTGCGCATAATGGTAAATTAAGACACCGTATGCCACAAGTTTATATTTATTGTATATATATTTTTAAAGCTTATAAAAGCAGTAAATGTTTGGCGTATTCAAATTGAAGATATACTTTATACAACTTGTGTTATAACAATTTAAATATAGAGCTTGTACGAACTTTGGGGAGCTGTAGCTCCGTAACGGGTGGGACAACAGAAAAAAATTCTAAATAATAAAATTAATATTTTTATGATATCTATCAGCAGTTAAAATTTCATGGCTCTATTTAAAAAAAATGTGGGGATCGAAAAGTTGTGTTCGAGAGCTACCCGAAGTTTTGGTCGGATCTCAACCAAAAAAAAGAGGAAACCTACAAATTGATGTAAGAATATTTTGTGTCCCTGTCCTGTCCTTGTCCTTGTTTTAAATTTGTATATTAAACAAGAAAGAAATTGTGTCAACAGAAATAAAACAACATGAGCCAAATTTATGTGTCATTGAACAAAGATGTCACTTGTACATTAAAAACCTTCCTTAATTTTTTGTTGTTATGAAAAAACTTATGGTTATAGAAAAAAAGAATTTAAAAAATAATTTATAATATAAAATCTTAATGAAGTACATTTTAGCATTAACAAACACATTTAAAAATATTATTTTCATTACCCACGACGGACAACAGACTGATCACCAATATTATTAAACTATATATTAATTGAAACTGCCATTATAATAATGGCAGTTATAGATAATAGACAATATAAAATTTTTAGATTCGCTCAATTATTTTCCAATGACACCAACAAAGTTGCCAAAAACATTTGATTTATCAACAACACTAAAAGAGGGTTATTTTCCTCTTTTATTTAACACGATAAAAAAATAAAAATTATAGTGGAAGTTCACCCGAAATTAAATATTATTTCTACACAATGAAAGAATATGAATGAAAGCAATTTTTAAAATAGTATGAAGAAAATGAAAGCAGCAAATTTAATATGCAAAATGAGATTCTGGAATACTGTACTAATGACATTAGAATTTGACTGAAGCGTGCGTTTATTTTAGAAAAATGTTATTTAGAAGATTGTAGAAACCCTTTTCGAAGCGATTGCAATAGCATCTGCTTGTAACCTTGCATATCGTGGGAATTTTCTAAAACCTAATACAATAGGTCTCATTCCTAAAGATGGATACAGACTTGCAGATATACAGTCGAAAATTGACATATAGTGGTTAATTTGGGAACACGAATCACGAAAAATTAATTTACAATGTGTATTAAATGGTAGAGAAAAAATTGTTGGAAGTTTTCAAGTAGATGATATATTTGATATGATATATTTCATGTTTATGGATCCAAAATATTTAACCAGCAATGGAGACGTGGAATGATGATAGCCTTAACCAAAGGTATGAAATAACAGTAGTTAAATGAGAGCATTTAAATCAGAGCATCCGGAGTGGTTAAATCAGAGCATCCGGAGTAGTTAAATCAGAGCATCCAGGATATAATTTTAGAATTTGCCAATGTGCATTTCGCGAGCAAATAAGATGTAATAGAAATATAGACTACTTGCGAAATCATCCATTAAATAATCGTCTAAATTCGAGAGATGCATTTTATAGTGGAAGAACTCGAAATATGCATACATACTATAAATGTAAAGCCCGACAAAAAATAAAATATATAGATGTATGTTCTTTGTTCTTCTCGAAAAGGGATTCCACCTGGACATGGTGGGAGGGCTGAGTAGAACCAATGATCCTGTAGGCGATGTCGGAGATTATGTGTCATCCCTGGGGATTTCACACTATCAATAAGTTCAACCATACCGATAAGGCTGCAGAGGAGATCCGAAACCAAGAGAATTCCGCCACTTGTAAGCTAAGGTGTCCAGGTACCGTGCCGAGAGCTGAATGGCCAGTAAGTGGTTAAAGATAATTGGTCGCGAACGGTCTGCTTCGATGCTCAGGCAAGGTCGGTTGTAATTAAGTGCCTTATCCCGGTAAGGCGGCAATGCCGGGATGGACCGCTTTTTCCGGCCACATTCGTGGGACCAAAACTAAATATTACTAAATTAGACAAGGAAGTCAAGATGGGGAGCTCATCGGAAGATGAGGTTTTAGCGTATAGCCAAGGGACGCTAATTATTGGCATTGCGAGTACCAGCCATAGTATACCAATGCCAGGTCAATCTAAAACTGTTGTCGTCAACAATGGTTAGGACGGCAAGAAGAAAAATCATAAGAGACACAATTCCGTTGGGGTAGTCATGAAAGAAAAGTACAACAGGGCTCTTTTCATTCTCAACAAGATGGCTGAGAATGAAAAAGCACGTTCTGTTCTTGAGAAGGTTGCTGCGGATAGAGTTAAGTACCAGCTTGTCGTAGATGACTATCTAAAGGTGTAAGCGGGTAACGACTGTAGTAAGAGTATGCCTGGTACAACAACAGGAAAGAAGCATAACAGATTTTAAGATGAGATCAACAACGCAGATAAGAGGGTCAATAGAAAATGGGGCTCTAGCGCATTGGCACTAGGAGGCACTAAGTGTGCGAGGGAACCCAAGCAGAGAAAGGCTACTTCTGAAGGTGGTGCGAAGAATAGGCAATCCTTTAAAGAAGTAGCTATCAATCACCTAAACGTGGCACTGATAGATGCGATATCGAACAGTGGGAAGCCAATCACGGATTGATGGAGCGAAATAAAAGCTCACCTATCCGGGATGGTATTGGAACACTTTTTGGAGCACCCGGAGGGACCTCTCATATCGTTCCACTGTGCGTACGTGTTGAGAGGTTGCAGGGTTGTCGAAATGCGAAGATCAGGTGTCTCTGGATTTCCTCAGCAAATTCATCGCTAAGGCTAGTGATAAATGGGTTGGCTTGAAGCTCAAGCTTATCCCGGCTGGGGAAATTCTAAAGAGACCTGGGGCGCGTTTGGTTACCAAATATCAGCGTGGACAATGGAAAGGTTCTTCAATAAGCTGAAGAATCCGAAGATCCAGATGGAAAACTGGAGGATTAGAAAGGCTTTGGGCAAAAAAACAATAAGTCCTTTCTGCTTATGTTTAATGAAGAGTGCCTAGTGGAACTTGAGAAGGCTGATTATAAGACGAGGTTTGCAATAAGGTATGCCAAACTAACAATTTTCAGGGCTCCAGCGGACGAAGAGGGTCCAGAGGAGGATCCAGCTTCTAAGCTGATAGAGGATCCCACGATCGACAGAGATCTCCTTAAACAGAATCCTGCACCAGGTGGGGGTGCGGTTAGGGGTAATGATGCTAAAGGTAGTGCAGATTAATCTCAGGCACTCGAGGAGTGCCTTGGATAATCTGCTGATTTTCCTGAACGAGGAAAACATAGACATCAGCCTCATTCAAGAACCTTGGGTCAGAGGTACTGAGATCAAGGGATCTCAGTATAAGGAACATCATATAAGGGACATCATAAAGATTACAATCTTTTCACAAAAAAGATACAGGTAAACCTACAGCTTGTATTTTAGTGAAAAAACAATTCAATGCTTTTCTTCACCCCGATTTTAGCTCATCCGATTTGACTGTCGTCAAGTTAGAAGGGCTTGGTGAAAAAGGGCTCATGACGATCCGTCACCCCCAAAATTCTACAGAAATTCTAAAAGAACTGACTGTGTAAAATTCAGCCGAATTATATAGTCAAAACTAAATAATGTACCCAACATCAAAATTGAAACGATCGAAAAACTGGATACAAAGATTGAAACTTTTGAAAAGGCAATGGGTGCAGCCTTTAAAGCCGGGTCCAATTAGTCGCGAAAAGAAAACCTATCTATCACAGATACACAGATAGCTCACAAACGCTCATTGATTATATACTCACTGATATTGGTAATAATGATATAATGGTAGAAGTTGATATAGCAAATAAAGTGTCAGATCATGAGACATTGAAATAGAATAGATCATGAGACAAAAATAGAACTTAGAGAAGTAAAGAAAAGAAATATATTATATAACAAAGAAGAATTTGATAGGCATTTAAGAAATGCCAGATTGAATGAATTTTGCCTGGCCAAATGACATTGTTGAGAAGTCGTCAAACTGAGCCAAGATAAATTGCATAACGAAAACATTTCTGTATTTTAAGATTTCTGTGAACCAGAGTACCTTAATCTTAAAATACAGAAAAGTGAAGAATATAAGAAAGCGATGGACAGTGCCGATACAGATAAATGGGATATGTACAGAATAAGGCGAAATATTTATAAGAATATAATAAGAAAGGTTAAAGATGAGTACATAAGAAACAAGGTGATGGCTGCGGCAAAGAATCAAAGAGGTATATGGAGAACATTAAAAGATCTAGTAACTGGGGACAAAAAAACAAAAATGATGAAATAAATTGTATAAAATTTGGGCAGTACGAGGAAAATGATATAATAAAAGGGGCAGAAAGATTAAACGACTTCTTTGTAAATAGTGTTATGAAAATAAATAACGAAATAGAAAAGATAGACTTCCAAGATGTACAACAGACATGCGGAACGAAATTTAAGTTTAAATATTGTAATGTTAAAGATTTGGTTGGTATAATGGAGCAGATGAACCACAAACGAGATGCCTTTGGATTAAGTATAAGTATTTTGTTCAATTCAATCGAGATAATTGGTCCAATCTTGATAAAAATTATGAATCTTTTGCTCCAAAAAGGTGAGTTTCCAAACTGGAAACTGTCGATTAAAATTCCCGTTAAAAAAGTCACAAATTCAGTTAAGGCTGAGGATTTTAGACCCATAAATTTGCTACCAGTATATGAGAAAATATTTGAACGTTTTGTATGAGATCAATTGAGGAATATAGATTATAATGACATATTAATAGAACAACAGTCTGGATTTAGAAGTAATCATTCTTGTGAGGCAGCTATAAATTGGATAATAATGGAATGGAAAAAGTAAGATGATGTGAACAGAATAAGGATTGCTATATTTTTGGATTTGAAGCGAGCACTTGAAATACTAGATAGGAGAATATTAATCAAAACACTTAAATGGTACGGAATTGAGGATAAGGACCAACTTTTGTTTGAATCATACCTTATGGGTAGGACTCAAAGAACAAAAGTTGATGGTCATCTTTCAGATTCCTATACTATCTCGGAAATTGGAAAGTCGAACTTGGTGTACCGCAAGGATCAATACTGGGTGTATTACTTTTCCTGTTATACATAAATGATATAAGTAAAGTACTCGACCATTCAAAAGTAGCATTATTTGCAGACGATGCTCTAATATATTGCGATAGGAATGATAGTTATGAATATATTAGAAACATAAACGATGACCTAAATAACATAGTGAATTGGTTAAATATAAATAAGCTGAAGCTGAATGTTACGAAGACAAAATACATGACAAAATTGAAGAGGTAAATGAATTCAAGTATCAAGTTTGGTTAGATGAAAAACTAAAATTTAATAAGAACGGTGATTAGGTATGCAATAAAATAGAAAAAACGATAGGATTTATGAGCAGAATACGACGGTTTATAAGTACTAAAACAGCAAAAATGTTATACAATGCATTGATTCTACCACATTTTGACTTTTGCTCTACATTATTATTATATGCATCAAACTCGGTAAGGAATAGGCTACAGCTGTTATAAAATAAGGGGAAGATTATAAAATAAGGGAGAATGTTATAAAATAAATGAGAATCATAACGAAAAGATGTAGAAGAACACACATTAGGAACATGATAGATGAATTAAAATGAATGAGTGTAAACCAAAGATTAATATACAATAGTATGATATTTGTGTTCAAATTACGTTATTGCTACGCCCCGAATTACCCACAGAGAGGTACCACTACAGTACAAATTGCATAACCGTATAATTTGAGAGGAGCTTTAGATTAATTTAGATTACTAAAAATGAGAGATAAATTTAGATTACTAAAAATGGGAAAGAGCGGCTTGCAAAGTATGGTAATGTATACAACAGAAATAAGACTCGAACATGATGTTAATAAATTCAAGAAACTAGTAAAGGAATTTGTGATCTCTACCTATGCTTAAAATTATTAAAATTATGTTAAAATCATGCCAATTTAATTTAATTAAAATTATATTGAAAATTATGTTAAAATCACGCTAATTTAATGCCAAAATGAAAATTAAGTTGAATTATATAATTTTAGTTTAATACAATATTAGTCAATTAAGTTAAAGCAATATTTTTATAGTTTTAAATAGTTTTAATTAATTAATGAATTCAATATTATACTAAGGATTATTATAAATTATATAGAGAAATGTTAAAGAAAATTTTCATTTAAAAATAATAGGTTGCAATATAGAAAAGAACTTTTCAAAGTTGAAAAACTAATAAATAAATAAATACCTAGCTTCAGCAGACACTGAGTTATTTCCATATAAAGAAATAAGTTGTACGGCAGCTCCTCGAACCCGACGGCCTGCTGGAGTAGCTAGACGGAAGGAACCCGACAGAAATGCTGGATTTAAGTAACCAAATTAAGAATTTTGCAAGTGTGAAGTGACGTAAAAAAAAAAATTCGGTCCCCTAGCTCCTTTATTTTTTGAGTTATCAGGACAAAATAAAGTTATGAGTTTGAGTTATGAGAAAGACTCAGGACAAAATAAAGTTCATATATATGTTTGTGTTATTTTTTTTAAGAAGATTACTTATTAAAAGTTTTTATAATTATATGTTTAAAGTTGCAAATAAAAATAAGAAAAATATCATACAAATAGTAAGAAAAGAATATCTTTTCTCAACTCAGATTAAGTTTTATTTTTATTGCGCAAATTCGTAGCCTTAATAAAATGTAGGTAAAAGGAAATATAAAAGAAACGAGACAAGAATTTGATTTTATTATTATTATAAATTTTCTAATTTAATATTAAAAATTAAATTATTTAATTTCTTAATTTTGTTGGTAATGATGACCTGAAACTTTAAAAAGTAAAAGTTTATTTCTTTTGAATTTTGAATCTCCATTTTTCCCTGCTAATTCTAATCTGAAAAGTAAATTAAGAGTAAACATTTTTATTTATTTTAAATTTTATTTTAACCCATTTCCAGTTTTTAAAAGTTATTAATAAAAAATAAAAATTAATTTAAAAATTTAAGTTTTATGGCATCTACGCAAACTTGTTGCACCAGCACAACCAAATTTTATAGAAGTTGTTGCCGTAAGACTTGGTCATTTTTTGTAAGATTCCAGACCCTTAGCTTCATTAAGTTCCAAGAGGTGCAAGAAGCCAAAACCGGCTACTCTAGACCAACCTAAGTTTACAAAAGTTTTTGGCATGTAACTCAACATCTCGTCACAAAATTTCAGACACATGGCCTTAATGGACACTGAGTTATTTACATTTAAAAAGAGAAGTTGTATGGCAGCTAGCCGAATCTGTCGACCCAGCACAACCAAATTTTACTGGTGTTGTTGGCCTGCACCTCGACACAATTTTGCAAAATTTGATATACCTAGCTTCAATATATACTAAGTTATTTCTTTCAAATATTTTTCGTACATGTCCGGCGCAAAAAAAATAATTTAATTTTGAGTTTCAAAAACCACTTTTCCTTCTTCGCTTTTGTTACATATTTCCAAATTTTTTCAACGATATAGAACCCTTCCGGTTCCATATCATTTTGCCACAAAAATTTCTTAAAATGATTTATGCTATTTAACGTTTTACATAATTTTGAAAATCTTCCCTTCTTAGAGGGGGTGATTCTTTTTGTTGTGTTTGTTAAAGATGTTGCTGTTGTGGTGATTTTTGCTGTTGACGATGCTGATGATAATGAGTGCTAATGATCATCATCGTTTTTTCCTTTTATTATTTTTATTGGAAGACGCACTGACATATTTTCAGAAGTATTGCTTGGATACATGCTGATGAATTCCTAAGTTGTTTTGGTTTTTTTCTTTGAACATGTGAAATTAGACAGTAACTATTCTGAAAAATGTCATTGTATTCATACTAATTTAAAAAGTATTGAAGGTAAATTTAATTTTTTTTTCAAAAAGAACTATAATTTATCAAAATGTCCTTTGATGACAATGTTATAAATTATATTTTTAATTCTTTTCTATTTTAAGATTGGTTTATTCTTCTCATCTTTATTCTTTTCTATTTTAAAATTTGGTTTTGCATTTCCTTTTTTGGTTTTTATTAGACTATAATTTATTAGAATGTCTTTTGGCTACAATGTTGCGAATTCTTTATATTATTTTTTATATTAAGTTAAACTTGGTTAGACTTAATATTTTTTTTTTTGTTTTGGTTTTTATTGAACTATAATTTATTACAATATCTTTTGAATACAATGTTGCGAATTAAAACCTTTTGAAAAGGAAAAATCGATTTTATTCGTTAAATCGTGTTTAGTTTCTTTACGTCAAAATATGTCCAAAAAAATATTTTACAAAAATTTCTGGATTGAAATTCAGTAAATTCAGAAATAATACGGTATCTAAAAAAATGTCAGATTGACTTTCGTAAAACGGTATTATTTACGTATAAATTTTTTACATTAAACTTGTACCAGTTAAGGCAGATCCAATAAATTGGATCAAAGGTGCTATACATGACATTGTAAAAGATGGCAAAAAAACGTATATCCAGAAGATATGATTGGAATAACATTTTGCATGGAGAGCTTTGAAGAACGAGGCGCTTCATTCCTAAGTTTTAAATTGGCGAGTGATGTAAAATTTTCAGATATTTGGGACATATGTAATATCGAAAGTTTTTCAAATCAATTCAAAGGGTAAGTACAACATTAATTTGATGAACTTTAACGCTTTAATATGTTAACTTTTTATTTACTTTCTCTTTTATATTTACAGGGTTAAGTACGAACAAAATTTGCATGGAAATTACACATGTCAGATTACCTATTGGAAGCGGAAGGAGTAAAAAGTTTATAAGTTTTGAACAGGAATCTGAAAAGAAAAAAGGAATTATTTTTATCAAAAACGAGGAAGAATACAGTTGCCTTTGTCAACTCTTAGATACCCTTACGAATAGTTAGCATGTTCATAGCCTGTCACTCTGTTTAAGTATAATATCATTTTTTTTATTTTTCGGCATTTTAAAATAATTTGGGTGATTTCTATAATTTCTAGAACTATGGGCTGTAGATATATTCAAAATATATGTTTACACATTCTTTAAAAGCAGATTCTAACCTTCCACATAATGATTACCAATCCAAAACTTTTCCAAATATGCTATAGTACCTTTTAATAGTAAGCGGCAAATTTATAAAAACTTATACTATACATATGTATTATATATCATTCATTCATCAGTGACATATACGATATGTAAATAAACATGAGTTATATAAGTATGTATACTAATATCATATAAATATAAATTCTTCAAGCAATCGTTATATTATTTATTTATTTAATTTTTTTTTGTACTACGCATCATCCCCAAAAATTTCAAATTATCGAGTAAAAAAAATGCAAGAAAATTGTTAAAAAAATTTGTTAGAAAAATTTAGAAAAATGAAGTCACACTTTCGTCAATTTTAAGTTAACACTATTTTATTAAAAAAAGCTGTTAATAGAAATAAACACATACTGTTGAAGCTTTAATTTTTGTATATTACTTCAAAAAAAATTGGATAGGTGTTCAAGTTACAGGTGTTTAAAAATAAGGAATTTTTAGATTTTGACCCCATACAGCTCCGAAACGGGAGGCGATACAAAAATATTTTCTGAAATGACTCTTACTTATTTTTAAAGACCTCATTTCTCTCAAAATTTAAACCGTTTGGAAGATAGAAGGAGTCAAGAATTTTGCAAAATTTAAGTTACGCATAATGGTAAATTAAGACACCGTATGCCACAAGTTTATATTTATTGTATATATATTTTTAAAGCTTATAAAAGCAGTAAATGTTTGGCGTATTCAAATTGAAGATATACTTTATACAACTTGTGTTATAACAATTTAAATATAGAGCTTGTACGAACTTTGGGGAGCTGTAGCTCCGTAACGGGTGGGACAACAGAAAAAAATTCTAAATAATAAAATTAATATTTTTATGATATCTATCAGCAGTTAAAATTTCATGGCTCTATTTAAAAAAAATGTGGGGATCGAAAAGTTGTGTTCGAGAGCTACCCGAAGTTTTGGTCGGATCTCAACCAAAAAAAAGAGGAAACCTACAAATTGATGTAAGAATATTTTGTGTCCCTGTCCTGTCCTTGTCCTTGTTTTAAATTTGTATATTAAACAAGAAAGAAATTGTGTCAACAGAAATAAAACAACATGAGCCAAATTTATGTGTCATTGAACAAAGATGTCACTTGTACATTAAAAACCTTCCTTAATTTTTTGTTGTTATGAAAAAACTTATGGTTATAGAAAAAAAGAATTTAAAAAATAATTTATAATATAAAATCTTAATGAAGTACATTTTAGCATTAACAAACACATTTAAAAATATTATTTTCATTACCCACGACGGACAACAGACTGATCACCAATATTATTAAACTATATATTAATTGAAACTGCCATTATAATAATGGCAGTTATAGATAATAGACAATATAAAATTTTTAGATTCGCTCAATTATTTTCCAATGACACCAACAAAGTTGCCAAAAACATTTGATTTATCAACAACACTAAAAGAGGGTTATTTTCCTCTTTTATTTAACACGATAAAAAAATAAAAATTATAGTGGAAGTTCACCCGAAATTAAATATTATTTCTACACAATGAAAGAATATGAATGAAAGCAATTTTTAAAATAGTATGAAGAAAATGAAAGCAGCAAATTTAATATGCAAAATGAGATTCTGGAATACTGTACTAATGACATTAGAATTTGACTGAAGCGTGCGTTTATTTTAGAAAAATGTTATTTAGAAGATTGTAGAAACCCTTTTCGAAGCGATTGCAATAGCATCTGCTTGTAACCTTGCATATCGTGGGAATTTTCTAAAACCTAATACAATAGGTCTCATTCCTAAAGATGGATACAGACTTGCAGATATACAGTCGAAAATTGACATATAGTGGTTAATTTGGGAACACGAATCACGAAAAATTAATTTACAATGTGTATTAAATGGTAGAGAAAAAATTGTTGGAAGTTTTCAAGTAGATGATATATTTGATATGATATATTTCATGTTTATGGATCCAAAATATTTAACCAGCAATGGAGACGTGGAATGATGATAGCCTTAACCAAAGGTATGAAATAACAGTAGTTAAATGAGAGCATTTAAATCAGAGCATCCGGAGTGGTTAAATCAGAGCATCCGGAGTAGTTAAATCAGAGCATCCAGGATATAATTTTAGAATTTGCCAATGTGCATTTCGCGAGCAAATAAGATGTAATAGAAATATAGACTACTTGCGAAATCATCCATTAAATAATCGTCTAAATTCGAGAGATGCATTTTATAGTGGAAGAACTCGAAATATGCATACATACTATAAATGTAAAGCCCGACAAAAAATAAAATATATAGATGTATGTTCTTTGTTCTTCTCGAAAAGGGATTCCACCTGGACATGGTGGGAGGGCTGAGTAGAACCAATGATCCTGTAGGCGATGTCGGAGATTATGTGTCATCCCTGGGGATTTCACACTATCAATAAGTTCAACCATACCGATAAGGCTGCAGAGGAGATCCGAAACCAAGAGAATTCCGCCACTTGTAAGCTAAGGTGTCCAGGTACCGTGCCGAGAGCTGAATGGCCAGTAAGTGGTTAAAGATAATTGGTCGCGAACGGTCTGCTTCGATGCTCAGGCAAGGTCGGTTGTAATTAAGTGCCTTATCCCGGTAAGGCGGCAATGCCGGGATGGACCGCTTTTTCCGGCCACATTCGTGGGACCAAAACTAAATATTACTAAATTAGACAAGGAAGTCAAGATGGGGAGCTCATCGGAAGATGAGGTTTTAGCGTATAGCCAAGGGACGCTAATTATTGGCATTGCGAGTACCAGCCATAGTATACCAATGCCAGGTCAATCTAAAACTGTTGTCGTCAACAATGGTTAGGACGGCAAGAAGAAAAATCATAAGAGACACAATTCCGTTGGGGTAGTCATGAAAGAAAAGTACAACAGGGCTCTTTTCATTCTCAACAAGATGGCTGAGAATGAAAAAGCACGTTCTGTTCTTGAGAAGGTTGCTGCGGATAGAGTTAAGTACTAGCTTGTCGTAGATGACTATCTAAAGGTGTAAGCGGGTAACGACTGTAGTAAGAGTATGCCTGGTACAACAACAGGAAAGAAGCATAACAGATTTTAAGATGAGATCAACAACGCAGATAAGAGGGTCAATAGAAAATGGGGCTCTAGCGCATTGGCACTAGGAGGCACTAAGTGTGCGAGGGAACCCAAGCAGAGAAAGGCTACTTCTGAAGGTGGTGCGAAGAATAGGCAATCCTTTAAAGAAGTAGCTATCAATCACCTAAACGTGGCACTGATAGATGCGATATCGAACAGTGGGAAGCCAATCACGGATTGATGGAGCGAAATAAAAGCTCACCTATCCGGGATGGTATTGGAACACTTTTTGGAGCACCCGGAGGGACCTCTCATATCGTTCCACTGTGCGTACGTGTTGAGAGGTTGCAGGGTTGTCGAAATGCGAAGATCAGGTGTCTCTGGATTTCCTCAGCAAATTCATCGCTAAGGCTAGTGATAAATGGGTTGGCTTGAAGCTCAAGCTTATCCCGGCTGGGGAAATTCTAAAGAGACCTGGGGCGCGTTTGGTTACCAAATATCAGCGTGGACAATGGAAAGGTTCTTCAATAAGCTGAAGAATCCGAAGATCCAGATGGAAAACTGGAGGATTAGAAAGGCTTTGGGCAAAAAAACAATAAGTCCTTTCTGCTTATGTTTAATGAAGAGTGCCTAGTGGAACTTGAGAAGGCTGATTATAAGACGAGGTTTGCAATAAGGTATGCCAAACTAACAATTTTCAGGGCTCCAGCGGACGAAGAGGGTCCAGAGGAGGATCCAGCTTCTAAGCTGATAGAGGATCCCACGATCGACAGAGATCTCCTTAAACAGAATCCTGCACCAGGTGGGGGTGCGGTTAGGGGTAATGATGCTAAAGGTAGTGCAGATTAATCTCAGGCACTCGAGGAGTGCCTTGGATAATCTGCTGATTTTCCTGAACGAGGAAAACATAGACATCAGCCTCATTCAAGAACCTTGGGTCAGAGGTACTGAGATCAAGGGATCTCAGTATAAGGAACATCATATAAGGGACAACATAAAGATTACAATCTTTTCACAAAAAAGATACAGGTAAACCTACAGCTTGTATTTTAGTGAAAAAACAATTCAATGCTTTTCTTCACCCCGATTTTAGCTCATCCGATTTGACTGTCGTCAAGTTAGAAGGGCTTGGTGAAAAAGGGCTCATGACGATCCGTCACCCCCAAAATTCTACAGAAATTCTAAAAGAACTGACTGGGTAAAATTCAGCCGAATTATATAGTCAAAACTAAATAATGTACCCAACATCAAAATTGAAACGATCGAAAAACTGGATACAAAGATTGAAACTTTTGAAAAGGCAATGGGTGTAGCCTTTAAAGCCGGGTCCAATTAGTCGCGAAAAGAAAACCTATCCTTCTAAGTGGAGCCAAGACTTAGCCTGCCTTAAAAGTCTGACTAGGTCCATTTTCAACATTTGCTATAAACATAAATTATTTAGGCAACCTTGCAAGGATTGCCTAAAAGTATATAAGAAAGTCATCAAAGAAGCCAAGCGGCATACTTGGATTGAATTTTGTCAATCTATCCAAACTACGAAGAATTCAGCTAGAATCTATAAAATTCTGTCCAATGATAGACCCTGTCCGTCCTTAATCAAAAGAACGGACGGGAGCTGGGCTAATTCTTCAGCTGAATCTCTAGAACTGTTAATTAACACCCATTTTCCCGTAGGCAGTAATGATAACTGTTATGTAACTGCACCCAATGGAGGTCCTTTAGTCCAAGGAAGCTCATGGGATGAAGTAAGTAAAATCTCAGGAAAAGGTTTCTTGGCCTATTAAAAGTTTTTCTCCAAATAAATCGCCTGACTTGGATGGCGTAATTCCGATTATGTTGCAAAAGTTCTTAAT
The DNA here is from genome assembly GCA_947095535.1 of Poecilobothrus nobilitatus. NCBI lineage: Eukaryota > Metazoa > Arthropoda > Insecta > Diptera > Dolichopodidae > Poecilobothrus > Poecilobothrus nobilitatus. Next base: position 130,270,511 of record OX352772.1, on the reverse strand, counting down.
GCTGTCGACATTGTGGCTTGTCGCCATTTTCAGTAGCTGTTTAAAACTTAATCATGTTCCCAGCAGTTGGAAGAGAGTCCAAGTAGTCTTTATTCCAAAGGCAGGTAGAAGGGGCCACGAGTCTGCGAAAGACGCAGGCCACTTAACCTGTCCTCCTTTCTTTTAAAACCTTGGAGCCTATTTTAGACTACTAAATTAGACAACGCTTTGAGGGAACTCAAGTATCGAAATCCAAACATGCGTACTTAAAAGGTAGGACCACAAAAACGGCTCTCCATGAAGTGGTCAGCACAGTTGAACATTCCATTTACTATAAAAAATACACCTTAGCCACCTTCTTAGATAGTGAAGGTGCTTTTAATAATGTCAACACCAAACCCATTGAAGAACCTCTCACCCAGGTGGGAACAGAGCAGTTTCTGAAGCGTTGGATTATCTCCATGCTTAGTTCCCGAATAATTCACGCGAAAATGGGAACAGCAGTATCACTAAATTAGTCAACAGGGGTACACCACAGGTAGGTGTAATATCATCTTTGCTATGGCTAATGGTTAAAAACAAAATTTTAATGACACTTACTGCGTTTATTTTATAGTTTATATTCGTGATTAGTGAGATCATGAATAGAGCTCTAAGCAAGGTTCACAACTGGGATACAAGTTGTGGCCTAGGTGTCAACTCAGAGAAGACTGAAATGGTACTCTTCACGACAAGATCCAAAATACCTACTTTTGTCCTTCCAAAACTCAATAATTATACTTATACTGACTACCAGCGCTAAGTATCTAGGCGTTATACTAGACTCGAAGCTCTCTTAAAAATTTAACATTGAGCATAGAATTAAGAAGGCTTATGCAGCCAAAGATGGCGCTTTGGACGTGTCACAGCCGTGGTTCGTCCAATTCTAACCTATGGATTGCTGGTGAATGGTAATCGCTGGTGATCGCAGCGATCAATCGGAAATCGGCATCAGTGGGCATTACAGGAGCACTGTGATCGTGTCCTAGTGATGCTCTGAATACTATTTTATTTCTTTTACCCCCGAATCGATACATTAAGTGTGTCGCAACGTGTAGTGCAGTACGACTCAGAGGATCTGGGTGGCTTGCTACTAAACTATATGGCCACGGTAATAATCTAGAGATATTGTCAAGGGACTTTCTACCAGCCCTGACTGACTACACTGTTCCCAAACAAAACTTCGGGAAACACTTAGCCGTAGAATTTCCGTCTAGAGCGGAATGGAGGGCCGGAGATGTGACAAAGAACTACGACGTCACTGTCTTCACCGACAGATCCAAGATGAAGGAAGGAGTCGGTGCTGGTCCTTTCTCTGAGAAACTCAACATTTCAAAATCCTACAGGCTGCCCAACACAGCTAGAATCTTCCACGCGAAGATACTAGCAGTTAGAGAGGCTGCTCGAATTCTGATCGGAAACAACACACAAATGAGAACGGTCGCCACTGAGGTGGACAGTCAATCCGCGATTAAAGCCATTAACGTGCAACCTCATTGCAACTTCAGAGTTTGTTAGACAGTGCCAAGAGGAGCTTGCCCTAACAAGCGAAAGGTTAAATATAAACTTCTTGTGGGTTCCTGGGCATAGTAATATTGAAGGAAATGAAAAAGCTCACGAACCAGCAAAAAAAGGAGCTACTCAGAACACTAACTCTCCGGATGGAGTCAGTTGTTCAATTAGTACCGTTAAGGAATGGATTCTTTCTTTGTATACAGCGAAATTACAAAATAAGTGGAGTTATCTGATCAATTGCATCATATCTAGAACTTTGTCGCCCACATACAACCAAAGGAGATCAAATGAGTTGATATCCAAATTTCGCACAGACATAGTCAGACTAGCGGCAATCATCTCAGGCCACTGGCCAGTGGGAACGCATGCAGGAATCTCAAATTAGGAATCCCACACAATACCTCCTGCAGGAGTTGCAAAGAAGCAAAGGAAAGTGATAATCTGGAGCACTTTCTTCGCAGATGTTCGGCCCTAACTAGAGCCAGACTTCTCTCACTCGGTAAACCGTTCTTCCACAACCTCAGCGAGCTCTCCAAACACAAAATCAAAGAACTGATTTTGTATCTGAACCGCTCGGGTTGGATATAAAACTGCAAACAATGTAAAAACACATCTCACGTGAGTGCAGTGCTATCAAATGGCGCAATCTAGTGCTAATTGAGGTCTTCACGCAGCATTGTGAAGGTCACCATCCTACCTACCTTCCTACCATGTTCTTTGTATCCATATATTTGTAAACAAGGAAAATTTCGTGTTTTTATTCCTACAATATATGTAGGAGAGGATAATTGCTCTAAACTAAACATAGAAAAGCTCGATGGAATTATTAAATGTAAAATTTTACCTCCAACTAATTTACTACTCCCAGTTCTGCCAATAAAACAAAACAATAAGCTAATGTTTTCGTTATGCAAAACTTGCAGCGAAGAAAAACATCAAAGAGAATTTTGTCAACATTGTGATAACCAGAAGGCTTGGATAGGAACATGGGTAATAGATGAATTTATAAAAGCCGTTGAAGAGAACTGTCAACTTTTGAACATTTATTAGGTTTGGATATAAAACTATAAAGGATATTAAATTAAATAATCTTGGTTGTTTGTTTACCGCCATGAAGAATAAATTTATCAAAATAAATCAACAACCTTCAGGCTGGCCTCTTGATTCCCTAAATGAGGAAGACAAGGAAACGTATATAAAAAGAAATTTCAAAATGGAAGATATTAAATTAGAATAACATAAAATTGCCTATAATCCTCGTTTAAGATTTTATGCTAAAATAATTTTAAATTCATTTGAGGCAAATTTGGACAGAAAGAGAACCAAGAACAGACTGCAATTTTAAACCAGCCGTTTGAATTTTATAAAATGTTAAGAAATCCTTCTATAGAGATATGTCAAATACTACCTTTAAATCATCAAAATATAGTGGTGGGTTGGCAATACAAAAATGAAGTTGAAACTTCACTACCAACAGTTAAAGTTAGTATAGTAGCTTTTATAACAACACCAACTCGTCTTCAACTTTAAAGTTATTTTGAGAAGCTTGATAATAGAGTAATATATTTAGACACCGACTCTGTCATTTATATATCGCGAAAAGAGAAAATTGGTGTCTATCATTTCTCCTACAAGGGAATTTCTAGGAGAAATGATAGATAAATTAGAGTGTTATGGAGCTGGAAGTTACATAATAGAATTTGTCTGTGCAGGTGCTAAAATGCATGCATACAAAGTGTACTGCACAAAAGATAACCGCAGAAAACTTGATGCAATGTAAAAGGAATGCATTTAAGTTATCAGACCTCGTAAAAAAATAATTTTGATACTATTAAAGAAGCAATTTTAAATTCCGCAGAAAACGAAAACATATATGTGATTCCAGACAATATTCGTAGAAATAAAGTACATGAAGTACTTACAGTACGCGAAATAAAATCATATTGTTCTAAATCAGAAAAACATATGTGATTTCAGACAATATTCGTAGAAATAAAGTACATGAAGTATTTACAGTACGCGAAATAAAAACATATCCTAAATCAGAAAATCGCAAATTTAATCAAGATGGCAGCTCTTTTGCATGTGGATATAACATTAAAAAATGTAATATTAAAACATAAAACAAATAAATCTACTATTTTAGAATTATGTTATTATTTTTATAAACGAAATTACTATAAATTAAATACTTAATAACTTTATAATTATTTAAATAATATCTTTTTTATTTATCCAAGTATTATGTATGTCATCAAAGCCTACCCTTTTAATGAAAACTCATTTACTTTTATTTTTCCACAATTTTTTCTACAGATTAGTCTCTGAATATTTTACAGGGCGTGTAAGCTCAGTTTTATAAAAACGTTCGGAAATTGGCGTATAGGTATATTTCGATAACTGGTATGTAACAGGATAAGTATTACTGATCTTTTCAATTTTAAATAGTATTTCTGATAACAAATTTGATTGATAACCTTTTCGAAATAACCTTTATGTTTACTTATTGCTACCAAATTTCCAACCTTATACTTATTTTTTTGAAAAATTTAAGCTTCCATATATTATATAAGTATTTTTTATACCCTACACCTAAAATATAGGGTACATTACCTTTGGTACGGAGTTTGTAACCACCAAAAGGAAGCGAGTTAGATATGGACATGTGTATATATTCTGAATCTAGATCACCTCCTGAGTCGATTTAACGATGTCCGCCCGTCCGTCCGTCCGTTCGCACGAAAATTCAAAAGTTAGTAAAGCTATCTTGATGAATTTATATAGTAGGTTGCTAATTACGAAATGAAGGCTAAGTTTGAATCTAGACAAAATCGGTTCATTGGTTCTGATTCTGGAAGCTACCGAATAATTCCGGAGCAAACGAGTTAATCTCTAAAACCAACAAAGATAGAACCTTTAAATTTTTTACAATGATATTCCTTCCCATTTCATTTATGTCTCTGAAATTTAAGAGGATTTGGTCCATGGGTTTGGAGTTTGGAAGCTTCCGAACGAGCCCCAATGCAAATGAGATTATCCCCACAACCAACAAAGATATAACCTTTAAATTTGGCAGAATGGTGTTCTTTCGTGTTTTATTTATGTTTCTGAAATTTGGGAGGATTTGCTTTATGGGTTCGGATCTTGGAAGCTTCCGAACGAGCCTCAGAGCAAACGAGTATATCTCCACAACCAACAAAGATAACTTCTTTACTTTTAGTACAAAAGTATGCTGTTATGTTTCCTTTTCTATGAAATTGGAAACTGATATTTGAAAGAATTTGAACCATGGATTCTTATTTTGGAAGCTTTCGAACGAGCCCCAAAGCAAAAGAGATTATCTCCAAAACCAACAAAAGTAGAACTTTAAGATTTAAAACAATGGTTTTCTGGCATGTTTTCTTTATGTCCCTGAGATTGAAATTCGAGTTGAATAAGACGGAAAAGCGAAAAAGTTGAAGCAGCTGCAAAAACTTATGGATTTTTAATTTAATTCGAATTATTCAGGTGTAGGGTATTAGTAAGTCGGTCGCATCGATTTACTGTTACATTTACTTGTTTTTTTTTGTTTTGTTTTGTTGAATTATATTCATTTATAAATGTACAATAGGTAACCATTTATATTTGCCATTTAAACTAAATTTTTTCCACATGAACTTTTCCAATGTACAGTTAAATCGTTCAACAATTGATGCTTTTCATTTGCTAAATGTATGGTAATTATTGATTGATTTTTCTTTTATAAAATTTTGTATTTGCGAAATAAAAAAATCCTTACCTTGATCATGCCTGTCTACGAATTTCAGTTACCATTTGGGGTCCTTGACATTTTATTTTTATTTAAAAATTATTTCAACTAATTTTAAAAATGTTAAAGTTACTAAGATAATAATTATTATATATAAAATAATTGACAAAAGCGTGGTTTAAAATAACCATTAAAAAAAATAAAAAACTTGTCTAAATAAAAATAAAACTAAGTTATTTATTATTACTATGGATTATAATTTATTTTAATTGTTTTATTTAGAATATTACAGATTTTTTCTTTTAAAATTACAGCAAAAAACAATCTTGAATAATTACATTGTATATTAAACCCCTGTATTGGTACATAGATTTCTTTTTATAACCTTAATACGTGATACTTAACACGAAAATCTGAATAGTTACTTTGTAATTGTTTCTCATTAAAAATTAGACGTTGATTTTTTAAGTAACTCAAAGTTTCTAATATATCTGGTTTTTTACCAAACGAATCAAAATACTCAATACAGTTATGTTTCGGAATGTAAATAGCTAACAAATGTGTCCCTGGATCTTTTGCTGTATCAGTGTTTACAATTAAAAAAGTTTGTTTTTTAAATATTTTGGGGACTTCATCTAAAGCAAAAACTCCCTTAAAGAATTTACTTGTATATTTGTTACATTTTAATACGGTGCTTATTTCTAGAGTGTTTATTAATCAAATTGCCTCCAGTTATATACTTTGGTTGTTTCTTTAATGTAGTTCGATAAAAACTCTTTTTGGATTTTTTTATTTTTATTTATTATAATAGCATCAAATTTTTCTAGTACGTGACAGAAGTCTTTATTTATTTTATCGTTGAACACAGTTCCGGAAGAATAATTTTCAAAATTATTATTTACCAAATCCCTAGTTGGTAATTTATACTTGAGCCCTTTTACAATATTTTTACAAGGTTCTTTAATATCAACTAGACAAATATATTTCGCAAACACGTTATTATTATCATCGCAACAAAATGCACAAGAAAGTGACATTTTGTCAAATATTCATATTTACTTCTATGCATGCTAATTACCTATTTATAAATATATTTCGAGTTTGATCAATTTATAAGCTTGCATAATATTCTCCATAAACAATAGCAGTTAGTGTTAATTTAAGAGGCTTTGATAGCCTTGCCTCTATTCTAATTGTACCCTGGTTTAATGAACCTCGATACACTTCATTTCCAGATGCATCTGGAGTTAAGTCAAAAGCTAGTGTAAAGAATCCATTGCTTTATTATCTTATGTTCTTTATGATTATAGTAAATTCTAGTACATGAAAAAGTGTACTATACGCTCTAGTGTGGCAATTATTTTCTTCAGAAAAACTAGCTTTAATTGCTGAATTGGGTACTTGCACTCCATTTACGTTTAAAATAAATTGTAAAATACCAAAGTGTTTAAAATTGTATGGATTTTTAATTTTTTCCAGAATAACCTGCATTTTCTGTCTTACAAAATATTATTGTGATTGTGTTTGGTGACTGTCCAATGAAAACATTATCAATTGATATTGATGAACTATTCCGGGGATTGTATACATTTTTACCTATACACTTTTGTTATTGTGCTTGGCGTTAATATTTTTTCAATATATCATTATCTGTCAACTAAGATTAAAAGTTAATAGGCACCCTAGGATTAATAGTTACATGTCTCCTAAATAAAGTAACTTCTAAAATTTTCAGTTAAAATTCGTCAGAATATTTGCAAAAAGTCAAAATTCTGGCTGTTCTAGTATTAAAAGAATTCGAACATCAACATTGTTTATGAGAAGTGTAGGTTGATTAAAAATATCTAGTCGTAATTTACCCATAAGGTCTACTACATTGCTGTTTTGGTATAATTTTTGACATTCTTTTGAACCACTATTATCTGATTTTGCTAGATTTTGCTAACCTAACGCCCATTCAGGTACTTCCAGGTACTTCAGGAAAATAGGCGATAGTGTTATCTTGATCCCCATGGGTGGCAATTACCTATGGGCGGCAAAAAAATAATTTATGGGCTCTAAATACCATGTTATACGTTGTTGTATGATAAAGGGGTAAGCAAACCTAGAGCGTGCATACTTGCTAAAAATACTTTAAATTTAACTTTTATGTTTAATTACAGTGATGCTGATCTGGTCGCAGCCAGCCTAGAGCTGAAAAACCCAAGGTTATGGGTTATTGTGGCGTATCTTCCTCACGACTCGCAGGATTCATTTCCTGCATGCAATCTTGCCGGTTGGGAGCGGTTGCTAGAAGATTGAACATTAGAGTCATCATAAGCTGTTTCGCCAATGCTCACCATGACAACTAGGGTAGCACGGATACCAACGAAAGAGGTGAGTCACTTTTTGATAAAATTTAAATACTAACCTTCTTATAAGTAACAATGGCAGGGAACCTACGTGTGTTACTAATAACAGCCAAGAAGTTCTAGACATAACCTTAGCCTCAGACTTCATTTATTCTAAAAGAAGTTAAACATTTCCTTCATGAAGTTCATTTCCAACATGAAGTTCAACATTTCCGGAAAGCTTAAAAAAGGTAATCATAACTCCGATATTTAAAAACAGTTGTATTACAAATTACCGCCCTGTCCCATTATTAAGCGCTATTTCAAAAATTTTTAATCATATGTTAATAATATTGAATATTAAAAGTATAGTTGAATTTTTTCTTAGAAGCAATTAAATTTTATATAGTGAGCAATATGGTTTTGAAAAAAACTCCAATACCACCGCTGCATGCCTTAATCTAACCCATTTTGTAATCTAATCCATTCACCGCTGCATGGCTTAATCTAACCCACTAAAGGTATGGACAGTGGAAAATATGTTGTATGTATTTTTTTAGATCTATAAAAAGCATTTGATTGTGTGGATCACATATATTTTACTGTATAAACTCAGCAAACTAAATTTCAATGTCAATAAAAATAAAATCTTCAAACCATATTTGCTTAATAGAAAACAAAAAGTTAAAAGTAATGGTTCGTCTAGCACATCTAGAAATATTATAAAGGTGTTCCGCAAGGATCAATGTTAGGGCAGATCTTTTTAAGATATACATTAATGATCTTGTTTTTTTAAATTTGAAGGGATCAATGCAAATGTATGCAGATGATACAGTTTTAAAAATGTACAGTTTTAAATGGTGAAGCTGATTTGAAATAGTCAATTAGTCATGATTTTATCATAATAGAAAAATGGGTCAATAATCATAGGCTATTACTAAATAATAATAATTATAAATTAAATAAGTTATTAATAACTTAATAAATTTATTTGAATAATAAAGTAAATAACCTTGACGAACTCATAATATGTGGGGATTTTAATTTGCCAAATATTAATTGGCAATTTCATGACGAGGAATGTTTCTACATTCCGACTAATTTAACCTCTAATGTCGAAGCGACAGTCAAAGATAGTTTGCTTGCATGTGGACTTCAACAAGTTTCTTCTACTAAAAATCTATTAAACAAACAATTAAACCTTCTGTTTACTTCTGACTGGGTAAATGTAAGTAGAACCTTGACGGCAACACCTATTTCAAAAACTGATTGTCATCATCCCTCTTTCAGTTTTCAATATCATTATTGTTGTTTAAATAAATCGTCATTAAATATCTCATATAAATTTTATTTTTCCAAAACTATTTTTATATGCTTAACAATTTTTTTCTTTCAATTGATTTTAAGTCTTTACTAAACATAAATGATTTAAGTGATTTAAAAAATGCGATTGATAGATTTTACGCAGTAATTTACCATGGATTTGACTTGTATATTCCTCGAGTTAAATATCAATTCAAGCCCACCATGGTATGATGGTGAACTAAGAGCTCTCACAAATAAAAAAAATAAAGCGCGGAATGCATATTTAAAAAAGAAGGATAATATTTCTTATTCAAATTTTTTAAATTTATTTACAGTATTCAAATCCTTAGTGTGTCTTAAATATGATGCTTATATTAGTGAAACTGCTTCGCGACTTCGTACAGATCCTAAATCTTTTTTGAACCTTGTAAATTCAAAACGTAAATACGATCAATATCCAAATTATATGTCGTACAAGGATCAGAATTCTAACGACTCAATTATTATATCTAACTATTTTAAAGATTTCTTCGCCGGTGGTTATTCTACTTCTTCGTTCGATATTGATGAATCTAATTTTAATCATTTAGAAGACTTTCCAAATTTACCTCTTCAAAATATTAATTTTACACCAGCCGCGATACAGCTTTATCTAACTAAAGTGGGTGATAACTCTGCGCCTGGACCAAATAATCTCCCAGAAATTATTTTGAAGCGTTGCGCCGATTCCTTATCTAATCCTATAGCACTACTTTTTAATAAATCTTTTGCTTCTGGGGTGTTTCCTAATTTATGGAAAGAATCATACATAAGGCCAGTTCATAAAAAAGACTCAAAAAGTAATGCTGGGAATTATAGGCCTATTGCTAAACTATCTAGTTTGCCAAAAGTGTTCAAGCGTATAGTCTTTGATGCCATTTTTGATTATTGTTTTGAATTTGTAGTGAATGATCGACATGGATTTGTAAAAAAGAGATCAACTGTAACTAACCTTCCAGAAATAGCTTCAGCTATTTTGAAAACAATGGAAGCTAGTCGTCAAATCGACATGGTCTACACTGACTTAAGTAAAGCATTTGATCTTCTTCCTCATAGTGTAATTCTCTATAAATTAAGAAAATATGGTTTCCCGTATTTCCTAAATAACTGGATTGACTTTTACTTAAACAACCGTAGTTATAGTGTTCTTTTCAGATCAGCAATTTCAGCATCTTTTGTTGCTAATTCTGAAGTACCACAGGGTAGTCATCTTGGACCATTGTTGTTTATTATCTCAATAAATGATGTCACTAAGATTATTCAGAACAGTTTCATAAAAATTTAAATGAAAATCTTTAAAGAAGTTCGCTCAATGACTGATGCAGAATCTTTCCAAAAAAATCTGAATAACTTTATGAACTGGTGCAAATGTAACAATCTTATTTTAAACATTGATAAATGTGCCGTCATTTCATTTACCCGCTCCTTAAACTTAATCACAAATAATTACACTTTTAATAACAACATAATAAAAAGAGTCACTGAATTTAATGATCTTGGTAACATAGTAACAAGATCATTAGTAAAGCAAACTCAATGCTAGGTTTTGTAAAAGGATGGTCTAGAGAATTTAATGACGCATATAAGATGTGATAAAAAAAATTACTATTCAAAACAATTCCGTAATTGTTCAACACTATTTTGTTGTAAAAATTTTGTGAAATATTAAATATAAATTATCTTTTTTTTTTATAAAATATATTTTGCTTTGTATAACCTTAATATTAATTTTAGATTAAGTATAATTATCTAAATGCAATATGTAAATGTTTGAATTAAGTAATAAATAAATAAATAAATAAATGTTAAGAAAACAAAAATAATGTTAAACAAAATATACGATAATTTTATTATGCTTTTCAAAAGTCGTAAAAATTTATAATTATCTAGGGCTAATTTTAGATAATAAGTTAAAATGGTATGACATATTGAGCATATTATCAAAAAACTAAACCGATAAAATTCTACGATATTGAGCATATCATATTAAGCATATTGTCAAAGAATAAACCGATAAAATTCTACGACGCCTCAGAAATTTTTTCTCAAAAAAAGTATTATATATAGTCTTTTCCTCATATATCTTATCGAATATCACATATTTAAATCCTATATGGTGTGGTGCTCTAAATTTTGGACTAAACAAAATAAATATAATGCAAAGAAAGTTATGAAATTAATTAACTTTTATTTTTCATCGTTTTCCATCGAGAATGTTATATACAAATCAGTTTTTAAGTTTTGAAAATATATGTAGGCGTGAATTAGGCGGACTCCTTGACATTTTATTTATATTTAACAAATATTTCAACTAATTTTAAAAATGTTAAAGGTATTAAGATAAATTATTAGCGGCTCAAATTGCATGGCTCTATTTAAAAAAAATGTGTGGATTTAAAAGTTATGTGTTTGACAGCTACCCGAAGTTTTGATCGGATCTCAACCAAAAAAAATATGGTAACTACAAATTAATGTAAGAATATTTTGTGTTAATTCCAAGACTTTAGCTTTCTTAGTTTTTCAGTTATCTTGCTGACGGATGGACGGACGGACAAAGCTTAATCTACTTAGAATTTAATTCTGATCCGATCCATATCTTTCAAGGTATATCTAGCTAGCTTATTTCGAGGTGTTACAAACGGAGGAGCAATTTTAATATACCCAATCCTTATCGTACGGGTATAATGAAGACAATTATAGATACAAACAATTGTTGTTGCAATAGCCAAATTTGAATATTATAAAGATTATAAAAACAGCCGTATAAATACTGGTAAGCTTTATGGCTAATAAAAAAAATCAGGAGTGTCTATTCCACTGGAAGGTTGCGGAATAACTGAATTTAAAAAATTTAAGGAAATTTAAAAAAATATAATATTGTATATAAATATGGAACACAACGCAGAACAGTAATATTTAATGGAGACAATATCGGCAAAAGAATTAATTTGTTGCAAAGAAAACTCATTACAATGTAATTGTTTCACTCACTGCAGTATTTTCTACAGATTATTATTTTGAAGAATGCCACATTCCACATTATAACAAAATCAACATACATAGATATTCAAAGAGCTGTCCTTGTTTTCAAAAATTCCCTACATGTCCTCAAAATATAAAATATATTATGTAATATTAAAATTTATTTTTACATTATTAAAAAATTTAAAAACTGTTTAAAAGTTTATAAAACCGAAAAAAAGCATACATGTTGATAAATTTGCTGCACAATTTGTTTCAGCTTTGTTCCAGAAGATCACCAATGTAACATTAAGCAGGCCAACAATAAGAATACAAATAAGGATAAACATGATTCTGATTTTGCCTATGCATATTTTATGATTTATAGATTAGGCAAGAAAGAAATTGTGTCAACAGAAATAAAACAACATGAGCCAAATTTATGTGTCATTCAACAAAGTCACTTGTGCATTGAAAACCATTCCTTAGTTTTTTGTTGGGAAAGTTATGGTTATAGAAAAAAACTATTTGAAAACTAATTTGTAATATGAAAACTTAATGAAGTACATTCTAGCATTAATAAACACATTTAAGAATATTATTTTCATTACGCACGACGGACAGACAGGCTGATCACCAATATTATTAAACTATATATTAATTGAAACTGACATTCAACCAAAACTAATTATGCGAGGGACAAGAGTTATATTAATGATAATAGATAATATAAAATTTATAGATTCGGTCATTTATTTTCCAATGGCACTACAAAGTTGTCAAAAACCTTTGATTATTATCAACAACACTGGAACATGGTTATTTTCCTCATTTATTTAACACGATAAAAAATAAAAATTATAGTGGAAGTTTACCCGAAATTAAATATTATTCCGCTGACACAATGAAAGATGATGAATGAAAGCAATTTTTAAAACAGTATGAAGAAAATGAAAACAGCAAAGTCAATATGCAAAAGGAGATTCTGGAATACTGTGCTAATGACATTAGAATTTTTACTGAAGCGTGCGTTTATTTTAGAAAAATGTTTTTTAGAAGATTGCAGAAACCCTTTTTGAAGCAATTTCAATAGCATCTGCTTGTAACCTTGCATATCGTGAGAATTTTCTAAAACCTAATACAATAGGTCTCATTTCTAAAAATGGATACAGACTTGCAGATATACAGTCGAAAATTGACATACAGTGGTTTATTTGGGAACAAGATTCACGACAAATTAATTTACAATGTGTATTAAATGGTAGAGAAAAAATTGTTGGGGGTTTTCAAGTAGATAGTTTTTGTGAAAAAGCCAATGACATATTTGAATTTTATGGATGTTATTACCACATCCCAAATATTTAACCAGCAATAGAGATATGCACTTGTTAAATAGCAATGATGATAGCCTTAACCAAAGGTATGAAATAAAGGTAGTTAAATCAGAGCATTTAAAATATTTAGGATATAATTTTATTGGAATGTGGCAATGTGCATTTCGCGAGCAAATAAAATGTAATAGAAATATGGACTACTTGCTAAATCATCCATTAAATAATAGTCTAAATTCGAGATATGCATTTTATGGTGGAATAACTGGAAATATGCATACACACTATAAATGTAAAGCCGGAGAAAAAATAAAATATATATGTAGTACAATCCTCATTTAAGATTTTGTGCTAAAATAATTTTAAATTCATTTTGAGGCAAATTTGGACAGAAAGAGAACCAACAACAGACTACAATTTTAAACCAGCCGTTTGAAATTTATAAAATGTTAACAAATCCTTCTATAGATATATGTCAAATACTACCTATACATCAACAAAATATAGTGGTGGGCTGGCAATACTAAGATGAAGTTGAAACTTCATTGCTAACAGTTAACGTTAGTATAGCAGCTTTTATAACAACACAACCTCGTCTTCAACTTTAAAGTTATTTGGAGAAACTTGATAATAGAGTATTATATTTAGACACAGACTCTGTCATTTATATATCGCGAAAAGAGGAATTTGTCCCCCTACAAGGGAATTTGTAGGAGAAATGATAAACGAATTAGAGTGTTATGGATCTGGAAGTTACATAACAGCATTTGTCTGTGAAGGTGCTAAAATGTATGCATACGAAATGTACTGCACAAAAGATAACAGCAGAAAACTTGATACAAACTAAAATGAATTCGTTTAAGTTATCAGGCCTCGTAAAAATTAATTTTGATACTATTAAAGAAGCAATTTTAAATTCTGCACAAAACGAAAACATATATGTGATTTCAGACAATATTCGTAGAAATAAAGTACATGAAGTTCTTACAGTACACGAAATAAAAACATATTATTATAAATCAGAGAAACGCAAATTTAATCAAGATGGCAGCTCTTTTCCATGTGGATATAAAATTAAAAAATATAATATCAAAACATAAAACAAATAAATCTACTATTTTAAAATTATGTTATTATTTTTATAAAAGAAATTACTATAAATTAAATACTTAATAACTTTATAATTATTTAAATAATGTCTTTTTTATTTATCCTGTATTATGTGTGTCATCAAAGCCTACCCTTTTGATGAAAACTCATTTACTTTATTTTTTCAAAATTTTTTCTACAAGATAAGTCTCTGAATATTTTACAGGACGTGTAAGCTCAGTTTTATAAAAACGTTCGGAAATTGGCGTATAGGTATATTTCGATAATTGGTATGTAACAGGATAAGTATTATTGATCTTTTCAATTTTAAATAGTATATCAGCTGACCAATTTGGTTAATAACCTTTTTCGAAATGACCTTTATATTTACTTATTCCTATCAAATTTCCAACCTTATACTTATTTTTTTGAAAAATTTAAGCTTCCATATATTATATTATATTTACCAGTTTTTTTTTTTTTTTGGTTTTAGTAAATTTTCAGCAGTAAGTTTTTTTTGTGCTATCTGTTGTTGAATTATATTCAGTTATAAATGATTTTACAATAGGTAACCATTTATAATTGCCATTTAAACTAAATTTTTTCCACAGGAAATTTTTCAATGTGCAGTTAAATCGTTCAACAATTGATGCTTTTAATTTGTTAAATGTATGGTAATTGCTACTTATTGATTAATTTTTCTTTTATAAAATTTTGAAATTGCGAATTAAAAAATTCCTTACGTTGATCAGAGTGAATATTTTTTGGTAAACCTTAAGCTCTACTAATTACTGATTTTAAGGCAATTGAAACTTCTTCAGCATTTTCTGTTTTCACAGCTTCAGCATAGGCTTATTTAGAAAAAGTGGTTATTGCCAGCTTATATTTATAACCGTTATTAAGCGTTGCATAAGGTAGTATTTATACTAAACCAATTTGCCATGTAGATATCATTTATTCGTGTTATTTGAATTTTCTTCTAGGAAATTTACGTCTTGCCTGTTTATGAATTTCAGTTACTATTTGGGTTCCTTGACATTTTATTTATATTTAACAATTGTTTCAACTAATTTTAAAAATGTTAAAGGTATTAAGATAAAGTATTAGCAGTTAAAATTTTGAAATAGCATTCTATTTCAAAAAAAATATGGGGATCTAAAAGTTATGTGTTCGAGAGCTACCCGAAGTTTTGTTCAACCAAAAAAAAAATAGGGAACCTACAAATTGATGTAAGAATATTTTGTGTTAATTTCAAGACTTTAGTTTTCTTAGTTTTTCAGTTATCTTGCTGACGGATGGACGGACGGACAAAGCTTAATCTACTTAGAATTTGATTCTGATCCGATCCATACTTTGAAGGTATATATAGCCAGCTTATTTCGAGGTGTTACAAACGGAGGAGCAATTTTAATATACACAATCCTTATCGTACGGGTATAATGAAGACAATTTATGCCTACCGGGAATAATTATTGTTGTAATAGCCAAATTTGAATATTATAATGATTATAAAAAAAGTCATAAAAATACTGGTAAGCTTCAAATAGAATTAGCTTTATGGCTAATAAAAAAATCCGGAGTGTCTATTCCACTGCAAAGTTGCGGAATAACTGAATTTAAAAAATTTAAGGAAATTTAAAAAATTATAATATTATTGTATATAAATATGGAACACAACGCAGAGCAGTAATATTTAATGGGGACAATATTGGCAAAAGAATTAATTTGTTGCAAAGAAAACTCATTACAATGTAATTGTTTCACTCACTGCAGCACTTTCACCGGATTATTATTGTAAAGAATGTCACATTCCACATTATTATCAAAATCAATTATTATCAACATCAACATGTCCTCAAAAAATAAAAAATATATTATGTAAGGACTGTAATCGCTCCTTTCGAGATTAAAAAAAACCAACAATAAGAATACAAATAAGGATAAACATGATTCTGAAATTTTCCTATGCATATTTTATGATTTGTAGATTAGGCAAGAAAGAAATTGTGTCAACAGAAATAAAACAACATGAGCCAAATTTATGTGTCATTCAACAAAGATGTCACTTGTGCATTGAAAACCATTCCTTAGTTTTTTCTTGGGAAAGTTATGGTTATAGAAAAAAACTATTTGAAAACTAATTTGTAATATGAAAACTTAATGAAGTACATTCTAGCATTAATAAACCCGAAATTAAATATTATTCCTCTGACACAATGAAAGAAGATGAATGAAAGCAATTTTTAGAATAGTATGAAGAAAATGAAAATAGCAAATTCAATATGCAAAAGGAGATTCTGGAATACTATGCTAATAACATTAGAGTTTTTACTGAAGCGTGCGTTTATTTTAGAAAAATGTTTTTTAGAAGATTGCAGAAACCCTTTTTGATGCAATTACAATAGCATCTGCTTGTAACCTTGCATATCGTGAGAATTTTCTAAAACCTAATACAATAGGTCTCATTTCTAAAGATGGATACAGACTTGCAGATATACAGTCGAAAATTGACATACAGTGGTTAATTTGGGAACAAGATTCACGACAAATTAATTTACAATGTGTATTAAATGGTAGAGAAAAAATTGTTGGGGGTTTTCAAGTAAATAGTTTTTGTGAAAAAGCCAATGACATATTTGAATTTTATGGATGTTATTACCACATCCCAAATATTTAACCAGCAATAGAGATATGCGCTTGTTAAATAGTAATGATGATAGCCTTAACCATAGATATGAAATAAAGGTAGTTAAATCAGAGCATTTAAAAAATTTAGGATATAATTTGATTGGAATGTGGCAATGTGCATTTCGCGAGCAAATAAAATGTAATAGAAATATGAACTACTTGCTAAATCATCCATTAAATAATAGTCTAAATTCGAGATATGCATTTTATGGTGGAATAACTGGAAATATGCATACACACTATAAATGTAAAGCCGGAGAAAAAATAAAATATATATGTAGATGTATGTTCTTTGTATCCATATATTTGTAAACGAGGAAAATTTTCTGTTTTTCATCCTACAATGTAGGAGAGAAAGTATATAGAAAGTATATGTAGGAAAAGATGATTGCTCTAAACTGAACATAGAAAAGATCGATGGGATTATTAAATGTAAAATTTTACGTCCAACTAATTTACTACTCCAAGTTCTGCCAATAAAACAAAGCAATAGGCTAATATTTTCGTTATGCAAAACTTGCAGTGAAGAAAAACATCAAAGAAAATTTTGTCAACATTGTGATAACCAGAAGGTTTTGATAGGAACATGGGTAATAGATGAAGTTATAAAAGCGTTGAAAAGAACTATCAACTTTTGAACATTTATTAGGTTTGGATATAAAACTATAAAGAATAATAAATTAAATAATCTTGATGGTTTGTTTACCGCCATGATGAATAAATTTATCAAAATAGAACAACAACCTTCAGGCTGGCCTCTTGATTCTTTAACTAAGGAAGACAAGGAATCATATATAAAAAAAATTTCAATATGGAAGATATTAAATTAGAATAACATAAAATTGCCTACAATCCTCATTTGAGATTTTGTGCTAAAATAATTTTAAATTCATTTTGAGGCAAATTTGGACAAAAAGAGAACCAACAACGAACTACAATTTTAAACAATTTTTTTTTTTACTTTTCGTAAAATTTTAAACACTATAATATTTATATTATTTATTATTTCAATCTTTATTATTTATTATCTAAATTTTTTATTATTAAATTTAAAACTCTTTTATATAATACAATTAAATCCACTTTTTATTTTATAATATTAACTAGCAGAGTACCCGGCGTGGCCCGGAGTATTTTATTGGTTTTATGAAATAAAAATTATTAACTTTTGTTTCTGCGTTAATTTAATTTATAGTTAACTTATTACTATGCATTTACAGATGCTGGTAGTTAATATTCTATTTTTATTACAAAAAATCTTTAAAGGAATCAATGATCTATTGAGTACGCAATTACGGCGAAATGTGTTTTCACAATATATTCGTTAATATCGAAACATAAAATCGCATTTCAATTATAAAAGACCATAATGTAATACATTGTTTTTCGTAAGTAATGTCACTTCATGTTTTTGTGAATTATCCTTTTAAGCACATTTTGGAAAATTTGCTATTAGGTTCGCTCTATCCCTGCGTCTGTTTACAAAACTTATATACTGTTTAATAAGGAGCAATGAAATATTAACTATGCATAGGTCTCTTAAAAGAGTAATGTTGAAGAACAACTTTTTTATGTACCCTCACAGCTGGAGATTCTACAGCACGGACAGCTCTTCAAATTTTGAAAAACTTCTTCTTAATTGCATACATCTCAGGTTCTGTTTAACATATTTTCAATATAAAAAATACATGATTGTTTTTTACCTTTATAAAACTACCAGCATTTTTTTAAGTTTACTTTTTCTAATTATGTTTTCAAATTAATTGGCTAAAAATATGTGTAACAATTGTATATGGATTAGAATGTAAAGTTTTCTGTTCTTTAAATATGTATGTACTCATTTTTGATTAAATACTGTACAGAAATGTGATATATAGTATTTTTAAATATACGCACGTTATACATACTATATGTACATATTTCAATGATATTTTATGGGAAATATGTTATACACATGCATCTTATAAAGCTAGACCACATGCATTTCTGAATGATGACATGATGACTGTCGTATGTAGGAGATTTTTTCTGTTTTTTAAGTGCCGAAAATGTTATGTTGTTAAGACTTAAACACAGTATTCTTAAGATATTTAATATGGTTATTTTAATTACTTTTATATATTAGAAATTTGCATTGAAAGGTTTTTATGGAATATTAAAAACAGTGTAGATAAAAGTAAAGAGTGTTGGCAATATCTTTTTAATAATAATAACAATACCAAAAATTGGGCAGAATATTTTTAAAAGGTATTCGTGCGGAAATGGGCTAACGAACGTTAACAAAAATTTGTCACAGGCTTTATTTAGAATCGTAAATTCATCCTGCCAAATTAGACAAAAATTAGAAACAACATTTTCTTTTGAAAGTCTATCGTACAAATGGGTTAATGTATCACCGCAGAATTATTTAAATGAGCTTCTGCCTTAAAGTGCAGTACTTGTGTCAATGTTCAATTGGTCAAACCGTTTAAGCACAACAACAAAAATGAAAAACTTCATTGATGCTGAAATGAGTTAATGCATCGTAACAAAATCAACTCAGTAAGCTCCTGTGGTAAAGAGCTAGAGCTTTTGTGAATTTTCAACTCAGTTGGTCAAACCGTTTAAGCGCGACAACAAAAACATTAAGAAACTTCATTGGGCCGTGGTGCTGAAACAGGTTAGTGGATCGTAACCAAATCAACTGAGTGGGCTTCTGCGGTGAAGAACTACACTTTTGTAATTTTTCAACTCAATTGGTCACACCGTTTAAGCGCGACATTAAGGTAAATTAAAAAATTTCACTGAACCCTGGTGCCGAAATGGGTTAATGGATCTTAAACAAATTAATCTAGTAAGCTTTTCTGCTAAAGAGCAAGAGTTTTGCAAATTTTCAAATCAATTGGTGAAACCGTTTAAGCAGGACATCAAAAAAATTTAATGAACTTCGTTCGGCTCTCGTGCCCAAACGGATAATATGGCAAATATTAATATGGCAACCCAATTTCTTGGGTACACCACTAAAAATGAGAAGAACAGTTGTGCAAATTTTCAACTCAATCGGTCAAACCATTTAGAACAACGAAAAAACCAAAACACTTTAAAATGCTCAATGGGTTAATGAAGCGAAACGCGATATAGTCTATAACTCCTTCCGGGGTCGTAAAAATATTAATGCAAAATTTGGTTGCAATCGGACTGGTGGGTTTTACCGTGCCAAACAAACAAACAAACAAACAGAATTTCTTCCTTATATATTAGATCACAATATCACATATTAAGCTTAACTTTGCTATATACTTAAAAATATTTAAAAAGCTTCAAATATATAAAATAGACTTCGATAATATTTTCAAATACATAATAACTCCGAAATATATAAGACAGCTGATCTTCTGTTGCACTTGCAATTATCTTTTCTTCGAAGTATATAAAGATAAATATGTAAATACATTATAAATATAATAAATACGTCAAATTCTTAATTTATCAATACTCGAACAAATAATATACTCTTTCCAAATATTATTTTTTTATTTTCGTTTTTGTTCTAAATCAAAGTACTTTAAGTTTTAATCGGTAGATGTCACTGATAGATTAATTATACCAATAGTATTTGAAGTTGGCAAATTGGCATGGGATTGTGTAATAAGTAATTATTGTTTGCATAAAACTTTAATAATTACACTCGTACCATTTAAATTATATAAGTTTTTATTTTTTAAAAAATATTATTTTACACATTTATTTTTTGCATATTTTATCATCATTGATAAAATAAATACATTAATTATTTTACAGGGCAAGATAAAAATATAATGTTGAGTTATAAAAACAACCTTAATATAATGTACTTAAATATGCAAAGCTTGAAAAATAAATTAAATAACTTAGAAGTATTAATTAAAACTTAACATTGTGAGATACATTTAATAGTATTAACTGAAATTTGGCTTCTAAAAGAAGAAAATTAATTCTATAATCTTTCGAGTTACACTGTCTATTTTTCTAACCGTGAAAAATCCTACGGAGGCGCTGCTATATTTGTACCTAATAACTTAAGCAGTAGTTTGATACTTGAAGAAAATTTTTTCAACTCAAATATTCTGATTGTAAATTATTAAGACAAAACTTTAATATAATGTGTGTTTATAAGTCTCACCAAACAAATATAAATGACTTTTTATTTATTTATTTATTTATTTATTCTAATATTATATAATAAATTACTATAACATTAGTACAGCCCTCGGCTGCTATGGCCATTATGGGCTTGATAGAGATTAAATCTAATATACATACAATATTTACATGGTAATTACAAGTTATTTACAAATATTTATTTACAAAATTATTTAAGTTTTAGAATTTTAATAAGGTTAAGCATATTATAATCAACAGATTTTGTTTTCTTAAAAATTTATGAAATATAGTGTTTAACTTATTAGCTTTATATTTTTCTATTTTTTATTTTATATGCTTTATTATATTAATTTCCACATATTATAATGTTTAAAAATTTTTTCTAATCTATCAATATTCTCAGACTTCGGGCTCAGTATTTCATTTAAGTTTATTGAATTATTTTGTAGAAAATTATTTGACCCTGGACAGTCAACTAAAATGTGTTTGATTGTCAAAATATTTCCACAGTGTGGGCATATGGGTGGATTGGATTGGGAGAAAATATGTTTTTTGGTGTAGAGAGTGTGACCTAAGCGAATTCTACTTATTTTGACTCCTACTGCTCTGTTTTTGATCTCGTATACTGGAGATGTTGCATTCGGCCAGTGAAATTTCAGGAAGCTATTGGAGGAGTTCCACTTTACTTGTCTATTTTGCAGAATGTGTTTCTCTATTTCTTTAGTTTTAATATTTGGAAAATAAATACGTTCATACGGAGCTGGACTTTTTGCTGCTAATTTTGCTTCTTTATCAGCTAGTTCGTTACCTGTTATGCCAGAGTGGCTTGGAGTCCAAACCAATTTTATTGATTTGTTTGACAATAACAGCATGCTCCTAATGTTGTTTATTATTGGTTGTTTATTTTTAATATTTTTAATTGCATTAAGCGAACTCAAACTATCTGTACATATTAATATGTAGTCTTTTTTCAGGTGTAGGGTGTATGTAAGTGCTTCATATAGTGCTACTATTTCGGCGTTATAGATCTCGGTTTCTTCTGCCAAAATTTTCTTGATAAGTAACTTGTCTTCATCAACTATAGCTAGTGCTACACCCTTATCTGATTTCGTGGCATCGGTGAATATTTTGTATGCATTAGCATGTAAATCTTTTATTCTTTGGAATAGCATCCGATATGTTTGGCAATCAGTGGTTTCCTTTTCGTATTCTGCTATGGACGTATCTATGTATTTATATATGTTTTGTAACCAGGGTGCTATATTGTAAGCGTTTGGCAGAGGTTTTTCGAACAGAATATGGTGCGCGTGCGAATAGTCTTTAGCTTTTGTTAAAGCTGATATTTTGGGTGACTCTATTTTATTTCCAATCAAGGCACTTACTAATTTGTTTAGAGGTTGGTTCAGCACACTATATTGCTTGTGTATGAAGCTAGCTGCCTTCAGATCGCGCCTTTCTTCAAAGGTTGGAAAGCCTGATTCTATCTGTAAACTATCCACATTTGTCGTTCTTAGCGCTCCTAACGCAATTCTGATTGTTTGATTTAGTTGTCTCTGTATTTTTTGTATACTGGCCTGGCTACAATACCCATAGATTGTTATAGCGTAATCTATTTTGCCAATTTGTAAAGCTCTTGCTTTTTCTAGAGCAATTTTGATCGGAGGCCCACACTTGTTTCTACAAATCAGTTTTAAGAGGTTGTTCGTCTTTTTTAATTTTTTTATCAGCTTATTAATATGTGGTTCATATTTCATAGTTTTTGTAAAGGTGAGACCTAATACTGTGATTTCTTTAACTATTTGAATTTCTGAATTGTTATATCTCAATAACCCTGTATTGCAACTTCTTCTTCTACATATGTGTATCGCTTCCATTTTATCCAAGGGCAAGTTAACACCATTTGAATCCGCCCAGATTTTCAATCTGTTTAAACCAACCTGTACTTTGTTGTTAATTTCGTTATCTTTCCCTGCACTATATATAAGAATATTGTCAGCGTATATTAGATACCTGAGTCCTTTAATCTCTTTTAATGTATTGGGTAGAGTGGAGATGAAAGTATTGAATAAATGTACAGATAGTGGAGATCCTTGTGGAATTCCATTAGACAGATTTTGGATTTTAGACAGCTTCCCATTAATTTTGACTACAATTTTTCTGTTAGTTAAATAGCTCTCAATAGTTTTTATAAATTTCGTACCTATTTTCCATTTGACTAGCTGCTCTAGTATCTTGTGTCTGACGATTTTGTCGAAAGCTTTTTCTATATCGCAAGATATAATTGTGGCATGTTCTTTGTTTTGCAGTGCCATTGTCATCTCAAATTCTAGGGTTTGTAACATTGTTTGTGTACTTCTGTTTGGTCTGAACCCATGTATTTTACTCGACAAATTGCTTTCTAGGAACCAACTCAGTCTGTTCCCAAGAATCTTTTCAAATAACTTTGACATGGTAGCAAGCAATGATATAAACCTATAATTTTCAGGATTATTTGGATCTCCATGCCCTTTTGGTATGGGTACTATCTCCGCTGTTTTCCATGCTTGTGGAAAAATTCCCGAGATGCATATTTTATTATAGAGATCTAGCAAACGCTTTTTGAAGTTAGGTGTAGTATGCTTAAGCATACTATAAGAAACTCCATCTAAACCCGGCGTTGTTCCTTTAAACCTAGCTAGAGTACTTTCAATTTCGTTCAAAGTGATCGCCTCATCAAGAGTGTTGTAATGAGCAATACAGTTTGGAAGAGCAAAGTTTACTTTTTCTAATTGAAATTCAGGAGTGTAAATGTTGTCTTCTGAGTATTTCGAGCATCTATTAACAAAAAAGTTCGCGTTTTGTTCAGAATTCGTGATTAAGTCACCATCCTGCTGATGTTTAATTGCTAGTATACCCGTATTTTTCTTTCCAATCACTCTCATAGCTTTTTCCCAATAATTTCCATTTTCTCCTCTTATACTGTCAGCGAAATTTTGCCAGGATTTTGTCCTTGCTACCTTAATTTCTTTTTTTAATATGGCATTCGCTCTGCGTACCTGTATTAACCTTTCTCTAACTGGATCTCTCCTAAAATTTCTCCAAAGTATGTCACGAATTTCGATTAGTTTTTGAATATTTCTGTTGAACCATGGGGGTTGTGGCTTTGGGCCAGTTTTCGCTGTTGACATTGACTGACTAGCCGCAAATCTTATACTTTTAGTTAGTATAGCGACTTCTTTATTAAAATTTTCAGATTGTGGTCTAAAATCTAGAAAGAAATCTAGTTGCTCTGAGAACTTTTGCCAGTTTGCATTCTTATCATTATATCTTGCCTTTTGGACCACATGACTTTTGCCGATTTCTGAGCAGAGAAATATAGCAAAATGATCACTACCTTTTGGGTTGGCCGTAGTATGCCAATGAAATTTGGGTGCTAAGTGGACTACATATTGTTAGGTCAATGCAAGTAAGTGTACCCCTCGTATTAAAGAGTGTAGGAGAACCATCGTTTAGCAGAATTAAATCATCATTCTCTTCTAACCATTCCTCCACTACTTTGCCTCGATTATTAGTTAACACATCACCCCAAATAACATTACGAGCGTTGAAATCACCTGTAATAATAAAAGATTTATCTATTTGTGAAACAAGGCTGGCAAGATCTTCTTTTTGGTAGTTTGAGTTGCACTCGAGATATAGGTTTAGAATTGTGATTTGCTTGGCATTGTTAGGAAAATTTACTTTTATAGCACTTGCTTGAATATTAGTGTTTAAATTTAATTCTGTGTAATTTATTCCTTTATTTATTAGAAAACCCAAGCCACCAGTTCTTTGATTTAACAAGTTAGTAGAAAATAAACAATGATAATTTAAGCAATCTAATGGATGCAAAGATTCCGGTAGATGTGTTTCTTGCAACGTAGCTATTAGGGGTTTGTACTTTTTGAGAAGTAATTCTAAGTTTCCTTTATTCGCTAAGTACCCTTGCATATTCCACTGTAATAAGCTATATTTTCTTTTGATATTGTTAAGATTATTTTCTGTCATTTAAAATTTATTTAGTTAGCGTATATATCGTAATTTAGTTAGCATACTTTTCTAAATTATTTAGGATCGTATTTTAAAATGCTATTGTAATTTTTAAGTTAATATTATTAATTTTAAAGCTAATAAGAAAAATTATAGAATTATAAGTTGTGTAAAATAAAGAAAGAATAAAGTAAAAAAAAAAAACAAAATTAAAGAAAATTGAGTTAAATCTGCTAATTAATTTTCTGCTTAACCATAACTATTCATATTGCTGTCATTAAGTGACAAATTATTTTCGATATTAATATTTATTTGCTTAGTTTTAACATTATTATTATTTGTATTTGAATTATTAGTTAAATTTTGAATTAAGTTATTTTGACTGTTTTTTTCATAATTGTTAGAATATATAATTTCATTACTACTTATCTCATTGGTGTTTTTATTATTTTCTTCTTCTAATGGTGATGATAAAATTTGCGGTGCTTGAGTTTTATATAATTGTTTTTTATCCATAGGTTCTTGAATTTGCTGATATTGTTGATTATCGATTATACTTGAGTTGGTATTTTAATGATTGTTGATATTTGTTGGTAATTCGGTTGATATTTGAGTGACTTTTGAGTGATTGTTGAATTCAGTGTTGTTGATATTTGTTAATTGAGTATTTTTTGGAGTATTTTGTGTTTGAAACAGCTGAGCAAAAGTTTGGCTTTGAGGAATTTGTGTTGACATTTGGTAGTTGTTTTTATAATAAGTGTAAGCTTCTCGTTTGGAAATTCTTAAATCGGTTTTAATTTTTAATACCTCTTTTTCCTTAGTATATGCGGGGCAAGTATTGGATGCAGCACTATGATTAGCCCCATGACAGTTTACACAACTAAAAGTTTTACATATTTTGGGATGTATTACATCGCCTTCTGGTCTTTCAGTACCACAATCAGCGCATCTTGGAGGAGTTTGGCAGTCTTTTTGCAAGTGGCCAAGAAGTTGACATTTTCTACAACGAATAGGATTTGGATACCATTTCTTGACTGGGTGTATCGTAAAGCCACTTTTTACATTTTCTGGTGGATGTATTGAATCAAATGTTATAATGACAGCTCCAGTAAAAACTTTTTGTGAATTTTTTATTTTTGATAGTTTAAAAACTTCCACTATAGTTTGATTTTTTATTTTTAGGTTATCCAGAATTTCTTTGGTTTCAATATGTACAAGATCTCTATCAAATATTATCCCCTTGGAGTAATTCAGGTTTTTATTCAGTTCAACTAAAATTTCAATATCACCCAGTTTGGTTTGCCTAAGGAATATTTCTGAGATTTTTTTGTTTGGAACTTCCAGTACTATGTTTCCAGATCTGTCCCACGTAGCTGTGAAATTTGGATAGATACCTTCGAGCAACTTATTTATGACGAACTTGTTGTGCATTCTTAAGGGTTTGTTTGTATCCTTTGCTTTTATGTTTAGAAATTTTTTGCCATCATTACCGGCATTATTAAATATTGAGGTTATGGATGTGCTTTTTAATTTTTTCCTTTTTTTAGGTGCATCCTCATTTTGCAGCAGTCCAAAACTATTTGTGCCCCCCGGGGGAAGCATTTTATTTTTTTAAGTGGCTCTTATGTGTAAGTTGGTTTTTTTTTTTTTTAAATAAGAGTGAAAACCACTATATCGTTGTTGTTAGAGCGAGTACTTTAATTACTTAAGATTATATGCGATTTGTAAAAGAAAATTTCAATAGATGTTCTTCACACAATACTAGTCAGAACAAGACTGCTGTATAAATGACTTTTTTTGAAAAATTAGATGATCTAACTTCTTTATATAAAAATAGCATAATTCTAGGCGACTTTAATATTAATTTATTGGATAAAAATAGTAATGAGGTAAAGGATTATAGAAACACATTACTCTGTAATGGTTTGATAGTGTATAATAATATAAATGATAGGTTCGCAAGCAGAATAGGCAACTCTTCGAAAACTATAATCGATCATTTTAGAACAGATTTAATTGATTATAGTTAGAACTTTCATTTTTCTGATACTTCGTTATCTGATCATCAGCTGCTTTTTGTAAGTGCAAATCTAAGAGTTATTAAAGAAAAGATATATTTAAAGAAAACTATTTTGAATAATGATAAACTTTCAAATGATGCTCTATGCGAAAATTTAATGTATTATAATAATGTAGATGATTTTACTGTAGTATTACTGAAGTACATAAATATACAGAAGTAATTTCGCCAAAAAAAGTAAGGAAAAAACATGAGTGGATAAATAGTGACATAATTCGTAATATAAAAATTCGCGAATCTTTTTTTAAGTATAAAAAAAATATCCAAATGATAGGACGGTTAAAGAGATATATGAGAAGTACAGGGACTTAGTAATTCGAGAAATTAAACAGGCTAAGAATAATTTCTATAATAAAATCATAGCTAGTCATCCCAACGATGGAATCTTCACAAAAGAATAATATACAATGTTTTAAGCAAAATTGTCAAAAATAATCAAAAAATATATACGAGGATTTAGTTTTAACACCCACCAATATAGAAGAAGTTAGAAATACTATAGATGCATTAAAGTTAGGTAGTGCAACCGGTTATGATAGTAAATGTTCTAAAATATTAAAGAAATTTTCTGATCAAATTAGCCTAGTACTAGTACAATTTATTAATAATGCTTTAGAGTCTGGTAGTTTTTCTGAAACTTTAAAACTTGCTACGGTAACACCTATGTAACAAGATATGTAACAAGATAAGTATTATTGATCTTTTCAATTTTACATAGTATTTCTGATGACAAATTTGGTTGATAACCTTTTTCGAAATGACCTTTATATTTACTTATTCCTTATTATTATACTTGTTTATTATACTTATTTTTTTGAAAAATTTAAGCTTCCAAATATTATATTATATTTATAATTATTTTTTTTTTTTTTGTAATTTTTCAGGAGGAAGTTTTTTGTGCTATGTTGTGTTGAATTATAATCATTTATAAATGTACAATAAAACACTAAAAATGCAAACTGATTCGACAACATTTCCGTTTCAAGATATTGGCGGTGTTAATGCACAAAGTTAAATTCCAGAAAATAACCTTACCTCTACGGTGGAGGATGAAGATGAAAAATTGGAACAGGAAGACGAAGGAGAAGAGCATCAATTTGCTCGAATTTGGAATTCAAATCATCAGCTACGGGAAGAGCAAGACGAAGAAGAAGATGAATTTGCTCAAATTTGGAATATAAATAATCAGCAAGGAGACGCTGATTATTTTAATGCTTTAATAATCTTAAATAATTTTAATTAAAAAAAATAAAAAACTTGTCTAAATAAAAATAAAACTAAGTTATATATTATTATTATGGATTATAATTTATTTTAATTGTTTGATTTAGAATATAACAGATTTTTTCTTTAAAAATTACAGCAAAAAACAATCTTGAATAATTACATTGTATATTAAACCGCTGTATTGGTACATATATTTCCTTTTATAACCTTAATACTTGATACTTAACACGTAAATCTGAATAGTTACTTTGTAATTGTTTCTCATTAAAAATTAGACGTTGATTTTTTAAGTAACTCAAAGTTTCTAATATATCTGGTTTTTTACCAAACGAATCAAAATATTCAATACAGTCATGTTTTGGAATATAAATAGGTAAGCAATGTGTCCCTGGATCTTTTGCTGTGTCAGTGTTTTCAATTAAAAAAGTTTGTTTTTTATTTATTTTGGGGACTTGATCTAAAGCAAAAACTCCCTTAAAGAATTTACTTGTGTATACATAATTAGCATATGTACTTGTGTACGGTGCTTATTTTTAGGGTGTTTATTAATCAAATTGACTCAAGTTATATATTTTGGTTATTTCTTTAATGTAGTTCGATAAAAACTCTTTTTGGATTTTTTATTTTTATTTATTATAATAGCATCAAATTTTTCTAGTATGTGACAGAGGTCTTTATTTATTTTATCGTTGAACACAGTTCCGGAAGAATAATATTCAAAATTATTATTTACCAAATCCCTAGTTGGTAATTTATACTTGAGCTCTTTTACAATCTTTTTACAAGGTTCTTTAATATCAACTAGACAAATATCTTTCGCAAACACGTTATTATTATCATCATTCTGGCACAAGAAAGTGACATTTTGTCAAATATTCATATTTACTTATATGCATGCTAATTATGTATTTATAAATATATTTCGAGTTCGATCAATTTATAAGCTTGCATCAAATTCTCCATAAACAATAGCAGTTAGTGTTAATTTAAGAGGCTTTGATAGCCTTGCCTTTATTCTAATTGTACCCTGGTTTAATGAACCTCGATACACTTCATTTCCAGATGCATCTGGAGTTAAGTTAAAAGCTAGTGTAAACAATCCATTGCTTTATTATCTTGTGTTCTTTATGATTATGGTAAATTCCAATACATGAAAAAAGTGTACTATACGCTCTAGTGTGGCAATTATTTTCTTCAGAAAAACTAGCTTTAATTGTTGAATTGGGTACTTGCACTCCATTTACGTTTAAAATAAATTGTGAAATACCAAAGTGTTTAAAATTGTATGGATTTTTAATCTTTTTCCAGAATAACCTGCATTTTCTGTTACAAAATATTATTATGATTGTGTTTGGTGACTGTCCAATCAAAATATTATCAATTGATATTGATGAACTATTCCGGGGAATTGTATACATTTTTACCTATACACTTTTGTTATTGTGCTTGGCGTTAATTTTTTTTCAATATATCATTATGTGTCAACTAAGATTAAAAGTTAATAGGCACCCTAGGATTAATAGTTACATGTCTCATAAATAAAGTAACTTCTAAAATAAAGTAATAAAGTAAATTCAGAAATTCGTCAGAATCATCGGCAAAAAGTCTAAATTCTGGCTGTTCTAGAGTTACAAGAATTCGAACATCAACATTGTTTATGAGAAGTGTAGATTGATTAAAAATATCTAGTCATAATTTACCCATAAGGTCTACTATGGTATAATCTACTACTTTGGTATAATTTTTGACATTCTTTTGAACCACTATTATCTGATTTTGCTATATTTTGCTAACCTAACGTAATTTAATAATGATTCAATATCAGGTCAGTAATGATAATTACCATCTGATGGAGATATGTTTTTCCCATTCTTTAGCTTTGCCCAAAACAGTAGTAGGCCAGGTCAAGCCCCAAGAAGGCCAAGTTCCAGGTTCATTAAAAAGCTTTATGTCCAAGAGACAGAAGTTACAAAATGAGACACAGGGTAGTTCCAAAAAGGCTAGGTTAATAGGGCACAACCAGGTCACCAAGCCGTTCAATGAAATTGCTAAGGGTAGCTTAATTCTGGTGATTATTGGTGAGGGGTTAGAGAATGCAGGTATTTCTGCCAGTAACTGGAAGAAGGTTTTTGTTGCTTTAAACACAACCTTCTTCCAGGTACTTCAGGAAAATAGGCGAGAGTATTATCTTGATCCAAGACCCATGGGTGGCAAAAAAATAATTTATGGGCTCTAAATACCATGTTATACGTTGTTGTATGGTAAAGCGATAAGCAAACCTAGAGCGTGCATACTTGCCAAAAATACTTTAAATTTAACTTTTATGTTTAATTACGGTGATGCTGATCTGGCAGCGGTCAGCCTAAAGTTTAAAAACCCAAGCTTATGGGTTATTGTGCGTATCTTCCTCACGACTCTCACGATTCACTTCCTCCATGCAATCTTGCAGGTTTGGGAGCGGATGCTAGATTGAACATTAGAGTCATCATAAGCTGTTTCGCCAATGCTCACCATGATATCTGGGGTAGCTCGGATACCAACGAAAGGGATGAGGCACTTTTTGATGAAATTTCAATACTAACCTTGTTATATGTAACAATGGCAGGGAACCTACGTGTGTAATAGCCAAGAAGTTCTAGACATAACCTTAGCCTCAGACTTCATTTATTCTAAAAGAAGTTCAACATTTCCTTCATGAAGTTCATTTCCAACATGAAGTTTAACGTTTCCGGAAAGCTTAAAAAAGGTAATCATAACTCCGATATTTAAAAACAGTTGTATTACAAATTACCGCCCTGTCTCATTATTAAGCGCTATTTCAAAAATTTTGGAATTAATATGTTAATAATATTGAATATTAAAAATATAGTTGAATTTTTTCTTAGAAGCAATGAAATTTTGATGCAAGCAGTATGGTTTTGAAAAAAACTCTTATACCACCGCTGAATGCCTTAATCTAACGCATTTTGTTACTAAAGGACATATACGAATATGATGTATGTATTTTTTAAGATCTATTAAAAACATTTGATTGCGTGGATCATATATATTTTACTGTATAAACTCACCAAACTAAATTTCAATGTCAATCAAAATAATTTCTTCAAACAATATTTGCTTAATAGAAAACAAAAAGTTAAAATTAATCGTTCGTTTAGCACATCTAGAAATATTATAAAGGTGTTCGGCAAGCATCAATATTAGGACCAGATCTTTTTAAGATATACATTAATGATCTTGCCTTTTTAAATTTGAAGGGATCGATACAAATGTATGCAGGTGATAGAGTTTTAAAATATTCTGAAAGTGGTGAAGCCGAATTGAAATACTCAATTAGTCATGATCTTATCATAATAGAAAAGTGGCTCAATAATCATACGCTATTATTAAATATTAAGAAAACAAAAATAATGTTATTTGTGAACAAAACATACGATAATTTTAGTATGCTTTTCAAAAGTCTTAAAAAATTATAATTATTTAGGTCTAGGATTAATTTTTCATAAGTTAAAATGGTATGACCATATTGAGCATATTATCAAAAACATAAACCCCTATATTTTCATTCCAAGATGCCTCAGACATTTTTCTCAAAAAAAGTATTATATATAATCTTTTCCTCATATATATTTTGTCGAATATCACATATATAAATCCTATATTGTGTGTGCTCCAAATTTCGCACTAAACAAAGTAAATTTAATGCAAAGAAAGTTATTAAATTAATTAACTTTTTTCCTAATCGTTTTCCATCGAGAATGTTATATACAAACCGGTTTTTAAGATTTGAAAATATATGCAGGCGTGAATTACATATTATTGTATTCAAAATTACTAATAATTAAATTAAGCATAACTTCATATTAAATAGAATATACTTAACCATAACACCCGAAATAAGTAGAACTTTTATCTCAAACTGTTCAAAACGGACAGGCAAAATATTAATTGTCTTTACAATAGCCGAAAATTATAAAACGAATTACCAGATGAATATAAATTAATCTTATATAAGTCTTCTTGTATTTAACAGAAGAATAAGTTGCAAACGTAAGTAATTAATTAATTAAATTTTGTAAAATTAACTTTTCTTATTATTATGTTTTTGATAATGTCATGAATTATGTAAACTTGATTTTTTTTTATACCCGTACGATAGCATCGGGTATAATAAAATTACTCTTCCGTTTGTAACACCTCGAAATAAGCGAGCTAGATATACCTTCAAAGGTATGGATCGGATCAGAAAAAAATCTAAGACTTTAGAGCCATGTCCGTCCGTCCTTCCGTCCGTCCCTCCGTCAGCACGCTAACTCAAAAACTAAGAAAGCTAGAATCTTGAAATTTACACAAAATATTCTGGGAGTAATTTGTAGGTTCCCTATTTTTTTTGGTTTAGTTTGGACTAAACCTTAGGGTAGCTCTCGAACACCTAACTTTTAGATCCCCACATTTTTTTTGAAATAGAGCTATGAAACTGCTGATAGATGTCACAAAAATATTAATTTTATTTTTAATAACTTTTTTTGTACCCCCACCCGTTACGGAGTTACAGATCCCCAAAGGTTCAAAAAAGCTCTATATTTAAATTGTAGTAATAAATATATTTCTGTGGCATACGGTGTCTTAATTTACCGTTATGCGAAACTAAAATTTTGCAAAATCCTTTAACCCTTCTATCTTCTAAACGGTTTAATTTGGAAATTTGAATTTTTTTTGTATCACCCCCCGTTTAGGAGCTGTAAGGGGTCAAACACTGAAAATTTCCAATTTTTAAACACCTTTAACTTGAACACCTGTTAACATTTTTTTGAAGTAATACACAAAAATTAAAGCTTCAATATTATACTCTTATTTCTGTTAACAACTTTATTTAATAATATATGGTTACTTTATAATTGACGAAAGTGTTACTTGATTTTTTCAAATTTTCTAACAAATTTCTTTAACTAATTTTTTGCATTTTGTTTTACTCGATAATTTGAAATTGTTGAGGATATAATGCGTAGTACAAAAAATTGTAAATAAATAAACAACATAACGGTTGCTTGAAGAATTTTTATTTATATGATATTGATATATATACATACTTATATAATATCATGTTTATTTACATATCGTATATGTCACTAGTGAATGAATGATAAGAGTATAGATGTATATTATATAGCACCGTATTTACATACATATATGTATTTTATTGTACTTATAAGAAATTATTCTGTCAATGGAATATTTAAATATAATATAATATTTAAAATTATATTTATTATTTTGTACTAAGTAAATTTAATATACATTTACCGCTTAGTATTAAATGGTACTATAGAATATTTGAAAAAGTTTTGGATTGATAATAGTTATGTGGAAGGTTAGAATTTGCTTTTGAAGAATGTGTAAACATATAGTTTGAATATATCTACAACCCATAGTTTAAGAAATAATAAAATTCACCCAAATTATTTTAAAATACTAAAATATTAAAAAAATAATATTGTAAGCAGAGTGACAGGCTGTGAACATACTAACGGTTCGTACGGGTATCTAAGAATTGACAAAGGCAACTGTATTCTTCCTCGTTTATTATTAAATTTAAAATTGACATCTTAATATTAATAGTGCAAAGATGAAGAAGAGGATGACACGACTCCCTTCTACATGCTCAGACTTGTCGGCTAAAAGGAACACTAATTTGTGGGCAATATCTCTTAACAACCTTAGCGATCCAGCAGGTAAAAATGTGAAGAGCATTCTTTGCTTTGTAATAAGCTCAAATTGATTTTTACGAGTGGGATAGAAAAGTTTTTATGTGGTATCACAATGGACCAGATACGGTCTAAGTGTGCCTTTTCGGCAGCCACTTTAACCTACCTAATTTGTTTAAAACATTCCTTAATAAAAAAGTCTATCGTAAAATCACCTTCTCCGCGGAAATTTATTTCCATTTTTGGATTATTAACACAAATTTTTATTAATTCTCCAACATACGATGCTGATTCTTTAGATTTCGTATAACCAAAATCTTTAGAAATATAATCATAGATTTACCGTACAAGTTGACGTTCACATTCCGTCTTTGGATATTCATCAAATGGTTGTATATTTTGTATTAGTATTGGTAAAACAAATGTTTTCCAATCACAATTCATTTGTTGTGATCTGTATGGAATGCATGTTGAACCAATGCTATTATATTTAACTTCCGTTCCTCCGATATGAATTGTAATTCTTTTTCTTGCTTTTTGTACGTTTGGAATAAAATCCTTTATACATATTTTAGAAATACTTTTCATTTTGAATCCAAAATGACTTGCTTATTAAATTCAAACTGATAACGTATTTTCCAGATAATAATATTCAAAGATAAATCGTTTAGTAAAGTCTGACTCATTATCGATCTGATTCATGGAGTAGTTGTGAAGTTGCTAGATTTAATACACGTAAAACGTAAAAACGTCTTGATGTATTGCTATAAGTTATATAGACTTCAGTTTTTATTTATAGTTTTATAGTTATTTATGCTATTGCTATTATGCTATTATTAGTTTTTTCTTTTTTCGTCGTTGGGCTGGGGCTATCTAAAGGAACTGTTATTATGACTCCTGCATCAGTTTCAAAAATTTGTACAGTTTTATTTTTAATAGATTTTCTCTTTCTAAGACGTTCTCCAGTTGAAGCAGACAATGCTTTTGTAATAATTTCTTCTTCCATTTCATCATCGAATACTTCGTCAGCTTCTTTTTCGTATACTTCTTTTTTGGGTACAAATTGTATTGCAGCATCTTTATATTCAGGTATGTTTGCTTGAACTTCTGCGTGAATATACAATGCTTTTTCACGAGTTTGAGTACCTTTTGTTTCTGTATTTTTAATTGCTTTTTCCTGAATTGAATATAATATTTCCTAAAACAGTTAGCTATACTTGCAAAATGAAGTTTAATTCCAATTGTGTATCACTTTAAGCCACCATACCACGCAGAAGAACTTGGTCAAGAGGTAAAATTTAATAATCAATATTGTGAGGATAAAATAAGTGGCCTTAAATGTGATAACGGGTTAATTCATTATTTAGATAGATCTATATTATTAGATAGACCTATATTATAGATTTAGACCTATATTAAAACACTATTTAGCACCTGCAGAAAAAATGTATGTCAAAAGAGAACAAACAAAAAAGCTTGAAAAGTACATTGACAGCAGTAAAATAGAAGATCTAACCAGTAATTTCACTACTAAAGATTGATAATTATAAATATAAGTAGATTTTAAAGAAGTATAGAAAAAGTAGGTTTCACTATTTCTAGAATCTTAACATCTGATATTCGCAAAATTGTAAAATCTTTTTAGTTAAACATTTTTTTTAAATATATAACACCATCCGTTTTATTTTTATAACTTTATGTTTAATATTAGGTACCAAAAGCAATTAACTTGTCCTTGATTTTTTTTCATTCCTTACACTATACAATGCAACAATAATAACAACAAACAAGAACAGAAAAAATAAATCTTATATAACAGCTGCACCTATAATTCCAAAATTTTTTCTTTTGTTTTTCTTTTAGCATTGTTTTTTTTTACTATCAGCATTCATAAGTTTTAAATTGTTTGAAAGACTCAAACTAGTTTTTACAATTTTATTTTACAACAGGTAAACAGAAATTAAAAGAATGCAAAGTATTTTTAAAGTTCATGTGCAGTTATTTAATATACATAAGGGGAGCGCGTCATATGCTTGTATCTCATTTGCCCGTAGTATGATTTGCCTGTATTTCTTGATCATTTGACTGTATTTCATTTGCCTCTATTTCATTCTAAATTAGGTGAGATTTGGATTCAAAAGTGAGGCTTTACGCTTTTTCCAGAATATTTATATATATGTATTGGTCAGAATCTGAATTAGGAGGGCCTTTAGTGAATTCAAAATCAAAGTTATACGGTAAAGAGTCGGTTGAGCATGGGAAAAAAACCGGTTTAGGTGTGTCAGGAAGGCACGTGCCATTAAGGTGATTTATGGTTTATAATAAGGTCAAGGTTAAAATTAATTATAGGTGAATGTAAAATATATGTTTATTTCCTGATTAACTTGGTTGTTGGGTAGTGGGAGTATGTTAAGAGGCTAAGACAACTTGTTGGGAGCAATGACCCCTTCCCATGTTTTTATTATTGTTTGGGGCCAGTGCCTTTCTTCTCATTAAATACATTTTTGTATCTTTTTGTAACAGGCAGTAATAAAAACAGAAAGATATTTATTATAAAAAAAATTGCGCGCATTTTATTTTATTCATAATGAAGTTTGCACAAGCATAAAGAAATAATAATTATAGGTATGTTTAATAATACATGTAGGTCATCATACGTCATTGATTGAAAGAGAAAAAGATTTTTTTTAAAATATAACTTGTTTGTGAAATAATTACCACAAATTTTGCAGTTAAATGCACCTTATTTTTTTTTTTAATATAACACAAATTTTGATATTGAAAAAATTCGAATGACGTATTATATTTAGTTTAACAAAGTATTAAAGTTGCCCAAATTTAAGTTAAATGCTAAATACAATTTGTTTTTTTATTTTTTTACTTTTACTTTTAAAATGAGTGATCGATGCAAATAATTAAAACATGTTAGCCTAAACGAAAACAGAAGAAAATAACTAATAAAACAAACTGAATAAATATTTTTTAAAAACTAAAAAAAATTTAAATAAAATGAACTTAAAATGAAACAAGTGTTTTACAAACAAATTTTTATTTATTACAACTTTATTTTGTAGTGATGTTTGTTCATTTAAAATATTACATATCTTTTCTTTCAAAATAATAGGTATTTCAAAAAACAGCCTTGAAAAGTTACATTGTACGGTATATATCTGCATTGGAATGTAAATTTCTTCTTGTAACTTTACCACTTACTTTTTTTCACAAAGTTAATGTACCTGTTAACATATTCTTTTACACATTGTTCTGCAGTTTTGTTGTACATAGTTACCGCATTAAGAAAATCAATTATGTCGTTCAATACCTCAGCTTCGTCTTTGTTGATATCTAGACATTGACCTACAGTAGATCGTAAACCAATTTGCAAACATAGTTTTCATAGTTTTCTACTCTTAATTGCTTGTTTACACAATTGTACAGATTATAGAATTTATTCCATTCATTATATGTTAAAGAAAGTGATTTTTTCCAACACGATGAAATATCACTGTAGGTTCAAATAAATTTACATCGAAGCCAACTGAAATTTTTAGAGTGTGACTTTTATTTAGAAAATATGTATAACTCAATTATAAAGAAACTACGTTACTACATTGTGCCTCTATCATTGTAAATCAACTAGTTCTTTAATAGATTATTTAAAATGTTTTATTGCTTTTGGATTGCAAGATTGCAGGAAGTTATATTTTCCAAATACCATGAGTAAACGCAACAATATTGTCCACACACATCTGAAAAATTGCTTTATAATTGCTTGTTATTACAAATAACACATTTATGTTCTAAAATTTTTAAAATTTGAGCTTTACATGGTTTTCTACCATAAGAATCAAAATATTCTGCACAACCATTTATAGGTATATAGATCGCTAACCAATGAGTTTCTGGATCTTTTGCTTTATCAGTATTTACAAGAACAAAAACTTGGCTTTTCCATTATTAAATTTATTGGTGATTCTATTAAATTTTAAAATTTCCAATATATTTAATGAATTCATTAACACAAATCATAAATTACATATTTTAGTGGTTTCTTTAACGAAATTTTTTAAAATGTTGATTATTTTAATTCTTCTTTTTTTTTTTTTTTGTTATCGTTGCAACAAAAGCTTGTTCATATGTGCTACATATATTGTAATTAAAAGCTGTCTTTTTATTGATTTGTAAACTCGTTACGGTTTTTATCTATTTGCACATTGTCATTCGCCATTTGCTGTAACTGTTGAAGGAAGAAGTTTTGAAAGTTTTGTTTCAATTCTTATTGTCGCTTGATTGAAAAGACTTTGACATACTTCATTACCAGAAGCAATTGGTGTTAAGTCAAATGTTAACATAAAAAATCCATTGTTAAACATAGATGCTAAATCAGATACTAAATCAGAAAGTGCATTTATACCAGAATTAATTGCTTCTTTTTTAAATAAATTTGCTCCGGATACAATAATTGGTTTTAAATATCTAAAAAGACCTCCAAAGAAACTTCCCAACCCCCGACCTCTTTGATATGATACGGTTGAATATAATAAGAAGCTGATGTCCTCAAAACCTTTTCCTGATTGAACTAAATAATATTTATAGTACATCCGGTGCGTGCTGAATAATATAATATTATTAATGTATAGTTTATTTATATACTTTTTTGAAATGCAATAGAATTTTTATAGGAACTCTACTATCTGAGAATGTTATTTTGTACCCATATTTATCACATAAAAGTACGGAAATACTATCAAAAGATTTTTCTACATCGTAGTACTGAATATTTTTAAACTCTTTGGCCGTATCATTAAAAGAATTTGATATATTAACTGTTCTTAGACACCTTACTTCTTTACCACCAATATTTTCGGGTTCAATTATATCAGTATATATAAAAAACATGTCAGGTTTAACAATTGGAAATAATGTTAAACTTTCAAAATATTTACTATAAGCTTCAATCATACGAGTTTTATACTTTTTAAATTCTTTAACATGCATTGCAACCTGATTAAAACAAGTTTTTAAAAGAGTCTTCAAAGTATAAGTAAAATTTGCTCTTAATTTTCTTTCAATTTTCGGTTTACTAAAACATACAATATTATAATTTAAATTTCAAGGTAAATCTTCAGCTTTATTTGGTTGAACATAATTTGCATCATTATTTATAAAATTAAAAATTTACCATATTAAGTGCCGTTCAACCTCTTTTCTTGAATTCCCCAACAAGGGTTTTAGATTTAGAAATAATGTTGGTAATAAGAAAACTTTCCAATCACATATCATTTGCTCTTTATTGTATGGAATGTATGAAGTTCCTACAATTAAATTTGTTTTTCTGCCTTTAATAAATATTTTAGTACTTTGTTTCCATTTCTCTCCGTATACATTTGGAATAAAGTCATTTGTATATATTTCGAAAACACCAACTTACCAATTAGAATTACACATAATATGTTTATTCATTTTATTAGTGAAACTGGACAACGTATTTTCAGGGTAATAATTCATAGATGAATCACTAAGTAGAGTAACATAAAAATCATCATTTACTTTTATGTTATCCATGTGCTAGTTGATTTAGTTTTACGAATTGGAAAATTAGGCTGTGTTTGCGTATCACCTGTTTTAGATGATCGTAGAATACATTTTGAAGGACTTTTCATATTTTCTTTATTTATAGTTTTTTTCGAAGGTGGACTGGCACTGTCTAAAGGAACCGTTATAATATCTGCTGTATGTGTTTCAAATAATTGAAAGTGTTTTGATTTCTAATAGAATTTCTTTTTCTAAGGCGTTCACCAGCTGACATAGCAGATATTGCTTTTGTTAAAACATTATCTTGAATTTCGTCATCAAATACTTTTTCTTCATAAGGTTTCCTTTCATAAATTTCTCCTCAGGAAATTACATCCCTGTCTTTGTGTATTTGACAAAATCTGTTTCAGTCTCTTCATCTTTAAATAATGATTTTGGGCGTGTCTGAATTCCTTTTGATTTTACTCTATTTTACTTTAATTTTTTCTTCTTTTTTGTTTGTACGTTTTATTCTGTTTTTGATTTGGGCTTTAAATAGATTTTGACGTAGGAAATACCACTTTTGAACGTTATTTAAATTTTATTAAACATCATTTTTTCTATATTTGTATCCAATTTATTTAATTCAAGGTCAACATTTTGTTTAAGTTTCGTAAATTTTAAGTTTTAATATTATCCTTTTATTAAAAGAACTATTATTCATTTTGAAAACTTTCGAATTATTCCTGATAGTACTACATTTAAAAGAGTTAGTAAAAATCCACCTCTTGGAACTATAACCTTTCGTTTGTTGTTAAGAGATTTTTTGCGACAAATCAGGGATCTGAGCTCCTTTTTATACTTTTTTGGTTTACCAATTATTATTTAACTCAAATTACAATTACCTTTTAAAATAAAATATTTAACAAAATTTCACAAAACGTTTTAATTACTTCAGGATCACAATGCTTAATAATTATGTTTTTAAACTTAGGTTTAGAATTCTTTAATAGATGCAATATATGTCGGTTGGCCTTCAAACGTTTCATATTTTTTGCTAAGGTTGTCTAAACCTTTTCTTGTGCAAAAACAAGTTTGATCTTTTAAAATATTGCTTCGCAACCTGAATATATTATTTATATCCTGTGCAAAATCTATAAATATATAGCCATATGGTTTTGATGTAACTTCACTATATACTTTTCTAAATTCTTCAACTTGACCTGGATAAATTTGACGAGCTAGAGGATATATTTGTGATTTATCTCTAAGGTTCTTAAAAAGTGTTAAATATTTACAATTAAGGGATAAATATTTACATATACTTTTCTAAATTCTTCAACTTGACCTGGATAAATTTGACGAGCTAGAGGATATATTGTGTTAAATATTTACAATTAAGGGAAATATCCCTGGAAAATTTACCTTGATGAAACACATTTTGAGCTATAAGAATTACAAATATATGTCTGTGATGTGAACCTCTGATAAAAATTTCACACACTCTTC
Organism: Poecilobothrus nobilitatus; assembly: GCA_947095535.1. Classification (NCBI taxonomy): domain Eukaryota; kingdom Metazoa; phylum Arthropoda; class Insecta; order Diptera; family Dolichopodidae; genus Poecilobothrus; species Poecilobothrus nobilitatus. Next base: position 130,229,322 of record OX352772.1, on the reverse strand, counting down.
TGTTATCTGATTCTAGCATCATATCATCTATAACAAGAATAAGGAACTTTCGTTTCCGCTTAGGTCAGGTATTTTACAATAATATTCAAGATTTTTTCCACAAAAATTAAATTGCTGATAAAAAGCTGGAGCAAGTTGAAGAATATAAATATCTAGGTTTTTGGATAGATTCCAAACTCAAGTGGAACGGGCATACATTGTATTTAGCTAGAAAATTTTCGTCAATTGCTGGGGTATTTAAAAAAATATCATATGTGTTACCCAATTCTGTGAAAAAGCAAATCTATTTTGCCCTTTTTCATAGTCACTTAATATATGGCATAAATTTGTGGGGAACAGCAACAAAACAAAACATACAAGATATACAAGTAATACAAAACAAAGCCTTAAAAAATCTCTATCAGTACAAACAGTTGGAAAAAACACAGTATATTCATAGCGGAAATAATCTTCTATTAATTAAAGATCTGATACAAGTAAAACTTATTCTACACATACATAATATATACCATGATAATGTTCACACTGCAACAACATTAACTAAACGCGGAGATCATCATAACATTAATGTTCGAAATCAGCAATCACTGCACGTTTTTCGTAAAAGGACAACACAATTTGGTCTTTCAACTACAATGCATCTCGCTGCTAATCTTTATAACAAATTGGACAATAACTTAAAAACATTAACAAGTTTAAAACTTAAAAAAGAATTAACAAGACGAATTATTGGTGAATATAAAACATCTAGAATTTAATATATATAGAATCAGTGTTAAACATTTTACATATTTTTTTTTTTTAATTTTCATTTATTAATTACATACATAAAATTAATTTATATTACAATTTACAAGATAAAAACGAGTGCTGCAACTTATATATTATTTTGTTTGTTAATTATATTTGAAATATCTGGTCATTTCATTAATGTTCAAAATTTCTTTTTTTATTAATTTTAAAAGTTTTCTTTTTTGTTTACTTCTAATTTCTTTTTGTTTTTGTTATATTAATTTGAATTTATTGTTTTTTTTTTGCTAATATTGTTATTATTGTTTATTTTATATGAACTACATTACACTTTTCATATTTTGAAAATTTAATAATTAAGATTGAAATGAATAAATAATATTTTAAAATGTATACAGCCATGATATGAGAGCAATCTCTTTTGCCATTTACTATTGAAAATAAATAAAATAAATAAATAGTGTTAGGAAAAGCATTTATAGCAGGATTACACCAAATGATCTTTTTTTTTTGTGGGTGTATAACCTCATTTTGCTTATTAATCTGACTACAAACAAAAGTAGTCTTATCTCTACACGATAGCCCTGCCACCATCATTGTAAATGAATGAAAAAGCATATTAAAGATATTGTTGAATTAACATTAGTTACCTATATTTGTACAAAATATTCTTGCTTTTTTTTCTTTAGGAATGAATATAAATACAAGAATCCCAATTCGATTATCATTCTTAAATTATTCTTTTATCATGACGGAACAGGTTGATTTACAATATATACGAGGAAATAAAAAGCAGTTTTTTTAAAAGAATTAGCTATCCTTGAAGTAGGAAGTCTGTTACCATATGTGTATCTTTTAAAATCACCTTATCCAGAGGAAGAACTTAACTGTGACGCAAAATATAACATTTTGCGAAGACAAAATCAATGGACTTAATTGGGATAGCGGTTTTACGGAATATCTAGAAGTGCGTAATATTCTTAAACACTTTTTAGAACCAGCTGATAAAATTTATGTAAAAGGAGCTCATAAAAAATATTTTTTGGAAAAATACATTACTAACAGCAAAATATTTGATTTAAATGATGAAATACCGTCATTGCAATAAATACCATGTTTCAAATTTTTGTGTGCTATTCCTGTACATACTACTAATCATAATTTTAGATGTGCTGTGAAGAATTGTCGAAACATTTACATGTACTTGTTAAAACGAAACATTTACTTGTACTTGGAATTACGCTTGCAGATCTGCTCGAAAAGGAATATACCAATAATGTGACAGAACCCGATTTCAGAGATGAATAAAAAACACAGAACCTGTTAATATATCAGCTATTTTACAAATCAAGATCAACAGAAAATATTCAATGTTTGATTTCCATAATTTTTTTTACAATATTAATTTTAAAATTTCCTTTCTTAATTTTAAAAGAAATTCCATGAAATCCTCTATCACATTTTTCGTTTTAAAAATTCTCTCTCTTAATTTACATTTTCCACAGAAGTATAGAGAAGCATGATTATCGCAAATCTTTCAAAAATATTCTCCACATATATGAGTCCTACAACTTTTATGAACTTTAAAACAAGATTTGCATTTTCTAATTTCTTCACAGATGCTTCTATTTTTTGAACTGGAAGCCTTATGACTTTCAAAGCATGTTTGACCACGAAATGTTCGATTACACTGCATACATAAAATATTTTTAACATTAAGTGAACAAGCTGGTGAGTTTTGACAGCAAGGGCAACTTTTCGAACACCTATGTTCATTTTTCTTAGAATATGGAATATGACATTCTTCACAATATAATGCTGTGCAAAAAGCATCTGTTAGTGAGGTTATTACATTGTAATGATTATTACGATATAACAAGTTAATTTTTTGCCCATTATTCAATCATTCAAATAATACCGCAACCTTCAGATGGAATTGTTATTTTTGATTTTTCTAATAATTTTAAAGCTGTTAAAGTTTGAAGTTTTCCTATATTTTTTCGAATTTTTTCATAATCATTAAATTTTTCAATTTTAGCTATAGAAACAACAAGTGCACGCTGTAAACATAAATTATCGCTTTGTTTTATTGCTATTATTCCTCTCCTTTTTAAGCCTTCCTCATCCAAATTTGAATATTTATTACTTCTACCTCTACCAACGGGTAATTTAACATGGGTAACTGTTAAACAACAAGTGTCTGTACTTAAACCTGTAGACGTAAAATAAAAATAGTTTATAATAAATGAAGCCAAAAATGTATTATAAATAACTACCTTCAGAATTACTTTGGAAAACATTAGAAATTACATTCCAAACGTAGCTAAATTTTAGTTCATGAGCGGATCTAAAACTGAGATACGCAGGACCTTGATGTTCAAAGCTCTCTCCACAAAATATTAACCCAATCTTATCCCTGGAATTCACATCTTTCACAGCAATGTTGATTATTTGATGTATAGCATCCTTAATCCAGCTAATTGATTCTCTATTGTCAGGTACGGATTTAATTACAAATTTTATTTTGTGCCCGTTCATATTAAACCGTTTAACAAATGTCGAATTTTCACTTTCGATTATATAAGGTGTTATAGTTTCGGTAAGAAACTTTTGTAAAATAATTTTTTTCGACATTTTCTTTGTACGAATTTTAGATGTTAAATGCTTGAATAACAGAATAATGTTAAATTTTTAATACAGATTCACTCTGTTAAATGAACAATTACATTGTAATCAAAGGTCGCTTTAATAAATTATAGTTGTTTAACTAGAATCCCATCTTAATACTATCTTAAAATAGAAAGAATTGAAAAACAAAAAGCGGCTGCAGGCTGCAACTGCTACAACTGCTACTACTAGTACAGCAGTGGGTCTTCCTGCGAAAAGGAGAAAGGCGAAAAATGAAGATGACGCTTCTACTCATCTTCATTAACAACAACAACAGCAACAACCACAACAACAGCAACAACCGCAACAACCACAACAACAGCAACAACCGCAACAACAGCAACATCAACAGCAACAACAGCAACTACAACAACAGCAACTACAACAACAGCAACTACAGCAACAACAAGATTATTAGAGTAAGGCAACATCAAATCCCATCAGAAAAAGGAAACTGGTGGAATTATTTAATTTTAATATTTAAAAAAAAAATTTTTTAAAATTTTAAAAGTTAAAGATATGGAGCCAAGTAGGGTCTATAAAATAAATAAAATTAAAAAGTTAAACACCGTTTACGGTAAAAAATGGGTCTTCGAGACCCTAAATAATATTATATTTATACCGCATCAAAAAGTTGGGGTATTTGAAGATAATGATTTCCGTGAGGAAGTCGAAAAAAATGAATATTTCCTCATAAATGAGGAAAGCCAATTAAATTTAAAATAAGAACGTGGTGATTTTGAATTCGCCACAAATCAGTAATAGTTTTAGACTAATTTTATATAGAATAAAAAAAATTTTATTTCAAAGAAATTTTCTACTGTTTTAATTTTATTTTTATTTTTCAGATGTTAAGATTTTATTTGATTTTTCAGATGTTAAGATTTTATTTTATTTTTCATATGTTTTCAAGTTTTATTTTCAGGTGTTTATTAGAGTTTTATTTTACAGATATTAAACAATATTTGTTGAATTTATCCAAGTATTATTTGATCATCAAAACCTAGCCATTTAACAAAAACTCTATTTCCTTCCTTTTTCAGAATTTTTTCTACAAGATAAGTATCTGGGTATTTTACAGATGTAAGCTCAGCTTAATAAAAACCCCCAGAAATTGGCGTATCAGTATAGTCCGATAATTGATATGTAACAGGATAAGTATTATTGATTTTATCAATCTTAAATACTTCAGTTGACCAGTTCGGTTGATAACCTTTTTCGAAATGACCTTTATATTTAGTTATTCTTACAAAATTTCCAGTTTTATATTTACTTTTTTCAAAAATTTTAGGCTCAGTATATACATTCCGCAGTATATTTTTTTCGTTTTTCTTTGTAATTTTTTCAGGAGAAAGTTTTGTTGTGCTATGTTTTGTTGAATTATATTCTTTTATTAATGATTGTATAATAGGTAACCATTTATAATTCCCGTTTAAATTAAATTTTTTCCACATAGAATTTTTCAATGTACGGTTAAATCGTTCAACAATTGATGCTTTTAATTCGCTAAATGTGTGATAATGATTGATTGATTTTTCTTTCATATAATTTTGAAATTGTAAATTAAAAAATTTCTTGCCTTGATCAGAGTGAATATTTTTTGGTATAACTTTAGCTCTAATAATAATTGTTTTTAAGGCATTTAAAACATTTTCAGCATTTTTTGTTTTCACAGGTTCAGCATAGGCATATTTGGAAAAAGTATCAATGACCGTCAGCATATATTTATAACCATTATTAAATTTTCCATAAGGTATCATTTCGACTAAATCGATTTGCCACGTGTCATTTAGACCTTTCTGTTTGAATTTTCTTCTAAGAAATTTACGTCTTGCCTGTCTATGAATTTCAGTCACTATTTGAGCTCTTGACATTTTGTTTTAAAAATGTTAAAGGTAATGTTATAATAATTATTATACATAAAATGATAGACCAAAGCATGGTTTAAACTAATCATCTAATTGAGTTTAATTTGCTTTTATACTTTTCTACATGAGTATATAACTCAACTTTTATTTTCAAATTTAATTCATTTCCATTCTGACTGCTCAACAACTCACTGAAATGCTGCCTGATTCCCCATCATTTCCATTTAAAGAAACTGTAGATGATGTAAATACACAAGGTCAGATACAAGAAAATGAAATTACGTCCATCATGGACGACGAAGATTTAGCAGAAACTGAGGAATTTATACCACCGTTCCAGATAGTTGAATTAGAAGACGAAGAAGAAGAAGTGGAAGAAGAAATTGAGGAAGTAGTTCCATTTAATGAAATTTGGGACATAAATAATCAGCAGGGAGATCTTGATTATTTCAATGATTAAATAATCCCAAATAATTTTAATTAAATAATATAATGAAAGGTGTACAGAAAAATATTTGTCTATCTAAAACATATAAATAAAAAATAAAAATTTTTATATTATTTGTTGTGATTTATTTTGTTTGTTTTATGTAGTATATTACAGATTTGTTATTTTAAAATTACAGGAATTTCAAAAAATAACTTTGAATAATTACATTGTACATTAAAACGTTGTATTGGTATATAAATTTCTCTTTCTAACCTAAATACTTGTTGTTCGACACATAAATTTAGATATTCCCGAACATAGTCTTTTACATTTAACTCAGCAGATTTATAATAGGGCATCACTGCGTAAAGAAAATCGCTTAAATTGTAAAACTGTTCTGCTTCTTCTTTGTTAATACTTATACTTTGCCTGTTCGCTGATTTTATCCCATGATGAAAGTTCTGTTTTATATCTGTTATTATCAGCTTATCGAGTTTTTTGTTAAATTCGTAGTAAAATTTATTCCATTCATGATATTTTAAGACAATTGACTTTTTACCAATACGGTGAATTATACTTGAAACTTCAAATGACTCACTGTCAAATCCAACAGCAATTTTTAATGTATGACTTTTATTGAGAAAATATGTGTAATTAGCAATAAATTTGTGTTCTGACCTGGTGCTTCCATTCCTTTAATTTTACTAAAACCTGTTTATATTGTTTTTATTATTTATACGTTTTAGGAACACAAATTTGTAATGAGTTATATTTTCCAAATACATTTTGTAAGGTACTTAAAATATACTTATCGTTTTCTAGTTGATTTCCTTTACTAAATTTTTTTAAAAAAGCGTTCATATTATAACCGCAACATCTATACCACGTATAAACACAACAATATTGCCCACAGACATCTGAATAGTTACTTTGTAACTGTTTCTTATTAAAAATTATACATTGATTTTTTAAGTAACTTCTAATTTATTTGCTTTTCTACCAAACGAATCAAAATATTCAACACATTCTTTGGCTTAAAAATAGCTAACCAATGTGTTCCCGGATCTTTTGATTTATCATTGTTTACAATTAAAAAAGTTTGTTTTTCAATTATTCTGGGGAGTTGATCCAGAGCAAAAACTCCTTTAAAAAATTTACGTGTGTGTTTGTTACATTTTAATACGTCACTTATCTCTAGGGTATTCATCAATCAAATTGACTCAAGTCATATACTTTAGTTGTTTCTTTAATATAATTTGATAAAAACTTTTTTTTGATTTTTTTATTTGTTATAATAACATCAAATTTTTCTAGTATTTGACAGAGCTCTTTATTAATTTTATCGCTGTACACAGTTCCAAAAGAGTAATTATCAAAATTATAATTTATAAAATCCCTAGTTGGAAATTTATACTTGAGCTCTTTTACAAACTTTTTACAAGGTTCTTTAAAATCAACTATACAAATATCTTTCGCAAACAAGGTATTATTATCATCACTACAAAATGTTACATCCGGAAGTGCACAAGACAGTGACATTTTGTCAAATATTCAAATTTACTTTTATGTATGCTATTTATAGGTTTGAGAATATATTTCGGTTTTTATCAATTTGTAAACTTACATCAAATTCTCCATAAACAATAGCAGTCAGTGTAGATGTAAGTGGTTTTGATAGCCTTGTCTCAATTCTAACTGTACCTTGATTTAGTATACCTTGACACACTTCATTTCCTGGTGCATCTGGAGTTAAATCAAAAGCTAGAATGAAAAACCCATTACTAAACATGGTTCTTGTCATCTGATGACTTTTATCATTATGGTAAATTCCAGTTCCTGAAAAAAGTGGACTGTATGCTCTTGTACAGCAATTATTTTCATCTGAAAAACTGGTTTCAATTGCTGAATTAGGTATTTGAACACCATTTACGTTTAACACAAATTGTGAAATATCAAAATGTTTAAAATTGTATGGGTTTTTTGACCTTTTTCCAGAGTAACCTGTATTTTCTGTCATGCAAAAAATGATTGTGTTTGGCAACTGTCCAATAAAAACATTATCAAGTGATATTGATGAACTGTGGAATGGTAAAAGTTCTACCCTCTACCCGTTTGTAATTGTATTTGGCATTAGTTTTCTGCAGTACAGCATTATGTGCTAATATCACACTAGGATTAATTGTTACATGTCTCATAAATAAAGTGGCTTCTAAAATTTTCAGTTGAGATTCATCAGTATCAAATGCAAAGAGGTAAAAATCTGGTTTTTCTAATGTTAGGATAACTCGAACATCGACGTTTTTTATGAGAAGTGTAGGTTGGTTAAACATATCTAAATGTAGTTTCCCCATAAGTTCCACTACATTGCTATTTTTGTATAATTTTTGACGTTCTTTTGAACCACTATTATCTGTTTTTGCTATATTTGGTTTATCTAACATCCATCCACCACACTCCAAATGCGTTGTAGCGGCATCCGTACCATAATTTAACAATGATTCAATATAAGCTCTGTAATGATAATTGCAATCTGATGGAGATATATTCTTTCCATTTAGTTGAACATTGCATTGTTTTATTAATGAATGTAACATATTATTAACCACACTTGGTTGTTGTATAGGTGTTCCATCAGTTTTTTTATCTTTATTCCATTAAGTTCCATCTTTTTTTAAAATTTGTACTTTTAATTTTAGATATGTTGAAGACAAGTCTCTATATGTATCACCGTGCCCTAGTGAAACAAATTCTATGACAGGTGGATTATCTAAAGAAGCAATAGGGTTATAGGAAACTTCTTCAGATCGTAAAATACTTGACTGAATAGGCTGTGTTTTAAAAATATCAAGCTCTGATTTCATACATTCAATCATAAGGTCTTTTTATAGGTTTTCTTCATTTTCTTTTGCCTTGTCCATACATTTCATTGAGTTTCCGACTTGCACCTCGTCTTACATTTTTCATTATCTCTTTACTTCGATCTTGAACTACTTCTTTTATATTTGCACAATTGGTACAATTGAGTGTAACAAAGGACCAATATGCTCAAGACCTTTTCCTGATTGAACTAAATAATATTTGTAGTACGCTCTCTCCATAATGAATAAAATAAAATAATATATAGTTTTGTAACATCGCTTTTGTTTATACTTTTTTAAAATGTAATACAATTTTTGTTGGAATTGAACTATTGGAAAAGTTTATTTTGTATCCATATTTATCACATAAAAGTAACGAAATGTTATTAAATGATTTCTCCACATTGCAATATTGAATATTACTGAATTCTTTTACAGTATCAGTGAAAGAATTTTGTATGTTAACAGATCTTAAACACCTTACATCTTTATCACCTATTTTTTGCCGTTCAATTATGTCTGTGTATATAAAAAACATATCTGGTTTACTAATGGGAATCAATTGTACACTATCTATAAAAGTTTTGAAAGCTTCTATTACACGTGATTTATATTTTTTAAAATCTGTAACTTTAAAAGATACTTGATTGAAACATGTTGTCAAAAGTCCTTCGAGGGTATAAGTGTAATTTGCTCTTATTTTTATATCTATTTTAGGCTTAGTAACACATATTGTGGTGTAACTAAATTTTTAGGCATCTCCTCAGCTTTTGTTGGTTGTGTATAATGAACTTCATCGTTTATAAAATTAAAAATTCCCCAAATCAACTGTCGTTCAACTTCTTTTCTTGTAAACCTATTAAGTGGGCGTATATTTTGAATTAGTGTTGGTAGTAGAAAAACTTTCTAGTCGCATATCATTTGTTTTTCTATGTATGGAATATATGATGTTCCAACTCCTATCATATCTTTCTGCATACCTTTAATAAATATTTGAGTACTTTTTTCCCATTCTTCATCATACACATTTGGAACGAAATCATTAACATACATTTCTGAAATACCGACTTTCCACCTTGAATCACACATGTATTTATTCATTTTATTTGTAAAAGATGATAATGAATTTTCTGGATAATAGTTCATAGATGAATCACTGAGTAAAGTGACATAAAATTCATCATTTGCTTGTATGTTGTCCATGAGCTTGCGGATTTATTCTTACGAATTGGAAAATTAAGTTCTGTTTGAGTATTACCTACTGCTGACCATAAAACACGGCTTGATGAATTATTCAACTCTTTGCTATTTATAGTTTTTTCTTTTTTCGTTGGAGGGCTTGGGCTATCTAAAGGAACAGTTATAATGTCTCCTGTATCAGTTTCAAAAATTTGTACATTTTAATTTCTAATTGATTTTCTTTTTCTAAGATGTTCTCCAACTGAAGCAGCTGACAATGCTTTTGTTAAAACATTTTCCTGAATTTCATAATCAAATACTTCGTCATCAGCTTCTTTTTCATATACTTCTTCTTCTTCAGGAACAACTTGTATTCCAACATTCTTATATTCAGGAAAATGCGATTGAGTTTTCGCATCTACATACATTGGTTTTGCACGAGTTTAAGTACCTTTTGTTTCCGTAATTTTTATTTTCTCCTCTTTATTTCTAGGCAGTTGTCGTTTTTTGTTTCTTATTTTAAATAAATTTTGTCTGTATAAATACAATTTTTGAGTATCCGTGAGATGTTTATTTAACAATATTTTTTTCATATTTTTATCCAATTCATTGTTCAATGTCTGCATTTTGTTTCATTCTTTCATAAATCTCAGGTTTTAAAATTATCATTTTATTAAATGTTGTATTATTCATTTTATAAAATTTCCGATTATCCCTGATAGTATCGCACCAAGAAGTGTAGGTAAAAATCGTACACTTCCTAAAGTGTACACTACACTCCTAAAGTGTATCCTACACTTCCTAAAGTGTAAAAATCCTACACTTCCTAAACTACACAATCCTAAAATAGAAAGTGTAGTTGAAATATAATAGCCAGTATTGCGAAAATAAAATAAATGGACTTAAATGGAATAACGGTTTAGTTGAATATTTAGATGCAAAATTAATATTAAAACACTATTTAGAGTCAGCGGAAAAAATTTATGTTAAAGGAGAACAAAAAAAACTTTTCCTTCAAAAGTACATTGACAGTGTTAAAATAGAAGATCTAAGCAGAGACTTGCCATCATTACAAAAGATTGAAAACTTTAATTCAAATTGTCCTATACACTTATCAAACCAGAGTTTCAGATGTGCTGTTAAAAATTGTTTTAATGTATATATATTATATATATTTTTTAAAAGAAAAAATGTTAGATTAAGACCTTCAATTTTCATACTTGCACAATATGAATTTAAATAACAAAAAAAAAGTTTACTTCAGCATAAAACAAGAAATTCACGTTATGCATGTATGGGTCTATGCTTACAAATCAGCAAGGAAATGTCATTGGGAAGAATACGCACGTGATAGAAGTAGATTTCAACGACGTATAGAAAAAGTTGGTCTCGCTATTTCTAAAATCTTAACATCTGATCATCGTAAAAAATTTTCCAACACAGATTTAGAATAACCTACATTAAACCCATCAATCAAAATATAGGTCAGTGAGCGTGGTCTTCGGTGCGATTTTTTCCCATCCCCAAGTGCAAGATTACCTACTGGTGTAAAGAGAAAGAGCAGCGTTGCCATAAGTGTGGTGAAAGAGGCCATAGCAAATTAGATTATGTTAAAAATGTAAATGAAATTCAATGCATTAATTGTTTAAAATTAAAAAAAAAATTAAATTTAAGTGACGATGCTTGCGATACTTTCCATTTACCTCTGAGTTCCGACTGCAAGGTGTACCAAAGAAAAATGAAACAAGAATCAGATAGAATTTGTTACTAGAAATTAAATGAAATTGTGTGTTTCTCGTTGAATATCCAAGGGCTAAGAAATAACTTTGATCAACTGGAGGTGCTAATAATTAATAATAAGTGTGAGTTTGTGTGTTTAACAGAAACGTATTTAATTGATGATGATGAGTATTTTCTATTACAAATCGATGGATACAGATTAATAAGAACGGATAGTAATTCTAGACACACTGGGGGTGTAGTATTTTATATACGAGATTATTGGAATGTTTAGGTTATTAAAAGAATTACTATAAATAATGAATTATGGGTATTGGTTTTGAAAACATATCATGATAATAGAATATTTTATCTCTGTGGATTATATAGAGCACCGAAATACCTGAATATAGAGGCAGATTTTTTTCGTCACCTGAATAATGGATGAATGATGGATGATGGATGGATGAATGTTCATCTAATGGATGAACTTTTTGAAAAGGATAATGTTTTAATAATGGGGGATTTTAATGTGGAATGGAAAACGGAAAATAGTATTAAAATTAAAGCTAGCCAAATATTAGTTGATAATGCGTTCAAACAAATAGTTAGTGAATACACAAGAATATCAGTAACAGTAAATCTTTAATTGATTGGGTTTAAACTAATTAGATTAATAATATTGAGATACAAATAGAGGAAAAGCTTAAAATCTCTGATCATGAAACAGTGAAAATAATAATAAAAGACGATAATAATGTAAAAAGACAAAAGACTAAAATTAAATTTTTGAAATATAACAAAAACTTATTTAGAAATAGAATAATTTTTAATGATATTGCAACAACTTACTTTGTAGATTGTAATAGTAAAGCAAATATATTTAGTAATAATTTGCATAATATAGTGAAAGACTTTGTGGTAGTAAAAGATATTAAACAAAATCAAATTAATTGGTATACAAATGAACTAAGGTATGACCTATGGCAAAATTAACTAATAATAATAGTGATTGGCTTAATTATAAGCATATTAGAAATTTATATAAAAGCGACTTAACTAAAACAAAAAATGCTTATATCAGTAATAAAATTCAAACTAGTGATCAAACTGTAATGTGGAGAAATATAAAAAAGTATGTTCTTAAAAAAAACCCACATGTCATTAATGAAGTAATTTTTAATAATGAAAAAATAATTGAACCTAAAAAGATTGCTAATAAATTTAATAATTTTTTTGTTGAAAGTATAAATGAAATAAATAATAATATAAAATCAGTACAATTTATAAATATAATTGAAAATAATAACAATAATCCATTTAAATTTAAATCTATAAATATAAATCAACTTAAAAATATCTTAAATAAAATGAATAATAAAAAAGACTTTTACTTTGTAAATAAACAGATTATACTGGATAACCTAGATTTTATTGGTAACAACTTTGTGTCAATTGCAAACAGCTCATTGCAGAGTAAACTGTTTCCTGAGATATGGAAAGAAGCGGTAGTGATGCCCATTGAAAAAAAGAAAGGTACTAACAAGGCTACAGAATTTAGACCGGTTAATACAGTTACATTGGAGGCGAAAATTCTTTAGAAAATAGTCTATGACCAGTTGCTGAATTATATGGAAAGATATAACTTCATAGCTAAATATCAATCAGAATTCAGAAAAGATCATAGTTGTGAATCTCTGTTAAACTTGATAATTACAAATTGGAAAATATCGGTGCATGATAACAAGGTCATAGTGGCTGTATTCTTGGACTTGAGAAGAGTATTCGAAACGGTTGACAGAAATTTGTTATTAATAAAATTAGAAAGCTATGGTATAAAGGAAGTAGAATTGGAGTGGTTTCGTTCTTATCTATCTAATAGGAAGCAATGAACTAAATTTAATGATACTTTATCAGATGCTGTTGATGTTTTGCTAGGAGCAAGGCTCTATTCTTGGCGTGCTACTATTTTTAATATATGTTAATGATATAGAACGAGTGGTATTATCAAATATTGTTTTATTCGCAGATGATGCTCTGCTTTATTCTGTTGCCGATACCGTGGAACAAGGTATACAAAACATTAATAATGATTTAGGTAGTTTAAGTATGTGGTTTAGAATGAATTAACTTAGTTTAAATATTGAGAAAACCAAATGTATGTTTATTAATGGAAACTCAATTGACAATATTAAAATAGAAAATGAAATAATTTAAAAAATAGATGAAATAAAATATTTAGGTGTTGTATAAGCTAGATTTTAAAAAAACATATTGATTACATTTGTAGTAAAATTTCAAAAAAAGATTTATTTTTTTTCAAAAATAAGAAAGAGTTTAAGTTTTACAAGTGTAATAACAATTTATAATACAATTATTAAATCGCATTTTGAATATTGCTCAACCATTTTATTTATGATGAGTAATATTAATAAAATTAGACTGCAAAGGCTACAGAATAGGGCTATGAGAATAATTCTCAAAGCAAATAGATTCACATCAAGTGATTTTATGTTAAATACTTTAAAATGGCTAAGCGTCAATCAAAGAATTTTAATGAATGTGTTAGTAATAATCCACAAGATGAAAATAGCTAAATATCCAAATTATTTAGGTGAGCGTTTAGTTTATGTATCAGATATTCATAATTATAGTTTAAGACATGTAAATTGTTTTAGATTAAATCTATTTAGAAATGAAAAGACTAAAAATATGCTGATGTATAATGGTTTAAAGCTTTTCAATGAATTACCTTTCGAATTAAGTAATGAAATAAATACAAATATATTTAAATACAAAATTGTGGAATATGTAAGAAATAAGTTTATGTAATAATAATTGTAATGAAGGAATTTTGAAATTATTTAATTATAAAGTAGTTATATTAACTAAATAAATAAATAAATAAATAAAAAAAATAAATAAAATACTAAACCAGTGGTAGTGGACTGTCAAACAATATCATTACCACCAAAAAGAAAGAAGATTAGGCTGCAAGAATATCAGCAGCAGTACTACAAACAACAACAACATCTACATCATCATCAACAACAACAACAGCAACATCAATATCATCATCAACAACAACAGCGACATCAAAATTATCATCAAGAACAACAACAACAACCAGATCAAGTACAACGTGGTAGGAAAAGGCTTTTCGAAGCCTTTAATAACGCTACCAATATGAAAAGCTTCTTAAAAATTAAAGAAATGGAGTTTAATAGACTCTACAAAATAAAAAAAATTAAAATAATAAAAACCATTTATGGTATGAGAAGTTGGTCTTTGTTACCAACAATTTTCTCATATTTATTCCTCAAAAATATGTTAAAATAGAGGAATTCGATGAGGAAATTAAAGATAACGAGTTTTCCATCTTAAAAGGAGATGAAAATAATTTAAAAATTGTTGAAAATTTTATACTCTTGCTGCTGTACAGTATCATGATTAATTTTTAGAATAAATAAAAATATTAAGTATAAATAAAACTGTTTTTTATTTTTATTTTAAATTCTTATGTTTCATATTTTTTAATATGGATTATAGGTACAACTTATTTTTTATTTTCTTTTTAAAATCTTATAGGTTAAAAACACTTTTTATCAGTTACGTTTAAATAATTTATACAAAATAATATAATAATAAAAACATATAACATTGAAATTTTTGAAATTTTTTAGTGTTTTTATATATAGGTACATTTAATAAAATATGACATTATTAAAATAATCTGGATCCCTCTCCTGGTTATTTACTCCCCAAATTTTTCCTGGCAGCATTATGTTTTCGTCATTTTTAACTTGACCCTTTGGTGGAATGAATTCCGGGGTTAACACTAACTCTTCATCATCCACAGTTGATGTTATTTCATTAACTTGAATTGGATGTTCATTGCTATTTCTATTTTGATCAGTTGTTTCTACATTGAATGGAAAGGTAGTAAATTGAAGAAATTGTAAATTGAAGAAGCTTTAGAGTATATAAATATAGAAACTTGTCTTAACGTCATCATTCAATAATGGATATTAAAGTGTTTCTAAATACTTATGATTCAATACTCTTAGATGAACATAAGGAACGAATTATATATTTAAATAACTATTTACAAAAGTTTGAGAACAAATTACACAGAGCTATTTCTATTTATGGAAACCACTTCACTATTCACCCATAGTCTTTTAATATCTCTGTCCCTGATACTTGCGATTGCCATTTTATAGAAAAATATAAAGCTGAAATAGATACATTAGTAAAGTGGTATAAGAAAAATGTTAAGACAACAACTTGTGGAAGAAATACATAGACCAGCCAGAAGAAAATTTAGTAGAAAAAAATTTATTCAAAAAGAGATTGATGACCTGGCAAATTGACCTTGTCGAAATGACACCGTATGTAAAATTTAACAAGGGATATAAATATTTATCAACTGTAATTGATACGTTTTCCAAATATGCTTATGCGGAACCAGTCAAAACAAAAAGTGCTGATAATGTTTTAAATGCTCTAAAAAAATTTTTAAACATACCAAAATAATACCTAAGAATATTCATTCTGATCAAGGAAAGTAATTTTTTAATTCCTCATTTCAAAATTATATGACAGAAAAATTAATCTATCATTATCATACATTTAGTGAATTAAAAGCATCAATTGTTGAACTGGAATTATAAATGGTTATCTATTATACATACACTAATAAAGGAATATAATTCTCCAAATCATAGTACAAAAAGACTTCCACCTAAAAAAATCACAAAGAAAAACGAAAAAAATACACTTAAAAATGTATATACCTACTGAGCCTAAAATTTTTTAAAAAAATAAATATAAAGTTGGAAATTTTGTAAGAATAAGTAAATATAAAGGTCATTTCGAAAAAGGTTAACCACCTAATTGCTCATCTGAAATATTCAAAATGGAAAAAAAATTAATAATACTTATCCTGTTACATATCAGTTATCGGACTACACTGGCGTACCAATTTCTGGAGGCTTTTATCAAGCTGAGCTTACACCTCGTCACCTGAGAATTATTTTGTTCAATATCCTAAAATGATATTTGTGGGAAATTGATTTTCAAAGTTCGAGTGTTCGAGTCATCATTAAATTTTTGGTGACAAACTATCCTGCGTAATTAAAATAATATGTTAACTTGCGCAAATGGACATTGAACAGTGCTCCTTACAAACCAACACAAATTTAAATTTAGTTGCATATTGAACATTATTTTGGATATTGATCAGTGTAGCATGACATCATAATTGGCTTTTTCTAAGGGAATTTATATTATCTATATGCGAATAATTAGATTTATATATTATTTATTTTTGAATGATCTGGCAAAGCAAAAACATTAAAATCAGAAAGCAAGGAAAAAAATAAAAAAATTGCTTAATTAAAGGTTGCTATGATTGTTTTTGAATTTTTTTGGTAACACAAAATTAGTTTACTCAAACAGAAATAAATTAAGTAACATTCTAAGAAATCCTAAAGATAAAGATGATAATATTTTTAAATCAGGAATCTACTAAATATCCTGCTGAGACTGTGATAAAATTTACACAGAACAATCCAAGAGAACTATCATCACTAGATTTAAGGAACACTTAATCAGATACAACAACACAAGTAAATAAGCCGTTTCAAAACAAGTACACGAAAACAACCATTTTAACATAAATTTCAATAATTTAATATTAATAAAACTGTCATCCAACAAAACTGATTTAAATTCACGGCAAAGTTTACTGATATATTATAAAAATTTACACAAATTAATGAACATTGATCCAGCTCCTATTGAGTCACCAATATTTGAATTAAGTTCTACTAATAATATTCAACAATATAATCTATACCTAGCACTTTTGATATAAATAACATTTAAATAATGTACGGCTGTTTCCCCTAACTTATTTTCAAAACAACAACAAACATAAAATAAAAGCAAAATAACATAATATAGAAATAGAGTTAACTTCATAATGTTTTATAATATTTATTCATTTAAATCAACATAAAATGTGTAACAATTTAATTTCAATCTACTGTTACTAATGGCACTTATTGTAAATATTTTTCAAAATATATTGCTTTTTTAATTCAAATATTATATTAATTAATGGCACTTTTGTAAATATTTTTTCAAAATATATTACTTTTTTAATTTAAATATTAGATTAATTCAGTCTCATAAGATAAATTCATTATACCCGTACGATAGGATCGGGTATAATAAAATTACTCCTCCGTTTGTAACACCTCGAGCTAGATAAGCGAGCTAGATATACCTTCAAAGGTATGGATCGGATCAGGAAAAAATTCTAAGACTTTTGAGCCATGTCCGTCCGTCCGTCCATCCGTCAACACGCTAACTCAAAAACTAAGAAAGCTAGAATCTTGAAATTTACACAAAATATTCTTGGAGTAATTTGTAGGTTCCCTATTTTTTTTGGTTGAGTTTGGACCAAACCTTAAGGTAGCTCTCAAACACCTAACTTTTAGATCCCCACATTTTTTTTGAAATAGAGCTATGAAATTTTAACTGCTGATAGATCTCACAAAAATATTAATTTTATTTTTACAACTTTTTTTTGTAGCCCCACCCGTTACGGAGCTACAGCTCCCCAAAGGTTCAAAAAAGCTCTATATTTAAATTGTTATAGCACAAGTTCTATAAGGTATATCTTCATTTTGAAAACGCCAAACGATTACTACTTTCATTAGCTTTAAAAGTATATATACAATAGTAATATATTTGTGGCATACGGTGTCTTAATTTACCGTTATGCGAAACTCAAATTTTGCAAAATTCTTTCACCCTTCTATCTTCTAAACGGTTAAAGTTGGAAACTTGAAATTTTGACAGAAGTTAGATCTTTGAAAATTATGAGTCATTTCAGAAATTTTTTTTGTATCACTCCCCGTTTAGGAGCTGTAAGGGGTCAAAAACTGAAAATTTCTAATTTTTAAACACCTGTAACTTGAACACCTGTTAAATTTTTTTTGAAGTAATACACAAAAATTAAAGCTTCAACATTATACTTTTATTTCTGTTAACAACTTTTTTTAATAATATAGGGTTACTTTATAATTGACGAAAGTGTTACTTGATTTTTTCAAATTTTCTAACAAATTTCCTTAACGAATTTTTTCCATTTTGTTTTACTCGATAATTTGAAATTGTTGAGGATATAATGCGTAGTACAAAAAAATGTAATTAAATAAACAACATAACGGTTGCTTGAAGAATTTTTATTTATATGATATTGATACTTATATAATATCATGTTTATTTACATATCGTATATGTCACTAGTGAATGAATGATAAGAGTATAAATGTATATTATATAGCGCCGTATTTACATACATATATGTATTTTATTGTACTTATAAGAAATTATTCTGTCAATGGAATATTTAAATATAATATAATATAATATTTAAAATTATATTTACTATTTTGTACTAAGTAAATTTAATATACATTTACCGCTTAGTATTAAATTGTACTATAGAATATTTGAAAAAGTTTTGAATTGATAATCGTTATGTGGAAGGTTAAAATCTGCTTTTGAAGAATGTACATATAAACATATAGTTTGATTATATGTACAACCCATAGTTCTAGAAATTATAAAATACATCCAAATTATTTTAAAATACTAAAATATTTAAAAAATAATATTGTAAGCAGAATGACAGGCTGTGAACATACTAACGGTTCGTACGGGTATTTAAGAGTTGACAAAGTCAACTGTATTCTTCCTCGTTTTTTCTTATTATTATGATATTTAGTTTATGTTTACTCAAATTACATTATTTTAACAAAAATGTTGTTGTTATATAAATTTTTTTTTTTATTTTTTTTATTTTTTTTTTTGTTTTATTTAATATATATATTATATATATATAATATATATATTATATATAAATTCCTCATTATGTAATTATAATTAATAATATTTCGTCTTTTTTTTTTTTTTATATATTACCAAAAATTAAACTGTTTATTTATTGGAAAAAGAAAAAAAAAAAAGAAAATCAAATTAAGTTCAAAAAAAATTTTGATATGCAATTTGTATTTACTCAACAAATATTTTTAAAAGATTGTTATGAACTAGTTTTGTTTTCCTACCAATTTTAATAGTAGTATTTTCTGGAGAATTTATTTCTATGACTTCGTAAGGCCCTAGGTAACATGCAGTTAATTTTTTATTTTTTCTTACTGTATCAAGTAACAAAACTTTGTCTCCTACAATAATGTCTAATAATCGAGCATTCTTATCATAGATTCTTTTATTTCTTTCTTTTGATTTAATTAAATAATTTCTGGCGTCAGTATAACTGTTTTGAAGACGTGATTTTAAGTCTAGAACATAATCGTTAATATTATATAATGGTTTAATAGTTTTGGATATGGCTGATGGTAATTCAGGTTTTATACCAAATAATATTTCATACGGTGTAAATTTTGTTGAAGTACTAGGAGTTGTATTATGTGCAAAAATTGCAAAGTCTAACCACGTATCCCAAATAATTTCCCAAAGAACGATGTGCTCTTTCTAGGGAACCATTGAATTCCGGATGATAACTAGTTGTGTTTATCTTTCTAATTTTTAATAATGAACAAGTCCTTTTAAATACTTCGCTCATAAAATTAGTACCTTGATCAGTTAGAACTATTTTTGGAGTACCAAAAATTCAAATGATCTTCCGTACAAAAGCGTCTGCTACCGTGACGGCTTCCTGATTAGGAATAGGGATAGCTAACAGAAATTTAGTGAGTACATCTTGAAATGTTAGTATATATATATTACCTGATTCAGAAGTAGATGATGGTCCTACTATATCCAAAGCAATTTTTTCAAAAGGTTTGTTAGGAGTATCTGTTATTTTCATTGGTATTTTAGTTTTTAAACTTAATTTATTTTTCTGACATATTTCGCAAGAAGATATATATTTGATTACAGTTTGTTTCATATTTTTAAAGTAAAACTTTTGTTTAAGTTTTTGTAGTGTACGATTTACACCTTGGTGCCCACCAACTGGACTATTATGATACTCTTCTAGAACTGTTTTAATTTCTTTAGGTTCGGAGAGAATAGTAATTTGGTTTTCTATTACATTAGCATAATCAGATTCATTTTGATTTGCAATATTTTCATGAATATTATCTTGATCTGAGTTTTTATTTTCTGAATTATTAAGATTTTTATCTTGCGATGCGTTGTTTTGACTGTGATTTGTTCTATTAGATTATGCTCTAGTAATTACATTCGTACCCGATTTGTGGATAACACGATAATCGTATTCTTCTAATTTAATACGCCAGCGCATAATTCTAGAAGTTGGATTATTTATGTTGAAGATCCAAACAAGGAGTTTGTGAGAATATATTTCTTTAATGCTTCAAATACTTCAATAAATTTCTTATTATGGTCAACAAGATTTTTACCATAGATAACTATATCATCTTGGTATACGAAACAACGGATGCCTTGAAGGCCAGTGAGAACTATATTCATAAGCCTCTGAAAAGTAGGAGGTGGATTTCGCAATCCAAAAGGCATTCGTGTAAATTCGGAATGACCATACGGTGTACTAAAAGCGGTTTTTTCACAATCCTTTTCTGCGACCCCGATTTGATGGAATCCATTTGCTAAATCTAAAGTAGAAAAATATTTAGATTCACCCAATTGTCCAAGAATATCTTCAATATTTGGCAGGGGATACGAATCACTTATGGTGATTTCATTTAGCTTCCGATAATCAACCACGACGCGCCACTTTTTATTACCGTTAGCATCTGGTTTTTTAGGAACGACTAATAAAGGACTGTTCCAAGAGCTTTTACTATGTTGAACTATTCCTTGAGTCAACATTTCATCAACTTGTCTTTTTATCTCAGATTTGTGAATTTCAGGCAATCTATATGGTTTAACGTTAACAGCTGGTTTATCAGATTGTATGTTTATTTCATGCTTAATTATTGCTGTACAGGTCAATTGATCACCTTCCAAGTAAAATAATTGATTATATTCCCTACATATATTTATAATGTATATTTTTTCCTCTGAATTAAGATGAGAGATGAGATGAGATCTAATTGTTTATTTAAGTTTTCTAAACGATTTTCTATTAAATTTGTTGTTTCAGCTCGTGCTAACGTATAGATATTAAAATTTTTGATAGGAGTAAAATTTACTTTTAATTCTTCATTACATATTTCATATGGTTTTTCATTCACGTTTATAATACTAAGATATACGTAACCATTTTCTGGTTTTACAATTGTATTTGTTATAAATATCCCATTTTCATTTAAATTTTTAGGATTTAACATTGTAATTGATTCCTCCTGAATTATTACGGGACCGTATTTAATCAATTTTTCTGTACGTGGTGGTATTACCACAACTTTATTTTCTGTTTGAAATTTTATTGGAACTTTTAAATCATTAAAATTAAAAACTACTTGATCATTACCATAGTCGATAATTGCTTTAGTTTTATTCAAAAAATCTTCGCCAATTATACCTTCTTGCGCAATTGGAAAATTAGCGGAAACTACATGAAAAAGTATAGCATATCGTTTCAGTTCATGACCAGGAACTTTGATAAATAATGTAGTAGTTCCAATTGTATTAATAGGTTCGGACAAGATACCTTTCAATTCAATGGACATACAATCTCCATATGTATTGTCATGCAAAGCATTTACTTTAATAATACTTATATTTGCACCCGAATCTATTAATAAATTTGTAAATTGATTTTCCGCACCCTGTATTTCTAGAGACAAGATACTGGAGAACGTACGATTTTTTGATTGATTTATCATTATTGTTTTTGTTAAATTTTGATTTAGTTTTGAATTTGGAATTTTGCTTGATTTAGAATTTTGATTTTGATTTTGATTTGGCATTTATTTTTTATGTAAAATGAGTCAATGCTTTTAATATGGTTTTTTTTTTTTTTGTTTTCTTCTTTTTATCACATAATACTTATGCTAAATTTTTATTACTTAGAGTTTATAGTTAGTTAATTATGTAAAAAAAAAAAAAAACAAAAACAAAGGAAATATTATTGTTAATAAATTATGTCATTTAGAAATAAATTATGTCAATGTTTTACGATTGTTTAAGAATGTTGTGTAATTTAGATTTGTAAGCATTTTTTGAAATTGTGTCACAGAAAATGTTGTCGAATCGATTAAATAATATGCAACACCTGTTTGTGGGTTCGTTTTTCCCATATTCAGTTCTATGTGTTGTTGCAATTAAGAATTTGGTATATCTTGTGGGCCTGACATTATTGTTGACTTTGATTTTTTCTTTAATAAAATTGACGTTAATCTTATTGGATAAGACATCAAATGTAAAGCAGTTAGATAGTAAGATTCTACGGGAACTTAAACTAAGTAAATTGACTAACTGCAGCCTGTCATTATATGATGGAAGGTTATGAAAGTCTCTGGGATTATGTAGATGTCTTAAAGCAAAGAAGAGGAACTGCTTCTGGATTGATTCAATTCTTGTACTATGAATAAGAAAGGCTGGATTCCAGATAATGCTACCGTATTCTAAAACTGAGCGTACAAGTGAGCAATATAAAGTTATTATTACCCAGATATTGTTAAATTCTCTTGCTCTTCTTTTGATAAAACCTAGCATTTTGTTAGCTTTTGATAACATTGATTCATAGTGTAGATTATAATTCAGTTTGTTATCCAACATCATTCCCAAATCTGGAATATGATTCACACATTCTAGGTTGCAGTTTTGTATGGAATAATTATGCATCATGCATTTGGATCTTTTCCGCGAAAAGCTCATAGTATAGCACTTACTAATGTTGAGATCTAGCATGTTGTCACAGCTCCATTTTTCTAAGCACTTCAATTTTGATTGACGAAAACAGCAATCGGTATCATTGTTAATTACATGATACAACTTAAGATCATCAGCATAAGTAAGGTGGGCAACGCCTGATAAGAAATTCGAAAGATCACTTATATATATATTGAATAAAAGTGGTCCTAAGTGACTGCCTAGGGGTACCCCAGAGTAGACAGAAATGGGCTTAGATAAAGTACCTTGAAATCTAACAAATTGTACTCTTTCAGTGACATATGACTTAATCCATTTTAATATGGAGCCACTGAATCCTAGCTTTGTGAGTTTATCTTTTAGTATATCATGATTTATTCGGTCAAATGCTTTACTAAAATCTGTATATATTGCGTCTACCTGAAGACCTTTTTCAATAGAAGATAATATATCTGATGTGAAAACCATCAGGTGGGTGGTGGTTGAACGACCTTTTCTAAAACCATGTTGTTCTTGATTAAGATAAGGATCTATTATAGGTGTAATTTTATCAGTAACAAGTTTTTCAAATAATTTGGGTATAGTCGACTGAATTGCTATACGTCTATAATTGTCTATTAATGCTTTGTCACCTTTTTTGTGAATCGGAATCAGGTATGAGGTTTTCCAAAATTGTGGGAAAGTACCTGACATAAGGGATCTGTTAAAAATTAATGTAAGTGGGACAGTTAAATTATGAATACAGTTATGTAAAAAAATAGGTGGAAGAAGATCAGGACCAGATCCTTTTTTAATATCTAAACTACTAATTTCTGAATAAACATCTTCTAATGATAAGTTTAAATTTTGAATGAGAGGAATAGTGTTATTTAAGGTCTGGAAATTCACGTTTCGATGCACTGTTTACGATTGACGGTACACGTTTTGGAATTTGTGTGCAAAAAAATTGCAAATTTCATCAGGGTAGGATGAGACTTTACCATCTAAGGACATTGAGTTTGGGTAACCTGACGACTTACGTTTTGTATTAACAAATTCAAAAAATTTTCTAGGGTTACTTAAAATGGAGTTACCAATATTTTGAACGTAATTATCGTACGATGCAATGCATTTTATTTTAAATTCATCAGCCAATTTTTTATACTCATTAATTTAGCATTTTATTTAGAAGTCGATTTTGAATTTGGGCGCTCTATTTTAATTGGCTTGCCTGTGTCCTGAGACCCGATGGACCAAGCTGCTGGTAGTTTTCCTCATTTGTATAAGGTTGAGAAAGGTTATTACTATTCTTTTTATTTCTATTGAATGCTAATTTTTTGCATTCATATATAGTATGTCCAGGATTTTTACAGTAACGACAAATCTTTTCTTGCGTTAGTGTATTGACTTGCGGGCTAGCACTTGGGTTTGTATACCGCGGAACATTGTTAAATTTTGCGGAACTATTTAGGTTATTACTTTATTAAAATTAGGATTAAAATTTTGACTGCTCTTTCGACAATCTCTGGTATGATGGGTATTTGTTTTGCACACATTTCAGTAAGGAGTTCGTTACTGTTATTATTACCATTATAATAATTCCTATTTTGATTGCTACCCTTATAATTGGTGGAAACATTTAATTTTTCCTCATTGATCACCAAATTTATAGATTCGTTTAATGAGAGCAACCTGGTGGTGCGAACAATTATTCTTAGGGGATCCAATAATCCATTTATAAAATTGTTCATTACTATTGACTCGTTTAATTCATATATAGCTTGCACGCCATCGGCTGTCATTGAATCTTTAACACTGGCTATGTTTAATTCATCAAAAAGTCTTTCAGTTCTCTCTGAATAGTGAGTTACTGATTCCCTTGGTCCTTGACTCAAGGAAAATATATCAAGTTGAATTATTTGGGTGGATCTGGTTTTTGAAAATTTCTCTATAAGGGAAGTTTTAAGTTTTTCCCAATCTTCGAGTTTTTGGTACCTTATTGTGGCTTTATATGCACGCCCAGAAATTTTAGAGGTAATGACTTCCAGTCTTGGTAATGACTTAAAAGTCTGTTAGATTTTCGTCCCTTTTAGCTCTTTCGCACTGTATTTCTGCGAGTTGGAGGAATCTGTGTAACTCTGCAGAATCTCCACTAAATTTTATTTGCCCGATCGATGTCGAATTGAGACATTTTGTCTAAGTGGTCTTGATCGTTTTGTTTAATTATGTCTTGTCCAGTATTTATTACTGGGTCTGTATTAACTTTAGCTGCGGAAGTCGAAGGCTTCGTTGGAGAACGAAAAATAGGCATAGGGACTAGTTTTCCGTCAGTTGATTTAGGAATTTGTCTAGTTCTTAAACTGAGATGCATACAAAAAAATTTTTCCTTTTCTTTTTTTTTTATAATTTAGCAAAATTTGAACGTAAATATTTTATTTAATGTAAATATTTTATTTTGACTTTTATTTATATTTATATTTTATTTAAATATATTATTTATTTAATTTAGTAATATTTTATTTTGATAACATAGTAGGATTGAGAAAAAAAACTAATTTAATCGTTTTTTTTTTTTTTTTCTTCTTCAAACAAAATACATTTTACATGAAAAACAAAATAGCAAAGAAATTTTATATTTATTATTTTATTTTTATAAAATATAATTTTCCCTTTTTTTTTGAAAATGGTAAAAATTTATTTGTACTATTATTTATAACTATTTTTTCTTTAAATATTTAAACCTTCTTTTTTTTTTTAAAACTGTTTTTATTCACTTTCAAAAACTTTTCCTCTTTTTTTTTTTTTCTTTATATTAAAAAAATTGACTTACTTTTTTTTAAATCGGTGAATCTTGAGATGCTCTGGCTTTCTTTATAACGCAGTGCTTTAAAACGTCATAGATGATCACTACGCTGACTGTTATACAAAATTCCTTTAAAACCTCTTCGGTGCTGTTATTCAGAGTTTGGACGATACTCTGTGCTGAACCCATTGAGTGGATTGAAAACAGCGCTCTTGGCCCCCGTTTCAAAAAAATTTTCATTTTTTACACAAAATTATGATGTTTAATGGCTCATATTATTATTTTAACTTTTTTTTTTTTTTAAATATTAGTATGCTAAATAGTTTTATTCACCCATTTTTTTTATTTATATTTTTTTTTTTTATTAAAGTTATTATAAGCTATTAATTTATTATTAAAAAAAAATTTATTATATAAAGATTTTAAATTAAATTTTTATTTTTTTTTTTTTGCAGTACATCCATGGATGTACCGTATAACTATTGCATTTTTTTTTTTTGAAACTTATGGACGTCTAGAACAACACATTCCAGACCCCACACCTGACACCAATGTAATATTTTGTAATATAGAAAAAGGGTTAATTTAAACACAGAAGTTGTTTTATTTAACTTTTTTTGTTTTACACCCGTACACTGTAAAATTTGAAATAGTAATGTCCTCTTTTTTCGCTTATATACAATTTATTTTCTTACATTCTAAAACAATATTTATTACAAAGTAGACTAAAAAAAATGATTATTATAAAAATAGATAAATATGTCAAGTATCATGCTGGCAATGCAAACCAGTATGCATTTACAAAATATTTTAGTTCACTATTGCAATATGATAACTTAATTGTACTTTCTTTGTTTATATATTTTGAAGTAACCTTCATTATTTATAGTTAGTATATTTTGGTTCATTATTGCAATATGATATTTAATTTTAAACATATGTAAATCATATGTTACATTATTCATGCTTTAACCTAATTTATTTATAGTTAAAAAGAAAAGGAATTGAAAGTAAAAAGAAATACAAAATTAATATAATGTTTATTGTTATGATTTTAGTATATTAGAGTGGCATATTACAATTGCGTTTGTAGCGGTATTCAATATTTAGCAAATTGTTACTGCTGTGGAATGAATGTTAGTCCTATACTTTGTTGGTTATAATTTTTAAAGTCGTGGGATTGCAGTTGAATGAGTTTCAGTTTTACTTTATCATAATTTATACCTTTCAATATTCTCATCAAAGAAACGGGACTTTGAACTTCTAAGTTCTTTAAATACTTTTCAATCGAACTATGGACAGCACCCAGTTCTTGTACCATAGAATGGTCGGTTTCCGAAAATTTTTGAGTAATTGAGTTAATTTGAAGATGTTCTTCTAAAAATTTTAATAAAGCGAGTGATGTCATTCTATATCTATTTTGTGGAATGCATGACTCCGACCATAGTATCATTTTTTAAATGTTAGCCAGATCCTTTATAAGGTTTTTTAAAATAACTATGAAAGCTGATGTGATTTCATTGCCAGTTCGGCCATTCTGGCTTTCATGCCACAAACTACAATAAGTAATTTTATTGTTCTGACAAAATCCACTCAAATTATAGACAGAATATTTACGTTTGTAGAAAAAATTTGATACATTTGCTCTAGGTAAAGCAAATACGTTTTGAAGATCGTACAAAATCAACCAAACTTCGTTGTCCAAATTTCTCCTATCAGTATCTCTTTCCTCTTTGGCCTTCTTATGATCGTTTTGATGTTCCTGTAGTTTTTGTTTTTCCTTATCGCTTGGTTTAGAAATTACTGTAAACCTAACACATTGATCGCACAAATCTTTTTTTGGCTTGAAGAATGATAAATTAAAATTTGTATTGAAAACCGGAGAGTAAATATTAAATTTAACTGGCTTCCTTGATTTTTTCACATACATTTTGTACATTCTTTGTAAACTTAAACCAACTGCAAGATATTGCAGTTTCGTATTGACACGACAATTATGCGATTTCATCACAGGAAAGCTTTTAATATGTTGCTTCACATCGTTAATTTCATCATCAGAAGTAGTTTTTTTAATGTGCTTACCTTGCTTTGATGGTAAAGTAGATGCAGATTCTTCATTATAATTAGTTTTAAAAAAATAGTATATTCTTTGTTTCGAAATGTCGAGCGTAGACAGAAAAATACTTTTGGCAAACTGTTACAGAAATTCCTTTTGGTTCTAAATGATATTGAAATGTAAATTGGTTACGAGAAACGGTTTTTGGGGTTCTTTTCCTCTTTGGTTTTCCTTTTGGTTCTGGCATAAAAATTGTTTTTTTCTGAATCTGAAAGTGTCCAAAAGAAATCGAATATATGTTTTCGTTCCGAATAACTAAAGTTTAGAGAGTAATTAGATGTACATTTAATATTACAACTTGCAGATATTGGCCGCTCTCTTTGTTCTACACCTCGGACATTCTTGTATTATCTTCCAGTTTGTCGTAACTTTTTGTTAACATTTCGTTTCCATGACATTACGTTCTTAAAATGTTTACGAACACTACCACCGGTGTGGGTTGTACCATGTCGATAGATTGATTTGACAACAGGCAATGGTATTCTTCAATGTTTGGATTGTAGTTTGGATTAACTTCAGAATCATCAAAGTCTGATAATGACGAATTGGGATTTACCAAACTAAAATAAAAACCACAGTTATAACATAGAAAGTATTACTTAAATGGATAATAATTTACTTTGTAACATTATGTTGTGTTGAAAATACATTAAACGACGTGCTCGCTACAGGGGTATCTGGTATAATTTCGTCCATCAAACTAAAACCAAATTTTGTTTTGAAATTAACAATAATTACACTTTGCTTCTTACATTTACAGCATAAGTTCTGGAGATAGAGTTTTCGCAAGTGACCAATCAGTATCCCTATTAAAATTCATTTTTTTTAAATATAAATCGTCCGTAACAAGTTATCACTCGTCAAAATTTATTAGCCGCTGAAGCAAAAATATTGCTTAACACAGCCACTGCCTTTGATATTGACCAAGATAACACATAATTTTAAAAACTTTACTGTGTAATATCCAGTTACATTTAGCATATTGAACAAAAAAACACGTTCATAAAAAAAAATATATATATATATACACATATTGTTCAATATTATACAAAATTTACAAAGCTGAAACAACATAGCACATTTAAGTTCTTGCAGCACATAGAACAAAATCGTGTTTCATATTTGATATTGACAAGATAACATAATACTTAGTTAAGAAAAATTTATATGAAACATGTTCAATGCAATACAACAAAAATAAGAGGTTGGATATTGAATAAAACAGATAGCCAAATTCTGTCGCTTTGAACAAAGTGATTTACTATAACTTGAAAATGGTAATATATAGAACAAAACCGATTTTAACATATCAAAGGGCACACAAAAATTATCCCAAAAGCACTACTAAGTCAACTTTGTAAAAAGTGCTCTATTGAACAAGATAGTTCTCAGGTGACGACCTGTAAAATACCCAGATACCTACCTTGTTGAGAAGATTATTAAGAAGCAAGGAAATAAAGTATATGTAAAATGGCTTGGATTTGATAACACTCATAATACATGGATATATTAAAATGATATTGTTTAAATAAAAACATACAAATATGCAATTTTATTTTTCATTTTCTTTTCGCAATTTTTTATATCCAAATGGTAATGAACTATGATCTTCCAGAAAACAACGTTTTTCTGATTTTGGTTGATATCGCTTTGTTTCATGTACTGTAATTACTTCAAAATATTTAGTTAGTCTAATGTTTTGAGAAATCACTAAAATATCTTCTCAGTTTTTCTAAATAGCTATATAGCTTTAGTCGCGCTTGTGTCGTAGTATATGCAGCAATACACACATTAGTTGTTGATAACGAATCAGCGGTCTCTTCTTTGCACTGCCAATTTACAACAATATTTTCATCATTAATTGGAAGAATATGATTAACTTCTAAAACTGAATTTGTTAGGAGCTCGCGTAGAATTCTGCTGATGAACTTATGATAGATGTTTTTTGCTGATTTTGTCTCTCAAACTTTCTCAAAAATGAGTTGAGAATTAATTTAGCAAGAGATCTTCTTCCCAGATTATTATATAAACACTTGAAAATAGCAATTTTACACGTTCATTTTCAAAAAAATCTTAAATGTATTGTTCTTTTTCATTTTCATTTGTACGTTTGCTTGGCCAATCAGATGCCTCCTGTTTCATTTGTATAAATTTATTCATCATATTGAAAACAACCCACCTACTTTTATTACTTTACTATACTGTGTTACATTATACTCCCATATTTCATAGATTTCCAGTATTCTCTACCCCTTTTCCTCAGCTTTAACAACTTCATCTAATATCCAGGTACCAATTAAAGCTCGTTTGTTATCTGAATGATTGCACAATTTTTCTTGGTTTTTATTTTCACCGCAAGTGTACCATAATGAAAACATTAGTTTATTATTTTGTTCTAACGGTAATACAGGATGAAACAAATATTCTGGTGGTAAAATTTTAGATTCTATAAGACCATCTAAATTTGCAAGATTAATTTAGCAAAATACAGAATAAACAACATGCACTTTTGGATGACCTACAGAGAATTTAACATATTTGCATACATATGGATATAATGAATATAAATCTATATATTAATTTTTTTCATTTGAGTTACATTTATAATAGCTGTATACATTTCCAGTTCGACCATAAAAAGCATCACGTGGATTTAATGCTAAGTTATTTATTAGTGTATGTTTATCTAAGTACTACATATTTTGATTCTTTAAATGTTTTTTAAATTCGCAAGCCCACATTTCAATTACGTCATATCCTAGACTCTTCAATCTTTCAGATTTAGATATAGTTCTCACATATAGTGTATTTAATGTATCATTCACATCGTCATGTAATGATTCATCACATCTATGCTGTAAACAAACGGGATGTCCGTGAAAAAAACATCCATGGAATTCGAAAATTTGGTTAGTGATTGCACAATATCCGTCTATTTTAACTCCTGCAATAACTGCTTCTTTTCCTTTAGCCGCATGTTGGATATTAATATTTCGTTTTTGCTCTTCAAAAACTAACAATTTAATAACTTATTTTGATTGGATGTCAGTATAGCGATATCCTTTTTTAGGAATCCAACCAATAGTGTCTTGTTTTAAAAAATTACGTCGAAAATCTAGATTACAAGCTGAAGCTATAGTTATTACTTCTAAGAATGGCTCAACATTACATTGTTCAAGAAATACCTTTCTAAATGATAAACATGCTTGAGTTAATACTTGTACATCACTAATACAATAATCGACTATGTCACGTTGCATATCTCTTGTTTTCTTCATAACATTTTATGAATGTATTGCGCTCTTCCATATGCATTGTGCCTGGGTTGTAATATTCAATAGCAGATAATGATCCAACATATTCTTTATTTTTAGATGTATTAAATAAATGTGGAAAACAACCCTTTTTAAAAATAGATGGCAGACCAAATGATTTTGGAAGTTTTGATACCCCATTGGAAAGCAATTGTTTGAATCTATGAATTTGACGTTCAACATCAACATCATAATTATTTTAGTACCTCGCATAATCAATTTTATTTTTATATCTGTTTGTTCTAATAAAAAATTTAATATAAATTGATGGTCAAAAGAGCAATCACAACAACGCTTTTAAATTTTTTTCTTGGCTCCAATATGTGTGAAAGAAACTGTTTTATAATATTCCCTTTTTTAATTACAGTTCGTCTAAATTTACATTTCTGGCAAAAATGTAAGGAAATATCATTAATACATAAATCACATCTTTGCTCAAAAACACACAAGTTTGGCTCATGTAGTTTGATTTCTTTTCGATTTTCTTTTATAATTTTTCTTCCAAAATCTTTTTCTTGTTGTGTCTCTAAATCATAAATGATATATAGAAAATGCTTCAATTTGGGCTGCCTTAGATTTGTTGAATACAATTTAAACGATCTTGCTACACATGTTTATTGCAAACTTTGCGAAAATATTCGTTACATGTATGTTGTCTTACAGTTTTGTAAACTTTTAAGCAGTAAGAACATTTTTTTATTTGTTCGCAAAGATTTTTTATCATTACTGAACTGGAAGCAATGTGATTATCAAAACACTGTTGACCTCTAAATTTTCGATTGCAATCTTTACATAACTGGTTCAATTTCATTAGGTAATACGTCAAATGTAATTTTTTTACCGAGTACATTGAACCGTTTAACTCGTGTTATGACATTTTATTTTACGGTGTATCGCGTCAACAAATCGTACGCACTTGAACCAGAAGGAAGCACTGCGAGAGATTTTAAAAAATTTGACATAATAATTTTTTTAGCCATATTTTTTATTATTTATAGATATATTATTTATGTTTTTTGATTCAATTTTTTTCAATGAGTACACGAGTACTATTACAATACTAATGTAGTAAAAATAAAAGCGTATGAAATATTTATAAAAAAAATTATCTCCTCAGTTTAATTTTTCAGGTTTATTAAATCACTTAATGATCAAATGAACCCTATGTATATATTATATATATAAGCATGCTATTATAAAGTTTTTTATTTTCATTTCTTTCAAATGCAAAATTTTTTTCTTATCAATTTTAAAGATGCTCCGTAGATTTAAAAATGAAAAATTTTTTCTGTTTTTTACTTTCATATAAGAAATTTTCTTACTACTTTTATATGTGCGCCTAGTATTTAAACCGCAGTTATACAATTTTGTTTATTAAGGGCTGACCCTACTTTAAATTGCTTAACACTTGACTTCCTAGTATAAAACCATCTGGAACTTATAAGTTAACAATCCACATATACAACCTAACTTAAAATCTCAACCAAAATAAATTTTTGGCTTATAGTAGCCAAGATACATAAAATCAATTGTTCAATTCATTAACTCTGCCTGACAACTTACACAATATCAACTACCTTCACTTCCTACTATAAAACTATTTGGAACTTATAAGTTAACAACCCACACATACAACCTAACTTAAAACCTAAACCAAAACAATAAAAACAAGTTCTTGACCTACTAACTAAGCATGACCTACATTAAACCCATAAATCAAAATGTAGATCAGCATGTCGTGCCATATGGGTCAATTTTTTTCCTATCCCAAAGTGCAGGGTTACCTACTCATATTCATAGAAGCTTCCTTGTATAGGTTGACTATGATAATCTTTCAGTAAATATGTGACAGGGTTAGTAATTTGTACTTTTCTTATCTTAAATACTTTCGTAGTCAAATTTGGTGTGTAACCTTTTTCAAAAACATGTTTATACTTGCTTATACGAACTGAGTCACTAATTTTAAATTTAGAGAAAGTAGGGTAGAGGTAGAGAAATCTTAATATGATTATAAATAGTGGCTAACAATTTACCAGCATTTTTTCTGTTTACCTCTGTTGACTTCTTTTGAATAGTACGATGTTTAGAGTTATTGTATTGGTTGACTAGTTTTAAAATAATATTAACCCATTTGTAACTCCCATTGAAACTGAATTCTTCCCACATTTTTTCTTTTAGAGTACCATTAAAACGTTAAACTATGGAAGCTTTTAACAAGCTAAAGCCATTAAATGTTTGAAAATTTTATTGAAGAATTCTTTTCCATCATCAGTTTGTAAATTTTGGGGATGTCTTTTAGAACTTTCAAAAATATTTTGCATTGCTTCTGTAACGTTCTCTGAAGTTTTGTTTTTATAGGAATTGCCCATGCATATTTAGAAAAGATATGAATCACAGTTAATAAAAATTTAAAAACCTTTGTTTTCTTTAGCATATAAACCCATTTCTACTAAATCAGCTTGCCAAAGATCACCAAATCCTTTTATTATAACTCTACATCGTTTAAAATTTCTCCGTGCAGGCTTATGAAGCTCTTCGACAAGCTGTCTTTTACTCACTTTTAAAGAAAATAAAATATATGTAATTATTATATAACTAATTAGAAAGTCTTTGAATGAAAATGATTTTGCGACGATTACCATCTAGAATTTTAGAAATAATAACATCAGTATTTTGAATTTTTTGATTAAATCTATAGCGATCCAGTGCCATAACTTCCCAATATTTTTGTCGAGCTAACTTATATGCTGTATTTCAGTTGTATAATATAAGTATTTGATATTTGACTCTCTTTTTTACTTTTTTTTCATCATCATAATCCTTTTCTTTATGGCTCCCTTCAGATGAATCTGAAATTTCTCCAGAAGCAACTGAAATATCATCTTCTTTTTCATCGCTCTCATCAAATTAATCTGAAGCATCAAGCCAATCGAATAAATCTACAACTTCATCCTTACTCATCTTCAAAATAACTAATTAAAATATACCTCTCTTTCACTCATTAATAAATAAAATAAATAAAGCAAACAGTGAATGTTCAAATTGTAAAATTTATATTCCTTATTTTATATAATAGTTTACAAGTATGTATACTTTTATTGTAACCTATTTTCTATTCTTTTATATAATTCCATTAGTTTGGTACAGTGTAACATGCATTGTTCTGCTGAATGGCATGAGCAAGTATCTGGAAATTTTTCAATATTATTTGATATATAGGGGCATATATTTCAATGATATCCATATTCCTTCGTTTAAATTTGTAGAGAATTTTTAAATAACTTTAAAAATTTGAAATGGTCTTTCAACTGCTCATAATATTCTTCCAATAAAATATCTTCATATTTATTTAAAAAAATATTTAAAGAATATCCTATTTGATGTGTATTCATTTTGAAATTTAAATGAAAACTAATCACAATTAATTTCTTGAACTATCGAACGCTGATTGAGCTTTGGCTTCAGTTTTTTCTGATTTCTCATTAATAAATATAATTGGTTTTTTAATTTGAAATTCAATAAAATCGTTCATTTCTGAAATTTTTTCTTTTAATATTGTAGAAAATTGGTGATGAAATATATCTAAACTCTCTTGTACTTGTTCTTCTAATATTTTTATATTTTCTTCTGTTAAGTCAAATTGATAAACATTTCTCCTATGTAGTTTTTTATTAGTTCTTTATGAAAGAAAATTTGTTTATTCATAAATGTTTGTGTTACTGAATCATTTCGGTTAACTGGATCTTGAACATTTGATAAAATTTTGTTACTAAATCATAATTTCCTTCAGAAGTTAGTTTGAAACCTATACCTGGAGGACCTGAGTATGCAGTTTTTTAGAAGAAGCTGTACTACGTCCAAACTTATCAAGTGACAATTTGATTTTTACTGATTGTTAATGTAAAAATGTTATGCAATTATGTTTGCTTCTCGCAACTCTTCCATTATAGATATAATTTCATTATGATGGTTTTTGTTACCAGCTGATTGTGGCTCAATTAAAAGTCTTAATCTATCAACTAACTCATTACGATCATCCCAATAAACATATTGATTTGATTGGTTTGTATAATTTAATTAGGCTTCTGGTGTAAAAGATTTATGAAAAACTCACTAATATTTTTTTCGAATAGCCTGAACCAAATTTTTTTTATGACTATTATTATAATCATGTTCATATAATTTTCTTAATATATTCTTGTATTTAAAACCTTTGTTTCCTTTTATTTGCTCTAAACTATCATAATTTCTTCTATGTGCATTCGTTTTGCTAAGTATTTGATGATACGCACTTAAACCACCTGCAGTATAGTTTATGGGTTTTTTTTAAATATTAATTCATTCAGACCATCAGTTCCTTTAAAAACTTCATTATCAATCAAAATATTTTTATTAATTTTATCTATTTCAAAATTAGCATTAGCAAGTTTTCGTACATTTAATGAATAATCAAAATAGAGTCCCTATAACTTATCAAATTCTAATTTGTCTAGTAACTAAAATTGTGAAATTGACGATGATTCATTATTACGAAATTTTATAGTATTCGGTGTTGAAGTTTTAAATTTATTATCAGTATTACTTTTGTTGCTGGTTGTTTTAACTTGCGGCATAAAATATGTTATTGACTTAAAACTTTCATCATTATCAGTAGCCCATTTAATTTCCGGTTTGATAAAATTATCCGAAATTCGTTGTTGTTTTACAACATTTGTTAATTCTTTCAATGGCTTTATGATTGGAGTAAAAGTTTCTTCTCGGTTATAGTCTTCCGATAGCTTCTTATCTTTTGAAGATTGAAATTTCGAGTTTTAATTAAATCATTTAGAAGTTGTTCATTCGTTTTTTTTTATTTTTTTAAATGCAAACTAATCCGTTCAATTATTTACTGAAAATTATCAGCTCAACTGTTCTGTTATTAACTGCTAACTGCATACTGGTAACTGCTAACTGGTAACTCGTAAATATTAACTGGTAACTGGTAAATGGTAACTGATAACTGCTAAATGATCTGTTCAGTTAGTAACTCAACTGATGATATACCTCTTGTTAACTAAAATTTAGCAAATCCATCAAAGTTTTTTCTATAATGCTCATTGTTTAAACTACTGTCTTTATCATTTAATAGAAAACCATAGTTATCATTCCAGCACCATGTACTCAATTTTTTAAAATCGTTATAAGTTATATCAGACTTTACATGATCATTATATATATGTTTTAAATTTAAATCATCCTGCTTGAATATAATCAAAAAGCTTATCACAAGCCATCAAAAATAAATATTGAGTTTGGTTGGGAGGTTGATTACATAAACGTTATTTTGAAAATTCGTTATTTCTCATTCCTTTAATTGATTTTATTAATTTTTTTAAAAATTCATATTTAGGTTGATTCAATGATTTTGAGTAAATATATATGTTTTGAAATTTAAGCCCTTTAAGGTCTAAAAGCATACTTATCATAGTATTAGTTTTACAACAATTTGGACGGTCCGATTATTAAACCCCTTCTACTATCTGGAAAGCATTCACCATGTTTTTAAATTTTTTTTTTTTAATTTTGATCAAAATTTTAACTTTAACTGCGTTATCTACTTTTATAAATTTCATTTCTTTAATTTAGTGTTTTATATTTTCTTTTAAATGATGATGATGAGTTTTAAAAGATGATTAGTGTTTGATTAACTTTCTTAAACTAAACTGCATATTATGGCTCTTCAAAATAAATATGCGAACAATAATAAAAAAAACTGTTAAAGGAAGAGGAGTTGTTAATTCATTAATTAATAAACAACCATTTGAAGCACATTTACCTGGTTATAATTATTGCGGTCCTGGAACAAAACTAACAAAACGATTAGCTCGAGATGATAAAGCAATTAATTGTTTAGATGAGGTTTGTCGAGAGCATGGTATATCATATTCTGAAAATACTGATCAAAATCAACATCAT
The DNA here is from genome assembly GCA_947095535.1 of Poecilobothrus nobilitatus. Classification (NCBI taxonomy): domain Eukaryota; kingdom Metazoa; phylum Arthropoda; class Insecta; order Diptera; family Dolichopodidae; genus Poecilobothrus; species Poecilobothrus nobilitatus. The sequence continues at coordinate 130,191,849 of OX352772.1, read as the reverse complement.
ATAGCTGATCAAATACTAGCAGAGAAAGCTTGGCAAAGGGTTAAAGCGAAAAACTCAAGTTTTGGTGAACGGTTAAATTCATATCTAGTTACAAACTCAATGAAAGCTAAAGTTAAATTCGGTATGGGTTTAAAAAAGTAAACAAAGAAAACTCGAAAAAAAAAAGAAGCTAAAGTAGCTGTTAAAACTATAAAAAAACCAATGAATGATAATATTATAAAAATAGCTTTACATGCTGCTAGAAATTTTTCTAAAAGCTCTATATTTAAATTGTTATAGCACAAGTTGTATAAGGTATATCTTCATTTTGAAAACGGCAAACGATTACTGCTTTTATTAGCTTTAAAAGTATATATACCATAAATATATACTTGTGGCATACGGTGTCTTAATTTACCGTTATGCGAAACTCAAATTTTGCAAACTTCTTTAACCCTTCTATCTTCTAAACAGTTTAAGTTGGAAATTTTGACAGAACTTAGATCTTTGAAAATAAGTATGAGTCATTTCAGAAATTTTTTTTGTATCATCCTCGCTTTAGGAGCTGTAAGGGGTCAAAAACTGAAAATTTCATATTTTTAAACACCTGTAACTTGAACACCTGTTAAATTTTTTTTGAAGTAATACACAAAAGTTAAAGCTTCAACATTATACTCTTATTTCTGTTTACAACTTTTTTTAATAATATAGGGTTACTTTTTAATTGACGAAAGTGTTACTTGATTTTTTCAAATTTTCTAACAATTTCTTTAACGAATTTTTTGCATTTTGTTTTACTCGATAATTTGAAATTGTTGAGGACATAATGCATAGTACAAACATAGTACAAAATGTAAATAATTAAAAAACATAACGGTTGCTTGAAGAATTTTTATTTATATTATATTGATATACTTATATTTATAATAACAAGTTGATTTACATATCATATATGTCATTGATGAATTTTTTTTTTTTTTTTCCTAAGAGAGGTGGGAATCTTCCAAAGACACCAAGAATTTCCCCTTGGTAGTGTCAGATTCTTACTGACTAAACCCACTTCCCCCTTTAGCCAATATAGTGGGATGAAACCCTTACCTGCGAACGCAGTATATTGGCTAGGGAGTAGGGATAGGAAAGGATAGGAAAATGGATACGGAAACATTGAATTCGGAGTGGGACTGTAAGGAAACAATGAATCCGCCTATTATTATTATTTTTGCTAACAGTGACTAAAGCCATCACAACAGTTACAACATGTAGTAGTAGTATATATATTACTACATGAGGTAATTATTGAAGGCAACCCTTACTGTCACTGTAGCGGCTCTTATTATTGGTATTAATATTCTTATTAATATTATTATTATTTTACTACAGAGTCAGCGCCATCAGTGGATTACAACTTGCAGCAGTATATAACACCTTACTTGCATGATATAACCAAAGATAGCCCCACTGTAGTAGCTATTATTATTATTACTATTATTATACCCTACACCTAAAGTATAGGGTATATTAACTTTGGTATGGTGTTTGTAACCACCAAAAGGAAGCGAGTTAGGTATAGACATGTATATATATTCTGAATCAGGATCACCGCCGGAGTCGATTTAGCGATGTCCGTCCGTCCGTCCGTCCGTACGCACGATAACTCAAAAAATAATGATGCTATCTTCATGAAATTTATACAGTAGGTTACTAATTACGAAAGAAAGGCTAAGTTCGAATCTGGAAAAAATCCGTCCATGGGTTCGGATTCTGGAAGCTTCCGAATGATTCCGGAGCAAACGAGATTATCTCCAAAAGCAACAAAGATAGAACCTTCAAATTTTGTACAATGATGTTTCTTCCCGTTCGATTTATGTCTCTGAAATTTAAGAGGATTTGGTCCATGGGTTTGGGTTTTGGAAGCTTCCGAACGAGCACCAGAGCAAATGAGATTATCTCCAAAACCAACAAAGATATAACCTTTACTTTTGGCAGAATGGTGTTCTTTCATGTATGATTTAGGCCTCTGAAATTTAAGAGGATTTGGTCCATGGGTTTGGATTTGGAAGCTTCCGAACGAGCACCAGAGCAAATGAGATTATCTCCAAAACCAACAAAGATAGAACCTTTAAATTTTGTACAATGATGTTCCTTCCCGTTCGATTTATGTCTCTGAAATTTAAGAGGATTTGGTCCATGGGTTTGGATTTGGAAACTTCCGAACGAGCCCCAGAGCAAATGAGATTATCTCCAAAACCAATAAAGATATAACCTTTACTTTTGGCAGAATGGTGTTCTTTCATGTATGATTTAGGCCTCTGAAATTTAAGAGGATTTGGTCCATGGGTTTGGATTTGGAAGCTTCCGAACGAGCACCAGAGCAAATAAGATTATCTCCAAAACCAATAAAGATAGAACCTTTAAATTTTTTATAATGATGTTTCTTCCAGTTTGATTTATGTCTCTAAAATTTAAGAGGATGTGGTCCATGGGTTTGGATTTTGGAAGCATCCGAACGAGCCCCAGAGCAAATGAGATTCTCTCCAAAAAAAACAAATATGATGGTGCAGAATGGTGTTCTTTCATGTATGCTTTAGGCCTCTGAAATTTGAGAGGATTTGGTCCTTGGGTTCGGATTTTGAAAGCTTCCCAACGAGCCTCAGAGCAAATGATATTATCTCCAAATGCAACAAAGATATAACCTTTAAATTAGGCAGAATGGTGTTCCTTCATGTTTGATTTATGTTTCTGAAATTTGTGAGGATTTGGTCCATGGGTTCAAATCTTGGAAACTTCCGGACGAGCCCCAGAGCAAACGAGTATATCTCCACAACCAACAAAGATAGAACTTTTATTTTTAGTACAAAGGTGTTCTGTTATGTTTCCTTTTCTGTAAAATTAGAAACTGACATTTGAAAGAATTTGAACCATCGGTTCGTATTTTGGAAACTTCCGGACGAGCACAAGAGCAACGAGCATATCTCCAAAACGAACAAAAGTAGAACCTTTAAATTTAATAGAATGGTGTTCTGGCAAGTTTTCTTGTTTATGTTCCTGAGATGAATTCGATGAACTGGAGTGGCAATTCGGGTAGCTGACACAAACCTCTCAAGGACTACAAATCTTCGAAAATAATTAAGATAGAAGCTTAAAATTTTATACAACGGTGTCAAGCATATCCCAAGCGGATGCCTCTTTTACTTTCTCAAAATTCGAGTTGAATAAGACAGAAAAGGGAAGAAGTTCAAGCAGCTGCAAAAAACACTTATGGATTTTTAATTTAATTCGAATTATTCAGGTGTAGGGTATTAATAAGTCGGTTGCATCGACTTACTGTTATATTTACTTGTTATTATTATAATTATTGTTATATTATTATACTATTTAATTATTGTACTATTATTATTATTATTATTATTAATTATTATTATTATTATTAATTATTATGGGTACGGTTAATCATCTATACTCCTCCAAGCGGTGTACCCGGGCAACGTTACCTGCCATCCTCAAATTATTCAATACTTTTTGGATACAGGTCAACGGCTGATTATAGATGTACATTCAAGCCAAGGTGTGAAAGAAAATCGTGCCGAGGGCTGCATGGTACCAGGTGTATAAAGGTGGTATCGCTAACGGTCACCTTGGGGCACCAGGCGCCACCCCATTGGAATTAGCCTTGCATATGTACGGGAGCTCTGCATATGCCGACCGTTATTTCTCGCCATACTCGTGGGAAGAAAATGACAAGTTCAAAAATCCAAAAAAACACAAACTCATCTTCTGAGGATGAGTTACTTGCCTCCAGCCAGGAGACAATTATTGGTACCAGTCATAGTACCCCTGTAGATATCAAACCAGGAACCAGCCGGGTTCCTCGAATAATCAACCAAACACCTGTTGGTGGAGGAAGCACCAGGCAAAGTGCTCCAAAACCATCAGGGCCTAGTGTTGGTGGAGGAAGCGCCAGCCTGAGTGCTCCAAAACCATCAGGGGTTAGTGGTAGTGGAAGTACTAAGAGCGGTACTCCCACTACAACGAGAAAAATCAATAGAGGCCTCGGATCCGCTTTCAGGAAACAGTACCAGAAGGCTAAATTCATATTGGGCAAGATAGCCCAGAATGAAGCCAAAGGTGTTGTTCGCGAAAGGGATCTAGAGGACAAAAAGCGATACAGCGAGGTTGTGCGAGCGTATGAGTCGCGCAACTCAGGTAAAGACTCGTCCTCGAAAAGAAATAGGTCGAAAGATGTACCCAGTCCGGGTACAGAGAGAACTAAGGGGCCGAGACCGAGTCTCCACAGCAGTTCGAAAACTGCAGCACATAAAACTTACAATGATATTGTAAAAGATAGTTTATGTGTTGCAGTTATCAACGAAAAAGCCACAGATCGTAAAGTATCAGGCGATCTGTGGGTTAAACTTGAGGTGAGGTTGTCAGAAATGGTGAATGAGCACATTCTAGGAGGGGCTGGAGGGACTCTTTTGTGCTTTGATTCATCCGAAGTAGTCATGGGCTAAAGGGCAATCCGATGCGAGGATCAGTTCTCTTTGGATTTCTTTAGCAGCAGCATCGCTAAGCTAAGCGATGCTTGGGAGGGAGCCAAAATTGGCCTAATCCCAGCTAGCGAAATCCCAAGACGACCTAGAGCCCGCATCTGGTTGCCTAGGATGGAGATAAGCGGGGAAAAGCTTCTCGAGTGCCTTCGAATCCATAACCCGACGGTTCCAATGGGGAACTGGTCGTGATAGTGAAGGAGAAATCATCAGAAGAACTGTTGAAGAACAGTATTTCGTTTCTCCTTCTTATCAGCGAAGAGAGTCTCGAACCTCTGGAGAAGCTGGAGAACAAGCTAAGGTTTGGTATACGTCATACCAAACTGAAAATATTTAAGTCAGGTAGTCCAGACGTAGACTACCTTGACGAGGTGAACGGGCTGCTAGAAGAAATGTCAGTAGACAAAGAGTCTGCAGCAGCCAGTGGAACAAACGATGCGGGTGGTGCAGATTAATCTAAAGCACTCAAAGTGTGCCTCGAATAATCTGCTGCTCCTTCTTGGCGAGGAGGACCTCGACATAGTCCTCATTCAGGAGCCATGCGTTAATGCCTCCAGGTTCAGGGGGTTAAACAACGGTAACTACAATCTATTCTACAAGAATGTAGGTTTAGAAAAAGGTAAGCCAAGAACTTGTATTCTGGTAAAAAAACAAATCAATGCACATGTCTGTTCTAATTTCAGTTACGAAGATTTGACAGTTGTCAAACTGAAGATGAAGAACGATGTGAGCATGTACATAAGTTCTGTGTACATACAGCAGTTGGTAAATGCCACAGGTGGCAAGCTGATTGTGGGCTGCGATGCTAATGCTCGGCATACCATATGGGGAAGCTCGGAAACAAATGAATGAGGTGAGTCATTGTTCGATTTTATTCTAAACGCTAACCTTAATATATGCAACAGGGGAAGTACCCCCACATTCACATTCCCAAGCTCGAATAGTTTTTCGGGCTGGGCGGATGTGATAGATATTACATGTATAGGTACCGATGAAACCCAAAAAATAGAAGAGATCTTTTTCGGATCCCAGCTGGATACTCTTCAATGTCAATCATAAGCCTGAAAATCCCCAGTCCTATAGAAATCCTAGAGCTACTAACTGGAGAAAGTTCAGAAAGATAGTAACAAAAAAACTTTTGGTAGTAGCTAACTCAAATATTGCGAATAAGAATGAGTTAGAAAAGGGGACTGATATGTTTACAAAGGCCATGGAGGTCTCATTTAAGGTGTCATGTCCTGTCAAACGTAGCAAAAAAACATTCCCGGTTTGGTGGAACGAGGATTTAACTAACCTAAGGAAGGAGACTAAGGATGCCTATAACATCTGCTATAAACAGAATAATTGGCAACTCTACAAGGACCAACTTAGGAAATATAAGAGAGAAATCCGATTGGCCAAGACACGATCATGGAAAGATTATTGTGAATCCATAGAAAAAACTAGGGACTCAGCTAGACTTAGTAGAGTCTTATCCAAAGAACATTCCAATCCATCCTTCTTTAGAACGGTGGAAGGAACATGGACTGACTCAACCGCTGAAACCCTAGATGTTTTAGTGCATACTCATTTTCCAGGGTACACAAAGGACGCTCATGTGATAAACCAAGCAGTTGACACAAAGGTTCAAAGAGGCCCTGATGAATGGGTCAACTCAGTTATAACGGAGCGAAAGGTTGCCTGGGCAATTGATAATTTTTCTCCATACAAAGCTGCAGGTTTGGATGGTATTTTTCCAAAAATGCTTCCAGAAATTAAGGAACTTGTGGTTCCCTTAATCACGAAACTATTCAAAAGTAGCCTCTTGCTAGGCCATATTCCTCTGCTATGGAGGCGGGTGAAAGTGGTCTTTATACCAAAGGTTGGAAAAAGAGGTCATGAAACCGCTAAGGACTTTAGACCGATAAATCTATCATCCTTCTTACTGAAAACTCTCGAAAGAACACTAGAGTTAGAACTTCGAAGAGTACTAGAGAGTACTCCACTATGTAAGTATCAACATGCTTACTGTAAAGGCAAGTCAACCGAGACGGCACTAAGTGAATTAGTACGGAGCGTTGAGCAATCGATACAATACAAAGAATATACGTTGGCCACCTTTCTAGAAATAGAAGGTGCCTTCAACAATATTCATGTATCGGCTATACAGGATTCACTGGACGATCTAGGGGTAGAAAATGCCCTTAGACAGTGGATCATTAATATGTTGCAATCAAGAGAGATTCAGTCGGAACTCGGCAACTATAAAATTACTAGAAGAGTAAGCAGGGGTACACCCCAGAGTGGGGTGCTATCGCCACTACTGTGGCTTTTAGTAATGAACAGAATTCTTAAAGACCTTCGGAATGAGGGAATCAAAGCGATCGCATACGCAGATGATCTAGCAGTATTAGTGTCTGGGAAATATCTTGATATAATCAGTGGAATTATAGAAAGCGCTTTAGCCAGGGTTGGTGAATGGGCTAATGGTTGTGGCCTACGTATCAATCCGAGTAAAACAGAACTAATGCTATTTACAACCAGAACCAAGATTCCGGAATTCACTAAGCCAAAATTGGATGTGTGTATCTGAATCTAACCTCGAATGTTAAATACCTAGGAGTGGTACTGGACCCAAAATTGAAATGGAAAGCTAATACTGAAGAAAGAGCCAAAAAGGCCTATGTAGCCCTGTATTCTTGTAGGAAAATGTTAGGTAAAAAATGGGTATTAAAGCCAAGAATGGCTTTATGGATGTACACAGCTATAGTACGCCCCATCCTTACCTACGGGTCACTAGTGTGGTGGCCAGCGCTGGAGAAGGAGTATATTCGAACCAAGTTTGGTAGAGTACAGAGGGGTGCATGTGTAAGTATTACGGGCGCGCTAAGGTCAACGCCAAGTAATGCACTGGATGCACTTCTATACCTTCTCCCGGCTGACCTTCATATTAAATATCTAGCCTGTTGTAGTGCAATCAGACTTCGAGAGAATGGATACTGGCGTGCAAAACCCTATGGACACAGCAGTATTCTAAGCTCGATATATCATGATCTACCAGATTCCGCAGACTACGTAATGCCAAGTTTGGAAATTACTAAGAACTTTAAAGTCAAGATTCCATCAAGAAGGGAATGGAAACAGAAAATCCCTTGGGAGAAATTGACACCGCACTCTTCACTGATGGTTCAAAGATGGAGTGTGAACATGCTTTCCGTCTGCCAGATAAAGCGAGTGTATTTCAAGCTGAAGTGCTAGGAATCTTGAAAGCATGCCAAATACTAGGGAACAATTCTTCTCTGGGAGGAAGCATTGCAATTGTTACGGACAGCCAAGCAGCAATTGCGGCTCTCAACTCTGCAATAATAACATCTAAGCTCGTCAAAAAATGCTTTGACGAGCTTAAGAATGTAAGTAATCAATTCAATGTTACATTACTGTGGGTTCCGGGACATAGGAACATCGCAGGAAATGAACATGCTGATGAGTTAGCAAGGAGGGGTTCCAGCCTAAATGCTTCACTGGCGGAACAAGTAGAGCCCCCGCTAAACAGCGTTAAGAGAGATATTTTCCTCCACTTTTTGTTCTTAGCAAATAGAAGGAGGGACGAACTAGCCACATGTTGTACGGCCAGGAAAGTCTGGCCATCGTATAATAAAAAAAGAACCGAAAATCTATTGAAGCTATCCCGACGGAACATAGCCAGAACAATAGGTGTGTTTACGGGCCACTGGCCAATTGGTGAACATGCGGCCAGAATAGGTATCCCATTCAATTCATCCTGTCGCAGCTGTGGTGAACAGAATGAGAAAGAATCCATTACACACTTCACCTGTAAGTGCACAGCGCTGGCGAGGGCCAGAATAGCAATTCTGGGTAGCCATCAATTCAACGATCTTAGTGATCTAGCGGTTAAGCAACCTGCAGAAATTGTAAGGTTTCTTAACGCAACGAAATGGATCTAAAATTAAACTAATATAGCTATATTATAAGCCTTGTGGTCACGGAAGTGGTAGGAAAACGGTGCTAACGCGCTAATTGGGGTCACTTCCAGGAGCGGCGGTGGCCAGCCACTCACACCAACCAACCATTAATTATTATTATTATTATTATTATTATTATTATTACTATTATTATTATATTACTATTATTATTATTATTATTATTTTACCACAGAATCAGCGCCATCAGTGGATTACAACGTGCAGCAGTATATAACACTTTACTTGCATGATATAACCAAAGATGGCTCTACTATAGCAGCTATTATTATTACTATTATTATTATAGTTATTGTTTTTTTTATTATTATTATTATTATTATAATTATTATTACTATTATTATTATTATTATTACTATTATTATTATTAAATATTATTATTATTGTTATTATTTTACTACAGAGTCAGCGCCATCTGTGAATTACAACATGCAGCAGTATATAACACCTTATAACAATGAATGATAAGAGTATAGATGTATATTATATAGCGCCGTATTTACATACATATATGTATTTTATGTACTCATAAGAAATTATTCTATGAATGGAAATATTTTTAAAGAAATATTGCAATGTATGGCGATATACTTATAACAATACAAATATACTATATGCGCATTAATATAATATTCGTATAATATTTAAAATTATATTTACTATTTAGTACTTAGTAAATTTAATATACATTTACCGCTTAGTATTAAATGGTACTGTAGAATATTTGAAAAAGTTTTGAATTGATAGTCGTTATGTGGAAGGTTAAAATCTGCTTTTAAAGAATGTACATATAAACATATAGTTTGAATATATGTACAACCCATAGTTCTAGAAATTATAAAATTCACTCAAATTATTTTAAAATACTAAAATATTAAAAAAATAATTCTTTCTCGTTTTATTCTACAATGGAAAATTGCTTCAGTTTTGACCCATCCCACATCGTTTATATTTTCATTGTTCTTATTATTTTTATTTAGTCCCAGTAGTAAAAAGTTTTTAAATTCGATGATTTATTTAAAATTTTCTAGTTTTGATTTAATGCTTCTAACCATAAAAGGTCTCTTTCAAAATTACTTTTCTCACCAATTGTTGTTGAATTAGTTAAGTATTCATTTATTTCTTTTATATAATAATTTATATGCTCTATCTTATTACCAAAATCACCTTCACTTAGATTAGTATTTATTAGTTCATTTATATTTTCAATATTAAAATTTAATTTAGTTTTTTTCTTATTTTTAAGATCTTCTAATAATTATTCTTGTTGTCTTTTTCTATTTTGTTTAATTTTTTTACCATTACTAGTACCGATTACCAAAGTTATGATAAACTTCGAATTTATAAGATAGCCCCACCTCTTACGGCGCTACAGCTCCCCAAAGTTTGAAAAAGCTCTATATTTAAATTGTTATAACACAAGTTGTATAAGGTATATCTTCAATTTGAAAACGCTTACTGCTTTTATTAGCTTTAAAAATATATATACAATAAATATATACTTGTGGCATACGGTGTCTTAATTTACCGTTATGCGAAACTCAATTTTCGCAAAATTCTTGATTCCTTCTATCTTCCAAACGGTTTAAGTTATAGACTTGAAATTTTCAGAGAGTTAGTCTTTCAAAATAAGAATGGGTCATTTCAGAAAATATTTTTGTATCGCCCCCGTTTCGGAGCTGTATGAGGTGAAAAACTAAAAATTCTTTATTTTTAAACACCTGTAACCTGTTTGAACACCTGTTCACATTTTTTTGAAGTAATATACAAAAATTAAAGCTCAAACATTATATTTTTATTTTTTTTTACAACTTTTCTTAATAATTTAGGGTTAGCTTAAAATTGACGAAAGTGTGACTTCATTTTTCTAAATTTTTCTAACAAATTTTATTAACGATTTTTTTGCATTTTTTTTTACTCGATAATTTGAAATTGTTGAGGATGGTGCGTAGTACAAAAAAAATTAAATAAATAAAAAATATAATGGTTGTTAGTATACATACTTATAAATGTTTGTTTACATGTCGTATATGTCACTGATGAATGAATGATATATAATACATATGTATATAATCTAAATTCATTTGCCGCTTAGTATTAAATGCTACTATAGCATATTTGAAAAAGTTTTGGATTGATAATCGTTATGTTTAAGGTTAGCTGCTTCTTTAAAACAATGTATAAACATATAGTTTGAATATATGTGCAACCCATAGTTCTAGAAATTATAAAATTCACCCAAATTATTTTAAAACACTAAAAAATTAAAAAAATAATATTATAAGTAGAGTCACAGGCTATGAACATACTAACGGTTCGTACGGGAATCTAAGAGTTGACAAAGGCAACTGTATTCTTCCTCTTTTTTTTTTATTTTTATTCACCTCAGTTATTATTTTTCTTATCAACATAATTTCAAGTTTCATGAAAACCACAGAAAATTTTTTTTCATTGCTGACAACTATAGGCTTATTAATAACAATAAATAAATAAACAAAAAATTTTTCAGTCTCCAGAACTATGATATTTCGAACTCACTTTTTACATATCTTTATATGGAAGTCAAAAACTATTTTTATCCGCAGGCAGATGCCTACATATAATATTGTGAAATTAAAGTTAAACTTTGAACAATTTTTTTTTTTGTTCTTTTTTTTCTTTTTATGTATTTTTTATTTATTTATTAAAATTCAATTCCATAATACCCCGTAGTGAGTCAGCTCTCTTATATAGCTATAATGTTTTTCACGAGCCATATGTATTGGAAAAATTTTTGCTGAAAAGGTATGTGAAAGTGAAAAAATAAAAAAGAAGTACTTAAGAAAAAATTCAAAACTATTAAAAGCAAAAGTGAAAATGTTATGTGAAAAGGCTAACTTAAATGTAGAAAAAAAAAATAGTTGCAATGGCCCTGATATTTTTAAATTTCAAAAATTTTTAAAAGATTATGACATTATTTTATATCAAAATAAGAAAGATTCTAAAGAGAGAATTATAATGAAAGGTTCAAGAGATAAAAAAATAATTTATTTTATTTAAAAAACATGAAACATTTTGTTACTATTAAAAACGTATGTGGATTTTTTAAAAAAGAAAAATAATGTAAATTTTGTTTAAAATTGTATAAAAGAAGCCATATCTGCCCATTAAATTGCAGATATTGTTTATCAACACATCCTTGCACTTTCACAAAACACTAGTTATATGTTATATGTTTTGATAGTCATAAAAAATTAAACTCTTATAAGCAATAACTTTACTATATGTTCACAACTACAAATTTGTTAAGACTGTTTCAAATATTTCGATTTACAAAAACGAAAACATAATTGCAATGAAATGTTTTGCACAGTATGTTCAAACTTTGTAAATGTCGATCATCTGTGTTATATTAAAAAATATACAAAATATCCACCTAAAAAGTTTTTTATTGTTCTGTATGTACACATGATACTGAAGTAAACTCTGCATTTATACATGAACCCAATTTATGTGTTACAAATTTAGTTTGTCAATTATATTATCAAGAAAGAGGAAATAATTTTGAATGCACAAAATGTAAAAAAATAATTCACATTTTTGAAAATATTGGTGAAGAAAACTGTGTCAAGAAATTTATAGATTTTTTAATAAAAATTACTGCTGATCAAACCATTAAAATTTGTTGCATTGCACATAATTTTAAAAGTTATGATGGACAATTTGTTATAAGGGAGCTATTAAATAGGGATAAACCTATAGCACCAATTATGGGAGGAACAAAAATTTTAAAAATTACATTATTTTTATAGATTCTCTGAATTCTAGTCGAAATTTTGTTGAAGTTCCTCGTTTTAGAAAAATGCACTTTTATCATTTCTACATCATAATCGCTCCAAAATTATTTAACAAATTACCGCTTGATATTAAAAATACTAGAATTCAATCTGTATTTCTAAAGAAAATCAAAATTTTAATCATTATGAAATTGAAGAACTTTTAAAAATTGTAAAGTAAAATCAGACTACATATTATTATAAATACTTTTCTTTGTTGCTTTTTGTATTTTTAATTTCTGTACTGCATAAATCAGATTATACTGTTATTTTTTGTAAAAAAAACTAATTTGTAATAAAACAATTTTTTTAAATTTTTTTTTAAATCTTTAAAATATTTTTGTTTTTAAAATATTATCTTTGTTAATTGATTTTCATTTATTGTATTGAATTATTTCTTTTTATTTTTTTTTGCCTGGATATTTCCCTATGTTCTTTAAAACAATAATTTTTTTATATATCAGTAGTCTAAAGGTTTTTATATGTATTATATTGAATTGATTTAAATTTTTTTTAAAATAAAAATTATGAAAAAAACAAAAAAAAAATTTTTTAACTATGGCTCGGTCATAATTTACTTCAGCATTTGGTCTTGATAAAAATGACGTTAAAGGTTGGTATCCACATTTATTCAACACAAAAGCCAACTGCAATTATGTGAGGGAAGTTACAAACACTGAAATGTTTGCTTTAAATAACTTTAACTTTGAGGAACTAGAAAAATTTCATGCATAGCACAATAATTTAAAAGGATCAAATTATATTTATGACCATAAGAAGGAACTTATTAAATACTGTATTCAAGACATAAATATATTACGGAGGCTTGCTTAAAATTTATTGATGATTATCTTAAACTATTAAATATCAATTCACTTTTTGAAACCCAAAAATATATAAAGGTCACGAAATTATAAAATTTAAAAATGATATTAGTAAAATAGATGGTTTAATTAAATGTTCGGTTTTGCCATCACAAGATTAATACCAATATTACCGATTCGCGCTAACAATAAAATGTTTTATGCCACTCTTGCGCAGAAATTGAAAATGTTATTTATAAGTGTACGCATGATATCAAAGAACGACTACTTTTCAGTAGATGGACAGATATGGAATTAAAATATTAAGTTTGGAATATGGATATAAAATAATAGAAATTTATGAAATATGGCAATATGGCCAAATGCCAAACATATGATCCAACTTTGAAAAAAGGAGGTCTTTTTACTGAATATATGAATGGTTTTGTAAAACACAAAACAGATATATCTGATGGTCCAACCAGTATAAAAACATAAACTGAAAAAAATACTTATAATAAAAACTTTTTTGAAAAAGATGGCGTGATGTTAGACAAATTGAAAATTATATGACACAGACTATGATTTTTGTTGGAAATCAACATGAATACAAACCAAAAACAGGTATTATTTATTATATGATTTTCATATTAGAAAATTATATTTATTGTTGTAGGTGATTTTATGGGTGAATTAACAAACGAATTTGCTTGTTATGGTGAAAATGTTTATAGAATTTGTATCAACAGGTCTTAAAAGTTATTCGTATCGTTATTTAACCCTGATTCATGTAATTGTGGAGAGGTAGCTAAATGCAAAGGAATAACAAACAACATAATGAATAGGAAAACATTTAATTTTGAACATATGAAAGAGATTGTCACAAACCCATTTGGGGACATTACATCACAACTGCAAACAAAATTAAACGTCAAATACATTTTAAAGTGATATCAGAAGAAGAAGCAAAAAGATTTGGATTCACATTTACAAAACGTGCTTGCCCTGAAAATTTTGAAACCATTCCTTATGGTTTTTTGAATAAATAAAATTTTTATAAGAATTAAATATTGTTAGTTTTTTGAATAAATAACATTTTTACAAGAATCAAACATTGTAAAAATGTGGAAGTTTATTATATTAAAAATTCATTTTAAATTTAGATGCACGCAACAAAACATAGAAAGTAAATTTTTAATAGTTAACTTGCAATTTGTTATTGGTAATGATAATCAACATTTTCTTAAAGAGATGGCTACAAATCATGACACATCTGTAATTACCATATAATACAACTTTAAACCTCTGTATCCTAAGGAAGAACTTAATTTAATGGCAAAAACGCAAAACAATTACAACCAAAAAAATATCAATGGTTTGAATTGGAGTGACCGTCAAATTAATTACAACGATATTCCCGAAATCATGGAATGTTTTTTGATTTACAACAAAATTTATGTAAAAAGACTTCAAAATAAAAGATTTTTGGAAAAATATTTAACTAATCACATTATTGACTTGGAAAATGATATACATTTTACATTTTTCAAAATATTTGTTAATATATGCCGCAACATTATTACTAGCTTTGTTATTATAAGGCATTACAGCTTGTATAAAGTCCAACATGTCGTATAATTTCCAATACTCCTCTTGTTAAATATCAAAAATCTTGTTGTCTTGCTGATTAAATTGCAGGATGTTACAAGATGGTTCAATTTCTATTACTTCTAGACCTTCTTTGTTGTTTTGAACAGTTTCCAATTGTTTGGTTTTATTGTAAGATGAATACCAATTGTAATAAAAGACTTCAACAGGTTTTTTCCCATTTTCATGGAAAACTATTTTTGATTGAAATGTATCGCAATCAAAACCAATTATTATTTTACATGTTTGTTTTTCATTTAGATAGTATGCATAGTTTGTTTTTCATTTAGATAGTATGCATAAGCCAATAATGAGTTTTCATGTAAAACGTTGGTTTTCTTGATTGTTTTATTAGCTTGTTTGATTGCTGAATTTCATTTTTTGTAGCCATTGTAGAAGTTTCAAAAACTGAATGTTCTATTTTCAATCAAGTCAAACGTATTTACACATTTTTTTAAATGATGGTTGTGAAATCCGTTTTCTACATATTTGTAAACTCTTCCTTGTTTATTTTTTAAAGATAAATATTTTATTAAACAATTTCATGACTATTTTGTCATTATGTTCGAAATTTGTACGACTAAATTTATTTAAAAAACTTGACATGCTATATTTATTTATTTAGTTCAAGCTTAACATAAGCAAGTTACAATATAATTCAATTAAAAAAAAAAAAATTATTAAATTTAAACAATAATTTTATAAAATAAAAATTTACAAAATATTTTATGACACTTAATATAATAATTAATACTCGTAAATACTACATTATAAATTTAATCAAAAATAAAATTTATAAGGAAAAAAAAGAACAAGTTAAAGATAAAAATTTATTACAAAAAACAAAAATTTTTAATTAAATAAAACATATGACATTAAAATCATAGTTATTATTAACAAACTGCATGAAATTAAAAATCAAAATTAACCATCGATTAATATAAATAAAAAAAAATATATCTCGATAATGCAGTTTCAATGACATGAATATAAATCTCTTTTTAAAGATTCTTTGGTTAGTTGAAAGTTAATTTGGGATTTGTGTAAGTTGTATAGAGACATCATTCTATTAAGTGGTTCAAACTTACCATAATTAGTGCGACGAAACTTCAAATTAAAGAGGTTAACCGATCTTAGCCTAGTATTGGTACAAAAGCTAATGTTGGCAAATAATTATGCAGATAAAATATTACCTTTTACCAATTCTGTCAAGAATAATATGTCTACGACGTTACGACGTTTTTCAAGCGTACACATATGTAAAAGGTTTAGTCTATGTTCATACGGAGGTAGATTATAAGGATCTTCCCAAGGGAGATGAAGTAGGGCATATTTAAGAAATTTTTTTTGAACAGATTCCATTCTGAATATATGGGGTTTATAAAATGGACTCCACACCTGGCTGGCATATTCTAAATTGAGACGAACTAAGCAAGTGTAAAGAGATTTAAAAACATAAGGGTCATCAAACTATCTAGCCCATCGTTTAATAAAATCGAGCATAGAGTTGGATTTCTTTAAAATATATGTATAATGAACATGAAAAGAAAGTTTACTATCAAAAAATACACCCAAGTCTTTTATAGAATTAACTTTAGGGGTAGTTTGAAGGTTAAAGCAATAATTATATGAAATTGGATTAGAACGGCGAGTAAAAGTAATATGAGCACTTTTAGTAATATTTAGTTGAAGATTATTGATATTACACCAATTATAAAAACAATTAAGGTCAGCTTGTAATGCTTTAGAATCGTCGAAGGAAGTAATTTTCTTGAAAATCTTCATATCATCATGAAAATTACTAAAATCTTCATATCATCATAAATTCTAATATCACAATGTTGAATTACGGAAGTGACATCGTTGATTGCAATAATAAACAAAAGCGGTCCAAGGTGGCTACCTTGAGGAACACCTGAAGGAGCTTTAAATTGAGAAGAAATTTTAGATCTAAAAGACACACAGTAACTACGATGAGAAAGATAAGAATAGATCCAATTAACAAAATATAGTGGAAACCCCAGGTTCTGCAATTTTAAAATAATAATACTATGAGAAAGCAAATCGAATGCTTTACTAAAGTCGGTGTAAATTACATCCGTTTGAAAATCATCCTCCATATGTTTCAGAAATGTAGCTGTGGATTGCACAAGATTGGTGACTGTAGATTTACTTTTTACAAAGCCATGTTGATTGGGTGATAAAAGGCTAGTGCAATGATCATATATAGAATCGAATACTATTAATTCAAAAATTTTAGGAATAGAAGATAATTTCACGATCGGGCGATAATTGATAACGTCATTTTTGAGGTTTTTTTTATGGACAGGCTTAATAAGAGCTATTTTGCAAAGTGATGGAAAGATTCCTGAAGATAAAGAAAGATTAAATAGCTTAGAAAGTGGGTCTGCTAAAAACATAGAACAATTTTTTAAAAATAAATTGGGAATACCATCAGTTCCGCGACTAGAATTATCATCCAATTTATTCAAGTAACATAGTACCAAATTAGGATCAATAGTAATATTTCTAAGCGTTGTTTTACGAAAATTATTTAAATAGGAAAAATTAACTGAATCAGGATTGAAAAACGATGGAGAATAGCTTGCTGAAAAAAAGTCACGAAACCATTCGGAAATAATTGAGGAATCACAGCTACTATTATTATTATAATTCATAAAAGTGGGATATTGATCACATTTTCTTTTAGAGTTCACAAAATTCCAAAACAATTTAGGATTAAATTTGATATTTAAAGACATACTCTGCACATAATTTGAATAAAGGTTATCGGACAATAGTTTAAATTCATTAAATAATACGATAAAAGCGTTAAAGTCATAACTATCATTACTCTTAATAAATTTCCGCCAGGCTTTATTTTTTTTATTTTTTATTTTTTTAAGATTTTTAGTGAACCAAGGCGGACTAGAATTATTACTTCTGTCAATAACTAACGGTACAAATTGTGAAATAATAGAAAAAATGGTTGAATAAAAACTATTTACTAATATATTAATATCGACGGAATTTAAAAACTCAAAATAACAGGTGGTTAATATATAATTAATACCATCGTAGTTAGCTTTGAGAAAATTGTAACGATAAGAAAGTGCTGATTCAATATTTGGAAGTAAAAAAGAGCTAAAAGAAAAACAAATAGGAGGATGATAAACATCAATTTTTACAAGTTCCAAAGGACAATTAAAAAAACAAATATTATTCCAGTTAGTTGTGAATATAAGATCTAATTGATTACCTTGATGATTACAAATTGATGATATCTGTTGAAGATTAAACGAATTAAATGTATCAATTAAAAAACATTCTGTATTATTCACTAATTCTAAAGGAATAAGATAGGCTTCTTCATCATGCTCTACCCAGTTAATGTTTGGAAGGTTGAAATCCCCACAAAGAATTATGTCATCGTTGTTCTTAACATCACCAATTATTGACTCAATAATATCAATATACTTAATAAAAAGATCAATATTAGAAGCAGGAGGAATATACCAACTGACAATGAAAAGATTAGCTGATTGCAATTGAATTTTTATAGCAACAATTTCTATTATATCGTGAGCATCACCCGGGGGAATTATTATTTCGTATGAATTAAATGTATTTTTAATAGCTATCAGAACACCTCCACCTTTTCTAAGATTTCCAGACAAGATTGATCCATATTTGTCTTTAATGTAAACAATATATAATACCGGGAAAATTTCTAAATTATTAATAGAAGAATTAAGCCAAGTTTCAGTTAAAATAAAAATATCAAAATCTAGCAGAGAACAATTGGAAAAAACAATTTTAGTTTTAGTACGAAGTCCTCTAACATTTTGATAATAAATGGAAAATTCAGAAGGAGTGCAATTAAAGAGAATGGATTGAGATGAGTTAATATTAACTACATTTCTTCCCATTTGTATGGGGACGAAAGTACTTGAAATGGTTTTCTCTTGTCCTTTGCAGATAATCGATTCTATTAGAAGAAATGTGGGAAGCATAAGATTCAAGATCAGTTAGAGCACTCTGTGGAGAAATATCAAATGTTTGATGGTATCTTACAAAAATATTACGTAGTTCATTTACATCCGTTGGAAGACCCTCTTGTTGGATTGCAACTTTTAACGAAGTGTTCGTTTTACCGCCTATACAAACATCATTAGATTTATCACGCAAGTAAGCTAAATACAGTCTTACATTTTCAAAAATCTTAGTATCCCTTAATCTAGCCAAAACATATCTACTATCATTATTATTTTGAATAGATTTTTGAGTTAACTTAACTAAAGTTAACTCAAAGGTGGTAAAAGAGGATCGAAGATTGGTGGGTTTGGAGTAGAAATACTAGGGTTAGCTACTTCTGAAATAGCAGTTATATTTGAATTAATAGGATCGTTGTATGATGAATATATATTTTTTAAAACTGCACTGGCTGGGTAGGACTTCGAATTCGGTTTAGGTTGTAGAGCAGAAGAATGAGTTCCGGAAGAAAGTGGTGATGAATTTAATGAAGTAGGCGGATCATGGGAATTAATTGTTTCTCCATAAATAAAATTATAATATTTATTTGAAATAGATTTTTTAAATTTGGAGAGCTCTTTTCATTTAAGAATGAGTTGCTATGATGTTTATTAGTAAAAAATTTGGGTTTATTAATAGAGTTGGTAGAATTAGTTAAAGAAAAATGATTAGAAGTTTTAATAGGTGGAATTGTTTCAGCGGGGAAATCTAAATCAAGTAAACTTTTAATATTAGTTTTAGGTATAGCTGAAGGAATAGGGTTAGTAATAGACTGTTTTAAATTTATAGTACTCTTTTTATTATTAGAAGAATTTTTATTACGAATGTTATTAGGGTTAGTAAAATTTATACTAATGTCTTGAGAAGTGTTACTTACTTTATTAGAGGATTCTTTTCTTTTTGATGAATATTTTACATTTTCATTTCGGGGCTTGCTAATATTAATAGTTTTACCAATTTTCTTCCATATATTTTTATTGCTTGAGAAATTAAGAATTTGAATGATGCGATCTGGACCAGAAAATAAAAAGCAATGGTATTTTAATTTATTAAATTTGATGCGCTTTGGTGTGACTAGGAGACAGGAAACTGATATGTTGTTAAATTCACGTTTTATAAATTGACTCATCCTACGTTCATCAAAAGTACAGGGAACTCCTTTAAGAAATATTGATGTGGATGTTTTAATCATATCATGCTTTGATGATGACGAGAAATAATTATTTTTATTT
This sequence comes from Poecilobothrus nobilitatus, assembly GCA_947095535.1. Classification (NCBI taxonomy): domain Eukaryota; kingdom Metazoa; phylum Arthropoda; class Insecta; order Diptera; family Dolichopodidae; genus Poecilobothrus; species Poecilobothrus nobilitatus. The sequence goes on along the minus strand of OX352772.1, from coordinate 130,171,814 downwards.
AATTTCTTAATTCTTTGAATCCAATCCTCTTCAGACCACTGAACGCCAAGCTTATGCATATAAATAGGGTCAGTTTGGGTTCCATTTTCAACACTACTGCACTTGGGAACTGGATTAATTGATTCTTCAATATTCAATAATTTACTAAATTCAGCATGTTTTACAGAAGAAAAAGAACTGAGAAAATCACTGTGAAGTGATTCCATTTTAGCCATCAACAAATTATGCTGCTCAGCTATAATATGTTCAATCACTGACGCATCACATGACATATGAGAAGGACCAACTTCTATAGAATCTTTAATGTTCCGGACCAGTCGGTTACATTGATTCGAAAGGGCTGTTAACACTTCATTTCTAACCGAATCAATCGCATTTAAAATATCGTGCTCATTTGCGTGACTGGAAAACTTATTACAAAATGTATCAAACGATTTTGCCATATCATGAAATGCGTTTGTATTAGATTTTATAGTCTGGTTAGTTTTAGAAACCAAACCAGATTTCGCATTATCTAGATTTGTGAATAAATTATGTATGTTATCAAACATACTTCTCAACAAACCTTCGCAATTTTGGCAGTCGTCACAAATAAAATATGAGTCTAGAGTTGGAAAATACCAATCTCTACTTAAACCCATACGCACTCCATGAAGCTTCCTTTTACAGAACGCTTTACAAATAACAAATTTACATTTATTATCACTAATATAACAGTTTTCTAAATTGCATTTATTTTTACACAATAAGTTTTAATTTTATTTATAATTCTTAAAGTAAAATAAGTTAAAAAGAAAAAGTGCACAGTCAACGCAAATTAAATTAAAGTTTAAAAATAATTCAAGTTCAAGAACGAAATGCAATAAAAATTAAAAAGTATTTAACGAGATCAAATTACACCTTTAATTTTTTTTTTTTTTTTCAATTTAGTTAACTTAAATTTGCTTTGTATTATGATGTATTTAATAAATTAATTGAATCGCACTTAGGTTAATATCAAAAGTTTAAAAAAAAACAAGAAATTAAATTAAATTAAGAACCACAAGTACGTGTTTAAAGTTTGAAAGGAAAAACTGGAGTGATATATCTGTACCATAAACCTATAACCATATAACCTATATATCTGTACCATAAATAGATACAGCAATATTGACTACAAACATCTGAAAAATTGCTTTGAAGTCTTTTGTATTTACAAACAGTATAAAAATTTTTGGAAATTCTTTTCAATAAATTGTGTATTTCTTTTTGAATAGGTACTTGACCATACGGATAAAATATTCAATATAGCCATGTAAAGGCATATAAATGCATATCCAATGTTGTCCAGGTTTAGTATGAATATCTGTGTTAATTACTAGAAAAACAGGTTTTTTTTAAGTACTTCGGAATTTTATATAAAGCAAAAACTCCATTGAAAAACTTCTTGGTTTGTCTTTTTTTTTTTTTTCCTTGTCACTCCAATGAGGAGTATATTGCGTCTACTAAGTCATTTATTATTCATATTTGACTAAGCTTTAGTTTCGTGAATCAATCAATTTCACTAAGCCGTTATTATGCTTATTTTTAATTTAATTATAACATAAAATATAATTAATTTTAATACTAATATTATATATAATATATATTATACTATTTTTATTAATCTATATGACCCAGCTGGGGTTTGAACCCGAGACCTTTCGTAAGAAAGGCCGGTGTCTTAACCACTACACTATTAACTGGAGTTGTTAATACATTTTTAATTTCAAGGGTGTTCATGATGGCTTATTAATTATCTGGTTCCAATAAAGTAAAAACATAAATTTTTGTGTTGCCTTATAAGTGATGTTTTAGAAAATCTTTTTTTACACGACCATTCGTTAAAATAATATCATATTTTTGTATTAACAATTCAAGTTCTTTGTTTATTATCCTTTGTTCTTCGCTTACTCTTAGCTTTAGGTTTCTTCTGATTTGAATGAGTTGATTTTGTTGAGTAAGTTCTTTTTATAGCTTTTCTCCTTATTCCGCTTCCGTACATTCATTTAATAGATGAATGTACCAACGGAGCATCAACACCTCTTCCCGCCTGGATTAAATAATACTTGTGATAAGAACAGTTCATGGTATGAGTGTGAAATGGTATTAACATGTTGATTTATTTATATCTTTTTAAAATGCTCCTTGGTAGATTGGAAAATTTTCCTTGGTAGATTGCTTCTAGAAAAATTTATATTGTATCCATATTTATCGCACAATAAAATTGAAATACTATCTAAGTTATTTTTTTCAATATTACAATACTGTATTATTAAATTGTTCTACTGTATGCACAAAAGTGTTTGTTCTATTTATAGTTCTTAAACATTTTGTCATTGTATCGCCAACATATTGTGGTTCTATTGTATCTGTATAGACAAAAAACATGTCTGTTTTAGTATCTGGTGAAGTCATTAAAGTGAAGTCAATTTTGACTTAGATTTTTTTAAGACCTCTGTTTCCGTCAATAACTTGTTGAAGCACTTTTAAACAAATTGTTTACCGAAAAATTTGTATTAGCAAGTATTTTTATATCTACTTTAGGTTTTTGAACACATATTTTTATATATTCTAATTTTGTTGTGTTAACTTTAAATTATTCATCATGGTTATAATTTGAGTCATTTGAAATGAAATTTAAATTTCCCATATTAATTGTCTTTCCACTTTCTTTCTAGAGTGTCCTGGATTTGGTTGAATATTTCGAATTAGAGTGGGTCACAAAAGAGTTTTCCATTATTGGAAAATCACATCGCAATTCGTTTTATTATAAGGAATATAAGTTTTCCCAATTCTAAGTCTATTTTGTTCTGTATTTTCAATAACCACTAAAGCTGCTTTTTCGTAAACTTTTATCAAAATGTTTGGAATAAAGTTATTTGTTAAGATATCTGAATTTCCTACTTTCCAGTTTCGTGTTTTAGATTAAAATGTTTTGGTAATTTGTTTATAAATTTTGATAAACTGTTTTTAGGATAATAGTTTATTGAGAAATCACTTAATAATGTTACATAAAAATCATCTTGTTGTTTCATTTGAAAGTTGTCCATTTTTCCTCAGAAGTAAATAATCTCCTAGAACTCTTATTATCTTTATCTACTTTCCTCTTTTTTCGAATTGGAATATTTAATATTGACTGTGTATCACCTTCCCTTGTAGTAAATCGAAGTAAACGTCTTCCAGTTTGTTTAGGGCTCTCAATAGCAACACTTATAATATCATCTGAATCTGTCTCAAACATTCGTACATTTACTGCTGTATTTATAGATTTGCGTGGTTTTAAACGTCCTCCTTCTGCTAATGCAGAATATACTAGGTTTCGTGTAAATGAATCGTTTTTTATTGTATCGCTGAATACTTCATCAGAAATTTCTGGAATGCTATCTTTACCAAGACTGAAAACAAATTGATCCTCCACTGGTAAAAATTGAGCTTGTGAACCAATGTCTTTTTGATGAATTGTGTCTGTCTGCAATATTACTTCTTGTTTTTTAGGTTTTGAGCGTGTTTGCATACTTCTAGATTTGAATATATTTCTCTTAAGTGGTTAAAAGGGTTTTCTTAACATCGCCTTACATTTTTATACCCGTACGATAGGATCGGGTATAATAAAATTACTCCTCCGTTTGTAATTATACCCGTACGATAGGATCGGGTATAATAAAATTACTCCTCCGTTTGTAACACCTCGAAATAAGCGAGCTAGATATACCTTCAAAGGTATGGATCGGATCAGAAAAAAAATCTAAGTCGATTGAGCCATGTCCGTCCGTCCGTCCGTCAGCACGCTAACTCAAAAACTAAGAAAGCTAGAATCTTGAAATTTACACAAAATATTCTAGGAGCAATTTGTAGGTTCCCTATTTTTTTTGGTTGAGTTCCGACCAAAACTTCGGGTAGCTCTCGAACACCTAACTTTTAGATCACCACATTTTTTTTGAAATAGAGCTATGAAATTTTAACAGCCGATAGATCTTATAAAAATATTAATTTTATTTTTAATAAGTTTTTTTTGTAAACCCATCCGTTACGGAGCTACAGCTCTCCTAAGGTTCAAAAAAGCTCTATATTTAAATTGTTATAGCACATATATTTAATTCTTAATTTATTTCTATATTTAAGTTGTATAAGGTATATCTGCATTTTGAAAACGGCAAACGATTACTGCTTTTATTAGCTTTAAAAATATATATACAATAAATATATAGTTGTGGCATACGGTGTCTTAATTTACCGTTATGCGAAACTAAAATTTTGCAAAATCCTTTAAACCTTCTATCTTCTAAACGGTTTTAGTTGGAAACTTGAAATTTTGAGAGAGTTAGATCTTTGAAAATAAGTATGAGTCATTTCAGAAATTTTTTTTGTATCACCCCCCGTTTAGGAGCTGTAAGGGGTCAAAAACTGAAAATTTCATATTTTTAAACACCTGTAACGTTAACACTTGTTAACATTTTTTTGAAGTAATACATAAAAATTATAGCTTCAACATTATACTCTTATTTCTGTTAACAACTTTTTTTAATAATATAGGGTTACTTTATAATTGACGAAAGTGTTACTTGATTTTTTCAAATTTTCTAACAAATTTCTTTAACGAATTTTTTGCATTTTGTTTTACTCGATAATTTGAAATTGTTGAGGATATAATGCGTAGTACAAAACAATGTAAATAATTAAACAACATAACGGTTGCTTGAAGAATTTTTATTTATATTATATTGATATACATACATACTTATATTTTTTATTTTTTTTTTATTTATTTTTATTTAAATCTTCATTACAATAATAAATTACTTTTACAATTTTCTTCTATATCTAGGTTTAATTCTTACGACTACAAAAATAATTTATAAAAGGAAAACAAAAATTTTAATATTATTTATACTGTAGTGGATAAATCACTAGTGTTGTATAATTGATACGTTAAATTATAAAAAAATAAAAAAAAAAATAAACTATGTTAATGTGGGGTTGAGATTTTGTATGAAACTAATTATTATTTATTTTTTTTTCTCTTTTTGTTTTCTTTTTTTCCTTTTTTTCTTTTTTTTTTACAATTTCAATTGAATAAGCAATACAAATTAATAAATTGTTTTACAATTTTACAGTTTAATTAAATTTTATTTTGCATTTTACATCATAATTAATTAGTAATTATTGAATAGTACAACTACAACAAGGATACATAGAACAGCAAATATAATTTAGTATAAATTGTGTTAAATTATTTTTTATTAAAGTTTTATAATCGCAGCTAAAGTATTTCATTGCAATACGTTCTTTAAAAGACGAAATCGGTTCGATTTCAGTAATTCTTTTTATATGCATATCGATAATAAATTTTGGAATATTTAGCAGAGAAGGGTTAATTTTGTTATAAATTTCGTGCAGAACAATCAATTTAAAATCAGATATTTCTGATGAAGAAAATTCTTGTCTATAGTTAAAAGGAACAGTGTTATAGCTTTTTGATACATTGCATTGAGCTGGAATTTCTAAAACATTAGTTAGGGAAGTTTTTGCATCCTTTAAATTAATAAGTAAATCCATTAATTCACAGCAGGACTTAGAACGATATAGAGAAGTGCAGTAGAAGAGAACATCATCAGCTTTAAGATCAGGACTAATATCTACCACCGATTTTCCGTGAATGTATATAGATTTAACAAAATTCTTTTCGAAAGCAACTGAAATTCCATTCCTACAATTGAGCTTACTATTTTTCTCTACTTCATGCAACTCTAAAATTACAGTAAATTTAAAACAAAGAAAAAAAAAATGTTATTTTAAGTATAAAAAAAAAAGAAGAAAAAAAGTTATTTATTCTACACTTTCTAAGTAAGAGATAGGTGAGACTTTCAGGGTATTTTTAAATTAAATTTTTAAATCAAGATAATTAATTGATAATAACCATAATTTACATAATTTTGAATATATTGATAATACTGTTATTTCCTTTATATGATTTGGAAGTTTGTTAAAATATTTAGGAGCTAAGCTGTCAAAAAATTTTTTATAGTGAGTTTTTGAGCCAAAAGGAATGCAAGCTAAATTTAACTTATTAATTCTTAGGTTATATTGATTATTGTTTCTTAATTGTAAAAAGTTATCCATTTTGAAAAATTTGATTAGACATTTATAGGCATATATGTGGCGTACCGGAAGTATATTTGAGTCTTGAAATAAAGGCCAACAACTGAATCTCCTATTTTTAGAATAAATAATCCTAATTGTACATTTTTGCGCTATAAAGACTGGTTCAATTGAATTAAAATAGGTACCACCCCAACTAGCAATGCCATACTGTAACTTGGAATGCACTATAGCATAGTAAAATTTTGGTAAAAGTGTTTTTGAGCAAAAGTTTTTTAGTAGATAGAATTTTCGGATGCAAAGCAACATGTATTTATGTAACTGATTTAGATGTAACTTCCAGTTTAGGTTGTTATCAATAATTAATCCTAAATATTTATAATTGTCAACAGTTTCAATTTCAAAACAATTTGCTGAACAACAACGAATTTGATTTGTAGTGCCAGCGCAGTTTTCACACACCATCTTTTTACAGTTTGCTGCATGAAATTTAAGCTTTATAGGCTCATTGCTTATGATAAGTTTATGATCCATGAACCAATTTCTCAGCAAATTTAAATCAGAGTTTAGATTTTCCTTTAGACAATTTATGTTTTTTTCGCTATAAGAAAGAGAACAGTCGTCTGCAAAACCAGTAATATTTCCTTTAAATGATAGAGCAAATAAAGAATTAATATAAATTAGGAATAACAAAAGTCCTAAAACAGAACCTTGACGTACACCGACATTAATAGTTCTGCATTCACTGAAAATATTTTCTAGTTTAACTTTTTGCGACCTATCTTTTAAATAAGACATTGAAAAATCTAATATAAAACCTCTAAAACCTGCATTATAAAGTTTAGAACTTAAAACATTGTGATCTATCACATCGAAAGCTTTAGTTATATCAATAAAAAGAGCAGCAGAAGATTTGTTAGAATTTAAGCTAGAATATAATTCTGTACAAAGTTTTAGAATAGCATCTTCGGTAGATTTACTCTCAAGAAAACCATATTGATTATTGTGAAAAAAGTTTGTTTTATTAAGAAAACTTAACATTCTTTTTTTAATCAATTTTTCAAATAGTTTACCGATACAAGGTAATAGAGATATTTGTCTATAATTTGATACATCATTTTTACAGCCCTTTTTGAAAAGTGGAATAACTTCAGCTTTTTTTAAAGCAGATGAAAAAACACCACTATAAACTGAAAGATTAAAAATATAACTTAAAACCGAACATATGAAGTGTGAAATTTTTTTTAATAAAATATTGCTGATCCCGTCAATTGTGCACGATTTTTTATTTTTTAAACTTAAAACTGTAATATATAATTCTTCAGGCGAAATTTCTAAATATCCAAAATTGTTTACTTGCAAATTATCGTAAGTAAAATTATTTGAGTTAAAGTTGCAATTACATGTAGGTAATGTATTTGTGCTTGCTTTATTTGCTGACTCAACAAAATAATTGTTAAATTCATTTGCAATTCGCTTTCGGTTAACGATTTTAACATTATTAATTTCAATTTCATTTATATGATTATTAGTAATCTGAGTATTTAAAATATTATTAATCAAATTCCATTGCATGGTAGAGTTCCCATTGTAATAATTTAATTGAGATGTATAAAACTTATCACGTAAGGTTTTTATTTCTACATTTATATCTCTACACAGATTTTTAAAGTAGGTTTTTAAATCCAAATTGGTTTTCTCGTTCTTAATTCTTAGACCTACCTTGTTTTTGTATTTTATTTTGTTTAACAATTGATCTGTCATCCAAGGCTTAAGCTTCTTTTTCACAACTGGATTTTTATAAACTGACGAGTTATTTGAAATGTGTCTACCTAATATTTCAATAAATTTATCATAAGCTAAAGAAGGATTACTTTCATTATACACAATTTCCCAATTTTCACTTTGTAAACTTACAGAAAGACTTGAATAATTTATAAATTGCTTAGTATTTATAATTTCATTTGTTTTAGTGGAAGTTTTAGAAGAATTTAAAGTTAAAGAAATAAGATTATGGTCTGTTAGACCCAAATTTAAGTTTTCTATTGTAGGTTCTCGTTCTAACTTATTTGATCCATTTCTAAGCCTTATAAATAAATGATCTATGCAAGTGCTACTAAAATCAGAAATACGAGTTGGAGAGTTGATTAAAAAAGTTAAGCCGTGTGCTGATAACATCAATAAATACCTTTCATTAAAACAGTTAACTTTGAGTAAATCAATATTGAGATCTCCAATTATAATAAGATTTTTACCTTTTTCTTTGCCTATTAAGTCATCAAAATCATTTAAAAAGTCTGAGAATTCTATACTAACATTATTAAATCTATATAAGCAGAATACTGCAAAACTCATACTTTCAAATGAACATTTAATTTTAACAATGTCGCAACTACTAAGAGAAACAGAAGAACACACATTTGGAAAATTTATTTTAGTGTAAACCGCAATACCGCCAGAAGCGTATGTATCGTTACAATTACAAAATAATGAGTACCCATTTATATTGTAATTTTCTTTTTCGTCACTATAAATCCAGATTTCAGATAAAACAATAATAGGTAAATTTTCTAATGTTTGCAAATAAGAAAGAAACGTATTGAAATTTTTCCTTAAGCTACGAATATTTTGGTGAATTATAAACTGTTTGGGTAAGAGATGGTTATATTCAATAAGAGATGAAGGGGATGAAATTTCATTTAGATTCATTTATTAATAAAATATGGATAAAACTTCCACTAATTTTTTTCTAAATCACTTAGATTTCTAATAATTGTATAATTATCCCCTTCTTTCTTTCTTATAAAAATTTTACCATCTTTTATCCAGACAAACTTAATTTTTTTAATTTCTTTAAGTTCCTTTGCATTCTTAAAAATAAATCTATTTTTTGCAGTTAAACTATAATTTATGAAAATTTTCTTACCATTATAAGTGACTTTATTTTTTAACTCCTTTTTTTTCAATATAATATCATTTAAGACTTCCTTAGAATGGAAATTAATTCTAATAATGCTCAGATCTTCTGGTGCATTGTTGTTGTTATTTTTATTTTTATTGTTTTCAGACCTTTTTACTTTCCACGTTTGGCAAAATTCTATATCTTCTATTTTTACAGTTGAGTTTAAACTACTCTTTAGAATATTGACAGCATTTTCAATTGGTTTGGATTTTGTAAGTCCGGGACGTTTACTACATCCAACGATTTATTTAAACTTTTTTGCTCAATATTATCAATTTTGTCTTCAAGGGTAGAAACTCTTTTTTTTAACACTGAATTTTCTTCTTCCAGAGATAGAATTTTTTGTACATATGTCTCGTGTATTTTTTCAATTTTTTGAAACATATCCATAATTTTGTCCATCTTTGTAGTCTCTTCAATATTTTTCGGAGAAAACGGAAGTTGGGCTGCAGTATTTGGAGAGCTTTTTTCCAGAAAACGAGGTAGAATAGAAAAGGATTTCGTACTGCTACTGCACTTCTCACAAGTAAAGTTACTGCTTGTTCCCACTGATACACATTTTGTGTGAAAGTAAGCTTTACATTGGTTACATTCCACTTTCTTTTGTGATCTGTCGATTTTTTTATCACATTTTTTGCACTCCATTTTAAACTTGATTTATTATAGTTTTTTTTTTTTTTTCTTTTTTTCTTTCCTTTTATATTTTAAATTGAATTTATTGAATTTATTAAGGTTTTGCTTATTACTTTTTAATATTTTTTTTTCTCTTTTTTTTTTCTTTCTATATATATATTTTTTTGTTTTAGCTTGAGTTTTAGAATTTTAATAATTTAATTTATACGCTTTTAAAAAGAAAACCAAAAAAAAAAAAACAACAAAACAAATTTTTTTTTTTCCCTTTCTTTTTTTGCTGATTTAAACAAAATACTTTGATTGAAAAATATTAATTAGTATTTAAAATAATTTATTAAATAATTTGCGTTAACTATTCTACTTGTTCACCCCACAATGAACAAATCATAACTGATTGTTCATTGTTCCTGATATAATAACAAGTTGATTTACATATCGTATATGTCACTGATGAATGAATGATAAGAGTATAGATGTATATTATACAGCGCCGTATTTACATACATACATATATGTATTTTATTGTACTTATAAGAAATTATTCTATGAATGGAAATATTTTTAAAGAAATATTGCAATGTATGGCTATATACTTATAGCAATATAAATATACTATATACGCATTAATATAATATAATATTTAAAATTATATTTACTATTTAATACTTAGTAAATTTAATATACATTTATCGCTTAGTATTAAATGGTACTATAGAATATTTGAAAAAGTTTTGGATTGATAATCGTTATGTGGAAGGTTAAAATCTGCTTTTGAAGAATGTACATATAAACATATAGTTTGAATATATGTACAACCCATAGTTCTAGAAATTATAAAATTCACCCAAATTATTTTAAAATACTAAAATATTAAAAAAATAATATTGTAAGCAGAGTGACAGGCTGTGAACATACTAACGGTTCGTACGGGTATCTAAGAGTTGACAAAGTCAACTGTATTCTTCCTAGTTTGTTACTAAATTTCATCAAGTTTTGACGAAACAAGTACAACTTTTGACTATCACTTAATTTTTTATTAATTAGAATTTTTTTTATATTCTATGTATATCAGATAGTTCATTATTTTCATAATTATATTCTCGTTTAGTTCATTGTATGAGTATGATGGAATAACTATCATGCGTTGTAACGTGTGGTTCATTTTGTATATTTTGATATAAGTTTTCCTAATAAGCTTGACAGAACTGTGCTAATTAACACTGGTAAGAAACTCCCTTTATGTATAAAAATTTTACGTTTACTATTTATAGTTTTTTTTTGACATGCTACGTTCAAAGTTTGCTTTTATATTTTTTTATTGGTGATAATTTATTTTTTAATATTTTTTTTATTTCCGTTAAGAATATAATGAAATTTCACATAAAGTTTTTATTACTTCAGAATCACAATTCTTTATAAAAGTTTTATCGTATAATATCGTATAATATTTTATCGTATAATAAAAAAAGAACCGAAAATCTATTGAAGCTATCCCGACGGAACATAGCCAGAACAATAGGTGTGTTTACGGGCCACTGGCCAATTGGTGAACATGCGGCCAGAATAGGTATCCCATTCAATTCATCCTGTCGCAGCTGTGGTGAACAGAATGAGAAAGAATCCATTACACACTTCACCTGTAAGTGCACAGCGCTGGCGAGGGCCAGAATAGCAATTCTGGGTAGCCATCAATTCAACGATCTTAGTGATCTAGCGGTTAAGCAACCTGCAGAAATTGTAAGGTTTCTTAACGCAACGAAATGGATCTAAAATTAAACTAATATAGCTATATTATAAGCCTTGTGGTCACGGAAGTGGTAGGAAAACGGTGCTAACGCGCTAATTGGGGTCACTTCCAGGAGCGGCGGTGGCCAGCCACTCACACCAACCAACCATTAATTATTATTATTATTATTATTATTACTATTATTATTATATTACTATTATTATTATTATTATTATTTTACCACAGAATCAGCGCCATCAGTGGATTACAACGTGCAGCAGTATATAACACTTTACTTGCATGATATAACCAAAGATGGCTCTACTATAGCAGCTATTATTATTACTATTATTATTATAGTTATTGTTTTTTTTATTATTATTATTATTATTATTATAATTATTATTACTATTATTATTATTATTATTATTACTATTATTATTATTAAATATTATTATTATTGTTATTATTTTACTACAGAGTCAGCGCCATCTGTGAATTACAACATGCAGCAGTATATAACACCTTATAACAATGAATGATAAGAGTATAGATGTATATTATATAGCGCCGTATTTACATACATATATGTATTTTATGTACTCATAAGAAATTATTCTATGAATGGAAATATTTTTAAAGAAATATTGCAATGTATGGCGATATACTTATAACAATACAAATATACTATATGCGCATTAATATAATACTCGTATAATATTTAAAATTATATTTACTATTTAGTACTTAGTAAATTTAATATACATTTACCGCTTAGTATTAAATGGTACTATAGAATATTTGAAAAAGTTTTGAATTGATAGTCGTTATGTGGAAGGTTAAAATCTGCTTTTAAAGAATGTACATATAAACATATAGTTTGAATATATGTACAACCCATAGTTCTAGAAATTATAAAATTCACTCAAATTATTTTAAAATACTAAAATATTAAAAAAATAATTCTTTCTCGTTTTATTCTACAATGGAAAATTGCTTCAGTTTTGACCCATCCCACATCGTTTATATTTTCATTGTTCTTATTATTTTTATTTAGTCCCAGTAGTAAAAAGTTTTTAAATTCGATGATTTATTTAAAATTTTCTAGTTTTGATTTAATGCTTCTAACCATAAAAGGTCTCTTTCAAAATTACTTTTCTCACCAATTGTTGTTGAATTAGTTAAGTATTCATTTATTTCTTTTATATAATAATTTATATGCTCTATCTTATTACCAAAATCACCTTCACTTAGATTAGTATTTATTAGTTCATTTATATTTTCAATATTAAAATTTAATTTAGTTTTTTTCTTATTTTTAAGATCTTCTAATAATTATTCTTGTTGTCTTTTTCTATTTTGTTTAATTTTTTTACCATTACTAGTACCGATTACCAAAGTTATGATAAACTTCGAATTTATAAGATAGCCCCACCTCTTACGGCGCTACAGCTCCCCAAAGTTTGAAAAAGCTCTATATTTAAATTGTTATAACACAAGTTGTATAAGGTATATCTTCAATTTGAAAACGCTTACTGCTTTTATTAGCTTTAAAAATATATATACAATAAATATATACTTGTGGCATACGGTGTCTTAATTTACCGTTATGCGAAACTCAATTTTCGCAAAATTCTTGATTCCTTCTATCTTCCAAACGGTTTAAGTTATAGACTTGAAATTTTCAGAGAGTTAGTCTTTCAAAATAAGAATGGGTCATTTCAGAAAATATTTTTGTATCGCCCCCGTTTCGGAGCTGTATGAGGTGAAAAACTAAAAATTCTTTATTTTTAAACACCTGTAACCTGTTTGAACACCTGTTCACATTTTTTTGAAGTAATATACAAAAATTAAAGCTCAAACATTATATTTTTATTTTTTTTTACAACTTTTCTTAATAATTTAGGGTTAGCTTAAAATTGACGAAAGTGTGACTTCATTTTTCTAAATTTTTCTAACAAATTTTATTAACGATTTTTTTGCATTTTTTTTTACTCGATAATTTGAAATTGTTGAGGATGGTGCGTAGTACAAAAAAAATTAAATAAATAAAAAATATAATGGTTGTTAGTATACATACTTATAAATGTTTGTTTACATGTCGTATATGTCACTGATGAATGAATGATATATAATACATATGTATATAATCTAAATTCATTTGCCGCTTAGTATTAAATGCTACTATAGCATATTTGAAAAAGTTTTGGATTGATAATCGTTATGTTTAAGGTTAGCTGCTTCTTTAAAACAATGTATAAACATATAGTTTGAATATATGTGCAACCCATAGTTCTAGAAATTATAAAATTCACCCAAATTATTTTAAAACACTAAAAAATTAAAAAAATAATATTATAAGTAGAGTCACAGGCTATGAACATACTAACGGTTCGTACGGGAATCTAAGAGTTGACAAAGGCAACTGTATTCTTCCTCTTTTTTTTTTATTTTTATTCACCTCAGTTATTATTTTTCTTATCAACATAATTTCAAGTTTCATGAAAACCACAGAAAATTTTTTTTCATTGCTGACAACTATAGGCTTATTAATAACAATAAATAAATAAACAAAAAATTTTTCAGTCTCCAGAACTATGATATTTCGAACTCACTTTTTACATATCTTTATATGGAAGTCAAAAACTATTTTTATCCGCAGGCAGATGCCTACATATAATATTGTGAAATTAAAGTTAAACTTTGAACAATTTTTTTTTTTGTTCTTTTTTTTCTTTTTATGTATTTTTTATTTATTTATTAAAATTCAATTCCATAATACCCCGTAGTGAGTCAGCTCTCTTATATAGCTATAATGTTTTTCACGAGCCATATGTATTGGAAAAATTTTTGCTGAAAAGGTATGTGAAAGTGAAAAAATAAAAAAGAAGTACTTAAGAAAAAATTCAAAACTATTAAAAGCAAAAGTGAAAATGTTATGTGAAAAGGCTAACTTAAATGTAGAAAAAAAAAATAGTTGCAATGGCCCTGATATTTTTAAATTTCAAAAATTTTTAAAAGATTATGACATTATTTTATATCAAAATAAGAAAGATTCTAAAGAGAGAATTATAATGAAAGGTTCAAGAGATAAAAAAATAATTTATTTTATTTAAAAAACATGAAACATTTTGTTACTATTAAAAACGTATGTGGATTTTTTAAAAAAGAAAAATAATGTAAATTTTGTTTAAAATTGTATAAAAGAAGCCATATCTGCCCATTAAATTGCAGATATTGTTTATCAACACATCCTTGCACTTTCACAAAACACTAGTTATATGTTATATGTTTTGATAGTCATAAAAAATTAAACTCTTATAAGTAATAACTTTACTATATGTTCACAACTACAAATTTGTTAAGACTGTTTCAAATATTTCGATTTACAAAAACGAAAACATAATTGCAATGAAATGTTTTGCACAGTATGTTCAAACTTTGTAAATGTCGATCATCTGTGTTATATTAAAAAATATACAAAATATCCACCTAAAAAGTTTTTTATTGTTCTGTATGTACACATGATACTGAAGTAAAGTCTGCATTTATACATGAACCCAATTTATGTGTTACAAATTTAGTTTGTCAATTATATTATCAAGAAAGAGGAAATAATTTTGAATGCACAAAATGTAAAAAAGTAATTCACATTTTTGAAAATATTGGTGAAGAAAACTGTGTCAAGAAATTTATAGATTTTTTAATAAAAATTATTGCTGATCAAACCATTAAAATTTGTTGCATTGCACATAATTTTAAAAGTTATGATGGACAATTTGTTATAAGGGAGCTATTAAATAGGGATAAACCTATAGCACCAATTATGGGAGGAACAAAAATTTTAAAAATTACATTATTTTTATAGATTCTCTGAATTCTAGTCGAAATTTTGTTGAAGTTCCTCGTTTTAGAAAAATGCACTTTTATCATTTCTACATCATAATCGCTCCAAAATTATTTAACAAATTACCGCTTGATATTAAAAATACTAGAATTCAATCTGTATTTCTAAAGAAAATCAAAATTTTAATCATTATGAAATTGAAGAACTTTTAAAAATTGTAAAGTAAAATCAGACTACATATTATTATAAATACTTTTCTTTGTTGCTTTTTGTATTTTTAATTTCTGTACTGCATATAAATCAGATTATACTGTTATTTTTTGTAAAAAAAACTAATTTGTAATAAAACAATTTTTTTAAATTTTTTTTTAAATCTTTAAAATATTTTTGTTTTTAAAATATTATCTTTGTTAATTGATTTTCATTTATTGTATTGAATTATTTCTTTTTATTTTTTTTTGCCTGGATATTTCCCTATGTTCTTTAAAACAATAATTTTTTTATATATCAGTAGTCTAAAGGTTTTTATATGTATTATATTGAATTGATTTAAATTTTTTTTAAAATAAAAATTATGAAAAAAACAAAAAAAAATTTTTTTAACTATGGCTCGGTCATAATTTACTTCAGCATTTGGTCTTGATAAAAATGACGTTAAAGGTTGGTATCCACATTTATTCAACACAAAAGCCAACTGCAATTATGTGAGGGAAGTTACAAACACTGAAATGTTTGCTTTAAATAACTTTAACTTTGAGGAACTAGAAAAATTTCATGCATAGCACAATAATTTAAAAGGATCAAATTATATTTATGACCATAAGAAGGAACTTATTAAATACTGTATTCAAGACATAAATATATTACGGAGGCTTGCTTAAAATTTATTGATGATTATCTTAAACTATTAAATATCAATTCACTTTTTGAAACCCAAAAATATATAAAGGTCACGAAATTATAAAATTTAAAAATGATATTAGTAAAATAGATGGTTTAATTAAATGTTCGGTTTTGCCATCACAAGATTAATACCAATATTACCGATTCGCGCTAACAATAAAATGTTTTATGCCACTCTTGCGCAGAAATTGAAAATGTTATTTATAAGTGTACGCATGATATCAAAGAACGACTACTTTTCAGTAGATGGACAGATATGGAATTAAAATATTAAGTTTGGAATATGGATATAAAATAATAGAAATTTATGAAATATGGCAATATGGCCAAATGCCAAACATATGATCCAACTTTGAAAAAAGGAGGTCTTTTTACTGAATATATGAATGGTTTTGTAAAACACAAAACAGATATATCTGATGGTCCAACCAGTATAAAAACATAAACTGAAAAAAATACTTGTAATAAAAACTTTTTTGAAAAAGATGGCGTGATGTTAGACAAATTGAAAATTATATGACACAGACTATGATTTTTGTTGGAAATCAACATGAATACAAACCAAAAACAGGTATTATTTATTATATGATTTTCATATTAGAAAATTATATTTATTGTTGTAGGTGATTTTATGGGTGAATTAACAAACGAATTTGCTTGTTATGATGAAAATGTTTATAGAATTTGTATCAACAGGTCTTAAAAGTTATTCGTATCGTTATTTAACCCTGATTCATGTAATTGTGGAGAGGTAGCTAAATGCAAAGGAATAACAAACAACATAATGAATAGGAAAACATTTAATTTTGAACATATGAAAGAGATTGTCACAAACCCATTTGGGGACATTACATCACAACTGCAAACAAAATTAAACGTCAAATACATTTTAAAGTGATATCAGAAGAAGAAGCAAAAAGATTTGGATTCACATTTACAAAACGTGCTTGCCCTGAAAATTTTGAAACCATTCCTTATGGTTTTTTGAATAAATAAAATTTTTATAAGAATTAAATATTGTTAGTTTTTTGAATAAATAACATTTTTACAAGAATCAAACATTGTAAAAATGTGGAAGTTTATTATATTAAAAATTCATTTTAAATTTAGATGCACGCAACAAAACATAGAAAGTAAATTTTTAATAGTTAACTTGCAATTTGTTATTGGTAATGATAATCAACATTTTCTTAAAGAGATGGCTACAAATCATGACACATCTGTAATTACCATATAATACAACTTTAAACCTCTGTATCCTAAGGAAGAACTTAATTTAATGGCAAAAACGCAAAACAATTACAACCAAAAAAATATCAATGGTTTGAATTGGAGTGACCGTCAAATTAATTACAACGATATTCCCGAAATCATGGAATGTTTTTTGATTTACAACAAAATTTATGTAAAAAGACTTCAAAATAAAAGATTTTTGGAAAAATATTTAACTAATCACATTATTGACTTGGAAAATGATATACATTTTACATTTTTCAAAATATTTGTTAATATATGCCGCAACATTATTACTAGCTTTGTTATTATAAGGCATTACAGCTTGTATAAAGTCCAACATGTCATATAATTTCCAATACTCCTCTTGTTAAATATCAAAAATCTTGTTGTCTTGCTGATTAAATTGCAGGATGTTACAAGATGGTTCAATTTCTATTACTTCTAGACCTTCTTTGTTGTTTTGAACAGTTTCCAATTGTTTGGTTTTATTGTAAGATGAATACCAATTGTAATAAAAGACTTCAACAGGTTTTTTCCCATTTTCATGGAAAACTATTTTTGATTGAAATGTATCGCAATCAAAACCAATTATTATTTTACATGTTTGTTTTTCATTTAGATAGTATGCATAGTTTGTTTTTCATTTAGATAGTATGCATAAGCCAATAATGAGTTTTCATGTAAAACGTTGGTTTTCTTGATTGTTTTATTAGCTTGTTTGATTGCTGAATTTCATTTTTTGTAGCCATTGTAGAAGTTTCAAAAACTGAATGTTCTATTTTCAATCAAGTCAAACGTATTTACACATTTTTTTAAATGATGGTTGTGAAATCCGTTTTCTACATATTTGTAAACTCTTCCTTGTTTATTTTTTAAAGATAAATATTTTATTAAACAATTTCATGACTATTTTGTCATTATGTTCGAAATTTGTACGACTAAATTTATTTAAAAAACTTGACATGCTATATTTATTTATTTAGTTCAAGCTTAACATAAGCAAGTTACAATATAATTCAATTAAAAAAAAAAAAAATTATTAAATTTAAACAATAATTTTATAAAATAAAAATTTACAAAATATTTTATGACACTTAATATAATAATTAATACTCGTAAATACTACATTATAAATTTAATCAAAAATAAAATTTATAAGGAAAAAAAAGAACAAGTTAAAGATAAAAATTTATTACAAAAAACAAAAATTTTTAATTAAATAAAACATATGACATTAAAATCATAGTTATTATTAACAAACTGCATGAAATTAAAAATCAAAATTAACCATCGATTAATATAAATAAAAAAAAATATATCTCGATAATGCAGTTTCAATGACATGAATATAAATCTCTTTTTAAAGATTCTTTGGTTAGTTGAAAGTTAATTTGGGATTTGTGTAAGTTGTATAGAGACATCATTCTATTAAGTGGTTCAAACTTACCATAATTAGTGCGACGAAACTTCAAATTAAAGAGGTTAACCGATCTTAGCCTAGTATTGGTACAAAAGCTAATGTTGGCAAATAATTATGCAGATAAAATATTACCTTTTACCAATTCTGTCAAGAATAATATGTCTACGACGTTACGACGTTTTTCAAGCGTACACATATGTAAAAGGTTTAGTCTATGTTCATACGGAGGTAGATTATAAGGATCTTCCCAAGGGAGATGAAGTAGGGCATATTTAAGAAATTTTTTTTGAACAGATTCCATTCTGAATATATGGGTTTTATAAAATGGACTCCACACCTGGCTGGCATATTCTAAATTGGGACGAACTAAGCAAGTGTAAAGAGATTTAAAAACATAAGGGTCATCAAACTATCTAGCCCATCGTTTAATAAAATCGAGCATAGAGTTGGATTTCTTTAAAATATATGTATAATGAACATGAAAAGAAAGTTTACTATCAAAAAATACACCCAAGTCTTTTATAGAATTAACTTTAGGGGTAGTTTAAAGGTTAAAGCAATAATTATATGAAATTGGATTAGAACGGCGAGTAAAAGTAATATGAGCACTTTTAGTAATATTTAGTTGAAGATTATTGATATTACACCAATTATAAAAACAATTAAGGTCAGCTTGTAATGCTTTAGAATCGTCGAAGGAAGTAATTTTCTTGAAAATCTTCATATCATCATGAAAATTACTAAAATCTTCATATCATCATAAATTCTAATATCACAATGTTGAATTACGGAAGTGACATCGTTGATTGCAATAATAAACAAAAGCGGTCCAAGGTGGCTACCTTGAGGAACACATGAAGGAGCTTTAAATTGAGAAGAAATTTTAGATCTAAAAGACACACGGTAACTACGATGAGAAAGATAAGAATAGATCCAATTAACAAAATATAGTGGAAACCCCAGGTTCTGCAATTTTAAAATAATAATACTATGAGAAAGCAAATCGAATGCTTTACTAAAGTCGGTGTAAATTACATCCGTTTGAAAATCATCCTCCATATGTTTCAGAAATGTAGCTGTGGATTGCACAAGATTGGTGACTGTAGATTTACTTTTTACAAAGCCATGTTGATTGGGTGATAAAAGGCTAGTGCAATGATCATATATAGAATCGAATACTATTAATTCAAAAATTTTAGGAATAGAAGATAATTTCGCGATCGGGTGATAATTGATAACGTCATTTTTGAGGTTTTTTTTATGGACAGGCTTAATAAGAGCTATTTTGCAAAGTGATGGAAAGATTCCTGAAGATAAAGAAAGATTAAATAGCTTAGAAAGTGGGTCTGCTAAAAACATAGAACAATTTTTTAAAAATAAATTGGGAATACCATCAGTTCCGGGACTAGAATTATCATCCAATTTATTCAAGTAACATAGTACCAAATTAGGATCAATAGTAATATTTCTAAGCGTTGTTTTACGAAAATTATTTAAATAGGAAAAATTAACTGAATCAGGATTGAAAAACGATGGAGAATAGCTTGCTGAAAAAAAGTCACGTTTCGGAAATAATTGAGGAATCACAGCTACTATTATTATTATAATTCATAAAAGTGGGATATTGATCACATTTTCTTTTAGAGTTCACAAAATTCCAAAACAATTTAGGATTAAATTTGATATTTAAAGACATACTCTGCACATAATTTGAATAAAGGTTATCGGACAATAGTTTAAATTCATTAAATGACACGATAAAAGCGTTAAAGTCATAACTATCATTACTCTTAATAAATTTCCGCCAGGCTTTATTTTTTTTATTTTTTATTTTTTTAAGATTTTTAGTGAACCAAGGCGGACTAGAATTATTACTTCTGTCAATAACTAACGGTACAAATTGTGAAATAATAGAAAAAATGGTTGAATAAAAACTATTTACTAATATATTAATATCGACGGAATTTAAAAACTCAAAATAACAGGTGGTTAATATATAATTAATACCATCGTAGTTAGCTTTGAGAAAATTGTAACGATAAGAAAGTGCTGATTCAATATTTGGAAGTAAAAAAGAGCTAAAAGAAAAACAAATAGGAGGATGATAAACATCAATTTTTACAAGTTCCAAAGGACAATTAAAAAAACAAATATTATTCCAGTTAGTTGTGAATATAAGATCTAATTGATTACCTTGATGATTACAAATTGATGATATCTGTTGAAGATTAAACGAATTAAATGTATCAATTAAAAGACATTCTGTATTATTCACTAATTCTAAAGGAATAAGATAGGCTTCTTCATCATGCTCTACCCAGTTAATGTTTGGAAGGTTGAAATCCCCACAAAGAATTATGTCATCGTTGTTCTTAACATCACCAATTATTGACTCAATAATATCAATATACTTAATAAAAAGATCAATATTAGAAGCAGGAGGAATATACCAACTGACAATGAAAAGATTAGCTGATTGCAATTGAATTTTTATAGCAACAATTTCTATTATATCGTGAGCATCACCCGGGGGAATTATTATTTCGTATGAATTAAATGTATATTTAATAGCTATCAGAACACCTCCACCTTTTCTAAGATTTCCAGACAAGATTGATCCATATTTGTCTTTAATGTAAACAATATATAATACCGGGAAAATTTCTAAATTATTAATAGAAGAATTAAGCCAAGTTTCAGTTAAAATAAAAATATCAAAATCTAGCAGAGAACAATTGGAAAAAACAATTTTAGTTTTAGTACGAAGTCCTCTAACATTTTGATAATAAATGGAAAATTCAGAAGGAGTGCAATTAAAGAGAATGGATTGAGATGAGTTAATATTAACTACATTTCTTCCCATTTGTATGGGGACGAAAGTACTTGAAATGGTTTTCTCTTGTCCTTTGCAGATAATCGATTCTATTAGAAGAAATGTGGGAAGCATAAGATTCAAGATCAGTTAGAGCACTCTGTGGAGAAATATCAAATGTTTGATGGTATCTTACAAAAATATTACGTAGTTCATTTACATCCGTTGGAAGACCCTCTTGTTGGATTGCAACTTTTAACGAAGTGTTCGTTTTACCGCCTATACAAACATCATTAGATTTATCACGCAAGTAAGCTAAATACAGTCTTACATTTTCAAAAATCTTAGTATCCCTTAATCTAGCCAAAACATATCTACTATCATTATTATTTTGAATAGATTTTTGAGTTAACTTAACTAAAGTTAACTCAAAGGTGGTAAAAGAGGATCGAAGATTGGTGGGTTTGGAGTAGAAATACTAGGGTTAGCTACTTCTGAAATAGCAGTTATATTTGAATTAATAGGATCGTTGTATGATGAATATATATTTTTTAAAACTGCACTGGCTGGGTAGGACTTCGAATTCGGTTTAGGTTGTAGAGCAGAAGAATGAGTTCCGGAAGAAAGTGGTGATGAATTTAATGAAGTAGGCGGATCATGGGAATTAATTGTTTCTCCATAAATAAAATTATAATATTTATTTGAAATAGATTTTTTAAATTTGGAGAGCTCTTTTCATTTAAGAATGAGTTGCTATGATGTTTATTAGTAAAAAATTTGGGTTTATTAATAGAGTTGGTAGAATTAGTTAAAGAAAAATGATTAGAAGTTTTAATAGGTGGAATTGTTTCAGCGGGGAAATCTAAATCAAGTAAACTTTTAATATTAGTTTTAGGTATAGCTGAAGGAATAGGGTTAGTAATAGACTGTTTTAAATTTATAGTACTCTTTTTATTATTAGAAGAATTTTTATTACGAATGTTATTAGGGTTAGTAAAATTTATACTAATGTCTTGAGAAGTGTTACTTACTTTATTAGAGGATTCTTTTCTTTTTGATGAATATTTTACATTTTCATTTCGGGGCTTGCTAATATTAATAGTTTTACCAATTTTCTTCCATATATTTTTATTGCTTGAGAAATTAAGAATTTGAATGATGCGATCTGGACCAGAAAATAAAAAGCAATGGTATTTTAATTTATTAAATTTGATGCGCTTTGGTGTGACTAGGAGACAGGAAACTGATATGTTGTTAAATTCACGTTTTATAAATTGACTCATCCTACGTTCATCAAAAGTACAGGGAACTCCTTTAAGAAATATTGATGTGGATGTTTTAATCATATCATGCTTTGATGATGACGAGAAATAATTATTTTTATTTAATTTCTTAATTCTTTGAATCCAATCCTCTTCAGACCACTGAACGCCAAGCTTATGCATATAAATAGGGTCAGTTTGGGTTCCATTTTCAACACTACTGCACTTGGGAACTGGATTAATTGATTCTTCAATATTCAATAATTTACTAAATTCAGCATGTTTTACAGAAGAAAAAGAACTGAGAAAATCACTGTGAAGTGATTCCATTTTAGCCATCAACAAATTATGCTGCTCAGCTATAATATGTTCAATCACTGACGCATCACATGACATATGAGAAGGACCAACTTCTATAGAATCTTTAATGTTCCGGACCAGTCGGTTACATTGATTCGAAAGGGCTGTTAACACTTCATTTCTAACCGAATCAATCGCATTTAAAATATCGTGCTCATTTGCGTGACTGGAAAACTTATTACAAAATGTATCAAACGATTTTGCCATATCATGAAATGCGTTTGTATTAGATTTTATAGTCTGGTTAGTTTTAGAAACCAAACCAGATTTCGCATTATCTAGATTTGTGAATAAATTATGTATGTTATCAAACATACTTCTCAACAAACCTTCGCAATTTTGGCAGTCGTCACAAATAAAATATGAGTCTAGAGTTGGAAAATACCAATCTCTACTTAAACCCATACACACTCCATGAAGCTTCCTTTTACAGAACGCTTTACAAATAACAAATTTACATTTATTATCACTAATATAACAGTTTTCTAAATTGCATTTATTTTTACACAATAAGTTTTAATTTTATTTATAATTCTTAAAGTAAAATAAGTTAAAAAGAAAAAGTGCACAGTCAACGCAAATTAAATTAAAGTTTAAAAATAATTCAAGTTCAAGAACGAAATGCAATAAAAATTAAAAAGTATTTAACGAGATCAAATTACACCTTTAATTTTTTTTTTTTTTTTCAATTTAGTTAACTTAAATTTGCTTTGTATTATGATGTATTTAATAAATTAATTGAATCGCACTTAGGTTAATATCAAAAGTTTAAAAAAAAACAAGAAATTAAATTAAATTAAGAACCACAAGTACGTGTTTAAAGTTTGAAAGGAAAAACTGGAGTGATATATCTGTACCATAAACCTATAACCATATAACCTATATATCTGTACCATAAATAGATACAGCAATATTGACTACAAACATCTGAAAAATTGCTTTGAAGTCTTTTGTATTTACAAACAGTATAAAAATTTTTGGAAATTCTTTTCAATAAATTGTGTATTTCTTTTTGAATAGGTACTTGACCATTATAAATATAATTATAATGGTCATATTTATAATTATTATAAATATAATGGTCAAGTATAAAATATTCAATATAGCCATGTAAAGGCATATAAATGCATATCCAATGTTGTCCAGGTTTAGTATGAATATCTGTGTTAATTACTAGAAAAACAGGTTTTTTTTAAGTACTTCGGAATTTTATATAAAGCAAAAACTCCATTGGAAAACTTCTTGGTTTGTCTTTTTTTTTTTTTTCCTTGTCACTCCAATGAGGAGTATATTGCGTCTACTAAGTCATTTATTATTCATATTTGACTAAGCTTTAGTTTCGTGAATCAATCAATTTCACTAAGCCATTATTATGCTTATTTTTAATTTAATTATAACATAAAATATAATTAATTTTAATACTAATATTATATATAATATATATTATATTATTTTTATTAATCTATATGACCCAGCTGGGGTTTGAACCCGAGACCTTTCGTAAGAAAGGCCGGTGTCTTAACCACTACACTATTAACTGGAGTTGTTAATACATTTTTAATTTCAAGGGTGTTCATGATGGCTTATTAATTATCTGGTTCCAATAAAGTAAAAACATAAATTTTTGTGTTGCCTTATAAGTGATGTTTTAGAAAATCTTTTTTTACACGACCATTCGTTAAAATAATATCATATTTTTGTATTAACAATTCAAGTTCTTTGTTTATTATCCTTTGTTCTTCGCTTACTCTTAGCTTTAGGTTTCTTCTGATTTGAATGTGTTGATTTTGTTGAGTAAGTTCTTTTTATAGCTTTTCTCCTTATTCCGCTTCCGTACATTCATTTAATAGATGAATGTACCAACGGAGCAATGTCATCAACACCTCTTCCCGCCTGGATTAAATAATACTTGTGATAAGAACAGTTCATGGTATGAGTGTGAAATGGTATTAACATGTTGATTTATTTATATCTTTTTAAAATGCTCCTTGGTAGATTGGAAAATTTTCCTTGGTAGATTGCTTCTAGAAAAATTTATATTGTATCCATATTTATCGCACAATAAAATTGAAATACTATCTAAGTTATTTTTTTCAATATTACAATACTGTATTATTAAATTGTTCTACTGTATGCACAAAAGTGTTTGTTCTATTTATAGTTCTTAAACATTTTGTCATTGTATCGCCAACATATTGTGGTTCTATTGTATCTGTATAGACAAAAAACATGTCTGTTTTAGTATCTGGTGAAGTCATTAAAGTGAAGTCAATTTTGACTTAGATTTTTTTAAGATCTCTGTTTCCGTCAATAACTTGTTGAAGCACTTTTAAACAAATTGTTTACCGAAAAATTTGTATTAGCAAGTATTTTTATATCTACTTTAGGTTTTTGAACACATATTTTTATATATTCTAATTTTGTTGTGTTAACTTTAAATTATTCATCATGGTTATAATTTGAGTCATTTGAAATGAAATTTAAATTTCCCATATTAATTGTCTTTCCACTTTCTTTCTAGAGTGTCCTGGATTTGGTTGAATATTTCGAATTAGAGTGGGTCACAAAAGAGTTTTCCATTATTGGAAAATCACATCGCAATTCGTTTTATTATAAGGAATATAAGTTTTCCCAATTCCAAGTCTATTTTGTTCTGTATTTTCAATAACCACTAAAGCTGCTTTTTCGTAAACTTTTATCAAAATGTTTGGAATAAAGTTATTTGTTAAGATATCTGAATTTCCTACTTTCCAGTTTCGTGTTTTAGATTAAAATGTTTTGGTAATTTGTTTATAAATTTTGATAAACTGTTTTTAGGATAATAGTTTTTTGAGAAATCACTTAATAATGTTACATAAAAATCATCTTGTTGTTTCATTTGAAAGTTGTCCATTTTTCCTCAGAAGTAAATAATCTCCTAGAACTCTTATTATCTTTATCTACTTTCCTCTTTTTTCGAATTGGAATATTTAATATTGACTGTGTATCACCTTCCCTTGTAGTAAATCGAAGTAAACGTCTTCCAGTTTGTTTAGGGCTCTCAATAGCAACACTTATAATATCATCTGAATCTGTCTCAAACATTCGTACATTTACTGCTGTATTTATAGATTTGCGTGGTTTTAAACGTCCTCCTTCTGCTAATGCAGAATATACTAGGTTTCGTGTAAATGAATCGTTTTTTATTGTATCGCTGAATACTTCATCAGAAATTTCTGGAATGCTATCTTTACCAAGACTGAAAACAAATTGATCCTCCACTGGTAAAAATTGAGCTTGTGAACCAATGTCTTTTTGATGAATTGTGTCTGTCTGCAATATTACTTCTTGTTTTTTAGGTTTTGAGCGTGTTTGCATACTTCTAGATTTGAATATATTTCTCTTAAGTGGTTAAAAGGGTTTTCTTAACATCGCCTTACATTTTTATACCCGTACGATAGGATCGGGTATAATAAAATTACTCCTCCGTTTGTAATTATACCCGTACGATAGGATCGGGTATAATAAAATTACTCCTCCGTTTGTAACACCTCGAAATAAGCGAGCTAGATATACCTTCAAAGGTATAAAGATCTATCTTCAGAAAAAAAATCTAAGTCGATTGAGCCATGTCCGTCCGTCCGTCCGTCAGCACGCTAACTCAAAAACTAAGAAAGCTAGAATCTTGAAATTTACACAAAATATTCTAGGAGCAATTTGTAGGTTCCCTATTTTTTTTGGTTGAGTTCCGACCAAAACTTCGGGTAGCTCTCGAACACCTAACTTTTAGATCACCACATTTTTTTTGAAATAGAGCTATGAAATTTTAACAGCCGATAGATCTTATAAAAATATTAATTTTATTTTTAATAAGTTTTTTTTGTAAACCCATCCGTTACGGAGCTACAGCTCTCCTAAGGTTCAAAAAAGCTCTATATTTAAATTGTTATAGCACATATATTTAATTCTTAATTTATTTCTATATTTAAGTTGTATAAGGTATATCTGCATTTTGAAAACGGCAAACGATTACTGCTTTTATTAGCTTTAAAAATATATATACAATAAATATATAGTTGTGGCATACGGTGTCTTAATTTACCGTTATGCGAAACTAAAATTTTGCAAAATCCTTTAAACCTTCTATCTTCTAAACGGTTTTAGTTGGAAACTTGAAATTTTGAGAGAGTTAGATCTTTGAAAATAAGTATGAGTCATTTCAGAAATTTTTTTTGTATCACCCCCCGTTTAGGAGCTGTAAGGGGTCAAAAACTGAAAATTTCATATTTTTAAACACCTGTAACGTTAACACTTGTTAACATTTTTTTGAAGTAATACATAAAAATTATAGCTTCAACATTATACTCTTATTTCTGTTAACAACTTTTTTTAATAATATAGGGTTACTTTATAATTGACGAAAGTGTTACTTGATTTTTTCAAATTTTCTAACAAATTTCTTTAACGAATTTTTTGCATTTTGTTTTACTCGATAATTTGAAATTGTTGAGGATATAATGCGTAGTACAAAACAATGTAAATAATTAAACAACATAACGGTTGCTTGAAGAAACTGTTGACTGAAAACAAATTGATCCTCCACTGGTAAAAATTGAGCTTGTGAACCAATGTCTTTTTGATGAATTGTGTCTGTCTGCAATATTACTTCTTGTTTTTTAGGTTTTGAGCGTGTTTGCATACTTCTAGATTTGAATATATTTCTCTTAAGTGGTTAAAAGGGTTTTCTTAACATCGCCTTACATTTTTATACCCGTACGATAGGATCGGGTATAATAAAATTACTCCTCCGTTTGTAATTATACCCGTACGATAGGATCGGGTATAATAAAATTACTCCTCCGTTTGTAACACCTCGAAATAAGCGAGCTAGATATACCTTCAAAGGTATGGATCGGATCAGAAAAAAAATCTAAGTCGATTGAGCCATGTCCGTCCGTCCGTCCGTCAGCACGCTAACTCAAAAACTAAGAAAGCTAGAATCTTGAAATTTACACAAAATATTCTAGGAGCAATTTGTAGGTTCCCTATTTTTTTTGGTTGAGTTCCGACCAAAACTTCGGGTAGCTCTCGAACACCTAACTTTTAGATCACCACATTTTTTTTGAAATAGAGCTATGAAATTTTAACAGCCGATAGATCTTATAAAAATATTAATTTTATTTTTAATAAGTTTTTTTTGTAAACCCATCCGTTACGGAGCTACAGCTCTCCTAAGGTTCAAAAAAGCTCTATATTTAAATTGTTATAGCACATATATTTAATTCTTAATTTATTTCTATATTTAAGTTGTATAAGGTATATCTGCATTTTGAAAACGGCAAACGATTACTGCTTTTATTAGCTTTAAAAATATATATACAATAAATATATAGTTGTGGCATACGGTGTCTTAATTTACCGTTATGCGAAACTAAAATTTTGCAAAATCCTTTAAACCTTCTATCTTCTAAACGGTTTTAGTTGGAAACTTGAAATTTTGAGAGAGTTAGATCTTTGAAAATAAGTATGAGTCATTTCAGAAATTTTTTTTGTATCACCCCCCGTTTAGGAGCTGTAAGGGGTCAAAAACTGAAAATTTCATATTTTTAAACACCTGTAGCGTTAACACTTGTTAACATTTTTTTGAAGTAATACATAAAAATTAAAGCTTCAACATTATACTCTTATTTCTGTTAACAACTTTTTTTAATAATATAGGGTTACTTTATAATTGACGAAAGTGTTACTTGATTTTTTCAAATTTTCTAACAAATTTCTTTAACGAATTTTTTGCATTTTGTTTTACTCGATAATTTGAAATTGTTGAGGATATAATGCGTAGTACAAAACAATGTAAATAATTAAACAACATAACGGTTGCTTGAAGAATTTTTATTTATATTATATTGATATACATACATACTTATATTTTTTATTTTTTTTTTATTTATTTTTATTTAAATCTTCATTACAATAATAAATTACTTTTACAATTTTCTTCTATATCTAGGTTTAATTCTTACGACTACAAAAATAATTTATAAAAGGAAAACAAAAATTTTAATATTATTTATACTGTAGTGGATAAACCACTAGTGTTGTATAATTGATACGTTAAATTATAAAAAAATAAAAAAAAAATAAACTATGTTAATGTGGGGTTGAGATTTTGTATGAAACTAATTATTATTTATTTTTTTTTCTCTTTTTTTTTTCTTTTTTTCCTTTTTTTCTTTTTTTTTTACAATTTCAATTGAATAAGCAATACAAATTAATAAATTGTTTTACAATTTTACAGTTTAATTAAATTTTATTTTGCATTTTACATCATAATTAATTAGTAATTATTTAATAGTACAACTACAACAAGGATACATAGAACAGCAAATATAATTTAGTATAAATTGTGTTAAATTATTTTTTATTAAAGTTTTATAATCGCAGCTAAAGTATTTCATTGCAATACGTTCTTTAAAAGACGAAATCGGTTCGATTTCAGTAATTCTTTTTATATGCATATCGATAATAAATTTTGGAATATTTAGCAGAGAAGGGTCAATTTTGTTATAAATTTCGTGCAGAACAATCAATTTAAAATCAGATATTTCTGATGAAGAAAATTCTTGTCTATAGTTAAAAGGAACAGTGTTATAGCTTTTTGATACATTGCATTGAGCTGGAATTTCTAAAACATTAGTTAGGGAAGTTTTTGCATCCTTTAAATTAAAAAGTAAATCCATTAATTCACAGCAGGACTTAGAACGATATAGAGAAGTGCAGTAGAAGAGAACATCATCAGCTTTAAGATCAGGACTAATATCTACCACCGATTTTCCGTGAATGTATATAGATTTAACAAAATTCTTTTCGAAAGCAACTGAAATTCCATTCCTACAATTGAGCTTACTATTTTTCTCTACTTCATGCAACTCTAAAATTACAGTAAATTTAAAACAAAGAAAAAAAAAATGTTATTTTAAGTATAAAAAAAAAAGAAGAAAAAAAGTTATTTATTCTACACTTTCTAAGTAAGAGATAGGTGAGACTTTCAGGGTATTTTTAAATTAAATTTTTAAATCAAGATAATTAATTGATAATAACCATAATTTACATAATTTTGAATATCTTGATAATACTGTTATTTCCTTTATATGATTTGGAAGTTTGTTAAAATATTTAGGAGCTAAGCTGTCAAAAAATTTTTTATAGTGAGTTTTTGAGCCAAAGGGAATGCAAGCTAAATTTAACTTATTAATTCTTAGGTTATATTGATTATTGTTTCTTAATTGTAAAAAGTTATCCATTTTGAAAAATTTGATTAGACATTTATAGGCATATATGTGGCGTACCGGAAGTATATTTGAGTCTTGAAATAAAGGCCAACAACTGAATCTCCTATTTTTAGAATAAATAATCCTAATTGTACATTTTTGCGCTATAAAGACTGGTTCAATTGAATTAAAATAGGTACAACCCCAACTAGCAATGCCATACTGTAACTTGGAATGCACTATAGCATAGTAAAATTTTGGTAAAAGTGTTTTTGAGCAAAAGTTTTTTAGTAGATAGAATTTTCGGATGCAAAGCAACATGTATTTATGTAACTGATTTAGATGTAACTTCCAGTTTAGGTTGTTATCAATAATTAATCCTAAATATTTATAATTGTCAACAGTTTCAATTTCAAAACAATTTGCTGAACAACAATGAATTTGATTTGTAGTGCCAGCGCAGTTTTCACACACCATCTTTTTACAGTTTGCTGCATGAAATTTAAGCTTTATAGGCTCATTGCTTATGATAAGTTTATGATCCATGAACCAATTTCTCAGCAAATTTAAATCAGAGTTTAGACTTTCCTTTAGACAATTTATGTTTTTTTCGCTATAAGAAAGAGAACAGTCGTCTGCAAAACCAGTAATATTTCCTTTAAATGATAGAGCAAATAAAGAATTAATATAAATTAGGAATAACAAAAGTCCTAAAACAGAACCTTGACGTACACCGACATTAATAGTTCTGCATTCACTGAAAATATTTTCTAGTTTAACTTTTTGCGACCTATCTTTTAAATAAGACATTGAAAAATCTAATATAAAACCTCTAAAACCTGCATTATAAAGTTTAGAACTTAAAACATTGTGATCTATCACATCGAAAGCTTTAGTTATATCAATAAAAAGAGCAGCAGAAGATTTGTTGGAATTTAAGCTAGAATATAATTCTGTAATTATAAACTTACAGAAAGACTTGAATAATTTATAAATTGCTTAGTATTTATAATTTCATTTGTTTTAGTGGAAGTTTTAGAAGAATTTAAAGTTAAAGAAATAAGATTATGGTCTGTTAGACCCAAATTTAAGTTTTCTATTGTAGGTTCTCGTTCTAACTTATTTGATCCATTTCTAAGCCTTATAAATAAATGATCTATGCAAGTGCTACTAAAATCAGAAATACGAGTTGGAGAGTTGATTAAAAAAGTTAAGCCGTGTGCTGATAACATCAATAAATACCTTTCATTAAAACAGTTAACTTTGAGTAAATCAATATTGAGATCTCCAATTATAATAAGATTTTTACCTTTTTCTTTGCCTATTAAGTCATCAAAATCATTTAAAAAGTCTGAGAATTCTATACTAACATTATTAAATCTAATTAAGCAGAATACTGCAAAACTCATACTTTCAAATGAACATTTAATTTTAACAATGTCGCAACTACTAAGAGAAACAGAAGAACACACATTTGGAAAATTTATTTTAGTGTAAACCGCAATACCGCCCGAAGCGTATGTATCGTTACAATTACAATATAATGAGTACCCATTTATATTGTAATTTTCTTTTTCGTCACTATAAATCCAGATTTCAGATAAAACAATAATAGGTAAATTTTCTAATGTTTGCAAATAAGAAAGAAACGTATTGAAATTTTTCCTTAAGCTACGAATATTTTGGTGAATTATAAACTATTTGGGTAAGAGATGGTTAGATTCAATAAGAGATGAAGGGGATGAAATTTCATTTAGATTCATTTATTAATAAAATATGGATAAAACTTCCACTAATTTTTTTCTAAATCACTTAGATTTCTAATAATTGTATAATTATCCCCTTCTTTCTTTCTTATAAAAATTTTACCATCTTTTATCCAGACAAACTTAATTTTTTTAATTTCTTTAAGTTCCTTTGCATTCTTAAAAATAAATCTATTTTTTGCAGTTAAACTATAATTTATGAAAATTTTCTTACCATTATAAGTGACTTTATTTTTTAACTCCTTTTTTTTCAATATAATATCATTTAAGACTTCCTTAGAATGGAAATTAATTCTAATAATGCTCAGATCTTCTGGTGCATTGTTGTTGTTATTTTTATTTTTATTGTTTTCAGACCTTTTTACTTTCCACGTTTGGCAAAATTCTATATCTTCTATTTTTACAGTTGAGTTTAAACTACTCTTTAGAATATTGACAGCATTTTCAATTGGTTTGGATTTTGTAAGTCCGGGACGTTTACTACATCCAACGATTTATTTAAACTTTTTTGCTCAATATTATCAATTTTGTCTTCAAGGGTAGAAACTCTTTTTTTTAACACTGAATTTTCTTCTTCCAGAGATAGAATTTTTTGTACATATGTCTCGTGTATTTTTTCAATTTTTTGAAACATATCCATAATTTTGTCCATCTTTGTAGTCTCTTCAATATTTTTCGGAGAAAACGGAAGTTGGGCTGCAGTATTTGGAGAGCTTTTTTCCAGAAAACGAGGTAGAATAGAAAAGGATTTCGTACTGCTACTTCACTTCTCACAAGTAAAGTTACTGCTTGTTCCCACTGATACACATTTTGTGTGAAAGTAAGCTTTACATTGGTTACATTCCACTTTCTTTTGTGATCTGTCGATTTTTTTATCACATTTTTTGCACTCCATTTTAAACTTGATTTATTATAGTTTTTTTTTTTTTTTCTTTTTTCTTTCTTTTTTTCTTTCCTTTTATATTTTAAATTGAATTTATTGAATTTATTAAGGTTTTGCTTATTACTTTTTAATATTTTTTTTTCTCTTTTTTTTTTCTTTCTATATATATATTTTTTTGTTTTAGCTTGAGTTTTAGAATTTTAATAATTTAATTTATACGCTTTTAAAAAGAAAACCAAAAAAAAAAAAACAACAAAACAAATTTTTTTTTTTCCCTTTCTTTTTTTGCTGATTTAAACAAAATACTTTGATTGAAAAATATTAATTAGTATTTAAAATAATTTATTAAATAATTTGCGCTAACTATTCTACTTGTTCACCCCACAATGAACAAATCATAACTGATTGTTCATTGTTCCTGATATAATAACAAGTTGATTTACATATCGTATATGTCACTGATGAATGAATGATAAGAGTATAGATGTATATTATACAGCGCCGTATTTACATACATACATATATGTATTTTATTGTACTTATAAGAAATTATTCTATGAATGGAAATATTTTTAAAGAAATATTGCAATGTATGGCTATATACTTATAGCAATATAAATATACTATATACGCATTAATATAATATAATATTTAAAATTATATTTACTATTTAGTACTTAGTAAATTTAATATACATTTATCGCTTAGTATTAAATGGTACTATAGAATATTTGAAAAAGTTTTGGATTGATAATCGTTATGTGGAAGGTTAAAATCTGCTTTTGAAGAATGTACATATAAACATATAGTTTGAATATATGTACAACCCATAGTTCTAGAAATTATAAAATTCACCCAAATTATTTTAAAATACTAAAATATTAAAAAAATAATATTGTAAGCAGAGTGACAGGCTGTGAACATACTAACGGTTCGTACGGGTATCTAAGAGTTGACAAAGTCAACTGTATTCTTCCTAGTTTGTTACTAAATTTCATCAAGTTTTGACGAAACAAGTACAACTTTTGACTATCACTTAATTTTTTATTAATTAGAATTTTTTTTATATTCTATGTATATCAGATAGTTCATTATTTTCATAATTATATTCTCGTTTAGTTCATTGTATGAGTATGATGGAATAACTATCATGCGTTGTAACGTGTGGTTCATTTTGTATATTTTGATATAAGTTTTCCTAATAAGCTTGACAGAACTGTGCTAATTAACACTGGTAAGAAACTCCCTTTATGTATAAAAATTTTACGTTTACTATTTATAGTTTTTTTTTGACATGCTACGTTCAAAGTTTGCTTTTATATTTTTTTATTGGTGATAATTTATTTTTTAATATTTTTTTTATTTCCGTTAAGAATATAATGAAATTTCACATAAAGTTTTTATTACTTCAGAATCACAATTCTTTATAAAAGTTTTCGTAATTTGGTTTTAGAATTCTTTAATGTATGTAGTATAATATGTTGATTTGTTATCAAACGTTTCATTTTTTTCGCACAATGTTTTGTTTATTAGTTGAGCTAATATACAATAAGAGATCCAACTTTTTGTTTATTATCAAATATATCAGTTCTAAATAAATTGTTTATAACTTGTGTCAGGTCTAAAACAATATAGCTGTGTGATTCTGATGTTGTCTCATTATATACTTTTTGGAATTCTTTAATATTTTCTGGCATTATTTGTCTTTGGTAAAATTTGGGATTTGTCTCGTGGATTTTTAATAAGTTCCAAATATTTTGTATTCAACAATATATCTCTGCAAAATTTTCCTTGATGAAAAATATTTTGTCTTATAAGTATAACCGATAAGTTTCGATGATGTGATCCTTTTGTAAAAAGTTCAAAAATATTCTTATTATAAGCGTCAATCATTAAATCATCCAAAGCTATCACGGTTGGTTCATTACCTCTATTATTAATATTTTCCGGGATTTCATTAAACTATTCAATTTGTTTAAAATTCAAATTTTTTGGTATTGCGCTAGTTTCTGGATTACACCATGCTATATTTTTAATATTATGCTGAATCAAATTATTTATTTGGTTTACTAAATAACATAAAAAAGTTGTTTTCCCGCAACTTCATGGGCCCGCAATTATCACAGTAAGCGGATGGTGGAACTGAATCATATTTCTTTACTAAACGTAAACCTTTTGAAGCTCTTGATAGTAAAATCTGCCGTTTATCTCTTTCCTCTTCAAAATGGATAAAGTTTTCTATTTATGGTTTTATGTACTCTAAAAATTTCTTTGGTCCATTTTGTAGTATATCCGTGCTCAAAAGTTGCTTTTTTTACTCTTACTAAATCTTCAGGTCTTTCTGAAAATGTTTTTTTTATATTTTTATAAATTATTTTAACGTGTCTTGATTTTACATCTATAGGCCGAAATCCTGTAGTTCTCTGTACTGACATATTACAATTTTTGACCATTTTCGGTAAAACATCTATGTATCTTTTACTAGAGCTTTCTATAAAAACTTTAAGCATTTTTTCTTTTAACGTACGATTAAATCTTTCAACAATTGCAGCTTTATTTGTTGATGAAATTGTTGGGAATCGCTGATTAATATTGTTATGTTTTAGAACACTTTTGAAATTTATATTTTTAAATTTTCTCCCTTCATCAGATTGTACTGTTTCTGGGTTTCGATTGCTTTCTGAAATAATTTTACTAAAAGCTTTTGTAACTTCAGAACCTGTTTTTTCTCTTCAAAGGCACTATCCATGCAAATTTGCAAAACACATAAATTACAGTTAACAAAAATGAATAATCATTATTATATTTTTTAAAAATTTTCAAATCACATAGATTTATCTCCCACAGTTGATCAATTCCTTGTACTATGTAATGGTTTCTGGCAAATTTTTTTCTAAATGCTTGATGTAGAATATATGTTGGTTTACTTTTTAACCATGTTTGTATATCTTTATGTGATATACTCGGATTCCTTAAAGCATTAGGTAACTTTTTTTTTGAGCCATATATATTTTCTGAGTTTTTGTTATAATATATTTCGGCTATTCTGGAATTGGCGTTATTCATAGCAAAAAAAAAAGTATTTAAACCAGATATTATAATTTTTTTTTTCATGCCATTTGGAACAATGGATTACAGTCGTGTATCGGAAAGATTGAAAACATTTAAAAATTGGCCTAAGCCTTTTATACTTATTCAAGATTTAGGCAATGATGGATTTATTTATACAAAAATAAGAGATATAGTACAATGTTACTATTGACAAAATTGGGAAAAAGATGATATGTAAAAACTGAACAATTAAAGTGGCCTATTGTCCCGGTTATGATGAATGCGAATTATTTGGAATTTTAGAATACGATGTCCATTAAAAAAAATGTAAATAAAAAATGAACTTACTCAATTAAACAACAAATTACTTTTTTTTATTTTAGTCACATCTTTTTGCAACACTAAAATGAATTCGATATATAATTTAATTTTTTTCAACGTTTTTAACATATTATTTAACATTGGATTGTTATAGTATTTCATAAAATATTCAGAAAATTAATAAACAATAACAAATTTAAACTTGAACTTTTATTTCTTATTTCTTTTACTGATTATTGAAACAAATAGGTACTTTGAAGGTACCAAAAGTTTCATCTTCCCTCAAAACCCATATTCAAAAAATAAAAATTAAATAAAATAATAACAATCTTGACAGTGAACTTTTAATTCTCATTTCTTTTTCTCTTA
The DNA here is from genome assembly GCA_947095535.1 of Poecilobothrus nobilitatus. Taxonomy (NCBI): domain Eukaryota; kingdom Metazoa; phylum Arthropoda; class Insecta; order Diptera; family Dolichopodidae; genus Poecilobothrus; species Poecilobothrus nobilitatus. The sequence continues at coordinate 130,134,893 of OX352772.1, read as the reverse complement.
ATGTAAATTAATAAAACATTTAATCTACATTTTTTTCAGGTACCAAAAGCTTCAACTCCCCTGAAAACCCCTATTCATAATTAATTCAATTAAAGAAGAAGAATAATAAATTAAATTTAATTATATCATAAATAATGCATTTATTCGTAATCAAGATACTGATTTTCTTTTTAAACACTGATGCCTCAAAAAAGTCAAAACTCCTATAATATATCATAAATAAAACATTTATTCGTAATCAACATCGTGCTTTTTTTTTTTTAACTGATCGAGTAATTTCAGGTTTTTTATATGCTTTTATATTAACTCGTCGCTGTCGGTTTATTTATTTATTTATTTGTCATTCTGTCACGCTTTTTATTATCTTCGTAATCTGTTAGCAACATTTGTAAGTGTTGTATGGTGTAGAGGAAAGTGTACAGGTTTCAAAAGTGGGGGTCATGTTGTTCGAATCCAGTTCACATGCAACTTTTTTATACCCTACACCTAAAGTATAGGGTATATTAACTTTCGTATAGTGTTTGTAACCACCAAAAGGAAGTAAGTTAGGTATAGACATGTATATATATTCTGAATCAGGATCACCGCCGAAGTCGATTTAGCGATGTCCGTCCGACCGTACGCACGATAACTCAAAAAATAATGATGCTATCTTGATGAAATTTATATAGTAGGTTACTAATAACGAAAGAAAGGCTAAGTTCGAATCTGGACAAAATCCATCCATGGGTTCGGATTCTGGAAGCTTCCGAATGATTCCAGAGCAAACGAGATTATCTCCAAAAGCAACAAAGATAGAACCTTCAAATTTTGTACAATGATGTTTCTTCCCGTTCGATTTATGTCTCTGAAATTTAAGAAGATTTGGCCCATGGGTTTGGGTTTTGGAAGCTTCCGAACGAGCCTCAGAGCAAATGATATTATCTCCAAATGCAACAAAGATATAACCTTTAAATTAGGCAGAATGGTGTTCCTTCATGTTTGATTTATGTTTCTGAAATTTGTAAGGATTTGGTCCATGGGTTCAAATCTTGGAAGCTTCCGGACGAGCCCCAGAGCAAACGAGTATATCTCCACAACCAACAAAGATAAAACTTTTATTTTTAGTACAAAGGTGTTCTGTTATGTTTCTTTTTCTGTAAAATTGGAAACTGACATTTGAAAGAATTTGAACCATGGGTTCGTATTTTGGAAACTTCCGGACGAGCACAAGAGCAACGAGCATATCTCCAAAACCAACAAAAGTAGAACCTTAAAATTTAATAGAATGGTGTTCTGGTAAGTTTTCTTTATGTTCCTGAGATGGATTCGAAGAATTGGAGTGGCAATTCGGGTAGCTGACACACACCTCCCAAGTACTAACAATCTTCGAAATTAATAAAGATAGAAACTTAAAATTTTATACAAGGGTGTCAAGCATATCCCTAGCGGATGCCTCTTTTACGTTCTTGAAATTCGAGTTGAATAAGACAGAAAAGGGAAGAAGTTCAAGCAGCTGCCAAAAACACTTATGGATTTTTAATTTAATTCGAATTATTCAGGTGTAGGGTATTAATAAGTCGGTTGCATCGACTTACTGTTATATTTACTTGTTTTTTTTTTAACTATCTGTTCATCAACATTTTTTGAATAAAATATGTATATATTTTGTATATATGATTTGATTTAGGTTATTCTTGGTTAGTAGGTCGAAAACTTGTTTTGTTTGTTTTGGTTTAGGTTATAAGCATGGGTTGTTAACTTATAAGTTGCAAGTGGTTGTATAGTAGGAAATGAAGGTTGTTGGTACTGTAGAAGTTGTTAGGCAAGGTTAATGACTTGAACAAGTTTAGGTTATAAGCATGGGTTGTTAACTTATAAGTTGCAAGTGGTTGTATAGTAGGAAATGAAGGTTGTTAGTACTGTAGAAGTTGTTAGGCAAGGTTAATGAACTGAACAAGTTTAGATTATAAGCATGGGTTGTTAACTTATAAGTTGCAAGTGTTTGTATAGTAGGAAATGAAGGTTGTTGGTACTGTAGAAGTTGTTAGGCAAGGTTAATGAACTGAACAAGTTTAGGATATTTAGGTTTTTCAATAAATTCATTGATACTTTGTAATAGGATGTCATACAAATAGAAAGATGATTTTTTTCAGATCAAATCAAGTTTATTTTTTTAAATTGCACAAATTTGCATGCTTAATAAAATATACCTACATACATAAAAGGAGATAAAAGAAACGAAAAAACTTGTTTTTATTATTTAATAAGAAAAATATTCATAGGTACTTTTGAATACCAAGATGTAAATAATAAAAATAAAAACAAAACGTAAACAAGAAGTAGGTACAAAGTGTATTTTTGTTTATTAAAGAAGATCAATAATTGTTGTAAGTTGTTATTATAGTTTTAAAGCTGCAAAATAAAAAAAATAAAAATTATGGAATTATAGGTGCATCTGTTATGTAAGATTTTTTCTGTTCTATAATAACATTGAGAAAATAACCAGAAATCTTTGATTTACTTGGTTTTGTTATTAATGCGTTACATTCTATACTGTAAGGAATCAAAAAGGCAAGTTAATTGCTTTTGGTACCTATTTGAAAACAAAAATAAAACAAATTTATTTTGTATTTGAAAATATTTTACAATTTTACAGAAATCTGTGTTGGAAAATTTTTTACGATGATCAGATGTTAAGATTTTAGAAATAGCGAGACCAACTTTTTCTATACGTCGTTGAAATCTACTTCTATCACGTGCGTATTCTTTCCAATGACCTTTCCTTGCTGATTTGTAAGCATAGACCCATACATGCATAACGTGAATTTCTTGTTTTATGTTGAAGTAAACTTTTTTTTTGTTATTTAAATTCATATTGTGCAAGTATGAAAATTGAAGGTCTTAATCTAACATTTTTTCTTTTTAAAGATATATATATATACATTAAAACAACTTTAACAGCACATCTGAAACTCTGGTTTGATAAGTGTATAGGACAATTTGAATTAACGTTTTCAGTCTTTTGTAATGATGGCAAGTCTCTGCTTAGATCTTCTATTTTAACACTGTCAATGTACTTTTGAAGGAAAAGTTTTTTTTGTTCTCCTTTAACATAAATTTTTTCCGCTGACTCTAAATAGTGTTTTAATATTCATTTTGCATCTAAATATTCAACTAAACCGTTATTCCATTTAAGTCCATTTATTTTATTTTCGCAATACTGGTTATTATATTTCACATCTTGACTAAGCTCTTCTGCGGGGTACGGTGCTTTGAAATGATACACAGTTGGAATTAAACTTCCTTTTTCAAGTATGGCTAACTCTTTTAGGAAATATTGTTTTACATTTCCTTGCAAAAATTGTAGGTCAACTATAAAAACTTGTTTAACCATGTCGAAGGTTTGTAAAAGAATGTTCAATGAAATAACTAAATTTACATTTACAAGTATATTCATTTCGAAAAAGAGCTGTTCATATAAATATAGGTTAGCAATGATTGTTTTAACTAATACAACTATGTTGTTTCACTCATTTACAATGATGGTGACGGGGCCATCCTGCTGTGGTAAAACCACAATTATTCGTAATTTAATAAAATATAAAGAAGAAAATATACTACCACATATTAATAGAATTATTTGGTGTAATTCAGACAAAAATGCTGTTCCACTATATATGAAAGATGTTGAATATAGTAACACTATTCCAGATTTTATTGATAATCAAGAACCTTTGTTAGTTATTATCGATGATATGATGTTAAATTCTCATGATAAGTTTGTATGTGATTTATTTACTAGAGGATCACATCATAGAAATTTATCTGTAATATTTGTAACACAAAATGTTTTTCACCAGGGTAAATTTTCAAGAGATATTTCACTCAACTGTAAATATTTGGTACTTTTCAAAAATCCAAGAGATATATCGCAGATATTATCTCTAGCACGCCAAATATATCCCAGTCAAATTAAAGCATTTGAAAAAGTATATAATGATGTGACGTTAGTCCCATATGGCTATATATTAATAGATCTTACTCAAGACGTTAATGATATATTTCGATTAAGAAGTGATATATTTGAGAAAGGTTTGTATTATTGTACGAGAGATCAATTAGAACAATTTGGGGAGGAATATGAAACGTTTGAAGACCAATCGACATATATTGCACCTATTAAAAACCTCTAAACCAAAATTCCAGAAAGTAATTATAAAACACTGTGACCCCGAAGTAATAAAAACATTTTGCGAAATCTCTTTAAATATTGTAAAAGGTAATTGTAATCTGAGTAAAAAAGCAACAACCCAATTACGAAAGTATAAAAAAGAATTAAGATCATTTATTTGCCGGAAAAAATCTATAAATAGCAAAAGAAAAATTATTATTCAACGTGGTGGATTTTTACCCACACTTCTTGGTGCAATACTATCAGGGATCATCGGAAATTTTATAAAATGAATAATACAGCATTTAATAAAATGATAATTTTAAAACCTGAGATTTATGAAAGAATGAAGCAAATTCAGACATTGAACTCAATGAATTGGATAAAAATATGAAAAAAATATTGTTAAATAAACATCTCACGGATACTCAAAAATTGTATTTATACAGACAAAATTTATTTAAAATAAGAAACAAAAAACGACAACTTCCTAGAAATAAAAAGGAGAAAATAAAAATTACGGAAACAAATGGTACTCAAACTCGTGCAAAACCAATGTATATAGATGCGGAAACTCAATCGCATTTTCCTGAATATAAGAATGTTGGAATACAAGTTGTTCCTGAAGAAGAAGAAGTATATGAAAAAGAAGCTGATGACGAAGTATTTGATGATGAAATTCAGGAAAATGTTTTAATAAAAGCATTGTCAGCTGCTTCAGTTGGAGAACGTCTTAGAAAAAGAAAATCAATTAGAAATCAAAATGTACAAATTTTTGAAACTGATATAGGAGACATTATAACTGTTCCTTTAGATAGACCAAGCCCACCAACGAAAAAAGAGAAAACTATAAATAGCAAAGAGTTGAATAATTCATCAAGACGTGTTTTAAGGTCAGCAGTAGGTAATACTTAAACAGAACTTAATTTTCCAATTCATAAGAATAAATCCGCAAGCTCATGGACAACATACAAGTAAATGATGAATTTTATGTCACTTTACTCAGTGATTCATCTATGAACTATTATCCAGAAAATTCATTATCATCTTTTACAAATAAAATGAATAAATACATGTGTGATTCAAGGTGAAAGTCGGTATTTCAGAAATGTATGTTAATGATTTCGTTCCAAATGTGTATGATGAAGAATGGGAAAAAAGTACTCAAATATTTATTAAAGGTATGCAGAAAGATATGATAGGAGTTGGAACATCATATATTCCATACATAGAAAAACAAATGATATGCGACTAGAAAGTTTTTCTACTACCAACACTAATTCAAAATATACGCCCACTTAATAGGTTTACAAGAAAAGAAGTTGAACGACAGTTGATTTGGGGAATTTTTAATTTTATAAACGATGAAGTTCATTATACACAACCAACAAAAGCTGAGGAGATGCCTAAAAATTTAAGTTACACCACAATATGTGTTACTAAGCCTAAAATAGATATAAAAATAAGACATAAAACAGACATAATTGAACGGCAAAAAATAGGTGATAAAGATGTAAGGTGTTTAAGATCTGTTAACATACAAAATTCTTTCACTGACACTGTAAAAGAATTCAGTAATATTCAATATTGCAATGTGGAGAAATCATTTAATAACATTTCATTACTTTTATGTGATAAATATGGATACAAAATAAACTTTTCCAATAGTTCAATCCCAACAAAAATTGTATCACATTTTAAAAAAGTATAAATAAAAGCGATTTTACAAAACTATATATTATTTTATTTTATTCATTATGGAGAGAGCGTACTACAAATATTATTTAGTTCAATCAGGAAAAGGTCTTGAGCATATTGGTCCTTTGTTACATTCAATTGTACCTTACCAAAGGGTCGAGGGTTAGGGAGCCTTTTCGGTGGTCTTTTTAGATATTTAAAACCAATATTTACGTCTGGAGCTAATATATTAAAAAAAGAGGTTATTAACTCTGGTATTAATGCATTATCTGATATTGCCACAGGTGCAAATATAAAAGAAGTGGTTCAAGATCGAAGTAAAGAGATAATGAAAAATGTAAGACGAGGTGCAGTTCGGAAACTCAATGAAATGTATGGACAAGGCAAAAGAAAACGAAGAAAACCTATAAAAAGACCTCTCATTAATAATTTAAATTATTTTACGTCGAAGCGACGCAAAGTTAATAACAAAAACAAACAAAAAGATATTTTTGAATAATTATGATTGAATGTATGAAATCAGAGCTTGATATTTTTAAAACACAGCCTATTCAGTCAAGTATTTTAAGATCTGAAGAAGTTTCCTATAACCCTATTGCTTCTTTAGATAATCCACCTGTCATAGAATTTGTTTCACTAGGGCACGGTGATACATATAGAGACTTGTCTTCGACATATCTAAAATTAAAAGTACAAATTTTAAAAAAAGATGGAACTTAATGGAATAAAGATAAAAAAACTGATGGAACACCTATACAACAACCAAGTGTGGTTAATAATATGTTACATTCATTAATAAAACAATGCAATGTTCAACTAAATGGAAAGAATATATCTCCATCAGATGGCAATTATTGGTTAAACATATTACTACATTTAGATATGTTTAACCAACCTACACTTCTCATAAACAATGTCGATGTTCGAGTTATCCTAACATTAGAAAAACCAGATTTTTACCTCTTTGCAGATGATACTGATGAATCTCAACTGAAAATTTTAGAAGCCACTTTATTTATGAGACATGTAACAATTAATCCTTGTGTGCTATTAGCACATAATGCTGTATTGCAGAAAACTAATGCCAAATACAATTACAAACGGGTAGAGGTAAAAACTTTTACCATTCCACAGTTCATCAATATCACTTGATAATGTTTTTATTGGACAGTTGCCAAACACAATCATTTTTTGCATGACATAAAATACAGGTTACTCTGGAAAAAGGTCAAAAAACCCATACAATTTTAAACATTTTGATATTTCACAATATGTGTTAAACGTAAATGGTGTTCAAATACCTAATTCAGCAATTGAAACTAGTTTTTCAGATGAAAATAATTGCTGTACAAGAGCATAGAGCACACTTTTTTCAGGAACTGGAATTTACCATAATGATAAAAGTCATCAGATGATAAGAACCATGTTTAGTAATGGGTTTTTCATTCTAGCTTTTGATTTAACTCCAGATGCACCAGGAAATGAAGTGTGTCAAGGTATACTAAATCAAGGTACAGTTAGAATTGAGACAAGGCTATCAAAACAACTTGCATCTACACTGACTGCTATTGTTTATGGAGAATTTGATGCAAGTTTACAAATTGATAAAAACCGAAATGTATTCTCAAACCTATAAATAGCATACATAAAAGTAAATTTGAATATTTGACAAAATGTCACTGTCTTGTGCACTTCTGGATGTAACATTTTGTAGTGATGATAATAATACCTTGTTTGCGAAAGATATTTGTATAGTTGGTTTTAAAGAACCTTGTAAAAAGTTTGTAAAAGAGCTCAAGTATAAATTTCTAACTAGGGATTTTATAAATGATAATTTTGATAATTACTCTTTTGGAACTGTGTACAGCGATAAAATTAATAAAGAGCTCTGTCAAATACTAGAAAAATTTGATGTTATTATAACAAATAAAAAAATCAAAAAAGAGTTTTTATCAAATTATATTAAAGAAACAACTAAAGTATATGACTTGAGTCAATTTGATTGATGAATACCCTAGAGATAAATGACGTATTAAGATGTAACAAATACACACGTAAATTTTTTAAAGGAGTTTTTGCTCTGGATCAACTCCCCAGAATAATTGAAAAACAAACTTTTTTAATTGTAAACAATGATAAATCAAAAGATCCGGGAACACATTGGTTAGCTATTTTTAAGCCAAAGAATGACTGTGTTGAATATTTTGATTCGTTTGGTAGAAAACCAGATAAATTAGAAATTTTAAGTTCCTTAAAAAATCAATGTATAATTTTTAATAAGAAACAGTTACAAAGTAACTATTCAGATGCCTGTGGGCAATATTGTTGTGTTTATACGTGGTATAAACAGTGATGACCTATTATAAATCTGCTGAGTTAAATGTAAAAGACTATGTTCGGGAATATCTAAATTTATGTGTCGAACAACAAGTATTTAGGTTAGAAAGAGAAATTTATATACCAATACAACGTTTTAATGTACAATGTAATTATTCAAGGTTATTTTTTGAAATTCCTGTAATTTTAAAATAACAAATCTGTAATATACTACATAAAACAAACAAAATAAATCACAACAAATAATATAAAAATTTTTATTTTTTATTTATATGTTTTAGATAGACAAATATTTTTCTGTACACCTTTCATTAAAATAATAAATCATTGAAATAATGAAGACGTCCCTGCTGATTATTTATGTCCTAAATTTCATTAAATGGAACTGCTTCCTCATCTTCCTCAATTTCTTCTTCCACTTCTTCTGCTTCGTCTTCTAATTCAACTATCTGGAACGGTGGTATAAATTCCTCAGTTTCTGCTAAATCTTCGTCGTCCATGGTGGACGTAATTTCATTTTCTTGTATCTGACCTTGTGTATTTACATCATCTACAGTTTCTTTAAATGGAAATGATGTGGAATCAGGCAGCATTTCAGTGAGTTGTTGAGCAGTCAGAATGGAAATGAATTAAATTTGAAAATAAAAGTTGAGTTATATACTCATGTAGAAAAGTATAAAAGCAAATTAAACTCAATTAGATGATTAGTTTAAACCATTCTTTGGTCTATCATTTTATGTATAATAATTATTATAACATTACCTTTAACATTTTTAAAACAAAATGTCAAGAGCTCAAATAGTGACTGAAATTCATAGACAGGCAAGACGTAAATTTCTTAGAAGAAAATTCAAACAGAAAGGTCTAAATGACACGTGGCAAATCGATTTAGTCGAAATGATACCTTATGGAAAATTTAATAATGGTTATAAATATATGCTGACGGTCATTGATACTTTTTCCAAATATGCCTATGCTGAACCTGTGAAAACAAAAAATGCTGAAAATGTTTTAAATGCCTTAAAAACAATTATTATTAGAGCTAAAGTTATACCAAAAAATATTCACTCTGATCAAGGCAAGAAATTTTTTAATTTACAATTTCAAAATTATATGAAAGAAAAATCAATCAATCATTATCACACATTTAGCGAATTAAAAGCATCAATTGTTGAACGATTTAACCGTACATTGAAAAATTCTATGTGGAAAAATTTAGTTTAAACGGGAATTATAAATGGTTATCTATTATACAATCATTAATAAAAGAATATAATTCAACAAAACATAGCACAACAAAACTTTCTCCTGAAAAAATTACAGAGAAAAACGAAAAAAATATAGTGGGGAATGTATATACTGAGCCTTAAATTTTTGAAAAAAGTAAATATAAAACTGGAAATTTTGTAAGAATAACTAAATATAAAGGTCATTTCGAAAAAGGTTATCAACCGAATTGGTCAACTGAAGTATTTAAGATTGATAAAATCAATAATACTTATCCTGTTACATATCAATTATCGGACTATACTGATACGCCAATTTCTGGGGGTTTTTATCAAGCTCAGCTTACACCTGTAAAATACCCAGATACTTATCTTGTAGAATTCTGAAAAAGCAAGGAAATAGAGTTTTTGTTAAATGGCTAGGTTTTGATGATCAAATAATACTTGGATAAATTCAACAAATATTATTTAATATCTGTAAAATAAAACTCTAATAAACATCTGAAAATAAAACTTGAAAACATCTGAAAAATAAAATAAAATCTTAACGTCTGAAAAATCAAATAAAATCTTAACATCTGAAAAATGAAAAATGAAAATAAAATTAAAACAGTAGAAAATTTCTTTGAAATAAAATTTTTTTTATTCTATATAAAATTAGTTTAAAACTATTACTGATTTGTGGCGACTTCAAAATCACCACGTTCTTCTTTTAAATTTAATTGGCTTTCCTCATTTATGAGGAAATATTCAGTTTTTTCGATTTCCTCACGGAAATCATTATCTTCAAATACCCCAACTTTTTGATACGGTATAAATATAATATTATTTAGGGTCTCGAAGACCCATTTTTTACCCTAAACGGTGTTTAACTTTTTAATTTTATTTATTCAATAGAGCCTACTTGTCTCCATATCTTTAACTTTTAAAAATGTTTATAAATTTTTTTTTTAAAAATTAAATAATTCCACCAGTTTCCTTTTTCTGATGGGATTTGATGTTGCCTTACTCTGATAATTTTGTTGTTCATGTTGTTGTAGTTGCTGTTGTTGCTGTTGATGTGGCTGTTGTTGCGGTTGTTGATGTTGTTGTGGTTGTTGCTGTTGTTGTTGTTAATGAAGATGAGTAGAAGCGTCATCTTCATTTTTCGCCTTTCTCCTTTTCGCAGGAAGACGCACTGCTGTACTAGTAGTAACAGTTGTAGCAGTTGCGGCCTCTTCTGCAGTCATGAAGAAGTTTAAATATTCCTGTGCCATATCTTGCTTGTTTGAAATTAAACTGATATTTTTTGTATAAAATCCCAATGTATTTTTATACTATAATATACTTTTATACTATATAAGATAAATTTAGATTGCTTTTTGTTTTTCAATTCTTTCTATTTTAAGATAGTATTAAGATGGGATTCTAGTTAAAAAACTATAATTTATTAAAGCGACCTTTGATTACAATGTAATTGTTCATTTAACAGAGTGAATCTGTATTAAAAATTTAATATTATTCTGTTATTCAGGCATTTAACATCTAAAATTCGTATAAAGAAAATGTCGAAAAAAATTATTTTACAAAAGTTTCTTACCACCTTATATATCGAAACACCTTAACAGCTTATATAATCGAAAGTGAAAATTCGACATTTGTTAAACGGTTTAATATGAACGGGCACAAAATAAAATTTGTAATTAAATCCGTACCTTACAATAGAGAACCAATTAGCTGGATTAAGGATGCTATACAACAAATAATCAACATTGCTGTGAAAGATGTGAAATCCAGGGATAAGATTGTTTTAACATTTTGTGGAGAGAGCTTTGAACATAAAGGTCCTGCGTATCTCAGTTTTAGATCCGCTCATGAACTAAAATTTAGCGACGTTTGGGATGTAATTTCTAATGTTTTCCAAAGTAATTCTGAAGGTAGTTATTTATAATACATTTTTGGCTTCATTTATTATAAACTATTTTTATTTTACGTCTACTTTTTGTTTAACAGTTACCCATGTTAAATTACCAGTTGGTAGAGGTAGAAGTAATAAATATTCAAATTTTGATGAGGAATGCTTAAAAAGGAGAGGAATAATAGCAATAAAAAATAGCGATAATTTATCTATGTTTACCGCGTGCACTTGTTGTTTCAATAGCTAAAATTGAAAAATTTAATGATTATGAAAAAATTCGAAAAAATATAGGAAAACTTCAAACTTTAACAGCTTTAAAATTATTAGAAAAATCAAAAATAACAATTCCATCTGCAGGTTGCGGAATTCGTGAATTGAATAAATTTCAAAAATGTTTACACAAACACAAGATTGTTGTATATAAATATGGAACAAGGGGTGCAGAAATAATATTTGAAGGATTGAATAATGGGGAAAAAATTAACTTGTTATATCACAATAATCATTACAATGTAATAACTTCACTAACAGCTGCTTTTTGCACAGCATTTTATTGTGAAGAATGTCATATTCCATATTCTAAGAAAAATGAACATAGATGTTCGAAAAGTTACCCTTGCTGTCAAAACTCACCAGCTTGTTCACTTAATGTTAAAAATATTTTATGTATGCAGTGTAATCGAACATTTCGTGGTCAAGCATGTTTTAAAAGCCATAAGGCTTCCAGTTCAAAAAATAGAAACATCTGTGAAGAAATTAGAAAATGCAAATCTTGTTTTAAAGTTCATAAAAGCAGTAGGACTCATATATGTGGAGAATATTTTTGTAAAATTTGCGATAATCATGTTCCTGAAAACCATAAATGGTTCATTCAGCAAGACAAAACAAAAGTAAATTTTTAAAATTGCATTTACGTATTTTTTGATTTAGAAACAAGACAAGAAGAAATTAGCTCTACAAAAAGAAAAGAGCATGTTTCAGTTTATGTGTGGCTCAGCTAAGATGCTTAAATGTATTAACATTGATTCTCTATACTTCTGTGGAAAATGTAAATTAAGAGAGAGAATTTTTAAAACGAAAAATGTGATAGAGGATTTCATGGAATTTATTTTAAAATTAAGAAAGGAATTCAAAAAGATTGTCATAATTGCTCATAATGGTCAGGCGTTTGACCATCAATTTATTCTGAACTATATACTCAATAAAACTGTACTTGAACCAAAGTTAATTATGCGAGGTACGAAAATTATTGTTAGATAATTGATAATATTAAATTTATTGATTCTATGAAGAACTTTCCTATGGCCTTGGCAAAATTACCAAAAGCTTTTAATTTATCAATCAATTTGAAAAAGGGTTATTTTCCGCATCTATTTAATAAATTGGAAAATGAAAATTACATTGGCCCACTTCCAGCAATTAAATACTATAACTCTAATACAATGAAAGCAGATGAGCGTAATGAATTTTTAATGTGGTATGAACAAAATAGAAACTCAGAATTTAATATGGAGAAAGATATTTTAGAATACTGTATAAATGATATTGAAATTCTAACTAGAGCATGTCTGGTTTTCAGAAAATTTTTTATAGAAGAATGTAATGTGGAACCATTTGTAGAAGCAACAACAATAGCTTCAGCCTGTAATCTTGTATATAGAAGAAACTTTCTCAAATCGAATACTATAGGAATTATATCAAGAAAAGGATATAGGATGGTAGACAATCACTCAAAAATTGCCATGCAATGGCTTATTTGGGAAAAAGATTTGAGAAAAATTGATTAGCAATGTAAATTTAATGGAAAAGAAAAATAAATTGGAAATGTTAAAGTCGATGGTTTTTGCGAAGAGACTAAAGAAATATTTGAATTTTACGGTTGCTATTATCATGGACATCCAAAATGTTTAACAAACCAGAGAGATATACCATTACACGGTAAGTCTGTCGATACTTTGAATCTACGATATGAAAAAACATTAATGAGATCAGAGTTTATAAAATCATGTGGATATAAAGTTATTGAGATGTGGGAATGTGAATTCCGAGAGCTAATGAGACACAATGAAAATATGAGATATTTAGAAAATCATTCCTTAATTAATTTAGCTCCTTTAAATCCCTGTGATGCATTTTATGGTGGAATAACGGGAAATACTTACACATATTATAAATGTAATTAAGGAAAAAAAAATTATAAATGTAAACAAGGAGAAAAATTAAATATATAGATGTATGTTCCTTATATCCATATGTTTGCAAACGAGGGAAATTTCCCATAAGTCATCCTAAGATTAAGTTGGAGAAGATGTCTGCTCCAAGTTAAACATAATGACTATTGACGGTATTATTAAATGCAAAATCTTACCTCCAACAAATCTGTTAGACCCCGTGTTACCTGCAAAACAAAATAATAAATTGATGTTCTCACTATGTAACACTTGTAGTGAAAAAAAATATCAAGGAAAATACTGTCAACATACAGACGATGAAAGAGCATTAGTAGGAACTTGGATAATTGATGAAATTAAAAAAGCAATTGAAAAAGGGTATAAACTTTTAAATATTGATGAAGTTTGGGAATACGAAACAGTAAAATATGACAATGGCAATGGTATTGATGGTTTATTCACTAAAATGATGAACAAATTTATAAAGATTAAACAAGAATCTTCTGGATGGCCAATAAAATGTCAAACTCAAAAAGAAAAGGAAAAATATATTGATAGTTTTTTTGAAAAGGAAGAAATTAAATTAGAATACGATAAAGTAGTTAATAATCCTGGTTTAAGATCTTTTGCTAAGATTATTTTAAACTCATTCTGGGGAAAATTTGGGCAAAAGGAAAATCAACAACAAACCACCATTATAGATCAACCTTTTAAACTTTACGAGTTAATAACAAACCCCTCTGTAGAAGTATGTCACATATTTCCAGTAAATGAAGAAAACATAGTGGCTAGCTGGAAGTATAAAGAAGAAGCAGCAACTTCTTTATCTACTGTCAACGTAAGTATCGCTGCTTATACAACAACACATGCTCGTCTTCAACTTTACAGTTATCTAGAGAAGCTAGATAGTAGAGTATTATATTATGACACCGATTCGGTGTTGTATATTAGTTGAGAAGGAGAATATGAACCACAAACAGGGGAATTTATAGGAGACATGACAGATGAGTTAGAGTGTTATGGTATAGGGAGTTATATTACAGAATTTGTAAGTGGTGGTCCCAAGAATTACGCCTACAAAATTTACTGTACAAAAGATAATACCGAAAAAATTGTTTGTAAAGTTAAAGGATTCTCTCTTAGTTATGAAGCTTCACTAAAAATTAATTTTAATAGCATAAAGGAAGCAGTTTTAAATTCATTTAATAGTACAGACACATACGTCATTTCAGAAAATATTCGTCGAAATAAAAATCACGATGTACTTACGATTCCTGAAATAAAAAAATATCAACCAAAATCGGAAAAACGAAAATTTAATGAAGATAGTAGTTCTTTACCGTATGGATATAATAGGAAAAAATCACGTGTTGATAAGTAAATCATTCAAATTTGTTTACATATTAATTTAAAATTTTTAAAATCTTAACATCTGGTTATCGTAAAAAATTTTTCAACTTAGATTTAAATAAAAATATAATAATAAAAATTTAATAAAAGATTTTTAACATAAAAATAAAAATGTCTTTTATTTTTATCTTATGTTTACAAAATAGGTACCAAAAGCAATTAACTTCTTTTTGATTTTTATTATTTTTTATTTTTTCATTTCTTACAGCATAGAATGGAACGTAATATTAACAAAACAAAGTAAAATCGGAGATTTCAGGTTATTTTCTCAATCTTCTTATAGAACAGAAAAAAGAAATCCTACATAACAGATGCACCTATAATTATATAATTTTTTTCTTTCTTTTGTTTTTATTTTTACTTTTTTACTGCATTCATAAATTTTAACATTGTTTAAAAGAGTCAAACTAGTTTTAACAATTTATTTTACACCAGGTAAACAGAAATTAGAAGAATGCAAAATATTTTTTAAGTTCGTATGTACTTAGAACAAAATATAGAATATAGAGAAACAACTCATATCCTAAAATAGGTAACATATTTTTCTTATTTTTATTTTACACCTTAAAGCTATAATAACAACTTTTAACAATTATTAATCTTCTTTATAAGCCAAACTACACTTTGTACTGCTTGTTTACGTTTTGTTTCTATTTTTATTATTTACATCTTGGTATTCAAAAGTACTTATGAATATTTTTCTTATTAAATAATAAAAACAAGTTTTTTTCGTTTCTTTTATATCCTTTTACTTATGTAGGTATATTTTATTAAGCGTCCGATTTGGCGTAATTTAAAAAATAAACTTGATTTGACCTGAAAAAAATCATCTTTCTATTTTTATGATATCCTATTACAAAGTATCAATGAATTTATTGAAAAACCTAAATATCTTAAACTTGTTCAGTTCATTAACCTTGCCTAACAACTTCTACAGTACCAACAACCTTCATTTCCTACTATACAACCACTTGCAACTTATGAGTTAACAACCCATGCTTATATCCTAAACCAAAACAAACAAAACAAGTTTTCGACCTACTAACCAAGAATAACCTACATTAAACCCATCAATCAAAATATAGGTCAGTGGGCGTGGTCTTCGGTGCGATATGGCATAATTTTTTCCCATCCCCAAGTGCAGGATTACCTACTACTTGTATTCATCAACATTTTTTTAATAAAATTTTATGTATAATATACACATATTATTTGATCTTTCCTCCTATAATAATTTAGTTCAATCAATCTCGATGTGCACATGTGTTTTGTATTAGGATTTAACAAAACACAAAATATATAGGTACAATATTTTTATGTTGCTAAATTAATTTGTTTTAAAACATTTGTTTAGGATTTAAATCAGAATATTTGTTGTCAACATTCTTTATTGCATATTGAATATGCATGACGTTAAAAATTAATGTTTTATGTATTTTATTTAGGAACATTTATTATGTCTATTGTGTATATAGATATACATATAAAATTTCATTCAAAATAATTCCAATTGCCAAATTCAAACTACATACATACATAATATGTTTTTGAATGTACCTAGTAAAGAATATAAAAAGTAAAGATCATTACAAAATTATGCTTTTGCGCATTACGCATTATGATTTAAAAACAAAATTTTGTCAACACAAAAAATTAAAACAACGTATGTAAATATGTACGGAATAAAAAAGAAACACGAACCTCAAATTTCGCAGATTTTTATTTAATCTTATTCCAGCAATTTACTTTTATATTATAACAGTCCAAAATGCTTGCACTAGCAACTCGCTTTTATATTATAACAGTCCAAAAAGCTAAAGTTTTGCAAATCAATTTTATTTTCTACTTTTTAGGGGGCGAATTCGGTTTTGATAAAAGCATATGGATTTTAAAAATTATTTTCTTTTACTTATTATTTTATTTGTTTTCTTTTTTTTATAAAATTGAATTTTATTTATGTATCAAATTATTTGATGAAGTACCCACAAAACATTCGTATTCACTCATACGCATATTTTTTATATATTATTTACTAAGAAGGAGCTTTGCTTACTCATATTTATTTACATATCGTATATGTCACTGATGAATGAAAGATGTCGTTATAATAAGCATATTGATATGTACATATTATGTACAAGTATATATAGCGGCGTAAATACGTATTTTGTTGTATTTATAAGAAATTATTCTATGAATGAAATATTTTTAAAGAAATATTTCAACATATAGATTGAATATATTATGTACAAAACATTGTTCTAGAAATTATGAAATTCACCCAAATTATTTTAAAATAAGTATGTATACTGAAAAATTAAAAAAATTCCATACGATGCAAAGTAAAACAATACAATATGTATATATATACATATATTGGAATACATATATTGGAATTATTTTATTGCAAAGCCTTTTTTTTTTTAAAGCTAAATTGAAATATTGAATATTAACGAGGATATAATAAGGAAAAACCTAAAAATTGGGTCCTTTAATTTTTTTTAAATATTAAATATATACATACAGTCTATTTAAAAAATAAAAATTATAACCTATAGAACATTCTGAATTTTTTTTTTGTTCGTTTATATTTACAGTCCATTCATATAAATATAATTATTGCTATTAAAAAATAATAAATCTATAACTATAATAAATCTGTAAAAGCCATATATTCATTCATATACCTACATATCTATATTATGGTTTAAACTTCTGATTGTTGCATTGTATTATATTGTATTGTGGCAAAATTAATTTTTAAAGGAATACTATGGCAAATGTTGTACCTGCTTAGGACCAAATGACTATATATGAAAGATACTTGATGTTACCACCTTTCTAAAAATATATATCCTTAATGGCGTATTTTATCCTTTAAGGACGAAAAGGACATTTGAAAGCATCCTTGTTGTTTTAGTGTTTTTATATAAAAACCGTTATATCTGATAATCTGTATGATATATATATATTCGGTTTTTTATCTTATAAGATAATAACCTGAAAAATATTTTAACAGTTATTTGGTGACAATAGGTATTACCATTTTGGAGATATTGTAGTTCAAAGTTGAACATTTAAAAAAAAAAACAAATATCTCATGATTTTACCAAAAAACTCACCCAATATTTATATACTGTTGGAAAGGTCTATTGTTTTTCTATAATTCGTGCATACATATTTTGTGTCTATATCGTAGAGTTTAGAAGATATAGGCATTTATGAAAAAACACCATGACATTACGCTAAAAGTTATTTTACCGGCTTCTACGCACCGGAGTAGTGCATTTTTGCAAAAATCTCGGATACAAATTTTTAGTGTGAAAACAATACCAACCTTATACATATTTATATTACATAGTATAATTTATAAGATTAAATAAGACAAAGCTTAAATTAATGGACCAAGGCTTGAGGTGGGTTAGCAATTATGCACAATTTTAAATTAATATATGTACTATGTAATATATGTACTAAAAGGTAAACAAAATATAGTGTTAATGAATGAATAATAAATTTTAGTATGACATGAAAAATATGGTTTTTATTTGTAAAAATGTTTTTAATTGTCAAATTTTTAAAAGGATTGAAAAATGAATACCTTTTGTTTTTCCATGAGGACCATTTCTCGCTATTATTTCTCGTCCATCTTCTCTTTTCCATGTTATTTTTGGTGCTGGAAAACCTCTTGCTTTACAAATCATTTTAGCAGAACCACCTTCTGGAACCATCATATCACCAGAAGTCTCTTCATTAATGATATCTGGAGGTATAACTACTTGCAGGTAAGCAGTCTGTAAAAATGTTAAAAGAAATGAATACACGTCGGTAGAAATGGTAAGGAATAATACAATTTTTTAAAGCTTTAATTAAAAACAGGACAGTACGTAAACCAAAGGTTTTCAAATGTGCACATTTTCGGGAAATTTTTTTTTAACAAAATTCGAAAACAGTAAAAGATACAATAAAAATGATGGTAATATTAATTAGAGCTGCGATTTTTATAAGTTAGAAAATGTGTAAAACGGTATAAAAGTTTTGTATACAGAGGGACAGATAGACGGATGGACAGAGTAAAATTAATATTTTAATTTACTGTAAAACGATTATGCTTTATTTTCTTTAATAGCATCTTTTTATATTTGTCGGCTACCGTCAGTTAATATAATGCTGATTTTATATTGTAATTATGTACTAAGAAGAGCCGTTGCAATTGGTTAGACGATTTGATCGACTCAACAAAAAATGTTCCAGAACGATTTAAATAAAACCATCAATTAAATTTCATAATGAGTGTTTATCAAGGAACAATGTTTCTAAGTTTGAACTCAATAAGTCGAACCATTAAAATAGAACAACGAAAATATGATAAGGGTTCTTTCATCGATCGAACGAACAAGTATTCGTGATAAATTTGATTAGATGAAGACTTTACACTTTATATTTAATATATTTAATCGTACTATTTTGAGTGTACACATTTTTAAATCACGCTGCTAAAAGTTTTAAAAGTTAATCTTAAAGAGAAATATGTAGATAGCCGTAAATTAGTTGCATAAAATTTATTTATTTTTAAGTATAGATTACAAATACAAAGAATTATTTAAATAAATCATCAGACAAAGTAGTTAATTATTTTTTATTTCATATAAAAATATAAATATATATGTATATATAAAATTATATAGTAAATAATTGGACTAATTACTTGCATTTTCATCGGATCTGTGTTTACTTGACACATGTACTGACCAGCGTCGTCCATTTTAACATTTCTTATCAGTAAAGTCCAGGTATTATAATCGTTATGTGTAACGGTTAATCGATCTGCACTTGATATCACATGCTCATGTATTGCAAGTATTGCTTTTGCATCTGCTTTAATCCAAGCTACCTGCGAGTTTCCAAATAATTTTTTAAGAGTTTCATTCAATTTAGATTCCATTAAATATCATTAAATTCAAATTAAAGTTTTGTTCCAAAATAAAATAAAGTCCATCGAAGTTACAATGTTGAGATTACAATGATTTTATTTCAAATTATATTTTTTTCATATATTGATTTGTTTTGATTGTTATCCATCAAGAAAATATGCATATATTATTTAATTTAAATTTATATAATATTTTAGTTTAGTATATTTAGTTTTAAATATTTTAATTAAAATAATATTTACATATTAATATCATTACAAAATAAAATTTATTTTTAACAAAATAGAATCACAATTTGAATTAAAAAATAAACTATAAAATAATTGAATTGAATTGAAACATCAGAACAAAGTTTTCAATACAAAATTTATTACGAAATGTCAAGAATTTTACTTAAAATATAATTTTACTTAATATAAATATTTATTAACCGTAATTTTAGAACATTTTTATTATTAAGATTGTTCTTTTTAATTTTTAAAACATTCAAAATATAATCGTTTGAAAAAATTGTTCTGCCTAGAAATGGAACAATGATATATTAAAAAATATAATATAAGTATGCATATAATGTGTATAATATTGTAAATAAAGATAAAGTCTGTTTATATAAAATGTGTAAGTTTAATTTGGCTTTATATGCTTACGAAATTATTTCCTTCCTTTTTATTCTCGGCAGAAAAGTACCCGATTGGGAATTTACATGTATATGATTAAAGTAACGTAACCCTGAAAATTTAGGGAGTAAATCAATCAAATTACCATATCATGTTAGTTATTTACAATATAACATTTCTTACATATTTTTCCCCTCTAAATCTAAGAATAACTAGTCCTAAATTTTTAAAGTACTTTCAGATGTATGTGTGTGTGTATGTATATATGCATATATATATATATATATATATATATATGCATATATACATACACACACATATATATATATGCATATATACATATTTATATATATTATATAAATATGTACATATAAATTGTAGTTTTTACTAAATAGTAGCTTTCAACTTATATTATAATATGTACACATACGAGTATAAGGAAATTTTTTTCCAGTGAAAACAAGAAAAAATAGTTTTCAATTAAAATATAATATGTAGGTGACTGGCCAAATAATATGTATTTAATATATAATATTATATAATTTTGTATTATAATATTTAAGAGATGACGTCT
This sequence comes from Poecilobothrus nobilitatus, assembly GCA_947095535.1. Taxonomy (NCBI): domain Eukaryota; kingdom Metazoa; phylum Arthropoda; class Insecta; order Diptera; family Dolichopodidae; genus Poecilobothrus; species Poecilobothrus nobilitatus. Next base: position 130,113,876 of record OX352772.1, on the reverse strand, counting down.
TCAATAAAATGAAATTTTTTTGGTGGTATTTATTAACCGTAATTTTATTTTTCTCACCTTTATACATTTTATCCCTAACATTTTTAGGTGCATATTTTATTCAGATAGAAAATGAATGCGATTTTTTAGCTTTGTCTTATTCTACAGTCAAGTGCGATGTCAATATCTTTAAATAAAACTTTTCAGGCATTATTGGAAAAAAAATTTAGTACGGCCTCTTTTACAAATGATACAAACACTAATGAAAAACATAAAACGTAGAAATTTTCCTTTCAAAAAATATAAAGAGTGAACGTAAAATTATTATTTTAAAACGCTTTATTAACAACGATGAGGCTTCAAAATTAGCAATGGAGAAACGTTTTATAATTTTTTTTTTTTGGATCGCATTTAGTAGAAAAATATTATTTGAACTACAAACGGAATAGAAAGTGATAATTAATTTATGATATATGTATATTCAAAAATAAATAATTTAATAAAAAATTATTTTTTATTATAACTTAATGAATTATTTATTTCAATATTTATATTGCATAAAACATAAAAATAAAATGTTTTTCTATTAACAGAACCCAAAGATAGTATACTTATATAATACTAGTAATGTGTGCTTGCATTGCAAGAGTCAAACAGATGATTAAATCGCATGAAAAGACATATTGAAAAGTAAGGGATAATAAACGCTCTCATCCTCCAACAGGACGATCTTGAACCATGGTCCAAAAAACAAAAAATGTAGAGCTGGTCAAGATCTTTTTAATGATACCCCCTATGATAATATACCGTTGTCTTTTATATAAAGGGTTTATAAACAGTTTCAGGAAACAAGCAGGGCGAGCTAAAACAATGGTTCTCAAACTAAAGTTGAAGAGCTCGCCAAGATCTTTTAAATGATACTCCACATATTCATATACAACTGATTTCATATAAAGAGCTTATAAAAGCTTTCTGAACACAAGCGGGCGTCCAGAAACCAGAGTTAAAAAACAAAAGTTGTTAAGCTCGCCAAAAGCTTTCTAATGATACCACACATGATAATATACAGCTTACTTTTATATTAAAGGCTTACAAACGGCTCAAGACCAAGAAGGGCGCCCTAGAATATTGGTCCACAAACTAAGGTTGGAGAGGTCGCCAAGATCTTTTCAATGATATCCCATATGACTATATCAGGTTATAAATATTGAAATCCTCATACAACATATAAAGGGCTAAAAGGGCTCGTTTGGAACCAAACAGATGTAATTTATTCTGGATGATTTCACACCAAATTCTATCAAATGCCTTTTGCAGCTAGTCTCTAGTACATCTAGAAGTGCTTCATCTTTTTGATACGAAATGAGTGAGCGGCTTCATGCATTTGTTAGGAACAACTTTATATATATAATAATTATGTAGGTAGTAGGTACATAAAAGAAACACTTTATTTAGTTTATTTATTTGATAATCTTTTAACGGGAGCGTGTCGTTTGCCTTATATCGTTTGCCTGTATTTTATTTGCCTGAATTTCATTTCAAATTAGGAGAAATTTTTGAGTTACATTCAAAAGCAGGGGTTTACACTTTTTCTAGAATATTTATATAAATGTGTATGTGAGAATCTGAATTAGAAGGAACTTTAGTGAATTCAAAATCAAAGTTATACGCCTTTTACAGAATATTTATATAATGTATTTTTGTATAATTTGAAATACAGTTAAATGAAATACAAGAAAATGAAAATCCAGGAAAATAATAATGCAGGCAAATGAAATACAGTCAAAAGAAATACAGACTTTCGATAGTAACCCCTTTTAACTTAGTACATAATCCTTATTAAAACTATATATTTATTTCATTTTGAACCTTCCGAAATGAAATAAATATATATATATGTATATATAAATTTATGTCGAAATTAAGCCTTATTAATTTTATAAAATTATTAAAATAATAAATCAATTTTTTTCTTTATTTAGATAACTAAAATTGATATAAAAACAATCTACAATGAATATAGATTCTGAAAAAAAGGAAAAGCTAGTGTTACAAGAGCACTGAAATTCAAAGGAATTTCGAAACCTCTGTTCTAGAATAAATGGCTATCAAATCTGCGATTGATTTCAGAGGTACAGCGTAACAAATCCTATGTATAGGTAAAATAAACATATATAGCATATATTATATATACAGTAATAAATATGGGCTAAAAGAAAACGGCCTATGATGAGTGTCTAAATTAATAAATGGTAAAAGAAAAATTAATAAATGGTAAAAAGAATACTTGGGAGAATCTTGGGAGAATAAAATCCAAAGTGCATTACTACCAGTGTGGAAAAAAATAACGATTTTCATATCACTTTTAACTGTTTGTAACACCTAGAAATAAGCTCGCTAGATATACCTTCAAATATATGGATTGGATCAGAATCAAATTCTAGTCGATTAAGCGGCGCGCCAGCAAAATAAATCAAAAATTAAGAAAGCTAGAGTCTTGAAATTAACACAAAACATTCTTCCATCAATTTGTAGATTCCTTATTTCTTGGTTGAGATCCGACCAAAACTTCGGGTAGTTCTCGAACAATTAACTTTTTGATCTCCACATTTTTCATACAAATTTTTCAAAATTTCTACAAAAATTGAAGTAGAGCCATGAAGTTTTACCTGCTGATACATATCATAAAAATAATAATTTTATAGAAGAACTTTTTTCTGTAGCCCCATTCGTTACGGAGCTACAACACCCCAAATTTCGAAAAAGCTCTATATTTAAATTGTTATAATACAAGTTGTATAAGGTATATCTTCAATCTGAAAACGACAAACGATAGTTGCTTTTATGAGCTTTACAAATATATGAGCTTTATAATTATAAATATATACTTGTGCTATACGGTTCTGCGAAACTAAATTACTGTAAATTTTTTTAACCCTTCTATCTTCTAAACGGTTTAAGTTAGAAACTTGAAATTTTAAGAGAAGTTAGTCCTTTGAAAATAAGGTCATTTCAGTATGAGTAATTTCAGAAAATATTTTTGTATCGCCCCCCGTTTAGGAACTGTAAGGGGTCAAAAACTGAAAATTTTCTATTTTTAAACACCTGCAACTTGAACACCTGTTCAAATGTTTTTGAAGTAATACATAAAAATTAAAGCTCCAATATTATAGTTTTATTTCTGTTAGCCACTTTTCTTATTAATATAGGGTTGACTTAAAATTGACGAAAGTGTGACTTGATTTTTCTCAATTTTTCTAAGAAATTTCTTATGATTTTTTTTTTTACTCGATAATTTAAAATTGTTGAGGATGATGATGCATAGTACAAAAAAATGTTTATAAATAAAAAACTAACGGTTGGTTGAAGAGTTTATATTTATATGACATTGGTGCACATACTTGTATCATGTATATTTACATATCGTGTAATGAACTAATGAATAAATGATATAATAACAATATTGATATATATATATAAGCCTGTATACGTATTTTTTTGTATTTATAAGAATTTATTCTATGAATGAAATATTTTTAAAGAAGTATTGCAATATAGGTATCGCGAAATATAATAATTATGTATGCATATGCGAGATTAATTATAGTATATCTTATGGTAGGCTGCAATATATACACATTTTGGAAAAAGAGGAACCCCTCCCTGATTTTGAATGCAACTCTAAAAACGCTTCTAATTCAGAATCTAGCATTTGGATACATATATAAAAATATTCTGTTAATAGCGAATAGCCTGATTTCGAATCCAACTCAAAAATCCCCTAATTCAGAATGTACATATTCATACGCATATAAATATTCTGTAAAAGGAGTATAACTCTGATATTGAGTCCAACTTTAAAATCAATCCTAATTCAGAATGTCACATATAGATATAATATATATATTTTGGAAAAAGCGTATAACCTAGTTTTGTATCCAATACTCTAAAATCCTTTTTTATATTTTTTTTAAGTAATAATCGTATTAATTTTAAGAATACTTCTGTTTATAATCAAAGAATTAACAATTTTAAAACAGCTATTATCCCATGGCATAAATTAACCTATTTCGTATGTTCTTTTCTTGAAATTACTTCTAGCTTATTCAATTTGTTACCTCAAGAAATTATTAATATGCTTACCTATAATTCCGCTTCACTTGAGAAGGTAAAATCATGGCTTTTTAATTTTGATCACAATGCAATTCATTTATTGTCTTTATTATTTTATTGTCTTTATGTTATAAGTTGTCATTTGTTATAAGTAAGTCATTTGCTTTTTAATTTTTCATTGTTTTTAATTGTTTTTATATTATAATGTGTCATTTATATTTATTTAATTAGTCCTTACATTTATATTTAAAAATTATTATTTTTAACATAACATTCGATACTGCAAAAATTTTTACATAGAATGCTGTAAAACAGTAGTTAAATACTATTTTATTTTATATTTTTGTTTTATTATTTTCTTCTGTTAATAATTGTTTTGAAAACTTAATTGAATTTGAATAAAAGAAAAATTTGTCATACAAGATAATGTACAATGAGAAATTTCTATATTAGCTATATTTATATTAATAAAATCCAGCTAATGGTGTAGTGGTTAAGACACCGGCTTTTCATATGAAAGGTCTCTCAAACCCCAGCTGGCTCATATAGATTAATAAAAATAATATAGATTTTTTTTATAATATATAATTAGTAAAATATAATTAAATTTAAAATAAGTATAATATGTCTTATAAAATTATAATTAATATCATATTGTAATAGCTATATAATAAAATAATAATAAACCATAATTCTTGTATAAGATAATAGATTGCGTAGAATTAAAAGAAACGTCTTTCTTGTACAATAGCTACAGCCGAGTAATCAACGACTTAGTGAAATTAATGATTCACGAAACTGAAGCTATAATTAGTCATAGTCATATATGAAAAATGACTTAGTGGATGCCCTATACTCCTCATTGGAGTGGCAAGGAAAAAAAATTAAATATTATTAAAATTAAACTGAATGAATTAGTTAGATATGTGTATAATTACAATTCAAAATGTGAAATAAAATTTTGCGAACACAATTTCAAACATATAGATTGGAGTTGCACAATAAGCTAAATTAGAAGCAGGGAGCTGAGATAAACTATACATGAGTCTTGCTATCATTTTATTGACAAACTAACTATTTGACCCGAACGAACCTACCCAATACGAACCCAATTCTTGTAGTCTTTTCTATGATTAAAACGAGGAAGAATAAGGTTACCTTTGCCAAATCTTAAATACTCGTTCAAAACCCTTTAACGGTTTGTATATAGTATAATTTTTTTAACTTTTCATTATTTTTAAATAAATATAAAAAATGTGCGTAGTTGTTGTAGCTATACCTCAAGCGTTGGTCCAAATGCAAGCTTTATCTTATTTAAACTTATCAATTTAATTATTTGATTATGAAAGCACAATTAATGCATTGTAGTTATTAATGTAAAAGTCATAAACTTTATTTTCGTTTTTATAAATAGGTTTATTAAATACATAATTTATTACTTAACATTTATGAAAAATAAAAAAATATGCGTATAATATCCAAACAAAAATATAATCTCTTCCAAAGTAAATTCGAATATATTATCACTTATCCAACACTTTACAAACTTTGCTACTAATTAATACTAAACTTGTATTAATTTATACTTACTACAATGCTACAATGTAGCAAATTTTTTATGTAATATTAGTATGTATAAAACATTATACTATATATTATTATAATATACATATTATTGAGTACACATCATCGTGTAGATCGCAGTTTTTTTTAATACTCACCACATCACTATTACTCATCATATCATCCTCAACAATTTTTATTGCTAATCTAAATTTCTTAGAAGAAATTTTTTTTATTGTAATTTACTATATCTGCAGTAAAATGGCGAATACAAAATTATTTTACTTCGAGCAACTAAATAAGGAGAAGTTTTCTACCTGAAGCTTCAAATTGAAGCGATGCTGATAAGAAATGATGTTTGTGGTTATGTCGCAGGAAAAATTAAGAAGCCAAAACCAAGTTCAACCAATAAAGACGCAGAGGCATAGATCAAGGCCGATTCAAAAGCTAAAGTTGATCTTATATTAGCGATTCGTCCATCCGAATTAGGCGTGATTAGAGGATGTGAAACTTGTAAACAATTTTGGATCATTTGCATAAATTCTTTGAGGCTGTCGATAAGTTGAAAGATATCGATCTAACTATTGATAACGATTTATGAAGTATATTATTGTTATACAGTTTACGTGATACTTTCGAAAATTTTACGATTGCCATGGAATCCAGAGACGCATTGCGAAGTTCTGAAAATCTCAAAATTAAAATTCTTGAAGAGTTTAGTATCGAAAAAGTAAATATGAAGATAGTTCAGCCAGCGCACTATTTGTAAATAAATGTAAAAACTACAAAAGCAACCAGGACAACAAAAACATAAAATTTAAATTCAAGTGCTATAAGTGCAAAAAATATGGGCATTAGGCTAGAAAATGCAAATTTACGCAAAGTAGTTCAATAACAGAAGAAGCGATGTGCATAACAGAACAACAAAATAAAACAATCAAATCAATTTCTGAATCAAACAACTGGCTGGTAATGATAGCTGCAAACTTTCAAAAATATACATTTCAAGAGCGGATAAAATTTCAAAATTAAATTTGACTAATAATTGTTCAACACAAATAGATGGTTCACGTGAAGTAAATATATCTACACCAAAAGGCATAAATGTAAAATTGCAAGATACACTTTATGTACCAGGTCTTAAATTTAATGTCTTTGTCAAAAATTACCAATAATGGTTATACGATAAGGTTCAATGAAAATGAAAGCATAATCAAACATTCTAAAAATCAAATCGTATTTACTGCTCAAAAAATTAATAATCTTTACCATATAGTAGAAGGTTGCAAAAAGGAGCGAGCAAGTATGGCTGAATCTGTAAATAAAGATAATTTGATGGAATTGCACAAGAAATTTTGTCACCTTAATTTTAATTCTTTAAAAGATGTGATTAATAAGCAATCTGTAACTGGTACAGAAATAAAAAAATGTAATAGTTCTTTAATATTCAATTTACCTATGGGTGAATTTGTATTCAGCGCAAGCAATAACGTTGCCTTTTTTCTAAAGTTTCAATAGATAAAGCTTCTGAGAAGTTAAGTTTAATTCACATCGATATTTGATAGTTAACTCTCAAGGTGGAGCCTGTTCTTTTGTGACCTTCATTGATAATTAAACGAGTTATTGTCATGTATACATATTTTTTAAAAACTAAAAGCGATGTTTTAGAAACATTTAAAAATTTTATATATTTCATAGAAAATTAAGCTAGCAAAAAAATAAAAAAAATAAGAACCGATAATGCTACGGATTATTGCTCAAAGCAATTTTCTGTTTTTTTAGGTACACATGCTATACATCACCAGTTAAGTGCTGAATACACTCCTCAACAGAATGGTGTGGCGGAAAGAAAGAACCACACTCTGTGGAAATGACGAGATGCATGCTCATAGGATTTGAATTGCCCCCAAGTTTATGGGCAAAAGCAATTAACACCGCGAATTATATTATAAATAGATGTCCTTCGAATTCAATTGATGAAGGAATAACATTCAATTTATGTTACAACAAAAAACCAAAATCAAGTATTTTAAAATATTAGGTTCTTCAAAAAGGATTAAAAAAAAGTAAATTTGAAGCAAGATCAAAGAAATATATATTTGTAGGAAACTGTGACAATGACAAAGCATACAGACTATGGTCACCTAGTGACAAGAAAATAATCAAGAGTAGAGATGTGATCAAGAGTAGAGAGACCAAAGCTTGAACGGTTCGTTGCTGTATTTATGATTAATATCAAGACCAAACATATCATATGCGGTGAACTATTTGAGCAAATTTAATACTTGTTACGGTCAACAACATTGGGTGGCCGCAAAAAGAATGTTAAGATACCTGAATAACACGAAAGATTATGGTTTATGTTTTAAACAAGACAGCAAAAATTTAATTGGATACGCCGATGCTGATTCGGCCTCTAATACTGTCGATAGACGGTCGTATACTGGATCCACTTTTATATTATCAGGAGCTGCTTAATGGGATTCTCGGAAACAAAAAACAATTGCCTTTTCTACGGCTGGAGCAGAATATATGGCGATAGCTGATGCTGCTAAGGAATGTCTTTATTTGAAAAGCCTTTAGACGAATTGGGCTACCTAGAATCAACCCCAGTAGTCAACTATAATGATAACCAAAGCGCTCAAAATATAGCAACAAATCTAATTTTACACGCGCCTCCTTAAACATATTGACATACGTCATTTTTTCTTAAGAGATATAGTTCATATAGTTCAAGAGAAGAAGATAGTTCTGAAATACATACCATCAAATGAAACGACACTAGATGTTTTTACTAAGGGACTACCTTCCTGTAAACATGAAAATTTTATTAGCAACTTGGGCTGCAATTTAATTTTGAATTAATAAAAATTGCAATTTAACGGGGAATTTTTAGAAATAACATGTAGATTATTTATAATTTGAAATTTTTATAATTTATCGTTTAATGAGAATTTACATTAATGTCATTTCTAAAACTTTTGTATTATGACATTTTGTATATTTCCTTTTTATTATTCACTCTTAAATAAACTATTGAATTGACACCTACAAATTGACTACAAATTGCAAAACTCTAGCTTTCTTAGTTTTTCATTTATGGTGCTGAATGACGAACGAAAAATCTTAATATTGAAAAAAAAATCTTGAAAAAAAAATTCTTTAAAAAAAATTTCTTGAAAAAAAACTATTTTGATTTATATTTAATCTTGAAATAAAAATTTTTTTTTGTATTAAGAAAAAAAAAAATTTTTTAACTAAAAATTAAAGTTTTTCAACAAAAAAAAAAAACCAAATCAGGATTGTTCCTTTTGCCGGGCAAATTTATATACTAGATTCTGAATTAGGACGGATTTTAGAGTTGGATTTAAAAGCTTTTATACGCTTTTTATACGTTGGATTTATACGCTTTTTCCAGAAAATTTATTTATATGTATGTGCGAAATTTTCAATTAGAAGGAATTTTAGAGTTGATTTAAAAATTAGGATATTTTCTTTTTGCAGAATATTTATAGATACCAATGTATATGCGATATTTTAAAGGTCGGGATTTCGTTACAGACTATATTATGTTTAATGAATTTTAGTGACGTGCTTAAATACTTGATATGTAAACTCTGAAAAGAATACGTTTTGATAATTTAATTAAAACTATATTTATATATTATAATGTAATTACAAAGTGCGCGTATTGAAATCTCGCATATCAAAACCTTGTGCTTTTATAAATCTCGCGTGTCAAAATCTCGTGTCTAAAAATTTCTTTTTTCAAAATCTCGCGTTTTTGTGATATTTTTTAAAAAATCTCGCGAAAAAGTATAAATGGAAAAATACAGTATTAGGAGGTAAGTACAGTACAAAAGCACAGTCAATTAGGAGGGATTTTATAGTTGGTTACAAAATCAGGGTTTCAATAATTTGTTTGGCGGGGGTTTTGGGGCAGCAGCCCCCACAATTTTAAAATGCTTTTAATGTTTAACCCGAAGAGGGTTAAAAAGGAAAAAATAATGTCAATTAAGCAATACGGAAGTCAACTGCAGAATAAGCGAGTTGGAAAACTAGCGCAAAAAATTATTAAGAGGGATTTCGTCAACTGAGAATTAATTTGGTCCCTACTTCATTTTCGTCTTTTTTTATCTGAAAATGTATTGTATGGTATTTTAATGCGGTATTTCAGAATCTGCAATCAGATTCTAAAAATGTCTACTGGTTGCTGATATATTTAGTGTTTGTTTTGTTCCATAATATCTACTTTTAAAACGATTTATAATTTGCGTTTGGGCCATATCCAAGTTTCAATTTTTTGAAACAAAAAAGTAATAGGTACATTTTTAGTAATTTTTTTTTTACAATATTAGTTTGGTTCATTACCATAGCCAATGTATTTGGAACAACGTTGTTACTTCTATTTGTCAGATTTATTTTGTTCTACATTTACATAACACTTATAACATGTAATATTTACGTATGAACATGAAATAGTAGAAAAATATTATTTTTTTGAAAAATTTGTTCCATATCCATATGATGAATCCATACGATTAATTAATATATATAAGGAATGCAAAGAAAAATATTTCTCAATTATTCGAAAAAAGTCAAAGAGAAAAGATGTGTTTAAAATGTCGTTGCTAATTCCCTTAATGTGTCCCAAAACAGAAACGAATTGTTAAATGCAAACTTCAGAGATTTGCCATCTAATTCCAGCTTTAACGGTAAAAATTTTAATTTATTGTGTAAATGAAAAAATGTTATTCATTATTCGTATTATCTGTTTATTCCTATATCATTGTAGATTCTGAAGTTTCAATTCCAATGACAACTAAAAAAAGGCACAAACATTTGGAAACAAAATGTTCGCAAGAAGCTGAAACAGTCAGGAAAGAAAATATACCAATTGGAAAAATCAAGAAATGTCAGCAAGAAAAATAAAACCTGCATGCAAACATACGTGTTTTTTTCTTTGTACAAAAAATTTTTCTGATGTAAACCGAACTTGGATATTTGAACACTTCTCGAGTATGGTCTGATTACGAAAAAATTAAATTTTATTTTAAATTCGTTAAGCGTGAACTTGTAAAACGACGTCGAGTATCGAGTATAAATTTTATCTGCAAACTAAAGAAATTACTTATCGTGTTTGTAGAATGTTTTTTTTTGAACACTTTAGATATTTCGAAAAGAAGTGTTTTTGCTTTGAAAATTTTACTAACTAAGATAAATTCAAAAATTTTCTTTTTTTCTGTTTTCTGATTCTGCGAAAATACGTTAAAAATACTGCAAATCAAACCAAACGAATTTAAACCTTATTCAAATCCTGCTGGTAAGTTGGACTTTAGTAGAGCCCAATTTGCAAAAATTAAATGTGTATGAACAAGAAATATATGGAATATTTGTTATTAAATATAAAGCTTCTTTCCAAGAAATAAATTACACATTTTCGTCATTATATAAAAAAAATTACAAAAAAAATTCTTTCTGTAGCAATTTCTACATTGCCAGTCTATGCAATAGCAAAAGAGAAAATTTCGGACTTAAAAGACTTATTTCCATTTTTACCTAAGGAGGATGTTAACGTTTTTACTGCTTTAATAAAAATTAAGCAAATCTAGTTGTAAACATATTTAAAAATTAAGATTATTTTGATTTTATGAAGTATTGAAAATTAATTTCTTTTTTATTTTTGTATTATTTTAATATTTTTTTAATATTATTAAAAATTAAAACTGTTGTGATAAAAGCTGTGGAAACAAAAGTTAAGGAAATTGTTTTTTTTTTTATAACCTAACTAATAATGAATTAAAATAATATATAAAATAAATTTTTATTAAGTTATTTTATAGAAAATAAATTTCTTTTTTAAGTTTGAATTATTTTTATTTTTTTAATATTAATATTGTGTAAAAATTGAAGCTACGAAAAAAAGCTATGAAAAAAAAGTATTTTAAGGAAATTGTTGTTTTTCCTATTATTAAAAAATAAATTGTCTCAATAATAATTTTATTTCTACTGAATATGTACAAGATTTTTAATTTTACATATTAAGTAATAATATGTCAAATTTTTATTTTTGAGTTAGTTTGTGCCATATCCAAATTGTGTTGGTCCACCTTCTATAACATGAACTAAATGGTGAAAAAAGTCTGGATATGGACCAAAAGGAAATTTTCTAGTTTTAGGAAAGCTCTATATTTAAATTCTTATAACACAAGTTCTATAATATATATCTTCTTTCTGGAAACGCCAAACGGCAACGCATCTTATAAGCTTTATACATATATACAAAATATATATATATAATGTTGCTATACGTTGGCTTAATGTATCGTTATGCAAAACTTAATTTTTGTAAAATCCTTAACACCTTCTATCTTTCAAACGGTTTAAGTTTGAGTTAAAAGAGTTAGATCTTTGAAAATAAATATAAGTCATTTCAAAAAATATTTTTGTATCGTCCCCCGTTTAAGTCCTCCAAGGGTACAAAAACTGAAAATTTTCAATTTTTACAGTCCTGTCCACATTTTTTTGAAGTAATATACAAAAATTAAGGTTCCAATATTATATTTTTATTTCTGCTAATAACGATTTTTCAACTTAATTGGTTAAACCTTTTAAGCGCGACAACAAAGAAATTAAAAAATATCATTGAGCCCTGGTGCTGTAACGGGTTAATGTATTGTAACCAATTCAACTCAGTAAGCTTCTGTGCTAAAGAGTAACAATTTTGCAATTTTTCAACTCAATTGGTCAAAATGTTTAAGCGCGACATTAAAAAAATTAAAATAATTCATTGGGCTCTGGTGCCGAAACGGATTAACGGATCGTAACCAAGTCAACTGAGTGAGATTCTTAGGTGAAGAACTACACTTTTGAAAATTTACAACTCAATTGGTCAAACTGTTTAAGCGCAACATTAAGGTAAATTAAGAAATTTCACTGAGCCCTGGTGCCGAAACGGGTTAATGGATCATAACCAAATTAATCTAGTGAGCCTTTCTGCTAAAGAGCAACAGTTTTGCAAGTTTTCAAATCAATTGATGAAACCGTTTAAGCAGGACAACAATAAAATTTAATGAACTTCGTTCGGCTCTCGTGCACAAACGAGTTACCGGAACTTTACAAAAATTTGTCGCAAGGTTTTTTTCAGACCATAAAACCGCCATACAAAATTGGACATAAATCGGAAACAAAAATTTTTTTGGAAGCCCGCCGGACCGAACCCGGTGACATATGGCAACCCAATTTCTTGGGTACATCCCTAAAGGTGAGAAGAACATTTGTGCAAATTTTCAACTCAATCGGCAAAACCGTTTAGGCAGAACAACGAAAAAACCAGAACGCTTTAAAACGCTCTCGAGCCGCAATGGATTAATGAACCGAAACGCGATATAGCCTATAACTTCTTCCGGGGTCGTAGAAATGTTCCTACAAAATTTGGTTGCAATCGGACTGGTGGTTTTTACGTGAACCCGTGCCAAACAAACAAACAGAATTTCTTCCTTATATATTAAGAAGAAGAAGACTAGCAGAGTGCCCGGCGTTACCCGGAGTATTTTATTGGTTTTATGAAATAAAAATTATTAACTTTTGTTTCTGCGTTAATTTAATTTATAGTTAACTTATTACTATGCATTTACAGATGCTTTATTACAAAAAATCTTTAAAGGAATCAATAATCTATTGAGTACGCAATTACGGCGAAATGAGTTTTCACAATATATTCGTTAATTTCGAAACATAAAATCGCATTTCAATTATAAAAGACCATAATGTAATACATTGTTTTTCGTAAGTAATGTCACTTCATGTTTTTGTGAATTATCCTTTTAAGCACATTTTGCAAAATTTGCTATTAGGTTCGCTCTATCTCTGCGTCTGTTTACAAAACTTATATACTGTTTAATAAGGAGCAATGAAATATTAACTATGCATAGGTATCTTAAAAGAGTAATGTTGAAGAACAACTTTTTTATGTACCCTCACAGCTGGAGATGCTACAGCACCGACAGCTCTTCAAATTTTGAAAAACTTCTTTTTAATTGCATACATCTCAGGTTCTGTTCAACATATTTTCAATATAAAAAATACATGATTGTTTTTTACCTTTATAAATCTACCAGAATTTTTTTAAGTTTACTTTTTCTAATTATGTTTTCAAATTGATTGGCTAAAAATATGTGTAAAAATTGTATATGGATTAGAATGTAAAGTTTTCTGTTCTTTAAATATGTATGTACTTATTTTTGATTAAATACTGTACAGAAATGTGATATATAGTATTTTTAAATATACGCACGTTGTACATACTATATGTACATTTTTCAATGATATTTTATGGGAAATATGTTATACACATGCATCTTATAAAGCTAGACCACATGCATTTCTGAATGATGACATAATGACTGTCATATGTAGGAGATTTTTTTTGTTTTTTAACGGCCGAAAATGTTATGTTGTTAAGACTTAAACACAGTATTCTTAATATACTTAATAAAATTATTTTAATTACTTTTATGTATTAGAAATTTGCATTGAAAGGATTTTATGGAATATTAAAAACAGTGTAGATAAAAGTAAAGAGTGTTGGAAATATCTTTTTAATAATAATAACAATACCAAAAATTGGGCAGAATATTTTTAAAAGGTATTCGTGCGGAAATGGGCTAACGAACGTTAAAAAAAATTTGTCACAGGCTTTATTTAGAATCGTAAATTCATCCTGCCAAATTAGAAAAAAATTTGAAACAAAATTTTCTTTTGAAACTCTATCGTACAAATGGGTTAATGTATCACCGCAAAATTACTTAAATGAGCTTCTGCCTTAAAGTGCAGTACTTGTGCCAATGTTCAATTGGTCAAACCGTTTAAGCACGACAGCAAAAAAATGAAAAACTTCATTGAGGCTTGATGCTGAAATGAGTTAATGCATCGTAACAATATCAACTCAGTAAGCTTCTGTGGTAAAGAGCTAGAGCTTTTGTGAATTTTCAACTCAGTTGGTCAAACCGTTTAAGCGCGACAACAAAAACATTAAGACATTTCATTGGGCCGTGGTGCCGAAACAGGTTAGTGGACCGTAACCAAATCAATTGAGTGGGCTTCTGCGGTGAAGAGCTCCACTTTTGTAATTTTTCAACTCAATTTATCAAGCCTTTTAAGCTCGACAACAAAGAAATTAAAAAATATCATTGAGGCTTGGTGCTGAAACGGGTTAATGTATTGTAACCAATTCAACTCAGTAAGCTTCTGTGCTAAAGAGTAACAATTTTGCAATTTTTCAACTCAATTGGTCAAAACTTTTAAGCGCGACAATAAAAAAATTAAAATACTTCATTGGGCCCTGATGCCGAAAGGGGTTAATGGATCGTAACCAAGTCAACTGAGTGAGCTTCTGAAGTGAAGAACTACACTTTTGTAAGTTTTCAACTCAATTGGTCACACCGTTTAAGCGCGACATTAAGGTAAATTAAAAAATTTCACTGAACCCTGGTGCCGAAACGGGTTAAACGATCCTAACCAAATTAATCTAGTAAGCTTTTCTGCTGGTGTAAGCGTTTAAGCAGGACATCAAAAAAATTTAATGAACTTCGTTCGGCTCTCGTGCCCAAACGGGTTACCAGAACTTTACAAAAATTAGCCTCAGGAGTTTTTTCAGACCACAAAACCGCCGTAAAAAATTGAACATAAATCGGAAACACAATTTTTTTTGGAAGCCCGCCGGGCCGAACCTAGGTGACATATGGCAACCCAATTTCTTGGATACACCACTAAAGATGAGAAGAACATTTGTTCAAATTTTCAACTCAATCGGTCAAACCGTTTAGGCAGAACAACGGAAAAACCAAAACACTTTAAAACGCTCTCGGGCCGCAATGGGTTAATGAACCGAAACGCGATATAGCCTATAACTCCTTCCGGGGTCGTAGAAATGTTTCTGCAAAATTTGGTTGCAATCGGACTGGTGGTTTTTACGTGAACCCGTGCCAAACAAACAAACAGAATTTCTTCCTTATATATTAAGAAGAAGAAGACTAGCAGAGTGCCCGGCGTTACCCGGAGTATTTTATTGGTTTTATGAAATAAAAATTATTAACTTTTGTTTCTGCGTTAATTTAATTTATAGTTAACTTATTACTATGCATTTACAGATGCTTTATTACAAAAAATCTTTAAAGGAATCAATAATCTATTGAGTACGCAATTACGGCGAAATGAGTTTTCACAATATATTCGTTAATTTCGAAACATAAAATCGCATTTCAATTATAAAAGACCATAATGTAATACATTGTTTTTCGTAAGTAATGTCACTTCATGTTTTTGTGAATTATCCTTTTAAGCACATTTTGAAAAATTTGCTATTAGGTTCGCTCTATCTCTGCGTCTGTTTACAAAACTTATATACTGTTTAATAAGGAGCAATGAAATATTAACTATGCATAGGTATCTTAAAAGAGTAATGTTGAAGAACAACTTTTTTATGTACCCTCACAGCTGGAGATGCTACAGCACCGACAGCTCTTCAAATTTTGAAAAACTTCTTTTTAATTGCATACATCTCAGGTTCTGTTCAACATATTTTCAATATAAAAAATACATGATTGTTTTTTACCTTTATAAATCTACCAGAATTTTTTTAAGTTTACTTTTTCTAATTATGTTTTCAAATTGATTGGCTAAAAATATGTGTAAAAATTGTATATGGATTAGAATGTAAAGTTTTCTGTTCTTTAAATATGTATGTACTTATTTTTGATTAAATACTGTACAGAAATGTGATATATAGTATTTTTAAATATACGCACGTTGTACATACTATATGTACATTTTTCAATGATATTTTATGGGAAATATGTTATACACATGCATCTTATAAAGCTAGACCACATGCATTTCTGAATGATGACATAATGACTGTCATATGTAGGAGATTTTTTTTGTTTTTTAACGGCCGAAAATGTTATGTTGTTAAGACTTAAACACAGTATTCTTAATATACTTAATAAAATTATTTTAATTACTTTTATGTATTAGAAATTTGCATTGAAAGGATTTTATGGAATATTAAAAACAGTGTAGATAAAAGTAAAGAGTGTTGGAAATATCTTTTTAATAATAATAACAATACCAAAAATTGGGCAGAATATTTTTAAAAGGTATTCGTGCGGAAATGGGCTAACGAACGTTAAAAAAAATTTGTCACAGGCTTTATTTAGAATCGTAAATTCATCCTGCCAAATTAGAAAAAAATTTGAAACAAAATTTTCTTTTGAAACTCTATCGTACAAATGGGTTAATGTATCACCGCAAAATTACTTAAATGAGCTTCTGCCTTAAAGTGCAGTACTTGTGCCAATGTTCAATTGGTCAAACCGTTTAAGCACGACAGCAAAAAAATGAAAAACTTCATTGAGGCTTGATGCTGAAATGAGTTAATGCATCGTAACAATATCAACTCAGTAAGCTTCTGTGGTAAAGAGCTAGAGCTTTTGTGAATTTTCAACTCAGTTGGTCAAACCGTTTAAGCGCGACAACAAAAACATTAAGACATTTCATTGGGCCGTGGTGCCGAAACAGGTTAGTGGACCGTAACCAAATCAATTGAGTGGGCTTCTGCGGTGAAGAGCTCCACTTTTGTAATTTTTCAACTCAATTTATCAAGCCTTTTAAGCTCGACAACAAAGAAATTAAAAAATATCATTGAGGCTTGGTGCTGAAACGGGTTAATGTATTGTAACCAATTCAACTCAGTAAGCTTCTGTGCTAAAGAGTAACAATTTTGCAATTTTTCAACTCAATTGGTCAAAACTTTTAAGCGCGACAATAAAAAAATTAAAATACTTCATTGGGCCCTGATGCCGAAAGGGGTTAATGGATCGTAACCAAGTCAACTGAGTGAGCTTCTGAAGTGAAGAACTACACTTTTGTAAGTTTTCAACTCAATTGGTCACACCGTTTAAGCGCGACATTAAGGTAAATTAAAAAATTTCACTGAACCCTGGTGCCGAAACGGGTTAAACGATCCTAACCAAATTAATCTAGTAAGCTTTTCTGCTGGTGTAAGCGTTTAAGCAGGACATCAAAAAAATTTAATGAACTTCGTTCGGCTCTCGTGCCCAAACGGGTTACCAGAACTTTACAAAAATTAGCCTCAGGAGTTTTTTCAGACCACAAAACCGCCGTAAAAAATTGAACATAAATCGGAAACACAATTTTTTTTGGAAGCCCGCCGGGCCGAACCTAGGTGACATATGGCAACCCAATTTCTTGGATACACCACTAAAGATGAGAAGAACATTTGTTCAAATTTTCAACTCAATCGGTCAAACCGTTTAGGCAGAACAACGGAAAAACCAAAACACTTTAAAACGCTCTCGGGCCGCAATGGGTTAATGAACCGAAACGCGATATAGCCTATAACTCCTTCCGGGGTCGTAGAAATGTTTCTGCAAAATTTGGTTGCAATCGGACTGGTGGTTTTTACGTGAATCCGTGCCAAACAAACAAACAAACAAACAGAATTTCTTCCTTATATATTAGATATAATTAACTATATAATTATCTAGTATAATTATTTTAAACTATTATTAATTTAGATTATTATAATAACATTATAATTTCTAACTTAAAATTTTTTTTATCAGAGTACTAAAAAAAAAAACTGCTACCCATTTCATACAAAACTTCCAAACAAAATTTTTAAAAAATTGAAATATATTAATAAAATCCACCAATCTAATCCAATTTAAATATTTTTATACCGTCATATTATATTCATATAATCATATTCATATTCTATACCAAGACCTAAGTAAACAGGCCAATAACTGAAAACACATGAATGTAGTTGTGAGAGAATTGCAATCGATTCTCACGTATCGCGCGTATGAATAATTTCTTAATTAATGTGAGTCTCGTCTCGATTATATCCATATAAGCGTGTACAAAATTTACAGTATACAGTAATTTAAAGTATGAAAGTAGTCTCGACGTATACTATTGAGATATTGAGGAAATTTATCTTAAGAAGCTTTTAAAATAAAATATTTAAAGGTAGGCAATTTTTAAATGCATATTTATGAAAACATTATATTTTAAAATATTTTTCTTTAATGAATTATGTAAAAAAGATGCGACTTTAATTTTATCTTGGGACCAAATTGAATAAAGTAAATGGTTTTTGTGTTATTTTAAGATTTTTATAGTTGGCCCACCATTTTTTACATAAGACTACGTGTAAATTTGTTACAATCTGACTCGTTGTTAAGCTTTTACTCTCTGCACTTCATGGCCTGATAATGATGTGATTCCCGTTCTATACTAACTTAGTGTAAAAATATAATACTAAATCATATATATGCGAGAGGCAAACACAAATACATATTTACATTCTGAAGTAAATATGTACCTACCTCAAAAAATCAGTACCAATCAGTACTAATCAGTACCTACCTCAAAAAATACAACTACGATTTACGAAGTAATAAAAAGCAAGTACTAAAAAGAAAGAAAGAATTAATATGTAAATACATAAAAAGTTGTGTAAAAAAATGCATATGTGGCAAAAAATTTTAATAAGCTGTATTTCCTAAACTACTAAACCGATCAAAAAGCTAAAAACATATTTTTTTTCCTCTCCTCATTCTTTCTAATGATGCATAAACCATGTAAATCGGCCCAGTAGTTTTCCATGAAAAGGAACCGAAAAAACAATGCTGGCATATTTATATAATGATGATTAATGCTGTAATACTTAATATACGTAACAATATATTACTGGAGCTTTAGTTTTTATGTCTTATCCAAGAAAAATTTGTACAGGTGCCTAAGTTACAGGTGTTTAAAAATAGTAAATGATCAATGTTTAAGCTCTAATACCTCTTAAACAGGCGGTCATGGCAAAAAATTTTCTGATGAAACTTATACTAATTCTAAAAGTTATTTCTTATCTCAAAAATTCAAGTTTTATCTAAAAGCATGCCGGACTTATTAAAAAGAAAAACAAAGTTTTGAAAGAAATTCACATAATGGTAAATTTAAATACAAAATTTAAAAAAAAAATGTATAATTTTGATACAGATTTATAAGGGTAAAAGAAAGTCCGTCATACGTCATTTGACAGTATTTCAATTGAAAATATGTTAAGTAAAACCTGAGATGTACAAATTTAAAAATAAGGCTTTTTCAAAGTTTGAGGGGCTGTAGCTCCGCAATGAATCGGGCTACATGAAAAAGTTGTACAACATTAATTTTTTTATTAGACCTACCCATGGTTAAAATTTCATTTGTCTATTTTTAATGGTGTAGAAGTTTTGTGAACAGATGGCCGGACGGACGGATGGCCAGAGAAAATTAATAGGCACATTTTTTTTAAATTTTTTTTGGAAATAAAATAAAAATGAATCAACAACAAAACCATGTGTATGATACAATTCTGTCAACTGTAAATTATCAAAAAGGTAAATTATATTTTTTAGATACTCCAGAAGGAACTGGAAAAACATTTTTGATAACATTTATTTTGGCAAATATAAGACCTCAAAACAACATAGCCTTAGCAATTGGTTCTTCAAGTATAGCAGCAACATTATTAGATAGCGGTAGAACTACGCACTCAGCACTAAAACTCCCGTTAATAATGCAAATAATTGAAACACCAACATGTAACATATCAACCACGAGAAATTCATAAACACTTTAACAGACAAATTACACAATAAATATATTTCAATTCCAGAATTTCTCAATCAAATAATCGATATATATTTCAAACCTAATTTAATAGAAGACCACCTAGCAAATGATTTATTGTACAGTGATTTTTTAATAGACGACACTAATGTTGATAAAGAAAGTGTAGATTTTCAATCAGAAAAAGATGATATCTCCATAGCGAAATGTGAAATCTGTTTCGTAAAACCACGAGATATTATACTCCAACCATGCAATCATTTAAAAATAAAGGATATATCATGGAGCAGATAATGAACAATAATTTGGACCTCAGAATTATCAATAAAAGAAAGGCTACCGTGCTTAACACCAAAGGAAGTTTTACAGCAATTGACCTGACCATAGTTCATCGGGTACTGGAAGAGCAGCTAGAATGGAATACGAGAGACAACCCGAAAAAAGCAGATAAGTTTTCAATCATAATTAGCAAGCGGTTAAACAACAATAGCCCAAATACAAAAAACAATACAAACCAAAGTCAGAACAGTGCAAATAAATCGCTCCAGAATATACAAAAAGCGCAGATTGAGGGAAATATCGGAAAATTATAGACTGGGGAATTGTACATAATCCTCCATCAAAGAACATGAACAAGGAAGCGGCACATCTCGTTAAAATTTTAAGAAATGCTGCCAACAGTTCAAAAAAAACTATCCACCATGGTATAACCGGGAAATTGATTGGGACATAAAAGAAAACAAGAAAACGCGTAAGAGGTACAAACTAAATGCGACGCAGAATAACCGAATTATGCTTAAGAGGTCTAACGCCCTTCTTAAGAGGAAGATCAAAGAAGTAAGAAGGAAAAATTGGGAAAAATTTGCCGAACAGATAGACATACAGGATACTATCCGTATGTGGAAAGATGCAAGGAGGATTCTGGGTAACAAATCGAAAAAGACGGACATAAATTTAAGAATTAATAACCAATTAATAACAAATAGACAAACAATAGCCGAAGAATTATTAAAAGAATACACCATTAAAACTGCAGCTAAACAATAAGATAAAACTCAAATATTCCGAATGGACAATAGCCCTAACCCAAAGCACAGTAAAATTGAGGATAAGGAATTTCAAAACGCCATCCAGAATACAAAAGGCTCATCCCCTGGTCGAGATGGAATTACATACGAATTTATCAGAAGGGCTGAGGCGGATTCCATGTAATATTAATAAAGTTGTATAATGAAATTTTTGAATCAGGAGTCATACCTCAAATGTGGAAAATCGAAGAAGTCACACCAGTACCAAAAAAAGGAAAGGATCCAAACGATATTAAGGGCTACCTGTTCATCTCTCTACTATCGGTCCTATCCAAAATAATGGAGAAGATGGACCAGAATTTCATGGCTATTTGAGAAAAAGGAGAACAACGCAATTCACGGATTCCGCATTAAAAGAGGAACTCAGACAATCCTGCAAGATCTTGATATGAGCGTTAGAGTAGTCCTGAACAAAAAAGAGCTTATTGACATGGCGTCGTTGGACCTCGTTCAAGCATTTGATCATGTAAAAAGCAACTCAAACCTAAAACAACTTGCTAAATGGAAGCTGGTTCAAAAATTTTCAAATATATTAAAGAGATCCTCAAGAATCGATAATGTACAGTAAATACATGATCAACAGGAAACGGCGGAGCAATTATGGAAGAAAAAACAGAGCTTGGACTCACAATCTCGAAGAAAATGTCGTTTGATTCACATGTGAAAAACTTAGCGATTCAGATCAAAAAAATTAATCACATGCTGAAATATATATGCCGCAAAAAATATGGAACAACCATACAAACGGCAATAACCATCATGAAGCAGATTGTCCTTGGTAAAGTGCACAATGGAATTTCAATTTATCGGTTCACTACTGAAAGAAATCTAAGGAAAATGTAAGTGGCGATGAATAACGCGCTGAGAACAGTGACTAGTGCATTATCAAATACCAACGTAAATCTACTATGTATGCTCACTAATATGCCTTCAGTAATAGAAAAACGTAACATACTAGCAGCATGAGCTATAGCAAAAGCTCTAAGTGAAAAAACTCATCCGTCACACAATATAACAACAGAAACAGCTCAAAACACTAGAACAAATAAAAACTCATCTGCAACATCCAAACCATACATGTTCTTAAAACAAGCAAATATCCGGATACAAAGAAACACATCTAACCTAACACAGGTACCACCGTGGACAATCAGCACAGACAAAATAGATAAATCAATAGCGAACCCTTATAATGTAATTTGTAAGGTATAGAAAAATCTAATTTAATAAAAGACCACCTAGCAAATGATTTATTGTACAGTCATTTTTTAATAGACGACACTAATGTTGCTGAAGAAGGTGTGGATTTCCAATCAGAAAAAGAAGCGAAAGCAAGAATCTCCAATAGCGAAATGTGAAATTTGTTTCGTAAAACCACGAGATATTATGTTCCAACCATGCAATCATTTGAAAATGTGCTCAATTTGCTTTGAAACTTTAAAAGAAAGGCATAAAAAAATCATTCTGATTTTTGTGCCCATTTTGCAGAAGTTTCATAACGAGCTCTTTAAAAGCGTTTTGCTAAAAAAACAGTATATTTAAACTTTTTTTACCAATTATAATTAAAAATTTGTTAAAATAAAAATATAACGAAAAATATTTTTTTTAGGTTTTTTTAAGTGGGTCATAATGCCATCAAAATAATGTGTGGGGTTATGACTCACCGCTGATGAGACACAGCACCATACGAAAATTATGGTGTTATGAACCACTATAACGAATCATAAAGCCACAAATTTTGAAAAATATTATGGGACTGTGACTCAAAAATTTATGGGCTTAAGACCCACCATAGTGGAACATAACCCCATTGTGGGGTTCTGACCTGTGGGAGTATGACACCTCATTATAATTTAACATATTTGCATTATAGAAAAAATAATTCATGTAATTTGTAAGGTATATAAAAGTAAAAAATAATTAAAAGTATTTTTGTATGCAATTGCTTTTGCTTAGCAAAAAGAAACATGATTTATTTACGACCTTAGCGTTTGCTGTCTGTCTTATAGTTTATTAATAATTTTTTAATTTCATTCAACCAATATTTACTATATTTTTTAATTCAATTGGCAATTCATTATATACTTTTATGCAATTATAGGAACAGTTATTCTTTTAATTTTTAGTTTTAAATACAGTTAAATAGAAGTTGGATTTGTTTCTAGTGTTGTGATTATTAAACTAGCTAGTTTAAATATAAAATGTTAGTTTTAATTTTTGTGAACATAACTTAAAAAATGGAAAGCTTTATATTAAAATGTGCTGCAAATTTGATAAGTATTTTTGAAACAAGATTAAGATTTCATATTTAAAAAATATAATAAATATGATGAAAATATATTAAATATTTAAAAAGAAAGTTTGCATTTTCTTTATGTCTGTATAAAAGTTCAATTTCAATTTGTATTTTTCGTTAGAGTCTAGATAATTGAAAATGAGGTGTCCAGATTTTGATTTAATAATGCTGCGATAGTTAAAAAAATCAGCTATATCCACCACGATTCATTCAAAAATATTAGAATTAAAAAATAATAGAAACTGTAAACAAATACAAAACAAACATAATGTCAATATTGAATCTGCTAACAAAAATCTTCCACTTTGAAATCAACAAGAGAATATATACATAGCGATTAAAATTTTTCCAGATATAAAAAAAATAAAAAAGCAAAAAAAATTTGTTCATATCATATTATGCGTGTTATTTATATAAAATTTGCACTTTGAAAAAATTAAATAAAACTTAAAGTTAGTTGGGTTAAAAAATATTCTCTGGCAAAGTTGTTGCTCTTTTACTTATTTAACCACTTTTTCTTAATAATTTTATTTCATAGATAATATACTGCTGTTATGAAATATTCGTGAAAAACTTAAAAATGTTACTAGTAAATTACCACTTGCGGTTATCCGGTTAGCTCCAAAAGTTTATCAACCCGAAATGTTTAAGTCAAACCTTATATGTGCAATTTCAAAAAAACTCCACTGGGTCGTTTAACCTGTACACGTGCCCATAGATATACCCACACACACTCACATACACACAGTATCATGTTCAAAAAATGTTTACAGCTTTCTACGCAACGGAATAATGCATATTTGCAAAGATTTCGGGTACAAATTTTTGGTGTGAAAACACTACCTACCATATTCATTCATGTATGCGGTCGGTAAAAAGAAGATGTAGATTTCAAAATAGTACGTACATAGATTTGAAAATTGTAATTTTTAAAATAGAAAAATTTTAATTGACATATGATAAGATTTAATTTAATTGATTTTTTAGTATAATATATAATTAATATATATATTATTATTTATATAATATGTACAATGAATCGAAAAATTAAAACTTTTTTATAGACTTACCAACCAAGATATTTACCATTTTTGCAGCACTATTTAATATAAAGTTTTTGAATTACGAGTTTATGTTCACAAAAATTACGAAAAATGTTTACTCTCATTCTGTTTTAACCATTGTTAAAATAGCTTTAATGTTAAAATGCTAAAAAAACTCTTTTCACATATTTTATACAAAATATGGCTGTTTCTAAAAATGAGTAAAGTAAAATTATCACACCGCGCACAAACAGTGTCAAAAAGAGCCAGAAACTTCAACCAAAATACGCCCGTCGAAGCAAGCGTTCTTTGATAAAAAGTTGGCTTACAAAATAATTAAGAAGTTCAGGTGTCTCAAATCAGATCAATTATCAGAGGCTCAGAAGAGCTCATTAGCCTGGGCCAAAACTGGAACAGGTTAGGTTAAGCCAAAAGAAGGACAAATCCTACTTTCGTAAAAAGACCTTATGTCCAAGCGACAGAGGTCAAAGATAAGCCACAGGATAGTTTTAGAAAGACTAGCTTTCTAGGGAATAACCAGGTAACCAAGCCGTTCAATGTAATTGCTAAAAACAGCTTAATTTTGGCAATCATTGATGAGGAGGCATTTCTCCCAATAACTGGAAGAAGGTTGTTGTTGCTTTTAACACTAGTTTCTTCCAAGTACTGGAAGAAAATAAATACATAACATTTTAAATGTTAACCTTCTTACCTGTAACACTGGCAAGAAACCTACCTTCGTTAGCATAAGAAGAAGTAAAAAGCCCTAGACATAACCTTAAGTTAGTCTCAGAAGATTCTAATGATCATTGCTTTTCACAGATACCTTCAGTTAAATGTGGACGAAGTCCTTAAATAAGATCAGTTTGTCGTAACCATAACATAACTGATTGTAACACAGGGAGCACTTAAAGTTAGCGCTTCTCTCTATAACTCTTGGAATTCTTAAAAAAAGCTGGGCTTTAAATAACCATGTAAACGTTTTTATTGAGGCCTGTAATAAGTTTTTAGAGCATTCATGGCCCACCAGTAATGCTAGGGGAAAACCTAAACCAACTTAGTGAAATGATCAAATAAAAACTCTTTCTTTACTCCACGTTCTGTAACTTGCACTAAGCAAAGTCACAACATCGAATAAAAACTGTGGATTGTCAGTAAATCAGCAGAAAACTGAACTAGATCTCTTTACAAGGAAATAAAAAGTTCCAAAAACGGCTCCATTCTTGCTGTTTAACTCTTGACAGGAAGTTAAGCTGGAAGGCCAACATCTTAGAAGGAGTTAAGAAGGCCTCTATAGCACTCTACTCCTACAAACGAGCTATTGGTAGAAATTGGATAACAAAGTCGCAAACATAGCTGTAAAAATAATTGATTCCAAGCCGTGAGAGCTGGGTCTCGAAAACAGTGATGACAATCGAAGCAGTACAGTTTTGTACGGATGGTTGAGAAATGAACAGCAGTGTATAATGCTGGGGGCTTACCAGGGGCTTAATATGGGGGCTTACCAGAAAATCTGAATATTAGACAAAATTTCCAACTATCAGACCTTTGCAGCGACTTCCAAACAGAAATTATGGCAACTCAAAAAGCCTTGACTCTACTGAATAGAAGACTTTTAACAGCAAAACAAGTACGCATACTGTCAGATAGTAAGGTGGCGTTAAATCAACATCAACATGTAAAACTCCGAAGACTGTAATAAATTGCCACTTAACGGAAATGGCCAGGCAATTCAACTTACAGCTTTGCTGATAACCAGCTCATCAACGTATTCCGGGAAATGAAAAACCTGACGAAATTGCAAGGATTTTGTAAAACTGTACAGGTTCTGTCCAATAAAGCAACACTAGGTGTACCTCTATCCACAAACAAAACGTTTCTTCAAAAAGAAAGAACGTATATTTTTAATAACAAATGATCAAACTCACAAGACTGCACCATCACAAGACTGATATGGCCGAAAACTGATTTAAGACGATCTAGGTTTCTCTTAAAAACGCATATATTGGAATTGCATTAATTGGAATCACAGGTCTCAACTACACGGAGTCACAGGTCACAGTCACGTAAACGACTACTGCACAGCCAGTATAAATGAAGACGAGGAGGAAACAACTCTTCATCTCCTTTGCACAAGCCCAGCCTTGTCGGCTGAAAGAAACATCCATTTGGGACAATATTTATTCAACAAACTCAGACACCTATCAGGTAAAAATGGGAAAAGCATTCTTGGCTTTGTAAAAAGCTCAAATTTACATTAACGAATGGCATAAAAATGTTTCTATGTAATATCACAATGGATCAAGTACGGTCTAAGTTATTGTGTTATTAGACCTTATATTTTTCATTTAATTTTATTCTTTTACTTTAGTATTTCTATCTGAAAAAAAAATCGGTTTCCGTAAAATAAAAACACGAGACTTGTAAATAAATCTCAAAATCTCAAAATTAGTTTCATGGCAATCAATAATGCACAATTTTAAATACAACGGAAAAAGTTTTTTTAATTCATATGCTTTGCCCGATCTTTTCAAAGATTACTGAGAGGTACTTTAAATCAAGTGATGAAACGTCATATGGACCCACCAAGCGGTGGGCTTCGAAAAATCTTTTGAAAATGTATGGAGCAACTTAAATATCTACAATTGTGGAACTAGGAACCCCTGACAACACTTAAACAAAAGCCCTCAAAATTTCCTTTGCAAAAACTTCCTTATGTATAATGTTATAAGATATTCAATAGTTTCGGTACAGTGTTTAAGAAGCCAAAAATAAAAAAAAAATTGTGTTTTTATTAAATAAAGTAAAATATTATCGATATACCGGTACAATCTTTATAACGTCATCGTCATCGTTATCATTTAGCTTGCCTTTTTACTCTTCTTTCCAAAATGGTCCCAACAATTCCTCTATGTAGTTTAGTTTTATAGTTATTAAACCAAATGTGGGAGATAAACGTCACATAATAATAAATAACTATAAAATGTTCGTATATAAATCTATGAGAAAATGCATTTTAAATATTGGAATTACGACTATTGAAATTTCTCCACTATTTTAATTATTTTATTGTTGTATGTGCGTGTGTATAAAATATAATTAGGAGGGATCTTATAATTGATTACAAACTCAGGATTATACGTCTTTAACAAAATATGAATATGTATGTAAATGCGATATTCTAAATTTGGAAGGATTTTACAGTTAAATAGCATAATAAGGTTATACGCTTTTGCAAGAATATATATATAGCGAAATAAGCAAGCTAGATATACCTTCAAAAGTATGGATTGGAGCAGAATCAAATTCTGAGTCGATTAAGCTTTGTCTGTCCGTTCGTGCGTCAGCACGATAACTCAAACGATAGTTGCTTTTATGACCTTTACAAATGTATAATATATTATAAATATATATTTGTGCCATACGGTGTCTTAATTTACTGTTTTTAAATATTTTTTTATCGAAACAAATATGAAAACAAAAATAAAATAAAATAGAAACAAGTAAAAAATAAAAAAATAAAATGAAAACAAGTTTTTTCTAAATAAAAATAAAATTGGTGGTAGATCTTGAAAAATTGAAATTGTTATAAGTTATAACTTATAAGTTAATAAAAGAACCTCGGAAAGCATTTGAGATTAAGGTAAAGTTAAAAAAAAAGCCCAAATAGTTTGCGAGGTTCTTTTATTATGTTATAACAATTTGAATTGCTCAAGATCTACCACCATTTTTTATTTTCTATCTTTTAGGGAATTAGGTTTGTTCCGTTAAAAGCATATTATTTAAAAAAACTCGTTTTATACATTATTAAATTTTTGTTTTCATTTTACATGTTAAATATTACATATATTAATAGATAAAAAAAAAAATTTTCGTTTTGTATGTTGTTTTTAATATTTGCTTTTGTATCAGGTGTCCCTCGCCACTCAAAAATCATAATGTTTAAAGTTATGTGTTAAATTTTTGTTCTATCAACAAATTTACAATGTTTTAAAAAAGGGGTTACCAAATTAGTTCGAAACCAAAAAAGATATAATTTCGAGAGAAAATTTGGTTTTTTTTTCGAATTTATTAAATTTTGAATTTCAACAATTTTGTTGAACTTATTTCATTATGAAATAAACTAATCATTCAAACTAATTTAATTTTTTATTTTATCTACGAAACTTATTTCACTATGAAATAAATTCGACAATATTAAAATTCAAATAAAGTGAAAGATAAAATTAGTTTGAAAATTGTAAAATTAGGTATTTGTGAAATAGGTATTTGAACAGAAATCCATAAATAAAAATTCAAAAGCCAAAATCCACAAACAAATCAAAATCCAACTATAAAATTCTTTCTAGTTTAGAATCTACAATATATGTACATAACATATGCAAATTCTGGAAAAAAACAAATAATCCTGTACTAATTTTGTATCCAACTTAGAAACCTGTCTTAATTATTTTTATTACATACGCATTCTAACGCAACTTAAACAAGTACTGTCTCAAACCCCCACTGAACATATTATTGAAATCCTGATTTTGTATCCAACTTTAAAATGCTTCCTAATTATTTTTGTTATTTTGTCGAATTTATTTAATTTTTAATTTATCGAAGTTATTTCATTTCCATATTTAATTTTTAATCTTTCGAACTTATTTCATAATGAAATAAGATCGACAAATTCGAAAAAAAAATTTAATTTTATAGAAATTATTTAATTTTTAATTTATAGTACTCACTTCGTAGCGCAGTAAAAAAAATAATTTTTTGCATCCAGCACATCATATTACAAAAGTGATTTCAATTTTTTGATTTAAATTTTTTTATACTTACATGTTTAATATATAAAAATTCAGCTTAATGGTTTCTAGCTATACTAACCCTGGATTCATTAAACTTTGAAAGTCATTCACGAAAATTTGTATTACATTTCAATTTTATTAACAAAAGAACTACAATTTTTCTGAAAAAAAATTTTATAATTATTTTAGTACCATTATTAATTTATGTTTAAAATCCAATTTAATTGAACTTTAAACATTAATTTATATATCATCTAAAAAATGTATGTGCAATTTATTCATATACTATATTATATACCTACTAAATATAGCTTTACTCACTTTTTTTTCTAGAATTATTAAAAATCCCTAATTGTTATATTTTCATGTGAATTGATCATCAGATTCTATTCCGTTCGTAGTCTGTACTTGACTACTAGCTTATACGAATAATTGTACAAATTTTTTTTTTTATTAGTGTACATAATTTCGAAGAATTTAAAGCATAATATGTAATTGTGCTAACAATAATTTGTTTCACAAAGCTAATTGATGAATATGTGTACAATTAATTTTGAAGAATTACAGTGTATTTTACAAACCATCTATGTTGCAAAACATTGTACATATTATATTATATTTTATATATTCATAAATATGCATATATTGCGTATTTTAGTTTATTACCCAGTAACTATTTCAAATTGCATTTTTTTTTTTACCTCCCCTCTCTTATAAGGAGCATAGGGCATCCATTAAATCATTAATTATTCATATTTGACTAAGCCTTAGTTTTTGGAATCATTAATTTCACTAAGCCGTTGATTACTCGTCTATAGCGACTGTATAAGACTATAGGAGACGGAAATATTTCTTTTTACGCCATCTATTATCTTATACGAGAATTATTTTACCATTATTTTATTAATTATAACATACATAATGTACTTGTTTTTAATTTAATTATATTATACTAATTACGTGTTATAAGAAAAAGCTATAATATTTTTTCTATTAATCTGTATGACCCAGCCGGGGTTTGAACACGAGACCTTCCAAACAAATGGCTAATCTCTCAAACTACACAATTGGGTTCATGGAAATTCAAAATATTCATTCAAAAATATTTATTTCAAACATTTTATATCAAATTCTCAAATATACAGCAATTTTCCAACATAAGGCACAACAAAATGACAATTCATAGCAAATATAAAATAAAACTAATTTAGTTAATCTAGTAGTCCAGATTATTTTTATACCTGTATGAATATAGTTCAACAATACATTGGCATTACATTGGTAACGGCAAAGTATATATATTCTTGCTTAGGATCAAGTTCTTAGTCAATTTAGCTATGTACATATGTCCGTCCGCACGATTACTAAAAAATAATGGAACCAGGATTCTGAAATTTTTATCATTTTAGTTTTACAAAAAAATCTGGCTCGCTTTTGAAATTGAACAATTTCAACTGAAGGGTTCAAATAGCTGCCACAATTTCTTTCTTTATATGAGTGTAGCTCGGCGTCAAATTAAGGTAGATATTTAAAATTGTCAAAACAAGCTAAGTCTTATGCTAACGAACTCAGCAAAATTTTATTGGTGTAGAGCAACAGATTTACGTAGCTGTTATACAACTCTTTTTTATATGAACACAACTCAGTGTCTAATAGGGTTAAAAATTGGACTTGAAACTATTTTTATTATTACCATATTAAATATTCTCCAACGTTTTGTTTTAGTTTAAGTTATAAGTTTAGTTATAAGTTTAGTTATAAGTTTAGTTATAAGTTTAGTTATAAGTTTAGTTTTAGTTATAAATTTTCATAACTATAATGAAGATTATAGATTTTTCTCTTTTACTTAGTACTTTTTTATCTAGCAATTAAATAAGAATTAATTGAGATCTAGGTTATATTTGCTCTTGTTCTAACATTGAAAAAACAGTTGAAAGAAAGAAATATATATATACTTGTATATTGTGTGTAAAGAGTTTTTACATTTAGAAATATTTCTTATTATAGGGAAGAATCGTTTCGTGTTAAATTGTTGGTTTTATAAATTATAGTTATATTTTTTGCTGCCTTAATAATGCAATGTACTATTGTCAGTGCTAAATGTTTTGGTTATCTACTTAAATGTGGATTTATACATTAAACAAGGTTTCATTAAAATCTACACATATTTTTATACAATTGTGTAAAATCTGTGAAAAAATAAATGTAGTAAAATATGTGTAAAATCATATAATATTGTAAAATAATGAAAATTAAATATAAAATATAGTAGTAAATTAAAGTAATATGAGAAATAAATTTTTTAAAAAGTGATATTAACATCAACACATGCAAAAGGGTGCAATTTACTGTTTCGGTTTTTAATCCTTTAACGGTGCGAGATACAGAGAAGAGTTTGGTGCAATTGAAAAAATAATTTGTGCTATTACTAAGTGCAAGTTGACATATATATAGAAATACACACATATGAATATTAATAAATATTCAATTAAATTTAGTTTTAATATAAATTAAATTAATTTTTCAATATTATATTAATCTTAATTGTATTACTAATTATTTTATCAAATTGTATTATGTTTAAACTTTCATAATGTACAATAAAGCTTTAATTATATTTGCATCAAATTTTTCGAAAATTTAAAAATCAATTAAAAATTTTGTTTACGAATCCATTTAGATCCCGTGCCTCTTGTTTTTCTAAATTTGCACTCAGATACTGTGGCTTTTTTTTCCTAATCAGGGCCCAGTTGTACCCGCAACAAGTAATCTAAATTTGCTTTTAAGATGTTAACTTTTAATAAGTTACATATTGAAATATATCCTAAATTAAAAGAGGTACTACAACTTTTGCGAGATGAAAAGACAGGACGAAAATTGTTCTTTTCGATCATATATATATACTTATTTCTGATTTATGGACAGATTTAGTTACATGGTAGCATAATAAAAAATTTAAAGTAAATTTTTACTTTATGTTTAATTATCAATTTTGTTTTATTTTCTTCTAATCTTTCCAAATTGGCATTCATTTCTACACATTAAAACATATAAAAACTTTCGGATAAGTAAAAAATAGAAAAAAATCGCGTGATAATAAAACTACGTAAGCAACTTTTATATACTTATATATACTTTTATTTCTTTAGTAAGTATGCAGTATGATATGCATATATGCTTATAATTAATATCTTTTTTTGTAGAATGAATATTTTAATAGCATATATAGGTTAAGTAACTTAATTTAGGATAAGTAGGTTAAGACAGGTAAAGTTGTTTTTATTGTAACAATCAGAAGAAATATTGATTTTTAAAATCGAAACTTTTACAATATAAAAAAAAAGAAGAATAGAATATTATTTTGAATACAAATATTATTTTGAAAATTAAATTAAGAATTAGAAACATAATTAACATAAAAATTGGGGAACAATTTAAATGTTTATATAAAAAAAAAAACATGCTGTTTTTCATAAACGTTTTCGGCGCTTAGATATATTTAAGATCGCATTTAAAGGTTTAAATATAAGGTTATTAATAAAAACAAAAAAAAAAATTTAATAGGTATTATTTTTAATTTACCGTTAGGAATAGACGTCACTTAATACTAAGTTTTTGCTTGTTTTTATCTCCCCTATCATCCCTTACAAGGATGCCGTTTACTCGTAAAACAGTCTGTATAATAGTCACTTGCCAATTTATTTATGCGAATTGTATAGATAAGAATTTTTATAAATGAAATTTAAAGAACATTAGTTCAAATACATTGGATAATAAGTTCCTGTTTACGGTTTTTGTTTTTTTCTTTCTTTATTATCAAGAGACAAAATCCAATAAAGAAGATTATCCAATTCAACAAAATTATTTACCTATACAAATAATGGAACTCTTATTAAATTTTATATGTTGCTTTGCATGTTTATCTTAAAACAATTTAGTTAAAATAAACATTTACACTTAACTAATTCTTTCATAATAATTGAATTCTCATATAATATGTAAACTCATTTATCTTACCTAATGAGTAATAACATTATTTTTAATTTAAAAAACAAATAATAAATTTTTAAATTAAATTTTTAATAAAACGTTAAGATTTAAGAATAAGAAATAACCATAATGACGATACATACGTACATCCATGAATAAAAATAATCATACACATAATATTATTTCCATAGCCAAAAATTAGGAAATAAAAGTTAAAAAGTTATTTTGCTTTTTTATTTATGTATGCATTTATAATACATATATGATAACACTATGTGAAGCAGTAATATTAAATGCTTGCTATATATTTTTTTTTATACAAAATGATAGCTTATTCAATTTCCAACTCAATTACAACATGTACATAAAGTACATGATAAGATAAAAATATGTATACATCATATGATATCGATTCTTATTTTTGTTGTTTTTTTAAATTCTTTCTTTTTAGTCTTACTTTTTTTTAAATACGATCTTATGGGGTCATATTAGAAATGATAAAAATGTCTCATATTATTTGTTTTAGATGATTTCTCTATGTTATATATTTACTTTATGGTAATACATATAGAGACGTATTATAAAACTTTTTTTACTTCTTTCTTTTTATTTTGAAGAGCTTGAATTTTAATGTTTCTAATTTTATGTATACTCTGCACTTCTAGTTTATTCATTATCTTTGATCGAATTTAAAAAAAATAATAAAGTATTATTTGGCATTTGAATGAGAAGTAAAACCTTTTCTCGAATAAGGCCTTATTTCTCATTGGAATTGTAATATAAAGCCTTAAAGTATATACATATATGTATAAATATGTAGATAACTTCCACTACTTAGGCTGCATTATAAATAACAGCGGAAACATAAACGCCAATATTGAAAACAGGAGTAAGAAGGCCAGGGCAATGTTCGCTCATTTACAGTGGAGATGTATAGATGTATGTATCTATACATACATCTATACATCTCCACTGTAGTGGAGATGTATAGGGTGCACACTTAGAAAGCCGCAAGAATGCATAGCAAGGAAAGTACTAGATTGGAACCCACTATGAACCCGAAGACGAGGTCTCCCCAGTAACACCTGGAGGCGAGCGATATTAGAGGAACTAACCTCACCTGGAAAGACATGGGACGAAGCAAAAATAACTGCTCCGAATAGAGTCAGATGTAGATGCCTAGTGATATGCTATGCTCCTAAGTGGGAAATAAGGAAAAAAAAATATATATATATATATATATATATTTATAAATGCATTATATAATATACATAATGTATAATGTACATGTTATACGCAAATACAATTGAAGATTAATGCTTATTTCTTATGAAATTTTAATTTTTTAATTGTAGACTTCATTAAAATTCATTATAACTCGGGAACTGTTAAAGCTAGGCAAATGGTTGAGGCACTTTGAAAAGATCGAAAAAAAGTACAAAAAATGGGTAACACGCAATTTTTTATTGTAATTAAACATAAAGCAAAAAATACATGTGAAATATCTTCCTTTTATGTGACCCTTCGAAAAGAGTATTATCCGGTCTTTCTTTTGCGGTCATAAAATATTTAATAACCTCTTAATTTAGAACATATTTGTATATATTGCTTATATGATATATTGTATTGAAATTTTCAAAGTACCATAATTTATTTTATTTATTTATTTATTTAAGAGACCTTTAATAGCGTCATCGTCAACTAGACCTGGTCAGAAATTCATAAAATGACCTAAAATATGTGCAAAGCTAGAAATCAATCGGGAACGGGAGCTAAACAGAAGCAGCATTATTTTTATAATATTGAGGAATATGAAGTCATAATATATTTTGCGACAGTACACAATACATAATAATAAATTTTATAAAAATAATATATAGACTATAGAGATTAAACTTTTATGCTTTTGTTCCACATTGTAAACTAATACCTATCGAAAAAGTTTCTAAAAGGTCAACCGCGCGATAGGTTTGTAACTTTTAATTTCATTGCTGCTTTTATTTGGTAATAGGAGTCCCTAATCTCCGGACCATAGCGTGGACTTTTAAATCACAAAATCAGAATGAGTCAAAAAAAGAATTTTTTTTAATCTTTAATTCGCTTTTTTGTTTATTTTGTCTTAGACTTCAAAATCAAAAAATGGTGTTTTTTTCTGAAATTCTTGTTTTAAATGTTAGAGGAATGTTTTCACAATACAGTAATTTTTAAATGAAAAAATTGCCATATATTTAATGCTTTAAATATTGGGGTTAAGTTTGAATCTAGCTTACATGATCCGAAATTTATAACAATAATTATAACGCATAAATTCAAAATCTTATTAAAAAAATTGAAAATATTGAATGAAAGATACCAGTTTTTAATATAATTAACAACTAAATGTAAAAGGAAGTCAATGCAACCGACTTATTAATACCCTACACCTGAATAATTCGAATTATATTAAAAATCCATAAGTTTTTTTGGCAGCTGCTTGAACTTCTTCTCTTTTCTGTCTTATTCAACTCGAACTTCAGGAACATAAAAGAGGCATCCTCTTGGGATATGCTTGACACCTTTCTAAAAAATTTTTGGTTTCTATCTTTATTAATTTCGAAGATTGTTAGTCCTTGGGAGGTGTGTGTCAGGTACCCGAATAGCCACTCCAATTTATCGAATCCATCTCAGGAACATAAAGAAAACATGCCAGAACACCATTATACTAAATTTAAAGGTTCTACTTTTGTTGGTTTTGGAGATATGCTCGTTGCTCTTGTGCTCATCCTGAAGTATCCAAAATACGAACCCATGGTTCAATACTTTCAAATGTCAGTTTCCAATTTTACAGAAAAGGAAACATAACAGAACACCTTTGTACTAAAAATAAGAGTTCTATCTTTGTTGGTTGTGGAGATATACTCGTTTGCTCTGGGGCTCGTCCGGAAGCTTCCAAGATTTGAACCCATGGACCAAATCTTCACAAATTTCAGAAACATAAATCAAACATGAAGGAACACCATTCTGCCTAATTTAAAGGTTATATCTTTGTTGATTTTGGAGATAATCTCGTTTGCTCTGAGGCTCGTCCGGAAGCTTCCAAGATTTGAACCCATGGACCAAATGCTCTCAAATTTCAGAGACCTAAATCAAACATGAAAGAACATCATTCTGCCAAATTTAAAGGTTATATCTTTGTTGTTTTTGGAGATAGTCTCGTATGCTCTGGGGCTCGTTCGGAAGCTTCCAAAATCCAAACCTATGGACTATATCGTCTTAAATTTCAGAGACATAAATTAAACGGGAAGGAACATCATTGTACAAAATGTAAAGGTTCTATCTTTGTTGATTTTAGAGATAATCTCGTTTGCTTTGGGGCTCGTTCGGAAGCTTCCAAAATCCGAACTCATGGATCAAATCCTCTCAAATTTCAGAGACCTAAATCAAACATGAAAGAACATCATTCTGCCAAAAATAAAGGTTATATCTTTGTTGTTTTTGGAGATAATCTCGTATGCTCTGGGGCTCGTTCGGAAGCTTCCAAAATCCAACCCTATGGACTATATCGTCTTAAATTTCAGAGACATAAATCAAACGGGAAGGAACATCATTGTACAAAATTTAAAGGTTCAATCTTTGTTGATTTTGGAGATAACCTCGTTTGCTCTGCGGCTCGTTCGGAATCTTCCAATATACGAATCCATGGTTCAAATTCTTTCAAATGGCAGTTTCCAATTTTATAGAAAAGGAAACATAACAGCACACTCTTGTACTAAAAATAAAGGTTCTATCTTTGTTAGTTGTTGAGATATACTTGTTTGCTGTGGGGCTCGTTCGGAAGCTTCCAATATCCGAACCCATAAACCAAATCCTCTCAAATTTCAGAGACTTAAATAAAACATAAAAGAACACCACTCTGCCAAATTTAAAGATTATATCTTAGTTGGTTTTGGAGATAATCTCATTTGCTCTGGTGCTCGTTCGGAAGCTTCCAAAATCCAAACCCATTGACCATATCCTCTTAAATTTCAGAGACATAAATCAAACAGGAAGGAACATCATTGTAAAAAATTTAAAGGTTCTATCTTTGTTGGTTTTGGAGATAATCTCGTTTGCTCCGGAATCATTCGGAAGCTTTCAGAATCCGAACCCATGGACCGATTTTGTCCAAATTTGAACTTAGCCTTCCTTTCGTGATTAGTAACCTACTATATAAATTTCATCAAGATAGCTTTATTTGTTTTTGAGTTATCGTGCGAACGGACGGACATCGTTAAATCGACTCAGGAGGTGATCTTGATTCAGAATATATATACATGTCCATATCTAACTCGCTTCCTTTTAGTGGTTACAAACACCATACCAAAGTTAATATACCCTATACTTTAGGTGTAGGGTATAAAAAGAACAAAATAAAAACGAAATGTTGGAAATATAATTTAATGGTCCATGGGTTTGCATTTTGGAAGCTTCCGAACGAGCCCCAGAGCAAATGAGATTATCTCCAAAAACAAAAAAAAATATAACCTTTAAATTTGGCAGAATGGTGTTCTTTCATGTTTTATTTAGGTCTCTGAAATTTAAGAGGATTTGGTCCTTGGGTTCGGATTTTGGAAGCTTCCGAACGAGCCTCAGAGCAAATGATATTATCTCCAAAAGCAACAAAGATATAACCTTTAAATTGGGCAGAATGGTGTTCCTTCATGTTTGATTTATGTTTCTGAAATTTGTGAGGATTTGGTCCATGGGTTCAAATCTTGGAAGCTTTCGGACGATCCCCATAGTAAACGGTATATCTCCACAACCAACAAAGATAGAACTTTTATTTTTAGTACAAAGGTGTTCTGTTATGTTTTCTTCTCTGTAAAATTGGAAACTGACATTTGAAAGAATTTGAATCATGGGTTCGTATTTTGGAAACTTCCGGACGATCGCATGATCAACGAGCATATCTCCAAAACCAACAAAAGTAGAACCTTTCAAATTTAGTACAATGGTGTTCTGGCATATATTCTTTATGTTCCTGAGATGGATTCGATGAATTGGAGTGGCTATTCGGGTACCTTACACACACCTCCCAAGGGCTAACAATCTTCGAAATTAATAAAGATAGAAACTTAAAAGTTTTTACAAAAGTGTCAAGCATATCCCAAGAGGATGCCTCTTTTACGTTCCTGAAATTCGAGTTGAATAAGATAAAAAAGGGGAGAAGTTCAAGCTGCTGCCAAAAAAACTTGTGGATTTTAAATTTAATTGGAATTATTCAGGTGTAGGGTATTAATAAGTCGGTTCATCGACTTACTGTTACATTTACATGTTTTCTTTTTAAAATGAATTGTGAATTGTTTAAAATGAATTCGTATGAACTAAAACCGAAAATATAAAAAATTAACTGAAGCCAAAAACGTTTTAAAAGAATTTAATTTTTTTAAATTTTTGGGAAAACCAAATATTTGAAATATGTATGTAATAAAAATTATCAGGAGATATTTTTCAGAATTGGTTATAAAATCAGAACGAAATTATAAATTCAGAGAAAGGTTAGTTCGTTATAAAATCGGAATTATACGCTTTTTCCGGAATATACCTACTAGCAGAGTACTCGGCGTTGCCCGGAGTATTTTATCGGCTTTATGAAATAAAAATTATTCACTTTTGCTTTTTAGTTAATATGATTTAATTAATATAGTTAAGTTATTACTATGCATTTTCAGATGCTGGTAGGTAATATTCTATTTTTTATTACATTTAGTAAAATTAAATAAACAGAGCGAAAAATTAGAGACAATTCGTCTACAAAAACTCTTTAAAGGAATCAATAATGTACTGAGTACACAATTACGGCGAAGTGAGTTTTTACAATATATTCGTTAATACCGAAACATAAAATTGCATTTCAATTATAAAAGAACATAATGTAATACAGTTTTTTCGTAAGTAATGTCACTTCATGTTTTTCTGAATTATCCTTTTAAGCACATTTTGAAAAATTTGCTATTAGGTGCTATTAGATTTGCATTCGACTCAACCGTTTAGGCAGATCAGCGGAAAACCGAAAAAGCTTTAAATGGCTTTCGGGCCGCAATGGGTTAATGAACCGAAACGCGATATAGCCTATAACTCCAGGGTAGTAGAAATGTTCCTGCAAAATTTGGTTGCAATCGGACTAGTGGTTTTTACGTGAAAAGGGCACAAACAAACAAACAGAATTTCTTCCTTATTTATTATGTATATAAATATGTACATACATGTTCCTGATTTGGAACAATTTTAGACTTTCTTATAAAATCGAGATTATATCCATTTCGTGGAAAAAGTGTATAATCCTGATTTTGTAATTAAGTCTAAAATCTCTTCTATTTCATAACTTTGCATATATGTACATATAAATGTAAATATATATTCTGTAAAAGGTGCAGAATTCTGATTTTGTAATCAACTCTAAAATCTCTCAACATTATTTTTCTTCACATACGTATTTCAACAACTAAGCATTTAAAAGCAACTTTAAAATCTGTTCTAATTATTTTCTTTCATATTTTCAGTAGTCTGAGCCCTTTTCGATTTCTTAAATACAAAGTTGGAAATAAAACAGAAACAACAAGTATTACATATAGGAACATATATACAAAAGAAAGCACGTGGACGATATTTTTATGTATCAGATTTTATATAATTCAATATAATATAATATTTATAATATTATTATAATAATTAATATATCTAATATTAATGATTATTATCATAATTTATTTAATATTATATAAGTGAAATTTCATTATATAATGTTTAATATCTATTTGTAAAGTTTTTTAATTATTTTATTAATAATTTTAAAAAGTAAGAAAATTATATACTCAATTTTTCGTATTTATTTCGTACTTTTAGTTTTATAAAAAATTAAGATTTTTCATACAAAATTTTCAATTTCTTTAATAAAATTAAGGTTTTTTGCGTTATAATTGTTGTTATAATTTGCGAACGCGAAGGACCAAACTTTCTAAAGGACCAATATTTAAAGCTTGAAATAATACGCCAATTTTTGTCGTTAAAAAAACCGTTACGTGGAAAAGTTTTACTAACTCTAAAAAAAAAAACATTTTTTGATGTTGAAGTTACTCTATATCTAAGTCACTATATATCTAAGCTGTAAGTAAGATATATAAAATATATATCACCTAAAAGGTACTTTTATGAGACGGTTGTTTAATGGAATAGATATTTTGAATAGTTTAGTGGATTCATTGAGTTAAATTAATTGCAACAAAAAATATTCAAAGAAATAAATGGGGTCTTTTAGAGCATCATTTCCAAATGAATGCCGCTCCAAAATTATTTAGTTTTAGTATAGTTTTAGCTCTAAAAGTTACAAGACATCACGCGATTGACCTTTTTGGAACTTCAACCGAAATTTTTATTATCAGTTTTAATTATTTTGAAAATGACAAATAACATTTGAAACCCTAATGAAAAAAGGCTTCCATATGGAATAAGTTAAAGTTATAAAAATTAAAGTTCTATTTTTTTTTTTTAAATAATTAAGCTTTTTAAAAAAAATTGTTATTAAACTACCGGTTTGAACATATTATTTTGATTGCTTAGTATGGTTAATAAGTTCAGTTATAATGTTATCATAATTTTTGTTATATATATATGGTTTATAAGATAATGTGATATTTTATCTATTATACTGCATTTTTATACCCCTATGAACGCAGTTCAATCGTGTAATAAATTTGCTATTACATATAAATATTCTTTTCCAGGATCGAATTATGAACCGATTAAACTATGTGTGTAAGGGAGTTCTTTCGACACCGAACAAATAATATAGCTAAGATTCTAAAATATTTATAATTTAAAGTTTATGTAAATGCACTTTTCAAGCAAATACTATCAAAATAGAACAAGTTCGACCGACAGGTTCCAGAAGATGTAATACGACCCTTTTTTTCAAAAAAAAATGTTGACAAATTTGTCTTTAAGTTTATCTTTTTTATTTCTTTTATTTACAAAATGTTTACACCGTTTAAGATAGAGCAATGAAATTTTCTATAGGTCTCTTAAAAAAATTAATGTTGACAACAACTTTTTTATGTAGCCCGGCCGATTACGGAACTACAGCCACTCAAAACTGCAAAAAAGCCTTATTTTCAAATATATATAAATATATATATCTCTGACTCTGTTTTAAATTTTTTTAATTTAAAAACTTTCTAAGATATTGCTTTGCTCATATCGCCGTGATCCTTTCAGGTAGAGCCTTGGAATTTTAAGAGCAGAAAGATCTTTTAGAATTAGCGTAAGTAACATCGGAGTTGTTTTTTTTTGTATCTCATCCTCTTTAAGAGCTTTTAAGAATAAAATATTGACAATTAACTATTTTTAAACACCTATAGTTGTAACAATATGTTTAACATGCATTAATAGTTTTTTTAATTAAAAAGGGTTTTCTTAAAACTGCAAAAAGTTTCTTGATTTTTTACAATTTTTTTTAATATCAGTACTTAATTAAGTTAGATATCTTAAATTTTCTAAAATACAATTAAATTTTATAGAAGCGGTATTTATTTTATTTCATTTCATTGGTATAAATATTAACTTTTTTTGAGTTATGAGTTATACTCACTATAAAAATAACTTATTTGACAGTAATTACTCGAACCAAATTTAATAATTAGTTCAACCAAATTTTGCACAGATCGTTTATATAAAACTTAACTTGCTTTAATAAAGTTTAGATATCTATAGCTTACTTCTGCTCATCTGAATCGAGTTCAATTCTGAGCAGAATATATATACCATTCCATATCTCGCTCTCTTTAAGGTATCACAAATGTAATGGCAAATTTATTATTAACTATAAACTTGAACTATGTTCGAACAGGTATAATAATATCAGTTATAAGTATTCGACAGAAAAAAAAAAAAAAATACATATTTTTTTAAACTACAAGTCTCATTATTATGAGAGTTTTGTGAAAGATAAGAATATTTTCTTGTTTTGCTTTTCCCTATTATCACCTTCTAAATTAGCGTACTCGTTTAATATTTCACAATTTTTCAAAAATATAATTCAATATAAAATAATGAACTTACTATGTGATTGTTCTGATTGTCAGCAAGTCACTAAGTGTTTAATATCGTTTTTAAAAAATATTGACACAAAACTCAAACTACTCTAAATATCTCTTAAACTACCTACTTAAAATACATTAGCATAAAAAATGGTCTCAAAATTCTGTTGCAAATGATATGACAAACTGAGAGGTTTGATTATTAATTTAAGGTCAGTGTAATTTGAAAAAAATATCAATTTAGTTGCTTATTTTTAATGTTTTTGAAAAAATTGTTGTGTAACGGTA
This sequence comes from Poecilobothrus nobilitatus, assembly GCA_947095535.1. Classification (NCBI taxonomy): domain Eukaryota; kingdom Metazoa; phylum Arthropoda; class Insecta; order Diptera; family Dolichopodidae; genus Poecilobothrus; species Poecilobothrus nobilitatus. The sequence continues at coordinate 130,070,973 of OX352772.1, read as the reverse complement.
CATTTCAGTTTCATTATTTTTGTTTGTGGTTTTATGTCTTTAAACCGATTTTTTCAGGTTTGCAATGAATAGATTTTTACCAAAAAAAATTGAAAATCTCCATATAAATCTATAGAAATTTTAGTAAAGAATGGTAAAATGAAGGCAGTGTACAGAAAGAGGAATAATTCAAAGTGCAGCATCAAGGAATAGAAGTATTTTTAGCATTTTAAAAATATTTATAATATTAAGGTAAATTTTATTAACATTGAACTTAAAATTTTTTTTTAAACAAAACGATTCAATTTTATAATATACGAAAAAATCTGAAATCAACCGTTTTAACCAAAAATTATATCTTTTCATAGAACCACCTCAAACAAAATTAATAAACTGCTCATTTTGGAATCAATCTTAATTTTTATAGTAAAGTTTCTTGATTTTTCTATATTATCTTTAAAAATAAAATATTGTAACATTGTTTTAACTAACTGGCTGAATGATTGAAACTCTAATTTTGTAGCAAAGTTTTATAATCACAGCATTATTTCTTTTTTTTTTTATATTTTATCATTAAAAGTGCGACATTGTAACTTGTTTTAAGTTAAGCCAATTATTGAAACCAAAAGATGTTTACATCCACTCTACAGTTATTTATTTATTTATTATATTTATCTCAAATGAGTAATAAGCTCGTACAGAGTATACCTATAATGAATTTTTGTCACAAAATATTTAATATGTAAAAGTGCGATAATGAAAACTACAGAAAAAGAAAATGAAAACAAAAAAAGAAAGTTAATCAGTTAAAAATAAAAATAGTAATTAGTTATATAAGAAAAAAATAGACTTCAAATTATCTTATGTATATATATATATACACATAAACAGACATATATGTATATGTAGTATTCCTAGATCATACTTTACTGAGATACAGCTATCATTTTCCCAGTTCTTCAAATAAAATTTCTTGAGTTTATTTTTAAATATGTTTATGCTAAAATGTTGAGATTTTGAAGGTAGCGGTAGTCCATTGTAGTATTTGTAACCTATATTATATATTATATCTTGTCTATTGAATCTAATGTTTGAAGATACGAATCTAATCATTTGTGTTGATTTTGTGTTGTATGCGTGAAAATTATGATTCATAATCGGTTTGATATTTGTATTTATGTTACGGGTTAATATCAGGTGTATTTGCAGTACAAGTTTATATTTTATAAGTTCTCTAATAGGTAGAATTCCGTGTTTTTTATATGTAATGTGCAGTAACAATATGAAACATACTATAGTATAATATATGTATATAATTATATAGAGACATATATAATAGTATAGCATTTTCAGTTCTGTTAGTATCCTAGTAACAATTAGCTTGAACTATTTCACCTAAGTATTTGTATACACTGACTTTTCAATTTGACATGCATTATACCTTATATTTATTTTATCATATTATGTCTTTGCCTTAAAAAACAGGCATCTGGTTTTATTTATATTTATTGTCAGTTTGTGCATATTTATCCAAATGGTTACTTTTCTCATATCTGCATTTATAACCAAGATCATCCGCATACATGAATGCTTTACCATAGATGTTGAGTTTTAGTAAGCTATTTATGTAGCATAAGAAAAATGTAGGCCCAGCGAGTTCCCTTGTATTATTCCAAATTTGGTACCATGTAGTAGACTCTCACTTTCTGTATATTGAGTTCTTCCGGAAAAATAGCTTTTAAACCAGTCGAGTTCTCCTCCATTAATACCAAGTTCGTGAAGTTTTCTAATTGCTATATTTCTGTCCACCCAATCAAAAGCTTTGCATACATCAAAAAACATGACAGCTACATTTTTCTTTTTTTCAATTCCTACTTGTATATCAGATATCAGGTCAATCAATGCTCCTTGCGTACTGGAGTTTCTTCTAAAACCGTACTGCTTACTACTGATAAGGTTTTCGCTTTGTAAATATTCAGCAATTTGGTTATTCACGGATGTTTCAATTAATTTACTAAATGCAGTGAAAAATGATATTGGCCTATAGTTGTTAATATTTTTTGGTACTACCTTATTTATTTTCATTGATTTTGGCACTTTCCTTTAATTTAAAGAAGCACTAATCAGCTTCATAATATTGTCCACCAATTCCAAAGTACAGTACTTTATTGTTCGCATAAAGAGTCCATCAATTCCAGCCGAGGTTTTTTTTTGGAAAACTGTTTATTAGTTTCAACGTATTGTGTTTACCGATTAGATTGAATTTAAATGTGCTATTCGTTTGAATAGTTGGAAAATATAGCTGGCTGTAATTGTAAATTTTTGCCAATATAGCTGGCTGTAATGTAAAATGTTTCCATTTTTTCAGCTACACGTAAACAGTGTCGATTAAACTCTTCTATTCTTTGAAGCTTTTAATCTGGTGATGTATTCTTTAACAAGTCGCATGTTTAAGTATTTCTGCCGTTAAGCATTTCCTTCACATAAAGCCATATTTTTCGTAAATTGCCTCCAGCTTTTTATAGAATCATATATTTCCTTTATATTTCTTTTTAATGACATCAATCTGTTAGACCAGTATTTGTATTTTGGTTTAAAATATACTTCATCTCTGTTTTGCACAGTTTTTTTGAACCAATATTTTCTCTTATTAATTCTGTACACTTTCTGTCAATCCAAGATACACTGTATTTATTACTACTAAAACTATTTATCATAACGTTAGCACTATCAATTATGTTTTTGACATTTGTTGTTAATTATTTTGCGATATTATCCATACTTCTTTCATATGTACTGTAGTTTTTTAATTCATTGTTGGCGGTAAACAGATCATTAGCTGGTTGTTTACACTTTTTTGTCGATCAAGTTTAATATTGTTGAATTCAGTAAATATTGCTAGATGGTCTGAGATATCCGTATATAAAAATTAATATTTACATTTACATTTAGATCGTTGGTCAAAATGTGATCTATACAAGTATTTGAGACGGGCTTGGTGATTTCTTTTTGGCAGAAAAAGTATGCGTTTGTGTTTACAATTACCTTATAATTCTGGATACTGTTGTCGGTTGTATTATTTACATTAAAATCACCAATAATTATACTTCTATTGCCTTTTAGATTATTCAAGTGATTCTCCAACATTTTAAAGAAATTGCTCGTGAGAACAGTGGGAATTGTCAGGTGGCCTATAGATAGCAGTGATGTCTTTCTTGTTAAAACAATTATAATACTAATGAGACTATTGTATTCATCACATAAAATATTTTAGATTGTTGATGTGATAGTTTTATGTACAAAATTTCCAGCACCGCCTCCACTTCTGGCTTCCTTACAAAACTTTTTTCTACTTACATGTTTTTTATATCTTTGGACTCTAAGTTTGCACCAGTTTTTTCAGCAATTGTTTTTACAACTGAATGGAGATGATCTATTGAGTCAATTGTTGTTATACCACTAATTTCTACTTGCTTATTAAGATTGTTCTGTTTAAGTTATTCTAATTCAACTTTATGGCTTCATCTTGCAGCATCCTGTTTTTATTACTTAGCTTTATGTTTTCATCTGTAAAACTGTTAATATAATCTTTTAGTTATCTAACCTCATTCTGTAGTTTCTGAAAGTCTATATTCTGAAGTTTTTGGTTAGTCAGAATTGCTTCAAGGTTGTTATTTAACGATTTAGCTTCACCTGCTGCTTCACCAGCACCAGCTCACCAGCCGTTATTTCACCAGCTTCACCAGCCGTTACAGGTACGCTCAATGACTTTCTTTGAGTGTGTCTGCTTTTACAATGTTGACAAAACCAAATTTTGTCAGCATTCTTGAAGTATTCATAAGCGTCTTCTTTATCCAATTTCGAACATACATAGCAGAACCATTTTCGGCATTTTTCACCACATAATAGTTCCGGGTATGTTTTATAATTAATATTTTATCACACTGAATATAAATTGCACTTTTATTTACCATTTTGACAGTTCCAATTTCGAAATTATTTTTTCAGTTAACCACAAAGCAATTTTTGTAGATCCAGAGGTGCCTCCAAATTATTGAAACTTGTTAAAATAATCAAGAACGGGTTTTGTGACCCGCTTCTTAATAATTATATGGACCCATTCTAAAAACTATAAACCTGCTCGGGTGGTATGTAGATGTAAATACTATTGTTTGGAATCAATGAACCCTTTACGGCTTACTAATATTCAAAAATAATTTTTTATATAAATTTTTATATAACATATTTTGCAATTTAAATTTACTGAATCAAAGACAAGTATTGAAAAATTCTTTAAAAAAAACGTAGACACAGCTTTATTTCAACTTTATTCTATCTCCTTTTTATATAAGCATTGCTATTTATAATGATGTTTGATTTGGATTTACAGGAAATAGATTGGGTTTAGAAGAAAATATTAAATAACATTTGCAGTTAGACAGAAATATGTTTTTAAAAGGTAAAAGAATTCAATTTATTTCTTGAATTTAAAATCATCTCTTCGACATGTTTTTAAAGTAATAATCACATAGTGGAGGTTTGACACATCATTTAAAGAACATCAAGAGTCAAATCTTTTATATATTATATACTCTTTGCGCTTCAAGAGACCTTTAGAGTAATTTGAACTTTGTTAATTATTTTTAATAAATTTTGTTTTCGCAAAATTAGAATGACTTTTTATAACTACCATGACTTTTCACAACTACGCATCTATTACCTAACAAGTATAGTATAATTTCAAAGTTGGTTCAGTAGAATATTGTTTATACCTCGAATTAGACTTTTAATAATTATATTTATTTATGTCACAAAATAAAATGACTTCAAAATAAAATTCAATTTAATGTTTAATGTTTGATTTTTCCAACTTAAAGTGCTTCACCACCTTTTCGCTTAATTAATCTAACACATAAAATACAAATAATATAATACTCGTATGCTAATTATTTGAATTATACTTTATCATATTATGAGGAACGGGTACATTTTTATTAATTTTAGCTTTTTTTAGTTTATTCCTCTGACACATAAATGTGATAGTTGTGGTTGTAAATGTCGTAAGAGGCAATTATTCTTACAAGGTACGTGTCATAACCCACGATATCTTGATTAAATTACAGCTTTTTTTTACGCTCTCCCCGACTACGCCTCCGAACACTCTTTTTATTAAAGAGTTTAACAAGGAAGTTGATAATAAATGAAAAGTACGAAAATTAAATATATAAATTGATTACATATTTTGCTTCAATAAATTAGAATGTAAAGCAAATTAAAAAGGTAGCTATGTATTTAAAAGAAAAATTAAAAATATTTTTTGAAAAAAAAATTTTTTAAAAGTATGTATTAATGTTAGATCAATGATCAATCAATTATATCCTATTATACTTTTACATAAAAAAAAAATTTTTTTGTCAGATTTCTTATGACTGATATCTTCCAGTTTTAAAATTATTGTTTTAAAATTATGATTTGTGACTTTTTACTTTTGTCTATGAGTTTGCTCTTTCAGAAAATCTTTAAGTTAATATTGAATAATTCGTTTTTTTTAATTATGTATATAATTATTTTATTATATTATATAACAAACATTTGTTCTTCTTAATATTATTAACGAAAATATTTCAATTTATATTTGACATACATGTATTATTAGATTGAAATATCTAAACTAATTTATAAAAAGGTTGCTCTTTGTATGACAGATATGCAATTTAAAATCAATAAAACTATTTTAACCTAGAAATTTTGTTTCAGGAAATAGAAAACTAAAACTTAAAATAATAGTTTTTGAAATAATGAATTAATTTTTATCTACGAAGTTTTTCTAGAAATATTGTTGTACGCAGAGCAATAAGTCTATGAATTATATAGAGATAAGAATTATATCACTGTTCTCAAAATAACAAACAACTACATTATACCTTCAATATAATAGTAGGCGTTCATAATCGTAACACAAAATACAAAACCAATTATTAATTAATCATATGCCAAACAAACATCCGAAAAATATTTGTATATGTTTTTTTTTCCTTGCCACTCCGATAAGAAGCATAGAGTATTTGCTAAACATTTATTATTCATTTTTGACTAAGCTTCAGTTTCTCGAATCATTAATTTCACTAACCTGTTTAAGACTTAAATATACGCCATTTATCTTATATAAGAACTCCTGCTAGAGTTCCCCGCGTTGCTGGGGTATACTAATTTTTGTTTTTGCATTAATGTCATTTAATATCAATTAATATCATCCTGAGTCTATTAGTTCACTCTGTCCGTCTGTTTACAAAACTTCTACACCGTTAGAGATACAGAAAAAAAAAATTAGCCATGAGTAGGTATCAAGAAAAAATTAATATTGCTTTTTTAATTGTATGGGGTTACGACGTTACAGGTCCTCAAAATTACAAAAAAGCCCTATTTTCAAATGTATATCTCTCAGGCTCTGTGTAGTAGTTTTGCAATCTAAAAACGCTAGAAGACCGAAAATTTGCCTACCTCTCTAAAACAATATCAAAATTATGCAATGTTTTGTAACTTATTATTTAAATTTACCGTTATGGGAAAACCAAATTTTGCATGATATTTCTTTTTACAAATCTCCGGCAGGATTTTAGATAGTTACTTGAAATTTTCAGTCAAGAAAGAACTTTTAGAATTAGTATAAGTTTTCTCAGAAATGTTTTTTGTGCCGCCCCTTGTTTAAGAGATATTAGGGCTCAAAAATTGAAAACTGGATATTTTTGTACAACTTTTTCTTCGGCAAAACATAAAGATGAAAACTTCAGTAATATAATATTTTTACGTGTGTTTACAGTTTTCTTAGGTATATAGAGTACCGGACTTACAGCCACCCAAAATAGCAAAAAAAGTTCTATTTCCAGATTTGTTTTTATTATATGAAATTTTCAAATTTTCGTTCAAGTCACAATTCTAAATAGGTTTTATTATCTTTTCGAAATGTGCGCTTTTAAAAACCGTTGATTTACATTCTGCCTTGTTCCATTTTCATTTCACAATTTTTTGAATTTTTTATAACATCGACAAGACACTGTTTGACCCATTTTTAATTGTTTATTGTTGACCATATTATTTAGTTACTTATCTCATCATTTTTTCTATTGAATTTAAAAATTATTCATTAGCTTTTTCACTTTTATTTTTCAAGACTTCTGGGTATTTGGCCATCTTATCTAACTTCTGCTGTTGGTTGGTTTTTGTTTCGTCTAATCACCTCATATAATTGGCTTCAATAGCTTTTAATAACTCAATCACTTCCTTTTCATTATTTTTTATAGCAGTTTCAAACTCTTCTTTTCTTTCAAGTACTCATTGTTTTTCGATACCGCAGTTTCCATATTCTGTAAAACTAAATCAACATTTTGTATGTATTAAATACAGTTTTGACAAATAAATTTTATTTTTTTATTTACAAATAACAAATTTATTGTCGTTGATCTATACTCTGAACATCTGAAAGCCTCGTGATAAATTTTTTTGCAAATCAAGAACATGCTATACCAGTTTCTCCCTTTATTTTAAATTCGAACTTTTCGAATGACGCCATTTCCAATTTTATTTAAAATAAAATTGAAAAAAAAAGTAAATAAAAAAACGTTGACTCTGATTTTATTATTTTTAATTAAAAATTAAAGAAAAGAAAAGTATATTTGCTATTTTATAATTATAATTTTCCGATTAACAAATACACGTCTATTCCGGACAAAGTCGCGATAACCAAAAAACTTTATTAAAATAAAATTTATAAATAATAAAAATTGTTGAGCATGAGGTGATGATTAATAGAAAAAAATTTAAATAAATAAAAATATGACGGTTCTGTAAAGAACTTATTTATTTGATATACATATATACATTTGATATACATTAATACAATACATAAACTCAATAATAATACAATATACCAGTATTATTAACTCAATAATAATACAATATACCAGTATTATTAACTCAATAATAATACAATATACCAGTATTATTATTGAGTATTATGTATTGTATTAAGGTATTCATATATAATTATTGCGTCATATTGTTTATGTAATTTGTATGGTACATACTAATAGTGTACAGTAGATATAAATATAGCTGCGTATTAGGTTGTACGTATTTTGTGTACTTGTAAGAAACAATTAAATGAAATATTTCAGCAAGCCAATAGCTCTTGGTAAAGTTAATTGCCAGCTTTCCTTGTTTGTTTCATGTAAGGCAAACCTGTTTTGATAGTATTCGCAAAGTAAATTGCAAAAACGAAAAGAAGAAGATTAATGCAAAATTAATTGCACTTTTAGATTTCAAGAGAGAGGAACAAGTTGTATTGCTTTCTTTAGAGCTTGAAATAACTCTGATTTTAATTTAAAAATCTTAGCCTATTTATACAAACATTTAAATTCCAAAATTATATACAAAATATCAAAGTTAATAAATTATATTAATTTATTGCAAAATTCTACAAATTCTTGTCTGTCTGGGACAAATTTTGTAATATATATTGATCTAATTCTAATTTCCAAAAAGTAAATGTAACAGTAAGTCGATGCAACCGACTTATTAATACCCTACACCTGAATAATTCGAATTAAATTAAAAATCCATAAGTCTTTTTGGCAGCTGCTTGAACTTCTTCCCTTTTCTGTCTTATTCAACTCGAATTTCAGGTACGTAAAAGAGGCATCCTCTTGGGATATGCTTGACACCTTTGTAAAAAATTTTAAGTTTCTATCTTTATTAATTTTGAAGATTATAGATTATAATTGCCACTCCAATTCATCGAAGGTTCTACTTTTGTTGGTTTTGGAGATATGCTCGTTGCTCTTGTGCTCGTCCGGAAGTTTCCAAAATACGAATCCATGGTTCAAATTCCTTCAAATGTCAGTTTCCAATTTTACAGAAAAGGAAACATAACAGAACACCTTTGTACTAAAAATAAAAGTTCTATCTTTGTTGGTTGTGGAGATATACTCGTTTGCTCTGGGGCTCGTCTGGAAGCTTCCAAGATTTGAACCCATGGACCAAATCGTCACAAATTTCAGAAACATAAATCAAACATGAAAGAACACCATTCTGCCTAATTTAAAGGTTATATCTTTGTTGATTTTGGAGATAATGTCATATGCTCTGAGACTCGTTCGGAAGCTTCCAAAATCCGAACCCAAGGACCAAATCCTCTCAAATTTCAGAAACCTAAATCCAACATGAAAGAACACCATTCTGCCGAATTTAAAGGTTATATCTTTGTTGTTTTTGGAGATAATCTCATTTGCTCTGGGGTTCGTTCGGAAGCTTCCAAAATCCAAACCCATGGACCATTTCCTCTTAAATTTCAGAGACATAAATCAAACGGGAAGGAACATCATTGTAAAAAATTTAAAGGTTCTATCTTTGTTGGTTTTGGAGATAATCTCGTTTGCTCTGGGGCTCGTTCGGGAGCTTCCAAAATACGAATCCATGGTTCAAATTCTTTCAAATGTCAGTTTCCAATTTTATAGAAAAGGAACCATTACAGCACACTCTTATACTAAAAATAAAGGTTCTATCTTTGTTGGTTGTGGAGATATACTCGTTTGCTCTGGGGCTCGTTCGGAAGCTTCCAAGATAAGAACCCATGAACCAAATCCTCTCAAATTTCCGAGACTTAAATAAAACATGAAAGAACACCATTCTGCCAAATTTAAAGGTTATATCTTAGTTGGCTTTGGAGATAATCTTATTTGCTCTGGTGCTCGTTCGGAAGCTTCCAAAATCCAAACCCATAAACCAAATCTTCTTAAATTTCAGAGACATAAATCGAACGGGAAGGAACATCATTGTACAAAATTTAAAGGTTCTATCTTAGTTGATTTTGGAGATAATCTCGTTTGCTTTGGAATCATTCGGAAGCTTCCAGAATCCGAACCCATTGACCGATTTGGTCCAGATTCGAACTTAACCTTCCTTTCGTAATGAGTAACCTACTATATAAATTTCATCAAGATAGTTTTATTAGTTTTTGAGTTATCGTGCGAACCGACGGACGGACATCGTTAAATCGACTCAGGAGGTGATCCTGATTCAGAATATATATACATGTTCATATCTAACTCGCTTCTTTTTGGTGGTTACAAACACCATACCAAAGTTAATATACCCTATACTTTAGGTGTATGGTATAATAATCATAACCAAAATATTAATGTCAAAAATATTTACTAAAAGATAATTTCATATGATTGCATACACAATGTATAAATATAAAAATAGTGTAATCGGATCCACTCTTATTTTAAAGAATATTTCTTTTTTTTTTCTAACAACAATGTACTGTATAATATGAATAGTGAACCAGATGTTTGTACTCTAAAGGTGTAACCACACAAAATGTTTAGGTGAGCTAATTATTATTATTATTTTATTTACTTTAAATATTTGAAAATGTAATTAAGTTACTTTATAAGATATACAAGATATACTACATCCTTCCCCCAAAGAAAAAAATTATATTAGTTTACATTTCTTAAAATTTAAACTAATTTATTTTAAATTTACTAACCAAACAAAATATTTATTTTAATTTTAAATTTTATATTCAAAAAAATTTCTTTTTTTTTTTTATATATATGTAATTTTTCTAAATATCTATAATTTTTATTTATATTCTTTCCTATCTTTAATAAATTATTGTTATGTAATTCTACTTCTTTATTATTTATAATTACTGTACTATTGTCCTTTAAAAGGGAAATTTAATTTTTTTTTATTTCCTATTTTTATATATACATAATCATTTATTACGAAATTTGATTTGTTTACATTATTTTGCTTTAATTTATTATTCTGTTTTTCATCGATTAAACAATTTCTTGCCTTTTCATTGGCATATTTTTTTAATTTTAGTTCATTTAAATAATCATCTAGGTTTTAAATACAATTTTTATTCTTTAACATTTCACGTGAAAGAGTACTTATTTTTCCGTAAACCAATTCGAAAGGTGAGTAATGTGTAGTACTATATGGTGTTGAGTTGTAAAAGTAAGTATAGTAAGGTAAGTATTCGTCCCAAGTGTGTTGTCCTTCTAAACTCATTAAATAGTCATTGAATACTCTGTGATTCCTTTCAATAGAACCTAATGTTTCATGATGATAAGGTGTAGATGTTATTTTTTCAATGTTCAAAAATTTGAAAATGTTTTTTAATAGTTCATTTGTAAATTATGTGCCTTTATCAGTTTCTAATTTCTTGAAACATCCGTATTACAGTATAAATTTCTCTACTATTGTTTTTGCGAGTGTTGTTGCATCTTTAGTTTCTATTGGATAAGCTTCGACATATTTCGTTAATTCACATTGTAAAATAAGAATATATCTATAGTTATTTGATGGTTTTAATTGACCAACTGTATCTATTGTTATTGTTTCAAATGATGTTGTGGATGTGTCTGTAATTACGTAATTCTCTTTGGTATATTTAGTTATTTTTATTTTGTTACAAATTTCGCAATTATTTATATATTTTTTAACCATTTAATTAATATTTTTCCATACATATTTTTGTTTTAATTTACTTGTACATTTATTTATTCCACAATGTCCATCATATGTTGAATCATGATTCTCTTTAATTAATTTTTTCATTTCTTGTAAATCTTTTATTTCTTATGGAGGTTCGTTAAATATTATCTTCAAATTATTATCTTTATTGTCATTGTGCAGTTCATTAAATAAAGTTTTAAATTCTTGGATATCCATATCTTCAAATATTTTATCATTATTTGCCAAGGCTAATTCTTTGATATGTAACTTGCTTGTTTTGAATAATAGCTTCCTCAGAACCAATTTTATCTCTGGTAAAGATTTTTCGCTATATTCAGTAATGTGCTGCTATAATTTTATTTAAATCATTTATATCAAAAATTTCTTTTCTATAATTTATTTTATTTTCATATCTGGTCATTTCATTTAATTATTCTTAAATTTCAATTTCTTTATAAACCTTATAATATCTGCTATTGATGTTGCGTTCCAAATATGAAGGTGATGAATCTTCATATTTGTTTGTAAGCCTTCGGTGGAGCACTTATTTTCATTATTTTTATTATTTTTATTTCTTTCTTTTCCTTTTTATTTTTCATATTTCTTGTAATTACGTTTATGTCATTTTTCGGTATCATTTCTTTTAATCTAGTAGAGTCAACTTGTATTCTCGATAAAGCATCGGCATTAGTATTCATCTTGCCTTGTTTAAATATTATTTCAAAATCGTAATCTATCAAATCAACACGTATCCTTGTTAGTTTGGATGAAGGGTTATTATGCGTAAATAAGCTCACTAATGGTCTATGGTCAGTATAGACTATGATTTTTTACCAAAAATATATGGCCTAAAGTAGTTTATTCCCCAGTGTATTGACAAAAGTTCTTTTTCAATTGTTGGCTTATTCAGTTCATGCTTATTCAAAGATTTACTATCATAAGCTATCGGTTTATCATTTCCTATTGTGCCTTGTGATAACACTGCTCCAAGCGTATAGTTTGATGCATCTGTTGTTAGTATAAAAGGTTCAGCAAAATTTGGATAACTTAGTATTGGTGGTTCAATAAACTTTTTTTTTAATTTTTCAAAAGCATTATTGCATTTTTCACTCCAACCAAATATTTGTTTTTTCTTTAGAAGCTGATTCAATGGTCTGGCTATCTTTGCAAAATCTTTGATGAAACTTCTATAATATTTGCAGAATGCTACGAATCTTTTTACTTCATCAGCATCTTTGGGTGTTGAATAATTTTTTATAGTTTAATATTTGTCAGGATCTATTTTTATACGTTCAGAAGTTATAAGGTGTCCTAAATATACGACTTCTGATTTTAAAAAATTACATTTCGATGGATTAAGTTTTAAGTTTTATTCTTCTAAACGTTCAAATAATTTGATTAATTTTTTATTATGATCTATTAGATTTGATTCAAATACTATAATATCATCTACATATAGAAATATTGCTTCTTGTAAATCGCTTAAAGCTACAGATAACATACGTTTAAAACTGTTGGTTGAAATTTTTAATCCAAAAACTAATCTTTTAAATTGGTAATGTCCTTTATTTATAGAAAATTCCGTCATTTGCTTTGTTTTCGGATGTAACGGAATTTGATGAAATGCGCTTGTCATATCCAACGTTGAAAAATATTTAGATTTTCCTAGTTTGTCTAACACGTCATCTAACCGTGTTAATGGAAACTTGTCATCTACGATTTTTTGTTTAAGGATCTAAAATCCACGACTAATTTCCATTTCTGTTCTTCATCTTTAGTTTTCTTGGGAACAATCAGTAATGGTGAGTTGTACGAACTTGTAGAATACTCAATTATGTTATCTTCCTTTAATTTTGTGATTTGTTTTTCAATTTCTTCTAGCTGGACATTTGGTGACCTCTAATTTTTAATGTATACTGGTGGCTTGTCTATTGTTGAAATCCGTTGTTAATTAATATCCGCTATTCTTGAAAATTATTAATTGTTAGTGTTTCATTTTCCAAATGAAATATATTTTGAAATTTTTCACAAATGTCTAAGATTGATGTTTTTGCTTTTGTGTCAAATTTATCTATATTTATTTCTTTTTTAAGTTTTTCAAACCTTGTTTTTGAGAAATTTTTGTTCTTGAATGATAGTATCTGATAATTTTTTAGAGGTTGAACTTCAATTTCTGTTATTTTTATATTTACAGGTGTGTCCCTAGTATTTAACACCTTTGCATGTTTTAATCAATTTTCTGGAATTATTGTATTTGCTATGAATACACCTTTTATCATTTCTTTGCTTAATATTATGCTATCTTCTTTAAATCTAAATCTATTTTTACTATAGCTTTTGTTCGAGGTTGTACAGTGATATGTGATATAGTTTTAGTGCTTACACTCACTGGCAATATTATATCTTCTTCTAGTTGAGGTATTACTAATGTACATGTTTCATAATCTATTTTGCATCTATTGTTAAATAGAAAATTTCTGCCTAAAATACCATTTACTGTTATATTTATTTCTTCTTCAATCAGATGGAATTTATCATTGATTAATTGTTCTTCAATTAATAGTTTCAAATTTATTACACCCTTTGTAAAAATATTTCTATCTGTTATGCCATTTATTTGGTACATTTCATTTTCTAATGTTTACTGGTTTAATACGTTACTTTTAATTATAGATATATCTGCTCCTGTATCAATTAATAGAATCAGATGTTATTTTTCGTTTTTTATTCTTACTTTTATAATATTGTTGCAGCTTTTATCATTGCTTACGCTGCTTATTGTCTTCTGTTCAATTGATTTTGTGTATTTTTCTGCATGTTGTTTACATGCCCCGGGTTTCTTCGGCCGGGGCCGCTGTAGTTTCCCTGCTTATTAGTGTTATTATTGTAGTTTCCCTGGTTATTTCGTAGTTGACCATATTGGAACCTATCCTTATTATTATTATAATTCCTATTATTATACCCTACACCTAAAGTATAGGGTATATTAACTTTGGTATGGTGTTTGTAACCACCAAAAGGAAGCGAGTTAGATATGGACATGTATATATATTCTGAATCAGGATCACCTCCTGAGTCGATTTAACGATGTCCGTCCGTTCGCACGATAACTCAAAAACTAATAAAGCTATCTTGATGAAATTTATATAGTAGGTTACTAATTACGAAAGGAAAGCTAAGTTCGAATCCGCACAAAATCGGTCCTTGGGTTCGGATTCTGGAACCTTCCGAATGATTCCGGAGCAAACGAGATTATCTCCAAAATCAACAAAGATAGAACCTTTAAATTTTGTACAATGATGTTCCTTCCCGTTCGATTTATGTCTCTGAAATTTAAGACGATTCGGTCCATGGGTTTGGATTTACGAAGCTTCCGAACGACCACCAGAGCAAATGAGATTATCTCCAAAACCAATAAAGATATAACCTTCAAATTTGACAGATTGGTGTTCTTTCATGTTTTATTTAAGTCTCTAAAATTTGAGAGGATTTGATCCATAGGTTCGGATTTTGGAAGCTTCCGAACGAGCCCTAGAGCAAACGAGATTATCTCCAAAATCAACAAAGATAGAGCCTTTAAATTTTGTACAATGATGTTCCTTCCCGTTCGATTTATTTCTCTGAAATTTAAGAGGATTTGGTCTATGGGTTTGAATTTTGGAAGCTTCCGAACGAGCATCAGAGCAAATGAGATTATCTCCAAAACCAACTAAGATATAACCTTTAAATTTGGCATAGTGGTTTTCTTTCATGTTTTATTTAAGTCTCTGAAATTTGAGAGGGTTTGGTTCATTGGTTCGGATCTCGGAAGCTTCTGAACGAGCCCCAGAGCAAACCAGTATATCTCCACAACCAACAAAGATAGAACCTTTAGTTTTAGTACAAGAGTGTGCTGTTATGTTTCCTTTTCTATAAAATTGGAAACTGACATTTGAAAGAATTTGAACCATGGATTCGTATTTTGGAAGTTTCCGAACGAGCCCCAGAGCAAACGAGATTATCTCCAAAACCAAAAAAGATAGAACCTTTAAATTTGTTACAATGATATTCCTTTCCGTTTGATTTATGTCTCTGAAATTTAAAAGGATATGGTCCATGGGTTTGGATTTTGGAAGCTTCCGCACGAGCCCCAGAGCAAATGAAATTATCTCCAAAAACAACAAAGATATAACCTTTAATTTGGGCAGAATGGTGTTCTTTCATGTTTGATTTATGTTTCTGAAATTTGTGAGGATTTGGTCCATGGGTTCAAATCTTGGAAGCTTCCGGACGAGCCCCAGAGCAAACGAGTATATCTCCACAACCAACAAAGATAGAACTTTTATTTTTAGTACAAATGTGTTCTGTTATGTTTCCTTTTCTGTAAAATTGGAAACTGGCATTTGAAGGAATTTGAACCATGGGTTCGTATTTTGGAAACTTCCGGACGAGCACAAGAGCAACGAGCATATCTCCAAAACCAACAAAAGTAGAACCCTTAAATTTAGTACAATGGTGTTCTGGCATGTTTTCTTTATGTTCCTGAGATGGATTCGATGAATTTGAGTGGTAATTCGGGTACCTGACACATACCTCCCACGGATTAACAATCTTCGAAATTAATAAAGATAGAAACTTAAAATTTTTTACAAAGGTGTCAAACATATTCCAAGAGGATGCCTATTTATTTCTCTAAAAAAATTAAAACAAATATTAACGAAAAGTTTTAAATCAAATAAGAATACAGTTAAAATTCAAAAAAAATTAGCGTCATTAAATCAAGGTAACCAAGACATAAATATTTTTGCAACAAAGATAGAGACACTCTTTGCACAATTAAACGAATTGCAAATATCTGAACAAGAAGATGCGCATAGAGGTGGCATAATAAGACTAAACAACCAACTAGATCTAAATACACTCAAAAATGGCCTAAACGACGCATTTAGAGCAATAGTTTTACCTTCAAAGCCGAAAAGTTTGACAGAGGCTATACAACTGGAAGTAAAAGTGAAAATAACATTGCTCGTCCAAACAATGTAATGTATTTCAGAGCAAATAATAATTTTAAAGGTCAGTGTAACAAGCGAAATTATAACAGAAATTTTTACAACTTTAATAATCGTAACAATCAACAAAGCAACTATAATAACAAGTAAATGTAACAGTAAGTCGATGCAAATAATTCGAATTAAATTAAAAATCCATAAGTTTTTTTGGCAGCTACTTGAACTTCTTCCCTTTTCTGTCTTATTCAAATCGAATTTCAGGAACGTAAAAGAGGCAAACAAGTTGTATTGCTTTCTTTAGAGCTTGAAATAACTCTGATTTTATTTTAAAAATCTTAGCCTGTTTATAGAAAAATTTAAATTCCAAAATTACATACAAAATATCAAAGTGTTAATAAATTATATAAATTTATTGCTTTGTTCTACAGAATTTTATCTGGGATAAATTTTATAATACATATTGATCTAATTCTAATTTCCAATAATCATAACCATAATATTAATGTCAAAAATATTTACTAAAAGATAATTGCATATGATTGCATACACAATTTATTTCTTTTTTAAGTTTTTCAAACCTTGTTTTTTAGAAATTTTTGTTCTTGAATGATAGTATCTGATAATTTTTTAGAGGTTGAACTTCAATTTCTGTTATTTTTATATTTACAGGTGTGTCCCTAGTATTTAACACCTTTGCATGTTTTAATCAATTTTCTGGAATTATTGTATTTGCTATGAATACACCTTTTATCATTTCTTTGCTTAATATTATGCTATCTTCTTTAAATCTAAATCTATTTTTACTATAGCTTTTGTTCGAGGTTGTACAGTGATATGTGATATAGTTTTAGTGCTTACACTCACTGGCAATATTATATCTTCTTCTACTTGAGGTATTACTAATGTACATGTTTCATAATCAATTTTGCATCTATTGTTAAATAGAAAATCTCTGCTTAAAATACCATTTACTGTTATATTTATTTCTTCTTCAATCAGATGGAATTTATGATTGATTAATTGTTCTTCAATTAATAGTTTTAAATTTATTACACCCTTTGTAAAAATATTTCTATCTGTTATGCCATTTATTTGGTACATTTCATTTTCTAATGTTTACTGGTTTAATACGTTACTTTTAATTATAGATATATCTGCTCCTGTATCAATTAATAGAATCAGATGTTATTTTTCGTGTTTTATTCTTACTTTTATAATATTGTTGCAGCTTTTATCATTGCTTACGCTGCTTATTGTCTTCTGTTCAATTGATTTTGTGTATTTTTCTGCATGTTGTTTACATGCCCCGGGTTTCTTCGGCCGGGGCCGCTGTAGTTTCCCTGCTTATTAGTGTTATTATTGTAGTTTCCCTGGTTATTTCGTAGTTGACCATATTGGAACCTATCCTTATTATTATAATAATTCCTATTATTATACCCTACACCTAAAGTATAGGGTATATTAACTTTGGTATGGTGTTTGTAACCACCAAAAGGAAGCGAGTTAGATATGGACATGTATATAGTTATATCATCACACTCTTCTTCACCACAAATCATACAACAAGATTGCCCGCAAATAACGAAATTGCCCTTTCATTAAATTCTAAAATAAAATTTACGTTTTACTTTTCTTTTCAAATTCACTTTTCTTTTTACATTCAAATTAGCTTATCTTACAATTTTTATTATGTCACAATCAAATTTATTACCTAATTCTAAATAACCCAATTTTGAAAATAAAAATAACAAATTGTTCAATGCACTTATGCATTCAACAATTTATTTAACAACAACAAATTCATGAACTGAAATATGACACATTTTTTGTTTGCGTAGTACAAAATGTTCAATGCACTTATTCTTTGAACATTTTAATTAATAAAGAAGATACAAAACAATGACCCGAAATATGATACGGTTTTTTTGTACATTGCATTTAAGTTATGTTGTAACAATTTCATGCATTTGATATAACAGCAAGCCGATAAAGTAATAACCTTTACTAATTGTAATTTATCGATTTGCTGATAAGAAATTTTAGGAATAAGTTTTAGAATAATTTTAAGTTAACGACTGTAAGAAAAATAAATTATTATTATTAATTTGTGAAGAATAAAGAAAGTACTGAGATTAATTTGGGTTTTTTTTTTAATTATTAAATTTTAAAGTAAAATTTATAGCACACTTTTGTAGAATAAGTAAGTGGCGCAGTCGGTAGGATATCGTTTTTAAGACAATAGTGTTACGTTAATTTAAAAAAAAAAAAAAAAAAAAAATTTTTTAATAAAAAAGTTCTTTTGAAAAACATTATCAGCAAATAATAATCAAACAAAAACTTTATTTTAAGTTTGAAAAGTTAAACTAAATAAAAAGAATAATAATAAATAAATTAATAAAAAAATTTTTTAATAAAATTTTTTATAATAAAATAACGTTTATTCAAAATTGAAATCTAAAAAAAAAAACACAACTTTAAACAAATGTTTCAATAGCTAAAAACAGTTAAGATAAAAGCTAAGATTACAGTTCAGATAAAAATTAAATAACACCAATAACAAACTTAACAATAAATAGCAAACTTAATTAATAAAATAAATTAATTAAAAAGAAATTTTTTCTAATAAAATGGAATCTAATAACGGGATAATTTCTCCAACCGTGCTACAAGCAGCATTCAATAGTCAACAACAAACAGCACTAAACGGTCAACAACAAGTAGTGTCCAACAATCAGGAAACAACAACAACCACACCAGCAGAATTACATTTAACATTGGACCCACTGAGATATATAAGTGATCTTCCAGAATTTAGTGGAAAAGGTGAGGAATTATTTAAATTTCTAGAATTAGTAGAGTGTATCATACCTTTAGTTTTAAAATATAATTCTAGTAGTCAAACCATATTATTAAATAAAATTAAAGCTAAGTTAATCGGTAAAGCTAGGGAAATAACAGAAATTAATAATCATATTAATACTTGGTCTGAAATTAAAAATCTCTTAATAAATAATTTTGGTGAAAGAAAGTTGGCTTTTGAAATATTTGAAGAATTACAAAGTGTTACCTTTCGTTCTACTCCCGTCGACCTATATAATCAAATCAAAGTAATTCTTAGAAAATTAAACAATAAAATTAAAAACGAAGCTAATTCTTCATTATTAATTGAATCTAATATTTTAACCGCGTTGCGAATTTTCAAAGATAAACTTCCGGAACCAATACGTTCCATTTTATTTAGTAGGAACCCAACATCTCTAGAAAATGCAATGGATATTTTGTATAAAGGTAATTACGCCGAATACAATCCTTCCAAATATCAAAATAAAAATGATATTTTTAGTAAAAATGTCAACAGAAATAAAAATGGTGCTTATAAGAATAACAATTATAACAATAAAAGTAATAATAATTTTACAAACAACCATAGTAACAATAATCACAGTAACAATAACAATTTTAGGTCAGATTTCCAACCTCGTAATTCTAATAATAATAATTACACATATAATAGTCATAACCATCCTCGTAAAACCCAACAAAATTTTAATACGCGATTTTCCCAACAAAATTTTAACCATTTTAGAAACAACCAAAGAAACTACGAAACCATGGAAGTTGACCCAACTACCATAAATCGTAGAATTAATACTTTCGAAACACAAGATAACTATGAAAAATCAAATCGCGAAATTGAAAATTTTCACTCAATAGCCTCGGATCAAAACAGGAACTTCCTTATATAAAGATACAATCAAAAGGAAGACCTTTAAAATTTATTATAGATTCAGGTGCTACTATGAGCATAATAAATAGTGGTATTTGTAATCCAATTTACAAATCCAAAATTGAACCTATTAATATTAAAACATTACGCAATACGTTTGCATGTGATACGAAAACCATAATTGATCCTTTTCTCGAATTTGACTCTAAGGAAAAATTCGAATTCTTAGAAATAGACTTCCATGATAGATTTGACGGTTTAATAGGTAACAACATTCTCAAACCGTTACAATCTATAATTGACTATGAAAACAATTGTTTAAAAATAAACACTGGCAATATTATTCCTCTCTATTTTAATGAAAAAGACGAAAAAGAATATAATATCCCAGTACCAATGAAAGAGTTAAAAATTTTTCAAAATGAAATTTTCGTAGGTGAAAACAATATTAGATGTGGTCATTTAGATCACACAATTAAAAGTGAACTTTTAAAAATTTTAAAAAAGTTCAATAAAGCCTTTTTTTATGAAGGTGATGATTTAACTTTCACCCACGAAATCAAACACGCAATTAATACCACTAACGAAAAACCAATCTACACTAAGATTTATAGGTATCCCGAAGTACATAAAAAGGAAGTCGACAAACAAATCGACGAAATGCTAAACCAGGGAATAATAAGACACAGCGATTCACCCTATTCGGCTCCTTTATGGGTTGTCCCAAAAAAGATCGATGCATCAAAGTAACAAAAATGGCGTATTGTCATTGATTACAGGAAACTAAATAACGTTACTATAGATGACAAGTACCCAATCCCGAATATCGATGAAATCCTTCACAAACTTGGTCGTGCAATGTATTTCACTACTCTCGATTTGGCTAAAGGCTTCCACCAAATCGAGATAGCAAAAAATGCCATAAAAAAAACAGCTTTTAGCACAAACAATGGCCATTATGAGTTCTTGCGAATGCCATTCGGGCTTAAAAATGCCCCGGCAACCTTCCAACGCTTAATGAATTCCGTACTAAAAGAATTTATAGGTAAATATTGTTACGTGTATTTGGATGATATCATTATATTTAGCACTAGCAAAGAAGAGCACTTTGCTATCTTACAAAAGATCCTTAAGAGACTCGAAGACGCAAATTTAAAAATTCAACTCGACAAAAGCGAGTTTATGAAACAAGAGACAGAATTCTTGGGTCATATAATAACAACAAGGGGAATAAAACCAAACCCCAATAAAATTGAAGCTATAAATAAATTTCCGATACCCAAAACCCCTAAGCAAATAAAAAGTTTCTTAGGTTTAGTGGGTTACTATAGGAAATTTATTAAAGACTTCGCAAAAATTGCTAAACCAATTACACTTTGTTTAAAAAAAGGAAAGCGTATTGATGTTAGTAACACTGAGGAAGCTTTTAGTAAACTAAAACTGCTTATTACAACGGACCCTATTCTTGTGTATCCTAATTTCTCAAAAACTTTCGTCTTGACTACGGATGCAAGTGATTTCGCTATAGGTGCTGTGTTATAACAAGATAACCATCCTATATGCTACGCTTCACGTACCTTGAATGAACAAGAATGCAAATACTCTACCATCGAAAAGGAGTTACTTGCAATAGTCTGGGCAACTAAATATTTCCGTCCATACCTTTTTGGACGTAAATTTACTATTAAAACCGACCACAAACCTCTCCAATGGCTTCATAACTTGAAGAAACCTAATTCCAAGTTACAAAGATGGAAAATCAAGTTAGAAGAATTTAATTTTGACATAGAATATTTAAGTGGACGAGAAAACAAAGTTGCCGATGATCTCTCACGTGTTCAGATTCATTTAAACGAATCAAATCTAAATAGGTTAAATTTAAACGAGAATAATTCAAATGACATGGAAATAGACGAAATAAAATCGACTGATGCTACAATGCATTCAGCTGATGAAGACAATTCCGAATATATTCCTATATCAGAATCACCAATTAATTTCTACAAAACACAGAACATCATAAAAAAGGGTTCACCGGAACAATTGAAATTATTGAAAATCCATCGTAGAACAAGGAAAATTTTCATACATCCTAATCCTAACGAGGATTTTTTTATTGAAGTTTTTAAAAATCATATTCCTAGTAAAGGAATAATAGGAATTATGATTGAAGATATTAATATTTACAGTTCTTTTCAAAATACATACCTAAAATATTTTTCAAAAAATAAACTAATAAAATTAAACAAATGCTCACCTTTACTTACTGACATTTTATATCGTCTCGAAATAAAGGAACTTATTCTTGACCAACACACAAAAACAAATCATAGAGGTATCAATGATGTCTACTTAAATTTAAAGAAAAGCTACTATTTTCCTAAATTGAAAAATGAAATTCAAAATGTTATAAATAATTGTCACATTTGCAACATCGCGAAGTATGAAAGACGTCCTTTAAATCTACCCTTAAAAATTACAGAAACTCCTGAAAAACCATTACAAATAGTCCATATGGACATATGGTTTCACACAAAAGGATATCCATACTTGACAATAATTGACAAATTTTCAAAGCACGCCCAAATTATTCCCTTAAAATCTAGGAATTGGGTGGATTTGAAAAATGGATTTATGCAATATATAGCATCTTTCGGTAAACCTGTTAAAGTTGTAACCGACCAAGAGAAGGGTTTTAACAGCCTCAATTTCAAAAATTGTTTAGAAACAGAAGGAATTGCTGTTCATTTTACTACTCCAAATAACCATAGTAGTAATGCGGATATTGAAAGATTCCATAATACATTAAATGAACACCTGCGAATTTTGAATACGATCGAAAAAGAAGAAGGTCAAATTACGGACGAAGATCCCATTATCAAAACCTTAAAAGTTTACAACGAAACTATTCACACTTCAACTGGCAAAAAGCCAATTGATTTTCTAAATGGTACTATCTCTTCCGATCAATATCCTTCTATCAAAGAAATGAATACAAAAATTAAAGAAAAAGCGATCGAGAAACGTAATAAAGGTAAAACCAATGGTAAGCCTTCCAATTATCTTAAACTAAACAGAATTACGAAACTACAACCTTATCACAAAAAAATTCAAATCACCGATTCAAATAACGATCATTTTAAAATTAACAAAGAAAATATTCCACGTTACATTAATCAATTTAAAAGAAAATTCACGTACCAAAACTAATTACTTGTATCTTATTCTAGGATTAATTCTCTTTGTCCTCTTACTGGTTTTTCCAATTGTCCTGTCTCGCTCATCCATAGATGTTAACCAAATACCACCTGGAAATGGTTACATTCTCTTCGAGGAATCTGAGCTTAAAATAATACAAAGTTACAGAAGAATATTGCATGTTGTCGAGCTAACTCAATACGAAACAATTATTAACAAAATAGAATCAAACGTATTACAACTTCAAAACGAAACTGCTTTTCCTTCGGTTTTGTTACATAAATTAAAACACCTAAAGGAAGATTACAATAGTATTATTCCACACCACGTAAGTAAAAGATCATTGTTTAATCTTGGTGGAAATATTCTTCGCTTTGCTATTGGTGTAATGGACGACGACGATAGAAAAGAAATAGAGGAACACTTAAAGGTAATAGAACAAAATAACGGTAAATTAATTAATAATGTTAACGATCAAGTATTAATAAACCAAAAAATATCTAATGAAATAAAAAACATTACCGATCATATTAACTTAGCTAAAAATGAAATAAAAAATGTAATTAATAATTTCCAAAATAATATTGATAAAATAAATAAAAAATTAGAGTACTTTATGATTAAAACCGAAATAATTGAAAATATTGATTTATTAACAAGACAAATTTTAAATATTAAGGAAATAATCTTAGCTAGTAAGTTAGAAATACTGTCAAAGGATATTTTAACACAAACAGAAATTAAAAATTATAATATCACTATAGAAATACTACCTTTCATTAAAAATTGCGTTCTTCTCCGTAACAATTCTATAATATTTGTTTCATTAAAAAAATTCCAAAAAAAAATGTAAACTTAGAACTAGATACTAATACAAAAAAAATCATTATATGTAAACAAAGTATTTTTAAATTTATTGATAAGAAAAATGTTATGGAAAAAGATCTAATACCTTTTGATGATAATTGTATAAAAAATGTATTAAATGACAATCACATGAAATGTAATTTCCGAATTAACCTTTCTGCTAGTATAATAAAAATATCGGACACTGTAGTTGTTACAATTAACTTAAACAAAACAATCCTTTATAATAACTGTGGTCAACCGGATATGATCCACATAAAAGGCAATAATGTTGTAAAATTTACAAATTGTAAAATTTCACTTGATTCATTTCAACAAGAAAATTATGAGAAGGAATATTACAATAATATCTTGCCATACTTCGAACGTAATATAAGCATTGAACAAGTGGTTAATGCTATACAATTGACAGAATTACATGCCTCCAATATTAACAATACAAAAATAATAGAGGAAATTAAATATAACAGTTCTTGGAAGTGACACGCAAGCGTTTTCGCAAACTCATTTATTGGCATAATTCTTGTATTATCACTGTCTATTGGCTTTTATTGCCTAAAACAATTTAAAGCAAAAAGTTCGAAAATAAATATTGAATTAAAAGAAATTCGCACGGAGTCGAATCTTAAGGGGGGAGGAGTTATATCATCACACTCTTCTTCACCACAAATCATACAACAAGATTGCCCGCAAATAACGAAATTGCCCTTTCATTAAATTCTAAAATAAAATTTACTTTTTACTTTTCTTTTCAAATTCACTTTTCTTTTTAAATTCAAATTAGCTTATCTTACAATTTTTATTATGTCACAATCAAATTTATTACCTAATTCTAAATAACCCAATTTTGAAAATAAAAATAACAAATTGTTCAATGCACTTATGCATTCAACAATTTATTTAACAACAACAAATTCATGAACTGAAATATGACACATTTTTTGTTTGCGTAGTACAAAATGTTCAATGCACTTATTCTTTGAACATTTTAATTAATAAAGAAGATACAAAACAATGACCCGAAATATGATACGGTTTTTTTGTACATTGCATTTAAGTTATGTTGTAACAATTTCATGCATTTGATATAACAGCAAGCCGATAAAGTAATAACCTTTACTAATTGTAATTTATCGATTTGCTGATAAGAAATTTTAGGAATAAGTTTTAGAATAATTTTAAGTTAAATACGACTGTAAGAAAAATAAATGATTATTATTAATTTGTGAAGAATAAAGAAAGTACTGAGATTAATTTGGGTTTTTTTTTTAATTATTAAATTTTAAAGTAAAATTTATAGCACGCTTTTGTCGAATAAGTAAGTATATATATTCTGAATCAGGATCACCTCCTGAGTCGATTTAACGATGTCCGTCCGTTCGCGCGATAACTCAAAACTAATAAGGCTATCTTGATGAAATTTATATAGTAGGTTACTAATTACGAAAGGAAGGCTAAGTTCGAATCCGCACAAAATCGGTCATTGGGTTCGGATTCTGTAACCTTCCGAATGATTCCGGAGCAAACGAGATTATCTCCAAAACCAACAAAGATAGAACCTTTAAATTTTGTACAATGATGTTCCTTCCCGTTCGATTTATGTCTCTGAAATTTAAGACGATTCGGTCCATGGGTTTGGATTTACGAAGCTTCCGAACGAGCACCAGAGCAAATGAGATTATCTTCAAAACCAATAAAGATATAACCTTCAAATTTGACAGAGTGGTGTTCTTTCATGTTTTATTTAAGTCTCAAAAATTTGAGAGGATTTGATCCATAGGTTCGGATTTTGGAAGCTTCCGAACGAGCCCTAGAGCAAACGAGATTATCTCCAAAATCAAAAAAGATAGAGCCTTTAAATTTTGTACAATGATGTTCCTTCCCGTTCGATTTATGTCTCTGAAATTTAAGATTTCAGAGACATTCAGATTTGGTCCATGGGTTTGGATTTTGGAAGCTTCCGAACGAGCATCAGAGCAAATGAGATTATCTCTAAAACCAACTAAGATATAACCTTTAAATTTGGCAGAGTGGTGTTCTTTCATGTTTTATTTAAGTCTCTGAAATTTGAGAGGGTTTGGTTCATTGGTTCGGATCTCGGAAGCTTCTGAACGAGCCCCAGAGCAAACCAGTATATCTCCACAACCAACAAAGATAGAACCTTTATTTTTAGTACAAGAGTGTGCTGTTATGTTTCCTTTTCTATAAAATTGGAAACTGACATTTGAAAGAATTTGAACCAGGGATTCGTATTTTGGAAGCTTCCGAACGAGCCCCAGAGCAAACGAGATTAACTCCAAAACCAAAAAAAATAGAACCTTTAAATTTTTTACAATGATATTCCTTTCCGTTTGATTTATGTCTCTGAAATTTAAGAGGATATGGTCCATGGGTTTGGATTTTGGAAGCTTCCGCACGAGCCCCAGAGCAAATGAGATTATCTCCAAAAACAACAAAGATATAACCTTTAATTTGGGCAGAATGGTGTTCTTTCATGTTTGATTTATGTTTCTGAAATTTGTGAGGATTTGGTCCATGGGTTCAAATCTTGGAAGCTTCCGGACGAGCCCCAGAGCAAACGAGTATATCTCCACAACCAATAAACCCTTAAATTTAGTACAATGGTGTTCTGGCATGTGTTCTTTATGTTCCTGAGATGGATTCAATGAATTGGAGTGGTAATTCGGGTACCTGACACACACCTCCCAAGGACTAACAATCTTCGAAATTAATAAAGATAGAAACTTAAAATTTTTTACAAAGGTGTCAAGCATATTCCAAGAGGATGCCTATTTATTTCTCTAAAAAAATTAAAACAAATATTAACGAAAAGTTTTAAATCAAATAAGAATACAGCTAAAATTCAAAAAGAATTAGCGTCATTAAATCAAGGTAACCAAGACATAAATATTTTTGCAACAAAGATAGAGACACTCTTTGCACATAATTAAACGAGTTGCAAATATCTGAACAAGAAGATGCGCATAGTGGTGTCATAATAAGACCAACTAGATCTAAATACATTCAAAAATGGCCTAAACGACGCATTTAGAGCAATAGTTTTACCTTCAAAGTCGAAAAGTTTGACAGAGGCTATACAACTGGAAGTAAAAGTGAAAATAACATTGCTCGTCCAAACAATGTAATGTATTTCAGAGCAAACAATAATTTTAGAGGTCAGTGTAACAAGCGAAATTATAACAGAAATTTTTACAACTTTAATAATCGTAACAATCAACAAAGCAACTATAATAACAAGTAAATGTAACAGTAAGTCGATGCAACCGACTCATTAATACCCTACATCTGAATAATTCGAATTAAATTAAAAATCCATAAGTTTTTTTGGCAGCTGCTTGAACTTCTTCCCTTTTCTGTCTTATTCAACTCGAATTTCAGGAACGTAAAAGAGGCAAACAAGTTGTATTGCTTTCTTTAGAGCTTGAAATAACTCTGATTTTATTTTAAAAATCTTAGCCTGTTTATAGAAAAATTTAAATTCCAAAATTACATACAAAATATCAAAGTGTTAATAAATTATATTAATTTATTGCTTTGTTCTACAGAATTTTATCTGGGATAAATTTTGTAATACATATTGATCTAATTCTAATTTCCAATAATCATAACCAAAATATTAATGTCAAAAATATTTACTAAAAGATAATTGCATATGATTGCATACACAATGTATAAAAATAAAAATAGTGTAATCGGATCCTCTCTTATTTTAAAGAATATTTCTTTTCTTTTTTTGTACAACAACAATATACTGTATAATATGAAAAGTGAACCAGATATTTATATTTTAAAAGTGTGACCACACAAAATATTTAGGTCAGCTAATTATTATTATTATTTGATTTACTTTAAATGTTTGAATTTGTAATTAAAAAGTTACTTTACAATTATGGA
Organism: Poecilobothrus nobilitatus; assembly: GCA_947095535.1. NCBI lineage: Eukaryota > Metazoa > Arthropoda > Insecta > Diptera > Dolichopodidae > Poecilobothrus > Poecilobothrus nobilitatus. The sequence goes on along the minus strand of OX352772.1, from coordinate 130,042,767 downwards.
AATATTTTTGTGAACAAGTGCCAAGATATACTGCAATGTTTGCATTTATGTATTTAATAATTTATAAAAATTTGCTACATTGTAGTAAGTATAAAATTAAGTATATAATTTTTTAATAAGTATTTCACTATTAATTAATACTTTAGCTGAGTGTCACAATTTGTTTTCTTATTGTAATACAACAACAATTTACATATTTTAATTACATACTGCATATTTTATTTTAGTTAACTATTATTTATTGCACATTTTTTTTTTAACTTAAACTTAAATAATTGATTTCTTAACTAGAGAGTTTTCTCATTTTTCTTATTAATACCTACATAATTTTTATTTTATTTAGTTAATTATAAATAAATATTATAAATTATAATATTAAATTTGACTAAATTGCCTATTTTTAGCACATTTCCAAAAAAATTTTGAAAAAATGTGCTTATTAGTTTCACTCTGTCTGTCCGTCCGTCCGTCCGTCTGTTTACAAAACTTCTACACCGTTAAAGATAGAGAAAAAAAATTTTAAGCATGGGTAGGTCTCATAAAAAAAATTATTTTGTGCAACAACTTTTTCATGTAGCCCCATCCATTACGGAGCTACAGCCCCTCAAACTTTGAAAAAGCCTTATTTTTGAATGAATATATCTTATGTTCTGCTTAAGATTTTTTCAATCTGAAAACGTCATTCGACAGGTATTTTTTTTAACTTGTAAATTAATATCAAAATTATACAATTTTTTTAAATTTAGTATTTAAATTTACAGTTATGTGAAAACCAAATTTTGCATGGATTTTCTACTTTCATAACTCCACCATGCTTTTAGATAGAGGCTTGAAATTTTGAAGCAAGAAAGAACTTTTAGAATTAGTATAATTTTGCTCAGAAAATTTTTTTGGACCACCTCCTCTTAATGAGCTATTAGGGCTTAACCATTTGCTATTTTTAAGCACCTGTAACTTAGGAACCTGTTAAATTATTACAGAAAATTAATTTCAAAATTATCTGAAAAACTTAGTAATATGTATAAATTAATGCATACAAATACAAAATTTGTTTGGAATTCAAAAAAATTATTGACCGATGATAATGTGTTACAATTATATTTTCCAAATAAACCAATAGTAGTATATAAATATGAGAGTCCTCATGAAGTGGCAGCTTTATTGTGACATATTACTATGGACAAGAAAAGCCAGTAATGTATGCAAGTAGTACGGTTAGTGCTGCGGAAAAAATTACTTTCAGTAACATAGAGAAGGGTCAGCAATTATATTTGCTACCAACATTTTTTTTTAAATATTTGTATGGCAAAGAATTTCTTATCTATATAGATAATCAAGCTATAAAACAAATTTTTAATCCGATTAAAGGCACACCTACTGCAGTTTGAAACGTTGGCCAATGTATTTGTCTATGTTTAATTAAAAAAATAATTCATCGGTGTGCATTCAAAATGCAGCTCTTAGACGCTCTTTTTCGTCTTTCTAACCGAAATGAAACGGAAATAGAACCTAGTTGCATAAATGCAATAAAGTTTTATTAGGAATTTTTATATAGATTTTCAAAAAGTTCAGCTGTATTATAAATAAGATCAAACTTTAGCTATGGTTTAAAAATTTATTATTTCAGGTTAGCCTAAAAATGCTAAAGGTTATTTAGATGAATTTGCTAAATTTAAAAACAATTTAAGTGTAAGAAAGAATGTATTATTTACGAAAACAGATTAGTAATACCTACTGGTATACAGAATAATATTTTAAAAGTGTGGACTTCTTGGTGGACTTCTATAGATAAAGATAAAGATAAAATTTTGTAGGGAAGTGTGAAATTTGTCAACAGACAAGAAATGTTTACAAAGAAAAATAGTCTCTCAGTGAGAAACCACTACGCACCCTTTTGACATCTAGATTTTTTTTATTTCGGCGGAAATAAAATCATATAGGATCAGTTCCAATTTATGTGTTGTTGAGTGAACTAGTATATGTAGTTTTTTTTATTGCTTTATAAAGTTTAAATATTTATGTTTATACATTACAAATTTTCTAATTATATTTACATATTTATCGTCTAACTTTAGAATATTTGGTTTTAAAGAATTTTAATTAATAATTAAAATAAGTTCTAAAATAAGTTATTTTAATAATTAACTAATAATAAAATAAGTTCAAAATAAAGTTCAAAGAAAAGAAAAGATTTAGAAGGCAAAAGTATAAAAATTATCAATTATGAGTTGCATTCTTTGTAAGCGAAAAAGTGTTGTGAAATCGTAAAAAAATCTTGGTATGTGGATATTGTCAAGCATTATTTCATTGAGAATGCGTAAATCTACTTGAAGCAGATATTGAATACATGAAAACAAGTGGGAAAAAATATAATTGCAGCGCTCTTCGCAGAAAATCTCTACATTCTACTATTATCGACCAACAACAAAACGATAACCTACAACAAAAATTATGTTTCTACTTACATGCAAAAAGATGCTAAGCAACAACAATTAGATATTTCTTCTCGTGCATCAAATTCAAATAGCAGTATAATTGTTAGTGAAGCTCAAACTTAAAACGAGCAAAATAATGTTCTTCCACAACAAAAACTAACTGTTACATCTCACGCTACATCACAATACTCACAACATGCTAGTAATACTGATAATACTTGTGATTTGCAAAGATCTATATATCGTTTGATTGATGATGTAATAAGTTTAAAAAATATGAATTTGAGATATATTGATGATATGAGAAAACTGCAAGATAACCTTATTCTAAAGAAAAAGTTATTCACTCGAATTAAAAATAATTTCATTAGACAGAAAGAGATATGAAATGCAGTTGAAATCACCGGTGTATAAATTAGAACAAATTTAAATTAGAACAATGATATTAGTGTTGTACAACACAAATTTGCTGGTAGTCTTCATCTCATCGTTCCGATTGAAAATATACAAAAATTTTAAATTAAGAAAAAAAATAGAGATGCAGAAGAAAATGGTAATATTAATAATGTTATTTGTGTACATCTTAATTCTTTTGAAACAAAGCTAAAAATTATGGAAAGAAAAAGAAACATAATAAAAAACATAAGAAACTCACTACTAATTTGTAAAATTCTAACAGCCGTATTTATATGAATGAAAGCATGACAAGTATTAATTATGCTCTTTTTAAGGAAAATAAAAGTATAGGTAAGATCTAATTTGGAACAATTTGAATATAAGTATTGTTGGTTTAAAGATTTGTTTATTTTTTTCAAAAAAGATTATTATCATACGCCTGTTCGCATAAGATCATTTTTAGATTTGAATAATATTGAATCTATTTCTTAGATACTTTTATTCTAATTCATTTATTACAAATTTATTTTTAATGAATTTTGGTGATCTGGTAGACGATCAGCCTACGATTGGTTCTATTTCAAAAAATTATAATAATGTTTTTGAAAATAATTCTAACTCATTTTTTATTGTACATCAAAACATACGTAGTATGGTAAAAATTTTGATGCTTTTCTTTCTCATTTAAATTTGTTTATGAATAGCTCTGACCTGGTTTTTCTCACTGAAATTTGGATTTAGAAAAATTAAATAAGTACGTATAATATTCCTAAGGAGTATTTGTTATGATTGTGATATTGATGTACTTTATTCAACTTCTGCTGATGTTATGAAAATTTCATGTAAAATGAAAAATGAAATGTTAATATTTTTATGTGTTTATAGGTTACATAGTTATAATGCTCAGTTGTTTTTAGAAGAATTTTCTAATTTAATTGGTCTTGGTGATTTCATGTTAGATTTAGGTAATTCGCGCGAATAATTATTTGATTGATTCCTATAAAACTCTAATGGCCAGTTTTGGTTTAACTTCATTTAGAACTAATACCTAATAGCGTAGCCGACACAGTTATTGACACCCTTAAGAAAAGTTTGATTTTGCGTTATTATAACTAATTAAAGCAAAGTGTTTAGAATAATTTTAATAAGATTAAATGATATTTAGGAACTTAACTTTTAGTATTAATTACTTATTTTAAGTTATTATAATTTAATAAAAAAATGGCTAAAAGGTAGAGTTATTGACACCCCGAGTACAAATATTGACACGTGCAAATTGTACAATTATTGACACTCAAACTTTGATGCACTCAAACTTTTTATAAAATAATTATCTTTTTTGGTTGAAATAAAAACAACGCTTTAAATTCTTTAAATATAACAATGTTTAAAAAATAATTCATTTATTTTTAAATTTATTTTTATTAAAAATTAAAAATTAAGTCAAAAATAAAAATCACAATTCTCCAGTAAAACCTTCATGGTAAAATTAAAATTAAAATAACACAACTAACATTTTTTTTAATTAATACTTCAAATAGCTATATAGGTATTATTTCCTTATACTAATTATTTTAATTTGTTTAATTAGATTTACTTGCGAATTTCAACAGTTTTTAAGCGGCTTAAAAGCAGCAACATCGGCTGGTTGAAGAATTTGTGTTGCATTGGGATACAAAGCTATTCAAACAATTCCTAATTTATCGCAAAGTTTACTGACATTCAATGTAAGATGAGTGCTATGACCGTCAGCAAAATAAATTATTGGAAATTGTGCCCCTGTCTTTATTACATATGGATTAAAAACTTTGGATATGTACTCGTAGAAAATTTCTTTGGTCATCCATCCATTTTCGCTAACACCAAGGCCCCATACTTTTGGTAAAGATTTTCCTATTTCTTCGGGTACTCTTTTATATGGCTAAATTACCATAGGAGGAACCATTTTGCCAGAAGCTGAGAAAGAGACCATCACGGTTAAATTGGCCTTAGCTACTGCTCGGTCTACTTCATATATATTTCGGGCCCCTTTCGCAGTGAGGACAACCTTGGTTTTTGGACATAACAAAAAATTAGTTTCGTCGGCCTGCTTCATCCAAAATGTTCAACCAATTATTTTCCACTACAAATTTTTCGATACAAACAAACCATGACCTTATATCATCAGCTGCAACTGTAGAACTTGCCGAAGTAACAGGATCTGGTGTTCTAAAACTTATCTTCGGATGTCTACGAAAAACAGCTTTATACCAACCATCTCCGAGAACATTCTTTTCTCCGAAGGGGTGTTCTCTTGGAGCATCCGTTAGGAACTCCTTTACAGCGTCTAAAACATATTCTTTTCTTTTCGAAAATCCTTTTTTTGCGACGTGAGTATCCAGTTTTCAATGATGTTCTCTTCATCTTTCTCTAAGACTCACCTGGGTGAGTCTTAATAAATTTAGGGCCAAGTCGGAAGATTAATGTTGCTCTAGGTATCCCATATACCTTTGCCGCTTTTTTTTTTGACATGCCGTTCTTTATTTCAGTGAGGGCTTTTTGGAGTTGTTCTTCATCATATTTTAAATTTTTTCTTGGCATTTTAGCAGCTAAAGTATTAACAAAATTTTTATTTTTTTTGTTAAAAAGCGTATTTAAAATTAATTTAATTTTAAGATATATTTTTATGAAAGATTTAATATACCCACATTTATTGACATCATCGATATATACAATTATTGACACAGTGTCAATTATTGTACTTCCATAGAAACAATTATTGATACCACGGTGTCAATAATAGAATAAGCGGAATAATGGCATACAATTATTCACACCGTGATTTTTTATTAATTATATAAAAAAAAAAATTATTTTATTTATATAAATATCTAGTACAATATTTATATATATTATTTAAATAGCCCATAAAAATATATATTTTATACTCAAAACATGTATTTAATCGTACTTACTTGAAACAATTCCTTAACAAATTTTGATAGAATTTAGCGGAAACTCGAACAAAAAAAAAAACCGTACACGCTCATTTAAATTTATTACTCAACTGATTTTTTAAGCGCAAACATTTTAAAATGAAAATATGTTTAAAATGTCAATTATTTAAAAAAAAATAATTTTTTTAAATGACTTTAATACAGTAACTTAGGAAACGCCTAAATAAATCTGGGTGTCAATAACTATATCAAAAATTATGGGTGTCAATAATTATACCGACTACGCTACTAATTTCTAGTACCTGTTTAGACTATATTTTTTGTCGCTTTAAAAATGTAAATGATGATTTAAATGAAAGTGGAATATTTAATTTAAATATAACTGGCCATTGCATGACTGTTCTTTTATTCAAATTGTTTTGTAAAAATAAAACTTTTATTACTAATCCTTCTATTTCAACTGCAACAGTTGACTACGTATCATTAAATAATAAATTAAGATTTGAGTTTTGGATTGACTTTTAAGCCGAATCAATATTATTTTTTTAATTATAATTAATTAAATTTTATAGATAGACGTATAAGTATTATTATAGATTGTAGTTCTGTCAAATCCGAAAATGCTAGATTTAAGAAACTTAAACCTTGGATGTGAAACCATCTTTTAGAACAAGTTAAATATAAAAATAAAATGCGTATTAAATGTAAGAAACGTCGTAATGAAAGATTAAAAAACATTATTTTAATTTGTGCAATAAGTTAAAATAAAAATTAAAATGTAAGGATAGGTATTATAATAATAAATTTAATAATTGTCACGGAATAAATTTAATAATTGAATGGAAAGTAGTAAATTAAATTTCAGATAAGAAATTTGAAGTAAAAAAATTAACTATAACAAAAAATAATTGTTTAATAAAAAACGATTCAGAAATAGCCAACAATTTCAATCAGTACTTCACCTCATCGTAAGAATAATTCACCTCATAAACTACTTTTTTTTTGTATTAGACATTTGTTTAAACCAAGCATCATTTATGTTGTTGATTTAGTGAACTATCACAATTACCCGAAAAAGTCATCGTTTACAAGGGTTAGTATGTTAGTATATTAGTATGTTAGTAAATTATGATACACAGATATTAAAAAAACTTACTTCTTAATTGCTCATTACCACTGTTAGTAACTACTAATTAATTAACATCATTAATGGTAATAAAAAACAAAAAAAAAACTAGCATTGAAAAAAATTAAAAAAATAAACTAGCATGCAAGTTATATTGCAAATGACAGACTAATCATGCAGACTACAAGAATTTACCATGCTCGCGTAAAGTCTTGATGTCAGTGTTAATTTGTTAACTCTAATATCGAAGAGCTCAGACCTTAAGTTAGTCTATCTTAACATACGCAAAATAGGCTCAATTTTTCTGTGAATACCACATCATCTTGTTTTTTAGTTTCCAAAATATCAGAAACGAATTCAATCATATTAGTAACTGCGGGTCTACCCTTTTGGAAACCATGTTGTTCTGGTGAAATAAATGGTTGACAATAATCAGAATACGAGCACATTATATTTGCAAATAATTTGGGAATAGTTGACAGTTTAGTAATGGGTTTTTAATTGCTTACATCGCAACGAGCCCCTTTCTTATGCATTGGGTTAATAAATGAAAGTTTACAGGGCTCAGGAATAAAGCAATATTGAATTTACAAATTGAATAATTGGGATTGAATAAATTGCATAATACAAATGGGAACTACCAAATTTTGGGCACAAAATTTTAATATTATTGGTGGAACTCCGTCGGAACCGTACGTGAAGTCATCTTTTAGAGCTAAGAGGTGAGGCATTAAGATATCTTACTTACTTAGTTATTACAATAGTCTTAATGTCAAAATTTGAAAGAGGTGGAGGAACTAGGTTATCTAAATATGCCTGATTTGATAAAAAAACCACGTTCTGGTAAGTTCTGGAGAAGAAGGTGGCAAAAAAGTTGGAAACAGTGAGTTATCAGATGTTGTTTCTTCGTATCGCAAAGCCGATGAATAACTATCAGTCCTAGTTTTACTATTAACAAAATCAAAAAAAAACCACCCAGATTCGAATAAAATAGCGATTTAATTCTGTCAATATAATTTTTATATAAAGTGTCAGATAGAATTTTAAAACTATATATTATAGATATCAAGAAAGATATTATAATGGGCAATGGAATTAGTTTCCATATATTTTTTCCATCAAGAATTTCGTTTGTTCCTCAAAGAACGCAATTCTTTAGATGACCATGGTGCTGAGTAATTAGAGTATTGATGCAATTTTGTAGAAATTGCTTAGTGAAAACATGTGTTTAGCATCTCATAAAACCATTTAAGGCAGATGTTCAGATTTGATGAAGAAAAAATTGATTCCACATTGAGTGAGACTATAAGTGAGTTTAAATATGTGAAATCAGCTTTGGCAAAATCAAACTTTAGATAATTCTCAGAAACAGAGAGTTCCTTGAAGAAGTTTACATTGAAAATTATATCTTTCGGAGGGTTAGAGCCGTCTATATTAGTGAAAAGCCCAAGAATTTTCATGATCTGAAGAAAAGACAAGGTCTAATTGTCTGCCTAAGTTGTTTGTGACAGAACTAATTTGTTGCATATCAAGGCTAACATCACCACCACCCACCGATATCAACCATCAATAAAAACTGGTTCAAAGTTTAGTGAAATATTATCTGCAATCAAAAAATTATTTGTATCAGACCATAACCACTTAACGTTTGGAAGATTGAAATTACCTAGAACTAGAAGACTATCAAAAGTAGCAAGTTTACAGTTAATATTGTTTACAGAAATAATGAACTATACACAAGAATAATGAATAAATTAGCATTTAAGTGCCTAAAAGAGATTTGGATACAAATCTTTTCAAATAGTTCAGCAGATTGCAAATCGACTACACTGCTCAAAAGCGCTGTTTTGACAGCTAATAAAACCCCACCGCCGCGTTGGAAAAGAGAAGAGGTAACATTTATACAAGTACGATAGACGAAAAAATCTTTAGAAAACAGTTCGTTACTATTGAAATTAGAGTTTAGCCAAGTTTCAAACAAGGCTAGAATGTTCTTCGGAAGAGTCATAGATTTTAAAAACGCAGAGTGCGTTTTAGTACGGAGACGTCACACGTTTTGGTGAAAGATTGAAAAGTTCTTTGGTTTTTTGAATTGCGAAAAGATTTCAAATTTTTACTCAGTTCAAATTCTTTTATTAATATTCCACGAGGCCAGCTATTATGATTTAAAATAAAGTGAAGTAAGTTATCTGGAATAGCTAACTTGAAAGAAGAGCAGTGTTTAGCAACTATCTTTGAAATTGAAATACCATTACGAATACTGTCAACATTAATAATGTTTGTTAGGTGGTGTATATATCACAGGGTTCTGTATTCAAATGCAAGTGTGAGATGAATATAAATTTATCATGAAGAACCACTTGAAGGGAAGACGATTATCTTCAAGTATAGTTAGATATTTCCCGAGAAAAATCTATCTCGAGATTCGGGATTTCCCGAAATAACGTAAATATGAATTATCGAGAATATTTTTTAAAAATCATGTGAAAAATCTTTAAAACGGTGTAACAAAGAAATTAAAAAAAAAAATATATAACAAAGTTAATGATGAAATTTTAAACAAGTGCAGTTAATTAAATATTCAAAAACAATAAATGCAACCTTTGAAAATTAAAATAAAAAAATCGTCTCGTTTAAAAATTACAATACACACTCATATTGAATAAAGTCTCTTCTAAAGATTTTTTATTTTTTGAATTTCTTAAATCTGTATACATTCATACATATATTATTTAGGCGTTTGTCTGGTTGTTGAAAATTAATGCAAAAAATAGATAAAGCTAAATGTGCATTGCTATATAATCATTTTTTGAAATTAATAGCAAATGCTATAGGTATAATCGTTATTTCAAATCAATAACAAATTACTTAATATTTTCTAGGAAATTTCATTTCTTAATTAATAAATATTATAGATATTACATACATTATATGCAATAGCATTATTCTCGTTGGTTACGACTACAAAGCCCTAATACATTTGGTATCAGATATTGAAATGTATACAATAGCTACAAATTTTGTATCAGATAATGCAATGTATACTCATTTTTTTAAAGACATTGATCATTCATTTAAAAAAAAATCGTTTTTTCAATTAATATTTGATAAAAAAAAATTAAAAACGGAAATTGGATTTCTCGTGAAATCTTGATAAATTCTCTAGATTCCGGATTTCCCGAAACCGTTCAAAATTTCATTCTCGAGATTCGGGATGAAAAATTTCGAAAACTTCTCGAGAATTCCTGCCAGAAAATTTCCGAAAACCCGACTCTAATCAAGTAGAGCAACAACATTGTTATTATTATTGTTATTATATTGTTATTAGTATTATTAATATTATTATTAGTATTATTATCATTATTATTATTATTAATTCTATTACCATTATTATTATTATTACCGCTATTAGTACTATTATTTTTATTATATCTACTATTATCATTATTATTATTATTATATTTAATACTATTTTTAATTACAATATTACTATTTTCATTATTACTAATATTATTATTCCTATGATTATTTTTAGTTTGATCATTATTAGTTTTACTATTGTTATTACTATTCCTATTATTATTATATTACTATTATTACCTTTACTATTGTTATTATTACTACTAATATGATCATTACTATTACTATGATCTAGTATTTACTATTACTATGATGTAGTATTAATAACTACCGCTACTAGCATTATTATTTTTGTTATCATTGTTAATATTATTATCACTGATAATATAATAATTATTATTATTATTATTATTATTATTATTATTGTTATAATTATTATTATTATTATTATTATTGTTATAATTATTATTATTATTATTATTATTTCCATTATTATTCACAACACCATTGTTAGAAAACGAGTTCGAACTTAAGTTATGAGATATACCAATTAGTTCGTCCGTAAGATGTATATTTCCAGACTGAACTGGAGATGGAGATTTTTGTTTAATTAAATCTCCACTAAGGTTGCTGGTTTATTCAACCTCAGAACTGGGCTGTGTGAGTGGTTCCAACCCGTTAGAAGAAAAACCTATCAGAACGCTCGTATCGCACACGATAGAGTCATTACAATTAGGAACTGGCAAGCTATTAACATTTTTAAATTTACCGACATCTTCCGAATCGTTAAGGATTCTAAGGGTAATGATATACTTTCGAATGCTGATTTTAGGGTATTAAATTTTGGACCCATTTCCAGCATGAACAACAAAGCTGCTGGAGAAGTTTTATGGCAGGTTTCACAGTACCAGGCTAAACCTGGCGAATTTTTTACCCTATCCGCCAATGGAGCTGTGAATCCCATACATTTGGGATGGAACGGTCTTTCACAGCCACCAGCGTATGCTCAAGCATTGTAAGAGATGTGAAACAAAAAAATTGACGAGAAAACAAAAAAAGAAAAGGAAATATATAAATAAATAATAAAAATGTCAAATTAAAGTCACCGGCGAATCAAATAGGTAATAAGCCGAAACTCCAAACAATTTTATTTATAATATAAAGAAAAATAAATTGAAAAATTAACAACCACTGCACAAAAATTAACGTTGCCAACTCTTAATACTAAAACTTGTGGTCACGCTTTAGAAACAAAAAAAAAATTAACAAAAAATAACAGCTTTCGCGGATGATCTTTCTATTTCATACCCTGAAAATTCACTCCTTCAATTGTCAGTTAACATAAATATTGCTATCGGCATCATTCGGAAGTGGTTTATAGAACATAAATTATTTATAAGTTTCAAAACAATACAAATTTTTTTTAGTCCCATTCCTCAAGTTAATCGTGATATTGATTTCATTTTTTATTCATTAGAATGCAACAAATTCAAAATTTTTAACAGTTCTTGCAATTACTTAAATGTTTTTCCACACTGTGATACACAAGCTAGCTGTAGTGATAGATGCGTTGTTATTGAAACTGTAAATAATTTTAAGTATTTAAGAGTTGCAATTGATAAACAATTAAACTGGCTTGATCACATTATTTTCTCTTTGAAATCATATTTGAGAGCAACTATTAGAAACCTTTACAATTTAAGAAAATATTGTTCACATAATATACTAAAATAAGTTTACAAGGTTCTTTTCAAATCTAAACTTGAGTATGCCATTACTTAATGGGGAGGTGCTTATTACAATAAAATTTATCCCTTGTTCATCATTCAGAAAAACGCTATTAGAATTGTCTTGAACAGAAACAGATTTTTTCATTCAATGTGACTATTTCGTCATTTAAATATTCTACCTATTCGTCATTTATATTATTTTAAAATGTTAAGATTGTTGATTTATACGTAGTAGTTATCTACTTTCTAGATCAATTACAAAGCACAATTTAAGGCATAACCTAACCATGAATGTACATCTTCCTGCATTTCGAACTACAGCTTACAGTAATTTTTATAATATTGCTTCTTGTAGACTTTTTAAAAAGCTCCCTCTTTCCATTAATTATTGAGGAGTTTTCCTATTAATTATTAAGAGAGAAATATGGTTATGACTATTGAACATTGAGCACTGTGAAACAAGTTATTATTACGTACCTACTTTAATTTGAATCAACATTATTTTGTATCTATAAACTTTGCTTTTTAACTGAAATCTTATTTCATGCTTTTTTCCTTTTATTTAATGCTTTTGTTTCTTTTCATTCTAAATGATTGTATTGAAAATTAAATTTTTGATAATAAATTATTGTTAAGTAGATTTCTTTTTTGTATATTTTTCTTAATGTAATTTTTATTTTTTTTTCATTCATTTTTGAATTCTGAATATTATTATTTTATTTTTGTTAAACTATTACTTTTACCCCGACAATAATCTTAAATTTAGTTTTTTTTATACTTTTGTCTTATGCCGTTTTACTGTTACTGTTATAAGAAAAACACTGATGATCACTGTTAAAACAATTTAATGCTATAAGTCACTAACTATTCACAATAAGTAAAATAAAATTTATTTGTAGTATTATATATATATTGTAAATAAAAAAAAATTTAAAGAGTATAGTAAATAGATGTTTTAATTAAGAATAAAATAAGTGTAACAAAATAAATTATAAGTCAACATAAATACGTTAAAAAACGAATGTCATTTTTCATAGTTTTTGGTTAATGGTCCAAATCGTGACTTATAGAATTACAGAAATTGTAACTTATAATGGGCCACCGTTTCAATCATTTTTGTTTTATAAAATGTGTTCTAATCATAAAATAAAACTAAGTCAGAGCCCCGCATATCACCCTCAATCAAATGGCCAAGCGGAACTGTTAAATCTTTTAAATAATAAAAAACAAAAAGATGTTAATTTAAGCAATATAAAAACAAAAAATAGTAATAATAAAAAGGCATGGAACAAAAATCATAGTAAAAGAATTAATAAATAAGAAATTGGCATTTATACGTTATGAGATAAAATTGAACAATAAAATTAGACAAGTCACTCAATTAAGAAAATAAAAAATAATAATTTGTATATTAAGAAAATTCCTATGCCTATGGCTTTAGATAATAATAACCAAATTGTATTAACTAAAAATAATAAAGAAAACAAAAAAGAAAAATAAATAAAAAACAAGAAAATTAAAAAAAATTGGTCCCTATAATTTTATTGTAATAGAAGGAAAAATTGTATACCACTCATAACAAATTGGTTGTTCAGGTTGAATAATAAATAAAGTGTAATCATAATAAATTGTTTGAAAACCTATTATTTTGTAACTATGATTAATCTATCGTAACATGGTTACCAGAGAGGCAAATCAACTGTTACTAATATGGTACTCTTTGTTTCTCATTGCATTATTTATGTTGAGAGGATAAACAGGTTGATACAATTTTAACGCACGTCAGTAAAGCGTCCAACATAGTTCCTCACGATATAATGGGAGTACCAGGGTTTATTTACACATAGGGTGTGCCTCAGTACTTTCACTTAGGTCGCCTTAACTTCATAGTAGCAACTAATGATGCTCCCATGTTTATTAGATATTTTTGTATTGCCTGCTTTGCAGAGGATGCTTAGTTTTCGAAAGAAATTTTGAAAGTGTCTGATTGAACTTACAGCTTAATTCCATCAAATATGAGCTACTATCTTTTCATAGGAAAAGGAACGGTCCGGTTTTTAATTTTGATTATACCCTAAACGAGACTATATTGAGCAGACCTGACACTATTTGTGATTTGGTGTTGTTTTTGAACAGAGACTTATCTTTAATATCCATTATGAGTCTATAATTAGTAAACCTAATTCAGCCTTAGGTTTTATTAGACTGGGTATGTGAGTTTCGAGACCCTCATTTTGTACGTAACTTTTATGAGGCCCATACTGTACGTAATTTATGTGAGACCCATATTTGAGTACGCATGTAACGTGTGATCTCCTCATTGTAGAGTTGGTGTTTGTGTATTGATACTCGTTACAAAGTATTATAGCTCTAATTAAATATTTGAATCATAGTTTTTGTTTCTAACACTTCGAATTCAGTCTATATTCTTATGAATATCGGCGCCAATTTTGCTTCACGAATTTTTTTACATTCGCTTTGACTTGTTCAAGATATGTTAAAAAATAATTTTATTAATTTTTAAATCACATGTAATAAATTACATAATTGTACATATTTTCATTTAGTTTTTTATTTTAGTTATAAAGTATCCAATGTGCTTATGCCATTTTAATTTACTGTCAATGACTAGCCCTAAATAATTGGAAGATCTGACTATTTCAATCAAATTATTGTTCAATTGGAAATTTGATATAATCTTTTTTGTTTTCAAACAATAGTATTTTTGTCTTTTTAATATTTAATGTAAGTTTTACAAGTCATTCTTCTATAATTTTTAACTCAATTTCAGTTGCCTTTTTTAGGGTCGACTAGGTTGACTCAGTTTATTTAATTACAGCGAACTCAGAATAGAGTTGTATGTATCCAGATAAATTTAGTTTAACTACATCATCATTGTAGAGTTTAAATAAGTTTAGACCTAAAATAGATTCTTGGGGAACACCATTATTAATAATTTTCATTAAATCACTTATAGTTTCTCTAATTTTCAGTTGCTGTTGCTGTTGGATAAGTATGAATGAAAATATGAAATTTGATTAGTAGAGAAGTTTAGTTTTTCTTAGTTTATTTAACAAAATACCATTGTCGACGCAATCAAAAGCTTTCTGAAGATCAAGAAAAACACAGGCAACATATTTTTTTTGTCAATTTGTTTGGTTATAAAATCATTAAGCCAAAGACAAGCAGCTGTAGTATTAGACATTTGTGTGAAACCAAATTGTTGATCATATCTTAATATTTTATTTTGAGACATAACTAATGTAACCGATTTTTGATTACATGTTCCAATATCTTCGAAAAAACATTTAAGATTGAAATTGGTCTATTATTTTTTAATATGGGCGTTACAATAGCTTTTTTAGTGAAATAGAAAAAAAGTATTTGTTTCAAAAGATTTATCTATAAATTTAACATTTGAAGTTGTAGTTGTTAATATTTAATTCCTTTCTTATATCTACGTTCATAGCTTGTGTTGTGTAATTGCGAGGACATTGTGTTTTTGTAGTGTTACAGTATTTTTATGAAGTCTTCGAAAGCATTTGAAATTTTGTTAAATATTACTCTCTAGTTGACATTCATACTTTTTTACTGTCGCAAGAGTCAATCTAGATTTCATTAGAATAAAAATAATTTTATATTCATCATATTCTTTACAAATGAATTTTCTTGCAATTTTTTTTTTAATTTAAAAAAATTAATCTCAAATTTTCATTCATCTACTTTTGTTTTTTTTTCGTAAATTTTAATGATATATTAACAGTATTCGATAGTATAATTTGGCTTAAGTCGTATATTAATATATCAATTGAATCGTAGGAGTTGATATTAGACCATATGTTATTGTTTGATATATTATGTTCTAATAATATAGTTTATTATAATTTTATATTGTTTCACATAATCAAAAATAGGTTTGCTTTCTATACTGAGTAATAATTGGGGGTCAGAGAGGGAAGTGTTAAGAATAAAGAAATATTATTTGTGTTTTATTAGATTAAGATCAGTAATGAAATGATCAATAATTGATTTTTGTTTATCTATATAGTTACATCTCCATCTGAGCAAATAACACCTTTTGAATAAAAATTCATCTGAAATTTTGTTTTTCTATCAAAATACAAAGTTTATAAATAACGTTTCCTATACAAAATAATTTCCATATACTGATTATGAATACTGATGATTTGTAAAGTTTCTCACAGTTTTAGAATAAAGAAAATTGGAAAAAATAATTATAGAAATTAGAATTAGATTCATTCGAAAAGTTACCGTCAAATAAAGAAGATACTAAAATAAAATTTTCCTTGTACTTTTTTGTATAATTTTTTTTATGATCTTCGTTCGAAAAAGTAAGTGGCCCCAGTCTGTGGGATCTCAATGATTTTCTCTTGAGATCTTTCGATAAAGAACTTGAATTAAATAAAAAAAATTAAATTTTATTGAAAAAAAAATATTTCATTTGGACTAGTGACTTATTTAAAATAAAATTAATACTAAAAAGGTAAAATTTTCTGTGAAAGTTATTTTTGAAAACCTCATGTGTAACTGTTTTATTTTTATACAATATTGAATCAATAAATTAGATAAAATTAAATCTAAAACAAAAACTTATTTTTTTTGTGAAATAAATAAAACAAAAAAACGTTTTTGTGAATCTTAATTATCTTATCTGACTCATGGGGCAGTGGTTAAGTCGCCAACCTTTCAATCGAAGGGTCTTGGGTTCAAACCCCGGTCAGGTCATAAATAAAAATATATAGTACTTTTATATCGTAATAATGTATATCGTATAATTAATATTAGTAATAAATATAACAATAATAATATTAATAATAATAATAATAATAGTAATAATAATTATAATAATAATAATAATAGTAATAGTAATAAAACAATAACTATAATAATAATAATAATAATAATAGTAGTAATAATAATAGCTGCTACAGTAGAGACATCTTTGGTTATATCATACAAGTAAGGTGTTATATACTGCTGCACGTTGTAATCCACTGATGGCGCTGACTCTGTGGTAAAAAAATAATAACAATAGTAACAATAATAGTAATAATAATAATAATAATTAATAATAATAATAATAATAGTACAATAATAATGTAATAAATAGTACAATAATAATATAAATATAATTATATAATTATAATAATAGTAATTAATAATAGCTACTACAGTGGGGCTAGCTTTGGTTATATCATGCAAGTAAGGTGTTATATACTGCTGCATGTTGTAATCCACTGCTGGCGCTGACTCTGTAGTGAAATAATAATAATATTAATAAGAATATTAATACCAATAATAAAAGCCGCTACAGTGACAGTGGGGGTTGCCTTCAATAATTACCTCATGTAGTAATATATATACTACTACTACATGTTGTAACTGTTGTGACGGCTTTAGTCACTGTTAGCAAAATAATAATAATAGGCAAAATAATAATAATAGGAAACAATGAATCCTTACAGTCCCACTCCCAATTCAATATTTCCGTATCCATTTTCCTATCCTTTCCTATCCCTACTCCCTAGCCAATATACTGCTTTCGCAGGGGAAGGTGGGTCAGTAAGAATCTGTGACACTACCAAGGGGTAATTCTTGGTGTCTTTGGAAGATTCCCACCTCCCTTAGAAAAAAAAAGAAAAAAATAATAAATTAAAATCAATAAATGTTAAATGCTCTGAAAGAAAAATTAATAAAAACCTTATAATAAATAGTCAGTCTTAATTAATAATAAATAAAACAATAAAAAATTTACAAAAAGTAAATACAAAGTTAATACAAATTTAACAAGAAAATAAAGCCTTTTTTATCAATTTTTTTTTTTAAATAAAAATCTTTTAATAACAAATAAAAACTTTATAATAAGCAATTCATTTTAATTAGTTATAAAAAATGAAAAATTATAAAAATTTATAATTATTAAAATTTAAGCATCAAAAACTCAAAAGTAAAATCTCTTTTTGTGAAATAAAATAAAATAAATACAAAATAAAAACTTTTCTTTTTGTGAAATATTACAAATAAAACTTTGTAATAAGTTAAAATCTGATCATGATTAATTAATATAACTAAAACGAAATAGTAAAAAATGGTGAACCAACAACCGAATCAACTTAAATATGTATAAACCTCCTGAATTTTATAAAAACCTGCTTGAATTCAACAGACACGGTGAGTCGTTATTTACTTTTATAAAATTAGTGAATGTATTTTACCATTAATTGTAAGTCATAATATAAGAAGTCATGTAATATTATTAAATAGACTTAAAAGTAAGTTTCGTGGTAAAGCTAGGGAGGTTATCGAAATTAATAACCACCTAACTTGCAACTGAAAACGAGTTAGAAAAGAGAACTGACATGTTTACAAGGGCCATGGAGGTCTCATTCAAAGTGGCATGTCCTATCAAGCGTAGTAAAAAGACATACCCGATCTGGTGGAATGATAACTTAAGTAACCTAAGAAAAGAGACTAGAGACGCCTACAATATCTGCTACAGGCAGAATAAATGACAACTCTATAAGGACCAACTTAGGGAATATAAGAGAGCAATCAGACTGGCTAAAACCCAATCATGGAAGGATTATTGTGAATCAATTGAAAGTACTAGAGACTCAGCTAGACTTAGCAGAGTTTTATCTAGAGAACACTCCAATCCTTCCTTCCTGAGAACTGCGGAAGGGATGTGGACTGATTCAGCCGCTGAAACCCTAAATCTTTTAGTGTCTACCCATTTTCCAGGGTGCATTGAGGATGCTCATGTGATTAACCAAGCTGTTGACACTAGAGTCCGAAGTGGCCCTGACGAATGGGTTAACTCAGTTATAACGGAGGAAAAGGTTGCCTGGGCAATTGATAACTTCGCCCCATACAACGCCGCAGGATTAGACGGTATTTTTCCTAAAATGCTGCAAGAAATGAAGGGGCTTGTAGTTCCATTAATTACTAAGCTGTTCAGAAGCAGCCTCACTTTTGGTCATATTCCCCTGCAATGGAGGCGGGTGAATGTGATCTTTATACCAAAAGCTGGTAAAAGGGGGCACGAAACCGCTAAAGATTTTAGACCGATCAGTCTATCATCCTTTTTATTGAAAACTCTCGAAAGAACACTCGAGTTAGAGCTTAGAAGAGTACTAAAGAGTACTCCGCTATGTAAGTACCAACATGCCTATTGTAAGGGGAAGTCAACAGAGACTGCACTGAGTGAACTAGTGCGGGACGTGGAGCAATCGCTTCAGTATAAGGAATATACATTAGCTACCTTTCTAGACATAGAAGGAGCCTTCAATAATGTACATGTAGCGGCCATACAGAATTCACTGGAAGAACTAGGGGCAGAAACTGTCCTTAGTTAGTGGATTGTTAATATGTTGCAATCAAGAGAGATCCAATCGGAACTTGGTAACCATAAAATTACTAGAAGAGTAAGCAGAGGCACACCCCAAGGCGGGGTGCTATCACCACTACTGTGGCTTCTAGTAATGAATGGAATACTGAAAAAATTTCAAGATGAGGGAATCAAAGCCATTGCATACGCAGATGATCTAGCAGTATTAGTGTCTGGAAAGTTTCTTGACATAATTAGTGTAATTATGGAAAGAGCTTTAAGAAGGGTTAGTAGATGGGCCAATGGATGTGGCGTATGCGTCAAACCGAACAAAACCGATCTAATGCTATTCACAAACAGAACAAAGATACCGGAATTCACCAAGCCTAGACTGGATGGTGTATATATGAATTTAGCCCCCAGTGTCAAATACCTAGGAGTGGTACTTGATACGAAACTGAAGTGGAGACTTAATAGTGAGGAAAGAGCCAAAAAGGCCTGTGCATTCTGGCCTGGCCAAAAAGGCCGTATTCTTGTAGGAAAATGTTAGGTAAAAAATGGGGATTAAAGCCAAGAATGGCTTTATGGATGTACACAGCTATAGTACGCCCCATTCTTACCTACGGATCATTAGTCTGGTGGTCAGCGCTGGAGAAGGAGTATATCCGAACCAAACTTGGTAAGGTACAGAGAGGTGCATGTATAAGCATTACGGGCGCGTTGAGATCGACACCAAGTAATGCACTAGATGCACTTCTTTATCTCCTACCCGTTGACCTCCATATAAAATTTCTAGCCTGTTGTAGTGCGGTCAGACTGAGAGAAAATGGGCACTGGCACCCAAAACCTTGTGGACATAGCAGTATTCTAAGCTCGACAGCTTGGAATCTGCCAGATTCCACAGACTACACTATTCCAAGTTTGGAAATTGTCAAGAATTTCAAAGTAAAGATTCCATTAAGAAGAGAATGGAGACAATGAAATCCTTTCGGTGAAGTAGACATCACACTCTTCACTGATGGGTCTAAAATGGACTGCGGTGTCGGTGCTGGTGTCTATTCAGAAAAACTCAAAATAGAATATGCCTTCAGACTTCCCAATAAATCCAGTGTATTTCAAGCTGAAATGCTAGGAATCTGGAAAGCATGCCAAATACTTAGGAGCAATACTTCTCTGGGGGGAAGCATTGCCATTGTTACTGACAGCCAAACAGCAATCGCGGCTCTTAACTCTGCGATGATAACATCCAAGCTTGTCAGGAAATGCCCTGACGAGCTTAAGAATATAAGCTATCAATACAATGTTACATTACTGTGGGTTCCGGGACATAGGAACATCACAGGAAATGAACATGCTGATGAATTAGCAAGGAGGGGTTCCAACCTGAATGCTTCACTGGAAGAACAGGTAGATCCACCACTAAACAGCGTTAAAAGAGATATCTTTCTACACTTTTTATCCCTAGCGAAAAGAAGGTGGAAAGAATTAACCTCATGCCGTACGATCAAGAAAATATGGCCGACGTACGACAACAAAAGAACGGACAACCTATTGAAACTATCTCGGCGGGACATAGCCAGAGCAATAGGTGTCTTCACGGGACACTGGCCAATTGGCGAACATGCGGCCAGATTAGGTATTCCATTCAACACATCATGCCGTAGTTGTGGTGAACAGAATGAGAAAGAAAGCATTATACACTTCACGTGTAAATGCCCGGCGCTGGCCAGGGCCAGAAAAGCGGCTCTGGGTAGCCATGAATTTAACGATCTCAGCGATCTAGCGGCTAAGCAACCTGCAGATATGGTAAGGTTCCTGAATGCCGCCAAATGGATCTGAAACTAAATCCGTTATAGACTAAATTTAAGCCTTGTGGTCACGGAGGTGGTAGCGAAACGGTGCTAACGCGCTAATTGTGGTCTTGTCATGGTTGACAGCACCAGCCACGTAAACCAACCAAGCAACCAACCACCTAACAAACAATTGGTCTTGTATGAAATCTGTTCTTTTAAAAAAATTTTGTGATAAGTGAACATCTTTACAAATATTTGTGTTGAAGTGTTTCTTTTATTACTAACAGTGTTGATCTGTATAATCAGATTTAATCCATTCTATGTATTCTAAATAATAAATCTAAAAATGAACCTAATTCAGTCCAAATAGTAAAAGGCAATATTTAAACTGGCCTTAAAATATTTAAAGAAGAACTTTCCGATCCAATGCGTTCGATTCTCTGTAGTAGAGATCCAAAAACTTTAGAAGCAGCCATTGACATTTTGCAAGAAAGTAATTATACTTTCTACAAGGCAACAAAAACTTCTTCGAATAAAAATAATTTCCAGAGAAAAAATTTTCATTCAAATAACAATCACCTAAATAATAACTATTCAAATAATAATTTCTATAATAATCAATCAAACAAAAGTGCTTATAACAACCAAAATTATAATTATTCAAATAATAATTCCTATAATAATCAGTCAAATAAAAAATTTTATAACAACCAAAATAATAATTATTCAAATAATAATTCCTATAATAATAAAAATTTTTATAACAACCAAAATAATAACAACATTCAAATAATTTTAACAGATCACAACATTCAAATTTTAGAAATATTAGAATAGAATCAATGGATTTGACCCAAACTGAAAACGTCAAAATCAATTCGTTAAATATAAAAAATCAAATAGAAAATGTTCCCTTAGAAGCCTCGGAAGCCAACGACAACTTCTTTTTATAAAACTTCAATCAAAAGGAAGATCTTTAAAGTCCATCATAAACTCAGGTGCTACCATGAGTATTATAAATCCTGAGATATGTAAGCCAATTTACCGTAGTATAATAGAACCAGTAAATACTAAAACTTTAAGCAATATAATTCCATGTGATAAATTAGTAAAAGTAACCTTTTACTAAATTTGATTTAGACAATAAAATAGAGTTGTTAGAAATAAACTTCCACGACAAATCCGATGGGCTAATACGAAATAATATTTTAATCCCTCTTCAAGCTGAATTAAACTATAAAAATAAATTTATAAAATTACATTCTGCAAATAAAATTTCCACCTTCATCAATGAAAAAGAAGAAACGGGATATCTTATTCCAGTCCCTTCAGAAAAATTAGAAATATTTCAAAACGAAATATTTTTAAATGAAAATACTATTGGATGTGACTACCTTGACCTAATTACAAAAGCTGAAAATCACAAATTACAAAATCGTGAAAAATATAACAAAGCCTTTTACCATGAAGGTGACGACTTAACATTGATGCACCAAATTAAGCACAAAATTAATACCGTTAACGAACCTCCCATTTATGCGAAGATTTATCGCCATCCAGAAGTGTACTGCGAAGAGGTGAATAAACAAATTAATGATATGTTAAAACAAGGTATTATTAGACCCAGTAATTCGCCTTACTCAGCACGTATTTGGGTCGTCTCAAAAAAACAAGTTGCAGCAGGCGAACAAAAATTGCACATAGTAACAGACTATACAAAGTTAAACAACGTCACAATAGACGACAAGTACCCCATACCAAATATGGGGGACATACTTGACAACCTTGGTCGTGCTAAGTATTTCACAACCCTTGACTTGGCCAAGGGTTTCCATCAAATTGAAATCCATGAAAACTACATTAAAAAGACCGCTTTTAGTACCATCAACGGTCACTTAGAATTCGCCAGGATGCCGTTTGGTCTCAAACATGCTTCTGCAACTTTTCAAAGGTTAATGAATTCTGTTTTACGAGATTTCATTCGTAAATTTTGTTACGTCTATTTGGACGATATTATAGACAATCTTTAGCACAAGCAAGAACGAATATTTCGTTAATTTACAAAATATTTTGAAAAGCCTGGAATAAGCTAATTTAAAACTTCAGTTGGACAAAAGTCAGTTCCTAATCCTAATAAAATCGAGGCTATTAATAAATTTTCTATTCCAAAAACGCCGAAACAAATTAAATCATTTCTTGGTCTCATCAGTTACTACAGTAAATTTATTAAAGACTTTGAAAAAATCGCAAAACCTTTAACAGTCAGCTTAAAAAATTAAAGCAAATAGATATTAGCAACACAGAATATAAAAAAACTTTTAACAAATTAAAACTTTTTATTACTACCGACCCTATTCTTATCTATCACGATTTTTCAAAAAAGTTAATTTTAATTACTTACGGAAGCAGCTATGCGCATTGAGCCGTTCTCACACAAGATAACCATTCAGTTTGTTACGCATCTCTCACACAGCACTCATGAGTTTAAATACTCTTACATTAAGAAGCAATTGCTCGCTATTGTATGGGCAGTCAAGTACTTTAGTCCATATCTTTATGATCGCAAATTAACCATTAAAACTAACCACAAATCCTTGCAATGGCTTCACAATCTAAAAGAGCCTAACTCCAAATTGCAAAGGTAGAAATGAAATTGGAAGAGTTCAATTTCGACATAGAATACTTAACCGACAAAAAAAATAAAATAGCTTATTCTTTATTACGTGTGGAAATTAGTTTAGATGAAATGGAAATTGACGAAATTAAGTCTACTGATGCTACCACGTATTCAGCAGATGAGGACAAGAAATATTATATCCCTATTTCTGAGTCACCCCTACTTTTTTATAAGACGCAAATTATTATAAAATGCGGTCACATCAGAGAAAATTTATAACAGAAATAGAAAATATTTACTCATCCATCTCCTGATGAAAACCTTTTTATTCACATTTTAAAATATCATATACCAGTAAAAGGTATTATGGGTGGTGTAATGATTGATGATATAAAAATTCACAGCCTATTTCAAAATACATATCTTAAACATTTTGCCAAAAACAAATCTATAAAATTAAATAAATGTTCATTTTTACTCGATGATATGAAAGATAGGGCAGAGTTATAAGAAAAAATATTAGAGCAACACAATAGATACAATCACAGAGGTATAAATGAAGTATATCTCAATTTAAAAAATAAATATTATTTTCCAAAATTTAAATTGGAAATTCAAAAGGTCATAAACAACTACCATATCTGTAACGCGGCTAAATATGAAAGAAACCCCTTAAAAATACCTTATCAAATAACAGAAACTCCTAATGCTCCTTTAGAAATTGTTCGCATGGATATTTGGATCCATACAAAGGCTAAACCGTATTTAACAGTTAACGACAAATTCACAAAATATGCTCAAGTGATCCTTCTAAGTTCAATTAATTGGATGGACTTAAAAGCTGCTGTAATGCAATACATCGCTTCTTTCGGTAAACCAAAAAAAATTATTAGCGATTAAGAAAAGGCTTAAATTTCAAATATTATATATATTATATATATATAATATTATATATATTATATATATAATAACAGCCTAAATTTCAAATATTTTCTGTAAAATGAAGGAATTGATGTACATTTTACTATATCTCTAACAACAAATGCAGCAACTCTGATATCGAAAGTTTCCATAATACTCTAAACGAACACTTGAGAATTTTCATCGTAACCGAAAATGAGCAAGGTATACCATTAGATGAAAATCCCGTAATCAAAGCTATGAAAATCTATAACAAGACAATACATCTACTAAAAGAAGGCCTATTGATTTCATAATCGGAAACATTGAATCCTCAGAATATTCACTCATAAAACAAAATCGCCTAAAAATTGAAAATACAACTATCAACGTATTCGTTCTGGAAATGGCTGTGTTTTGTTTCAAGAATCAGAACTTAAAATTATTGACAATTACAAACGCATTATGCACATAATAGATCTAAATTAATTGTATACGAAACAATATTATTCCGCTTAATAAAACAACTGTACTTCCTCAAAATCTTCTTATAAATTTAAAAATCTAATAAAAAGTTTTTTCAACATTATGCCGCATATAACGAAATTTAGTAAATCTGGCGGGAAATACTCTCAGATTTCTAGCCGGAATTATGGACAATGAAGATCGCAAAGAAATTCTAGAACACTTCAAAATAATAGACAAAAATAAGGGAAACATAATTGGAAATTTAAATAATCAGGTAACAATTAATGAACAGATTTCATATCAGATCAAAGAGAATACAAGTTATATTAATAACGCCTAAAATAAAGTAACTTTAATGATAAACGATTTTCAAGATAAAATTAGTAAAATGAGTGATAAACTAAAATTTTTTACTGTAAAAACAGAAATTAATGAAAATATCAATACTTTGTCAAAAGAAATTACCCTTGCAATGAAACTTGAAATATTGTCTAGGAACATTTTGACATTTTACCGTTTATTAAAAATTGCGTTCTTTATAAAAAAAAAAACTATAATTTTTGTAAAGGGTCTTTCAAATAGAGTTTTCAAAAGTAAATAATTAAAAGACATATAATTTGAATTGAAACTGGAAAAGTTTTTGTTTAATTTTTAAGTACAATGTTTGCCATTTATATCTGAAAATAATATCTCCCATGTGACCACCGCTTGCGTCCTACAGTACCTGATACTTTTATCAAAATTTTCTGTCACATTTTGGCATAATTGCATAGTTCTTGTAACCTGTCCTTTCACATAGTTCCAGAGAAAGAGGTCTAACGGTGTCCAATCGCAGGATCTTGAAGGCCCATTCACGTCACCGAATCTGGAAATAACACGGTCTGGAAACTTTGTATGCAATAATTGTAGTGTTTCTCTGGCTGTATGAGACGTAGCCCCATCTTGTGGAAACCACATGTCTTCAGTATCAATATTTCCCTGTTTCGGCCATAAAAAAGTTGTGATCATGTCGCGATATCTGGTACCGTTAACGGTTATTTTCCAGCATCATTTTCTAAAAAGTACGGGCCAATCACACCACTAGATTACAATACATACCAAACAGTGAGTCTTTGCGAATGCGTTGATTCTCTTGGATCACGCGAGGGTTTTCCTCTCCCCAAATACGGCAGTTTTGTTAATTAACGTAGCAACCGATCTCGAAATGTGCTTCGTCCGAAAAGATGATTTTTTTTTTTAAACGTCGTTTTGTCCCAGTATCAAAGTCCCGACGAATGGAATGATCTCGTGGCAGCAATTCTTGTGTAAATTGAACTTTGTACGCCTTCAACACTAAATCTTTGTGCATAATACGTCATACGCCATACTCAGAAATCTTTGTGCATAATACGTCTAATACTAAATCTTTGTGCATAATACGTCATACGTCATACTCAGAAAGTCCCAATTGTTGTGAATGTCGGGAAATTGACATGGTGGGGTCAGCTGTGGGGTCACATGGTGGGGTCACTATCACTCACAGCACCAATATTTTCTTGTGAACGACCGGCACGAGCATACTGATGTCTTTCTTGATCTTGTACTGTACCAGTTTCTTGAAATTTCCGCACAATATAACCAATTTGTTGCTCAGTTGGACGATTCTGTCGACCACAAGCATCGCGTAATTTGCGAAATACATTTCTTACTGAATGACCATTTTTATAAAACAATTCAATATTTTCAACGCGTTGTTGTAATGTATACGCCTCCATTTTTATAAATGGCAAACCTTCAACTGTCAAAATGACATATAATATGGATGCGTTCAATGTTTGAAGTGTGTTACACAGGCGGCTACTTTGAACTGAATTTGAAAGACCCTTTAATATCTATACCAAATTTTGTAAAAGAAAACTATTTTAGAACAATAATAGAAAAAGTTCCTAATAAAGATGTATTTTTAGAATTAGATATTAATATTAGTAAGATTATTGTAAGCAAAAAAAAATATTTTTGTAAATATTGAAAATAAAAACATTCTAAAAAACGAATAAATACCTTATAGAGAGCAATGTATCGCAAATTTAGTAAACACGAAGCAAATGAAATGTAAGTTTCGAAAAAATTTATTAGATGAAATTAAGGTGATCTCTAACAATATTGTAATAACAAAAAATTTTAACGAAACTCTTGTAATAAATCATTGTTGACACAAAACGAAATTAACATTAAAGGTAATAACTATGTAAAAATAGAAAATTATAAAATCCATAGGACCCGTTATTTATGAATATTGTCAAAAAGAATACTATAGCAAAAATCTTTCGAAAGTTAAACGTAATATAAAAATTGAACAAATAACGAATGAATTTTTTCAGTGGTAATCTTAATATTATTTCTCTTTTTTTTTAAATGTAAAGTAAAAAATTCGTATGTAAATATTCAACTAAAAGATCTTCGACACGAACCGAAGTTTAAGGAGGAAGGAGTTATATATCCATCTGAGCAAAAGACTCCTTTTGCATAAAAATTCATCTGAATTTTTTTTATATAAAAATACAAAACACAAAATTTATAAATAAAATAATTTCTGTACACTGATTCTATGAAAATTATGAACTGTAAAGTTTTTCACGGTTTTAGAATAAAGAAAATTGTAAACAATAATTATAGAAATTACAATTAGATTCATTCAAAAAAAAAGATATTAAAATAAAATTTTTCCTGTAATATTTGTATTATTTCTTTTATGATTCTCGTTTGAAAAAGTAAGTATATATTATTATACATCAAATACCCATTAGAAAGAAACATGTTAAGTAAGGGTTGTAAATGGAACAACCACTTTATGGCGTTAAACAGCCTAGTCATGAACAGCAAAAAAACGAATTCATTTTTCAAAAGTAAACAAATGACGCAATTATTACCCAATGAATGCCTATATGTAAAGCATGAAAGAGAGAAATTTTATTGCTATAATATACGTACACGACATTTTATTAGTATACAAACAAGGAAGAATACAGTTGCCTTTGTCAACTCTTAGATACCCGTACGAACCCGTTAGTATGTTCATATTCTATCACTCTGCTTATAATATTTTTTTTTTTTAATTTTTCAGTACTTTAAAATAATTTGGGTGAATTTTATAATTTCTAGAACTATGGTTTGCAGATACATATATTCAAACTAAATGTCTATACATTATTCAAAAGCAGATTCTAACCTTCTACTTAACGATTATCAAACTTTCCCAAATATGATATACCTAGTACTATTTCATACTAGGCCGTAAATGTATATTAATTTATACTAAACTTACTACAAAATACCATAGATGAACATTTTATATGTTAATATATATGCATATCTATTCATATATTATACATATAAATCGCCATATACATACATACATTGCATTATTTCTTTGAAAAAATATTTCATTCTTCAGAAAATCGTTGAAGGCATTTGTTAGAAAATTAAGAAAAAATAAAATCACACTTTCGTCAATTTTAAGGTAACCCTATTAGTAGATAGGTAGGCACTTGGGCCAGGCAGGTCAGTAGGTCAAGGTCACCCGGAAGTAGGTCAAACCGTAATTACTTCACACAGAAAGTAGGTTAATGTCATAAAAGTAGGTCATACAGGCGGCGGCGGCCGCCAGATAAGTCTAGTTGTCTATAAAGATTGTATACTTGTTTTAAGTAATAGGTAAACATGGAAATGGTAAGAAAAAATTCTTTTTTTATGTTTTAAAAAGAAAAAAAACAGGAAATCAAAAATATCTAACGTGGTACAGGTTTACTTCTTATTCATGTATACTTGGCTTAAGTAATAGGCGCATATTAAAAGTAGAAAGAAGAAATGGTTGATAAATGTAAAAAGAAAAAAACAAAAAAAGTTTAAACGCACAAGATACAACAATTTTAAAAGGTACAACGCATCTTTAAATTTCATAAAAGTGCAAACCTGCTTTTCTGTCTGCATAATGATCAAACCATTGAAAATGCGTTGATGCGTTTTTAAACCAGTGATGCGTTTTTAGATGTACCTAACTATTTGTGTTGTCACTATGTCGTGTTATTATTGTCACTATGTCGTGTAAGATATTTTTTGTTTGTAAGAATGTTGAAAAAATATGAATGAAAAAAAGACAACAAGAAAATTAAAGCTATGGAAGTACTTAACGATTAACATGTTGCTTAGGTTCATTGTATGTTGCATAATTTTCAAAGAATAAAAAAAGAAAAAAAAAATTGAAGACATCAGGTTTATTGCATTTGGTACCTATTTTGAAACAAGAATATAAAAATAAAACAGATTTATTTACATGTTCAAAAAATTTTTATTTAACTAGAACTCAGTTCAGTTTTGTGTTTGATTGGGGTAGCACATATACTGTCCTTTGCCTTATTTGAATATTATTTTAAATAATTTAAAAGTAAATTAAACCTTTATATATTTCTTTTTTAATAATTTCATTTGTATACTAAAGTATTAAATGCCTTGTTTGTGCAAAGGCAAAGTTGAAAGGAATCATTTAAAAGTTTATTGTACAAATTGCAAAAACTATTCTCATGCAAAATGCGTTAATTTATTAAAAAGTGACGTAGACTATATGGTCTATAATAATAAGGTGTATACATGTATGCACTGCATTTCTCTTAGAAGAAAATCATTAAACATTGGTGCAGTTGCAATAATTCTAAATACGACTGTTAACGAATGTACTCCTACATCTTCTAAAACAAGTACTACTGAGAAATGTGATATTACACCTGCGCAGAACTACATCAACGTAAACGATCATATTAATGGAGATGAGCATTTTTTGTTTTTTTTTTTTTTTCCCTAAGGGAGGTGGGAGTCTTCCAAAGACACCAAGAATTTCCCCTTGGTAGTGTCAGATTCTTACTGACTAAACCCACCTCCCCCTTTAGCCAATATAGTGGAATGAAACCCTTACCTGCGAACGCAGTATATTGGCTAGGGGGTAGGGATAGGAAAGGATAGGAAAATGGATACGGAAATATTGAATTGGGAGTGGGACTGTAAGGAAACAATGAATCCGCCTATTATTATTATTTTGCTAACAGTGACTAAAGCCGTCACAACAGTTACAACATGTAGTAGTAGTATATATATTACTACATGAGGTAATTATTGAAGGCAACCCCCTCTGTCACTGTAACGGCTGTTATTATTGGTATTAATATTCTTATTAATATTATTATTATTATTTTACTACAGAGTCAGCGCCATCAGTGGATTACAACGTGCAGCAGTATATAACACCTTACTTGCATGATATAACCAAAGATAGCCCCACTGTAGTAACTATTATTATTATTACTAATATTATTATTATTATTATAATTATTTTTATATTATTATTGTACTATTTATTATACTATTTAATTATTGTACTATTATTATTATTATTATTAATTAATAATTATTATTATATACATATTTTTATTTATGACCTGACCGGGGTTTGAACCCAAGACCCTTCCATTGAAAAGTTGGCGACTTAACCACTGCGCCATGAGTCAGATAATAATAACACAATAATAACACATCCTCTTAATAACACTTCAACTTTACTTGTACAAAGAGCATTAAACAGTTCTTCAGAATCAATTGCGGGGAAAGGTAGCAAGACAAATACATGCAATAATACTATCTCTAACCAAATGATATTTAATGAGTTATCTAGTTTGAAAGCAATGGTGTCAAATTTTATGGCTGAAATCAACTCTCTAAAAAAAGAGAAAGTGGCTTTGGAAAAAAAAATTAACTCATTAAGCAATATAATTAACGTGCTTGAGCAAGGAAAAAAGAAAAAATGATATTATTGGTATTCCTGATGTGCAACAAAATAATGTGAAATCTAAAGTAATAACTTTTATCTCCAATGTATTGGGTGAGCAAATTCTTGAAGAGGAAATTGAAAGCTGCTTTGTTAAAAAAACAAAAGAGACTTTTGCTAAAGTTCTTTCTCTTAATTCAGCAAACAGTAAAGCTCTCTCTGAGAATTCAGCTATTAATAATTCTTCTTCCTCAAATGGACTTAAACAAAATAGCATTATTACAGTTAAATACTCTTCGTTCAAAACAAAGGAAAAAATAATGAATAAAAAATATACGTTGAAGGGGAAATTGGATGCTGCAGCTTTTGGTGATCGAAACATACCTATTTTCATTAATGATAGTCTTACTGAATCTATGCGTGAGTTGCTGAAAAAAACGAGAGAGGTTAAACAACAATTAAAATTTCAATATTTATGGGCGAGAAATTCAAATATTTTATTAAGAAAGAAAGAAGGAGATAGGATTAATAAAATAAAATCATTCGATGATCTTAAAGGTTTAAAATAAAAATGTTTATAAAAATATTTAAAATTACATAAATAACTATAATGTCAAATAATGTAGTAAATTTTGTTGAACTTCCTTCTTTTCTTAATATTGAAATTCCTTCTTTATACCCGTATGAACTATGTTCAAGGGTATAATAAATTTGCCATTACGTTTGTGACACCTTAAAGGAGTCGAGCTAGATATAGTGTCAAAGGTATGGATCGGCTCAGAATCGAATTCTGAGTCGATTAAGCCATGTACGTCCGTCCGTCCGTCCGTCCGCACGATAACTCAAAAAATAAAGGAGCTAGGGGGCTGAAATTTTTTTTACGTCACTTTTGCAAAATTTTTAGTTTTGCTATTTAAATCCAACATTTTCGGTCGGCGGGTTCGAGTAGCTGCCATACAACTTCTATCTTTATATAGAAATAACTCAGTACCTATTCAAGCTAGGTTTCTGAAATTTTGCAAATGATGATCAAGTTTTATGGCAACAACTTCTGTGAAATTTGGTTGTGCTGGTGCAGCGGGTTCGGGTAGCTGCCATACAACTTCTCCGTTTAAATGAGAATAACTCAGTGTTTATTGAAGCTAGGAATCTGAAATTTAGTAAAGAGGTGTCGAGTTACATGCCAACAACTTTTGTAAAATTTGGTTGGTCTAGAGCAGCCGGTTCAGACTTCTTGCACCTATTGGAACCTAATGAAGCTAGGCGTCTGAAATTTTGCAAATGATGATCAAGTTTTATGGCAACAACTTTTGTAAAATTTGGTTGTGGTGGTGCGGCGGGTTCGGGTAGCTGCCATACAACTTATCCGGTTAAATGAGAATAACTCAGTGTTTATTGAAGCTAGGAATCTGAAATTTAGTAAAGAAGTGTCGAGTTATATGCCAACAACTTTTGTAAAATTTGTTTGGCCTAGAACAGCCGGTTCAGGCTTCTTGCACCTCTTGGAAGTTAATAAAGCTAGGCGTCTGAAATCTTGCAAATGATGATCAAGTTTTATGGCAACAACTTCTACAAAATTTGGTTGTGCTGGTGCGACGGGTTCGGGTAGGTGCCATACAAAATCTCTTTTTAAATGAAAAGAACTCAGTGTCCGTCCGCACGATAACTCAAAAAATAGAGGAGCTAGGAGGCTGAAAATTTTTTTACGTCACTTTTGTAAAATTGTTAGTTTTGCTATTTAACTTTAGCATTTTCTGTCCCCGGGTTCGGGTAGCTGCCATACAACGTCTTTCTTTAAATAGAAATAACCCAGTGTCTGTTCAATCTAGGTATCTGAAATTTTGCGAATGATGATCAAGTTTTATGGCAACAACTTCTGCAAAATTTGGTTGTGGTGGTGTGACGGGTTCGGGTAGCTGCCATACAAAATCTCTTTTTAAATGAAAGAACTCAGTGTGCGTCCGCACTATAACTCAAAAAATAGAGGAGCTAGAAGGCTGAAAATTTTTTTACGTTACTTTTGTAAAATTGTTAGTTTTGCTATTTAACTCCAGCATTTTCTGTCCCCGGGTTCGAGTAGCTGCCATACAACTTCTTTCTTTAAATGGAAATAACCCAGTGTCTATTCAATCTAGGTATCTGAAATTTTGCAAATGATGATCGAGTTTTATGGCAACAACTTCTGTAAAATTTTGTTGTGATGATATGACAGGTTCGGATAGTTGCCATAAAACTTCTCTTTTTAAATGAAAATAACTCAGTGTCTATTGAAGCTAGCTATCTGAAATTTAGTGAAAAAGTGTCGAGTTGCATGCCAAAAACATTTGTAAAATTTGAATGGTCTAAAGCAGCCGGTTCAGGCTTTTTGCATTTCTTGGAACTTAATGAAGCTAGGCGCAATAGATTCGGGTAGCTATCATACAACTTCACAATTTACATAAATATATCTCTGTAGTTCGGTACTAAAACTCTGAATGTTTTTAAAAGATGATCAAGTTTTATAGAAACAGGATATATTACGTTCATACGGGTATCCCAGAGTTGACACAGTCTACTCTACTGCACTCTTCCTCGTTAATTAATAATTTTAATCATAATAGCTTTAATGATAATTTGAATTTTTTGAATTGTAGTCAAGATAATGATACATTGAATAATTTTTGTGTTGTGCATCAAAATATCAGAAGTATGCGTAAGAATTTTGACTCTTTATCAGCATATTTATCGTCTCTTTCTAAATTTCCTGAATTAATTTTTTTAAGCGAAATCTGGATTTATGATTATGAAAAGAATAATTTTGCTATAAATTCGGATTACAATTTTTTTGCTACATGTAATAACAATTATGCTGCTGGTAGTGTAGGTGTATTTGTAAAAAATGATTTGAAATGTAAAGTTGCATATGTTAATTTATGTAGTGCGGATATTATAAATGTAGTATTTGATATTAGAAGAATGAAATTTTGTTGTGTTTGTGTATATAGATTGTATGTATGTAGTATAAACAAATTTTTGTCTGAATTTTCTGAATATTTAGCTAATATTAAAATTGAGAATTGCGTAATACTAGGTGAGTTGAATATTGATCTTTCAAGTACTTATAATGATGTTGATGAATATAAATTATTAATGGCTTCTTGTGGTTTTCTCTCTTTAATTAATGAACCTACTCGTATAACTACTTTTACTAAGGCCTGTATTGATCATATTTTCATTAGATCTCAGAAAAATTGTAATATTGAGTTTCAAAGTTTCGTTAACGATATTAGAATTACAGATCATGTTATGACTGGTTTAAGGTTTAGTCAATCATCTCCAAATTTGATTAAAAAGCAGATTAAGTATTCTTGCGAACGTATCGATATAGGCAAATTAAAGGATTGTTTAAGTTTAGAGTTTTGGGTTGATATTTATTCACTTAATGATCCTTCATTAGCTTTTGAAAAATTTATTCAAATTCTGTCACATCATATAAGTACTTGTTCCACTAGTTCAGTTAGAGTAGCTAAAAAACAAGGTTTGAAACCCTGGATGACGCAAGATCTTCTTAATAAAATTAAAAGACGTAATAAATTAATGTTGGTAAAGAAAAATCATTCTAATATAAATCGTTTGAATAAATACTATGATAAGTTATGTAAAGAAATCAAAATCGACGTTATAAGATGTAAAGATAACTTTTATGAACATAGATTTGAATCCTGTAAAGGTAATACGAAAAAAGAATGGGAAATTATGGATAATCTTTTAAATAAGGCTAAATGTAGTAAAGAATATTTATTAGAAATTGATAACATCCTAATTTCTGACCCTGAAAAAGTAGTTAATCATTTTAATTATTTTTTTACTAATATTAATAGGCAATTTAATTTTGAAGATTATTCTTCTAATATACTTAATGCAGTTGTTGCAAGTGAACCTTTTCAGACTGATAGTTTTTTTATGAGCCAATTACTGCGTTTGAGTTACATTCTACAATTATGAAATTAAAATATTCCAAATCGAGAACTTCGGATAGAATATCTAATAACGAATTGAAAAAAATTTCTTATATTATAGTTGATGTTTTAGCTCATATTTTTAACAACTGTGTTTATACTGGTAAATTTCCTGAACTGTTAAAAATAGCTACTGTTATACCGTTACATAAAAAAGGTAGCTCGCGAGGTTTGAATAATTATAGACCCATTTCGTTATTATCTACCTTCTCAAAAATCGTTGAAAAAACAATCAAGAGTAGGATTCTTAAATTTTTATTTAAAACTAAATTTTTTAGTGATAATCAATGTGGTTTTTTGAAAGGTAAATCTACTGAGGGTGCATTGTTGAAGTTCTGTGGTGAAATTTATGAGACATTAGTAATAGTAAAATGCCCTCTGCATTATTTATTGATATCACTAAAGCATTTGACTTAGTTAATCACGATATTTTATTACGTAAATTGCACAATATTGGCTTTCGTGATTTTATGTATTTTTGGTTTCAGTCTTATCTATCAAATAGGAAACAAAAAGTTAAAATTAATAACAACTTTAGTAGGATCTTAGGTATTGACAGAGGTGTTCCGTAAGGTTCTGTTCTTGGACCTATACTTTTCATAATTTATAAAAATTCCCTATTTTTACAAAAATTTAAAGGTAATCTTACAGCTTTTGCAGATGACACAGTCTTTACTTATTCCTGTAGTAATCAAAATGAATTAGTAGAAATTGTTAAATCTGATATTGATTTATTAAGGCACTGGTTTCATAAACATAAATTAGCTATTAGTAGTAAAACTAAATTTATGAATAACATATGTTATATGGTTCTTCTGATGAAGGGTATGAATTTTATTATCATGATCCTAGCTGTGGTAGATATCCGCTAATTCCCATCTCTGAATTTGAAGATTCCAATTGCTCATCAAATTGCTTCTGCATTGAAAAAGTTGCTGAATTTAAATACCTTGGTGTTATTATTGATTCGAACTTTAACTGGTCTAAACATACTTCACACTTGAAAGAGTATTTTAATAAAGTTATTAGACAACTATTTCAAGTCAGTTTGTACAGTTCAATGAAAGTTTCGTCTATGGTCTATTAAGCTTTATTTCAATTCAAACTCATAATAATAAGATTCTACCACTTTTGAAATCACAAAAACATGCAATTAGATTAATTTGTAAAAAAGGGCGATTAACATCTTGTGTTCCTTTTTTAAATGAATTAAAAATTCTTCCAATAAGAAATTTATTCTTTTATAAAACACTAAAAGTGTTTTATATTAAGTCTGGTTACCTTGATTGTAGGCGCACTAATACCAACTATAATTTAAGAATTAACAATTACAACTTAGTTTCAGTACCACGTTTTAAAAAAGTCCATTTTTCACATTTTTATAAAATAATTGCTCCTCGCATTTTTAATAAACTTCCGGCTTCTATAAAGAACTCTGCTAACTTATCAGTTTTTTTTAAAATTAACTAAGATTTGGCTTTTAGAGAAAAGTTATGAAGAGATTGATAATTTGTTGAAGATTTTAGAGTAATTAACAATTCTTATGAATGTTTCTTGTAATGTATGTTTCTTTACAATGTATCTTATCTTGACTTAACTTGACTTATTGATTCATTAAATGGGTAGCTTAAACTCATTTGCACTAATTATATTGGTTTTAAAAAAAAAAAAAAATTTGGTTATTAATAATAATAATAATAATAAATAAAAATTAATATAAAATAAAAAAATATTTTGCACCCCATTCTAAGACATACAGACATATTTTCTGATCATTCGCCACTTGCTTCTTTGCAATAGAATGATTATATTACTATTAATTTTTTATTCTCTTTTTTCTATTTCAATAGATTTTGTTTTTTTTTCCATTTGCTTATTTTAATTATTTTTTAATTTTGTTATATTAATTAAATAAAACAAAAAAATTTAATTTTAATTTTAAATTTCCTACTATGTTATTAGTTATTATTTTGAATTTAATTTTATATAGTTATTAATTAGGTTAAGCTATGTATAAGTAGAAAGAAAAAGAAATAAAGAAATAATAATAATATAATAGAAATATTTTACAATTTTATAGAAATCTGAGATGAAAATTTTTTTACAATGATCAAATTGTAAGATTGCAGATTACACTATTATCTAATTCTTCAATACGTCTTTGAAATCTAATTTTGTATCTGTATAAATTTGAAAAATCTTAATTTAATATTTTTTTTTTTAAGAGATGCATATAGACATTAAAACAATTTTTTACAGCACATCTGAAACTGGTGTTTGTATAGTGTATAAGACATGTTGATTTAAAATTTTCAATCTTTGATAATGATGGTAAGCTCTGCTTAGATCTTCTATTTTAACGCTGTCAATGTACTTTTCAAGAAAATGTTTTATTTTGCTCTCTTTTAAAATAACTTTATTCAGCTGGTTCTAAATAGTATTTTAATATAGGTTTTATATCTAAATATTGAATTAAACCGTTATTTCATAGTAGTATATGCTATGCGGATTCTGGATACAAGAAATGTACATATGGCAACTCTAAAAGGGGGACATATAAAAATAGAAGACAAAAGTGATATTTAGGCTATATGGCAACTCAAAAAAAAAATTTGTTAGTCGTCATCCTAAATATATGCAATATTTTAAATTTTAATTTGATATAATGAAAGCTATTTTTTTTTTTTTCAATGTTTTATTATTTATTACCTGTTTTGATACATTTATTACTTATCCTAAATAAAACTAAAGAATATTGAAATATTATAACATTTTAATGTGCATGGCTACAATAGTAACTCTCTCATTTAAATTTGTGATAACTATATTATAAATAAAACGAGGAATAATACAGTTGTCTTTGTCAACTCTTAGATACCCGTACGATCCGTTAGTATGTTCATAGCCTGTCACTCTGCTTACAACATTATTTTTTAAGTTTTTAGTATTTTAAAATAATTTGGGTGAATTTAATAATTTCTAGAACTATCGGTTGTACATATATTCAAACAATATGTTTATACATTATTCAAAAGCAGATTCTAACCTTCCACATAACGATTATCAACCCAAAACTTTTTCAAATATTCTATAGTACCATTTAATACTAAGCGGTAAATGTATATTAAATTTACTTAGTACAAAATAGTAAATATAATTTTAAATATTATATTATATTATATTTAAATATTCCATTGACAGAATAATTTCTATAATTACAATAAAATACATATATGTATGTAAATACGGCGCTATATTATATACATCTATACTTCCTATAAATAAAAATTCTTCAAACAACCGTTATGTTGTTTATTTATTTACATTTTTTTGTACTACGCATTATATCTTCAACAATTTCAAATTATCGAGTAAAACAAATGCAAAAAATTTGTTGAAGAAATTTGTTAGAAAATTTGAAAAAATCAAGTAACACTTTCGTCAATTATAAAGTAACCCTATATTATTAAAAAAAGTTGTTAACAGCAATAAGAGTATAATGTTGAACCTTTAATTTTTGTGTATTACTTCAAAAAAATTTTAGCAGGTGTTCAAGTTACAGGTGTTTAAAAATAGGAAATTTTCAGTTTTTGACCCCTTACAGCTCCTAAACGAGGGGTGAAAAAAAAAATTTCTGAAATGAGTCATACTTATTTTCAAAGATCTAACTTCTGTCAAAATTGCAAGTTCCAACTTAAACCGTTTAGAAGATAGAAGAGTTAAAGGATTTTGCAAAATTTGAGTTTCACATAACGGTAAATTAAAACACCGTATGCCACAACTATATATTTATTGTATATATACTTTTAAAGCTAATAAAAGTAGTAATCGTTTGGCGTTTTCAAAATGAAGATATATCTTATAGAACTTGGGCTATAACAATTTAAATATAGAGATTTTTTGAACCTTTGGGCAGCTGTAGCTCCGTAACGGGTGGGACTACAAAAAAAGTTATTAAAAATAAAATTAATATTTTTGTGAGATCTATCAGCAGTTAAAATTTCATAGCTCTATTTCAAAAAAAATGTGGGGATCTAAAAGTTAGGTGTTCGAGAGCTACCCTAAGTTTTGGTCCAAACTCAACCAAAAAAAATAGGGAGCCTAAAAATTACCCCTAGAATATTTTGTGTAAATTTCAAGATTCTAGCTTTCTTAGTTTTTGAGTTAGCGTGCTGACGGACGGACGGACGGACGGACATGGCTCAATCGTCTTAGAATTTTTTTCTGATCCGATCCATACCTTTGAAGGTATATCTTACTCGCTTATTTCGAGGTGCTACAAACGGAGGAGTAATTTTATTATACCTGATCCTATCGTACGGGTATAATAAACTCTTATTTATATTTGATTTAAAATTATTATATAACTATTATAATAAATTTTTACATTTTTTGTATTTATACCCGTACGATAGGATCGGGTATAATAAAATTACTCCTCCGTTTGTAACACCTCGAAATAAGCGAGTAAGATATACCTTCAAAGGTATGGATCGGATCAGAAAAAAATTCTAAGACGTTTGAGCCATGTCCGTCCGTCCAACTTGAAATTTTGACAGAAGTTAGTTCTTTGAAAATAAGTATGACTCATTTCAGAAATTGTTTTTTTTTCACCCCCCGTTTAGGAGCTGTAAGGGGTCAAAAACTGAAAATTTCCTATTTTTAAACACCTGTAACTTGAACACCTGCTAAAATTTTTTTGAAGTAATACACAAAAATTAAAGCTTCAACATTATACTCTTATTTCTGTTAACAACTGTTTTTAATAATATAGGGTTACTTTATAATTGACGAAAGTGTTACTTGATTTTTTCAAATTTTCTAACAAATTTCTTCAACAAATTTTTTGCATTTGTTTTACTCGATAATTTGAAATTATTGAGGATATAATGCGTAGTACAAAAAAATGTAAATAAATAAACAACATAACGGTTGCTTGAAGAATTTTTATTTATATGATATTGATATATATACATACTTATATAATATCATGTTTATTTACATATCGTATATGTCACTAGTGAATGAATGATAAGAGTATATATGTATATTATATAGCGCCGTATCTACATACATATATGTATTTTATTGTACTTATAAGAAATTATTCTGTCAAAGAATATTTAAATATAATATAATATAATATTTAAAATTATATTTACTATTTTGTACTAAGTAAATTTAATATACATTTACCGCTTAGTATTAAATGGTAATATAGAATATTTGAAAAAGTTTTGGATTGATAATCGTTATGTGGAAGGTTAGAATCTGCTTTTGAAGAATGTACATATAAACATATAGTTTGAATATATGTACAACCCATAGTTCTAGAAATTATAAAATTCACCCAAATTATTTTAAAATACTAAAATATTAAAAAAATAATATTGTAAGCAGAGTGACAGGCTGTGAACATACTAACGGTTCGTACGGGTATCTAAGAGTTGACAAAGGCAACTGTATTCTTCCTCGTTTTATAGTATATTTTGTGTTGTAAAAAACAATTTATCGGCTTCACCGAAAAGGAGAAAAACAACTATAGTAATTTTTGTTTTAAAATAAAACTTATAACTACTTAAAACTAACTACCCTAAAGAACTAACCTAAAAGCTTAAATTGTGGCTTTGTTGCCCTTCTTAATAATTTATTTCCAAAAGTAAATCATTTTTTGCTTAAGTTTATCTTTATTAGGAATGAATTGATCATACTTGAGATTGCTGGAATAGTTAATATCTATGCTGTTATTTAGATTTAAGGGAATTTTTATATTTGAGGCATTTCTTTTATAGTGATATATAGAGGAATTTTGTTTGTGTTTTCAATATAATTATGTTTATCTAAGAAAACAAATGCTTCTGGAGGAATGAAGCCTGAAAGCAACGTTTTTTCTATATAAAAATCGTTTTCATACCACGGGTGACAAATTACTGAATTTTCGTTTGTGTCAATACTTCTTTGGATGTGATTTCTTATTAAATTAATTATATAATTATCTATTCTAACAATTTTAGCCTCATTATAGATAGATTTATTTGAGTAGTACTGTTGATAATTTCTGGCGGGCTTCATTCGTAAATTTGTGCAAGTTCTAATGCAGTGTCTTTCAAAAACCCTTATTCTTTCCATCATTGAAGCGCTGATGTTAAACCATATAGGGCAGCCGTATGTTAGAATTGGTCGAATTAGATTTTTATAACATAACACTTATACTTGTTTAGAAAGAATTCTAGAGTAAAATAATCTTTTTAAAGACATAAAAGCTTTCTTTGCTTTTATGATTTGTCCGTGCATGTGCTTGTTGAATTTATACAGGTTAGTGTAAAGAATTCCCAGATATTTTATGGTTTTTGAGACCGGTAGGAGTGGTAGATCTGGGGCTTTAATACAAAATGTTCTCCAATTCTTTTTGATATTAACATTGTTATTTTTAACAGTATTTCTAAACAGAATAGTTGCACATTTATTAAAATTTATTTTCAGTTTACACCTTTCAGCATATTTTATGACTTTGTTAAAGTTTTTTTGTAGCATAATTTGGGCCGTATTAACGTTGTGGCTTGATGAATAAATACAAAGATCATCAGCAAAAGCTATACTGAAGATAAGCCCAAAACTTATATTTAGGGACTTCAGTAGTTCGCTTATATATATGTTGAAAAGGATTGGTGAGGTTTCTGTTCCTTGTTGTAGGCCATCTTTTAGTAGATAGGATATGGGCATTCAATGTATGAAACCAATGAGCGGCAGTTTTAAAAGCTTTAAGCTATAGAGTAGGATGTAATGTATAAAAGCTTTGATTGGTTCTCCTAAATGTATGCAATAAAATTGTGATAAGTAAAAAGTTTTATGCTTTTGAGTATTTTAAATTAAGCTTAGCGGTAGAATATCAGTTATGTTTAAATTTCAAATTAAAACAGTAATAAGCTAAAGATATTGTGCTTACTGTTCTTAATTAAATATGAAAAGTTTTTAAAGTTTGGTTTGGTTTAAATACAAAGATAATATTATCAAAGTTTAAACTTGATTTAATATTTCCGTGAAAATTGAAAAAAAGTTTAAAAAATAAAATAAACTTAAGCTATTGAACGGAATATTCTTAATTAGATATGAAAAGTTTATTAAAGTTTAAGCTTGATTTAATTTGGAGAATTATTATGATCTCTATAATAAAAATGTAAAATTGTTGAATGTTCATGACTTTTGGTAAATATGTTTTTACTTTAATAAAAGCTTTGAATTAAACGGCTGATAATATATTGTTAATAATATAAGGTGTGATTATGAAATAGAAATTAAAAGCGTGATCAAGTTCAAGTTAAAAGTAAAAAAAAAATAAAAAACTTGGTTTTAAAAAGTTGTTTTTAATATTAAATAATAGCATTACATTTTTTTACTAAAAGTTTATAAATTATTATTCATTAAATAATATCTTTTTTTATTTATCCATGAATCATGACTTTTATCAAAGCCAAGCCACCTAACCAAAACTTGATTTCCTTTTTTTTTTATTATTTTTTCTACAAGGTAAACATTAGGAAATTTAACAGATGTAAGTTCAGGTTCATAAAAACTGCCTTTTATTGGTTTTTGTGTGTAATCGAGTAAATTGTATGTTATTGGATCAGTTCTTTTTATTTTTGCTATGGTATAAATTTCTGTTGACCAATTAGGTTGATAACCTTTTGCAAATATACGTTTAAATTTACTTATTCGAACAAAATCTCCAATTTTGTATTTTGCTTTTCGGAATACTTTTAATTTATTGAATACAGTTTTTAATAATAATTTCTCATTTTTCTTTGTAACCTTTTTAGGTGGAAATTTAATTGTATGATGGTATGTTGTGTTATATTTTTCTATTAGCGATGGTAGAATAGTTAACCATTTATATGTGCCTTGTAAACTAAATTGTTTAAACATCGTGTTTTTTAGCGTACGATTGAAACGTTCTACAATTGATGCTTTTAGTTCTGAATATGTATGATAATGGTTAATTTTATTTTTCCTCATTAGATTTTGAAATTTTTTATTGAAAAATTCCATACCTTGATCAGATTGTAAATTTTTTGGTTTTTACCAGCTCGCTTAAAAATATTTTTCATTGCGATTAAAACATTATCAGCACTTTTGTTTTTAACTGGTTCAGCATACGCAAATTTTGAAAATGTATCAATTACTGTTAATAAATATTTATATCCCTTGTTGAATTTTGCATATGGAATCATTTCAACCAAATCAATTTGCCAAGTATCATTTAAACCCTTTTGAATAAATTTTCTTCGCGTAAATTTTCTTCTACCACCTCTATGAATTTCCGATACAACTTGTAATCTTGACATTATTCTCGTAGCATTTAATTAAATTTTCCAAAGTGATACTATAATTTTCTATTGTATGACATTCACATGTGTCCGGTCCAGAAGTAGAATTATCATATGCCCATGGACAAAGGGTAAAATGAGTACCATAAATTGAAGTGTACTTATTTACTCCAGAATAATTTTTAATGTGTGTGTATAGATGTAATATTAGTTTCTTATGATCATCTAATAAGACGGAGGAATAAATATTTAAGAACTCCTCTACTTCCATAATTCAAAATGACTGTACTAAGAATATGTTCGCTGCTTTTATATAATTCCTCAATTGTAATTTAAATTTAGTTTCTTATCAGGCACAGACCAAAAATGATTAACTTTATTCATCCATTTACAATGATGATTGCGGGACCATCTGGTTGTGGGAAAACAACATTTGTAGATAGTTTAATTGAAAATATAGACAAATTGATTTATCCGAAAATTGAAAAAATAAAATGGTGTAACCCAGAAATATCTGCTGTTCCGAAAAATATAGATTTTCCTGATATAGACTTTTATACCAGTATTCCCAAAGAGTTTAGTGGGAACGAAAATAGACCCACTTTAATTTTTTTAGATGATTTAATGTTAGCTTCTTCAAATAAACAGGTATGCGAATTATTTACTAAGATTCGCACCATCGTAATTTATCTATTGTATTGTTAACGCAAAACGTTTTTCATCAGGGGAAATTCTCAAGAGATATTTCATTAAATTGTAAATATTTAGTGCTTTTCAAAAACCCTCGAGACAAATCACAGATTTTTCCTCTTGCTAG
This sequence comes from Poecilobothrus nobilitatus, assembly GCA_947095535.1. Lineage (NCBI taxonomy): Eukaryota > Metazoa > Arthropoda > Insecta > Diptera > Dolichopodidae > Poecilobothrus > Poecilobothrus nobilitatus. The sequence goes on along the minus strand of OX352772.1, from coordinate 129,998,725 downwards.
ACAACTATATCCGGAAAATATAAAAGGTTTCCTGGGGGTATATAATGAATCAACCTCAAGTCCACGTGGTTATATTGTGTTGGATTTAACACAAGACGTTAACGATTTGTTTCGTATTAGAACTAATATTTTTTCAAAGGAATATTGCATATGCTTCTGTGATACGAGTGAATTGAACAACTGTCAAAAGTATGAAACGATTGAAGAAAAACCAACATATATTACATGTACTAGGAAAGTGTAAGAAGAAGAAATTTCGTGAAAATATTCTTAAATTTTGTGATGATGATATTATAAAAACTATTGCTGAAATTGCAATCAATATATTAAATGGTAATAATAAAATTTCACCAGCAAAAAAAGCTAAATTAAGAAAACATAAAAAAAAATTAAGATTCCTAGCCTGTGCAAAGAAAAGTATAAAAGCCAAACGAAAAATATTAGTTCAACATGGTGGATTTTTACCAACTTTAATGGGTACTATATTATCTGGTGTAATAGGAAAATTGCTCAGTAAGACATAATGCAGCGAATGATTGTTATGTCACCAGAAATATTTTCAAAATTTAGTAAATTATTTCAAGATGATAAAAACTTGGATTTATTAGATCAAAAAATGAAAAAAGTTTTATATGACAAAAAATTAAAATCATTGCAAAAATGGTACTTATATCGGCAAAATCTCCTCAAATATGGAATTAACAAAAGACACGCAAAAAAATTACCAGAAAAGGCTAATAATCTTACATTTGATACAGGCACTCAAAAAAAATTTTTTTCTAAACGAAATGCATATACAGAAACTGAATTACCTAAATACAAATCAACATCAGCACAGACCGATTTTTTACCATCAGTTACTGATGATGTATTTGAATATGATCCTAAAACAGAATATTCAAGTATGGATATCGATTTAACACATTATGATTTGGATGATGAAAATTCATTTAAAAAATTAGCTCAAACTGAAATGTTGAAAGATGAAAAATTAGTCGAAAGACCATCTCTAAGCTCTGATTATCGAATGTTTGAAACACCAAGTGGTAATGTAATTACCGTTGCTGTACCATCTCCTGAAAAAAAGAAGACACTAAGATCAGCCGGTAGTTCAATTTCCTCAACTATACTCACAGTTTCCTGAAACAAAAAAACGAAAACTAAAACCTTTACTAAGAAGTCCAAAACTAAGAACTTCATCAACACAGGAATGGACAACATATAAATAGTTCAACATTTTATGTTTTCGTGTAAGTTAACAAAAATGGATAGTCAAGATGACTTCTATGTAACATTGTTTAGTAATGATAATTTAACACTGTTTCCAGATAACACTTTAGCTTCATTCGAAAATAAATTACCTATTCACTTTGATTTAAGAAATGGAAATTGGAAAGTTGGTCTTTCAGAAATATATCTGAACGATTTCTTACAAACAGAAGAATTTAACAAAGAGAAATGTGCTTTTATTAATATTGGGCAGTATAATGCTTATGTAACAAATATTGAAAAACCTCTAGAAAAAATTAAAGTAACCAAATCTATGGGCTACACATATTATTCATATGACGATTCAGAATTACATTTGGATGATTGGAAGTTTAATTTTTTGCCAAAGCTTATTAAAAATATAACTCCTAATCCCGGATTTACTCGAAATCAAGTTTTCAAAGAATTTTTTTATGAAGTTTTGACATATATCTCTACTTCTAAAAATTATGATGATGTAATATTTAAAAAAGTGTCAGAATCTAACCGAGGGGATTTAATTCGAATATCGCAGACTTTTGATGAAGACAATTTCTATATAAAAGTTAATCAAAGTTATAATGTAAAAACATTACTAACTGAATTATTTCAACAGAAAAAATATATAAAAAATTTCAAAACAAAATTACCTGAACAAATTAGCTGTTGCTAATAATAAAGATGAATTGAATGGAATGGTGATGATTTATTCAGATATCATTCAATCATCTGTTTTTGGAAGTAGCAAAGTGCGGGCGTTGAGAGCTATCAACATAGAAAATTGTAGAATACCTACAAATATTGAATTTGAAAATGTTCATTACATACTCATAGAAAAAAATTGTTTTGAAACAATAGCAATTAAAATTTGTAACCAATACGGTGATGAAATAAATTTTGTTTCCAGTCACTATTCAACAAAAATTGTATTACACTTTAAAAAGCATTGATTCTCCAAAAACAATATAAATGCTACAACTCAAATATGGTATCCTATCAAACATGTAAAGAGCAGAAGTGAAATCAAAACATTTACAATTCCAGCTAACACATCTAACATATCATTGGATAATATATTTGTAGTGCAAATACCAAAAGCTCTTGTATTTTGTATGGTTAATAATGAAAATTTCAATGGTAAGAGATCGAAAAATCCATACCATTTCGATCATCAAAATCTCACACAATTTCAATTATATGTGAATGGAGCGCCTACACCAAACTCTGCAATTGAAACAAGTTTTACACCGAATAATTCTTGTAATTCTCGAGCATATTTAACATTATTTAGCGGAACAGGTATACATCATTCTGATAGAGGACATCAAATTTCAAAAGAATTATTTTCAAAAGGTTATACAATACTGGCTTTTGATTTATCACCAGACGGCTCGGGAACAGATACATGTCAGAGTTTATTAAACCAGGGAGTAGTAAAGATTGAAGCAAGACTCAGTTCTCCATTAACTTCAACATTAACTTGTATTGTATTTGCAGAATTCGATGCTAATATCGAAATTGATGAAAATCGTAACGTCTACGTGAACGTATAAAAGGAAGTTTAGTGAACCATCTCTATTCATTTCAAAATGACATGTGCTCTAGTAGATTTATCGTTCTGTACGGACGATAACAATACAATATTTATAAAAAATATTGCTGTGGCTGGTATAAAAGAAAAATGTAAAACTATTGTAAAAGAATTAAAGTATAAATTTCCTGTCAGAGATTTGAAAAAAACAGATATTGAGAATTACTCTTTTGGACATATCGATAACGAAAAAATAACTAATAACTTAATAAATTTGCTTGAAAAATTCGATATAGTCTTAACAAATGGAAAACTTAAAGCAGAATTTTTGATAGCATTTATACGAGGAAATACTCGACTAATTGATATTTCACGTTTGCAAGATAATGAATACACTTCAGATTTCAAAGGTTCTGAAATGTAATAAGTTAACACATAAAATATTTAGAGGCGTTTATGCTCTTGATAAATTACCAAAACAAGTTTTAAAACCTAGTATTTTGGTGGTAAATACCGATAATTCTAATGAAAAGGGAACACATTGGTTAGCAATATTTGTTCCAGTTCAAGGGTGTGCAGAATATTTTGATTCATTTGGAAATCCCTCGTTTCACAATGAGATTATAAAATTTCTACAAAATCAATCAACATGTTTTGTTTTCAACAATAAGCGTTTACAAAGTAATTTAACATCTGTTTGTGGACATTATTGTTGTGTAAATCTATGGATGCGAAGTTCCCGTAAAAGCATAAAATTTTTTTTTAATTTATTCGATACATCATCCCCACTTAAAAACGATAAAAAAATACAAAGAATATTTCGAAAAATTTTTAAAAAATGTGGAAGAAAACCTATAAATAGAAAATTCTAAAATAGAATTCATCAGTTAAAACAAAAAAAAAAAATGAAGCGGTCTACAAATTCAGAAGTATTTAAAACAGAAAAAGGTGAGCCACCGCAGAACCTTTTATTAAGCTATATTTATTTTTTGGATAAAAAACAAACAATAAAAATTCAAATTGGATTTAATATTGAAAATTTTGTTGCATCAATAATTTTCCAACGACAAAACAAATTTATAAGCGAAATGAATTATTTGGAATGGTATACATTTTATCATGATTTTAAAAACAGTCAAGCAAAATTAAATTCAAAAGGATTTTCGTTAACATTTAATCATACAGAGCACACTAAAATACTTACATTGCAGCTAGATGAGTACACTCGTTTTTGTCTCAAGCTAGATTTTATACAAGCAGTGATGTCATATAACAATGGAGCTGAACTTAATATACGAGAATATGTATTCAAATATTTTGATAGATGTATCGCAAAGAATAAATTAAGATTGGAACAAGAAGATTTCTACATTCCAATGAATTTACACATAGCTCAGTGTAACTATTCTAGACTATTTTATATTTTATGTTTCTGTCAGAAAAATTATCTTGGTCAACAATAAATAAAACAAATATTTTTTAAAACCAATCATTTTCTTTTATTAAATACATATACAAATTCATACAAATTTTTACAGCACATCTTTTTAAATTTTCAGTTATGTTATGGTGAGCGCAAATGGTTGTGAAATTCCTTAATTTCTGAAGGGATGGAATGTCATTATCTAATTTGATAACTTCTACTGAACTGGAAACAAATTTATTTACGTAAACGACATCGAATGAATTTAAATGTTCCTTTACAATATTTTTAATCGCTAAATATTCTATAAATCCATCATCCCAGTCAAGCCCATTTATTTGCATTTTATTGAATTCATTCTGCTGTTTAACATCACTATTTAACTCTTCGAACGAGTAAGGTGCCTTAAACATAAACAGCTTTGGTATCAGTGACCCTTCAGCTATCAAAGCAAATTCCTTCAAGAAATATTGCTTATTATTTCCAACAATAAACTGTAGATCAACTACTGCCTTCCTGCTGCTCATTTTGTGTCTTACTACATTAAAATAACTTGAAAACCTCTAATTTATACCTAATGCGATTTTAAAAAGAGAGGAAAAAAAGAGGGATCCCCTAGGGCCCCTTGGCCCCTTGCCCCTATGAGAAGGGGGCCATTAGCAGAAGCATAAACCGATACCGGACCCTGAAGGACCAATGCCGGACCCTCAAGGACCGATGCCGGACTTTGGGGGTATCTTTCAGACCTTTGAGGACCGGACCCTCAAGGACTGACACCGGACCTTGGGGACTATATTTCGGACATCCGGGGACCCCATACAGAATCAAGAGAGGGGGGTCGCCTGAATTAGGCCCCATTTTAAAGGGGAGCGGACCTCAGGGGACCGATATTGGACTTTTTCGGACCGGTAAACAGCTCTTTAGAAACAAAGGTTGATTTAAATGGATTAGCCTGAAACATATTTGTTTCGAGAAATATAAAATACAAACAATATTACAATTTAAAATTAATTTTTTTTTTCTTTTATTAAATAGTAAGGTCTTTGTTTTTTTTTTTTTTTTTTATTTCAATAGTTTCTTTTGGGAATCGATACTAGTCATTGGTATTAACTCGAATAGAGCCATGTTCCATCTGGGTTCGTCTCTTCTCAAAAACTTAATATAGAAACGTACTTTGTTTAATTCGCTTAATTCAGAATCTGTTGACACTTTTTTGTTAAATCTATCCGGCATGTAAAACGTTATTTTTTCATTATCGAACTGATCCTTTACCTCACAAAGTGGTAAAAGGATCGAACTGATCCTTTGCCCTCGTTTTGTATCTAAAAATTTAAACGTTATAACTTCATACATCTTGTCCATGGCGAGGACATCAATATTTTTAAAAAGTTCTTGTTCACCCTTTCCTAATGCTATTAATTCATTAATGAAAACCTAGAATGTTGAAAATAATAAGGATAACCGAAATAATATTGATTGAAAAAATATCTTACCATTTTCAATTTATATTTTGAGTTGGATTTGATTTTAAATTTATTCATTTTTCAAAGTAAAGTAAAGAACTATTTTGAATTTTCAAAGCATTATATACCTACTGTTTAAAAGCAAATACCCACTACTTCTTTTTTTTTTTAAAAATATATAATGCATACATAGTTTCTTTATTCTGATTAATTAAAAAAAAAAAAAACTGCATAAACTAAGTAATGAATAGTTTATATCTAATGCAATAGAACTATGTCAATTATCATGTAATTTCTTAAATAATGCATGACACATATGTACCTTGAATTATTATTTATAGCAACCAGGAACTAAACTAAATTTCCTTTGTGAAAACAATAAATCTTTTCATTAACTTACGCGTTTCCAACATTGACTTCAATATGTGACACATCTCAAACTTTATATAAAAATAAAAAAAATTAATAATACAATGTTGTAAAAAAAAATATATTGATTAAATAATCGTGAGGAGATAATAATTCAATAACACATGGAATTTTCAATGCAACAATTAATTTTTAACAGAATGAAAAAAAAAAAAAAACATTTTTTACTTATGCATTACATTGCTGCATTTATTTAAATTTAATTTATTTAATCATTATTCATTTTATTTTTAAAAACACAGCTAAAACTTGTAGCATAGAATTTAATTTATAATAAATTCAATATCTAATATGATGCAACATTGTTCTAGTATTTGAAAAGTCGTCAAGGACTTTTGTAACATTTTTCTATTATTATAAATTGATTTATGACTTCCGCTTTTATTTTATTAATTAATTTCTTACCATATTGTTTGTAATATTATGTACTCTTAATAAAGTAAATAGTAAATAATTTTGAATGATAGTAAAGCAAAATTGTTGTCTTTATATATGAAACAACTTTATATATGACTTCCCTACTCATTAACTCATTATACAATTATGCAATTTTTTTTTTATGATTAGAATAGTAATGCAGGTGTGCGCCTTTCTAAAAAAGTTAATATGGTAATACAATGCAACATTGTTGTAGTATTTCCAAAATATAATGTATATTACAAAGTTGATTAATAGATTACAATATTGCGGCTGATGTGGTGTATCAAAAAAAAAAAAAGTTAATATGCTAATAAGATGCAACATTGTTGTAGAACTTATAACTTATAGTAAGTAAATTCATATTGAGCTTTTTAAATGTATTTATCTGGTGGTTATACCCGTACGATAGAATCGGGTATAATAAAATTACTCCTCCTTTTGTAACACCTCGAAATAAGCGAGCTAGATATACCTTCAAAGGTATGGATCGGATCAGAAAAAAATTCTAAGACTTTTGAGCCATGTCCGTCCGTCCGTCCGTCCGTCAGCACGCTAACTCAAAAACTAAGAAAGCTAGAATCTTGAAATTTACACAAAATATTCTGGGAGTAATTTGTAGGTTCCCTATTTTTTTTGGTTGAGTTTGGACCAAGCCTTAGGGTAGCTCTCGAACACCTAACTTTTAGATCCCCACATTTTTTTTGCAATAGAGCTATAAAATTTTAACTGCTGATAGATCTCACAAAAATATTAATTTTATTTTTAATAACTTTTTTTTGTAGCCCCACCCGTTACGGAGCTACAGCTGCCCAAAGGTTCAAAAAAGCTCTATATTTAAATTGTTATAGCACAAATTGTATAAGGTATATCTTCATTTTGAAAACGCCAAACGATTACTACTTTTATTAGTTTTAAAAGTATATATACAATAAATATATATTTGTGGCATACGGTGCCTTAATTTACCGTTATGTGAAACTTAAATTTTGCAAAATCCTTCAACCCTTCTATCTTCTAAACGGTTTAAGTTGGAAACTTGAAATTTTGACAGAAGTTAGATCTTTGAAAATAAGTATGAGTTATTTCAGAAATTTTTTTCGTATCACCCCCGTTTAGGAGCTGTAAGGGGTCAAAAACTGAAAATTTCCTATTTTTAAACACCTGTAACTTGAACACCTGTTAAAATTTTTTTGAAGTAATACACAAAAATTAAAGCTTCAACATTATACTTTTATTTCTGTTAACAACTTTTTTTAATAATATAGGGTTACTTTATAATTGACGAAAGTGTTACTTGATTTTTTCAAATTTTCTAACAAATTTCTTTAACGAATTTTTTGCATTTTGTTTTACTCGATAATTTGAAATTGTTGAGGATATAATGCGTAGTGCATAAAAATGTAAATAAATAAACAACATAACGGTTGCTTGAAGAATTTTTATTTATATGATATTAATATATATACATACTTATATAATATCATGTTTATTTACATATCGTATATGTCACTAGTGAATGAATGATATAGATGTATATTATTAGCGCCGTATTTACATACATATATGTATTTTATTGTACTTATAAGAAATTATTCTGTCAATGGAATATTTAAATATAATATAATATAATATTTAAAATTATATTTACTATTTTGTACTAAGTAAATTTAATATACATTTACCGCTTAGTATTAAATGGTACTATAGAATATTTGAAAAAGTTTTGGATTGATAATCGTTATGTGAAAGGTTAGAATCTGCTTTTGAAGAATGTACATATAAACATATAGTTTGAATATATGTACAACCCATAATTCTAGAAATTATAAAATTCACCCAAATTATTTTAAAATACTAAAATATTAAAAAAATAATATTGTGAGCAGAGTGACAGGCTGTGAACATACCAACGATTCGTACGGGTATCTAAGAGTTGACAAAGGCAACTGTATTCTTCCTCGTTTTTAAAAGTATATGATCTTATGTTATAATCCATTATATTTTTGCGCGTCAAATTAATTCAATATAAAATACAATGTAAACCACTGTATAGTATTCTCATATGTTGTAACCTTGTTTCACTTTTTTTTAGAAATTAAATCATTAATTACAAAATGATTGATTAATTGATTGTATGCATTTAATTCTGTAGTTTATAAATGATATACAGGAAGGTGATTATGAAAATCATGACTAGAACTTGGGTGGTTGGTTAAAAGAATTAGATAAATTCAATATTCATTTTATGTTATGTTATAAAAAATTTGTGTATATATACCATTGACTGCTTGAGTTTGCGTTTTAGATCAATAAAGTTAAGTCTAAGTTAAATTTGTTTATAGACAACAAATTAAGATTGATTTTTAAAACATCCAAGAAAGAACTTTTACATAGTGAAATGGAGCCAGAAGCAAAGAAAATTAAATTAACTGGAAAAGGAGTAAGTTACGTCTATGAAACTTGTTCAAAAAGTTTTACAAGAAAAAATCATTTAAAAGAGCACATGAGAATTCACGAAAATTTGAATAGAAGTAAGTGCAACATTTGTAATACTGAATTTTCAAGACATAGGAATATATTACGTCACATGAAGCAACATAGGTTTTGTGAATGTTGTAATGTTAGAGTTAACAATTGGAGCAACCATATTCGCTCAAACATTCATAAAAAAAAAGCTGCCGAGAAATTTGGTGATAATATAAGATTGATTAAAGAGTCATTTGAAAACCGAATCCAAACTTATATAATTGACAATACTGATGAATCTATAATTAATCCTACTGAGTTTTTGAAAACTATTAAAGAAGAAGCATGCACACTTTTGCGGATAAGCTTATTAGAATTTGACTGTTTTAAAGTGAATGCTGAATATGCAAAGATGAGTAATGATGATGATGAAATGGCTATTTCTATAAAATCATTTCAAACCCAAATGGCTGCAATATTAAATCAAGATGATATTGAAATTGAGTTTGAAAATATATTATATAAAATACAACAACGAACAGAAGAATTTCAAGAGAAAGATAGCGGCTGGGGTTTAATAAGAATTATAGGTTTAGAATTGAATATTAATAAATACCAACCCATAAGAGGATCCGGTTTCATAAAACTACCAAAAGATATAGAGGGTAAACGTGCTCGCATTAACATAAAAAATTCTGACAATTATTGCTTTAAGTGGGCAATAATATCGGCTTTAAAATTGTCTACAAGTAATCCAGAAAAAACTACTTCTTATAACATAGCTGATATCAACTTAGAAATGATTGATCTAGAAGGAGGATTAATATCAACTGTTGACTTTAGTAGCATTGATTTTCCAGCAAAGGTAACTGATATAAAGATGTTTGAAAAACGAAATCTTGATATTAGCGTAAATGTTTTTGGTTTGAAATTAAACAAAGAAAAAAATTAATTAGTGGGGCCGTATTACTCAACAAAACAGGAGAAAAGACATCACATTAATTTACTTTTAATTGAAAAAACACAAAACTATAATTTTGTTTATATTCATAATCTTTCAAGATTATTAAGGACCTCAATTACATCACATCATGGTAAAATAAATATTTGCAACCGATGCCTATTACATTTTTATGACAATAATCAATATCAAAATCATAAAAATGAATGTAACTGCATTGTAGCAAGCTTACCTAATACAGAAACAAATACTTTAAAATTTGAAAATTATAATCTGCAAATGGAAGCTCCTTTTGTTATTTACGCTGACTGTGAAAGTATTTTGCAACCTATTTCTACATGCTTACCTGATTCAAATAAGCACATACCTGCTGCTTTTTCATATTTTATAAAATGTTCTTTTGATAGTAGTGTAAATAAATATGTGGAATGCATTGGTCCTGATTGCACAGAACAGTTTATTAAGAAACTAGCTGTCGATTGTAGCTTGCTATACAAAAATTATAACATGAAGCCAAAACCAATGAATGAACTTACTCTAGATGAACAATTAAAACAACTTACTGATATTAATTGTCATATATGTAACAAGGAATTAGATTTCAGCGACAGAGTTCGAGATCATTGTCATTTTACTGGGAAATATAGAGGTCCTGCACATAATTAATGCAATATTTTATATAGACGACCGCATTTTTTCCCAGTATTTTTTCATAATTTTTCCGGCTATGATTGCCATTTGTTATTTAAAGCATTGAATTCAGTTTCTGGTGATATTTCAGTTATATCTCTTAATAAATAACAATATATATCCTTAAGCAAAAAAGTATTTGTTGCAGAAGAAAACTGTTACTTTACATTACGCTTTCTTGACAGTTTTCGATTTATGGCAGCCAGTTTAGATTCACTTTGTAATGATTTAAATCAATCAGAAATTATCCATATAAAAAGTGTTTTTGGAATTAACTCAAATTTGATGACAAAAAAAGGTGTTTTTCCATATGATTATTTAAATAGTTGGGAGAGACTAAATGATAAAACCCTACCTCCTCAAATAGAATTTTATAACAAAATGCCTGAAACACCTTGTTCAAATGATGATTATAATCATGCGCTTGAAGTGTGGAGAACATTTAATTGCAGCAACATGTTTGATTACCTAAAATTATATCTAAAAATGGATGTTTTATTTTATGTGAACTTTTTGAAAAATTTCGAAGTATTTGTAAAAACATTTACAACTTAGATCCAGCTAATTTTTTTACAGCACATGGTCTTTCCTGGCAAGCAATGCTAAAATATACACAAATAAATTTGGAGTTACTTACTGACATCAATATGTATAATTTTTTAAAAAAAAAGGAACGCGTGGAGGAATAAGTCAATGCTCCATGCGTCATGCTGTATCCAATAATAAATACATGGGTGAAAAATACAACGAGAGTTTACCTTCAACTTACGTAGCTTACCTTGATGCAAACAATTTATACGGTTGGGAATGTCTCAGTTTGTACCATATAAAAATTTTAAATGGAGTAATGTTGATATAGATGTATCAAAAATTTCAGATGATTCAGAAAAAGGGTATATCTTAGAAGTTGATTTAGATTATCCAATTGAATTACATGATTTACACAATGATTTACCTTTTTGTGCTACAAATAAAATTCCGCATAATGGAAAAATGTCAAAACTAATATTAGATCTCTACGAAAAGAAAAATTATATAATTCATTACAGAAATCTGAAACAGTGCCTTGAACATGGATTAAAATTAAACAAAGTTCACAGAGTTCTCGAGTTTTCGCAGAGCGACTGGCTTAAAAATTATATTGACTTAAATACAGTACATAGAACTCAAGCAAAAAACAATTTTGAAAAAAATTTTTTTAAATTAATTAATAATTCTGTATTTGGAAAAACTATGGAAAATGTTGATAAAAGAAGAGATATTAAAATTGCTACCTCTTGGGAAAGTAGAGGTAGGCATCAAGGAGCACGAGCGCTTATAGCCAAACCAAACTTCCACAGTTTAACTTCTGTTACATCTGATCTTATTGCCGTTGAATTAAAAAAAACGCGTGTTTTTTACAACAAACCGATATACATTGGGTTTACCGTTTTAGAACTATCAAAAGTATTAATGTATGATTTCCATTATAAATATATAAAACCGAAATTTGGAAATAAAATTAATTTAAATTATACAGATACTGACAGCTTAATATACACAATACATACCGAGGACTTTTACGCCGATATAAAGCCAGACTTATCATCTCACTTTGATACTTCTGATTATCAAAAGACAAATCCATATGGTTTCCCTTTATTAAACAAAAAACAATTGGGACTTTTTAAGGATGAATTGAATGGTGAAATTATATCTGAGTTTATTGGACTCCGTTCTAAGATGTATTTTATTCAAACCTACACAAATCAAAATATTAAAAAAGCTAAAGGTGTGAAAAAATATGTAGTTAACGATTTAACCATAGAAAATTATCGAAACTCATTGTTGAATAACTTAATTTTTTACAGAAATATGAGAGTTTTTAGATCAAATTTACATGATATATACACACAAAATTTAAACAAAATAGCATTAAGCTCCTCAGATGACAAAAGATATATTCATTCAGATAAAATTAAAACTTACGCATGGGGGCATTATGCAATATCAGATAAAATGCTTCTTTAGTATATAAAATTAATTTAGTTTTTTAAAATAAGTTTTTCATTTTTGCTTTACATTAATGCAATAATACATGTTACATTCTATTTTTTACAATGTGAATCTAATGTAAATTTTTTATTTTATTTCAATTTCTTACTAATAAAAATAAGTCTGAATTCAAATTATTAAAATGTGTTTCATTTTTTTTTTAAAAACTTTTTTAGTTAAGTTAATAATAAAACAAAAAACTTCCATCGGTTTTTTAAGCTTTTCAAGTTTAAAATTACAGTTGGCAGCTTAATTTTCAAACATAATGGACGAGCTTTATTAGCTTTGAATTCAAAACAACTTTAAAATTTTTTTATACTAGTTCAAGCTTCTTATTATTTATTTCAAAACTTTTTTAATCAAATTCATAATCAAATAAGCTTCATTTTCAAACATAACGAACGATAATATTAAATTAAGCTTAAAGTTAATGATAATAATAACTTTGAATATAAACCAAACTTTTAAAACTTTTTATAACTAATTTCGAATTTTCAACACAATAGCTTAAGTTTTTTATGGTTAAATTTTTAAAACTTTTTTTCAATTTTTCAGGTTAATATTAAATCAAGTTTAAACTTTGATTAAATAACTTTGTATTTAAACCAAACTAAAAGCTTGAAAAACTTTTCATAGCTTCCCACATATAAAAATATTTCAGCAATTTTAAATCAAGTTTTAAGTTTCATAACCAAGTGTTCGCCTAAAAGTATGCAGAAAAAAGTGTTATAAGTATAAGAAGAATTTTAACATTGATATTAGTTTTGAATATTAACTTTGTATTTAAGTCAAAACTTTAAAATCTTTTCATATCTAATTAAGAATATTCAACACAATAGCTTAAGCTTATTTTTTATTTTTTCACGTAAATATTAAATCAAGCTTAAACTTTAATAAACTTTTCATATTAAGAATATTCCGTTCAATAGCTTAAGCTTATTTTATTTTTTATATTAAATTATAAAACTTTTTTTTCATTTTTCACAGAAATATTAAATCAAGCTTAAACTTTAATAATATTAAAAATTAACCAAACTTAAAAAACTTTTCATATCTAATTAGGAATATTCAGCTCAATAGCTTAAATTTATTTTTTATTTTAATTTATAACACTTTTTTTTAATTTTCACGGAAATATTATTTTTGGAAGTAACTAATGTTTAAGCAATTATTAAAAATAATACAGTATTTGTCAATCAGTATATCAGGTATGTGCTTAAGAATTATATTGGGGATATTGTCTAGACGGATTGATGTTTTATGTTTTAGATTTAAAAGTATTTCTTTTAAATCGTTGGTTGTTGTGAAATATTCGCGGTACATATGCGTATTTGAGATATTATTTGATTTAATAGTTTCGCTAAATTGAACTAGAGAATTATTAAATGTGCTAGTATTGCATTTTCTAAGTTAGTTATAGTTTGAGAAATTTCAGTATCTATGGATGATATTCTACATTGTGTTTGTTCATGCACTTCGTATAAGTGGGCGGCCATAATGTTTAATATATCTGGCTGCTTTTCAATTATGTAGTTATTATTTGATATACTAATTTGGCTGGTATTTATATTGGCATTATTAATAATTGTAGCATTAGAAATTGGGATTTTAAGCTGGTTTATATTATGGGTCTCTTTTTTTCTGAAGATATTATTGATTGCTGCAAACATGGTTTTATTATTTAATATTTTAATATTATTTATTCTATTTTTCCAATACTTGTTGATACTCAGATTTAAGTTTTGCTTTTTTTTTTGCTTTTTTGCTTTTATAATGAAAGTTTTTTTTTTTTTTTTTTAAATAAACTTTATTTTATCCTTTATTACAATCTTAAAATAATGGTTTAACTGATAAAAAGTTTAACAAAAACAGCTTAAGCATTATTTTATTAACATTTAAATTAATAGCAACAATTTTTATGTTAATTTAATTCTGTAGATTTACATTTATTTGGTGGTATATTTTTGATATTGAAAAAAATTAAGGTAATAAAAAATCAATATTATGTTTTATTTAAGACAAAGAATTTAACCTATCCTAACCTACTTAAAACTACTTACGCTAATTAAAACCTGCATGTACATTGTACTTGTTTCTAAGTATGATTATTCACCAACCACCAATAATCTTTTTTTATAACTATCTCTGTCCGATATTGACATGTCGAATTTCAAATTTGCTCCGTTTATGTTGCCCGGGTTATATTCTATAACTTTACATGTAGCCCGTCTATTATAATGGTATAATAGGGGAACATGATATTGGTTATAAATATAACCGTTTTTATCTAAAAAGATGAAATGCTCAGGGGCTATAAAGCCCGTGAGCAAAGTCTTTTCAATGTACTCCTCGTTGTGGTAGAATATATGTGATATTAAACCATTTTCTGGAGTATTTTGTGCTTTATCATAATGTGTTCTAATCAATTTTATCAAAAAATTGTCGATTCTGATTATGTTTGCTTCCTTATACAAGTACTTATTGGAATAATAGTGCTTGTAGTGGGTTTCGGGCTTTCTGCAAATATTAGTGCAAACTCTTATGCATTTTCTTTCAAATTTCCGTAATTTTTCCATTAAACTTGCACTTATGTTGTACCATATTGGTACTCCATATGCAAGGGTAGGCCTTATCAATGTTTGATAGCAAATTAATTTAACTCTTTTACTCAAATTTTTGTTATAAAATAGTTTTTTTGCCATCATAAAGGATTTGTTGCCTTTGGAAATTGTATATTTTATATGCTCAGAGTAGTTCAAATTACGATGTAGAAAAACTCCGAGATATTTAACAACTTTTTTGTTTGCTAAAGATGAGTTATTTGGACATTTAATAGAAATACATTTCCAATTTTTTTTTATGTCTGAACTTGTTTTGTCAACCGTATTACGAAAAAGTATGGTTCCACATTTATTCAAGTTCACTTTTAGTTTCCAGATTTTACAATAGTCCAAGGTGATGTTGAACATTTTTTGAACTTTTGTTTGGATGCTACTTACTGTGTTATCCGCGACGTAAACTATTATATCATCAGCAAAGGCTAGAGAGTAGGTATAACCTTTAACATGGTCTAATAATTTTAGCAGCTCAGAGATATAGATTGAAAAAAAGTATTGGTGCATTGACCGTTCCTTGTTGCAATCCGTTTTCAATTACAAAGGTTTTGCTATGAACATTCTGAGAACTTTGTATTATGAAGCTGTTATTGTATAACATAGTGTATAACAACGCAGTAAGGTAGTAAGGGAAATTATATTTATATCGCAATTTATAGATTAGACCATCCAGCCAAACTGAATTAAAGGCTTTTTCAAAATCAATTAAACAGGCTCCAACACCGTAATTTTTGTTTACAAACCAGCAGATATCCGAAGTAAGTTTAGTAATCGTGTGAATAGTATTGTGTTTAAATCTGAATCCGAACTGATTTTGGGGTATTATATCTTTTGACTGTGGATTTTTTGTAATTTTGTCGTTTATTAGTGTTTCAAAACTTTACTAATGTTAGGCATTAAGCTGATTGGTCTATAATTGCTAGGATCAGATGGGTCTTTGCCTGGTTTTTTTAGCAATATCGTTTTCAATAGGTTAGTAATTTTATTAGAATTATTTCTATGGAATATTTTATTCAACTTTGGGAACATATTGTTATTTGGTTGAATATACTGAAAGCGGCGTCTCCAATATTTGTTGATTTCTATACGGATTTGTTCTTTAATAAGTGTTTTAATATTATTTAAAAGACTTTTGAGCAATCCTAAGTCGTATACACGATAATTATATCTTTGGCTGTTGATTTTGTGGATGTCTTTTAATAAGTTTTTTTTTTATCTAGTAGGATTTTTAATTTATGTGAATAAAATTTATTTAGACGGTTGGAGTTTTTATTTTTTGGTATAGTTTCCTGCATAGCTTTTGTGATTATTTCGTTAAGCTGAAGAAGATGGTAGTCTATATTTTGTGTTGAAATGTTGCTATTATCTACAATTTTAGTATTATCACTTAGGTATTTCTCAGTATAGTTAAGATCTAATTTTGTTTGAAATGTTCTCCAGTTTGTTTTTGAAAAATTAAAACTATTGTTATTTGGTAAAGTTTCGGGCACATGTGGTAGCTCATCGTTTATAATTGAGAAAGGTATAAGAATGGCATTATGATCGCTATCATATGGCAACGTTGAAACTTTATTGTATACCTCAGTAAACCTTATTTTGATTCTCACATCTACAATTGTGAGATCAATGTAGGAATTTGCGCGCGGTAGTGTTGGTGCATCTGTTAAGAGTAGATTACATTTATATTTTATTTTATTTGTTTCTAACCATTTGTGTAATTGTACACCTCTAGCATTGTTGACGAGATTTAGCCATGAGCTGTGTTTGGCATTAAAATCTCCGGTTAATATATAATAGTTATTTAAATTATTTAAATTTAGTGATTCGAACATTTTTTTTAATTCTGTTAAAAAATTATGCGAGTTTCTATTTGTTGCGTAAATAGAAATTATGTATAATTTTTTTCTTTGCTTTAATTGTAAAGATATAATGATAGGTTCAATGCATTGAAAATCTTTGAACATATCATTATTTATAATGTTAAAATGGAAATGTTTTTTAATTCCTATGGCAACACCTCCGCCATCGAGATCAATTTGCCGATCTCTTCTAATTAAATTATAATTATCAATGACCATATGGTCGACTGGTTTAAGCTTTGTCTCACTCATGCATATTATGTCAGGCCTATTGTTTTCCAGAAAATGCAAAAGAGAGAATTTTTTATTGTTGGAAATTAATGAATTGACATTTATCGAAATTAATTGATAGTACATGCTATTGTTATCATTAGTCATATTGTTGGTTGGTTTCAACACTCATACAATTGAAAAGTATGTTAATTCTATCCGTGTTAGTATTAATTTTTTTTTCTACGTTGGTAATTTTTTTTTGCATTTCTTGAATGCTATTTCTTATTTCTATTAGAATGTCAGTATTATTATTATTATTATTAAAATTAATATTATCACTAAGACTATTACTACTGGGAATATTTTTTTTATTACTTACAATACTCGCATATGAAACATTTGGACGGGTAATGCTGAAGGCCATGTGCTTATTTTCAATTTTTTGCTTGGTCACTTCCGTTGCCTTTTCACCTTTTTCCAACCTTGCTTAATACTCTGGACATTTTTTATATGATGCTGGGTGACCAAAATTTTTACACAACGTGCACTACAATTTTTCTCTCGGGTCATCAGCTTTTATATTGCATGCTCCAGGTAGGTTCCACGTAGGCATTTTACGCATCTATATTCCATACTACAGTTGGGTGACGAATGGTCGAAGCGTTGGCAACGTGTGCATTGCATAATGCATGGTTTTTTGATTGATTCCCAACGTATTATAAGATGATCAATAGATTTAATTTTCTTTATTTCATTTATTGGGCTACGTGGTGACGCCTGTACAATGAAGAACGGCAATATTTTATTCATTCTTTTTTTTATATGTTGGCTATTCTATTGGTTACTATCCTGACGGGGCTTTTGTGAACTTGGAGCTGCTTTATCGGTGCGTTTTTTATTTTCTAAAACAGCTTTTTTTTCTTTAGTTCTTTTAGCAAGTTCCTGTATTTTATCGTCCAACTGTGGATTGGGTTCTTCAGTAACTTCCATTAGCGGTGCATAAAAGTTTTTATTTGCATGTGGTTGTCCGGTAGCGGGATTATTTTTTTCATCAATAAGAGCTCTCAATTTTTGATTGTCTTCCATTAACATGGCCAGGTGCTTCTTTAACTCTTCAATCTCTTGAAGGTGAGTCCTTTTCGTTTTAGGCATGTCGCCCTCATCTAACGATTCGTGCTCTGCTTCAGTTCCAGATTTTCTTTTTTTATTTAATTGAACCAACTTTTGATTAATTGATTCTTTTAACAAATTCTTGGATGTACTCGCCTCACAATTCATGACCGCTGTCCTTTAGCAAAAGGATGCTGCCAATTACGGTGTTTTATAACAGTTGTGTATAATTTGTGCTTATTAATTTTTTTTTTTAATTAGTGATACGAACTATAATTTCTTTAATATGTATATATAAGTACATATATAAAGATATATAATATTTTATGTGAAATTATCTTATTTTTTTTTTTTGCAATTCTAATGCAATTTTGGTGATTTTTTTTTTTATAGTTTGAAAAAACGTCTGTCCTCCTCAAAAGTTCAAATTGAACTCCTTTATAATGAAAGCTATAAAATATATGTGGTTGTTAATTTAAAATGTTTGCATAAATTCAGGATGAGACATAAAATTTTAACCTTGAAAATAAAATTAATAATAAAAACAAAAACAAAAAAAATGAGAAAGCCATCATAATCGTACATTTTTGTTAAATGTACCTACTGAGTTTTATCAGAAATTATATAAATATGGATAACGCAAGTAGAACAAAAAATGTCAATAAGAATTCTCGAAATTTTTTCTGATTTTAAGTGCGCCATTTGTTCTCTAATTTTTTCCTATGCTTTTTTCTCTTTCTCAAATCTCTTCAATAGTTCTTTTAAAAAAATATCCTCGTGAATATTTGATTCTATTTTAATTTTAGATAGGTATTTAATTTTAGATACATGATAAATATTTATTTTTTATTTTGTTTTTTTTTTCTTTTTTTCTTCAAAAACTTTAAGACTTTAAAACTTCTTTTTAGAAGAATGCATTTGAATAAAAGAGAATATTGCCATATAATTTGTATGATTCACGACATTTTTTTTTTAAACTAAAGTTTTAAAATTTTTTTAAGTATTTATTTTTATGTATAATTTGTACAACTCGAAACCATTATTAGATTATTTAATATCTTTTGTATTTAAAAATTGAAATTTATATTTTATAGAAAAATTATATTTTATAGCATGGCAAAAAATTTACTTCTGATTTCTTCAGTATTCTATTTTGGATGGACTGATTATGTGTTGATCAAGTGTATATAATGTTTATCTATGTATGCGTTAGTATTTAATATTTTTTTTTTATATCAATAGAAATGCATGAGTAGTTTTTATTTAAATGAAAAAAAAAATATGTGACTGTTAATCCTAGTTACTTGTGCTGTTTTTCTGAAATTACCTTTCAAAATATAGTTTCTGATATTATGGGTTAAAAGAATTTTAACGTAAGAAATTTATAAAGAAAATTTAAATTTAAATGTGAGCTGTAAGTCAATGAGTATAACTTGAATTTTTTTATTAAAATAAGTTAATTTTTTTATAGAAGTGAAAAACTAAAAGTTGTTTTACAATTTTAATAAAAAGTTAAAGTTAAGTTCATATACATATGCGAAATATATAATGCACAAGTTCTTTTGTTCTTAATCATTCATCAATCAAGAAGTTGGAACATAATTTCTATTTTGAATGAAGTAAGAAAACATTTTTTTATTATTGTTTACAATTTGTTTCCAAATTTATTTGATTGTCTCAATTATTTTATTCATTAACTTGTTGCAAAACTTATAATTAAAATTTTCTATTTTTCTGACTCTTTTATTTATCTACATACTTTTATTATCTTTTCCATCTCTTTTGCTTTCATTAGCGTGAACATATAATAAATTCATCCTCTGTTTAGAATGTTTCAAAATATAAAATCAGATTCCCGCAAATCAGGTAGAACCTGCGCCACATGCAAAAATAGTAAGGCTCTACAGATTACCAAAGGATAGCAGCTTGTTTGATATGTGGACTTCAAAATGTATATATTTATCTTATAATTTTGTTTTACAAGAGTTTTTTTATGCCGAATGGAACGTTTAATTGAATTCAAGGCTTTTTTTTATTTTGAAACTTCAATTCGGCTTTTTCCCTTTTTTTAAAATATTACATCAATAAAAATTAAATTAGGTCAAAGTTTTCAGATAAAATTATAATTTTTTCATCCAGCATAGAATTTTATACAGCACACGAGTTTTTAATCTTACATACCTTATTTATTGATAAAAATTGATAAAAAAGAAATAAAAAATTTACCCTTAGAGGTTAACATTTCGATGGGTATTTATAAAATGTAAAATTTTCTAAGCAAAGAAAAAATTAATATGCATATACATATACATATATACATATATCTATATATATATATGACTGGCTATACTACTTTATACCCTCCATTCATTAATAATTTTTTTGGCTACTTCTTTTTATAAATTAAAGTAAAGTGACTGAAAATTAAAAAATATAAACTATTCATAAATTATATGAAATGAATAGAAAACGAGGAAGATTACAGTTGCCTTTGTCAACTCTTAGATACCCGTACGAACCGTTAGCCTGTCACAACCTGTCACTCTGCTTACAATATTATTTTTTTAATATTTTAGTATTTTAAAATAATTTGGGTGAATTTTATAATTTCTAGAACTATGGGTTGTACATATATTCAAACTAACGATTATCAATCCAAAACTTTTTCAAATATTCTATGGTACCATTTAATTCTAAGCGGTAAATGTATATTAAATTTACTTAGTACAAAATAGTAAATATAATTTTAAATATTATATTATATTATATTTAAATATTCCATTGACAGAATAATTTCTTATACAATACTTATACAATAAAATACATATATGACGCTATATAATATACATATATACTCTTATCATTCATTCACTAGTGACATATACGATATGTAAATAAACATGATATTATATAAGTATGTATATATCATCAATATCATATAAATAAAAATTCTTCAAGCAACCGTTATGTTGTTTATTTATTTACATTTTTTGTACTACGCATTATATCCTCAACAATTTCAAATTATCGAGTAAAACGAAATGCAAAAAATTCGTTAAAGAAATTTGTTAGAAAATTTGAAAAAATCAAGTAACACTTTCGTCAATTATAAAGTAACCCTATATTATTAAAAAAGTTGTTAACATAGATAAGAGTATAATGTTGAAGCTCTAATTTTTGTGTATTACTTCAAAAAAATTTTAACAGGTGTTCAAGTTACAGGTGTTTAAAAATAGGAAATTTTCAGTTTTTGACCCTTTACAGTTCCTAAACGGGGGGTGATACAAAAAAAATTTCTGAAATGACTCATACTTATTTTTAAAGATCTAACTTTTGTCATAATTTCAAGTTTCCAACTTAAACCGTTTAAAAGATAGAAAGGTTAAAGGATTTTGCAAAATTTTAGTTTTGCATAACGGTAAATTAAGACAGCGTATGCCACAACTATATATTTATTGTATACATACTTTTAAAGCTAATAAAAGTAGTAATCGTTTGGCGTTTTCAAAATGAAGATATACCTTATACAACTTGTGCTATAACAATTTAAATATAGAGCCTTTTTAAACCTTTGGGGAGCTGTAGCTCCGTAACGGGTGGAGCTACAAAAAAAAGTTATTAAAAAGAAAATTAATATTTTTGTGAGGTCTATCAGTAGTTAAAATTTCATAGCTCTATTTCTAAAAAAGTGTGGGGATCTAAAAGTTAGGTGTTCGAGAGCTACCCTAAGGTTTGGTCCAAACTCAACCAAAAAAAATAGGGAACCTACAAATTACTCCCAGAATATTTTGTGTAAATTTCAAGATTCTAGCTTTCTTAGTTTTAAGTTAGCGTGCTGACGGACGGACGGACGGACGGACGGACGGACATGGCTCAATCGTCTTAGAATTTTTTTCTGATCCGATCCATACCTTTGAAGGTATATCTAGCTCGCTTATTTCGAGATGTTACAAACGGAGGAGTAATTTTATTATACCCGATCCTATCGTACGGGTATAAAAAAAATAAATCTAACAGCCTAACATATACCAATAACATCTTAAATAAACAAAAACCTTTACATTTGTTTGTGACTTGTTTGATTTTTCGTTAGAAAAATAAAATAAATAAATTTGAAGAATGAA
The DNA here is from genome assembly GCA_947095535.1 of Poecilobothrus nobilitatus. NCBI lineage: Eukaryota > Metazoa > Arthropoda > Insecta > Diptera > Dolichopodidae > Poecilobothrus > Poecilobothrus nobilitatus. Next base: position 129,976,139 of record OX352772.1, on the reverse strand, counting down.
GAATGAGAAAGAACAGAACAGAAGAATATTATCATTTTTTAATGCAATATTTTTCTCGTTCTTTGGGCCACTACAAATTAAAAAAAATTTTTTGTTCTACTTGCGTTATCTATATATATATAGTTTCTGGTTTTATAAAAATGCTAAATGAAAAATTTTCGATGATAAGAATTTTTGGTGATAAGAAAAAATTAATTTGTGTTCAGAAAAAAAATATATGACGTCAGGGGATTCCTTTAGTTAAAATATAATAAAAATTGAGTTGTAAAATAATGGAATAATACAATTTTGTATGTAGGTGTTAATAATTAATAACATAGAAAATTAAAATCACATAAGGGAATTCTGTAGAAATTATTTAATAAATGAATGTTTATCATTGAGAAGAGTTTTTTTTTTGCATTTGGTTTTAAGTTAAGAATTTAAAAAAACATAAATGTAAGATAAGAGTTATAAAAGAATTCGGTAAGTGTGTGTGCGTATGGCGTCAGAGGAATACCTCTTGCTAATATACATTTAAAAAAAAGAATCGAAAATAGTTTAAAGTTTTTTTTTAATAAAATAATTTTCTAATTTTATAGTATAAAACCACATACATCCTATTTTATTCTTAATAATTAAATAAAGAATAAGTTTCTGCAATAAAAAGATAAAGCTCTAGAGTTTGTACAATATCTTAATAGAATAATACAATTTTGTATGCGAATGTTAATAACCTAGAAAATTAAAATGACGTCAGGGAATTCCATAGTAATTTATTTCATTATAGCTTTAAAACAGAATATAAATCAAAATATTTAAAATTTTAGTTTAAAAAAAAAGAACTTATAATGAAAAAAATATTCTTATCAAGGAAAAAATTTTTTTGTTGTAGTTTTTAATTTACTTCAAAAAATATCAAAATTTAAAATATTTGTACGTTGTATCTACTATGTCCACATAAACTTTTAAAATTGAAAAAATTGAAATCTCAAATGATGTCACAGACAGGGGATTCCTTTTATTAAAATGTTATTAAATGAAAAAGAAAACACAAAATATGCGTGAGCTTATAATATAAGGGCCATATATAAATAAACGATCTATTTGAATAAAATAAATAACTACAAATTTTTTTGTTTTAATATTTTTTTTATTTTATTAAAATTTTATTTTTTATTAATTAATTATTATTCTTCCGAACTTAATTCGTCATGTAGCTTATCCATATCAGCTTTCGAAATAATTTTTTTCCAAAATTGCAAGTGTTTATACAGTAAGGTCCAACCTTATGCAGAAACTCTTTAACATCATATTTATCTTCAAATCCTCCAACTGCATGAAAGCGTTCAAAACTGTGATCCCATTTTTTTGTACCGCGCCGTTTAACTCGGTCCATACATTCTTTGCAAAACACCATCTCTTTTAAATTTTAAGCAAGATAAATCGGTTTACAATTATTCATTTGCTTCATAAAAAAGGAGCTTCTTATACATTTGCAAATCCTAGAAATTTTAAGTATTACAAAACCGCATACATCCTAATTTTGTTCTTAATAATTAAAGAATAATTTGATGAAATGAAAAGACAAAGCTCTAAATTTTTTTTGCAATATTTCTTATTATATACATATTAGCTTAGAGAGAATATTTGAAAACTATTAAGTAGAATTAAACCCTCAAACAACCTTCTGTTTTAATTTTAACAATTTGTTTATAGATAAAAACTAGTATAAAAACCATAGTTTGATATTAAAAATTATTATTAGCTTCGAGAATATCTAACTTTAAAGATCTACTAAATATTTAAAAAAAAATAAAAAAACATAAAAAAATTAATATGGAAAGCATCAAAAATAATAAGACAGGAAGCAGTGAACAAGAAAATTTGAATGCTAGAGCGGCAAAAGTTAAGAGGAATTTATTTTACATAGAAAGTGAGGACGAGGAGGAGCAGGAAGAGTTCAATATTGAAGAGTTTTTAAACGATGTCAACACTACGGAACCTAAAAAATTTATGCAGTACACCCCTATAAACAAGCTGCCATTGCGGATTGAATTTAATATTATAAAATTTAAGCATGAAGAAAGTTCAAGTTTTGAAAAGAAAAGAAGTGTGATTGTAGAAACGGCATATTTCTACACATATCTTCCCAAATTTTACGTGGAGAAATATACGGATAAAGAAATTTCTCTACTAAATGAAAAAATTTCTAAGAAAAATATTTTATATAAGTTTATGATTCTTTCTAAGGAAGAAAAAGTTGTAAACCTTAAATTCACTTGTAATGATTGTTATTAAAAAATTATTTATATAAAATAAAAATAGAATTTTATGTTGAAAATTATTTTTGCTTTTTATTGTATTTGTTTATTTTTTATTTATTTTTTTTTTAAGCATTTAGATAAATAGGTAATTAAAATTAAAAACAAGTTAAACACTTTAGTTTAATTTTTTTCTCTTCTCAATACAGTCAAGTATAAAAACGGAATCAAAAATGGAATTTAACGCAGAGACAGAATTTACTGCTATAAAAAACGCGTGTAATAATTTAGAAAAATTAAGTTTAACGAAAAATGAGATTGTTGAAAGACAAACAAAAATAATTGAACTAAAAGAGTGGTTTTCTAAAAAATTTTTAACGGTGTCGGGAATCGGTCCAAAAAAAGCAATCGAGTGTAAATTGGAAACACTTTGCTATTTAGAAACAATTTTAAAAGAACTATCAAAACAAAAATCTAAAGATTATATTGGAGGATCTTTAAATTAGAAAGATCAGTTAAATGGATTGAAGTCCGCTTTTAAAAGAAGAACTTTAAATGTAATCAGATCAAATATATATATAGATAATGCAAGCAGAACAAAAAATGTCAATAACAATTCTAGAAATTTTTTCAGATTTCAAGTGCCCCATTTGCTCTCTAATTTTTTCCTATGCTTTTTTTCTCTTTCTCAATAGTTCTTTTAAAAAAATATCCTCGTGAATAGTTGATTCTATTTTAATTTTAGATATGTAGGTACATACATGATAAATATTTTTATTAATTTTTTTTTTTTTTTTTTTTTCTTCAAAAACTTTAAAACTTCTTTTAGAAGAATGCATTTGAATAAAAGATAATGTTGCCATATCATTTGTATGATTCACGAAATTTTTTTTGAAACTAAAGTTTTAAAATTTTTTTAAGTATTTATTTTTACCTATAATTTGTACATCTCGAAACCATTATTAGATTATTTACCATTATAAAACTATTTTTAAAACTATTTAGGTAGTACTCGAATTTAGCAAAAATACACGACCACAAATCTTAAATAATGGGTGTTCAAAATTGAGGTATCATTTTGATTTTGCCGCCATTTTTTTTCTACCTGGAATTTTTATACGACGTTTCTTTAGGTATATTCTAAAGACATTCCGGTTATTTAATATGGAACGTTACACGAAGGAACAACGTGTTTTTGTTACTACAACATTTTTTGAAAATGGTAAAAGTTTTCAAGATGTAATTAGGAAATTTCGAACAAAATTTGGTAGAGAAAATGCTCCAACAAATCGTGCCATCAAGCTGATGGTTGATAAATTTCTAGAAACTGGATCTCTTCTTTATAACATAGGCAATATTTATCAACGTAGTGGCCGTTCAACCGAGAATGTAGCAGAAATATTGAAGAAGATCCAAAAACTTCCATTCGTCATCGTTCGCAGCAATTAAACATCAAACCATCCACATTATTCAACATTTTGCATCCTGATCTCCATTTAAAGGCTTATAAGAACCAGCTGACGCAAGAATTAAAACCAACTGACCATGCATTACGTCGGCAATTCGTTTCTTGGGCAATCGAAAAACAAGAAGAAAATGAGAATTTTTTTAACAAAATAATCTTCACCGACGAAGCTCATTTCCAGCTCAATGGCTACGTCAATAAACAGAATTGCCGCATTTGGGGTGAAGAGAATCCAAGGATTATCTTAGAGCAACCGGTACATCTACAAAAAGTTACGGTTTGGTGTGGTTTGTGGTCATGAGGAATCATCGGACCATATTTTTTTGAAAACGCAAATGGAAATGCGATTACGGTCAATGGAAATCGCTACAGGGAGATGATCCGAAGCTTTTTGTGGCGGAAAATTGATGATTTGGACGTAGAGAATATGTGGTTTCAACAGGACGGTGCCACTTGCCACACAGCAAGAGAAACAATGGATCTTTTGAAGGAAAAGTTCGAAGATCGCATTATTTCTCGTAGAGGAGGAGTGATGTGGCCACCAAGATCGTGCGATTTGACACCGTTGGATTTTTTTTTGTGGGGTTTTGTGAAATTGAAAGTGTACAGCAATAATCCCACAACAATTCAAGAGCTTAAAAACAACATTATCGAGCAGATTTCAACCATTGAGAACAGTTTATTGAACAACGTGATTCAGAATTTTTGTAAAAGATTGGAAGCCTGCCGAAGTAGTAGAGAGGGCCACTTGGCCGACATAATTTTTCATTATTAACCGGAACCTATTTGTAATAAATTAAAATAAAAATATATTTAATATTTCATAAAAAAAGTCTTTTTTTATTAAAATTAAAATGATACCTCAATTTTGAACACCCTATACATGCATTCTTCGTTTCCAAATGTCTAAACATTTAAGTCGTAAACAATTAAAATATTTCAAAAATTACTTTGTTATTTATAATTATAAAATAAAGAAAAAAAAGAATTTACTTTAAAAATACCCTTTTATTACAAATGGTATAATAAAATCTATTTATAATGTTTGGTTTTTATATTTCAAAACTGGTTAGAAGAGTTGTCTATCAATAATTTTGGTTGTATTTCTTTGTTTTTAATTTTAAATATTTTATTTGTTTAAAAAATAATGCAAAAAACATATTTTAACATTTTTCTTTCAATCTAACAATTTCGCATAAAGAGTTTTTAATATCTTTTGTATTTAAAAATTGAAGTAAATCAAATAATTATATATTATAGCATGGTAACACTATATAAAATATTTACTTCTGATTTCTTCAGTATTCTATTTTGGATGGACTGATTATGTGTTGATCAAGTGTCTATAATGTTTATCTATGTATGCGTTAGAATTTAATATTTTTTTTTTATATCAATAAAAATGCATGACTAGTTTTTATTTAAAATGAAAAAAAAAAAATATGTGACTGTTAACCCTAGTGACTTGTGCTTTTTTTGTTAAATTATCTTTCAAAATATAGTTTCTGACATTATGGGTTAAAAGACTTTTAACGTAAGAAATTTATAAAGAAAATTTAAATTTAAATTTGAGCGGTAAATTATCCAATGTGTATAACTTGAATTTTTTTATTAAAATAAGTTAATTTTTTTATAGAAGTGAAAAATTAAAAGTTGTTTTACAAGTTTAATAAAAAGTTAAAATTAAGTTCATATACATATGCGAAATATATAATGCACAAGTTCTTTTATTCTTAATCATTCATCAATCAAGAAGTTGGAACATAATTTCTATTCAAAAAGTAAGAAAACATTTTTTTTTATTATTGTTTAGAATTTGTTTCCAAATTTAGTTGATTGTCTCAATTATTTTATTCATTAACTTGTTGCAAAACTTATAATTACAAATTTCTATTTTTCTGACTCTTTTATTTATCTACATACTTTTATTATCTTTTCCATCTATTTTGCTTTCATTAGCATGAACGTATAATATATTCATCCTCTGTTTAGAATGTTTCAATAAAAATTAAATTAGGTCAAAGTTTTCAAATAAAATTATAATTTTTTCATCCAGTATAGAATTTTATACAGCACACGAGTTTTTAATCTTACATATCTTATTTATAATCTGTTTACAAAATTCCTAAATTGATAAAAAAGAAATAAAAAATTTACCATCAGAGGTTAACATTTCGATGAGTATTTATAAAATGTAAAATTTTCTAAGCAAAGAAAAAATTAATATGCATATACATATACATACATATATACATGGATTTATATATATATGGCTGGCTATACTACTCTATACCCTCCATTCATTAATCATTTTTTTGGTTACTTCTTTTTATAAATAGTAAAGTGACTGAAAATAAAAAAAAAATATAAACTATTCATAAAATACATGAAATGAATAGAAAAAAAAAATAAATCTAACAGCCTAACACAAAACCAGACAACACATGCCAATAACATCTTAAATAAAAATAAACCTTTACATTGTGACTTGTTTGATTTTTCGTTAGAAAAATAAAATAAATAAATTTGAAGAATGAAGAATGAGAAAGAACAAGCAAAAATAATATGTTCATATTTTTAATTTAATGTTTTTCTCTTTCTTTGGGGCAATACAAATTAAAAAAAATTGTGAGAGATTTTTTGTTCTACTTGCGTTATCTATATATATATAATTTCTGATATTAGTTTTGTATATTAACTTTGTATTTAAGTCAAAACTTTAAAATCTTTTCATATCTAATTAAGAATATTCAACACAATAGCTTAAGCTTATTTTTATTATTTATTTTACCAAAAGGGAATAAAGATCCCAACAATCCTGATAACTATAGGTTTATATCACTACTCACTACTATGTCTAAAATTTTTCAAAAGATTCTTGGGAACAGATTGAGCTGGTTTTTAGAAAAAAAATATGTCTAGTAGGATCCATGGTTTTAGACCCAACAGAAGCACACAAACATTACTACAAACCTTAGAATTTGAATTAGCAATGGCATTACAAAATAAAGAGCATGTGACAATAATATCTTCCGATATTGAAAAAGCCTTTGACAAAATCGTAAGACATAAGATCTTAGAGCAATTAGTCAAATGGAAAATAGGTATAAAGTTTTAAAAACAATTGAAAACTTTTTGACTAATAGGAAAATTACTGTTAAAATTAATGGGAAATTGTCAAGAATAGAAAACCTCTTAAATGGAATACCTCAAGGATCTCCACTTTCTGTACATTTATTTAACACCTTTATTTCCAGCCTTCCCAATGCTCTGAAAGATATAAAAGGACCCAGGTATCTAATATATGCTGATAATATCTTGATATATAGTGTAGGGAAAGATAATGAAATTAACAATAAAGTACAGGTCGGTCTCAATAGATTGAAAACGTGGGCTGAATCAAATGGTGTTAACTTTCCCTTAGATAAAATAGAAGCGATTCATATATGCAGAAGAAGAAACTGCAACACAGAATTGCTTAAATATAATAATGTAGATATTCAATTTGTAAAAGAAATCTCAATACTAGGGCTCACCTTCACAAAAACGCTTAAATACGAACCACACATTAATAAGCTACAAAAAAAACTAAAAAGAACAAACAATCTCTTAAAGCTTATTTGTCGAAACAAGTGTGGACCACCTATCAAAATAGCTTTACAAATTGCAAGGACACTGCAAATTGGGAAAATAGATTATGCTATCAGCATTTACGGCTATTGTAGTCAGTCACACATACAAAAAATACAAAAACAACTGAACCAAGCCATCAGAATTGCGCTAGGGGCGTTAAGAACAACAAATGTGGATAGCCTGTGGGTAGAATCAGGCTTTCCAACCTTTGAAGAAAGACGTGATCTAATGGCCGGTAATTTCATACACAAACAATATAGTGAATTAAACCAACCTCTAAATAAATTAGTACGTGCCCTGATTGGGAATAAAATAGAAACCCCCAAAGCATCAGCTTTGACAAAAGCTAAAAATTACTCATATGCTAACGACATTCTGTTTGTAAACCCTTTACCAAACATAGACAACATATCACCTTGGTTAGAAGACGTAAAAAAACATATAGATATATCAATAGCGCAATATGTAAAGGAAAATACTGATTGTCAAATATACCGTCAGATGTTTCAAACAGTGAAAAATCTGCATTCTAACGCTTACAGAATTTTTACCGATGCAACAAAGTCAGATAAGGGGGTGGCATTAGCTATAGTTGACGAAGACAAACTACTAGTTAAAAAAATGCTCGTAGCGGAAACAGAAATTTATAACGCCGAAATAGTAGCACTGTATGAAGCACTTACTTACAGCCTTGACATCAATATGCATTCAATAGTAATATTTACAGACAGCTTGAGTTTTCTCAATACAATAAAGAACAATAATAACAAACAACCTATTGTTAAAAAAATTAAGAGCATACTAGTTTCCACAAACAAAAATATTAAATTGTTATGGATTCCAAGTCACTGTGGCATACCCGGAAATGAACTTGCCGACAAAGAAGCAAAATTAGCGGCCCAAAGTCCAACCTTCCTTAGTGACATATATTTTCAAAATCAAAAGAACTTGAAAAAAAGATTTTGTACAATAGGCAATTAAAATGGAACTCCTCTAATAGTTTCTTAAAATGTCACTGGCCGAATGCAACACCACCAGTATATGAAATTAAACATAAGGCTATAGAAATTAAAATATGTAGAATTCGCCAAGTCCACACTGTTTTCACTAAAAGACATATTTTTGAACACTCCAATCCACCTGCATGCCCACACTATCAAAATACATTGACAGTCAAACACATACTGTTCGAATGCCAAGGATCAAGCAGTTTCTTACAAAACCACACTGTAAATTTAACTAAAATACTGAGTCCTACATCAGAAAACGTTGAAATAGTGGAAAAAATATTTAAACAATATAATATGTGGAACGCGATATAATATAACATTCCAAATTATATTAAAAATTGTAAATAAAATATATAAAATATTGTAAAATAGCCTTAAGTCAATAGTTAAATAGTTAGTTAAATACCTTTTTTTTTTTTTTTTTTTTTTTTTTTTGTATAGATATATTAATTTAATTTTCTTTTTTTTACTTTTAATTTTCTTGTAAATAAATATATTTAAGATAGGCGAGCCCATAATGGCCCTAGCAGCCGAGGGCTATAATAATATTATCATAATTTTATTATATAATACTAGAATTAAATAAATAAATAAATAAATAATTGCTGAAATATTTTTATATGTGGGAAGCTATGAAAAGTTTTTCAAGCTTTTAGTTTGGTTTAAACACAAAGTTATTATAATAAAAGTTTAAACTTGATTTATTTATATTATAATTAGAATATTATAATATTATATAGAATATTTTCATTTGTTTTAAACAAGTTTCATTTTTTACCAAACAATTTTTATAATTATCTAATGTTAAAGAATTGATAACATATTTCTTTATTCCTTTAGCTTTTTTAATAGTTTTATTTTCATATGTTTGAAGGAAATACATTTTAGATTTTAATCCAATAAATTCAGAAACAATTTTGTCCATTAAATTCATCTTTAAAAAGACCCAGAACTTTTTTATTCATTAGAGGAAAATTAAATAAATTGTCGAATGGATAATCTGATGTATCAAAACGTTTTGGTATTTCATTAAATATGTCAGCGTAAAAATCATATGTCTGTATAGTATAAATAAAACTGTCAGTGTCTGTATAATTTAATAAAGCCTTACTACCATATTTAGGTTTAATATAATCATAATGAAAATCATACATAAGTATTTTAGATTGTTCTAGTACTGTAAATCCTAAATATATAGGTTTAAAAATATATAGGTTAATTTAAAATAATCTTTTTCAAAAACATTTTTAGCCATTGACCTGTGTGCGTTATTTAAATCAATACATTTTTTTAACCAATTACTTTGTGTGAATTTTAGTACTCTGTAAATTTTTTTGAGAATCATGCCGTTTCGAAGACATTGTTTTAAATTTCGATAATGGATAATATATTTCCGTTTGCTTGTTAAGTCAACTAACAGTTTAGGAATTTTACCTTTCGGTGGAACTTTGTTTTCAGTACAGAAAGGAAAATCATTGTGCAAATCATGTAAATGTTGAGGGTAATCTAAATCCACTTCTAAAACGTAACCAGTTTCCGAATCATCGGCAACTGAAATCACATCAATATTTTCAGGAGTATCAACCCACTGAAAATCTTTATGTGGTAAATATTGTATCATTGCCCACCCATATAAATTGTTAGCATCTTCATATACTATGTATTTAGAAGGTTCGTGTTTTTTATAAGATTCCCCCATAAATTTATTATTTGCTACTGAATGTCTAAGTGAGCACTGACTAATTCCACCACGTATCCCTTTTTTAAAAAAATTATACATATCAACATCAGTTAACAACTCTAACTTGATATCAGTGTATTTTAACATAGCCGCCCATGACAAACCTGGTGTAGTGTAAAAATTTGCAGGATCTAAAGAATAGATTTTGGAGCATATTTTTCGGAAGTTTTCAAAAACATCAGTCAAAATAAGTACATCTGTTTTAAGGTAAGATAGTCCCATAAATTTTGACATTTAAACGTATTCCATACATTAACTGCATGAATGTAGTCTTCGTCGGAGCATGGTGTGTTTGTCATTTGATTGGTAAAATTGTGTTGTGATGGTAAACATGTTTCGTCAAGTCGTTTAATGGAATTGAAATACTCATAGGGAAAAACTCCCTTTCGAGTCATAAGTATAAATTTTTCATTATTATTGAATTCTTTTTTTATATGAAACAAATCGTTTTCATTTAAATTTTTACACAATGAATCAAGGCTAGAAGCCATAAATCTGAAGCTATCAAGAAAACGTAAATAAAATGAATGATTATTATCTATGGTAATTTTTTTAGATAATGAAATATAACGTTCTTTATTCAAAGGAATGACACCAATATGTCCATTCACTTCGTTTAGTTCTTTAAATAAAAGATGACAATCATTGCCGGAAAAATTGTGAAAGAATATTGGGAAAAAATTTGATCGCCTATACAATAAGTTGCAATAAGAATGAGCAGGACCTCTATAATTGCCAGTAAAGTGACAATGGTCTCTAATTCTATTATTAAAATCTAAATGTTTACCACATATGTGACACGTTTCTTGAACCAATTGTTGCAGCTGCTCATCCAGCGTTAGTGTTTTCATCTGCTTTGAACTCATAAAGAAGGTTGAATATAATTCACTGCATGTTTCCGTCAATGATTGGATAAATTCCTTAGCACAGTTAGCTCCAACAAATTCTTTGAAACAGCTTAGACTATCATCAAAAGAACACTTAATGTAGTACGAGAAAGCTACTGGAATATGTTGATGAATGTTTGTTGTTGAAGACATCATGGGATCAGGATTGCATGTTGCAATAGGCTGTAAAATACCCTCAGCATCGGCATAAATAACAAAAGGTGTTTTCAATTGTTGTTGATAATTCTTAAACTCTAGTGTATTTTTTTCAACAGGTGGAAGCTTTGTAACTACTTTATTGCATTCGAGTATGTGTAAGTCACGTTGTTGTAATGTATGAAAATGTTGCAAGCAGATATTACAAATATAAATTTGATGAGTATTCTTTGTTACAGATCGACTTATCAATCTTGATAAATGTTTTATGTAAACAAAATGAAATTTTTCATCCCTTTCCATAAGCAATAAATTGACATGAAACTTTTTTTCACATTTCGTCAAAAAAAATGGGCCTACAACCTCATATTTCTTATTAATGACTTCCAGTCCAAACAAATTTATGCTTATATCATTATTAAGTTCTTCGAATAAATTTAATTCAGACAATTTAGCTGGAAATTGCATATTGCCAAAATTAAGTTGTAAAACATCGCCAAACTCAAGCTTGACTATGGGTTGAGAAATGTCACTAATTTTGTATGAAAATGTTCGTTTTGCATGTTCAGCACAAGTTTGTGAGGCTGATACCAAACTCCACTTAAAACAGAAGTTATCATTATTGTTGATATTAATACAGGCTTTTTTATCTTCTATATATGTTTTTTGGTAACTTAATATAACTAGAAACGCGGATTGGTTCATATTTATTAATATTTATTTCCACGTGTAAAATTCTAATCAACGCCCAGCCACTATCCTTTTCTTGGAAGTCTTCTGCTTGTTGTTGAATAACTTCTTTAGCATTTTCAAAAAAAATCATTAAGATCGTCTGCCTGTGTAATGCTAAACATTCGAGTTTGAAAAGATTTGATTGATATATTTTCAAACTCTTTTTCTGTTGGTTTTATATATTCGCTGAAAAGTTCAAGATTTACCTTAATGGCATTGTGCTTTTTTAGTGATTGTCTCAATAATTCAATTATATCGGTTTGAGCCTTTTCTAAAAATTGTGATGGGTTTAATATGCCTTCATCATCATTATCTCTAATAAATGTTTCTAGTCTATTTTGAAAACATTCATTAATACACCTAACATTAGTTTTAATGACTTCTGCTGCATTTTTCTTATGTTTATTTGTCCGAATGTGGTAGTTCCACAAATTATTTGAGATGGTTGTTTTGCACTTCTCACAAAATTTTGTATTTTCATAATTTTCTCTGTAGTTTTTTATATGATGTAATAAAATTTTTTTTCTACTAAATGTTTTTTGACATAAATCACATTTATGTTTTAATTGTGTTAGACATTTATGTCTTTTTAGATTATCCGATCTTGTAAAAATTTTTTTACACTCATTACATTCTAATTTCATTTTTTTGTTTGCTGAAATCATTTTTTTTTTTTTTTTTTTGTTTGTTTTTATTTATGTAAAACGTTATTATTTCGTAACAAAAATTATTGCTAACTAAAAATGAATTTGAACATAAGATCTTATATATATTTTTAAAAATCACCGAGTAAATACATTTGAAAAGCTCACTATGAATTTACTTACTGTAACTTATTAATTCTGCAACAATTTTGCATCGTATTAGCATATTAACTGTTTTTTTTTTATGTTTTATTTTTTTTTTTAGAAAGGCAACCTTACTATTCTAATCATAAAAATAAATAAATCTATAAAAAGTTGTTGAGACACTACATCAACTGCCACACCCTTGACAACTATTTAATTTATATTATATTTTTCAAATACTGCAACAATGTTGCATCGTATTAGCATATTAACTTGTTTAGAAAGGCGTGCTCGCATTACTATTCTAATCATAAAATAAAAGAAATCTATAAAAAGATGTTTTTTGGCACAGCGCAGCTGCTGCACCTTCATCACTTTTTAATTTATACGATATTTTTCAAATACGGCAAAATTGTTGTATCGTATTAGAATATTAACTTTAAAAAACAAAAAAAAAAAAAAATCTTTTACAGATTTAATATCAATTAGAGAAACAAAAACAAAACAAAAAAAAAATTGCTTAATTGCATAATGAGTTAGTTATTTGGTTTTTGTTTTTTTTAAAGATAATTTTATGTTTTCAAAAACAAAAAAAAAAAAAAAACTTGTGATTGTACACTATATAGTACGGAAGTCATATCTAAAGTTTTTCATATATAAAAACAACAATTTTCCTTTAATATCATTAGAAATTATTTACTTTATTAAGTATACATAACATTACAAAATAAAACAAACAATATGGTAAGATATTTGTTTTCTTTATTTTTAATTTTCTATTTTCTATTTTTTTAATGAAATAGGCTGCCTTTTTAAAAAATTTAATGGAATTGGGAGTGGGTTCAAGTGAAAAATATCAAAATATTGATATTTTAGAACAGAATAAAATATACGAGGTGATTTCCTGGCGCTTTTTAGAGACGAAAAGAGGTCAAACGGTGGTGCTTTGCGAGGTGGAAGATCCACTAACTAATGAAAAAATTATATTTTTTATGCCAGACAGGTTTTCAAAAAAAGTAACAAACGAACCAGAATTAGAGGAATTGAATAGAGCGCAGTTTTATTTCAAATTTTTGGGACGGGATAAAGACAGACGAAATATGGCATTATTTCAACTAATTCCATCGATTGATATCGATTCACAAGGAAAATGTTTGAAATAAATAAACTTTAATATTAAAAATTTAAATTTTTAAATAAAAAAATTTTTTTTTTCAGATACTTATTACAGTGCTTAAGCGACCCCTTGGCGCAAAGGCCTGTATTCAAGACTAATTTCGGTCTTTGCAGGTCCGAAAACAGTCTGTGAAGGTCCGAAAACGGTCTGTGAAGGTCCGAAAACGGTCTGCGAAGGTCCGTTAATGGCTTTAAAAATTTACTGCTCTTTAGTATATCTAGGTATCCCCACTTTATGAAATCAGAGTTATAAATAAAAGGCTAGGTTATTAGTTTTTTTTATTATAATAAAGAACAAAATGAATAGCAGCAACAACAACAACAACAACAACAACAGCGGCAGCAGTAGCAGCAGTAGCAACAATGGCAATAGGAAAGCTATAGTTGATTTACAATTTGTTATTGGAAATAACAAACAATATTTTTTGAAAGAATTTTCTTTGATAGCTGATGGTTCTCTAATACCAGTGTTATTTATGTTTAAAGCACCGTATTCATTTGAAGAGTTAAATAGTGATGTTAAATGGCAAAATGAGTACAACAAAAAGAACATTAATAACTTGGATTGGAATGATGGCTTTATAGAGTATTTAAAAGTTAAAAATGTCTTTGAGGAACATCTAATAACATTATTTGATGTTGTTTATGTAAAAGGTCTTAAAAAAGCAATTTTTAGACACTTTTATTTCAAATTCAGTAAAAGTTATTAATTTAGATAACAAAATTCCATCTCTACAAAAACTAAGGAATTACATCACCATTTGCCCTCACCATCATAATACAGAAAATTTGTTGCAAAGATGTGCTGTAAAAAATTGTATAAATTTGTACATGTATTTAATAAAAGATAATAATAATAATTGGCTTTAAAAAATATTTGTTTTATTTATTATTGAAGAATATATTTTTTCAGACATAAACAATGGTATTTCATAAAATAGTCTAGAATAATTGCACTGAGCTATATGTAAATTCATAGGAATGTAAAAATCTTCTTGTTCCAATTTCAGTTTATTCCTTTCAATACATCCGTCGAAATACTTGAATACATATTCCCGTATATTTAATTCAGCTCCATTGTTATATGACATCACTGCTTGTATAAAGTCCGACAAGCGGGTATACTCATCTAGTTCCAATGTTAGTTTTTTAGTTTGCTCTGTATGATTGAATTTGAGTGGAAATTTATTTGAATTTAATTTAGGTTGAATGTTTGTTGTAAAATCTACATAAAAAGCATGCCACTGCAAATAATTCATCTCGCTAATGACTTTGCGATGACGTTGGAAAATTATTGTTGCAACTAAATTTTCAACATTAAATCCAATTTGTATTTTTATTGTTTGTTTTTTATCCAAATAGTAAATATAGCTTAATAAAAGCTATAGCTTAGTAAAGGTCGTTATCGTTATTGTTGTCGTTGTTTATTTGTTTTTCGACAAATACTTCAGCATTTGATGTTGGCTCCATGTTTTTTAAACTATGTTTAGTTCTATAGCTTGAAAGTTTTGTATTTATAGCTTTTATCGTATACATTTTTTGAAAATTTTCCGAAACATTAATTGTATTTTTTTATCGTTTTTGGGTGGGGCGGACGACATTGTGTTGAAAAAATTAATAAAATTTTTCATACTCTTGCAGTTACATCGCATCCACAAATATACACAACAATATTGTCCACAGACTGATGTAAGATCACTTTGTGAACGCTTATTGTTGAAAACAAAACATTTTGATTGATTTTGTAGAAATTTCACAATTTCATTGTGGAATGGTGGATTTCCAATTGAATCAAAATATTCTGCACAACCTTGAACTGGCACGACAATTGCTAACCAATGTGTTTCTTTTTTAGCAGAAATGTCGGTGTTTATTACTAAAATACCTGGTTTAGAAATCTTTTGTGGTATTAGATCAAGCGCAAAAACTCCTTTAAATAATTTACGTGTTGCACTATTACATTTCAGAACTTTCGTTATCTGAAGTGTGTTCATTCTTTTGCAAATGAGAAATATCAATTAGTCGAGTATTTTCACTTATGTATGCTGTTAAAAATTCAGCTTTAAGTTTTCCATTTGTTAACACTATATCGAATTTTTCAAGCAAATTTATTATTTGATTAGTTGTTTTTTCATTGTCCATATGTCTAAAAGAATAATTCTTGAGGTCTGTTCTTTTTAAGTCTCTGGTTGGGTATTTATACTTTAATTCTTTTACAATAGTTGTACATTTTTCTTTTATTCCAACCACAGCAAGGTTTTTAACAAATATTGTATTGCTGTCGTCCGTACAGAACGATAAATCTACTAGAGCGCACGTCATTTTCAAGTGATTAAAAATGGTTCACTAAACTGCCTTTTATATGTTTACGTAGACGTTACGATTCTTATCAATTTCAATACTGGCGTCGAATTCCGCAAACACAATGCATGTTAATGTTGAAGTTAATGGAGAACTGAGTCTTGCTTCAATCTTTACAACTCCCTGGTTTAATAAACTCTGGCATGTATCAGTTCCAGAGCCGTCAGGTGATAAATCAAAAGCTGGTATTGTATAACCTTTTGCAAATAGTTCTTTTGAAATTTGATGTCCTCTATCAGAATGATATATACCTGTTCCGCTAAATAATGTTAAATATGCACGAGAATTGCAATTGTTATTCGATGTAGAACTTGTTTCAATTGCAGAGTTTGGTGTAGGCACTCCATTCACATACAATTGAAATTGTGTGAGATTTTGATGATCGAAATGGTATGGATTTTTTGATTTTTACCATTAAAATTTTCATTATTAACCATACAAAATACAAGAGCTTTTGATATTTGCCCTATAAATACATTATCCAATGATATGTTGGATGTGTTAGGTGGAATTGTAAATGTTTTGATTTCACTTCTAACATAAAAATATTTTGCATTAGCCTTTTCCAAAACAGTATTATGTGCTATTAATATGCTAGGATTAAATGTTAAATGTTTCATGTATAATGTAGCTTCGAGAATTTTTAAATAGCTTTCATCGGCATCGTTAAAGAAAATAAAAAAATTTTGTTTTTCTAATGCCAGAGCAATTCGAATGTCAACGTTATTTAAAAGTAATTTGGAAGTGTTGAAGAAATCTACATAGAATTATTGTACAATTTTTGTCTTGATTTAGAACCAGAATTGTTAAAATCATTTACATTTGGTTTATCCAATTCCCAACCAGATGCTTCCAAATGTGTTTGACTGGAATCTGTACCATAATTTAGTAAAGTAGTTAAGTATGCTTTATAATGGTATAAGGAGTCTGAAGGAGTGATGTTTTTTCCATTTAGAGTTACATTACATTGTTTAATTAAACAGTGTAATAAATTATTTACAATACTGGGCTGCGGGGCTGCTTTTACATCAGTTCCGGTTCCTACTTATCATTTGCACTCCAAGCTGATCCATCTTTTTTTAATATTTGAACTTTAAATTTGATGTAGGTTGACGATAAATCTCGACATGTATCTCCATTTCCAAGCGAAACAAATTCAATAGTTGACGGTGATGCCTCTAAAGAAGCTAAAGGATTGTATGCTACCTCTTCTGAACGCAATATTCTTGTTTGTACTGGCAATGATGCAAAAAGATCAAGTTCGGATTTCATGCATTCCATATTTAATTGAATATATCAGAGGTTTTAATTTGCTTTTTTCGTCGCTTCGACTTTAAATGTGTCTTTTTAGAAACTGCTCTTCTTTTTATACCGCTTCGTCTTTTTATGACTTTTCGTCTTCCACCATACATTGAATGCAGTTGATTAACTACGGATTTTCGTAGATATTTCATGCCACCTTTACTTTGATAAATTACAGATTCTTTTATGTTTGCACCAGATGCTATATCACTTAAAATATTTTTACTTGTGTTCACAGCCTCTGTTTTAGTTAAGTCCCAACCTGATGTAAAAACTGGCTTTAAGTAACGAATTAAACTTCCGAATATAATTCCAAAACCACGACTTCTTTGAATAGCTGGATAAAATTGTAATAAAGGTCCTATATCGTTGATTCCTCCACCTACTTGAGAGGAATAATATCTCACGTAAGCTCTTTCCATGATTGATATGATATCATATTTGAGTAGTAGTATTTATATTGTCTTCGAGCAATCAATGCTTTATAAAGTGTAATACAATTTTTGTTGGATAGTAACTGGAAACAAAATTTATTCCATCACCGTATTGGTTACAAATTTTAATCGCTATAGTTTAAAAACTATTTTTTTCTGTAGATATGTAATGGACATTTTCAAATTCAATATTTGTAGATATTCTGCAATTTTCTATATTGATAGCTCTTAATGCACGCTCTTTGCTACTTCCAAAAACAGATGATTGAACTATATCTGAATAAATCATCACCATTCCATTCAATTCGTCTTTATTATTAGCAACAGCTAATTTGAATAGTTCAGGTAATTTTGTTTTGAAACTTTTTATATTTGTTTTCTGTTGAAATAGTTCAGTTAATAATGTTTTTACGTTATAGCTATGATTAACTATGCTGTTAAAAATTCAGCTTTAAGTTTTCCATTTGTTAACACTATATCGAATTTTTCAAGCAAATTTATTATTTGATTAGTTGTTTTTTCATTGTCCATATGTCTAAAAGAATAATTCTTGAGGTCTGTTCTTTTTAAGTCTCTGGTTGGGTATTTATACTTTAATTCTTTTACAATAGTTGTACATTTTTCTTTTATTCCAACCACAGCAAGGTTTTTAACAAATATTGTATTGCTGTCGTCCGTACAGAACGATAAATCTACTAGAGCGCACGTCATTTTCAAGTGATTAAAAATGGTTCACTAAACTGCCTTTTATATGTTTACGTAGACGTTACGATTCTTATCAATTTCAATACTGGCGTCGAATTCCGCAAACACAATGCATGTTAATGTTGAAGTTAATGGAGAACTGAGTCTTGCTTCAATCTTTACAACTCCCTGGTTTAATAAACTCTGGCATGTATCAGTTCCAGAGCCGTCAGGTGATAAATCAAAAGCTGGTATTGTATAACCTTTTGCAAATAGTTCTTTTGAAATTTGATGTCCTCTATCAGAATGATATATACCTGTTCCGCTAAATAATGTTAAATATGCACGAGAATTGCAATTGTTATTCGATGTAGAACTTGTTTCAATTGCAGAGTTTGGTGTAGGCACTCCATTCACATACAATTGAAATTGTGTGAGATTTTGATGATCGAAATGGTATGGATTTTTTGATTTTTACCATTAAAATTTTCATTATTAACCATACAAAATACAAGAGCTTTTGATATTTGCCCTATAAATACATTATCCAATGATATGTTGGATGTGTTAGGTGGAATTGTAAATGTTTTGATTTCACTTCTAACATAAAAATATTTTGCATTAGCCTTTTCCAAAACAGTATTATGTGCTATTAATATGCTAGGATTAAATGTTAAATGTTTCATGTATAATGTAGCTTCGAGAATTTTTAAATAGCTTTCATCGGCATCGTTAAAGAAAATAAAAAAATTTTGTTTTTCTAATGCCAGAGCAATTCGAATGTCAACGTTATTTAAAAGTAATTTGGAAGTGTTGAAGAAATCTACATAGAATTATTGTACAATTTTTGTCTTGATTTAGAACCAGAATTGTTAAAATCATTTACATTTGGTTTATCCAATTCCCAACCAGATGCTTCCAAATGTGTTTGACTGGAATCTGTACCATAATTTAGTAAAGTAGTTAAGTATGCTTTATAAT
Source organism: Poecilobothrus nobilitatus (assembly GCA_947095535.1). Taxonomy (NCBI): domain Eukaryota; kingdom Metazoa; phylum Arthropoda; class Insecta; order Diptera; family Dolichopodidae; genus Poecilobothrus; species Poecilobothrus nobilitatus. Next base: position 129,956,546 of record OX352772.1, on the reverse strand, counting down.
GGTATAAGGAGTCTGAAGGAGTGATGTTTTTTCCATTTAGAGTTACATTACATTGTTTAATTAAACAGTGTAATAAATTATTTACAATACTGGGCTGCGGGGCTGCTTTTACATCAGTTCCGGTTCCTACTTATCATTTGCACTCCAAGCTGATCCATCTTTTTTTAATATTTGAACTTTAAATTTGATGTAGGTTGACGATAAATCTCGACATGTATCTCCATTTCCAAGCGAAACAAATTCAATAGTTGACGGTGATGCCTCTAAAGAAGCTAAAGGATTGTATGCTACCTCTTCTGAACGCAATATTCTTGTTTGTACTGGCAATGATGCAAAAAGATCAAGTTCGGATTTCATGCATTCCATATTTAATTGAATATATCAGAGGTTTTAATTTGCTTTTTTCGTCGCTTCGACTTTAAATGTGTCTTTTTAGAAACTGCTCTTCTTTTTATACCGCTTCGTCTTTTTATGACTTTTCGTCTTCCACCATACATTGAATGCAGTTGATTAACTACGGATTTTCGTAGATATTTCATGCCACCTTTACTTTGATAAATTACAGATTCTTTTATGTTTGCACCAGATGCTATATCACTTAAAATATTTTTACTTGTGTTCACAGCCTCTGTTTTAGTTAAGTCCCAACCTGATGTAAAAACTGGCTTTAAGTAACGAATTAAACTTCCGAATATAATTCCAAAACCACGACTTCTTTGAATAGCTGGATAAAATTGTAATAAAGGTCCTATATCGTTGATTCCTCCACCTACTTGAGAGGAATAATATCTCACGTAAGCTCTTTCCATGATTGATATGATATCATATTTGAGTAGTAGTATTTATATTGTCTTCGAGCAATCAATGCTTTATAAAGTGTAATACAATTTTTGTTGGATAGTAACTGGAAACAAAATTTATTCCATCACCGTATTGGTTACAAATTTTAATCGCTATAGTTTAAAAACTATTTTTTTCTGTAGATATGTAATGGACATTTTCAAATTCAATATTTGTAGATATTCTGCAATTTTCTATATTGATAGCTCTTAATGCACGCTCTTTGCTACTTCCAAAAACAGATGATTGAACTATATCTGAATAAATCATCACCATTCCATTCAATTCGTCTTTATTATTAGCAACAGCTAATTTGAATAGTTCAGGTAATTTTGTTTTGAAACTTTTTATATTTGTTTTCTGTTGAAATAGTTCAGTTAATAATGTTTTTACGTTATAGCTATGATTAACTTTTATATAGAAATTATCTTCATCAAAAGTTTGCGATATACGAATTAAATCCTTTCGATTAGATTCTGACACTTTTTTAAATACTACATCATCATAATTTTTTGCATTAGAGATATTTGTCAAAATTTTGTTAAAAAATTCTGTAAAAACCTGGTTTCGAGTAAATCCCGGATTAGGAGTTATATTTTTAATAAGTGTTTGCAAAAAATTAAACTTCGAATCATCCAAATGTAATTCCGAATTGTCATATGAATAATATATGTAACCTATAGATTTGGTTACATTGATTTTTTCAAGAGGTTTTTCAAGGTTTAATACATAAACATTATACTCCCCAATATTAATAAGAGCACAATTCTCTTTGTTAAATTTTTCCGTTTGTAGGAAATCATTCAGATAAATTTCTGAAAGACCTACTTTCCAGTTTCTGTTTCTTAAATCAAAGTGAATAGGTAGTTTATTTTCGAATAAAGCTAAAGTGTTGTCTGGAAACAGTTTTAAATTATCATTACTAAACAATGTTACGTAGAAATCATCTTGCCTATCCATCTTTGTTAACTTCTTCTAAAACATAAAATGTTGCACTATTTATATGTTGTCCATTCTGGTGTTGATGAAGTTCTTAGTTTTGGACTTCTTAGTAAAGGTTTTAGTTTTCGTTTTTTTGTTTCAGGAAACTGTGAAAGTATAGTTGAGGAAATTGAACTACCGGCTGATCTTAGTGTCTTCTTTTTTCAGGAGATGGTACAGCAACGGTAATTACATCACCACTTGGTGTTTCAAACATTCGATAATCAGAGCTTAGAGATGGTCTTTGTATTAGTTTTTTGTCTTTCAGCATTTCAGTTTGAGCTAATTTTTTAAATGAATTTTCATCATCTAAGTCGTAATGTGTTAAATCAATATCAATATCTGAATGCTCTTTTTTTGGATCATATTCAAACACTTCATCAGGAACTAATGGTACAAAATTAGTCTGTGCTGATGTTGATTTGTATTTGGGCAATTCAGTTTCTGTATATGCATTTCGTTTAGAAAAGAATTTTGTTTGAGTGCCTGTATCAAATGTAAGATTATTAGCCTTTTCTGGTAATTTTTTTGCGTGTCTTTTGTTAATTCCATATTTGAGGAGATTTTGACGATATAAGTACCATTTTTGTAATGGTTTTAGTTTTTTACCATATAAAACTTTTTTCATTTTTTTATCTAATAAATCCAAGTTTTTATCATCCTGAAACAATTTTGAAAATATTTCTGGTGACATAACAATCATTCGCTGCATTATGTTTTACTGAGCAATTTCCCTATTACACCAGATAATATAGTTCCGATTAAAGTTGGTAAAAACCCACGATGTTGAACTAATATTTTTCTTTTGGCTTTTATACTTTTCTTAGAACAGGCTAGAAATCTTAATTGTTTTTTATGTTTTTTTAATTTTGCTTTTTGTGCTGGTGATATTTTATTATTACCATTTAATATATTGATTGCAATTTCTTGATTGCTTTTTGTGCTGGTGATATTTTATTATTACCATTTAATATATTGATTGCAATTTCAGCAATAGTTTTTATAATATCGTCATCACAATATTTAAGAATATTTTTACGAAATTTCTTGTAGTTGCACTTTCCTAGTACACGTAATATGTGTTGGTTTTTCTTCAATCGTTTCATATTTTTGACAACTGTTGTTCAAATCACCCGTATCACAGAAGCATATACAATATTCTTTTGAAAAAATATTAGTTCTAATACGAAATAAGTCGTTAATGTCTTGTGTTAAATCCAACACAATATAACCATGTGATTTTGATGTTGACTCATTATATACTTTCAAGAAAACCTTTATATTTTCTGGATATAGTTGTCTAGCAAGAGGAAATATCTGTGATTTGTCTCGAGGGTTTTTGAAAAGCACTAAATATTTACAATTTAATGAAATATCTCTTGAGAATTTCCCCTGATGAAAAACGTTTTGCGTTAACAATACAATAGATAAATTACGATGGTGCGAACCTTTAGTAAATAGTTCGCATAATTTTTTATTTGCAGAATCTAACATTAAGTCATCTAAAACAATTAAAGTAGGTTTATTTTCATTCCCACTAAACTCTTTCGGAATACTGGTGTAAAAGTCTATATAAGGAAAATCTATATTGTTCGGAATAGCAGAAATTTCTGGGTTCACCATTTTATTGTTTCAATTTTCGGGTAAATCAATCTGTTAATATTTTCAATTAAATTACACACAAATATTGTTTTTCCACATGCAGATGGTCTTGCTATCATCATTGTGAATGGATGAAGTAAATTAATCATTTTTGATCTGTCTCTAATGAGAAACTGAGTTTAAAATACGAATTGAAAGTTAATATAAAAGCAGCGAACATATTCTTGGTACATTCATTTTGAATTATGGAAGTAAAAGAGTTCTTAAATATTTATTCCTCCGTCTTATTAAATGATCATAAGAAACTAATATTACATCTATTTAAACACATTAAAAATTGTTCTGGAGTAAATAAGTACACTTCAATTTATGGTACTCATTTTGCCCTTTGTCCATGGGCATATGATAATTCTACTTCTGGACCAGACACTTGTGAATGTCATACAATAGAAAATTATAAAATCACTTTAGAGAATTTAATTAAATGGTATGAGAATAATGTCAAGGTTACAAGTTGTGTCAGAAATTCATAGAGGTGCTAGAAGAAAATTTATTCAAAAGGGTTTAAATGATACTTGGCAAATTGATTTGGTTGAAATGATTCTATATGCAAAATTCAATAAGGGATATAAATATTTTTTAACAGTTATTGATACATTTTCCAAATTTTGCGTATGCTGAACCGGTTAAAAACAAAAGCGCTGATAATGTTTTAACCGCAATGAAAAATATTTTTAAGCGTGCTGGTAAAAAATCAAAAAATTTACAATCTGATCAAGGTACGGAATTTTTTAACAAAAAATTTCAAAATTTAATGAGGAAAAATAAAATTAACCATTATCATACATATTCAGAACTAAAAGCATCAATTGTAGAACGTTTTAATCGTACCCTAAAAAACACGATGTGGAAACAATTTAGTTTACAAAGCACATATAAATGGTTATCTATTCTACCACCACTAATAGAAAAATATAATTCAACATATCATCACACAATTAAACTTCCACCTAAAAAGGTTACAAAGAAAAATGAGAAATTGTTATTAAAAATAGTCTACAATAAAATAACAGTATTTCGTAAAGCAAAATACAAAGTTGGAGATTTTGTTCGTATAAGTAAATTTAAAGGTATATTTGCAAAAGGTTATCAACCTAATTGGCCAACAGAAATTTATATAATAGCGAAAATAAAAAGAACTGATCCAATAACATACAATTTACTTGATTACACACAAAAACCAATAAAAGGCAGTTTTTATGAACCTGAACTTACATCTGTTAAACTTCCTAATGTTTACCTTGTAGAAAAAATAATAAGAAAAAAAGGAAATCAAGTTTTGGTTAGGTGGCTTGGCTTTGATAAAAAACATTATTCATGGATAAATAAACAAGATATTATTTAATGAAAAAATAATTTATAAACTTTTAGTAAGAAATGCAATGCTATTATTTAATATTAAAAAACAACTTTTTAAACCTAGATTTTATTAATTTTTTTTACTTTTAACTTGAACTTGAACTTGATCACGTTTTTAATTTGTATTTCATGACCACGGCTTATATTATTAACAATATAATTTTTACCGTTTTATTTAAACCGCTTTTATTAAATGTACATATACAAAATAATTTTTAAATGGAATGTTTTGTTATAATATTTTATTTAATTACAACTGTTCAACTTAAAACTTAAATGTATTCACATCAAGTTTTAAAACTTTTCATATTTTTACCAATATTCAGCACTATAGCTTAAGCTTTTTAAATTTTAAATTAAAACATAATTGATATACTAACCTCTAAGTTTAATTTAAAATCGTTTCATACTTTTCACAGCTGCTGTTATTCAAATCACCCGTATCACAGAAACATATACAATATTCTTTGGAAAAAATATTAGTTCTAATACGAAATAAATCGTTAATGTCTTGTGTTAAATCCAACACAATATAACCATGAGGTTTTGATGTTAACTCATTATAAGAAATGTTTTATATTTTCCGGATATAGTTTTTGTTTTTTTTTTTTCTTTATTAGCAATTGATACATATTTATTTGTTACATAAATAGCATATACTGTTACATTAGAATTTAATTTTGACCTTAGCCAAAGCTGTCTGGTCGTATAGAATTTTACAATATTAATATTTTATTTATTATTAGAAGATAAATTATATATTTTTTTTTGTTTGAAGTATTACAATAATTAAGATTAGGTGCCTATTCAGATCTAATTAATGTTTTTTTTTTTTATTTTATATTGGTCTTTATTTGTTTTATTTTTTATTTTTTTTTTATTTTTTGTTTTTTTTTGAAACATAAACATCAACCAATGCATTTTTTTTTTATTATAATCCAATTTTTTTATTATAATTTTATTATGTCTACATTTCGATAGTTTTTTTTAAAAATTCTTTTTTTTTTTATTTTTGTTTTAATTTAGAAAACCTGTTATTTGCTGTTCAGTATAGTTTGCTAATATGTAGTTTATGAAAATACTTAAAACATTGAAATTCCAATACATAAGCTAACCCATCAGAAATGCTATAATTCTTTTTTTGAGAACACTTATGCTCTGAATTTCCTTCAATTCTCTTGGTAAGTTATTAAAGGCCTGGAGGCAATTATAAAGACAATTATTCTTCTGCTTATCTGTTTTAAATAGCGAAAGATAGAAATTGGATTTATTTCTGGTATTGTAGGTGTGAAAGTCTATATTCCGGTTAAGAATAAAATTGTGTTTAATTTTGTTGTTAACTATTTTATATGCTAACAGGTACAGTTCACGCTTGAAAAGGTTATCAAAGGAAATGTACTGATAAGTGTATAGTTGATGTGTAGGATATCTTAACGGATAACCATGTATAGCTTTTATTGATTTTTTTTGTAAAATGTCTAATTTGTTAATGTACGATTGCGTCGTTCTGCACCATATAGGATTTAAGTAGCTTAAGTGTGATGAAATATAGGATGAAAAAATTAGGAATAAGACGTCTTTACTAAAAAATTTTCTCAGTCTCCTTAAAATAAAGATATATGGCGATATTTTCTTGATAACATGATCGATGTGTGGAAACCATTTGAGTTTATTATCTATCACTAAACCTAGATAGTTAAAATGATCGACTAGTTCTAGTGATTCATGCTTATAATTGATATTAAAGTTATGCCAAGTTTTGTTCTCAAATAACATAATTTTAGTCTTTTTTATATTTAAGGACAATTTGTTTTTCTTAAGCCATTCCTCCACGATAACTAAATCAGATAAAATGGCACTTTTTATCTCAGATTCAGTGTCCGTAGCATATTTGATAACTGCATCGTCTGCGTATAATTGGATGTTTTCTTTCAGTGCTAGGTGAGTAATATTATCGATTTAGATTTTGAATAGGTCAGGCCCCAGAATTGAGCCTTGGGGAACACCCTTTTTAACATGGATAAAATTGCTACAGCTATCATTTACGCATACTCTTTGTTTTCTTTGCAATAGGTATGTTTCGAAGAAATGTATGTCATTATTGCTTAAGTTTAGTTTAAGTAATTTATAGCGTAATATTTCGTGATCTACACAGTCAAAGGCTTTTTGAAGATCGATAAAAATACACCCCGTGTATTCACCTTTATCCATACTTCGAGTAACAAAATCCGTTAAAGCAAGGCATGCGGCGGTAGTATTGGAATTCTCTTCGAAGCTGTACTGATCTTGGTGAAGGATAGCATTATTTTTCAAGAAGAAGGTTAGTCGATTTTTGATAATTTTTTCAAAAATTTTTGAAAAAGTGCTTAAGACGGATATAGGTTGATAATTTGTTGCACTGGTTACGCTTCCACCTTTATAGATAGGAGTTACCACAGCAGATTTGAGTGAATCTGGAAAGGTTGAGGTGAGAAACGAATCGTTAATATAATCCGTTAAAATAGGACACAGTTCAGTGGAGAATTTGTGTACAAATTTTGCAGAGATATAATCATACCCTGTCGCTGATGAAGATTTAAGAGAATCAATTGCGTCTTTGACTTCCGTTAAATTTGTTGGAGTAAGTTGAAAAGGAGAAAATATGTTCCTACTAACTTTCCCCAAATTTCCTTATCAATCGAACATAAATCAATATCAAGGGTATCAGTGACATTAACGAAGAGTATTTAATAAGTCACTTATTTGTTGTGAATTTTCTATCACCTTATTGTTGTGTTTTAAAGTTTTGATCTGATTACCAGTTTTTGAAATACTTTTATTGTACATAATTTTTTTATACAAGGTCCACAGTTTCCTACTATCACTAGGATTCTTAGAAATAGTTAGGTTACAATAATTTGTTTTAGCCTGCATAACTAGTTCATTTACTTTTTTTTTATAAAAAGCATAAAGATCATTAGTTTTAGCATCATTGGGTACTTCTTCTTGTAATTAAAAAAGAAGTCGCGAATTTTTATAATTTTTATAATATCAGAAGTCATCCATTCATGTTTTTTTTTAGTATGGGTCACCGGGATTACTCTCGTATGCTCTTTTATAAGCAACGACAAGGCATGCACGAATTCGTCAAAACTGTAGTTGTTTTGGTAAATGTTTGACCAAAAGCTATTGGACGATAAGTTATTGTAATCTAATACAGTTTTGTAAGTAGTGGCATTCTGTTCAGTCCATGGATTTAGGTTTGTACTAATAAAAAACATTTGATGATCCGATAGCGGAGTGTCTATAATATGTAAATTATATTCATATTCGATTACATCAAAAATAAGAAATAAAGTGATCAATTATGGATTTATAATTTTTGTCAATTTTTGTCGCAAACTGTTCATTAATTTTGTTGTAGATTAAATATCCGCTAGAGAGTAAAACCTGAGAATAGTTTATAACCTCCTTGTTGACTTTGTCCAGTAGATTTACATTGAAATCCCCTAAAATTAGCGATCTATTAAAGGAAGGCGTAATTAAATCAAGTTTATTTATAAAGTCTACAATATTAGTTTGTTGAGATCTATAAAAAGATATGAGGTTTAAATTTTATTTTAGTAATCTAACTATCAAAAAGTTGGAATTATTGTATTCTTCCTCAAGGATGGGAGCGCTACTAATATTTTCAGCCACAAATATAACGACACCCCCGTACGTAATGTTCCGAATTGATTCAGTACGATTAGAAAAATATGCAGTGTACCCGGGTAGATTGAAAAATTGGTTTTCAGTTTTATGTAACCAAATTTTCGCTAAAACTATTACATGTATTACACATCCATATGAATTAATTAGTATTTCAAGATCATTTAACTTATTCCTTAGACTTCTAATGTTTAAATACAAAATGTTTAAATTGTGTTTGTATTTCATCATCACACTTTTGCGTAACTCTGTATAATAATTTACTTTCATATCATTCTCAAAATTATAAGATGTCATTACTATTTACGATAAGAATAAAGAATAAGAATAAAGCCCGTTAGATAGTAGATAGAAAAATTGAAAAGTTGAAATCAGTATTAATCCGGCATCAAATAAAAACGCATCGAAGTAAAGTGAGGTAGAGTTTAAGTAAATTAATAATTTATTTTTAATTTTAATTTTAAGAAATTTCCTTATTATATTTATTATAGCTTTAATTGTAGTTTGAATTATAGTTTTTGTAAATGTTTGAAAATATAAGTTGGAATTTTTAAATAAATTTTGTATGTTTTCAAAAAATAAAAGAAAATCTAATAGTAAGATTAGGTAATGTATTAAAATAAAATTGCAATATAGTTTAATATGTATAGATCGCGGCGGGCTATTTTTAAGAAAAATAAATTGTAATTTGTAAAAATTAAAGTGTTGATGTAACAAAAATATTGTTGATGTGAATGTTAAAAAAATTAAATGCAAAATTGTAAATAAAGAATCTAATTGATACATTTTTAAAAAAATTATAGTGTTTCTTTTTTGTATTTTAAATGATATGTGCAAAACAAAAATACTTAAAGCTTTCAGAAAAAAATTATGCAGTATAATTAAATAATAAGTTCTAATAAAAATATATAAAATACAAAAACAAAAAAAAAAAAATAAGTTACGGGCATTAGTGAAAGAGGAAAAGAGATGAAATATTGCTTCAGAAATTTGTAAAATTGTGTTATTTCTATTAATATCAAGATTATAATTAATTATCCAAATTGTTATTTTTAATTTTCGCGATGTCATTAAAATTATTAATATTATAAATTTTACTAGAAGCATATTTACGGATTTTAATAATATTGTCTTTAATCCATAAATATTGAAAGTTACAATTAATTTTAAGTTGTTTAACTTCATAGTATAATTTTTTTTGAAAATGAAATAGATGATTCCTGAAGTATATTTCTCTGTTTCCCTATTCACTTGCAAAAAATTCTGAGGTGTATATATGCTGATTCTTTTTTTTTAACATAAGCTCTTCTTTAATTGCACAAGATCGTAGATGCACTACATGTTGTTTAATATTATTATCGCCGCCAATTTTTGAGTTAAATGATTCAATTCGCTCGCTATCATCCATGTTAATATCAGGCTTTATTTTTTTTGAAATTTCAAAAAAAATGTTTTTTAAATTACCTGGATTGGGTGGTAAACCCGCGACCACAATATTGTTCCTGTTTTTTATTTGCTGACCTTCATCAATTAGAGATTCCAAAAAGCAGATCTTGTCTTCTAGCAGTTTTTGCCTTTTGCTGTTTTCCAAAATATCTTTTTTTAATTTGGTGTTCGCACAAATAATTGTTTTTTGAGTTTGCATCACTACATCAAATTGTTGGCAAATGAATTTTTGCGATAACTGAATATCCATAACCACGGAACCCAAATTTTTTAGATACTGTGCTATGTTATCAAGGGTACAGTCGACCGGGTTGAATGACTCAAGATCCATTGCTTTCTCAGAAATATTTAAAATTGTTGAACAGCAATTGTACAAGCTATTCGTTGCATCATTAATTACCTTTGGTTGTAACTCGATGAAACCAAGATCAGGGCTATTTTCATTGCGATTTACTTCCGACCTCGCAACACTCGTCTCCAAAGCTTCATCTTCCTGGGAACTTTGATCACCATCGACTACCACAAATGATTAATTTGCTGAGGGACAGTTTTTGCAGCGCCATAACAATTTGGCACTACTGATATTTTCAAAAAGAACTTGCGAAATGTTAACACATCTGATGTGAAAAACTCCTCTACAAGATCCACTGCATCGCACTGCTCTACTATTCATATAAATAGTTTTTTGACAAATAACACATTTAACCATTTTATTAGGTTGTATGGTAGATAATTGCACGCAAAATTCCAGAACGTTTAAAAAATTGTGTTGCAAGCAGCCTTTAATTATTTTTTTTTTTTTTATTTATTATTTATTTCCTTTTGTTTTGTATTTTTTTTTCTATGTTTAGGTAATTAAATAAATTGAGATAAATTTTTATTTTTTTTCTTTTAATAATTTAGCCAGGAGTGTAAAAATTTTACAACCGATCGATTTGACGTTTTCAAACAAAAAAAGCAAGTCTAGTTCTCTAGCAAGAGGAAAAATCTGTGATTTGTCTCGAGGGTTTTTGAAAAGCACTAAATATTTACAATTTAATGAAATATCTCTTGAAAATTTTCCCTGATGAAAAACGTTTTGCGTTAACAATATAATAGATAAATTACGATGGTGTGAACCTTTAGTAAATAGCTCACATACCTGTTCATTTGCAGAATCTAACATTAAGTCATCTAGAACAATTAAAGTAGGTTTATTTTCATTACCACTAAATTCTTTTGGGTTACTGGTATAAAAGTCTATATAAGGAAAAGCTAGATTTTTTGGAATAGCAGAAATTTCTGGGTTACACCATTTTATTGTTTCAATTTTCAGATAAATCAATCTATCAATATTTTTTCAATTAAATTGCTCACAAATGTTGTTTTTCCACATCCAGATGGTCCTGCTATCATCATTGTAAATGGATGAATAAAATTAATCATTTTTGGTCTGTGTCTGATAAGAAACTGAATTTAAAATACAATTTAAAGATAATATAAAAGCAGCGAACATATTCTTAGTACAGTCATTTTGAATTATGAAAGTAGAGGAGTTCTTAAATATTTATTCCTCCGTCTTATTAGATGATCATAAGAAACTAATATTACATCTATATAAACACATCAAAACACTTCAATTTATGGTACTCATTTTGCCCTTTGTCCGTGGGCATAGGATAATTCTACTTCTGGAGCAGATACATGTGAATGTCATACAATAGAAAAATATATATATCACTTTACAAAATTTAATTGAATGGTACAAGAATTATGTCGAGGTTATAAGTTGTGTTAGAAATTCATAGAGGAGCTAGAAGAACATTTACTCGAAGAAAATTTATTCAAAAGGGTTTAAATGATACTTGGCAAATTGATTTGGTTGAAATGATTCCATATGCCAAATTTAATAAGGGATATAAATATTTATTAACAGTCATAGATACATTTTCAAAATTTGCGTATGCCGAACCAGTTAAAAATAAGAGCGCTGATAATGTTTTAATCGCAATGAAAAATATTTTTAAGCGAGCTGGTAAAAAACCAAAAAATTTACAATCTGATCAAGGTACGGAATTTTTTAACAAAAAATTTTAAAATTTAATGAGGAAAAATAAAATTAACCATTATCATACATATTCAGAGCTAAAAGCTTCAATTGTAGAACGTTTCAATGGCACCCTAAAAAATACGATGTGGAAAAAATTTAGTTTACAAGGCACATATAAATGGTTATCTATTCTACCACCACTAACAGAAAAATATAATTCAACATATCATCACACAATTAAACTTTCATCTAAAAAGGTTACAAAGAAAAATGAGAAATTGTTATTAAAAACAGTCTACAATAAAATAAAAGTATTTCGTAAAGGAAAATATAAAGTTGGAGATTTTGTTCGTATTAGTAAATTTAAAGGTATATTTACAAAAGGTTATCAACCCAATTGGTCAATAGAAATTTATACAATAGCGAAAATTAAAAGAACTGATCCAATAACATACAATTTACTTGATTACACACAAAAACTAATAAAAGGCAGTTTTTATGAACCTGAACTTACATCTGTTAAATTTCCTAATGTTTATCTTGTAGAAAAAATAATAAAAAACAAGTAAATGTAACAGTAAGTCGATGCAACCTTCTGTCTTATTCAACTCGAATTTCGAGAACGTAAAAGAGGTATCCGCTTGGGATATGCTTGACACCCTTGTATAAAATTTTAAGTTTCTATCTTAATTATTTTCGAAGATTGGTAGTCCTTGGGAGGTTTGTGTCAGCTACCCGAATTGCCACTCCAATTCAGCGAATCCATCTCAGGAACATAAAGAAAACTTGCCAGAACACCATTCTATTAAATTTAAAGGTTCTACTTTTGTTGGTTTTGGAGATATGCTCGTTGCTCTTGTGCTCGTCCGGAAGTTTCCAAAATACGAACCCATGGTTCAAATTCTTTCAAATGTCAGTTTCCAATTTTACAGAAAAGGAAACATAACAGAACACCTTTGTACTAAAAATAAAAGTTCTATCTTTGTTGGTTGTGGAGATATACTCGTTTGCTCTGGGGCTCGTCCGGAAGCTTCCAAGATTTGAACCCATGAACCAAATCCTCACAAATTTCAGAAACATAAATCAAACATGAAGGAACACCATTCTGCCTAATTTAAAGGTTATATCTTTGTTGCATTTGGAGATAATATCATTTGCTCTGAGGCTCGTTCGGAAGCTTTCAAAATCCGAACCCAAGGACCAAATCCTCTCAAATTTTAGAAACCTCAATCAAACATGAAAGAACACCATTCTGCCAAAAGTAAAGGTTATATCTTTATTGGTTTTGGAGATAATCTCATTTACTCTGGGGCTCGTTCGGAAGCTTCCAAAACCAAACCCATGGACCAAATCCTCTTAAATTTCAGAGACATAAATCAAACACGAAAGAATACCATTGTACCAAATTCAAAGCTTCTACCTTTGTTCGTATTGGATATAATCTCATTTGCTCTGCGGCTCGTTCGGAAGCTTCCAAAAGCCGACTCCACGGTTCAAATCCTTTCAAATTTAAACCCATGGCCAAATCCTCTCAAATTTCAGAGACCTAAATGAAACATGAAAAAATACCATTCGGCCAAATTTAAAGGTTATATATTTGTTGTTTTTGGAGATAATCTCATTTGCTCTGGGGCTCGTTCGGAAGCTTCCAAAATCCAAACCCATGGACCACATCCTCTTAAATTTTAGAGACATAAATCAAACTGGAAGGAACATCATTATAAAAAATTTAAAGGTTCTATCTTTGTTAGTTTTGGAGATTATCTCGTTTGCTCTGGGGCTCGTTCGGTAGCTTCCAAAATCCGAACCCATTGACCAAATCCTCTCACATTTCAGAGACTTAATAAAACATGAAAGAACACCACTCTGCCAAATTTAAAGGTTATATCTTTGTTGGTTTTGGAGATAATCTCATTTGCTCTGGTGCTCGTTCGGACGCTTCCAAATCCAAACCCACGGACCAAATGCTCTTAAATTTCAGAGACATAAATCGAACGGGAAGGAACATCATTGTACAAAATTTAAAGGCTCTATCTTTGTTGGTTTTGGAGATAATCTCGTTTGCTCTGGGGCTCGTTCGAAAGTTTCCAAAATCCGAACCCATGGACCAAATCCTCTCAAATTTCAGAGACTTAAATAAAACATGAAAGAACACCACTCTGCCAAATTTAAAGGTTTTATCTTTGTTGGTTTTGGAGATAATCTCATTTGCTCTGGTGCTCGTTCGGAGGCTTCCAAATCCAAACCCATGGACCAAATCCTCTTAACTTTCAGAGACATTAATCGAACGGGAAGGAACATCATTGTACAAAATTTAAAGGTTATATCTTAGTTGGTTTTGGAGATAATCTCAGTTGCTGTGGTGCTCGTTCGGAAGCTTCCAAATCCAAACCCATGGACCAAATCCTCTTAAATTTCAGAGACATAAATTGAACGGGAAGGAACATCATTGTACAAAAATTAAAGGTTCTATCTTTGTTGGTTTTGGAGATAATCTCATTTGCTCTGGTGCTCGTTCGGAAGCTTCCAAAACACAAGCCCATGGACCAAATCCTTTTAAATTTCAGAGACATAAATCGAACGGAAAGGAACATCATTGTACAAAATTTAAACGTTCTATCTTTGTTCGTTTTGGAGATAATCTCGTTTGCTCCGGAATCGTTCGGAAGCTTCCAGAATCCGAACCCATGGACGGATTTTGTCCATATTCAAACTTAGCCTTTCTTTCGTAATTAGTAACCTACTATATAAATTTCATCAAGATAGCTTCTTTAGTTTTTGAGTTATCGTTTAAACGGATGGACGGACGGACGGACATCGTTAAATCGACTCAGGAGGTTATCCTGATTCAGAATATATATACATGTCTATATCTAACTCGCTTCCTTTTGGTGGTTACAAACACCATACCAAAGTTAATATACCCTATACTTTAGGTGTAGGGTATAAAAAAGGAAATCAAATTTTGGTTAGGTGGCTTGGTTTTGATAAAAAACATGATTCATGGATAAATAAACAAGATATTATTTAATTAAAAACAAAAAAAAAAAAAAAACAAAAGACAAAATGCAATGCTGTTATTTATTAATAAAAATAACTTTATAAAACTAGTTTTTTATTTTCAACTTGAACTGGATCACGTTTTTTCATAGCTTATATTATTAACAATATAATTTCAATTATTTAAATCAAGCTTTTATTAAAGTAAAAACATTACAAAACATTTCATTTGAAGAATTATTATGTATTCAAATCAAGTTTTAAAAATTTTTTTTAATTTTCAAGTAAATCAAATTTAAGCTTTAATTAAAATCGTTAAAATTTGTTAAAATTTTAAAACATAAAAAACTTTTAATTTTTCAAATCTAAACTTTAATAATATTAACTTTGAAAACTTTTCAAATCTGTTTTAAAATTTTCAATAGCACTATATAGCTTATGCTTACTATTAATTTAAAAAACTTTTCTTTAATAATTTCAAGTAAATTTTAAACCAAGCTTAAACTTTCCTAATAATAGTTTTGTATTTAAACCCAACTTTAAAAACTTTTCATATTATCTTTTTAATACTCAGCACTACAGTTTAACTTCTTAAGCTTATTATTGTTTTAAATATAAAAAGTTTTATATTTAAATTTTTTTGGTAAGTTAATATTAAATCAAGCTTAAACTATATGATAATAATAACTTTGAATATAAACCAAACTTTAAAAACTTTTTATAACTAATTTTGGAATTTCAGCACATAGCTTAAGCTTATTTTGGTTATATTTTTTAAAACTTTTTTTCAAATTTTCACGTAAATATTAAAACAAGCTTAAACTCTAACAATATTAAGAATAAACCAAACTTAAAAAACTTTTCATATCTAATTAGGAATATTCAGCTCAATAGCTTAAACTTATTTTTTTTTTTTTAATTTATAAAACTTTTTTTTCAATTTTCATGCAAATATTAAATCAAGTTTAACTTTGTATTTAAACCAACCCAAACTTTAAAAACTTTTCATATTTAATTAAGAACAGTAAGCACAATATCTTAAGATTATTACTGTTTTAATTTGAAATTTAAACATAACTGATATTCAAACCGCTAAACTTAATTTAAAATACTCAAAAGCATAAAACTTTTTACTTATCACAATTTGATTGCATACATTTAGGAGAAGTGTTGAATAAAAGCTTCTCCTGGCGCTGAAACGGCATAATAAAAGCTTTAAAAAAGCTCCTCCTGGCTCTGGAACGGCATATACATACTACTAGAAACATTTTAAAAACGGAAGAAATCGAAATGCCAGTAAAAATAAAAGATATTAACAAATTTGAAAAAATGAATAATTTATCTGTTAATATTTTCACTCTAAAAAAAACTAAATTCAACTCTTTCCGTATTGTACCGCTAAAATTAACCAAAAACAAAATATTTGAAACACATATTAAGTTACTAAAGTTAACAGAAGTTTATGCGAAGGATAACGAAAGCGATATAGAATCTGATAGTGAAAATGAATTTAATATTGAATTTTACAAACTTTTTACAATTTTACAAACATCATTATTGTTTAATCAAAAATATGTCTCGGCTTATATCTTCACAACTGAATAAACACAAGGGAGCAACATATATATGTGATCGTTGTTTACATTATTTCATTAGTAATGAAAAATTATTAGAACATGAAAAAAATTGCCAAAATCAAAATGATTGTAGAATACTCTGTCCAAAAATACAATACTCTGCATACTCTGAATACTCCGCATTATATACAAATTCATTGATTCCTACAGATTTTTACCAGCATCCTTAAAAAAATTATCAGCAAATCTACCAGATAATGAGAAACATATTACTAAACATGAATGGGACTACCTGAATAAGGAACATTTTAAGTTAATAACAAAGAAAGGATTTTTCTCTTACAGTTTTGTTGATTTTTTTGATAAACTTGATGTGAGTCAATTACCAAGTAAACAGGAGTTCTATAACGATTTAAATGATTCCTCCATATCAGAAAATGATTACTTGCATGCAGTAAATATTTGGAAAGCATTTAATATTAAAACATTGGGAGAATATTCAGATATATATTTAAAAACAGATGTTCTCTTATTAGCAGATGTCTTCGAATCTTTTCGTGATAATTGTATAAAAATATATAAATTAGACCCAGCTCATTACTACACAACAACAGGTTTTTCTTGGGATAGCATGCTAAAATTTACTAATATTAAAATTGAACTACTTAAAGATATAGATATGATTTTATTTGTTGAACGAGGTATTCGTTGTGGATTGAGTCAATGTTCAAAACGTTACAGCAAAGCAAATAATAAATATATGAAAAACTATGATGAAAATATTGAGACAAAGTATTTAATGTATTATGATGTAAATAACTTATATGGATGGGCTATGTCACAATATCTACCTATTAGCGATTTCTCATGGCTTAATAAAGAAGAAATTTTAAAATTTGATGTTAAAAATATTGCTGATAATGCAGAATTTGGATATATTCTTGAGATAGATTTGGAATATCCTCAAAGTTTACATGATCTACATAAAGTTCTACCTCTATGTCCTGAATCAAAAGTACCCCCAGGAAGCAAATCTAAATTATTAACAACCTTAGAAAACAAAAATAAATATGTGAGGGGCTTCGGTAGCCTAGTGGCTAGGCGTGTGGCGTATTAACCGAAGGAGTGTGGGTTCGATCCCTGCACAGGTCGTAAGTCTTTTTTTCTTTACATACTCCCCTTACGACCAAATATAATGTAAATATATAGTATATAATATAAACAAAATAAATAATATTAGTATATAATTTAATAATAGTATAAAAACCTATAATGGCCTTGGTAGCCGATGGTTCAATAATATTGCATTATATTTATGTATGTAATATTAATATAAATAAATAAATAAATAAATAAATAAATAAATAAATATGTGATTCTTTATATGAACTTAAAACAAGCATTAAAAAAAGGGATTGATATTAAAAACAATTTACAATGTATTAAAATTTTAAAAATCAAAATGGTTAGCTCCGTATATAGAATTGAATACAAAACTGCGAACAGTTGCTAAAAATAATTTTGAAAAAGATCTATTTAAATTAATAATTAATGCAGTAGTTGAAAAATTTATGGAAAACGTAAGAAACCGTAGAATTATTAAATTAAAAACAAAATGGGATGGAAGATATGGAGCGAGTGCACTAATTCTCAAACCAAATTTTCATAGTTCGCGAATATTTGATGAAAATCTAATAGCTATCGAAGTTAGAAAATCAGAAATTTTAATGAATAAACCAATTATTATAGGCATGTCTATTTTAGATATTGCTAAAACAAAAGTTTAAAAGGTTTTCATTATGAATTTATGGAGAAGATGTTTTCTAATGAATGTAAAATGTTATATACTGATACAGACTCGTTAATACATGAGATTAAATGCGATGATATATACGAATTTATGAAAATGCATATTGATCGATTCGATACCAGCAACTATGATTTTAACAATATTTACAAAATTCCCTTAATAAATAAAAAAATTCCTGGTTTAATTAAGGACGAAAATAGCGGAAAAATAATGACTGAGTTTGTAGGACTTAGAGCGAAAATGTATTCAATTAGAGTTGAAGAAGAAGGTATTTTTAAAAAAGCTAAAGGAATTAAAAGCTGTGTGATAAAAAATTTTATAACTTTTCAATAATATATAGATTGCCTCACTACAAATAAAAGCTTAAGTTGCACCCAGAACTCAATAACATTTAATTTACACAAAATATATAGTTTAAAGCAAAAAATAGTGGCACTTTCATCGAATGATGATAAAAGAAAACTGTTATCAAACACAACTGATACTTTACCTTGGGGACATTATCTTCTGCAATCTGAGTAATAAAAATCTGTTATGTAATAATTATAATTATACATTATGTAATGTATAATTATTTTAAATAGATTAATAAAAAGTGGTTTTCTTATTTAAATTTAAATTTTTATTTTATTTTTCTACATTTTTTACAAAAATATTTATTTTAGGTTTATTATTTTTCTCTTCTAGAGTTATTAGATGGTGAAACTGCGGATGATGTTGATGAGGGTTGAGGGCTTCCTTAATTCGTACACAATATTATTAATGATTCTTTTTATTTGTCCTCCGAAACCAGACGGTTTATAATTTTGTTTTAATTATAAATAAAATAAGACTCCGATGAAGTGTTCACTAAAAAGTGCTTACAGTAGCGATTTTAATAAATAAACATTTTCAAAAGCAAAATGCCAAAATGATTAAATAAGCATCTATTAGTGAGGATATTTTGTTTTGTTTTTAAAATTTTTAGACTTGTACAATCTTGTTTATTTAAATCCATAACATTATAATGTTTCAAAATGTTTTGAATCCAAGATTGTTTTTCTTCTCCTTTAACATAAGTTTTTGTTTGATTCAATATAAATATTTTTTATAAATTGATGATATCATGTTGAATTTCATCATTTGAAGAAATGATAGCACTTTCTTTTAAAATAAATTTATTGTTATTGTCTCGAAAACCTTGCATATCAATGATCACATATTCCATTTTAATTTATGTTTGGGAAGAATTCAATTTATTAAAATTCCATATTGTTATAATTTTTTTGTAAATTCTCAATCATAAAAAATATTTCAGCAATAAATGGTACGGTTCCTTGTTTACGGATAAGTTTATTTACTTTTATTTATAAATTTAGATAATTTTATTAACTTCCCCTGTGAGTGGTTTAAATTCGACTAAACGATAATGTAAAATAAGACAATAAGCTGTAGTATTGTCGGGCATTTTTTTTTAAAGTTTTTATTTCAATTTTGACATCAACTGCACCCATTTTAAGATTATCATTTTGATAATGAGTATCAATTATAAATATAGGAGAATCATTTTTAAAGTTGTCCGATGAAACTAAAGGTTCTAATATTGAATTATTATAATAAAAACTTCTAAAATTCGAATATGCTTCATATGCTAAGGCATAACGGTTTTTACCAAAATCTAAATTCATATTTTCATATGGGTATGAATCAGAATTTAAATGTACTTTTATATTTTCAATATCACAATAATTAAAAATTGAAGGATCTTTATCCAGTTTATTTTGTTTATCTTAGTTAATTTTGTTTTTGTTTAGTTTGTAAAGCAAAAATAATAACACGAGGTTTTTCAAGTTGTGTAGCTGTTTTAACTTTCCAAATTTGATGTGTTGTTCCTGCTGGTAATGTAGGATACTCGTGTAATTCCCAATTTCTAAAAGGAATTTTCATAACCGAACCATTTTCGATGCTTTTGTATAAATTTAATTTAGAATTATCAGCTAAGTTAATATGCTGAACATTCCAATATATTTTTGTAATGGCAATTTTTGGTTTTTCCTTTATAGCATTAGCATTGCTACAAAATAAAGAATTATAATTTGTTCGAGAGCGAGTTAAGATCAATTCATGTTTTGCATTTGGAATAATATTTTTATAATCTTCTGCAAATCCTAATAATCTCTTCAATTTCTTTACCATTAATTTCATAACGAATTTCGTCAAATAGAAATGGTATAACATTATTAACTAGTTTAGTATGTTCAACAGCTGATCCATCGCTTTTTGAGAGATATTCTTCTATAAAAATTTTGCTTGTTGGTGGTAATATATTTAAATTCTGATTTTGTATTGGTATTCGAATATTGTCACTTAAACCAAATGAATTTATGTATGGTGAATATGAATGCCATTGAGCGCTAGTTATAGTTTCATTAAAAACAAGATCATTAAAAAGTTTCATTTTAATTTGTTTTTAGTAAATAGCGAAGAGATTTTAGATATTCTTTATTTTCAAATGATAAAGGTTTTTTATATTTTAATTGTGAGCATACACCTCCTGCTCCTTTGAATAAATTTAATGGATTAAACTGTTGGTTCTTACGATGTGAAGGTATATAGAATTGATATTGGTGATTTTGATTAAATACTATCATTATCTGGTTTTAAATGTAATCTAATTGTTATTGTTTCTCCACGAAAATTAATTAAATTAGCGTTCTGATCAAGCAGTTTTATATTAATAGAACTTATCTGATTAACGGTTACTGGTAAATAAATTACATTCTTAGGAACTTCAATTATTTTATAGCCAGGACTGACGTTAATAGAGAATTCATGCAAAATATGAGCTTCTTTTCCATTAATATAAGTTCCGGATGTGATATTGCATTCCACTCTTATTGTATTTATTTTATTAATATCAACGAAAAGATTTGAAGTATGCCATTTGTTTGGTAATAATCTTTTTCTGCTAAAACCTAATAATCTGCCAATAGTGTCTTCTCTTTCAAAATCAATTTCCTTATCAGAAAAAATTTCGCACTTTAATGTATTTTTATTAGGTCTTATAATTAACTTTTGATTGTCTGTTTTAACAATATTCAACTCTTTTCTAAGAAATGTTTCAATATCTTCAATTTCATATGAACCTATGGGAATTAGGATAGATTTATCACCCATAATAAATCTATTATTTTCTTCATCTATATTTGGTATAGAAATTATATGTTTGAAAATGTACTAAACCGCAGGTATATTCTTTTCCCTTTAGGTCTATAGGAGGAAATAAATTATTTGTTAATATGGACGAGTTTCCGTTTAAAGTAAATGTTATTAACATATCTTTAATTGAAATAATGAGGTACACTTGCAGAGTACACTTGCTTTTATAGATTTTGAAGGTTAATTCACAATCATCATCATCATAAATTTCTTGTCTTACAAGTACTAAATGCTAACTATTCTTTATCAATTAGTTTTTTTATTTTCTACTTTATTTTAAATAGAAAGAAATACCCTTGAACTTGAACAAAATTATTAATGTAGGTTAGTTTTAATAAAGCTGTAATAATAATAAAAAAATAATTTTGTTTTGCTTTAGTTGTGTTTTTATTTACAGATAATTATGGCTTGGATTCTCACCCACTCACAATTCATGGATAAATAAAACAGATTTAATATAAAGGCAAAAAACATTTTTTTATTTTATTTATAAAAATTTTTAACTTATTTCTAAAATTTCAATTGATCTGAAAATCTTTCATTAATTATTTGTTTGCGATAATTACTATTTAGAATTTTAGAAATGACAGTGCTATGATTTCCCAATATTTTTGTCTCGCTAAGTTATATGCTGTATTCCATTTGTATAATATATGTAGTTGAGGTTTTAAATTAAAGTTAACTTTCTTTTTGAGCATCTCTTTGTTTTCTTCAGAAGAATCTGAAATATCAAGCCATTCGAATAAATCTACAATTTCATCTGTACTCATCTTTAATATAAATAATTGAATTAACATTTTAATGAATTTCCATTTGATATGATAATTTTTGTTTTATAGATCGCAAATCAAGTACAGTATATTCTGTAGATTTAAAACTTGTATCTATAATTGAAACTCTTTCCACCTCACCATTACTTAAAATTCTATCAGCTAATATTTCTCGATGTTCTAAACATTTTATTCCGAGATACTTTTCTTTAAAATTGCTTTCATATTCACATCTTATATGGATTTCTTTATTATCAGCACATTCCAGTAGAAAATGTCTGTAAAATATATGCTCACTATTTATTATTCCGCCAATATTATGTTCTTTTAAAATTAAATCCTGCCTAGAAGCTTCAATTGCTTCATCTATAGACACAAATTGGGGTACTGAGTCAGCTTTATCTATTAGTAATTGCTCATCTGCTTCTAAAATAGTGGTGAGGGTTATTGTTGTAGTTTTTACTTCTTTTGTTGTTGGTTTGTTTAATTCTGGGTAAATTACATGTTTTAATAGCTGGACTGATAAATTTACTCTCACGGTCTCATTACTTGGAAGTAATATATTAAAGTAAGTACTCCCAAAAGCTGATTCATCCAATCTAATATTAGAAATTGGAACTGAATTTGCTTGAATAGTAGACAAAAGTAATATGAAAAATATAAATGTTTTCATAGTTAATCAAAAAAAGTATGATGTATCTTGTTAAAGGTTATCGAAGTAATGGTTTATTAGAAATTTCAAATATATATCTTTTTTCATTTTCTAGAAATTTCTTTGTTGTGTACAAACTTAACTTGACTTATAATAGAACACAAATACATAAAAAGCGGTAAAAACTTTTCTCTTCCATTTGAATAAGCTTCCATGTAATCTAAGTATTCCTCTTTTAAATTTTCAAGTAATTCTCTAAAATGAATTAACTTATCACCAATTTTTGATTTATTATTTTTTTCATTATACGTATTCTCTATTGATGCAATATATATAATTCCCTCTTCAATTCGTTTTCTCATCATTGACTTTTTCAACTCTTCTTGATTTTCTTCATATTCATTTGTTTTCATGGACAATGATTCAATATGTTGTGAAATTCTTTTATTCTTATCTTTTGGTAATACATATGAAATATATTTTTCAATCATTTCCCAATCATCTTCTTCAGCAAATGGGCAATCGTTATGAAAATTATTCGGTATTTGTTTTTTCCTATTTGTCCAATTTCTTACTTTACCAATAATGGAAATATCGCCTCCATAAACTTCAATTTTTAGATGTTGCCAATCCAAATAAGATAAATCGAATTTGCTATTTAGTGACTCACCATTTCTAATTTTAAATAAACAAATTTTTTGCCCACCTTCTGGAGTTATATAGACCTCTAAAAAATCATGAAATATTTTCCAATTAATTATTCTAATTGAAGCCCATTTCCCCCCACAAATGCAATATTTATAACCATGTAAAATGTTATCAGCCCAAAACATTATGAACCTTCTACTTGCTAAACTTGTCGTGTTGTAACACGTTTTAATCATAAAATTAATCTTTTATACAATTTTAAACATATAATATTATTAGGAAAAAAAAAAACCTTCTTCGGGTAAGAACATTGAATTGGGATCGAACCTAAATATAATATATATTTATAAGCTTTTGTACCTTACCTAATATATTTCTATCTACGCCCTAGCACTCCGACCCACAGAAGATATAGTTAATTCTTAGTATTTTAAAATTTCATTTCTAAATCAGTGATTTAATTAGTTTTCTTTAGTTTTAACCATACAATGGAGTTCACAAGAACAATTTTCGTATTTAATAAGCTTTTTCTTGAAAATAAAAATTTTCTTAGAAGGAAATATAGACGGGAAATTCTATGTCATATGACATTTTTGAGAAATTATGCAGTGTCAACATTAATGCAAGTCGATTTATTGAGAGAAGACAATAATGATAAATGGACTGATTTAATTACTCAGAGTTCACTTGAATTTCCCAAGAGATGTCTATTACGATTAGCTAAAATTGTGAAGAAATTTCAAGAAAAAAATTCTAAATATAGAAAAAAACTAAAAATAAATAAAAAAATTTTTGTAGTATGCATATAATTGGTTTTTATATTAACAAAAGGGATCCCCTGACGTCATTTTTGGTTTCTATTTATTTTTTAGATATTTTAAAGTTGTATAGACATGCTAAATACAACATATAAATTTTTCTTATTCTGATTTTTTTCTTATCATCGAAAATTTTTCATTTCGCATTTTTATAAAACTCAGTAGGTACATTTAACAAAAATGTACGATTTTTATGATGGCTTTCTCTTTTTTTTTGTTTTTTGTTTTTATTATTAATGTTATTTTCAAGGTTAAAATTTTATGTCACATCCTGAATTTACGCAAACATTTTAAATTAATAACCCCATATATTTTATAGCTTTCATTATATCAAAGATAAGTAAATCATATCATTGATATTATCCTAAATATGATTTACGATAATAAGTTCTATATTTCCTCCAACGA
This sequence comes from Poecilobothrus nobilitatus, assembly GCA_947095535.1. Lineage (NCBI taxonomy): Eukaryota > Metazoa > Arthropoda > Insecta > Diptera > Dolichopodidae > Poecilobothrus > Poecilobothrus nobilitatus. The sequence goes on along the minus strand of OX352772.1, from coordinate 129,931,658 downwards.
ATCAAATATATGCCATAAATTACACAATATTGAGAACGGCCTAATGCAAGGCACGGTAAATTCGCCAATATTATTCTCGTTATATATTAATGAACTTCTTGAGACCTTAAATTTAATCAAGGGCGAAAATTATTCTTTGGCCTTTGCCGATGATCTTACATTTTATACTAGTAATAACAAAATAGAAAATATTAACAATGCTGCGAAAAAAATGTTTAATATTGTAATTGATTATTGTAAAGTCTGGCAGCTAAAAATTAATTATAATAAATGCGAAACCATTCTATTCCGAAATACTTATAAAAACTTAAATTATAATTTAAAAAAGCAATGGAGAAAGTTCGAAATTAAAACTCCTTCAAATGGCATATTACCAAAAAAAAAATGTTAAATATCTCGGAGTTAACCTTAATTATAACACTAACTACTCTTACCATATCAAAGAAACTATCTCGAAAGCAAATAAGGCTTTTATGGCATGCAAGAAACTATTTTTCAATAAAAATATCAGTACAAGAGTTAAAATCCTTAGTTATCAAGCTTTTATCAGACCTACATTATCCTACGCAGCACCAATCTGGTACAACATAAGTGCCAGCTTGATGGAAAAATTAAGAAAATTTGAGAGAAAGTGCATAAGAGTGTGTTTAAATGAAAGTAGAAAACCTGAAACAAATTTTACTCATTATCTTTCAAACAAATACATATATGGAAAATCAAAATTAATACGAATCGATAATTTCATAATTAAATTGATTCGCAATCATTTTGATAGAGCAATGAACACTCCCGAAAATGGTTTTATATCTTACTTAGTATAAAATAATAAATATAATTTTAAATATTATATTATATTATATTTAAATATTCCATTGACAGAATAATTTCTTATAAGTACATTACAATACATATATGTATGTAAATACGGCGCTATATAATATACATATATACTCTTATCGTACATTCACTAGTGACATATACGATATGTAAATAAATATGATATTATATAAGTATGTATCTATATCAATATCATATAAATAAAAATTCTTTAAGCAACCGTTATGTTGTTCATTTATTTACATTTTTTTGTACTACGCATTATATCCTCAACAATTTCAAATTATCGAGTAAAACAAAATGGAAAAAATTCGTTAAAGAAATTTGTTAGAAAATTTGAAAAAATCAAGTAACACTTTCGTCAATTATAAAGTAACCCTACATTATTAAAAAAAAGTTCTTAACAGAAATAAGAGTATAATGTTGAAGCTTTAATTCTTGGGTATTACTTCAAAAAAATTTTAACAGGTGTTCAAGTTACAGGTGTTGAAAAATAGAAAATTTTCAGTTTTTGACCCCTTACAGCTCCTAAACGGGGGGTGATACAAAAAAAATTTCTGAAATGAGTAATACTTATTTTCAAAGATCTAACTTCTGTCAAAATTGCAAGTTCCAACTTAAACCGTTTAGAAGATAGAAGAGTTAAAGGATTTTGCAAAATTTGAGTTTCACATAACGGTAAATTAAGACACCGTATGCCACAACTATATATTTATTGTATATATACTTTTAAAGCTAATAAAAGTAGTAATCGTTTGGCGTTTTCAAAATGAAGATATATCTTATAGAACTTGGGCTATAACAATTTAAATATAGAGCTTTTTTGAACCTTTGGGCAGCTGTAGCTCCGTAACGGGTGGGACTACAAAAAAAAGTTATTAAAAATAAAATTAATATTTTTGTGAGATCTATCAGCAGTTAAAATTTCATAGCTCTATTTCAAAAAAAATGTGGGGATCTAAAAGTTAGGTGTTCGAGAGCTACCCTAAGTTTTGGTCCAAACTCAACCAAAAAAAATAGGGAACCTACAAATTATTCCCAGAATATTTTGTGTAAATTTCAAGATTCTAGCTTTCTTAGTTTTTGAGTTAGCGTGCTGACGGACGGACGGACGGACGGACATGGCTCAAACGTCTTAGAATTTTTTTCTGATCCGATCCATACCTTTGAAGGTATATCTAGCTCGCTTATTTCGAGGTGTTACAAACGAAGGAGTAATTTTATTATACCCGATCCTATGGTACGGGTATAAAAAAAAAAAAAAAACATTATATCAAATTAAAATTTAAAATATTGCATATATTTAGGATGATGACTAACAATTTTTTTTTTTGAGTTGCCATATACCCTAAACATCACTTTTGTCCTCTATTTTTACTTGTTCCCTTTTTAGAGTTGCCATATGTACATTTCTTGTATTCAGAATCCGCATAGCTTATACTACTTTTCATTTAAGTTCAATACAATACAATACAATACTGGTTATTATAATTTCCCTCCCCCCTATAAGTTCTTCTGCAAGGTACGGTGGTTTGAAGTGATATGCAGTAGGAATTAAACTTCCTTTTTCTAGTATAGCCAGCTCTTTTAGGAAATATTGCTTTTCATTTCCTTGTAAAAATTGTAGGTCAAATATGAGAACTTACATAGATTTTAACTAATACAACTATGCTGTTTCACCCGTTTACTATGATGGTGGCTGGTCCATCATGCTGTGGTAAAACCACTTTTAATCATAATTTAATAAAACACAAAAAAGAAAATATACAACCACATATTAATAGAATAATTTGGTGTAATCCAGACAAAAATGCCGTTCCAAAATATGTCAAAGATATGGAATATAGTAACACCATTTCAGATTTTAATGATAATCAAAAACGTTTGTTAATTATTATCGATGATATGATGTTAAATTCTCATGATTAGCATGTATGTGAATTATTTACTAGAGGGTCACATCATAAAAATTTATCTGTAATATTTGAAACACAAAATGTTTTTCACCAGAGTAAATATTCAAAAGATATTTCACTTAACCGTAAATATTTAGTACTTTTCAAAAATCCAAGAGATAAATCGCAGATATTACCTCTAGCTCGCCAAATATATCCCAATCGAATCAAAGCATTTGAAAAAGTATGTAATGATGTGACGTCGGTTCCATACGGCTTTATTTGGGAAAGGTTTGTGTTATGTGTTATTGTATGAGGGAACAATTTGGGGAGGAATATGAAACGTTTGAAGACCATTTGAAGAAATTAAGATCACTCATTTGCCGTAAACAATCTATAAATAGCAACAGAAAAATTATTATTCAACGTGGTGGATTTCTACCTACACTTCTTGGTGCAGTACTATCAGTAAATCGGAAATTTTATAAAATTAATAATACAACATTTAACAAAATGATAATTCTAAAACCCGAGATTTATGAGAAAATGAAGCAAAATGCGGACGCTGAACTATAATTATAAAACACTGTGACCCTGAAGTAATCAAAACAATTTGTGAAATAGCGTTGAGTTGGATAAAATTATGAAAAAAATATTGTTAAATAAAAATCTCACTGACACTCAAAAATGGTATTTATACAGACAAAATCTATTTAAATTAAGAAACAAAAAACGAGAACTTCCTAAAAATAAAGAGGAAAAAGTAAAAATTACGGAAACAAAGGGTACTCAAACTTCTGCAAAACCAATGTATATAGATGCGAAATCTCAGTCGCATTTGCCTGAATATAAAACTGTTAGAATACAAGTTGTACCTGAAGAAAAAGAAGTATATGAAAAAGAAGCTGATGACGAAGTTTGAGGATGAAATTCAAGAAAATGTTTTAACAAAAGCATTGTCAGCTGCTGCAGTCGGAGAACGTCTTAGAAAAAGAAAATCAATTAGAAATCAAAATGTACAAATAATTGAAACTGATACAGGAGACATTATAACTGTTCCTTTAGTTAGCCCAAGCCCACCAACGAAAAAAGAAAAAACTATAAATAGCAAAGAATTGAATAATTCATCAAGATGTGTTTTAAGGTAAGCTATAGCAGGTAATACTCAAACAGAACTTAATTTTCCAATTCGTAAGAATAAATCCGCAAGCTCATGGACAACATACAAGTAAATGATGAATTTTATGTCACAGTACTTTGTGATTCATCTATGAACTATTATTCAGAAAATTCATTACCATCTTTTACAAATAAAATGAATAAATACATGTGTGATTCAAGGTGGAAAGTCGGTATTTCAGAAATATATTTTAATGATTTCATTCCAAATGTGTATGGTGAAGAATGAGAAAAAAGTACTGAAATATTTATTAAAGATAGTATTATTAAAGTATACAGAAAGATATGTTAGGAGTTGGAACATCATATATTCCATACATAGAAAAACAAATGATATGTGACTGGAAAGTTTTTCTACTACCAACACTAATTCAAAATATACGCCCACTTAATAGGTTTACAATAAAAGAAGTTGAACGACAGTGGGCAATTTCTAATTTTATAAACGATGATATTATATACAATCAGCAAAAGCTGAGGAGATGCCTAAAAATATAAGTTACACTACAATATGTGTTACTAGGCCTAAAATAGATATAAAAATAAGAGCAAATTACGCTTATACCCTGGAAGGACTTTTGACAACATATTTCAATCAAGTATCTTCGAAAGTTATAGATTTTAAAAAATATAAATCACGTGTAATAGAAGCTGTCAAAACTTTTAGTTGTGTACAATTAGTTTAGATAGTTTACAAACTTTAGATAGTGTACAATTGATTCCAATTATTAAACCAGATATATTTTTTGTATACACAGATATAATTGAACCGCAAAAAGTAGGTGATAAAGATGTAAGGTGTTTAAGATCTGTTAACATACAAAATGCTTTCACTGATACTGTGAAAGAATTCAGTAATATTCAATATTGCAATGTGTAGAGATTATTTAATAACATTTCATTACTATTATGTGATAAATATGGATACAAAATAAACTTTTCCAATAGTTCAATTGCAACAAAAATTGTATTACATTTTAAAAAAGTATAAATAAAAGCGATTTTACAAAACTATATATTATTTTATTATTATTCATAATGGAGAGGGTATACTATAAGTATTATTTAATTCAATCTGGTAGAGGACTTGATGATATCGGTCCTTTATTACAATCAACCGTATCTTTTCAAAGAGGTCGTGGATTGGGAAGCTTTTTTGGAGAAATTTTTAGATATTTAAAACCATTATTTACTACAGGCGCTGATATTATGAAAAAGGAGGTTATTAACTCTGGTATCAATGCTTTATCGGATAATGCATCTGGTACAAATGTAAAAGACGTTATGCAAGATCGTAGTAAAGAGATTGTTAAAAAAGTACGACATGGTGCCGTACGAAAACTGAATGAAATGTTTTGTTCCGGCATAAGAAAACGAAAAGCTATAAAAAGACCATTCATTAAAAATTTAAATTATTTTACGTCAAAACGACGCAAAGATAATAACAAAAAGAAACAAAGAGATATTTTTGATTAATTATGATTGAGTGTATGAAATTTGAGTTGAATATTTTAAAACCCAACCTATCCAGTCTAGCATGTTACGACCTGAAGAAGTTTCTTACAATCCTATTGCTTCTTTAGACAACCCTTCAACTATTGAATTTGTTTGACTGGGTCATGGCGATACATACATAGTTTTACAATTCCAATGAACAGCTCATCAATATCACTTGATAATGTTTTTATTGGACAGTTACCAAACACAATAATTTTTTGTATGCCAGAAAATGTGGGTTACTCTGGAAAAAGGTCAAAAAACCCATACAATTTTAAACATTATTGTATTTCATAATTTGTGTTAAACGTAAATGGTGTTCAAATACCTAATTCAATAATTGAAACCAGCTTTCCAGCTAATTGCTGCACAAGAGCATACAGTACACTTTTTTCAGGAACTGGAATTTACAACAATGATAAAAGTCATCAGATAACAAAGTCTATGTTTAGTAATGGATTTTTTATACTGGCTTTTGATTTAACTAAAGATGCATCTGGAAATGAGATATGTCAAGGTTTACTAAACCAGGTTAGAATTGAGGCAATGCTATCAAAACCACTTGCATTTACACTAACTCCTATTGTTTATGAAGAATTTGATGCAAGCATTCAAATTGATAAAAATCGAAATATATTTTCAAATCTATAAATAGAATACTGAAACATGTATTTGAATATTCAACAAGATGTCATCGTCCTGTGCACTTGTGGATGTGAAGTTTTGTTGTGATGATAAAAATACTTTATTTGTAAAACATATTTGTTTAGTTGGAATTAAAGAACCTTGTAAAAAATTTGTAAAAGAGTTTACTTACAAATTTCTAACCAAAGAAATTATAAATGAAATTTTGAAAATTACTCTTTCGGAACTGTACATAATGATAAAATTAATAAAGAATTACGACAGGTACTAGAAAAATTTTTAATGAACTACGTTAATGAAATAAGTAGAGTGTATGATTTGAGTCACTTTGAGTTATGAACACTTTAGATGTTTAACTAGTGTTTAGATGTTTAGATGAATAACTAGTGTTTTAAAATCTAACAAATTTACAAACAAATATTTTAAGGGAGTTTTTTCTTTAGACAAAATTATAAAAGTAATAGAAAAACCTACTTTTTCAATTGTAAAAACTGACAAGATAAAAGATTAGGGAACCCATTGGTTTGCGCTTTATATTCCAAAGCATGGTTGCACAGAATATTTTGATTTGTATGGTGGAGTTCCAGATAAAACGGAAATTTCAAAATATTTAAAAATTCAGTGTTTGCTTTTTAATAATTGGCAGATACAGGGTGTATTTTGCAATGTATGTGGACGAAACTGTTGCGTTTATGGCTGGTATAGATGTTTTGGTTTAAGTATGAAAACTTTTTTGAATGAATTTACCAAAGATAATCATATAGAAAACGACAATCTGATTATTAATATGTTTTACAACTTATTTGGAAATTAAAATTTTCCACAATCTTGTGTACCTAAGCAATATTATTAATATTAAAAGGCTTTGGTTAAAACGTAGTAATGGAAGATCAAGGTTCAAACACAAATTTGATGTTGAGCTATACATGTTTTCTCAACAAAAATCTTGTTGGTTTTGATACGGAATCTCTTGTAGCGACTTGCATTTTCCATTGTATTGGAAAAAAGCCAGCTATTTTAAAATATCGTGATTGGCGTAAATTCTATCAGCAATTTTATGAAAAGTACTAGAAACAATCAACAAAGGTTACAAAATTATGTTTACAATATGAGCTAAGAATGGTTATTGGCCGATGTCGTAGCATTAACAAAGAGAAAGCTAATACATTTTACAACTTAATTGATTTTCTTCAAGCTGTAATGATACACAATAAAAATGCTGAATCAAATGTATTAAATATGTATGGATAAATATGGGAATATGTTATTAAATATGTAAAAACGTGTCAAGAAAAACATGTTATAAAATTGCACGAAGAAATATATATTCCAATACAACGTTGTAGCGTTCAATGGAATTATTTTAGATTGTTTTTTGAAATACCTGTACTACTAGAAAATAAAATTTCTAATGTTTTAAACAAGAACAACACTAAATGAAAAAATTTTTAAATTTTATTTAATTTGTTTTTTATTATGAATTACTTATACATACATAGTAGATACATGTACATTGTTTTAGGCTATAAATTATTTCTAAAAAGTTTTACAAAATAGTCAGAATCTCCTTTTTGGTATTTATTTCCGAAATTTGTTGCTTCACTATATCTTCATCTAAGACTTGAAACGGTGGTATGAATTCTACAGTTTGCATTAATTTCTCCTTATTTACAGGGGATGTAATTTCATCTACTTGAACCTCATTTTGTATATAGACTATTGCAGTTTCCTCAGTAAATGGAAATGTTGTTTATCCAGGTTCCATTTTTTTGTAAAATATCTTAGTAAAATTCCATTAAAAATGATTTGCCAATAAAATTGAACTGCGTTATATACTGTAGAACCCAGTCAAAATTCAAAGTTTTGAGAGTATATAAATAAAGAAATGCAAAATTGGTTTTTATAACCAGTTAGACGGTGTAAAAATCATGTCAAGATCTAAAATAGTAACAGAAATTCTTATATATCTGTGTTTTGTTTAAAACACAAATACAAAAAAAAAATGTTTAATTCAAATGTTCAATTCAATCCAATTTAATTGAATTTTCACTATTTTTTAAAAAATTAATAACGCACTGTTATTTTTTTGATTATAATAAAACGCACTGTTTTATTTTCAATTTAATTTATTTTAACAACCTTTCTTTTACGACTCTACGATAACGATTGATTAAAATTCATAAAATTTGGGTTTATATAAACTTGAGTTAAACGGTTCAGGACTAACATTTAACTCAAGTTCAGTAACCTTGAATTTCAAGTACATAATAAAAAAGCTATTAAAAATGAAAAAAAACCAAAGTATATAAAAAACATATGTAGTGTATATAAAGAGTTAAAATCATTGAATATATAAAAAATATAAAATTATTGTGAATTAAATTAATTTTAGTTAATGTAACTGACATCTTGTGTCCCAAAATTAAAACAATTATATTTTGACAATTTTTATCTAATATTGCGAATTTGTTTGGTTTTGACATTTAACGTAAGTATCAATAATACTTTAAAATAAATATACATAAACTTTTAATTTTTAGGTATATCAATTAAAAAAAAAACAAAGATGACGATGCTGGATGCTGATCGGTACCAGGATTCAACCATCACTCAGGAACCAGGATACTCAGATAAGTACAAAAATAATTTTAATTTGAAATTGATTCTTTGTTTCTCCTTTATTTATTTTTAGATGAACGAGAAACCAGCAAAATATAATAGCTGAAATATAATTGAAACATATTCCCGGCCTTGGCATTATATTGAAGTAATGCCAACTTATTGAGGTAAATTATGTGAGTTGCAATGTGGATAGGTAACTTGTATCACTCAAATTCATGCTCGATTAATACTAATTTCATCATGGGTGAAGTGTTTTTTAGGTTAAATATTCAAAAAGATCATGACATCTCAAATTCGCAACGTATCCAGATGATTTGCGGGTTCCGTTGCTCGTACATTGCAGTAACATGAAAGAAAAAAATTATAAAAGTGTAAGAATTATATTACTTGTTTTAGAAAATTTGTGTATGCTTTTGTAGTTTATAAGGCATTCATACGTAGGAATTTTTGAATAATAGTTTGTGTGAATGTATGAATACTTGAATTATGTTGATGTGTGATTTCGTTGAATATGTTGATATGTTAATTTCAAATGTTATTTAGTGTGAGTGTGTGACAATATTTTTAATTTTGATGTTTTTTTTTTGTTTTACCTGAACGGACGAATTTCGAATTTTGATTTTGTTTCAACGGACGATTTTTTTTTTTATTTTTATTATTTTAACGAATTTAGCGAATAGATATTAAAACCATATTTGATTATTAAACGATTTTCGCGTATAAGTATTAGCGAATTATTATTATATTTTTTTTTTATAAGCGATAGATTTTAGATTAACCAATTATTTTTTTTGTTTATGAGCAATAGATTTTAGCGTGTAAGTGTTTGTGATGCTTTCCTACATTGGCTTAGCAATGGTTGATGACCATAGTGCATTGTTAATCATGTGGTAGTAAGCAAATCTTTGTTATAGGACGTTTGATGATATTATGTTTTGTACGCAACGTAACGACTCGGACCAACCCATCCGAACCAGGATGTACCTGAGTAATTCTGGCTAGTGGCCAATGACATGGTGGCAAATTATCTTCCTTCAATAACACTAATTGGTTTGGTTTGACATTGTCTACTTGTGCTGACCATTTAGGTCGTTGTTGTAGTTGACTTAGATATTCCTTTTGCCACCTCATCCAAAAACTTTGTAACATGTGTTGCAAATGTTGCCATCTATCTAACCTATTTGGATTAGTATCTAACAAAGACATTTGCGGTGTTGCAAGCATGTTTTCTCCTATAAGAAAATGTGCAGGAGTTAACGGTGCTAAATCGTCGATATTATTGGTTATTTCACATAAAGGTCTTGAGTTCAAGCAAGCTTCTATTTGACACAAAAAAGTTGAAAATTCTTCATAAGTTAAAACGGTGTTCAAAATTCGTTTTAAATGGTAGTTTGTGGATTTAACTCCGGCTTCCCACAAACCTCCGAAATGAGGAGATGAGGGTGGAATGAAATGAAATTTTACACCTTCCTTTTCTGTCAACTCAGTTATTTGGAGCTTGCATTCTTTAATCATGATGTTGGATTGCTTCATTAAACTTCTATTAGCACCAACAAAGTTAGTGCCGTTGTCACAGTAGATATTTTGACATAATCCTCGTCGCGCACAAAATCGACGGAAAGCCGCGATGAAGCCGTCTGATGACATATCGGTAACTAACTCGAAGTGAATGGCCTTAGTGGACATACAAATAAATAATGAAACGTATGCCTTATATTTCTTTGCACCTCTACCTTTATGCGCCTTTAATTCGAATGGGCCGCAATAGTCTAACTCTGTATGAGTAAATGGTCTTGCTATTTGTGTTCTTACACTTGGTAACCCCATTAGTTGTGTTTGTGTTTCAGCTTTTTGCTTAAAACAAGGTATGCATTTATGTATCATTATGCGTATACTATTCCTTGCAGTGATGATCCAATATTTAGTGCGAAGCACAGACATCATCAGTTGAAAACCGCCATGTAATGTTTGCTTGTGTACTTTTTATATTAGCAACTTAGTGAGATGGTCGTTATCTGAGAGTATAATAGGATACTTTTGGTCAAATGGTATACTGGAATTTCTTAACCTTCCACCAACACGTAATAGTCCATCCTTGTCTAAGAAGGGATTAAGTTTTGATATTCGACCTTTATTATCAATTGTCTGGTTACCTTTCAATGCAATTATTTCCTTTTGAAAATTTCTAGCTTGCGCTCTTCTAATTAATATGTTAAGAGCATCTTCCGTTTCCGAGATTGTGAGATGATCTACGTGGTCGGATTTTGTTTTGAATTTTAATTTGGTAAAAATCGACGACAATATGCAGTTACTCTTATTAATCTATGTAATGATGAGAAATTGACTTCGAAAATGTCCACCTTTGCGCTTGTTGAATGGCAAATTACAATTTTCCATTTTTCAATTTCGGTTGTTGTTAGTTTTTGTATAGGCCAAAAGTCTGGTGATTTGGAAAGCCATTCTGGACCGTTCCACCAAATTTTATGCTTTGCCAATTCTGATGGGCATAGCCCTCGTGTTGCACAATCGGCTGGATTTTGCTTCATTGGTACATATAGCCATACATTTCCCTTTAAAATGTTATGAATATCTGAAACTCTGTTTGCGACAAAGGTAGTCCACTTACTGGGATGTCCTTTCAACCAAGCTAGTACGATTTCTGAGTCACTCCATCCGTAAAATTTGATAGTTTTATTTAGTTTTAGTGATTTACGTACTACTTGCACCAACCTTGCCGCCAAACTTGTAGCACACAGTTCCAATCGTGGTAATGATAACGTTTTAATCGGAGCAACTCTACTTTTTGCTAAGACCAGGCGTATGGTTCTGTGGCCGGTTTGGTCAATAGTACATAGATAAATTACTGCCGCGTATGCTTTGTTTGAAGCATCTGCAAATGCATGGAGTTCAACCCCTGAGTTCTGTCTTGAATAGTGAAGCCATCTTGGAACTCGAATTTGTGTTATATCCGATAAATAAGTATAATATTTGTTCCATTGTTGTTGCAACTCATGACTCACATTATCATCCCAAGTAAGACCCTCCAACCATAATTTCTGCATAATTATTTTACCCGTTATGATTATTGGAGCTAGCCAACCTAACGGATCAAACAACTTGGTGATTTGATATAAAATTGTTCGTTTTGAACAAATTTGTGATATCAGCGAAAAATTCACAGAAAAATAGCATACATCTGATTTGGGATTCCAAATAGTTCCCAAAGTACGTACTTCATCTTTATGATCTGAAACTAACGGCAACACTTTCTCTTGTTCAATCTTAAGCATCTCTGATATTAACTCCTTGGCATTCGACATCCATTTTCTTAATGGAAAACCACCACGATTAATAAGTTCTATCAATTTGTAAAGCTGACTCTATATCTTCTGCTCCTGATAGCAGATCATCTACATTAAAATCTGACATAGTGATTTCTGAAGCTAGTGAAAGGTTTTGCGCTTCATTACTGGCTAATTGTTGCATTGTTCGTGTCGCTAAATATGGTGCACTTTTCGTTCCAAACGTGATAGTTAACAATTTGTAATCTTTCACATTTTCGTTGGTGTTTTCACGCCACACTATGCGTTGGTAATTAGCATGTTTCTTGTCAACTAAGACTTGCCGATACATTTTTTCGATATCTGCTATGAAAGCAATTCTATGCTTGCGCCATCGGATGAATAGTTGCACTAATTCGTCTTGAATAACTGGATCCTTTAACATCATGTCGTTTAAGGATGTTTCACTTTCTGTTGAACCTGACGCATCGAAGACCACTTTCAGTTCTGTAGTGGTACTGGATTCCTTTACGACTCCATGATGCGGCAAATAACCTGTTGTATGTTTGAGTTGATCATCTTTCATAGCTTCGTAATGTGTGATGGGTATCATGTGACCTAATTTTAGATACTCGTTAATTACTTTACAGTATTCAGTTTTGAACTTCTTGTCTCGTTCGAATCTAGCTTCTAGTTGATGAAGTCGGCGGATTGCAATGTTTCTCGACGCTCCCAAATGGCGTTCGAGCGTGGATTCTCGTAATGGCAGTGACACTTGATACCTTCCTATTGGTAGTCTAATGGTTGTTTCTTTGTAAATCTCTTCACATTTAAGTTCTTCTTCTGTTAAGGTATTAACATTCTGGATTTCTTCTATTTGCCAAAACATTCTTACTTGTTCTTCCGGCTTGTGAGTTAAATGGTAGTTGGCTATGGTGATGTTTTGTGTTGTAGCTTGGTGAATTTCGCCCGATAGAATCCAACCAAATATTGTATTTTGAGCTAATGGGGTAGCCTCTGTGCCCCTTTTGCCACCAGGTAATATAATTTTATTGCAAACTTCGGCTCCCAGTAATAGATCAATAACTCCAGGTTGATTAAAATGAGGGTCTGCTAATTTTAAATCCACGATATGCTCCCGCTTCTCATAATTGATTCTTGAAGATGGTAATATTTGAGTTAGTTTTTTCATAATAAATCCTTCCACGTTAATAAATTGTTCATCAACGAGTGATTTTATTGTGAAAGTGGTTTTATTATTAATTGTATGATTGTTGTCTTTTCCAATGCCTAGGATTGTCGCACTGACAATTTCTTTATTTAAGTTTACTCTTTGCACTATTTTCTCGGTAATGAAAGATGCTTGAGATCCTTGGTCAAGCAACGCACGCACTGTGATTTCCTTTCCAGAAGAATTTATTATTTTGACCAATACAGTGGCGAGCAAAACTTGTTTGTTGCATTTGCTGAACGCTGTAGTTCTTACATCGTTGTCAGGACACTGGAGATACTCCGTAGAACTACTATTGTTTGAAGGTGTGAAACTGGGACTGCTGATAATTAAAATATGATTGCTTGCTCGCACATGTGACATATATGGCGCTCCAAATGGCTGCGTGTGACTAGCTCCCCTAGTTAAGTGCAGTAACGTATGATGTGGCTTCTGGCACTCATGGTATTTGTGTTTGCTGGAACACTGCGATGCTTTGTGACCTTCTCCTAAACAATTCCAGCATAACGTTTTTGTTCTTACAAAGTCTAATCGTTTAATAGGAGCCAGTTCCAAAAATTTTTTACATTTTCTTAAGATATGCGACTCTTTACACATGGTACAAACAACTCCAGTTACTGACGCGATGTGGAAATTTTTGGTAGGTGTTTGCTTAACGTCCTTTGATTTAATGTGATTTGGATGATTACGTTGAACAGATTCCAAAGTCCGAAATCTGTTTTCTAAAAATTTTTTGAACACTGTGAATTCCGGTATTGTTCGAGAGTTGCCAATCTTTTCCTCCCATAATTGTTGAGTTCGAAATGGTAATTTCTGAACCAATAAGAAAATCAAAATACTATTCCAGCTTTCCACGAGTATATTTGAATTTTTTAAGGAATGATAGGCTGTAATAGTGGTGTCCAGCATGTTTTTGATTGCTGTTGCTGACTCAGCTGTAATTTGTGGTTGACTTAGTAGAACCCTTAGCTGTGTGTTTACCAGCACTCTTTTGTTTTCATAACGATCAGTCAGAATAATTATGGCTGATTCTTAAACCCTGATTCTTCTAAATGCAAATGTAGAATGAGTGTTGCTGCATCTCCCTCCACCTTGGTCTTTAGCACGTTCAATTTCTGTATATTCGACATTTGCGAGTATTGCAGGAAATAGGCGTCTAGAGTATTCTTAAAGGCCGGCCAACTTTCATACGTGCCATCAAACGGAAGTAAACTCAAGCGTGGTGGCGCAAAATCTTGTTGAGTTGGAACCCATGATGAACCCAAATCTGGGTTTCTTTTGCTAGCTGGTCATAAGCATCCTTCAACTCAGGTTGCAGATCCATATACACTTCTAAAATTTTTGTCCATGTTTCACTCTTTAAATATTCTTCGACGTCATCCATGCCAACAACAGCCATGTGCAATTTCTCCGACTCCTTGAATCTGTTTTCTACTAATGTCAGCCTTGTTTCCAATTGAGTCGCACGTAACTTCGACCCTAGTTTCTTGAACCCAGCTTGAAAAGTTAGCATATCCTTTAAATTGGTTTCCAATTGCGCGATAATTGTTGCTTTCGTTTTTACCTGTGACATCTTAACGCGATATAGAACTACTTACAACTTATATAACTCAAATTAGTTAATCCTTAATTTTTTTAACAAAATTTTAGCATATAAAAAATATTGCAAAAATATTTTTAAAAACTTTTATATATGTTGTTAATGTTGAATGTTTATACCCGTACGATAGGATCGGGTATAATAAAATTACTCCTCCGTTTGTAACACTTCGAAATAAGCGAGCTAGATATACCTTCAAAGGTATGGATCGGATCAGAAAAAAATTCTAAGACTTTTGAGCCATGTCCGTCCGTCCGTCCGTCCGTCAGCAAGCTAACTCAAACACTAAGTAAGCTAGAATCTTGAAATTTACACAAAATATTTTGGGAGTAATTTGTAGGTTCCCTATTTTTTTTGGTTGAGTTTGGACCAAGCCTAAGGGTAGCTCTCGAACACCTAACTTTTAGATCCCGACATTTTTTTTGAAATAGAGCTATGAAATTTTAACTGCTGATAGATCTCACAAAAATATTAATTTTATTTTTAATAACTTTTTAGCCCCACCCGTTACGGAGCTACAGCTCCCCAAAGGTTCAAAAAAGCTCTATATTTAAATTCTTATAGCACAAGTTGTATAAAGCATAAAAGCATATATACAATAAATATATATTTGTGGCATACGGTGTCTTAATTTACCGTTATGCGAAACTCAAATTTTGAAAAATCCTTTAACCCTTCTATCTTCTAAACGGTTAAAGTTGGAAACTTGAAATTTTGACAGAAGTTAGATGTTTGAAAATAAGTATGAGTCATTTCAGAAATTTTTTTTGTATCACTTTCCGTTTAGGAGCTGTAAGGGGTCAAAAACTGAAAATTTCCTATTTTTAAACACCTGTAACTTGAACACCTGTTAAAATTTTTTTCAAGTAATACACAAAAATTAAAGCTTCAACATTATACTCTTATTTCTGTTAACAACTTTTTTTAATAATGTAGGGTTACTTTATAATTGACGAAAGTGTTACTTGATTTTTTCAAATTTTCTAACAAATTTCTTTAACGAATTTTTTCCATTTTGTTTTACTCGATAATTTGAAATTGTTGAGGATATAATGCGTAGTACAAAAAAATGTAAATAAATGAACAACATAACGGTTGCTTAAAGAATTTTTATTTATATGATATTGATATAGATACATACTTATATAATATCATATTTATTTACATATCGCATATGTCACTAGTGAATGAATGATAAGAGTATAGATGTATATTATATAGCGCCGTATTTACATACATATATGTATTTATTGTACTTATAAGAAATTATTCTGTCAATGGAATATTTAAATATAATATAATATAATATTTAAAATTATATTTACTATTTAGTACTAAGTAAATTTAATATACATTTACCGCTTAGTATTAAATGGTACTATAGAATATTTGAAAAAGTTTTGGATTGATAATCGTTATGGGGAAGGTTAAACATATAGTTTGTGGTACTATAAACATATCGTTATATGGTACATATAAACATATAGTTTTAATATATGTACAACCCATAGTTCTAGAAATTATGAAATTCACCCAAATTATTTTAAAATACTAAA
The DNA here is from genome assembly GCA_947095535.1 of Poecilobothrus nobilitatus. NCBI lineage: Eukaryota > Metazoa > Arthropoda > Insecta > Diptera > Dolichopodidae > Poecilobothrus > Poecilobothrus nobilitatus. The sequence continues at coordinate 129,915,315 of OX352772.1, read as the reverse complement.
ATATTAAAAAAATAATATTGTAAGCAGAGTGACAGGCTGTGAACATACTAACGGTTCGTACGGGTATCTAAGAGTTGACAAAGGCAACTGTATTCTTCCTCGTTTTAATTATAATTTATCTTAGAGAATTTCAACAGTCACTGTTTTTAACTAGCTCAAATATTGTAAATTATTATCTTTTAATTTTAACTTTTCTCATAAAAGTCACTGTTATCGTTCTTGCAAATTTGTCACCCAAATACAATTTCTTATTTCACACTCTTTTTTTTTTTTTGTAATTTATAGTTTATCAATATAAGTATATTTTTTTTTGTTTTTTTTACACGACAAATTTTCTAATTTTTCCTTGTTACACTTCATACAATAGAATCAAATTTGTTTGCCGCTTAACATCCGGCTCGAAGGACCAAAAAATGTTTTGTTTAAGACACAAATACAAAAAAAAAATGTTTAATTCAAATGTTCAATTCAATCCAATTTAATTGAATTTTCACTATTTTTTAAAAAATTAATAACGCACTGTTATTTTTTTTATTATAATAAAACGCACTGTTTTATTTTCAATTTAATTTATTTTAACAACCTTTCTTTTACGACTCTACGATAACGATTGATTAAAATTCATAAAATTTGGGTTTATATAAACTTGAGTTAAACGGTTCAGGACTAACGTTTAACTCAAGTTCAGTAACCTTGAATTTCAAGTACATAATAAAAAAGCTGTTAAAAATGAAAAAAAACCAAAGTATATAAAAAACATATGTAGTGTATATAAAGAGTTAAAATCATTGAATATATAAAAAGTATAAAATTATTGTGAATTAAATTAATTTTAGTTAATGTAACTGACATCTTGTGTCCCAAAATTAAAACAATTATATTTTGACAATTTCTATCTAATATTGTGAATTTGTTTGGTTTTGACAATTAATGTAAGTATCAATAATACTTTAAAATAAATATACATAAACTTTTAATTTTTAGGTAAATCAATAAAAAAAAAAACAAAGATGAAGATGCTGGATGCTGATCGGTACCAGGATTCAACCATCACTCAGGAACCAGGATACTCAGATAAGTACAAAAATAATTTTAATTTGAAATTGATTCTTTGTTTCTTCTTTAATTATTTTTAGATGTACGAGAAACCAGCAAAATATAATAGCTGCAGAAACAATCTGTGAAGAAAAGAATCTTGCAAGGTTGAAAGTAGAGATTTTAATTCCGGTTCAAAAATTTAATGTATGATGTAATTTTTCTCGGCTCTTTTATGAAATAACTATGTTTTTACGAAAAAAAATATTAAATAAAGCAATTTTGTAACTCTTTAGGTACATATAAACCAAAATCTGAAAAATAAAGCAACTAAATAAAAGAAATTTATACCTTTTTTTAAATTTTATATTTATTTATGAATAATAAATACTTATAACTACAAACCAATTTACATCATTTATTGGTAATTCGCATATATTTTACCAAAAGACTCAGATATATCTATAATACTTAAATTTAAATTTTTATCTTTGTATACAAATGTTCTTTTTTTTTTATTTCTTTAACAAAATCAGATTTCTCAAAAATATCAGTATATTTTTGAGGTACAAATATAATTAAATTTCGGGTCTCAAAAACCTACATAAGACCATAAATGGTCTTGATTCGTTTTACATTTATTCTGTCATATAGAGCATCTTGCACCATATCTTTTGTTTTTAAGAAACTCTTTATAGTTTCAATATTTTTGTTATTAAAAGCTTCTTTGATGCTTTTTTTTACTGGTGGACTGAAGAAGAATGATTTTTTCTTGTTGTTATTGAAATTGTTGATGTTGTTGTGGTTGTTGTTATTGTTGATGATGATCTTATTGATGATGTGTCTGCGGTTCTTGTTGATGTCTTATTCTTTTTCTTTTCATTGGCGTCACCTCCTGCGTTGGCCTTATTTGTTGAGTGTAGGCGAAAATCTCAGCTGTGCTTTCCATTTTGCTTTAGATTTTTTTGTTAAGTTTATTATTGGTTTATTATTATGTTGAGCTCTTGCTTTGAATTGATATATCTTAAGAAAGATTAAGATTTATTTATACTAAATTTTTCTTCTAAATAATTTTATTATCATTGTTTAGAAAACAAAATCCTTAAGAAAACTAGTTAAAAACAAAAAGTTGTAGTGTAGGTTGTTTATTTATGTAATAAATTCTAATTGATATTAATAAAACTATTTTTAAATACCATTTTTTGTAACATTGTTGCATTTAACAGTGTTCTAAAGTTAAGAAAAAATCTTTTACATAAATTCTAATTATACTTTTTTATGAAAGAATATCATATTTATTTATCCATTGATTATGACTATTATAAAAGCCTAAATATTTCACATATACTTTATTGCCTTTTCATTTTAAAATTTTGTCAATTAAATAAGCATTGGGGTCTTTGACACTAGTTAGTTCCTGTTCATAGAAGCCACCACGAACTAATTTATTTTTATAATCTTTTAAACTATATAAAATCGGGTCTGTCTATTGAAAGCTATTTTAAAAACTTCAATTGAATAGTTAGGTTCATATCGTTTTTGAAAAATAGATACCTTTAGACCTTTCAATTCTAACAATATCACCAACATTAAATTTTCCATTGTTAAATATTTTAGGGTTATTGTAAATTGAACGAAGAATTTGTTTTTCATTTTGTGATGCAACTTGATTTGGTTTTAACTTAATTGTACTGTGTTTTGTGTTATTATATTTTTCAATTAGTTTTGGTAAAAGTTCTATCCATTTAAAATTACCATGTAAACTAAACTGTTTCCACATAATTGATTTTAATGTTCTGTTAAACCTTTCACAAACACTAGTCTTCATTTCTGAATAAGTATGATAGTGATTTATTTTATAGCTTTTCATTAAATTTTGGAATTTTTGTTGAAAAATTCTTTTCCCTGGTCAGAATGAATATTTTTTGGAGACTTCCCCTCCCTTTTAAAAATCTTTTCCTTACTTTTAACTATGTCATCTGCTGTCTTTGATTTACCTTTTTCGGCATATGCATATTTTGAAAATATATCGATAGCAGTTAAGAGGAACTTTTCTCCATTATTCACTTTTTGATAGGTCGACATATCTGCAAGATCAATTTCCCATGTATCATTTAACCCTCTCTGAGATATTTTTCGTCTTCGAAATCTACGTCTAACTGGACGATGAATTTTGATACTGTGCTTTTGACATTATTATTGAAAAGTTAAACTGCAACTGTGAATTTGTATAAAAACAGTATATATATATATACTGTATATACTGTTATATATATATGTAAATAATATTTCGGCTATATTCTGAAAATTAAAAACGGTAAAATTAAAAGATTTTTTTTTCAATACTGAATTTAATAGTACAAAATGTTTACAATATATTAACAATAATTTTTAAATTTTTTTCTTTTTGAAGCCGTAAGGAACGCAAAAAATATGACTTTATTTTAGGAACAGTGATGACTCTGTGGTCGTATGTTCGACGAATACTAGGAAATTTTATATTTATTTGTTGAAAATTGTTTAATTTTTTAACTAATGTTTCATAGAGCCAAAATTTATTTTTGTGAAGCGTTATAATTTAAACGAATACCTTTCACTTTGCAAACAGTTTTATCGCATTTGGAGTTGGTACTATATATTTTGTATGCATAGTTCTTTGCACCCCCACTAACAAATCCTGTAATATAACTTCCAATTCCATATTCTTCAAGCTCATCTGTCATATCTCCTATGAAAACTCCTGTTGGAGGGTTATATTCTCCTTTGCGTGCTACATATATTATTGAATCAGTATCATAATACAAAACGCGTTCTTTAAAATTGTTTAAGTAAGAATACAATTTTAAACGAGCTTGTGTTGTAGTGTAAGTAGCTATACAAACTTTAACTGTTAATAATGATTCAACTGTTTCTTCTTTATGTTTTTTTTTTCTTTATTAATTTATTAATTCTTTATTAATTTATTGTTAACACTTAAATTTCTAATTACAAGATAACTATGTGCATACAATGATAAATCTATACAAAATAATTACAATATTGGATACAGTTTTATAATAATTTATATGTGATATTTTAAAACAAGTTTTTGTTTTTTTTTAATTGGTTATGTGACCTTAGCCAATATTGGCTGTCTATTACTATTTTTTGCTTTTTTATACAAATTCTTCTTTTGCATCAATTACAATTTATCTTTTAATTCAAAAAAAAATTGTTTTGTTTTTTTTGTTCTTTTTATTTAAATTAAAATTAAATCTTCATGTAATTTTAGAAAGCATAAATTCTAAAATTAATTTCATAAAGTTTGCGATACTAACAACCTCTTTCAAAGTTTTAGGCAATTCATTAAACTTTTTTAAGCAATTGTATAGACTACCTAAGTAGTTAAATGTTTTAATAGTATGGTTACCATATGAAATTATAGATTTAGAAAACTTTTTATTCTCAAATAATATTACTTTGGTTTTGTGAAAATTTAGTAGTAATCAATGATATCCTAAAAATTCCACAATTTTTTTTAGACCTTCTCTTATCCAATCCTCACCACATTCGGCGTATTTTAAAGCGGCATCGTTATCATAAAGCTGAAGAGCACCCTTTAAGTTTAATTTAGCCATATCATTAATATAAATATAGATATATATATAGATAAAAAAATCTGGACCCAAGATAGATCACTGCGGTACACCACTTTTAATATACTGCAACCGACTTCGAGTAGAGTTAACGCGAACTGCTTGCTGCCTATTTGACAAGTAACTTTTGAAGAATTTTAGATTAGATTGATCTAAATTAAATTTATATAATTTTAAAAGCAAAATGTCATGATCGACACAGTCGAAAGCTTTTTGGATGTCTAAGAAGACACAAACTACATATTTTTGATTATATATGCCTTTTGAAATGTAATCAGTTAAACTAAAACATGCAGCAGTATTTGAATGTTTTACGAACCCAAATTGTTCCTCTGCTAGAATTGGGTTGGTATACAGAAATTTGTGCAGCCGGTTTCTGATAATGATTTCAAATATTTTTGAAAAAGATGGTAAAACCGGAATTGGGCGATACTAAGAGCAAATATCCATTCTTCCACTTTTAAATATTGGAGTGACAGCTATTTTTAATGATTGCCGAAATGTTGAAGAACGAAAAGCTAAATTAATGAATTTAATTAATATTGGAATCAATTTATCCGAGCATTTTTTGATAAATTTTATTGAAATATTATCAGCACCAGTTGCTGCATTTGATCTTAACTGCGATATAACTTCTGTAACTTCTTGCATGTCAGCATCATGTAAGTTAAAATGTGATTGTATATTGTAAGAGAAACTATTAAAATATTTTAGATTAATTTGAGTTGTTTTAATTTCTAACTCTTTGATTATGTTAGTAAAATAACTGCTAACGGTCTCTGCAATTTCATGATCATTCTCTATTGTTTTGTTGCAATATTTAAGAGCTTTTAAATTTTTAGTTGGATCATCTGTATTAAATATAATTTTTTTGTAAATATTCCAAAGATTTCTGCCATTATTTTGGCTTTGCGTGATTTGATTAGAGTAAAAACTGATTTTCGCTTGAATTTTTAACTTCTTTCTTAATTTTTTGATACAGTTCCGCGGCGTGAGAGTCATTAGGATTTGAATCTAAAATATGAATCTCTAATTTTGATTTTATTAAGAATTACATCGTGCATCCAACAGTTCTTTTTTTATTGCCAATTATAGGGACCTTTCTTGTATTATTTCGTATAATGAGACTTAAATCTGATGCGATATGATCAAAATTTGTATATGAATTTGAGTTAGACCAAATACTATTTTTAAATATGTTTTCATAGTTTAGAACTGTTTTGAAATTTATTTGTGTGTTCTTGCTAAGCTTGCAATCAAAACTAATAAGAAACTGTTGGTGATCCGAAAATTTTGTATCTAATATATAAAAAAAAACTGAATCTTACTAAGTCAGTGATAAAATTATCAATTATCGTATTTGCAGTTTTACCCTTGCTGATAGCAAAACGGTCAGATATTTGGTTATATACTAGATATCCATTACTAAGTAAATTATTAGTGTAAATTTTAATATCGCGGCTATTTTTATTCGGAAAATAAATATTGAAATCACCAAATATCAATATATTATTAAACCTTATCGTCCATTCATTAATTTTATCTAAGAATTCGGGAATTCTAGTTTCAGGAGACCTATATGTTTATATCTTCCTTTAACAGTTTAACTACTAACATATTTGATTTATTAAATTTTTCTTCATAAATAGCAGTGCTATTAATACCTTCGTCTACATAAATAGCAACCCCACCATACAAGTCATCGCGATTAGAAAAATAGCTACAATAACCAGGAATATTAAAAAATTTGATTTTCATTTTCTCCTAGCCATATTTCAGTATAAACAACTATGTGAACCTGAAATTTATAACTACTCAAAAGATGCTCTAAATCATCTAATTTATTTTTTAAACTTTGCATATTTAAATATACAACATTGCAGTTTCCACCGAAATTTCAGTTAGCTTGCAAGCCATTCAACCTAATATAATTATTTACTTTCATAGATTCATCGATATTTATCTCATTATCTATTTACATTATAAATGCTTTGGAAACAATAATAAAACTCAAAATTTATTGAATTGAATTTGAGATCGAGTGATATCGATATCGAGTATTGAAAAAATAGTAGTTCGACACTCGAATTGAAGTTTAACATTTAAGTGCAATTTCGGATTTAATTTATAAAAATTAACAACACTATTTTGTAGTAAAACGTGATAGTTAATTATAATAAAAGGAAAAACGCCAAAATTAGTTGTAAGAAAAAAAATAAAATGTATAAAACACGTGGTATAGATTAAGTTAAAGCAAAATCTAAGAAACGTATTAGATTTAATCTTAATTGTGAAGAGATCTGTTGCAAATATTAATAAATTATAAAAATTAAATAAGAATTTGTGCAGTGTAAAAGTATTAAATTGCAAAAAAATATTGTTAAAATTAAAGTATATTTGTTTATAAATATTAAATAGTTTAAAAATAATGTTGAATTTAAAAAGAAAACATATTAAATGTGCAAAATACTTAGTAAATATTAATAAATTATAAAAGTAAAATAAAAATAAATAATAATATAAATAAAATAAAATAAAAATAAATAAATAAAATTGCAAAAAATATTTTTAAAATTATAGTATACTTGTTTATAAATGTTTAATAGTTTAAAAATCATATTAAAGTTACAAACAAATAAAATAAAAAAATAATAATAACAACAATTAAGTGAAAATTTTCTTAATATTATTAATATCATTAAAAGAAGAAATTTTAAAAACCCTACTTCCTTCCTTCTGGCATAGATGAATTTGGCCGTCTTTAACCCAAAGAAATTGTAAGGATTGTAATTGTAATTATTTCGCTCTTTTGAGGTTTCTTGCCTCGCTATAGAGTTCAGCTTAAAAAGGCGAAAGATGATGGAGAAAGAAAATCTGCTTATTTTCTTCACCAATATTTAATTCTGCAGAAAATAGGCGTTTAAAATTCTTTTTGGCATCCAACGATTTTTCTTTTTTTCAGTCGTTTTAAACTCAAGAAGATACAGGCCGTTGGTTGTATTCCTATTTATATTCCAAAGTGGTTTAATGGCACAAAAATCTTCAGTAGTCACATTAAATCCAATTTTCCCTCCAATTTTTAAAATTGTTTCCAATAGGTTGTTTAAATTATTTGGAAGGCCAGCTACAACAACATTGTTTTTTAATTTTGTTTGGTGCACCTAATCAGATATGCCTTCTATTTTATTAATCTTCTTTCTCAAATCATTCTTTATTTTGTTGTATTAAGTCGAGCAGTGTATCAGAATTAAATTGTTGTGATTTTGGAATATCTATTACAACATCTGCAGGACAGTTCATTAACTGAATCAATATTTGTTGAAATAACATGCTGTTCTTTTCCATCTTCTTCTTCTACAACTGAATCCTCTTCTTCTGCAACTGAAGCTTCCACCAAAATAAAGGACTCGTTGCTACCGGAAGGACATTTTGGGCACATCCAAGGTGCGGTACTTTTTTCAATTTCATCAAAATGTTCAGCTAAAATTCCAACACATTCAATGTCATATGAGCCTTGGCACAAACCACTGCAAGTTACCCATTTTACCCTTCCAGTCAAGTTTTTACTCAAATATTACATTGTTTAACCATTTTTATTTTTTTTATAGTAAATTATATTATTTATACTATAAAATATTTTAAATTAATTTTTTTAAATTTTTTCAAGAGCGCAAAAAAAATAAAATTTTCAAACGATCAAACGTCAAAACAAAATGTTCCCAATTTACCAAAACTGTTTTTTCGTTTATTGGAGTTATTTGATTTACATTCTTTGAAGGATCAGTAAGAAGAGTAAATAATTCATAAGGCTCATTTATGATTTCAGTTTTTGATTGATTTTTTGTCTGCCCAAATCTACCCCAGAAAGAGTTTAACATTAATTTAGCTAATGATCTAAGTTCAGGTGTCTTTTTTATTTCGTTAAACTGTAAGTTTATACCTTCCACTTTGGAAAATTTTTCTAAATATTTGCACTTTTCCTTTGGTGCTCTACAAAAACTAGATCAGCCAGAAGCTTCTTCTTTAATTTTAAGGAACTTATTCATCACTTCAGTGAAAAAAAATTCCTTGTTGTGATGTACGGCGATTGAATTGTTTAACAGTATACTCCAATACCACGTATATTTGCACAATTTTGTATCCCTGTTTAACAGCTTCTCTTACTTCATCTATAACCCATGTTCCTAAAATTGACCTACTACGATTGTAATGAGAGCAGTCATCATTATTTATTTCCAAGCTACATGTTTGACAGCAGGAAAACATTAGCTTATTATTTTGATTTATAGGCAAAACGGGGTGATAGAGTTTTTCTGGAGGAAGTATCAATGTCTTTATTAATTCTTCAGTATCATATAAATTTAATTTATTGCATTCAATTTGTCCAACATGAACTTTTGGATGACTCACTGGAAATTTTCCGTATTTACACACCCAAAGATACAGTGAGCATATATCTATATACATTATTTTCTGACCAGGTGCACATTTATAATATGTTCTTGTATTTCCTGTTCTACCGGCATTAAACGCATCACGTGGTTTTAGTGGCATCAAACTTTCGTTCTCCAATTTTGAGAAAAATGATATGTATCCTTTTGATCTCATTTCGTTTCGAAATTGCAACTCCCACTTTTCAAACGTGATAACCTAAAGAGCGTAATTTATTGGCTTTGAATAATGTTGCCTCATAACGTGTTTCATATTTTTTATCATTATTATTTTTGAAATATTTTGGATGGCCATGGTAATAACAGCCATAAACCTCAAATATTTGTTTTGTGTCTGTACAATATCCGTCAACACGAAGACCAAAAATAACTTTTTCTTTTACATTACCACTACGCTGAATTTTTATTTTCTTCCCACATTAACCATCTTATGGCAATGATTGACCGGTTTTTTGATAAGCGATATCCTTGTTCAGGTATAGGTTCAATTGTATACAGTTTTTAAAAAATTCCTTCTAAAACCCAAATTACATGCTGAAGTAATTGTAGTGGCCTCTAAAAATGTCTCAACCTTACATTCTTTGAAAAATAAATGTCTGAATTTAATACAGGCTGCTGTCAAAATTTTTATGTCATTCATGCAATATACTACAAGTTCATTTTATATTGTTTTTACGATTAAACATATGAGGAAAATATACTTTTTTCAAATTTGTGCCTAAATCAAACGCTTTCGGTAAAATAGATAACGGCATTGGAAAATAGTTTAATGAATCAATAAATTTCACGTTATCAAACAGCATCAAAAATATCTTTGTTCCCCTCATAATTAGTTTTGGTTTGATGATGGTTTTCTCTAAGATATAGTTTAATAAAAACTGATTATCAAATGCTTGTCCATTATGTGCAATACAACTACAACTTTATCAAATATATTTCTTTGGTTGATTATATATTCTAAAAACATTTGTATAGGATTTTGTTTCATCACATGTTGTCGAAGTCCACAAAAATTGCTTTTTTCAACATTAGATAATGTACAATGCGTGCAACGTTTTTCAAAAATACATAAATCAGGCTGATGTTCAATTATATCCCCTATTGCAACACCTTATGAAGTTTCTCCTCTATGATATCATCTTGAGTTGTTTCCAGATCGTAGAAAATATGTAATATATTGTTAAGTTCAGCTAATCCTATACATGGTGTAATAAAGCATTGGTGATCTGAAGCTACATTTGTATTACAGTTTTTACACAAATGTCCATAGCATATAATATGATTTACATCAGCTCCTTATACTTAAAGCATTTTGTACAGGAATTTCTAAAAGTACAAATAGATTTTTAATTTTTAATACCTTTAAAACTTCGATTGCAGACATCACATTTAATATTTGGAAAATTTACGTCACATGCTGGAGATGATTTACAAAAGAAACACGACTGTTTACATCTGTGAGACAATCGATTGTTATACGGAACATTACATGTTTGGCAAAAGTAATCACAATTCTACTGTTAATGATATAATTACATTGAAGTGACCTTTATCGTATATCAAACTCAATATTTTTTCCTTATCTTCTCAACCTTGAAAAATAATCGATTTTCCTTTTCCTCTGAAGTCAAAAACTACAATTTTATATTAAGAGAGGTACAGTTGAAATTTTTTGAGCTCACTGATACTAGCTCCTTTTTCTGGGATGCTTACATTTAAATTTCTTATTAGTTTTAACGCTGCTTTCAATTGAAGTTGACCTACATCTTTCTAAATTTTTTGAAATAACTTTCCAAATTTCCGAAATGTCAACGTCTTTTGCTTCTTTAAAATTGATTCAGACTGGACCAAGTTCATGAAAACTTTGCCATCCAAAAGTGACACCAATTTTGTTACTACAATCAACATTTTCAATTAAATTGCTGAATAATTCTTCAATACCGGTTTTAATCCAATCTATTGAATCTTGTTGTCTGGTACTGGATTTATTATAAACTCCAATTTTTTCCAAAAATGTTAAATAGTTTTACATTCACTGATTTCACTGATGTAATCGTGAATTTTTCTGCATTAATTTTTATTTCTTTTTTTTTTTAATTTCTGATTTTTATTTTATTAAGACAACCGACCGTGAACGTTTCTAATTCTAGAATTTTCACTCTATTAACAATTTTTAACTTTTTACACAATTTATACATTTACATGTGTTCCTTATTATTTTTTTTTGCGAGGGTGGGTGGGAATCATCGAAAGATACTATAGAGGAGTGAAAACGAGCACGATTCCTTGTGTGGGACTTCAACCCACTAAATACCACCTTTGAAAAAACAATAGGTTATACGACCTTTAGTACTATTGTACTGCCTGATCATAGGAAATTGAGTTAAAAAATGAATTTGAAAAAATTATTTCAAACATATAAACAAATCTGTTTTATTTTTTTTTATTTTTATACTATTATGTACCACTAGAGGTATCAAAAGCAATTACTCGTAACTTATTTTGAATCGCTTTTTATTCTTTTTTTTCAACATTCTATCATAACAATAAAATCTTATACGGTGATACTAACAAATTTTTCTTCCCTCTTCTTTAAATACTTCATAGAAAAAAAGAAAACAAGAAGAAATAAATTCATCTCAAAATTGCATCAATTTCGTCAAGATTGAATTTTTATGTAAGATTTAAATAACCAATTTGCACCTTTTCTTTTAATTTTTCAAAATAGCTGCAAAATTTTAAAGAAACTTAGTTACACTTATTTTGTTCTGTTTTAATTTTTCTCTTTAAATTTTATAAAGCATTTTTTCTTATTATTTTCATATGCGTCTATTACTTAAGTCAAGTATACATTAATAAGAAGTAAACCTGTCCTACGTTAGATATTTTTGATTTCCTGTTTTTTTTCTTTTTATTCATTTTTTTTTTCAACATTATAACAATTTATTAATGGTTTTCTTTCCTCTTCTTTAAATACTTGTCATAAAAAAAAACGAAAAAAAAAATAAACAAGAGATAATCTCATCTTAAAAATGCAAACATAAAAAAAGCATTTTTTCTTACTATTTTCATGTTTACCTATTACTTAAAACAAGTGTACAATCTTTATACACAACTAGACTTGTCTGGCTGCCGCCGCCGCCTGTATGACCTACTTTTGTGACATTAACCTACTCCCGTTTGACCTACTTCCGGATGACCTTGACTTACTGACCTGTCTGGCCCAAGTGCCTACCTATCTACTCCTATTTTATTAAGGAAAGTTGCTAACAGAAATAAAAGTATAATGTTGAAGTTTTAATTTTTATGTATTAGGTACTTCAAAAAAATTTGAACAGGTGTTCAAGTTACAGATGTTTAAAAATAGGGAATTTCTTCTCTCAGGGCCCCTGAACAGATGGCAATAGAAACAAAATCTCTTAAATAATAAGTATGACTCTTATTTTCAAAGATCTAACTTTCAAAATTTCAAATTTCTAATTTAAACCGTTTAGAAGATGAAGGGTTAAAGAATTTTGCAATACTTCAATTTCGCATAACCGTAAATTAAGACACCGTATAGCATATGTATGTATTTAATATATACATATTTGTAAAGTTTTTAACTGCAGGTATCGTTTGGCATTTTCAGATTGATGATATACCTTATAGAATTTATGTTATAACAATTTAAATACAGAGCATTTTCGAACTTTTAGGGGCTACAGCTCCGTAACGTGTGGGCTACAAAAAAAAATCTTCAATAAAATTAATTTCTTTAAGATATCTATCTGTAATTAAAGTGTTATGGCTCTACTTTAAACGATGTAGAACTTTTGAAAAATGTGTATGAAAAATTTAGAGATCAAAAAGTTAGTTGTTCGAGAGGTACCTGAAGTTTTGGTCGGATCTCAACCAAAACAAATAGGGAACCTAGAAATTGATCCAAAAAATATTTTGTGTTAATTTCAATATTTTAGCTTTCTTATTTTTAGAGTTATGTTGCTGACGAACGGACGGACGGACAAAGCTTAACTGACTCAGAATTTTATTGTGATCCGATCACTACCTTTGAAGGTATATCTAGGTTGCTTATTTCGAGGTGTTACAAACGGAGGAGTAATTTTATTATAACCGGTACTTATCGAACGGGTATAAAAAGAGGCTTCTAGAAATTATTCCTTTTTCCTTAATTATTTCCACCAAATAGTTAAATTTCAGCTGAAGAATTAATTTAAAAAAATAATTTGATCGTGAAATAATTGGTATATAACCCATACGGTAAGCTCAAAATATAACCCACACGGTACGCTCAGATATTACATTTGTCCACTTTTTAGTGAAATTTACTTCAAATACAAAAATTGTTATTGGTTAATTTGCTACTAAGATAATATTAAAGTATTTAAAACGAGTCATAAGCAATAAAATCAAATATGAAAAATCGACTAGTAAAATAATTGGATATAGTGGTGCTGATAGAGCGAACGATACGCAAGAAAGAAAGTTCTGATCAGGTTATATGATACTCCTGAAAAAGGGACGAGTTTAAAGAAAATTAAAAGAAACAACAATAGCATTGTTAACAATGAAATCAGAATAAATCTCAATATCTGAAGCTGCAAATGATGTATTTACTTTGTAGTGTATTTTTCGTTTATTAGGTGAATTAAAACTTTCACCTGATAAAAGAAGTGATATTTTTAGAAAACAGATCAATTAGAACAATTTCGCAAAGAATATGAATCCTTTGAAGGCCGTCATATATTACACCTTTAAAAAGCGCTAACCCTTAATTGTAAAATACTCTGACGTTAAAGTAATAACAGCATTTTGTCAAACTTTAAATATTGTAAGATGTGATTTGTGTGAATTGTAATTGGAGTAAAAAGGTACGCTAATTACGAAACTATAAAAAAGAATTGAGATCCCTCATTTCCCATAAAAAATTTTTAAATAGCAAAAGAAAAATTTTCAACGTGGTGAATTTTTACATACACTACTTGGTGTAGCATTGATAGGGATAATCGGAAATTTTATATATTATTTAACAAAATTATTATACTAAACCCCGAGATTTATAAAAAAAAATGAAGCAAAATACGGACATTCAAATACTGTTAAAATAAACATCTGACAGAAACTTAAAAATGGTATTTTATCACCTAAATCTATTTAAAATAAGAAAAAACAATAGGGTTTTTGCTGAAAAATTATAGAAACAAAAGGTACTCAAGCCCGTGCAAACGCCCTTTATGTTGATGCAGAAACTGAAACAAAAAATCCTGAATATAAAATTTTTGCAACACAAGATTTGCCTGAAGAAAAAGTTTATGAAAAAGAACGTTACGAAGATGATTAAATTCAAGACAAGTAAAGGATTAACTGCTACTTCAGGTGGAGAACATCTTAGAAAAAGAAAATCAACTCGAAAACAAAATGTACAAATTTTTGAAACTGATACAGGAGATATTATAACGTAACCAAGCCATTTGGAATAGCCAATAGCCATTTGGAATAACTAAGTATAATGGAAACAAAATTCGACTTTAACTTTCCAACTCAAACAATTATATTTTATTATTGTTGGGTCAATATTTTTTAACAATATTATGTTTTATTTAAATATACAATGTCTTTTAACAAAATTATAAAAATATTATACTTTATAGTACTTCCAAGCTTCATGGCTGCTGTTTTTAGAAGAAGCAAAAAAAGGAAGTTCTAATTCTAGAAAGACTTCGTTAACTGTTTGTTAAAATTAATGTTATGTTCGAAAATGTATGGTATAACAGTTCGAGTGTTCTAATATGTAATTAATCATGTTTTACGTCATGTATAAACGACGCACGCTCTTATTCAATCCGATTGATGGCCAGCAACTTTTCATAAACTCCGCGACACTACTTTTTTGGTTACTTCTTGTTTCACGACTTTTTCGACCTCATACGTATACCATAGTTTAAAGCTTTCGAAATTTTATAGAGTCCTAGAAATTTTCAAGTAAGTTTTAGACCGGGACAATATGCGTGCGCTGATTGCAACTTAGTCATTTATTTTGTAAACCTTTTCGGTATTTCTTTTCGCAGTAAAAGTTTTACTATTTTCTGCCTGAATTCTGGATATGTTTGACATGGCTTTCGATCATATATTTTCATGTGCAGAATCAAACTCCTTTATCGAAATTTCGTCAGGTATGCTCTTTTACTCTACAGAATGTCCCGCAATTTTGACTTCTACGTACCGCTGTATAGACCCTTATGAGAAGGCAATTTTTTATACGGGGGCTAAACTGGGGCGTTTCTGGTTTCCTAGATATGGGGACCTAAATAAAATTTTAATATTATATTTTAGTTTTAATAAATTGCCACCTAACTCTGTTTTTAGACCACTTAAAAAGTTTCTGTTAAATGTATTTGCTTAAGCTTAAGAAATCTGATATTAAACAAGAATCTATTCATTTTTAAATTTTTAGCGTTTGAAACCTGCGGACTTGTAAAGTTATAAAATATAAAAATTATAAGGAATTTAGTAGATAGGATATGGTGATTCCAGCGCACTTTTGACACGTGTCGTGACGTCACAAGATTTTGACAGCCTTTTTTTTTTTTTTTTTATTAATAACCTTTTATTTATACCTTTAAATACAATCTTAAATATATCTTAGCTTAGAAAAAGTTTATAAAAAACGGCATCTTTTCTTGTTTTTTTTTATATTAACATTTAAATATAGTAATATTATCGTCAATTTGTTTAATTTCAACTTCTTCCTCCCCATTTTATTTATAACTTTAAGGGAGATGAAAAAAAAGTTTTCGCACTTTTCGATCCTGTTTACTTAATTACATCTATTCGTAATACATTACTCAAATATGATTTAAATACTGATGACGGCGAAGTTTCTTTTAAAATTATTCGATCGCTTTACTTTCGCGAAAGAGACAACAGCCAAAAAATGTGCCCAAAGCTTTCAAAAAAGCATATCTTTCCAAATTTATTTGAAAGAATGAATGTTAAATTAGCAAGTAAGGTTCTTAATCACTCAGTTGCTGCTGCTATTAGGACACTAGTTTCAACAAATAAATTCTTTACTCGAAAAAATTATGCTTTAGCAACCGCTGATTTCGTATTTAAAATTAATAGGTTATTCGATTGTCTTAATAGCAAAAAATATATGATAAAAACCCATACCGTGTAGCTTTACAATCAAACAATCAAATATTTAAGTACATAATAGAAATGATAGAGTATTTTAAAAATATAAAACCAATCTCTTCTCTAAAAATTTATTGTATTGAAGATATGGTTCAAACTTTAACAGGCATTATAGAGTTAAGTTCAAATATATTTTCAATTTATAATACAAACGAGTGTTCTTATTTACTGTTGTCTCGCCTTAATCAAGATGCTTTAGAAAATTTGTTTTCATTAATTCGTTATAGAAACGGTTGTAATAATAACCCATCTGTCTCTGAATTCAGTAATATATTAGCGAAAATCATGTCTGTAAAATTAATTAACTTTAAAATTGAACACTCGAATTGTGAGGAAGATATTGATGAATTTCTTTCAGAAGATTTAGTAAATTATGAATTAGAAGAATATAGCTCAGGTACAAATGAAGAAGAAGTTGAAATTGAACAAATTGATGATAATATTACTAACGTTGTCATCAATTATTTAGGAGAAAATTTAGAAAAAACAGAAAGGAATGTTGTTTTGAATAATGCACAAAGGTATATATGTGGTTATATCATTTTTAAAATGATGAAAAAAATTTCTTGTGTGTCATGTAACGATTTATTTTTTAAGACTTCTGAAAGCCCTTTATTACTTGAGTCAGAACAATTTATTTTTCAAAAAACCTACAAAAATGACTCAGATATTGTCCATTTAAAAGCGCCAACAGAAAATTTTTTTGAATTGACCCAATTTCAAATCAATATATTTGATGACTTTTTTTCTCAAACATTTTATATTGTTGTTTGGAAGCTACTAATAAATCGGATAAATATTCTACGTGGTTCAACGAAAATGAAAAATGCTTTACGCATAAAATTAAGTTTTTAGAATTACTAATCGATTTGTTATTAAAAAAAGAAACCAAATGGTTAAAGGAAAAATTAATAATTGAGGAAGAACAAAAAGCTAAGGAATCCAAGAGGGAAAGACAAAAAAATAGTCAAAAATAATTCAAAACTAAATATATATATAGTAGAAATTTTGTCTCACATGGTCTGAAATTTTTGAATAAATATTTTTTTAAACTTTTTCTTGATTTGTTTGTAATAACTTTAATTTTTATTTTTTTTTTTTTGTTAAAAATCAATGCATGAGATTATTAATTTAAGTTAAATACCTATATATATTGTTAAAATGATTAACTATGTTTATACTCGTATGAACTGTGTTCAAGGGTATAATAAATTTGCCATTACGTTTGTGACACCTTAAAGGAGTCGAGCTAGATATAGTGTCAAAGGTATGGATCGGCTCAGAACCGAATTCTGAGTCGATTAAGCCATGTACGTCCGTCCGCCCACCCGTCCGTCCACACGATAACTCAAAAAATAAAGGAGCTAGGAGGCTGAAATTTGTTTACGTCACTTTTGCAAAATTGTTAGTTTTGCTTTTAAATCCAACATTTTCGGTCGGCGGGTTCGAGTAGCTGCTATACAACTTCTATTTTTATATAGAAATAACTCAGTATCTATTTAAGCTAGGTTTATGAAATTTTGCAAGTGATGATCAAGTTTTATGGCAACAACTTCTGTAAAATTTGGTTGTGGTGGTGTGACGGGTTCGGGTAGCTGCCATACAACTTCTTCCTTTAAATGGAAATAACCCAGTGTCTATTCAATCTAGGTATCTGAAATTTTGCAAATGATGATCCAGTTTTATGGCAACAACTTCTGTAAAATTTGGTTGTGATGATATGACAGGTTCGGATAGTTGCCATAAAAATTCACTTTTTATGGGTTCGAGTAGCTGCCCAACTTCTTCCTTTAAATGAAAATAACTCAGTGTCTATTGAAGCTAGCTATCTGAAATTTAGTGAAAAAGTGTCGAGTTGCATGCCAAAAACTTTTGTAAAATTTGATTGGTCTAAAGCAGCCGGTTCAGGCTTCTTGCATTTCTTGGAACTTAATGAAGCTAGGCGCAATAGATTCGGGTAGCTGTCATACAACTCCACAATTTACATAAATATATCTCTGTAGTTCGGCACTAAAACATCTGAATGTTTTTAAAAGATGATCAAGTTTTATAGAAACAGGATATATTACGTTCATACGGGTATCCCAGAGTTGACACAGTCTACTCTACTGCACTTTTCCTCGTTTTATATTAAATTTTTTTAAATGTTAAAGTAGTTTATTATGTTTAGTTATAATTTTGTAAATAATTAAGTAAATAGTTTTTTATATTTTCTTGCAAAATTTGTTTACATAAATCTTGAATTTTTATTTTTTTGTAAATGTACTAATAAAAAGGGTTTTTTATGCCATTTGAAAAATTAATACTATCAGACTATATTTTAGAATTTTCCATGTGGCTTTTTCCCTTCTAAGGTTTACCTTCTATTCTTTAATTTTAAGCAATAAGACATTTTTATACCCGTATGAACTATGTTCAAGGATATAATACATTTGCCATTACGTTTGTGACATCTTAAAGGAGTCGAGCTAGATATAGTGTTAAAGGTATGGATCGGCTCAGAATCGAATTCTGAGTCGATTAAGCCATGTACGTCCGTCCGTCCGTCCGTCCGCACGATAACTCAAAAAATAAAGGAGCTAGGAGGCTGAAATTTTTTTTACGGCACTTTTGCTAAATTGTTAGTATTACTATTTAAATCCAACATTTTCGGTAGGCGGGTTCGAGTAGCTGCCATACAACTTCTATCTTTATATAGAAATAACTCAGTATCTATTCAAGCTAGGTTTCTGAAATTTTGCAAATGATGATCAAGTTTTATGGCAACCACTTTTGTAAAATTTGGTTATGGTGGTGCGATGGGTTCGGGTAGCTGCCATACAACTTATCCGTTTAAATGAGAATAACTCAGTGTCTATTGAAGCTAGGAACCTGAAATTTAGTAAAGAGGTGTCGAGTTATAGGCCAACTTTTGTAAAATTTGGTTGGTCTAAAGCAGCCGGTTCAGGCTTCTTGCACCTCTTGGAACTTAATGAAGCTAGGCGCAATAGATTCAGGTAGCTGTCATACAACTCCACAATTTACATAAATATATCTCTGTAGTTCGGTACTAAAACATCTGAATGATAGATGTAGATATAGAAATAGGATATATTACGTTCATACGGGTATCCCAGAGTTGACACAGTCTACTCTACTGCACTCTTCCTCGTTTTTAATTAATGTTATGTGTTTTTGTTATTTTCTGATTCTCTATTCCTATTCTAACATTTAGGTACTAATATTAAAAGAAAATTGTTAAATAAAATTTGATTTTTTTATTAATTTTTGCAAAAGAAATTATTTACTTTTACTAGTACTAGGTAGATCATGACTATATATTTACTCTAAGTAGGAAAAGAAACTTTTATTTCAGTGAATGTATAATTTAACATTGATTTGTTCCCTTATTACCTTAAGTTTATTTATTAAAACAAAATATTTAATAAAAGTCACTTATTATCATTTATCAAATTTTTTATTTATTTACCTACTTCAATACGTTATGTTCTTATACATTCATAATAAAATCATTTTTAATTTTACTAAACACACACATACGCTATTTAATACGCTTTATATATGCCAGCCAAAAATTATTAACATTCAAATTCTAATCATTTCAAATCTAATAAATATACGTACAAACAAATAAGAATGAAACGAATAAAAAAAAATATTACCACTACCATACCACTACAATTATAAAACAGTATAAATAAGAAAAGAATACATTTCATTTTTTTATAACCTGCAAATAAATATTATTTCTGTATAAATTTTTTGTTCAAAATATGTTAATCTGCAACAATACAGAATTTCGGGGTTCTATATTTTGTGCAGAAATGGTTTAAAAAATTTGTTCGGTGTAAATACTCTAATACTTATATGATTTCTTTATGCTATTATAGTGGTAGATAGTTATACCCGAGACTCACATCAATTATCAGGCCATGAAGTGCAGAGAGTAAAAGCTTAATAAGGGGCCAGCTTTTAACAAATTTACACGCAGTCTTATGGAAAAAAATAGGGGGCCGACTATAAATCTTGAAAAAACACAAAAACCATTTACTTTATTCAATTTGGTCCAAAGAAAAAATTAAAGGCGCATCTTTTTTACATAATTCATTAAATAAAGATATTTTAAAATATAATATTTTCATTCATAAATATGCATTTAAAAAATTGTCTTCCTTTAAATTTTTTATTTTAAAAGCTTCTTAAGATAAATTGCCTCAATATCGTAATAGTATACGTCGAGCTACTTTCATACTTTAAAATTTTGTACACGCTTATATGGCTATAATCGAGACTCACATCAATTATTAAATTATTCATACGCGCAATACGTGAGAATCGATTGGAATTCTCTCACAACTACATTCATGTGTTTTCAGTTCTTGGCCTGTTTACTTAGGTCTTGGTTATACCATAAAGAAATCAGAAATAATATTTATTTGCAGCTTATAAAAAATTAAATGCATTTTTTTCTTATTTATATTATTTTATAATTGTAGTGGTATGGTAGTGGTAATATTTTTTTTTATTCGTATTCATTCTTATTTGTTTGTACGCATGTTAGTAGTATGGATATGCCGGTTCTGGTGCAGGAGGAGCTTTTTTAAAGCTTTTAATCCTCTTAAAAGTATGCAAAAAAAAATTTCCATACACTCGTCGAAAAAGTATGCAAAATGAGTAAAAAGTATTGTGGCTTTGATATTTTAAATTTAAAAAGCTATAGTGCTGAATATTTTAAATTAGGATAAAAATATGAAAAGTTTTTAAAGTTTGGTCAGAAATTATATATATATAGATAACGCAAGCAGAACAAAAAATGTCAATAACAATTCTCGAAATTTTTTCAGATTTCAAGTGCCCCATTTGCTCTCTAATTTTTTCCTATGCCCTTTTTCTCTTTCTCAATAGTTCTTTTAAAAATAATTTAGGTAGTACTCGAATTTAGCAAAAATACACGACAACAAATCTTAAATACATGTATTCTTCGTTTCACACAACTTTAGTCTAAAGTCGTAAACAATTAAAATATTTCAAAAATTACTTTGTTATTTATAATTGTAATTAGAAATAAAGAAAAAAAAGAATTCACTTTGAAAATACCCTATTATTACAAATGGTATAATAAAATCTATTTATAATGTTTGTGTTTTTATATTTCAAAACTGGTTAGAAGAGTTGTCTATCAATAATTTTGGTTGTATTTCTTTGTTTTTAATTTTAAATATTTTATTTATTTAAAAAATAATGCAAAAAACATATTTTAACATTTTTCTTTCAATCTAACAATTTCGCATAAATAGTTTTTAATATCTTTTGTATTTAAAAATTGAAGTAAATCAAATAATTATATATTATAACATGGTAACACTATATAAAAAATTTACTTCTGATTTCTTAAGTATTATATTTCGGATGGACTGATTATGTGTTGATCAAGTGTCTATAATGTTTATCTATGTATGCGTTAGAATTTAATATTTTTTTTTTATATCAATAAAAATAAGTATGAAATAATAAGTATGACTCTTATTTTTAAAGATCTAACTTTCAAAATTTCAAATTTCTAATTTAAACCGTTTAGAAGATGAAGGGTTAAAGAATTTTGCAATACTTCAATTTCGCATAACCGTAAATTAAGACACCGTATAGCATATGTATGTATTTAATATATACATATTTGTAAAGTTTTTAACTGCAGGTATCGTTTGGCATTTTCAGATTGATGATATACCTTATAGAATTTATGTTATAACAATTTAAATACAGAGCATTTTCGAACTTTTAGGGGCTACAGCTCCGTAACGTGTGGGCTACAAAAAAAAAATCTTCAATAAAATTAATTTCTTTAAGATATCTATCTGTAATTAAAGTGTTATGGCTCTACTTTAAACGATGTAGAACTTTTGAAAAATGTGTATGAAAAATTTAGAGATCAAAAAGTTAGTTGTTCGAGAGGTACCTGAAGTTTTGGTCGGATCTCAACCAAAACAAATAGGGAACCTAGAAATTGATCCAAAAAATATTTTGTGTTAATTTCAATATTTTAGCTTTCTTATTTTTAGAGTTATGTTGCTGACGAACGGACGGACGGACAAAGCTTAACTGACTCAGAATTTTATTGTGATCCGATCACTACCTTTGAAGGTATATCTAGGTTGCTTATTTCGAAGTGTTACAAACGGAGGAGTAATTTTATTATAACCGGTACTTATCGAACGGGTATAAAAAGAGGCTTCTAGAAATTATTCCTTTTTCCTTAATTATTTCCACCAAATAGTTAAATTTCAGCTGAAGAATTAATTTAAAAAAATAATTTGATCGTGAAGTAATTGGTATATAACCCATACGGTAAGCTCAAAATATAACCCACACGGTACGCTCAGATATTACATTTGTCCACTTTTTAGTGAAATTTACTTCAAATACAAAAATTGTTATTGGTTAATTTGCTACTAAGATAATATTAAAGTATTTAAAACGAGTCATAAGCAATAAAATCAAATATGAAAAATCGACTAGTAAAATAATTGGATATAGTGGTGCTGATAGAGCGAATGATACGCAAGAAAGAAAGTTCTGATCAGGTTATATGATACTCCTGAAAAAGGGACGAGTTTAAAGAAAATTAAAAGAAACAACAATAGCATTGTTAACAATGAAATCAGAATAAATCTCAATATCTGAAGCTGCAAATGATGTATTTACTTTGTAGTGTATTTTTCGTTTATTAGGTGAATTAAAACTTTCCCCTGATAAAAGAAGTGATATTTTTAGAAAACAGATCAATTAGAACAATTTCGCAAAGAATATGAATCCTTTGAAGGCCGTCATATATTACACCTTTAAAAAGCGCTAACCCTTAATTTTAGAAAGTAATTGTAAAATACTCTGACGTTAAAGTAATAACAGCATTTTGTCAAACAGCTTTAAATATTGTAAAATGTGATTTGTGTGACTTGTAATTGGAGTAAAAAGGTACGCTAATTACGAAACTATAAAAAAGAATTGAGATCCCTCATTTCCCATAAAAAATTTTTAAATAGCAAAAGAAAAATTTCCAACGTGGTGAATTTTTACATACACTACTTGGTGTAGCATTGATAGGGATAATCGGAAATTTTATATATTATTTAACAAAATTATTATACTAAACCCCGAGATTTATAAAAAAAAATGAAGCAAAATACGGACATTCAAATACTGTTAAAATAAACACCTAAATCTATTTAAAATAAGAAAAAACAATAGGGTTTTTGCTGAAAAATTATAGAAACAAACGGTACTCAAGCCCGTGCAAACGCCCTTTATGTTGATGCAGAAACTGAAACAAAAAATCCTGAATATAAAATTTTTGCAACACAAGATTTGTCTGAAGAAAAAGTTTATGAAAAAGAACGTTACGAAGATGATTAAATTCAAGACAAGTAAAGGATTAACTGCTACTTCAGGTGGAGAACATCTTAGAAAAAGAAAATCAACTCGAAATCAAAATGTACAAATTTTTGAAACTGATACAGGAGATATTATAACGTAACCAAGCCATTTGGAATAACTAAGTATAATGGAAACAAAATTCGACTTTAACTTTCCAACTCCAACAATTATATTTTATTATTGTTGGGTCAATATTTTTTAACAATATTATGTTTTATTTAAATATACAATGTCTTTTAACAAAATTATAAAAATATTATACTTTATAGTACTTCCAAGCTTCATGGCTGCTGTTTTTAGAAGAAGCAAAAAAAGGAAGTTCTAATTCTAGAAAGACTTCGTTAACTGTTTGTTAAAATTAATGTTATGTTCGAAAATGTATGGTATAACAGTTCGAGTGTTCTAATATGTAATTAATCATGTTTTACGTCATGTATAAACGACGCACGCTCTTATTCAATCCGATTGATGGCCAGCAACTTTTCATAAACTCCGCGACACTACTTTTTTGGTTACTTCTTGTTTCACGACTTTTTCGACCTCATACGTATACCATAGTTTAAAGCTTTCGAAATTTTATAGAGTCCTAGAAATTTTCAAGTAAGTTTTAGACCGGGACAATATGCGTGCGCTGATTGCAACTTAGTCATTTATTTTGTAGACCTTTTCGCTATTTCTTTTCGCAGTAAAAGTTTTACTATTTTCTGCCTGAATTCTGGATATGTTTGACATGGCTTTCGATCATATATTTTCATGTGCAGAATCAAACTCCTTTATCGAAATTTCGTCAGGTATGCTCTTTTACTCTACAGAATGTCCCGCAATTTTGACTTCTACGTACCGCTGTATAGACCCTTATGAGAAGGCAATTTTTTATACGGGGGCTAAACTGGGGCGTTTCTGGTTTCCTAGATATGGGGACCTAAATAAAATTTTAATATTATATTTTAGTTTTAATAAATTGCCACCTAACTCTGTTTTTAGACCACTTAAAAAGTTTCTGTTAAATGTATTTGCTTAAGCTTAAGAAATCTGATATTAAACAAGAATCTATTCATTTTTAAATTTTTAGCGTTTGAAACCTGCGGACTTGTAAAGTTATAAAATATAAAAATTATAAGGAATTTAGTAGATAGGATATGGTGATTCCAGCGCACTTTTGACACGTGTCGTGACGTCACAAGATTTTGACAGCCTTTTTTTTTTTTTTATTAATAACCTTTTATTTATACCTTTAAATACAATCTTAAATATATCTTAGCCTAGAAAAAGTTTATAAAAAACGGCATCTTTGCTTGTTTTTTTTTATATTAACATTTAAATATAGTAATATTATCGTCAATTTGTTTAATTTCAACTTCTTCCTCCCCATTTTATTTATAACTTTAAAGGAGATGAAAAAAAAGTTTTCGCACTTTTCGATCCTGTTTACTTATTTAAATCTATTCGTAATACATTACTCAAATATGATTTAAATACTGATGACGGCGAAGTTTCTTTTAAAATTATTCGATCGCTTTACTTTCGCGAAAGAGACAACAGCCAAAAAATGTGCCCAAAGCTTTCAAAAAAGCATATCTTTCCAAATTTATTTGAAAGAATGAATGTTAAATTAGCAAGTAAGGTTCTTAGTCACTCAGTTGCTGCTGCTATTAGGACACTAGTTTCAACAAATAAATTCTTTACTCGAAAAAATTATGCTTTAGCAACCGCTGATTTCGTATTTAAATTAATAGGTTATTCGATTGTCTTAATAGCAAAAAATATATGATAAAAACCCATACCGTGTAGCTTTACAATCAAACAATCAAATATTTCAGTACATAATAGAAATGATAGAGTATTTTAAAAATATAAAACCAATCTCTTCTCTAAAAATTTATTGTATTGAAGATATGGTTCAAACTTTAACAGGCATTATAGAGTTAAGTTCAAATATATTTTCAATTTATAATACAAACGAGTGTTCTTATTTACTGTTGTCTCGCGTTAATCAAGATGCTTTAGAAAATTTGTTTTCATTAATTCGTTATAGAAACGGTTGTAATAATAACCCATCTGTCTCTGAATTCAGTAATATATTAGCGAAAATCATGTCTGTAAAATTAATTAACTTTAAAATTGAACACTCGAATTGTGAGGAAGATATTGATGAATTTCTTTCAGAAGATTTAGTAAATTATGAATTAGAAGAATATAGCTCAGGTACAAATGAAGAAGAAGTTGAAATTGAACAAATTGATGATAATATTACTAACGTTGTCATCAATTATTTAGGAGAAAATTTAGAAAAAACAGAAAGGAATGTTGTTTTGAATAACGCACAAAGGTATATATGTATGTGGTTATATCATTTTTAAAATGATGAAAAAAATTTCTTGTGTGTCATGTAACGATTTATTTTTTAAGACTTCTGAAAGCCCTTTATTACTTGAGTCAGAACAATTTATTTTTCAAAAAACCTACAAAAATGACTCAGATATTGTCCATTTAAAAGCGCCAACAGAAAATTTTTTTGAATTGACCCAATTTCAAATCAATATATTTGATGACTTTTTTTCTCAAACATTTTATATTGTTGTTTGGAAGCTACTAATAAATCGGATAAATATTCTACGTGGTTCAACGAAAATGAAAAATGCTTTACGCATAAAATTAAGTTTTTAGAATTACTAATCGATTTGTTATTAAAAAAAGAAACCAAATGGTTAAAGGAAAAATTAATAATTGAGGAAGAACAAAAAGCTAAGGAATCCAAGAGGGAAAGACAAAAAAATAGTCAAAAATAATTCAAAACTAAATATATATATAGTAGAAATTTTGTCTCACATGGTCTGCAATTTTTGAATAAATATTTTTTTAAACTTTTTCTTGATTTGTTTGTAATAACTTTAATTTTTATTTTTTTTTTTGTTAAAAATCAATGCATGAGATTATTAATTTAAGTTAAATACCTATATATATTGTTAAAATGATTAACTATGTTTATACTCGTATGAATTATGTTCAAAGGTATAATAAATTTGCCATTACGTTTGTGACACCTTAAAGGAGTCGAGCTAGATATAGTGTCAAAGGTATGGATCGGCTCAGAACCGAATTCTGAGTCGATTAAGCCATGTACGTCCGTCCGTCCATCCGTCCGTCCACACGATAACTCAAAAAATAAGGGAGCTAGGAGGCTGAAATTTGTTTACGTCACTTTTGCAAAATTGTTAGTTTTGCTATTTAAATCCAACATTTTCGGTCGGCGGGTTCGAGTAGCTGCTATACAACTTCTATTTTTATATAGAAATAACTTAGTATCTATTCAAGCTAGGTTTCTGAAATTTTGCAAGTGATGATCAAGTTTTATGGCAACAACTTCTGTAAAATTTGGTTGTGGTGGTGTGACGGGTTCGGGTAGCTGCCATACAACTTCTTCCTTTAAATGGAAATAACCCAGTGTCTATTCAATCTAGGTATCTGAAATTTTGCAAATGATGATCCAGTTTTATGGCAACAACTTCTGTAAAATTTGGTTGTGATGATATGACAGGTTCGGATAGTTGCCATAAAACTTCACTTTTTATGGGTTCGAGTAGCTGCCCTACAACTTCTTCCTTTAAATGAAAATAACTCAGTGTCTATTGAAGCTAGCTATCTGAAATTTAGTGAAAAAGTGTCGAGTTGCATGCCAAAAACTTTTGTAAAATTTGATTGGTCTAAAGCAGCCGGTTCAGGCTTCTTGCATTTCTTGGAACTTAATGAAGCTAGGCGCAATAGATTCGGGTAGCTGTCATACAACTCCACAATTTACATAAATATATCTCTGTAGTTCGGCACTAAAACATCTGAATGTTTTTAAAAGATGATCAAGTTTTATAGAAACAGGATATATTACGTTCATACGGGTATCCCAGAGTTGGCACAGTCTACTCTACTGCACTCTTCCTCGTTTTATATTAAATTTTTTTAAATGTTAAAGTAGTTTATTATGTTTAGTTATAATTTTGTAAATAATTAAGTAAATAGTTTTTTATATTTTCTTGCAAAATTTGTTTACATAAATCTTGAATTTTTATTTTTTTGTAAATGTACTAATAAAAAGGGTTTTTTATGCCATTTGAAAAATTAATACTATCAGACTATATTTTAGAATTTTCCATGTGGCTTTTTCCCTTCTAAGGTTTACCTTCTATTCTTTAATTTTAAGCAATAAGACATTTTTATACCCGTATGAACTATGTTCAAGGATATAATACATTTGCCATTACGTTTGTGACATCTTAAAGGAGTCGAGCTAGATATAGTGTTAAAGGTATGGATCGGCTCAGAATCGAATTCTGAGTCGATTAAGCCATGTACGTCCGCCCGTCCGCACGATAACTCAAAAAATAAAGGAGCTAGGAGGCTGAAATTTTTTTTACGGCACTTTTGCTAAATTGTTAGTTTTGCTATTTAAATCCAACATTTTCGGTAGGCGGGTTCGAGTAGCCGCCATACAACTTATATCTTTATATAGAAATAACTCAGTATCTATTCAAGCTAGGTTTCTGAAATTTTGCAAATGATGATCAAGTTTTATGGCAACCACTTTTGTAAAATTTGGTTGTGGTGGTGCGATGGGTTCGGGTAGCTGCCATACAACTTATCCGTTTAAATGAGAATAACTCAGTGTCTATTGAAGCTAGGAACCTGAAATTTAGTAAAGAGGTGTCGAGTTATAGGCCAACTTTTGTAAAATTTGGTTGGTCTAAAGCAGCCGGTTCAGGCTTCTTGCACCTCTTGGAACTTAATGAAGCTAGGCGCAATAGATTCAGGTAGCTGTTATACAACTCCACAATTTACATAAATATATCTCTGTAATTCGGTACTAAAACATCTGAATGATAGATGTAGATATAGAAATAGGATATATTACGTTCATACGGGTATCCCAGAGTTGACACAGTCTACTCTACTGCACTCTTCCTCGTTTTTAATTAATGTTATGTGTTTTTGTTATTTTTTGATTCTCTATTCCTATTCTAACATTTAGGTACTAATATTAAAAAGAAAATTGTTAAATAAAATTTGATTTTTTTATTAATTTTTGCAAAAGAAATTATTTACTTTTACTAGTACTAGGTAGATCATGACTATATATTTACTCTAAGTAGGAAAAGAAACTTTTATTTCAGTGAATGTATAATTTAACATTGATTTGTTCCCTTATTACCTTAAGTTTATTTATTAAAACAAAATATTTAATAAAAGTCACTTATTATCATTTATCAAATTTTTTATTTATTTACCTACTTCAATACGTTATGTTCTTATACATTCATAATAAAATCATTTTTAATTTTACTAAACACACACATACGCTATTTAATACGCTTTATATATGCCAGCCAAAAATTATTAACATTCAAATTCTAATCATTTCAAATCTAATAAATATACGTACAAACAAATAAGAATGAAACGAATAAAAAAAAATATTACCACTACCATACCACTACAATTATAAAACAGTATAAATAAGAAAAGAATACATTTAATTTTTTTATAACCTGCAAATAAATATTATTTCTGTATAAATTTTTTGTTCAAAATATGTTAATCTGCAACAATACAGAATTTCGGGGTTCTATATTTTGTGCAGAAATGGTTTAAAAAATTTGTTCGGTGTAAATACTCTAATACTTATATGATTTCTTTATGCTATTATAGTGGTAGATAGTTATACCATAAAGAAATCAGAAATAATATTTATTTGCAGCTTATAAAAAATTAAATGTATTTTTTTCTTATTTATATTATTTTATAATTGTAGTGGTATGGTAGTGGTAATATTTTTTTTTATTCGTATTCATTCTTATTTGTTTGTACGCATGTTAGTAGTATGGATATGCCGGTTCTGGTGCAGGAGGAGCTTTTTTAAAGCTTTTAATCCTCCTAAAAGTATGCAAAAAAAAAATATTTGCATACACTCGTCGAAAAAGTATGCAAAATGAGTAAAAAGTATTGTGTCTTTGATATTTTAAATTTAAAAAGCTATAGTGTTGAATATTTTAAATTAGGATAAAAATATGAAAAGTTTTTAAAGTTTGGTCAGAAATTATATATATATAGATAACGCAAGCAGAACAAAAAATGTCAATAACAATTCTCGAAATTTTTTCAGATTTCAAGTGCCCCATTTGCTCTCTAATTTTTTCCTATGCCCTTTTTCTCTTTCTCAATAGTTCTTTTAAAAAAATATCCTCGTGAATATTTGATTCTATTTTAGTTTTAGATATGTAGGTACATACATGATAAATATTTTTATTAATTTTTTTTTTTTCTTCAAAAACTTTAAAACTTTTTTTTAGAAGAATGCATTTGAATAAAAGACAATATTGCCATATCATTTGTATGATTCACGAAATTTTTTTTGAAACTAAAGTTTTAAAATTTTGTTAAGTATTTATTTTTATCTATAATTTGTACAACTCGAAACCCTTATTAGATTATTTACCATTATAAAACTATTTTTAAAACTATTTAGGTAGTACTCGAATTTAGCAAAAATACACGACAACAAATCTTAAATACATGTATTCTTCGTTTCACACAACTTTAGTCTAAAGTCGTAAACAATTAAAATATTTCAAAAATTACTTTGTTATTTATAATTGTAATTAGAAATAAAGAAAAAAAAGAATTCACTTTGAAAATACCCTATTATTACAAATGGTATAATAAAATCTATTTATAATGTTTGTGTTTTTATATTTCAAAACTGGTTGAAGAGTTGTCTATCAATAATTTTGGTTGTATTTCTTTGTTTTTAATTTTAAATATTTTATTTATTTAAAAAATAATGCAAAAAACATATTATAACATTTTTCTTTCAATCTAACAATTTCGCATAAATAGTTTTTAATATCTTTTGTATTTAAAAATTGAAGTAAATCAAATAATTATATATTATAACATGGTAACACTATATAAAAAATTTACTTCTGATTTCTTAAGTATTATATTTCGGATGGACTGATTATGTGTTGATCAAGTGTCTATAATGTTTATCTATGTATGCGTTAGAATTTAATATTTTTTTTTTATATCAATAAAAATGCATGACTAGTTTTTATTTAAAATGAAAAAAAAAAAATATGTGACTGTTAACCCTAGTAACTTGTGCTTTTTTTGTAAAATTATCTTTCAAAATATAGTTTCTGACATTATGGGTTAAAAGAATTTTAACGTAAGAAATTTATAAAGAAAATTAAAATTTAAATTTGAGCGATAAGTTATCCAATGTGTATAACTTGAATTTTTTTATTAAAATAAATTAATTTTTTTATGTGCATTCAACAATTTATTTAACAACAACAAATTCATGAACTGAAATATGACACATTTTTTGTTTGCGTAGTACAAAATGTTCAATACACTTATTCTTTGAACATTTTAATTAATAAAGAAGATACAAAACAATGACCCGAAATATAATACGGTTTTTTTTGTACATTGCATTTAAGTTATGTTGTAACAATTTCATGCATTTGATATAACAGCAAGCCGATAAAGTAATAACCTTTACTAATTCTAATTTATCGAATTGCTGATAAGAAATTTTAGGAATAAGTTTTAGAATAATTTTAAGTTAAATACGACTGTAAGAAAAATAAATGATTATTATTAATTTGTGAAGAATAAAGAAAGTACTGAGATTAATTTGGGTTTTTTTTTTAATTATTAAATTTTAAAGTAAAATTTATAGCACACTTTTGTCGAATAAGTAAGTGGCGCAGTCGATAGGATATCGTTTTTAAGACAATAGTGTTACGTTAATTTTAAATAAAAAAAAAAATTTAATAAAAAAGTTCTTTTGAAAAACATTATCAGCAAATAATAATCAAACAAAAACTTTATTTTAAGTTTGAAAAGTTAAACTAAATAAAAAGAATAATAATAAATAAATTAATAAAAAAAATTTTTTAATAAAATTTTTTATAATAAAATAACGTTTATTCAAAATCTAAAAATTGAAATGTAATAAACAAAAAAAAAAAAAAAAAAAACACAAATTTAAACAAATGTTTCAATAGCTAAAAACAGTTAAGATAAAAGCTAAGATTACAGTTCAGATAAAAATTAAATAACACCAATAACAAACTTAACAATAAATAACAAACTTAATTAATAAAATAAATTAATTAAAAAGAAATTTTTTCTAATAAAATGGAATCTAATAACGGGATAATTTCTCCAAGCGTGCTACAAGCAGCATTCAATAGTCAACAACAAACAGCACTAAACGGTCAACAACAAGTAGTGTCCAACAATCAGGAAACAACAACAACCACACCAGCAGAATTACATTTAACATTGGACCCACTGAGATATATAAGTGATCTTCCAGAATTTAGTGGAAAAGGTGAGGAATTATTTAAATTTCTAGAATTAGTAGAGTGTATCATACCTTTAGTTTTAAAATATAATTCTAGTAGTCAAACCATATTATTAAATAAAATTAAAGCTAAGTTAATCGGTAAAGCTAGGGAAATAACAGAAATTAATAATCATATTAATACTTGGTCTGAAATTAAAAATCTCTTAATAAATAATTTTGGTGAAAGAAAGTCGGCTTTTGAAATATTTGAAGAATTACAAAGTGTTACCTTTCGCTCTACTCCCGTCGACCTATATAATCAAATCAAAGTAATTCTTAGAAAATTAAACAATAAAATTAAAAACGAAGCTAATTTTTCATTATTAATTGAATCTAATATTTTAACCGCGTTGCGAATTTTCAAAGATAAACTTCCGGAACCAATACGTTCCATTTTATTTAGTAGGAACCCAACATCTCCAGAAAATGCAATGGATATTTTGTATGAAGGTAATTACGCCGAATACAATCCATCCAAATATCAAAATAAAAATGATATTTTTAGTAAAAATCTCAATAGAAATAAAAATGGTGCTTATAAGAATAACAATTATAACAATAAAAGTAATAATAATTTTACAAACAACCATAGTAACAATAATCACAGTAACAATAACAATTTTAGGTCAGATTTCCAACCTCGTAATTCTAATAATAATAATTACACATATAATAGTCATAACCATCCTCGTAAAACCCAACAAAATTTTAATACGCGATTTTCCCAACAAAATTTTAACCATTTTAGAAACAATCAAAGAAACTACGAAACCATGGAAGTTGACCCAACTACCATAAATCGTAGAATTAATACTTTCGAAACACAAGATAACTATGAAAAATCAAATCGCGAAATTGAAAATTTTCACTCAATAGCCTCGGATCAAAACAGGAACTTCCTTATATAAAGATACAATCAAAAGGAAGACCTTTAAAATTTATTATAGATTCAGGTGCTACTATGAGCATAATAAATAGTGGTATTTGTAATCCAATTTACAAATCCAAAATTGAACCTATTAATATTAAAACATTACGCAATACGTTTGCATGTGATACGAAAACCATAATTGATCCTTTTCTCGAATTTGACTCTAAGGAAAAATTCGAATTCTTAGAAATAGACTTCCATGATAGATTTGACGGTTTAATAGGTAACAACATTCTCAAACCGTTACAATCTATAATTGACTATGAAAACAATTGTTTAAAAATAAACACTGGCAATATTATTCCTCTCTATTTTAATGAAAAAGACGAAAAAGAATATAATATCCCAGTACCAATGAAAGAGTTAAAAATTTTTCAAAATGAAATTTTCGTAGGTGAAAACAATATTAGATGTGGTCATTTAGATCACACAATTAAAAGTGAACTTTTAAAAATTTTAAAAAAGTTCAATAAAGCCTTTTTTTATGAAGGTGATGATTTAACTTTCACCCACGAAATCAAACACGCAATTAATACCACTAACGAAAAACCAATCTACACTAAGATTTATAGGTATCCCGAAGTACATAAAAAGGAAGTCGACAAATAAATCGACGAAATGCTAAACCAGGGAATAATAAGACACAGCGATTCACCCTATTCGGCTCCTTTATGGGTTGTCCCAAAAAAGATCGATGCATCAAAGTAACAAAAATGGCGTATTGTCATTGATTACAGGAAACTAAATAACGTTACTATAGATGACAAGTACCCAATCCCGAATATCGATGAAATCCTTCACAAACTTGGTCGTGCAATGTATTTCACTACTCTCGATTTGGCTAAAGGCTTCCACCAAATCGAGATAGCAAAAAATGCCATAAAAAAACAGCTTTTAGCACAAACAATGGCCATTATGAGTTCTTGCGAATGCCATTCGGGCTTAAAAATGCCCCGGCAACCTTCCAACGCTTAATGAATTCCGTACTAAAAGAATTTATAGGTAAATATTGTTACGTGTATTTGGATGATATCATTATATTTAGCACTAGCAAAGAAGAGCACTTTGCTATCTTACAAAAGATCCTTAAGAGACTCGAAGACGCAAATTTAAAAATTCAACTCGACAAAAGCGAGTTTATGAAACAAGAGACAGAATTCTTGGGTCATATAATAACAACAAGGGGAATAAAACCAAACCCCAATAAAATTGAAGCTATAAATAAATTTCCGATACCCAAAACCCCTAAGCAAATAAAAAGTTTCTTAGGTTTAGTGGGTTACTATAGGAAATTTATTAAAGACTTCGCAAAAATTGCTAAACCAATTACACTTTGTTTAAAAAAAGGAAAGCGTATTGATGTTAGTAACACTGATTATAAGGAAGCTTTTAGTAAACTAAAACTGCTTATTACAACGGACCCTATTCTTGTGTATCCTAATTTCTCAAAAACTTTCGTCTTGACTACGGATGCAAGTGATTTCGCTATAGGTGCTGTGTTATAACAAGATAACCATCCTATATGCTACGCTTCACGTACCTTGAATGAACAAGAATGCAAATACTCTACCATCGAAAAGGAGTTACTTGCAATAGTCTGAGCAACTAAATATTTCCGTCCATACCTTTTTGGACGTAAATTTACTATTAAAACCGACCACAAACCTCTCCAATGGCTTCATAACTTGAAGAAACCTAATTCCAAGTTACAAAGATGGAAAATCAAGTTAGAAGAATTTAATTTTGACATAGAATATTTAAGTGGACGAGAAAACAAAGTTGCCGATGCTCTCTCACGTGTTCAGATTCATTTAAACGAATCAAATCTAAATAGGTTAAATTTAAACGAGAATAATTCAAATGACATGGAAATAGACGAAATAAAATCGACTGATGCTACAATGCATTCAGCTGATGAAGACAATTCCGAATATATTCCTATATCAGAATCACCAATTAATTTCTACAAAACACAGAACATCATAAAAAAGGGTTCACCGGAACAATTGAAATTATTGAAAATCCATCGTAGAACAAGGAAAATTTTCATACATCCTAATCCTAACGAGGATTTTTTTATTGAAGTTTTTAAAAATCATATTCCTAGTAAAGGAATAATAGGAATTATGATTGAAGATATTAATATTTACAGTTCTTTTCAAAATACATACCTAAAATATTTTTCAAAAAATAAACTAATAAAATTAAACAAATGCTCACTTTTACTTACTGACATTTTATATCGTCTCGAAATAAAGGAACTTATTCTTGACCAACACACAAAAACAAATCATAGAGGTATCAATGATGTCTACTTAAATTTAAAGAAAAGCTACTATTTTCCTAAATTGAAAAATGAAATTCAAAATGTTATAAATAATTGTCACATTTGCAACATCGCGAAGTATGAAAGACGTCCTTTAAATCTACCCTTAAAAATTACAGAAACTCCTGAAAAACCATTACAAATAGTCCATATGGACATATGGTTTCACACAAAAGGAAATCCATACTTGACAATAATTGACAAATTTTCAAAGCACGCCCAAATTATTCCCTTAAAATCTAGGAATTGGGTGGATTTGAAAAATGGATTTATGCAATATATAGCATCTTTCGGTAAACCTGTTAAAGTTGTAACCGACCAAGAGAAGGGTTTTAACAGCCTCAATTTCAAAAATTATTTAGAAACAGAAGGAATTGCTGTTCATTTTACTACTCCAAATAACCATAGTAGTAATGCGGATATTGAAAGATTCCATAATACATTAAATGAACACCTGCGAATTTTGAATACGATCGAAAAAGAAGAAGGTCAAATTACGGACGAAGATCCCATTATCAAAAGCTTAAAAGTTTACAACGAAACTATTCACACTTCAACTGGCAAAAAGCCAATTGATTTTCTAAATGGTACTATCTCTTCCTATCAATATCCTTCTATCAAAGAAATGAATACAAAAATTAAAGAAAAAGCGATCGAGAAACGTAATAAAGGTAAAACCAATGGTAAGCCTTCCAATTATCTTAAACTAAACAGAATTACGAAACTACAACCTTATCACAAAAAAATTCAAATCACCGATTCAAATAACGATCATTTTAAAATTAACAAAGAAAATATTCCACGTTACATTAATTAATTTAAAAGAAAATTCACGTACCAAAACTAATTACTTGTATCTTATTCTAGGATTAATTCTCTTTGTCCTCTTACTGGTTTTTCCAATTGTCCTGTCTCGCTCATCCATAGATGTTAATCAAATACCACCTGGAAATGGTTACATTCTCTTCGAGGAATCTGAGCTTAAAATAATACAAAGTTACAGAAGAATATTGCATGTTGTCGAGCTAACTCAATACGAAACAATTATTAACAAAATAGAATCAAACGTATTACAACTTCAAAACGAAACTGCTTTTCCTTCGGTTTTGTTACATAAATTAAAACACCTAAAGGAAGATTACAATAGTATTATTCCACACCACGTAAGTAAAAGATCATTGTTTAATCTTGGTGGAAATATTCTTCGCTTTGCTATTGGTGTAATGGACGACGACGATAGAAAAGAAATAGAGGAACACTTAAAGGTAATAGAACAAAATAACGGTAAATTAATTAATAATGTTAACGATCAAGTATTAATAAACCAAAAAATATCTAATGAAATAAAAAACATTACCGATCATATTAACTTAGCTAAAAATGAAATAAAAAATGTAATTAATAATTTCCAAAATAATATTGATAAAATAAATAAAAAATTAGAGTACTTTATGATTAAAACCGAAATAATTGAAAATATTGATTTATTAACAAGACAAATTTTAAATATTAAGGAAATAATCTTAGCTAGTAAGTTAGAAATACTGTCAAAGGATATTTTAACACAAACAGAAATTAAAAATTATAATATCACTATAGAAATACTACCTTTCATTAAAAATTGCGTTCTTTTCCGTAACAATTCTATAATATTTGTTTTATCTATACCAATTTTCAAAAATGAAAAATGTTTTGTAACTAGAAAAAATTCCAAATAAAAATGTAAACTTAGAACTAGATACTAATACAAAAAAAATCATTATATGTAAACAAAGTATTTTTAAATTTATTGATAAGAAAAATGTTATGGAAAAAGATCTAATACCTTTTGATGATAATTGTATAAAAAATTTATTAAATGACAATCACATGAAATGTAATTTCCGAATTAACCTTTCTGCTAGTATAATAAAAATATCGGACACTGTAGTTGTTACAATTAACTTAAACAAAACAATCCTTTATAATAACTGTGGTCAACCGGATATGATCCACATAAAAGGCAATAATGTTGTAAAATTTACAAATTGTAAAATTTCACTTGATTCATTTCAACAAGAAAATTATGAGAAGGAATATTACAATAATATCTTGCCATACTTCGAACGTAATATAAGCATTGAACAAATGGTAAATGCTATACAATTGACAGAATTACATGCCTCCAATATTAACAATACAAAAATAATAGAGGAAATTAAATATAACAGTTCTTGGAAGTGGCACGCAAGCGTTTTCGCAAACTCATTTATTGGCATCATTCTTGTATTATCACTGTCTATTGGCTTTTATTGCCTAAAACAATTTAAAGCAAAAAGTTCGAAAATAAATATTGAATTAAAAGAAATTCGCACGGAGTCGAATCTTAAGGGGGGAGGAGTTATATCATCACACTCTTCTTCACCACAAATCATACAACAAGATTGCCCGCAAATAACGAAATTGCCCTTTCATTAAATTCTAAAATAAAATTTACTTTTTACTTTTCTTTTCAAATTCACTTTTCTTTGTTCACTTTCGCACTTGTGCATTCAACAATTTATTTAACAACAACAAATTCATGAACTGAAATATGACACATTTTTTGTTTGCGTAGTACAAAATGTTCAATGCACTTATTCTTTGAACATTTAAATTAATAAAGAAGATACAAAACAATGACCCGAAATATGATACGGTTTTTTTTGTACATTGCATTTAAGTTATGTTGTAACAATTTCATGCATATGATATAACAGCAAGCCGATAAAGTAATAACCTTTACTAATTGTAATTTATCGAATTGCTGATAAGAAATTTTAGGAATAAGTTTTAGAATAATTTTAAGTTAAATACGACTGTAAGAAAAATAAATGATTATTATTAATTTGTGAAGAATAAAGAAAGTACTGAGATTAATTTGGGTTTTTTTTTTAATTATTAAATTTTAAAGTAAAATTTATAGCACACTTTTGTCGAATAAGTAAGTATACATTTACCGCTTAGTATTAAATGGTACTATAGAATATTTGAAAAAGTTTTGGATTGATAATCGTTATGTGGAAGGTTAAAATCTGCTTTTGAAGAAACATATAGTTTGAATATATGCACAACCCATAGTTCTAGAAATTATAAAATTCACCCAAATTATTTTAAAATACTAAAATATTAAATAAAAAATATTGTAAGCAGAGTGACAAGCTGTGAACATACTAACGGTTCGTACGGGTACCTAAGAGTTGACAAAGGCAACTGTATTCTTCCTCGTTATTTATATATCGTATATGTCACTGATGAATGAATGATAAGCGTATAGATATATATTATATAGCGCCGTATTTATATACATATATGTATTATATTGTACTTATAAGAAATTATTATATGAATGGAAATATTTTTAAAGAAATGTATGTCGATATACTTATAACAATATAAATATACTATGTGCGCATTAATATAATATAATATTTAAAATTATATTTACTATTTTGTAATTTAAAATACATTTACCGCTTAGTATTAAATGGTACTATAGAATATTTGAAAAAGTTTTGGATTGATAATCGTTATGTAGAAGGTTAGATACTGCTTTTGAAGAATGTATAAACATATAGTTTGAATATATGTACAGCCTATTTTATAGTTCTAGAAATTATAAAATTCACCCAAATTATTCTAAAATACTAAAATATTAAAAAAATAATATTGTAACCATACTAAGCGATATCTAAGAGTTGACAAAGACAACTGTATTCTTTCTCCTTTTATTTAATTTTTAATGTTTTTCCATATTTATAATTGTCTTCTTTAAATTTCTTTACAATTGTAGCTAATCGTATAGACATCTCTTAAAAAAAGTCTATTAAATTCAAAGTAAATAAATCTGTTCATTTATCATCTTGATCTTCTTTCAGTGAATTAAATTAAACCAATGTTGACTCAGCATAATTCCTCAGAAACTTAATATGATACTTTATTTCCTTCTTGTATTTCTTTCTGAATAGTTTTTTATTTTTCAAATAAAATTGGTTAAACAAAAGAATTGTTCTTGCAAACTCCATGTTCTGGTTAAAACTAAAGAAAACTAATTAAGCAGATAATTTAGATATAAAATATGAAAATAACAAGAATTAACTAAATCTTCTGTGGGTAGGAGCGCAGGTAAAGTTTATTAATTAACCTTAAGAACAAAAATAATTCTAAAATAATAAGATAAACATTTTTTTATAATAAATCCTTTTTATTTATTCAGGAATTATGATCAGAAGAAAACCCTAACCATTTAAGAAAAATTTTATTATCTCTAGTTTTAAGAATTTTTTCAATCAAAAACACTTGTTTATTTTCAGTTTTTAACAATTCATATTCGTATGGGTTGACTTTGATAATCTTTCAGTAAATATGTGACAGGGTTAGTAATTAGAACTTTTCTTATCTTGAATACTTCCGTTATCCAATTTAGTGTGTCACCTTTTTCAAAAATATGTTTATACTTGCTTATACGAACTGAGTCACCAATTTTAAATTTAGCTGGTAGAGAAAACTTGATATGATTATAAATAGTGGCTAACAATTAACAAGCATTTTTTCTGTTTACCTCTGTTGGCTTCTTTTGAATAATACGATGTTCAGAGTTATTGTATTAGTTGACTAGTTTTGAAATAATATTAACCCATTTGTAACTCCCATTGAAACTGAATTCTTTCCACATTTTTTCTTTTAGAGTACGATTAAAATGTTCTACTATGGAAGCTTTTAACAAGCTAAATGTTGAATAATGATTTATTGAATTAGAATCCATTAAATTTTTGAAAATTTTAATGATGAATTCTTTTCCATCATC
Organism: Poecilobothrus nobilitatus; assembly: GCA_947095535.1. Taxonomy (NCBI): domain Eukaryota; kingdom Metazoa; phylum Arthropoda; class Insecta; order Diptera; family Dolichopodidae; genus Poecilobothrus; species Poecilobothrus nobilitatus. Next base: position 129,875,080 of record OX352772.1, on the reverse strand, counting down.
AGTTTGTAAGTTTTGGGGATGTCTTTTAGAACTTTCAAAAATATTTTGCATTGCTTCTGTAACGTTCTCTGAAGTTTTTGTATTTGTAGGAAGCAACTGAAAGTTTTTGTTTTATTAGAAGCAACTGAAATATCATCTTCCTTTTCATCGTTCTCATCAGATGAATCTGAAGCATTAAGCCAATCGAATAAATCTACAACTTCGCTCTTACTCATTCTTACTGAAAATAACTAATTAAAATAAATAATCTCTTTCTCATTTATAAATAAAATAAATAAAGCAAACAATAAATGTTCAAATTGTAATTTATTTATTTTATATAATAGTTTAAAAGTATGTTTTGGGAGGTGGGAATCTTCCAAAGACACCAAAAATTTCCCTCTTGGTAGTGTCAGATTTTTACTGACTAAACCCACCTCCCCCTTTTAGCCAATATAATGGGATCAAACCCTTTATATTGGCGAACGCAGTATACTGGCTAGGGAGTAGGGATAGCGAAGGATATGAAATGGATACGGAAACATTGAATTGGGAGTGGGACTGTAAAGAAACAATGAATCCGCCTATTATTATTACTATTTAGCTAACAGTGACTAAAGCCGTCACAACAGTTACAATATGTAGTAGTAGTATATAATACTACACGAGGTAATTATTGAAGGCAACCCCCACTGTCACTGTAGCGGTTACTATTATTGGTATTAGTATTCTTATTAATATTATTATTATTTTACTACAGAGTTACGCCATCAGTGGATTACAACGTGCAGCAGTATATAACACCTTACTTACATGATATAACCAAAGATGGCTCCACTGTAGTTGCTATTATATTATTACTATTATTATTATTACTATTATTATTTTTATTGTTATTATTTTACTACAGAGTCAGTGCCATCAGTGGATAACAACGTGCAGCAGTATATAACACCTTACTTACATGATATAACCAAAGATGGCTCCACTGTAGTTGCTATTATATTATTACTATTATCACTATTATTATTATTACTATTATTATTTTTATTGTTATTATTTTACTACAGAGTCAGTGCCATCAGTGGATAACAACGTGCGGCAGTATATAACACCTTACTTGCATGATATAACCAAAGATGGCTCCACTGTAGCAGCTATTATTATTATTATAATTATTGTTATTATTACTATTACTATTATTATTATTATTATTATTATTATTATTTCTATTATTATTGTTATTATTTTACTACAGAATCAGCGCCATCCATGGATTACAACGTGTAGCAGTTTATAACACCTTACTTGCATGATATAACCAAAGATAGCTCCACTGTAGCAGCTATTATATTATTATTATTACTATCATTATTACTATTATTATTATTATTATTATTATAATTATTGTTATTATTATTATTATTATTGTTATTAATATTATTATTGTTATTATTACTACTATTAATTATACGATATATATTATTACGATATTAAAGTACTACATATTTTTTATTTATGACCTGACCGGGGCTTGAACGCAAGACCTTTCGATTGAAAGGTTGGCGACTTAACCACTGCGCCATGAGTCAGATGACCTATTTTCTATCCATTATAACCTATTTTCTATCCATACTCCTTCGTTTCAATTTGTAGAAAATTTTTAAAAAATTTTAAAAATTTGAAATGGTCTTTCAACTGCTCATAATGTTTTTCCAATAAAATATCTTCATATTTATTTAAAAAAATATTTAAAGAATATCCGCTTTGATGTATGTCCATTTTGAAAGTTGAATGAAAACTAATCAAAATTAAATCCTTGAATTATTAATTAAATATAATGCTGATTGAGCTTTACCTTCAGCGTTTTGTAGTCGTGCATTAATAAATCCTATTGGTTTTTTAAGTTGAAATTCAACAAAATCATTCATTTTTGAAAATTTTTCATTTAACATTACAGAAAAATTGATCTGGATTTGCTCTAAACTATCTTGCATTTTTTCTTCTAATATTCTTAATTTTTCTTCTGCTAATTTAAGTTCTATAGACATTGCTGTCTCTATATGATCAAACATTTCTCTTATCTCGTTTTGTAATAGTTCTTTGTGAAAAAAAAATTTTTCCGTTAACTGGATCTTGAACATTTGATAAAATTTTGTTATCTAAGAAGTTAGAAGTTCAGAAGTTAGTTTGAAACCTATACCCGGAGGACCTTGAGTAGTTTTTTAGAGGAAGCTGTACTATACAATCAAAATATTTTTGTTAATTTCATCTATTTCAAAATTAGCATTGCCAAGTTTTCGCACATTTAATGATTCATCAAAATAGGGTCCATATGTCTTATCAAGTTCTGACTTGTTTAGAAACAAAAATTGACAAATCATTATCAAATTTTATAGTATTCGGTGTTGAAGTCTTATGCCTAAATGACCTCATTAACTTAGAATTTTTATCATTATCAGCCCATACAATTTCCTGTTTGATATCTGAAATTCAATGTTGTTTAACTATATTTGTTAATTCTTTTAATGGCTTTATAATTGGAGTAAATTTTTCTTCACGATTATGATCTTCTGAAAGCTTCTTAATTTTTGAAGATTGAAATTTTCTTTTTAAACTTTTACAAGTTTTAATTAGATCTTTCAATTGGAATTTTCTTTTTAAACTTTTACGAGTTTTAGTTAAATCTTTCATAAGTGGTTCATCCATTTTTTTTTTTATACCCGTACGATAGGATCGGGTATAATAAAATTACTCCTCCGTTTGTAACACCTCGAAATAAGCGAGCTAGATATACCTTCAAAGCTATGGATCGGATCAGAAAAAAATTCCAAGACGTTTGAGCCATGTCCGTCCGTCCGTCCGTCAGCACGCTAACTCAAAAACTAAGAAAGCTAGAATCTTGAAATTTACACAAAATATTCTGGGAGAAATTTGTAGGTTCCCTATTTTTTTTGGTTGAGTTTGGATCAACACTTAGGGTAGCTCTCGAACACCTAACTTTTAGATCCCCACATTTTTTTTGAAATAGAGCTATGAAATTTTAACTGCTGATAGATCTCACAAAAATATTAATTTTATTTTAAATAACTTTTTTTTTGTAGCCCCACCTGTTACGGAGCTACAGCTCCCCAAAAGTTCAAAAAACCTCTATATTTAAATTGTTATAGCACAAGTTATATAAGGTATATCTTCATTCTGAAAACGGCAAACGATTACTGCTTTTATTAGCTTTAAAAGTATAATATAAAAGTATAGTATAAAAGTTATGCGAAACTCAAATTTTGCAAAATCCTTTAACCCTTCTATCTTTTAAACGGTTTAAGTTGGAAACTTGAAATTTTGACAGAAGTTAGATTTTTTTTTTGTATCACCCCCCGTTTAGGAGCTGTAAGGTTTCAAAAACTGAAAATTTCCTATTTTAAACACCTGTAATTTGAACACCTGATAAAATTTTTTTGAAGTAATACACAAAAATTAAAGCTTCAACATTATACTCTTATTTTTGTTAACAACTTTTTTTAATAATATAGGGTTACTTTATAATTGACGAAAGTGTTACATGATTTTTTCAAATTTTCTAACAAATTTCTTCAACAAATTTTTTGCATTTTGTTTTATTCGATAATTTGAAATTGTTGAGGATATAATGCGTAGTACAAAAAAATGTAAATAAATAAACAACATAACGGTTGCTTGAAGAATTTTTATTTATATGATATTGATATACCGGTGTCCGGGACTCAAGTACGCGTACTGCACTCAGTGATTGGGGGCATTAAAACAAAAAAAAAATTGTACTGGAGGCGGGGGTCTATTGTGGACCCTTTTCGAGACATGAGGGTTTAAAGATTTTTTAGAGACTTTTCATAAAAAAATCTATAACTTTTGAACGGCTTACTGTTGAGAGATAAAAAAAAAAACATTTTGTAGAGTAAATTGTCAGCTGTAATCTTTATATGCTTTATATCTCAAAAATGGTTAGAGATAGAGAAAAAGTTATTGGGTACTAATTATAGGGCTTGAAAAGCTGTCTCGAAATATGCTATAAAAACTACCCCAAATACCGGGTGTTTCAAAAGAAAATTGAGTTTGAAACATAATTTTTTAATTTTAAATCATTTTGAACCTTCATAACTTTGTAACTGTTGGGTATATGTGGATCATCAAGTTATAGATTTTTTTATGAAAAGTCTCTAAAAAATCTTTAATCCCTCATATCTCGAAAAGGGTCCACAATAGACCCCCCCTCCAATACAATTTTGTTTTTGTTTTAATGTCCCCAATCACTGAGTGCAGTGCGCGTACTTGAGTACCGGACACCCTGTATATACATACTTATATAATATCATGTTTATTTACATATCGTATATGTCACTAGTGAATGAATGATAAGAGTATATATATATATTATATAGCGCCGCATTTACATACATATATGTATTTTATTGTACTTATAAGAAATTATTCTGTCAATGGAATATTTAAATATAATATAATATAATATTTAAAATTATATTTATTATTTTGTACTAAGTAAATTTTATATACATTTACCGCTTAGTATTAAATGGTACTATAGAATATTTGAAAAAGTTTTGGATTGATAATCGTTATGTGGAAGGTTAGAATCTGCTTTTGAAGAATGTACATATAAACATATAGTTTGAATATATGTACAACCCATAGTTCTAGAAATTATAAAATTCACCCAAATTATTTTAAAATACTAAAATATTAAAAAAATAATATTGTAAGCAGAGTGACAGGCTGTGAACATACTAACGGTTCATACGGGTATCTAAGAGTTGACAAAGGCAACTGCATTCTTCCTCGTTTTAAATGGAAACTAATCTGTTCAATTATTAACTGCAAATTAACGACCGAACTATTCCATTGCTAACTGCTAACTGGTAACCGCTAACTGCTGGACAAAATTTCCAATAAGAAATATACAGGAGTGATTTTGATGTACAAATTTTTAGATTTTAATATTAAAGAATTAAAAAGAAAGAAAGAGAAAAAGAAACAACAAAAAAAAAAAAACAAAACAGAAAAAAACTATATTATTAGGCAAATTATATAGGCAAAAAAAGTAATTCTTATCATGAAAAAAAAAATTTTTTTGTTGTTGTTTTTAAAATAATTACTTGAAAAAAGTAACAGAATTAGAAAATTTGTGCGTTATACTTACTACGCCACACAAACTTTTAAAAATTTGAAAATGATAAATGTAAATCTAAAATGATGTCAGGGGATTCCTTTTGTTAAAATATATACAAAGAAAAAACAAAATATATTATTATTACAAAGTTTGTTTTATTATTTTTTTTACTATTTTTTCGATATTTACAATTTTTTTCTTTAAATTTCTTTACAATTTTAGCTAAAAAAAAATCTGTCCACTTATCATTTTTTGAGTGTATTGAACTGAACTGATGTTGACTCAGCATAATTCCTCAGAAATGTTTTTTAATAATCGATTTCCCGTCTATATTGCTTTTGAAAGTTTATTTTATTTTCCAGGAAAAATTTATTAAATATAATTAGCGTTCTTGCAAACTCCATTTTTAATTATTTAAACTAAAGAAAACTAATAAAGCAACTACATTAGAAAATAAAGCATTAAAAATAATGAGAATTTACACATTTAATAATGAGATCATATTAACTTAGCTAAAAATGAAATAAAAAATGTAATTAATAATTTCCAAAATAATATTGATAAAATAAATAAAAAATTAGAGTACTTTATGATTAAAACCGAAATAATTGAAAATATTGATTTATTAACAAGACAAATTTTAAATATTAAGGAAATAATCTTAGCTAGTAAGTTAGAAATACTGTCAAAGGATATTTTAACACAAACAGAAATTAAAAATTATAATATCACTATAGAAATACTACCTTTCATTAAAAATTGCGTTCTTTTCCGTAACAATTCTATAATATTTGTTTTATCTATACCAATTTTCAAAAATGAAAAATGTTTTGTAACTAGAAAAAATTCCAAATAAAAATGTAAACTTAGAACTAGATACTAATACAAAAAAAATCATTATATGTAAACAAAGTATTTTTAAATTTATTGATAAGAAAAATGTTATGGAAAAAGATCTAATACCTTTTGATGATAATTGTATAAAAAATTTATTAAATGACAATCACATGAAATGTAATTTCCGAATTAACCTTTCTGCTAGTATAATAAAAATATCGGACACTGTAGTTGTTACAATTAACTTAAACAAAACAATCCTTTATAATAACTGTGGTCAACCGGATATGATCCACATAAAAGGCAATAATGTTGTAAAATTTACAAATTGTAAAATTTCACTTGATTCATTTCAACAAGAAAATTATGAGAAGGAATATTACAATAATATCTTGCCATACTTCGAACGTAATATAAGCATTGAACAAATGGTAAATGCTATACAATTGACAGAATTACATGCCTCCAATATTAACAATACAAAAATAATAGAGGAAATTAAATATAACAGTTCTTGGAAGTGGCACGCAAGCGTTTTCGCAAACTCATTTATTGGCATCATTCTTGTATTATCACTGTCTATTGGCTTTTATTGCCTAAAACAATTTAAAGCAAAAAGTTCGAAAATAAATATTGAATTAAAAGAAATTCGCACGGAGTCGAATCTTAAGGGGGGAGGAGTTATATCATCACACTCTTCTTCACCACAAATCATACAACAAGATTGCCCGCAAATAACGAAATTGCCCTTTCATTAAATTCTAAAATAAAATTTACTTTTTACTTTTCTTTTCAAATTCACTTTTCTTTGTTCACTTTCGCACTTGTGCATTCAACAATTTATTTAACAACAACAAATTCATGAACTGAAATATGACACATTTTTTGTTTGCGTAGTACAAAATGTTCAATGCACTTATTCTTTGAACATTTAAATTAATAAAGAAGATACAAAACAATGACCCGAAATATGATACGGTTTTTTTTGTACATTGCATTTAAGTTATGCATATGATAACAATTTCATGCATATGATATAACAGCAAGCCGATAAAGTAATAACCTTTACTAATTGTAATTTATCGAATTGCTGATAAGAAATTTTAGGAATAAGTTTTAGAATAATTTTAAGTTAAATACGACTGTAAGAAAAATAAATGATTATTATTAATTTGTGAAGAATAAAGAAAGTACTGAGATTAATTTGGGTTTTTTTTTTAATTATTAAATTTTAAAGTAAAATTTATAGCACACTTTTGTCGAATAAGTAAGTATACATTTACCGCTTAGTATTAAATGGTACTATAGAATATTTGAAAAAGTTTTGGATTGATAATCGTTATGTGGAAGGTTAAAATCTGCTTTTGAAGAAACATATAGTTTGAATATATGCACAACCCATAGTTCTAGAAATTATAAAATTCACCCAAATTATTTTAAAATACTAAAATATTAAATAAAAAATATTGTAAGCAGAGTGACAAGCTGTGAACATACTAACGGTTCGTACGGGTACCTAAGAGTTGACAAAGGCAACTGTATTCTTCCTCGTTATTTATATATCGTATATGTCACTGATGAATGAATGATAAGCGTATAGATATATATTATATAGCGCCGTATTTATATACATATATGTATTATATTGTACTTATAAGAAATTATTATATGAATGGAAATATTTTTAAAGAAATGTATGTCGATATACTTATAACAATATAAATATACTATGTGCGCATTAATATAATATAATATTTAAAATTATATTTACTATTTTGTAATTTAAAATACATTTACCGCTTAGTATTAAATGGTACTATAGAATATTTGAAAAAGTTTTGGATTGATAATCGTTATGTAGAAGGTTAGATACTGCTTTTGAAGAATGTATAAACATATAGTTTGAATATATGTACAGCCTATTTTATAGTTCTAGAAATTATAAAATTCACCCAAATTATTCTAAAATACTAAAATATTAAAAAAATAATATTGTAACCATACTAAGCGATATCTAAGAGTTGGCAAAGACAACTGTATTCTTTCTCCTTTTATTTAATTTTTAATGTTTTTCCATATTTATAATTGTCTTCTTTAAATTTCTTTACAATTGTAGCTAATCGTATAGACATCTCTTAAAAAATTCTATTAAATTCAAAGTAAATAAATCTGTTCATTTATCATCTTGATCTTCTTTCAGTGAATTAAATTAAACCAATGTTGACTCAGCATAATTCCTCAGAAACTTAATATGATACTTTATTTCCTTCTTGTATTTCTTTCTGAATAGTTTTTTATTTTTCAAATAAAATTGGTTAAACAAAAGAATTGTTCTTGCAAACTCCATGTTCTGGTTAAAACTAAAGAAAACTAATTAAGCAGATAATTTAGATATAAAATATGAAAATAACAAGAATTAACTAAATCTTCTGTGGGTAGGAGCGCAGGTAAAGTTTATTAATTAACCTTAAGAACAAAAATAATTCTAAAATAATAAGATAAACATTTTTTTATAATAAATCCTTTTTATTTATTCAGGAATTATGATCAGAAGAAAACCCTAACCATTTAAGAAAAATTTTATTATCTCTAGTTTTAAGAATTTTTTCAATCAAAAACACTTGTTTATTTTCAGTTTTTAACAATTCATATTCGTATGGGTTGACTTTGATAATCTTTCAGTAAATATGTGACAGGGTTAGTAATTAGAACTTTTCTTATCTTGAATACTTCCGTTATCCAATTTAGTGTGTCACCTTTTTCAAAAATATGTTTATACTTGCTTATACGAACTGAGTCACCAATTTTAAATTTAGCTGGTAGAGAAAACTTGATATGATTATAAATAGTGGCTAACAATTAACAAGCATTTTTTCTGTTTACCTCTGTTGGCTTCTTTTGAATAATACGATGTTCAGAGTTATTGTATTAGTTGACTAGTTTTGAAATAATATTAACCCATTTGTAACTCCCATTGAAACTGAATTCTTTCCACATTTTTTCTTTTAGAGTACGATTAAAATGTTCTACTATGGAAGCTTTTAACAAGCTAAATGTTGAATAATGATTTATTGAATTAGAATCCATTAAATTTTTGAAAATTTTAATGATGAATTCTTTTCCATCATCAGTTTGTAAGTTTTGGGGATGTCTTTTAGAACTTTCAAAAATATTTTGCATTGCTTCTGTAACGTTCTCTGAAGTTTTTGTATTTGTAGGAAGCAACTGAAAGTTTTTGTTTTATTAGAAGCAACTGAAATATCATCTTCCTTTTCATCGTTCTCATCAGATGAATCTGAAGCATTAAGCCAATCGAATAAATCTACAACTTCGCTCTTACTCATTCTTACTGAAAATAACTAATTAAAATAAATAATCTCTTTCTCATTTATAAATAAAATAAATAAAGCAAACAATAAATGTTCAAATTGTAATTTATTTATTTTATATAATAGTTTAAAAGTATGTTTTGGGAGGTGGAAATCTTCCAAAGACACCAAAAATTTCCCTCTAGGTAGTGTCAGATTCTTACTGACTAAACCCACCTCCCCCTTTTAGCCAATATAATGGGATCAAACCCTTTATATTGGCGAACGCAGTATACTGGCTAGGGAGTAGGGATAGCGAAGGATATGAAATGGATACGGAAACATTGAATTGGGAGTGGGACTGTAAAGAAACAATGAATCCGCCTATTATTATTACTATTTAGCTAACAGTGACTAAAGCCGTCACAACAGTTACAATATGTAGTAGTAGTATATAATACTACACGAGGTAATTATTGAAGGCAACCCCCACTGTCACTGTAGCGGTTACTATTATTGGTATTAGTATTCTTATTAATATTATTATTATTTTACTACAGAGTTACGCCATCAGTGGATTACAACGTGCAGCAGTATATAACACCTTACTTACATGATATAACCAAAGATGGCTCCACTGTAGTTGCTATTATATTATTACTATTATTATTATTACTATTATTATTTTTATTGTTATTATTTTACTACAGAGTCAGTGCCATCAGTGGATAACAACGTGCAGCAGTATATAACACCTTACTTACATGATATAACCAAAGATGGCTCCACTGTAGTTGCTATTATATTATTACTATTATCACTATTATTATTATTACTATTATTATTTTTATTGTTATTATTTTACTACAGAGTCAGTGCCATCAGTGGATAACAACGTGCGGCAGTATATAACACCTTACTTGCATGATATAACCAAAGATGGCTCCACTGTAGCAGCTATTATTATTATTATAATTATTGTTATTATTACTATTACTATTATTATTATTATTATTATTATTATTTCTATTATTATTGTTATTATTTTACTACAGAATCAGCGCCATCCATGGATTACAACGTGTAGCAGTATATAACACCTTACTTGCATGATATAACCAAAGATAGCTCCACTGTAGCAGCTATTATATTATTATTATTACTATCATTATTACTATTATTATTATTATTATTATTATTATTATAATTATTGTTATTATTATTATTATTATTGTTATTAATATTATTATTGTTATTATTACTACTATTAATTATACGATATATATTATTACGATATTAAAGTACTACATATTTTTTATTTATGACCTGACCGGGGTTTGAACGCAAGACCTTTCGATTGAAAGGTTGGCGACTTAACCACTGCGCCATGAGTCAGATGACCTATTTTCTATCCATTATAACCTATTTTCTATCCATACTCCTTCGTTTCAATTTGTAGAAAATTTTTAAAAAATTTTAAAAATTTGAAATGGTCTTTCAACTGCTCATAATGTTTTTCCAATAAAATATCTTCATATTTATTTAAAAAAATATTTAAAGAATATCCGCTTTGATGTATGTCCATTTTGAAAGTTGAATGAAAACTAATCAAAATTAAATCCTTGAATTATTAATTAAATATAATGCTGATTGAGCTTTACCTTCAGCGTTTTGTAGTCGTGCATTAATAAATCCTATTGGTTTTTTAAGTTGAAATTCAACAAAATCATTCATTTTTGAAAATTTTTCATTTAACATTACAGAAAAATTGATCTGGATTTGCTCTAAACTATATTGCATTTTTTCTTCTAATATTCTTAATTTTTCTTCTGCTAATTTAAGTTCTATAGACATTGCTGTCTCTATATGATCAAACATTTCTCTTATCTCGTTTTGTAATAGTTCTTTGTGAAAAAAAATTTTTCCGTTAACTGGATCTTGAACATTTGATAAAATTTTGTTATCTAAGAAGTTAGAAGTTCAGAAGTTAGTTTGAAACCTATACCCGGAGGACCTTGAGTAGTTTTTTAGAGGAAGCTGTACTATACAATCAAAATATTTTTGTTAATTTCATCTATTTCAAAATTAGCATTGCCAAGTTTTCGCACATTTAATGATTCATCAAAATAGGGTCCATATGTCTTATCAAGTTCTGACTTGTTTAGAAACAAAAATTGACAAATCATTATCAAATTTTATAGTATTCGGTGTTGAAGTCTTATGCCTAAATGACCTCATTAACTTAGAATTTTTATCATTATCAGCCCATACAATTTCCTGTTTGATATCTGAAATTCAATGTTGTTTAACTATATTTGTTAATTCTTTTAATGGCTTTATAATTGGAGTAAATTTTTCTTCACGATTATGATCTTCTGAAAGCTTCTTAATTTTTGAAGATTGAAATTTTCTTTTTAAACTTTTACAAGTTTTAATTAGATCTTTCAATTGGAATTTTCTTTTTAAACTTTTACGAGTTTTAGTTAAATCTTTCATAAGTGGTTCATCCATTTTTTTTTTTATACCCGTACGATAGGATCGGGTATAATAAAATTACTCCTCCGTTTGTAACACCTCGAAATAAGCGAGCTAGATATACCTTCAAAGCTATGGATCGGATCAGAAAAAAATTCCAAGACGTTTGAGCCATGTCCGTCCGTCCGTCCGTCAGCACGCTAACTCAAAAACTAAGAAAGCTAGAATCTTGAAATTTACACAAAATATTCTGGGAGAAATTTGTAGGTTCCCTATTTTTTTTGGTTGAGTTTGGATCAACACTTAGGGTAGCTCTCGAACACCTAACTTTTAGATCCCCACATTTTTTTTGAAATAGAGCTATGAAATTTTAACTGCTGATAGATCTCACAAAAATATTAATTTTATTTTAAATAACTTTTTTTTTGTAGCCCCACCCGTTACGGAGCTACAGCTCCCCAAAAGTTCAAAAAACCTCTATATTTAAATTGTTATAGCACAAGTTATATAAGGTATATCTTCATTCTGAAAACGGCAAACGATTACTGCTTTTATTAGCTTTAAAAGTATAATATAAAAGTATAGTATAAAAGTTATGCGAAACTCAAATTTTGCAAAATCCTTTAACCCTTCTATCTTTTAAACGGTTTAAGTTGGAAACTTGAAATTTTGACAGAAGTTAGATTTTTTTTTTGTATCACCCCCCGTTTAGGAGCTGTAAGGTTTCAAAAACTGAAAATTTCCTATTTTAAACACCTGTAATTTGAACACCTGATAAAATTTTTTTGAAGTAATACACAAAAATTAAAGCTTCAACATTATACTCTTATTTTTGTTAACAACTTTTTTTAATAATATAGGGTTACTTTATAATTGACGAAAGTGTTACATGATTTTTTCAAATTTTCTAACAAATTTCTTCAACAAATTTTTTGCATTTTGTTTTATTCGATAATTTGAAATTGTTGAGGATATAATGCGTAGTACAAAAAAATGTAAATAAATAAACAACATAACGGTTGCTTGAAGAATTTTTATTTATATGATATTGATATACCGGTGTCCGGGACTCAAGTACGCGTACTGCACTCAGTGATTGGGGGCATTAAAACAAAAAAAAAATTGTACTGGAGGCGGGGGTCTATTGTGGACCCTTTTCGAGACATGAGGGATTAAAGATTTTTTAGAGACTTTTCATAAAAAAATCTATAACTTTTGAACGGCTTACTGTTGAGAGATAAAAAAAAAAAACATTTTGTAGAGTAAATTGTCAGCTGTAATCTTTATATGCTTTATATCTCAAAAATGGTTAGAGATAGAGAAAAAGTTATTGGGTACTAATTATAGGGCTTGAAAAGCTGTCTCGAAATATGCTATAAAAACTACCCCAAATACCGGGTGTTTCAAAAGAAAATTGAGTTTGAAACATAATTTTTTAATTTTAAATCATTTTGAACCTTCATAACTTTGTAACTGTTGGGTATATGTGGATCATCAAGTTATAGATTTTTTTATGAAAAGTCTCTAAAAAATCTTTAATCCCTCATATCTCGAAAAGGGTCCACAATAGACCCCCCCTCCAATACAATTTTGTTTTTGTTTTAATGTCCCCAATCACTGAGTGCAGTGCGCGTACTTGAGTACCGGACACCCTGTATATACATACTTATATAATATCATGTTTATTTACATATCGTATATGTCACTAGTGAATGAATGATAAGAGTATATATATATATTATATAGCGCCGCATTTACATACATATATGTATTTTATTGTACTTATAAGAAATTATTCTGTCAATGGAATATTTAAATATAATATAATATAATATTTAAAATTATATTTATTATTTTGTACTAAGTAAATTTTATATACATTTACCGCTTAGTATTAAATGGTACTATAGAATATTTGAAAAAGTTTTGGATTGATAATCGTTATGTGGAAGGTTAGAATCTGCTTTTGAAGAATGTACATATAAACATATAGTTTGAATATATGTACAACCCATAGTTCTAGAAATTATAAAATTCACCCAAATTATTTTAAAATACTAAAATATTAAAAAAATAATATTGTAAGCAGAGTGACACGCTGTGAACATACTAACGGTTCATACGGGTATCTAAGAGTTGACAAAGGCAACTGTATTCTTCCTCGTTTTAAATGGAAACTAATCTGTTCAATTATTAACTGCAAATTAACGACCGAACTATTCCATTGCTAACTGCTAACTGGTAACCGCTAACTGCTGGACAAAATTTCCAATAAGAAATATACAGGAGTGATTTTGATGTACAAATTTTTAGATTTTAATATTAAAGAATTAAAAAGAAAGAAAGAGAAAAAGAAACAACAAAAAAAAAAAAACAAAACAGAAAAAAACTATATTATTAGGCAAATTATATAGGCAAAAAAAGTAATTCTTATCATGAAAAAAAAAATTTTTTTGTTGTTGTTTTTAAAATAATTACTTGAAAAAAGTAACAGAATTAGAAAATTTGTGCGTTATACTTACTACGCCACACAAACTTTTAAAAATTTGAAAATGATAAATGTAAATCTAAAATGATGTCAGGGGATTCCTTTTGTTAAAATATATACAAAGAAAAAACAAAATATATTATTATTACAAAGTTTGTTTTATTATTTTTTTTACTATTTTTTCGATATTTACAATTTTTTTCTTTAAATTTCTTTACAATTTTAGCTAAAAAAAAATCTGTCCACTTATCATTTTTTGAGTGTATTGAACTGAACTGATGTTGACTCAGCATAATTCCTCAGAAATGTTTTTTAATAATCGATTTCCCGTCTATATTGCTTTTGAAAGTTTATTTTATTTTCCAGGAAAAATTTATTAAATATAATTAGCGTTCTTGCAAACTCCATTTTTAATTATTTAAACTAAAGAAAACTAATAAAGCAACTACATTAGAAAATAAAGCATTAAAAATAATGAGAATTTACACAGACTACTACGGATAGGCGTGCAAGAGTGTACATATAATTTACTAGGTAAGTTCATAACTAATAAAAATGTATAAATGAAATTCAAGTTCCATACTCTTAACTCAGAGAATGACGTCAGTAATTCTAAATTAAAAATGTATAAAAGAATGTTTTTGGGGGTCTGGTCCGAGATTGACAGGGAAACATCTGACCGGTTGCTAACCCAGATGCGCAACTGTCAAGGTCTTGGACAAGTGCTTACATTACATCCTCGTGCTGGTCCCCGAAAACTGTAAACCCTTTAGAAGGCAACGGGAAACCACTAAAGTATCATCCCTAGAAAGTACCAATGATAAACAACGAAACAGTAACATGGCCATCAAGCTGCGGCAATACGAGGGTGCTGAAATAAAATTAAAAAAATACATTACTATTGCAACCTGGAATGTTCGAAGAATGTATGAAGCACGAAAGCTCGCCAATACAGTAAAAGAAATGAAGAGATTAAAAATGGATATCTTAGGAATATCTGAAACATGGTGGACAAAATCAGGCGAATGCGAAACTAAGGGGGCAAAAATATATGATTCAGGAAATGAAAGCGATACTCACAGAAAGGGTGTAGGAATAATAGTTCCGCAGCACTTATCGAGTTTTATACCAATTTTATACCAGAGTCAGACAGAGTGATGTTGTTGAAAACTAATGCAAAACCACTAACGTTAAACATCATCCAAGTATATGCGCCTACTATAGATAATTCTGATGAAGAAGTAGAGGATTTCTACGCAGATATTACCAAAGTCCTAAAATTAACAAAACCCCACGAGATGAACATAATTATGGGAGATTTCAATGCAAAACTTGGCAAAGAAAAAGTGGAAAATGTTTGCGGAAATTTCGGTTTAGGTATGAGAAATTGTAGAGGTGATCGACTAGTTCAATACTGTCAGGAGGAAAATTTTAAAATAATGAACACATACTTGTAATTACCTTACGCAGGCTCTACACGTGGAAATCCCCTCAAGACACAACAAATCACATTGTACGTAATCAAATCGATTTCATACTAATTAATAGAACATTCAGCACAACAGTGAAAAAAGCATGTATTTATTCTGGATCAGATGTACCGACAGATCATAAATAACAAAATTATGCAATTGCTCAAATTACACCAAAATTATTAATTTTAAATTATCAAAATAAAAATGTATAAATTGCCGAATTTGAAATTAATAACATATAAATACCTGTACATTTTCTAATTAAAATGAAGTGTCGATTAAGTCTTAGATATATTAATGACAAAATAAAGATTCAAATTTAAAACTTAAATAAATTGCGGTTTTACTTAAAATAAGTTGTTATTTTTTTTATGTAATTGCAAAAGCAAATACAAAAGTGGCGCAGTCGGTAGGATAATTCAAAAATATAAAAATTTTTTTCGTGAAACAAGACTTTCTGCTTAAGGCACGAAAAAATTAACGAATTACCCAGTAATACGAATCGTAAATAATTTATTATATGTTCATATTGTAAAATTAAATTAAAAAAAAAAATATTTAATACACACTAAACATTAAAAAACAAAAAAAATTAAATAAAAATAACAATATACTATAATAAACTAATTGTTCAAAATTGTTCATAGTGCAAAATTTAAAACTCTTTAATACACACTAAACAATTAAAATTAAAAATTATATAAAAGTGTTCATAGTGTGAAATAAAAATTAAACAGTTTATAAACACTAAACCAAAACAATTTATGAAAAGTGGAAAAAAATATGCAATATTCGACAATAATAGAAACATCATGGAACAACAAAATATAATGGAACATCAAAACATCATCGAACAACAACAACAAAACGAGACCATACAACAACTGCAAAGTCAAATAGCAAATCAAAACAGACAGCTTGAATTATTATGTGCTCAGCTGCAACACTACCACCAAATCAGTTCCCAAAACCACTATAAGGAAAGGATTTTAAAGGAAGTTAGACATATGTCTACTTTTAACAGAACAAGCGACATAACCATAAATTAATTTGTTAACAGCGTCGAATACTACATAAATCATATCACCGATTCAAACATTTAACAATTAACTACTCCCCAATTAAAGTACAAAATTATAAAATTAAACATGAAAACGTAAAAGAAAATCTAGAAATCATAAAACTAAAGAAAATCGAAAAACTAAACAAAAATAGAGAAAATTATGTTGAAACTCGTTCAACAGGTTTTGTGAAAAACTACAAAGCTGTTAGACACAAAAAGCAACCCAAATATAAAAAATTGAAATTAGACAATATTCATATAAAAAATATTGAAAACCTTTAAAATTTACAAATATTAGCAATAATGATAATACTAATAATGATGATAGCATGGTATACCATTTCCGTGTATTATCAAATTTAATTTCTTCAATGTGTCTGGTATTATTTATATGACTCGCGTGCAAAGTTTCCAGATCGATTTCATTTACTATTTTCTTTACCTTTATACCACGTTCCACGTTACCACGTTCGACGTACAGTAAAATTTTGTTTACATAATATTTAAGTTCAGTATCATTTATTTTAAAATTATTTATTGAAATTATACAATTAGAAAATTTTATTAAGTTGTTACCTCTAATTTTAATTTCATTTTGTGAATTACAATTATTGAATAAAAATGTTTCATTTAAGTTTTTTGTTATTAATACATTTTTGTTAATTATTTCTATGTCACTAGTATCATTCTTATGATAAGTACAAATCATTTCATCTGTATTTAGTAGGTTTGCTATACACTTGTCATCAAATTAGTTCTGAATCTAAAATTACTTTTTTCTCTAGATATTTAAAAATTCTTTGTTTACAAATAATAATTTTTTCTATTTCATTACTTAATTCTAAGTTTTTATTTTTATTAGGAATTTTTACAATATCGGTTTTGTAACATAGATCTGTGGTAAAATTAGGTATTGAGACAATAAATACAATTTTGTTTTCATTAAGTGCTACAGTATTTTTTATAAACGGTAATTTTTCTAGTGTAATATTAAAATTATTAATTTCCTCATTTGTCAAGATATTTTTTGATAAAATTTCTAATTTACTAGATAATATTATTTCTTTAATATTGGATTGTAAGTAATTGTTTTGTAAGTAATTTTATATTATCTTTTATTTCTAATTCTATTCTAAGTAATTTAATATCCCAATCAATTCGTTCTATATTATTTTGTATCTTACTAATTTCGTTTGATTTTTTTTTTTGTGAGGAATTGATGTGGTTAGTTATATTAGTTATATGATCTGATAAGTTTTTATTAATAAAAATTTGTTTATTCGCGTTTGTTATTAGTGCATTATTATTTTTTTCGATTACTTTAAAATGTTCTTGAATTTCGTCTCTGTCATTATTATACCCGTGTCTCTGTCATATAAATTGTACCCGTAAGAAAACGTAGACCATTATCTACAACGTTAATTAAACCCCTTTTTTGTATATGATGTGGGATTATGCTGTCAAAGTCATCTTGTAAATGCTTTAGATCATGCAATATGTTAATAGAAATTTCATTTTTGTTCTGTAAATGTTCCACATTTTGTGTGATTTTATTTATAACTTCTTCGTACAGGTCCAAGTTGATAATATGCATTATTTTCGTATAATTGTAGATTATATTTATTTTAGAATCTTGTACGAGGATATACCCGTTCCCATTTTGTAGTTCATTAATTTCGATATAAGAACATGCAATTACATTAAGAAGACAAAGTAGAATAATGCTGAAGAAAATAGTTCCTAAAGTAGTAATAAAGTAAATAATTTCAGTTTTAGTATTGTTATCTGTTAGTATAGAAAAAAAAATATTAAATGTATGTGTCAAAGTGTAATTCCGATTACCAGTAAAAACTGCGAATAAAGTAATCAAAAGTGTTATCTTAAAATAGTTGGAGTGTCTGATTGACTTGATTGAATTTTGATTTTTAACTTATTATTATTGTTTATTTTTTTGGTTAGTTTTCATGCTTAAATTTTTTTTTGAATTGGCTGATATATCTAGGTAAGATTTCATTATTAACTTGGAAATGATTCTCACTTTGATTTTTTATTTCAGTTTTTTTATAATATGGTTGAAGTTTGCTGACCCGGTAAGTTTTAAATAATTTGATGCTTTTCTTTTTTTTATATTTTCATTAAGTTTCTTTAATTTTTTAGTTTTGGATGTCATCAGTCTTTCATGGATGATAGGATATTGTGCGGATGAGATTGTACCATTAATGAAATCAATGGGTCTTTGATTGGTTGAGGAATGGATTGTTTCGTTGTAAGTTTTAACAGCTTTGACAACAGGATCTTCATCTGTTGGTAAGCCTTCTTCTTTTTCAATTGTCTGTAAAATTCTAAGATGTTCAATTAGTGTACTGTGGAATCTTTCTATATCCGCGTTATTACTATGGTTATTTAGAGTAGTGAAGTGGATATCAATCCCTTCATTGTTCAAGTAATTTTTAAAATTTAAACTATTAAAACCTTTTTCTCTATCTGTGACTATTCTTTTGGGTTTACCAAGAGACGCAAGATATTTCATAAGTCCGTTTTTTAGGTCAGACCAATTCCTTGATTTTATAGGGAAAACTTGCACATGTCTGGTAAATTTATCTATAAAGATAAGGTATGGGTCTCCTTTGGTTTTGAACCAAATGTCCATGTGAACTATTTTTAAAGGTTTACTGGCAGTTTCTGAAATTTTGAATGGTAATTTTAGAGGTTTACGTTCGTATTTAGCAGAGTTGCAAATATGACAATTATTTATGACTTTTTGAATTTCTTCTTTCAATTTAGGAAAATAGTATCTTTTTTTTTAAGTCTAAATAGACTACATTAATACCTCTGTGGTTTGTCTTTACATGTTGATCAAGAATGAGTTCCTGAAATTCTTGACGATAGAAAATGTCACTGAGTAAGAGTGAGCATTTGTTTAATTTTATTAATTTGTTTTTTGAATAAAAAAAAAATATTTTAGGTATGTATTTTGAAAAGCGCTGTAAATATTAATATCTTCAATCACAATCCCTATTATTCCTTTACTGGGAATATGATCTTTAAAAATTTTAATGAAAAATTCTTCATTAGGATTAGGATGTATAAAGATTTTTCTTTTTCTATGATTAATATTCAATAATTTAAAGTTTTCTTGTGGACCTTTCTTAATAATAATTTGCGTTTTGTAAAGATTGATAGGTGAATCAGATATGGAAATATATTCGGAATTATCTTCGTCAGCTGAATGCATTGTAGCATCAGTTGATCGTATTTCGTCAATTTCCATGTTCTATTTAAATTAGATTCATTTAAATGAATCTCGACACGAGAGAGAGCATCAGCAACTTTGTTTTCCCGTCCACTCAAATATTGTATTTCAAAATTAAATTCTTCTAACTTAATTTTCCATCTTTGCAATTTGCAATTAGGTTCTTTTAAATTATGAAGCCACTGTAAAGGTTTATGGTCTGTTCTAATAGTGAATTTACGACCAAAGATATACGGGCGAAAATATTTAATAGCCCAAACAATTCTTTTTCTATTGTTGAATATTTACACTCATGTTCATTGAGTGTACGTGAAGCGTAACAAATTAGGTGGTTATTCTGTGAAAGAACAGCACCGATAGCAAAATTGCTGGCATCTGTAGTAAGTAAAAAGTGTTTTGAAAAATCGGGATAAACTAATATTGGATCTGTTGTAATTAAGAATTTTAATTTTTCAAATGCTTCTTTGTATTCAGCATTTGTGATGTTAATATTTTTCCCTTTTTTTAGACAATTTGTTAGTGGTTTTGAAATTTTTGCGAAGTCTTTAATGAATTTTCTGGAATATCCAACTAGTCCTAAGAAACTTTTAATTTGTTTCTGTGTTTTGGGTATTGAAAATTTAGTTATAGCCTCTATTTTATTTGGATTTGGTTTAATACCATTTGTCGTGATAATATGACCATGTATGGCTAGTATGGCTACCTAGCTACCTAACTATTTTAAAATTGAATGGAAAAGACAGGTTAGAAGTAAATTGAAATTCTATCTTGTTTTTTGTATTTTTTTATAACAATTAATTGTAAATTAAAATATGACTATAATAAAAATAAAAAAAAAACTAATTTAAAATAAAATTTTCATTAATTTTTATTTTCGGTCCACTGAGAAATTTTAGTTTTTGAATATTAAATTTTAGGAACACCAGAATTGATTTACATAATATAGTAAACTAAATAATAAGTATAATATCAAATAAAATATTAACGCACATAAATATTATGCATACATAAAAAACTAATAAAATTTGTATACAAAGTTAGCTCTAGCGTCTGACACAAATTGTAACTTTGTAAGCATTTGGGCATATTGTTGCAGCAACACAAATCTTTGGACACATGTTGCTGCACCTACCAATGGGTGCAATAATAAAAAAGAAATGTGTGACAAAATTTTGTTCGTAATGCGACATCTTATACTACTTATATAATCTTTGTTAATACAGATGTTAGCATAAGCTTAAACGAAAATTTAAATGTAAACTACTTTACAGAGATAGATAATGTAAATTTATGTACAAAATACAAGAATAATTTTATCATAATATATTTCAAGTCTATAACCATGTTCCAGAAATAACCTTAATGTAATAATAAATATAAACAATAATTATTATCAATATGTCAGGTGTCAAAGGAAATCAATTTGACACTATCTAACGTCAAAGGTAGGGTTAAAAAAAAAAATATTCGCAAAAGAGATCTGGCGGCAAAACTTCGCGACAACATCAGACGGAATAAACTGACATCTGGCGGAAAAAAGTTGACGTCATCTTCACCATTGTTAGAGGTAAGAACAAATGACATTAGGCGTTATCTAGGGGGAAAAAAAAACAAAAATTGGCAACTTCTACATTAGGTTAATCTTCTACTTAGAAAGAATAAGCGGATTAAAGAAACTGAAATTAGGCAAATCGGATACAATATGCAAGATAAAACGGCAACAACCTTCGGCGCTCGAACTATGATTAGAATTACACAATGGAATGTTCGAACAATGCGAGAAACATCAAAGTTTGCCCAAATAGAAAGACAAATGGCAGAATATAGGTACAAATTATGGGTTTAAGTGAAATTAGAGGGAATGGGAATGGCGAAATTATCACGGCTAATGAAAACAATCTGTTGTATAGCGGCAAAGAAATAGGTGGAACAAACGGTGTGTAGTGTGGGAATAATAATAGCTAGGAGGATACGTAACTCCCTGCATAGCTAGAAAACCGTATCAGATAGGATTATTACAACCCGTTTCCGATGTAAAATTAGAAATATCTCCCTAGTACAATGTTATGCACCAAAGGAAGATGCCGATGATATAGGGAAAGTCGAGTTCTAAGAAACAGCTCACATATACTCTCAACACTATCCGGAAAGGCGACATCTTGATTCTAATGGGCGACTTAAATGCGAAAGTGAGAAATCAAAATTCTGGGTTAGAAAACATATTGGGAAAACATGGAGGCGGAATAAGGAACAAAACCAGAGAAGGACTTATCGAGACATGTCAAACGTTTCAACTGACCATTGGCGGCACTATCTTCCCCCATAAATATTCACAAATATACGTGGACCTCACCAAATGGGAAAATACATAACCAAATAGAGCATATATGTATAAGTAGATGATGGAGAAGTTCGATGCTAGATGTGCGAAATAAAAGGGGAGCCGACATAGATAGCGATCACGAACTTATCATAAGCGACATCAAATTGAAATTGAAATGCGTCAAACAGAGTCATAGCAAAAAACAACATTTTAATCTCCAGAGCCTGCAACATCCTCACACCAAAAGCAGAATGATAACCACAATTCGAGAAAGATACCTAAACAAGAAACAAGATTGGAATCAAGTTAGTAAAGCAATCTATGAGATTGCGAGAAATAAACTCGGTACAAAGAAAGGAGAACAAACGCCATGGACATCTGAAAACATATGGAACCTCATATCACAGAGGCAAAAGGCGAAGAAATAGCTAGAAAACGGAATTATCACCAAGGAGCAATACAAAGCGATAGCAAAGAAAGTAAAACGTGTCTCCAGAAAAGACAAGAAAAAATTCCTTGAGAAACTCGCCTCAGATGCAGAAACAGCTGCAGGACAAAATAATATGAGAAAACTCCACCAAATTATGAATCAACTTACCAATAAAAAGAGCAACACGTCCCATTAAGGATAAAAGTGGTATAGGAATAACTAATACCCAAGAGCAAACAAAAAGATGGAGAGAACATTTCCAAGAAATTAGCAACATTGAAATGAACGAAGCAGAAGAAACACCACTAGCGGAAATCTATACAAACAATCTGCGTACTAGCACTTCCATACCAACTATGACTGAGATCAAAGAGGCCATCACCAAGCTAAAAAGAGACAAAGCAGCTGGGTCTGATGGTATTCCAGCAGAAATTCTACAATCCTGCCAAAATACATTATCCGAATTTCTGAGACCCCATATCATAAATGCATGGGAAAATGAAAGGCTACCTCCATCTTGAAAGAAGGCTACAATAGTCAAACTACCGAAGAAAGGCGACCTCAAAGATTGCAACAACTGGCGTGGAATCACTCTCCTCAATACAGTGTACAAAATCATAGCAACTATCATACAAGACAGATTACAAGAGAAAATTGAACCAGAGATACGCGACGAGCAAGCAGGCTTCCGCCCCCACAGGAGCTGTGTAGACTAATCAAACACTCTCAGGATCATCATCGAGCAATCGATTGAATGGCGGACTCCCGTCTACCTGATATTCGTGGGCTTTAAGAAAGCCTTCGACACTGTAAAAA
The DNA here is from genome assembly GCA_947095535.1 of Poecilobothrus nobilitatus. Taxonomy (NCBI): domain Eukaryota; kingdom Metazoa; phylum Arthropoda; class Insecta; order Diptera; family Dolichopodidae; genus Poecilobothrus; species Poecilobothrus nobilitatus. Next base: position 129,851,469 of record OX352772.1, on the reverse strand, counting down.
GAATTGCCATATGGAGAGCATTAAAAGTGAAAGGCGTGCCATGCTAAATAATCCGGCTAATAAAAGAGCTGTACGAAAACTCTTGATGATGGTCACTCACAACGGAAACTTCAGCGAGCCCTTCCAAACTAACACCGGCGTGAAACAGGGGTGCCCACTATCACCATTACTATTCACAATCGTCCTAGATAATATAATGTCCGAAGTTTGTAAACAAAAAAGAGGTATTACATGGAGCTTCATTCGTCACTTAGAATACCTATGCAGATGACATAGTACTGCTAGCACACAAGGTTAGCAATATGCACTCCAAATTAGAACACCTAGAAAGGCTAATACTTAACGTAGGCCTTGAAATTGACATCAGCAAAACTAAGGCGTTCAAAATCAATAGCACCAACAACCATCTCATCATGCTGAAAACGCATCCGGTTGAATAAGTCAACCAGTTCAACTATCTCGGTAGTATAATGTCTACAGATGGTGGTGCGGAGAATGTGAACAACAGACTTAACAAAGCACGGACATCATTCAGACAATTGTACCCAGTATGGGGTAGGAAAACAAAATTAAGGATCTTCAACGCTTGCGTGAAAACTGTACTAATGTATGGTAGTAAAACTTGTATGTTATCCAACACCATCGTTCAAGTAACACCTGCAGACGCACCGTAATAAACGAACTCAGCCAGTGTAACCTCACATGGGAGAATGCAAAAACATCAGCAGGAAACCGTAGGAGATGGAGATGCCCAATGCTCCCTCGCGGAGTGAAATGTACAAAAAAATAACAAAAAAAAATATAGATCCCACGAAACACATATTGCTGACTTTACAAGTAAACTTGATGAATACACTACCAAGTTTAAAAACTCTTTAATATTAGGGAATATAAATTTGTTAGACAAAGATATCAGGGACGTAAGAAACTATAACAACATCCTTCTTAGCAATGGATAACTTATTTATAACAAATTGTCGTTAAAATATGCTACCAGAATTGGTATAACTACAAAATCTATAATTGATCACTTCATAACTGACGTAGTAAAAAACCAGCACGATTTTTATACTCTGAATACCTTTCTCTCAGACCATAAGTTATTTTTTATTACCATGGACCAAAATATGATAACAGAAACTTCCTCTCATTTTAAAACAATATTAGAATATGACAACGTCAAAAGAGATAAAATTTGGAATGATCTAAATTACTATAATAATTTCAATAATGTTGATAAAGATCTCAGTCTCCTAATAAAAAACAATATAAAAATCGTTGATAATAATAAAAAACAAAATAAAAAAAAGAATGGATAACTGATGAGATTTTAGAAAAGATGAGAATTCGTCATTCGTACTTTAAGTTAAAAAAAATATATATAAATGACCCACATAGCACAATTATATGAAAACAGCAAAAGGAAGTAAGATACTTAGTTACTCAAGCGAAAATTAACTTCTGTTCAGAGCAAATTCAAAGAAACAATTCAAACAACAGCACACAAAAGTTATGGCTATTATATAAGAGAATAATGCTTAATAAAAATGGGTTAAATTCGAAGCAAGGTATTAAAATTCTTCAAGACGAAAACTGAACTTACAGTACGGAATTTGAAATTTCCGAATGTATGAATGACTTTTTTATCAATGTAATAAACGAGCTCAGTTGTCCGTTCGATTCAATAGATTATGAGTACATGAACAATTTCACTCGCACAATTTTTACTCCTTTTCATTTATCCATTTCATTGTAATTCCACAAATCAAATGAATTATAGGCCAATTTCTGTCGTAAGTGGATTTTCAGTAATCTTCGAAATTATAATCAAACAACGGCTTAACAATGTTATTTTTAGCAACAAAATATTAAATGAGGAACAATATGGATTTGAAAAAAATTCCAATACTACAGCTGTCTGCAGTTTAACACATTTCATATCGAAAAATATTGATAAAGATAAATAGCGTGTAGAGTGCGTATTTCTCGACTTTCAAAAAGCTTTCGATTGTGTAGATCATCAAATTCTTTTACTGAAATTATCCAAATTAAACTTTAATTCTATTGAAATAGCTTTTTTTAAATCTTATTTAGATGATCGACGACAAATGGTAAGGGTAAATAATGCACTTAGTCAACTAATGACTTTAAGATCATTACGGGAGGGCTTAACAATTGTTTATAAATGTAAAAAAAGCCAATATTATATTGTTCGAAAATAAAAAAAATTCTAATTTAAATTTTCAATTTAATAATGGTGGAGGTAGTAAAGCAATTTCATTACCTAGGTTTAATCTTAGATAGTAAGTTGAAATGGTATGAAAATGTGGAGCATGTCATTACCAAAATTACACCTTACATTTTCATTCTGATTCTCCTCAGATAATATTCACGATAATACTCCTCAGCGCAAATATTTTAATAGAGCGGCATTACACATTATATACACTTCATATAACATTTCAAACATTATGTACTTAAATCCAATTTATATCAATGCGCAACAATGCACTATTAAAAAACTTGATATTATTCACAAAAAACCAATAAAAGTAACTAATTTCCATCCAATACGATATCCAACTAATTTATTATACAATGATAAATATATGAGCCTTTATGATATAATGAAATATGAGCTTTATATGACGGCATTTAAAATTATTAACAATCTTATCAAACATAACTTTATTTTAAATAGGATGATAGATATTCATAACCAAAAGTCAAATTTTTACTTGAATCTCTTCAGAACAAACTCTCAAAAAAGTAACTGTTTATATAACTGCCTACAGCAATTTAATGAATTACCTGTTAGACTAAATAGTATCACAAGTATAAAAGATTTTAAAAAAGAAATAAAAAAGTATATATTGGGGCAAAGATATGAACAAAATGTATTAGTAATAGTTTTAAAGTAAGTTAAGCCAAACACATATTGCAATAAGTTGTAATTTTAAACAAAATGAATTAAAGAACAAAAGCACTTTGACACTTAATGAAAATAAAAATAATATAAATTTTAATTTAATAAAAAAAAAAAAAAATCTAATTTAAAAAAAATTTATAAAAATTTAAAGTAAAAATAAAGATAGTCAGTCATCTACTGCTAAGGCTATTAAATTTAATTATAATATTGTATAATTTATATAATATTTTATTATTTGTATAAAATTGTATAATTTTTAGTAATTTAAGTTTGAATAAAGAAAAAAAAAGTATAGACATCATAATGTTTCGGTGTGCTAAAATTTTACATGGTTATAAATACTGTATTTGTGGACATAAATGGAAATCAATACAAATAATTAATTGGAAAATATTTCATGATTTTTTAGAGTTATACGTACGAAAAATGGGGAAAAAGTTTGTGTATTTAAAATTATAAATGGTGAATCACTAACGTCGAAATTAATGTTATTTAATTTGGATTGGCAGCATGTAAAAATTGAAGTATATGGTGGTGATCTCAATCATTGGAGTAATAAGGACCCCCCAAATAAAAAAAAATCCTCAAATATTCAATAATTTTAATGTTGATTGTCGATTTGCGGACGAAGATGATTGGGATATGATTGATAAAACTATTTCAAACATACTACCAAATAATTCTGATAGGAAACTAAAAAACCAACTTGAGTCATTGTCTGCTACAGTTAATGAATATGAAGAAAATCAAAATGAATTGAAAAAGTCGATGATAAGAAAACGAATTGGCGATGAAATTTTATTTATAGCATCAATAGAAAACATGTATAATGAAAAAAATAACAAATCAAAAATTGGTGATATTTTAACTAACTTTAGAACATTAATTGACAACTTAAAAGAAGAATATCTGGATTTTAAGGAAGGGATCGTTATTTACCATTGTTTATATACAAGTTTTTTACATCATAAAGAAATTTCCACAATGTAGAAGACTAATAAAAACAAAAGAAAAGAAATATTTTCTGATCTAGAACTGAGTATATATTACTAAAACGGAAATAATTTAAGGTATTTTATATTCAACTTTTGTGGAGTGAAGTGTCAACTCATCTTCATTTATTATTATTATTAGTTGGATTTTAAATTTTAACAAGCATTATGAAATTCTTTTATATAATATTAAGTTTATTAATTATTGGAATTTATTCAGCACCTACTCCAAATATAAAATTAGATGAATCAGCTTATGGAAGTACAAACTTTAATGTAAGTAATGAGTACTATTCAAATAAAATTATCAGTGAAATTACTGAAGCATATACTTTCTTCAGAAATACCAGTGATAACAACAACAACAGCACCAATAAGTGAAGAATCAATTGGAAAACCTGTTGCAGATGTTCAAATTATGAAAGCTAATTCTGCCTCCCAATATGTTACAACAGAGCAAGCAATTGAAGTATTTAAACAAGAGCTTTTATTGCAAGAAAGAAATATTGATGGTATAATTGAGAGTGATCAAATTTTTTATGAGCATTTTCGATTAGAGTATAATGATAATAAATAAATCAAAGTTCGCTGTTCATATAATTCAAAATTTAAACAATGTTCGTTAAAAATTGATTGTTTGGAATATATGGGAGTAGGTAACCCTGCACTTTGGGATGGGAAAAAATCAACCCATATCGCACGACATGCTGACCTACATTTTGATTGATGGGTTTAATGTAGGTTATGCTTGGTTAGTAGGTCAAGAACTTGTTTTGATTGTTTTGGTTTAGGTTTTAAGTTAGGTTGTATCTGTGGGTTGTTAACTTATAAGTTCCAAATAGTTTTATAGTAGGAAGTGAAGGTAGTTGATATTGTGTAAGTTGTCAGGCAGAGTTAATGAACTGAACAATTGATTTTATGTATCTTGGTTACTATAAGCTAAAAATTTATTTTGGTTGAGGTTTTAAGTTAGGTTGTATGTGTGGGTTGTTAACTTATAAGTTCCAAATGGTTGTATAGTAGGAAGTGAAGGCTGTTGATATTGTGTAAGTTGTCAGGCAGAGTTAATGAACGGAACAATTGATTTTATGTATCTTAGTAGGAAGTCAAGTGTTAAGCAATTTGAAGTATGTCGGTCCTTAATAAACAAAATTGTATACCTGGTTTAAATACTAGACGCACATATAAAAGTAGTAAGAACATTTCTTATATGAAAATAAAAAACAGAAATTTTTTTTTTATTTTTAAATCTATACAGAGCATCTTTAAAATTGAAAAGAAAAAATTGTTGCATTTAAAGGAAATGAAAATAAAAAACTTGTTCTTTATAATAGCAAAATAATGTACCTATCTACCTTCCTTGAAAAATGTGTAGAGTTAAAAAAAGTAAGACTTAAATAAATTTTTTAACATTCTAGTTTTAAAAGAATAAGAATTAAAACTTTTTTTTTGTTTTAAACGCAAATGTATAAATGTATTAAAAAAATTTTTTTATATAAAAATACAAAACAAAAAAAATTATTTTATTTTTAAATCTACAGCGCATCTTTAAAATTGAAAAGAAAAGTGTAATCCTGGTTTTGTTTTTTTTTTTGTTAGCATAAAGAAAAAAAAGTAAAGTAAGATATAGATTTTTTTTGCTTACATAAAAATGTGGTCTCTTCTGGATAGAGGAATTTGTAGAAGAAAAGAGAAAACCAAAGTCATTAATTAGCTGACTGCATGTCGTGTAAGATATTTTTTTTTTATTTATTATATTTTTAGTAAGAATATTCAAAAAATATGAATGAACAGAAAACAAACAGCAAATCAAAAATATGGAACTGATTAAACTAAAGATATACTGTTTGATATGCATTTATGTTTATGTTTATTTTTTTTTGTTTTTGTATAGAATAAAAAATAATTCAAAGATAGGTTAAATGGTATCTATTTTAAAAACATAAGATAAAAATAAAGGACATTTATTTTTAAGCTTAAATTCTTTTATTATTATATTTCAATTTAAATCTAAGTTTAAACATTTTTTTACGATGATCAGATAAAATTGCAGAAATAGTGAGACTAACTTTTTCTATACGTCTTTGAAATTACTTGTATCACGTGCGTATTCTTCCCAATGACTTTTCCTTGCTGATCTGTAAGCATACTCCCGTACTTGCATAACGTGAATTTCTTGTTTAATATTGAAGTGAACTTTTTTAGTTTTGTTATTTAAATTCATATCGTGCAAGTATGAAAATTGAAAGTCTTAATCTAAAATTTTTTCCTTTAAAAGATACATTTATATACATTATAACAATTTTTAACATTTTTCAATTTAACATCTGAAATTGTTGTTTGATAAGTGTATAGGACAATTTGATTTAAAGTTATCAATCTTTTGCAATGACCGCAAGTTTCTGGTTAGATCTTCTATTTTAACGCTGTCAATGTACTTTTGAAGAAAAAGTTTTTTTTTGTTCTCCTTTAACATAAATTTTTTCAGCTGACTGTAAATAGTGTTTTAATTTACATTTTACATCTAAATGTTCAAGTAAACCGTTATTCCATTTAAGTCCATTTATTTTACTTTCGCAATACTGGTTATTATATTTCATATCCTGACTAAGTTCTTCTGCGGGGTACGGTGCTTTGAAGTGATACAAAGTTGGAATAAAACTTCCTCTTTCATGTATGGCTAACTCTTTTAGGAAATATTGCTTTTCATTTCCTTGTAAAAATTGTAGGTCAACTATGAGAACTTGTTTAACCATGTCGAAGTTTTATGGAAGAATGTTCCATAGAATAACTAAATTACATTTATATTCACTTCGGCAGAAGAGCTTTTCGTATAAATATAGGTTAACAGAGTTAGTTTTGAACTAATACAACTATGATGTTTCACCCGTTTACTATGATGGTGGCTGGTCCATCATGCTGTGGTAAAACGACTTTTATTCAAAATTTAATTAAACATAAAAAAGAAAATATACAACCACATACATATTAATAGAATAATTTGGTGTAATCCAGATAAAAATGCTTTTCCAAAATATGTCAAAAATATGGAATATAGTAACACCATTTCAGATTTTAATGATAATCAAAAACGTTTGTTAATTATTATCGATGATATGATGTTAAATTCTCAAGATAAGTATGTATGTGATTTATTTACTAGAGGATCACATCATAGAAATTTATCTGTAATATTTGTAACACAAAATGTTTTTCACCAGGGTAAATTTTCAAGAGATATTTCACTTAACTGTAAATATTTAGTACTTTTCAAAAATCCAAGAGATAAATCGCAGATATTACCTCTAGCTCGCCAAATATATCCCAATCAAATTAAAGCATTTGAAAAAGTATATAATGATGTGACGTCAGTCCCATATGGCTATATATTAATAGATATTACTAAAGACGTTAATGATATATTTCGATTAAGATGTGATATATTTGGAAAAGGTTTGTGTTATTGTACGAGAGATCAATTAGAACAATTTGGGGAGGAATATGAAACGTTTGAAGACCAATCGACATATATTGCACCTATTAAAAACCTCTAAACCAAAATTTCAGAAAGTAATTATAAAACAGTGTGACCCGGAAGTAATTAAAAGATTTTGCGAAATCTCTTTAAATATTTTAAAAGATAATTGTAATCTTAGTAAAAAAGCAACAACCCAATTACGAAAGTATAAAAAAGAATTAAGATCACTTATTTGCCGGAAAAAATCTATAAATAGCAAAAGAAAAACCATTCTTCAACGTGGTGGATTTTTACCTGCACTTCTTGGTACAGTACTATCAGGGATAATTGGAAATTTTATAAAATGAATAATACAACATTTAACAAAATGATAATTCTAAAATCAGAGATTCATTAGAAAATGAAGCAAAGTGCGGACGTTGAACTTAATGAGTTGGATAAAAATATGAAAAAAATAAATGATATTTATACAGGCAATATCTATTTAAAATAAGAAGCAAAAAACGACAACTTCCTAGAAATAAAGAGGAGAAAATAAAAATTACGGTAACAAAAGGTACTCAAACAAGTGCAAAACCAATGTATATAGATGCGAAAACTCAATCGCATTTTCCTGAATATAGGAATGTTGTAATACAAGTTGTTCCTGAAGAAGAGGAAGTATATGAAAAAGAAGCTGATGACGAAGTATTTGATGATGAAATTCAGGAAAATGTTTTAACAAAAAAGTTGAAACACAGTTGATTTGGAGAATTTTTAATATTATAAACGATGAAGTTCATTATACACAACCAGCAAAAGCTGAGGAGATTCCTAAAAATATAAGTTACACCACAATATGTGTTACTAGGCCTAAAATAGATATAAAAATGAGAGCAAATTACGTTTATACCCCGAAGGACTTTTGACAACATGTTTCAATCAAGTATCTTTTAAAGTTACAGATTTTAAAAAATATAAATCACGTGTAATAGAAGCTTTCAATACTTTTATAGATAGTGTATACTTGACTCCCATTACTAAACCAGATATGTTTTTAATATACACAGAAATAATTGAACCGCAAAAAATAGGTGATAAAGATGTAAGGTGTTTAAGATCTGTTAACATACAAAATGCTTTCACTGATACTGTAAAAGAATTCAGTAATATTCAATATTGCAATGTGGAGCAATCATTTAATAACATTTCATTACATTTATGTGATAAATATGGATACAAAATAAACTTTTCTAATAGTTCAATTCCAACAAAAATTGTATTACATTTTAAAAAAGCATAAATAAAAGCAATTTTGCAAAACTATATATTATTTTATTTTATTCATTATGGAGAGAGTATACTATAAGTATTATTTAATTTAATCTGGTAGAGGACTTGATGATATCGGTCCTTTATTACAATCAACCGTATCTTTTCAAAGAGGTCGTGGATTGTGAAGCTTTTTTGGAGGAATTTTTAGATATTTGAAACCATTTATAACCTTTAGGCGTTGATATTTTGAAAAAAGAGGTAATTAACTCTGGTATCAATGCTTTATATGATATTGCATCTGGTGCAAATGTAAAAGAAGATATGCAAGATTTTAGTAAAGAGATTGTTAAAAATGTACGACGTGGTGCCGTACGAAAACTGATTGAAATGTATGGTTCTGGTGAAAGAAAACGAAAAGCTATAAAAAGACCATTCATTAAAAATTTAAACTATTTTACGTCAAAACGACGCAAAGATAATAACAAAAAGAAACAAAAAGATATTTTTAATTAATTGATTGAGTGTATGAAATCTGAGTTGGATATTTTTAAAACCCAACCTATTCAGTCTAGCATTTTACGATCTGAAGAAGTTTCCTACAATCCTATTGCTTCTTTAGACAACCCTTCAACTATTGAATTTGTTTCACTGGATCATGGCGATACATATAGAGATTTGTCTTCTATATATTTGATATTAAAAGTACAGATATTAAAGAAAGATGGATAAAACTGCTGAAGGAAAAATAATAATACAACCAAGTGTATAGGTGTAAGTTAATAACATTTTACATTCTTTAATAAAACAATGTAATGTTCAATTAAATGCAAAAATATAACACCACCTGATGGAAATTATCACTATAGAGCTTATATTGAATCATTATTAAATTATGGTACAGATGCTGTTGCAACTCATTTAGAATGTGCAGGATGGATTTTAGATAAAGAAAATATAGTTAAATCTGATAATAATGGATCAAAAGAGCGCGAAAATATATTGTATCATAATAGCAATGTAGTGGAACTTATGGGTAAACTACACGTAGATATGTTTAATCAACATACTCTACTTCTAAATAATGTTGACATTCGTATAAATAAGGGAGTTTTTGCTTTAGACAAAATTCCAAAAATAAAAGAAAAACCAACTTTTTTAATTGTAAATACTGACAAGATAAAAGATCCGGGAAAACATTGGTTTGCCCTTTATATTCCAAGGCATAGTTGCACATAATATTTTGATTCGTATGGTGGAGTTCCAGATAAACCGGAAATTTTGGAATCCTGAAAAAATCAGTGCATAGATTTTAATAATAGGCAGATACAGGGCATTCTTCAGATGTATGTGGGCAATACTGTTGCGTTTTTGGCTGGTATAGATGTTTTGGTTTAAGTATGAAAACTTTTTTGCATCAATTTCACAAAGATAATCATATAGAAAACGACAATCTGATTATTTATTTATTTATTTATTTATACTGCTTAGCATAAACAGTTTACATAAAATTTATAATATATATAATACATAGTAAACAATAATAAATTGTTAAATACAATAAAAGTTATAATATAATTGTTAAGTATAAATAAACTTAGAACTAAGATTAAAATTAAAATCATATACATAGGTATATACTTTACAGTGCAACAAGAAACAAAAACAAAAAAAAAATCCTAATATTAATAGCGATTGTATAATTTTTGTTTTTGGGAATGTTTTGAAAGTGTAAAATCAATGTTAAGTTTATGTTTGTTACCTATAATAAGCATCCTATTAATAGGTTCAAATTTGCCATAATTAGTCTTATGATTATAGGTTTTAAACAAATTGCAAGAGCGAAGGCGTTGAAGATTTCTAATATTAATTTTAATAGAAATTAAAGTAGATTTAACATAACCCTTGGCAATCTCTGTAATGAAAATAACATCAGAAACCTCACGTTTAAACTTAAAGTACACAAATCAATTAACTTTAGCCTTTGTTCATATGGTGGCAAAATAATAGGATTTGACCATGGCAAGTGGCGTAAGGCAAATCTAAGAAAGGTTTTCTGTACTACCTCGATCCTATCAATGTGTACCATGTAAAATGGAGACCAGACCTGACTAGCATATTCCAGGTTCGGTCTTACAAGACAAGTGTACAACGATTTAGGAACATAGGGATCTGAAAATTCCTTAGAAGAACGTTTAACAAACCCCAATAATGAATTAGCTTTATTTATAATATTATTATAATGAATTTTAAAACTAAGTTGGGAATCAAAATACACACCTAAGTCTTTTATTGAAGTAACTATAGGTAAACTAATACCATCCAAGTTATAGTTGAAATAAATAGGACTAGAATGACGTGTATAAGATAACAATGCGCATTTATTTACATTAAGTAGTAGACAATTATTAACGCACCAATTGTTAAAGTTTTGAAGGTCATTCTGCATAAGGATTTTCATATCATCAGCGTAAACTTGAAGCTCACAATTGGAAATTATAGAAGTAACATCATTTACAGATAAAATAAAAAGTAAAGGACCAAGGTGGCTACCTTGTGGAACACCGGAATTTGCCACGAATGGTTCTGAAATCACATTTTTGAATATAAAGCTATAAGAGCGATCACACAAATAAGAATATATCTCCTTTAGGAAAAACTCTGGGAAGCCATATTTTTTTAGTTTTAGTAATATAATACTATGTGGCAATAGGTCAAATGCTTTACTAAAATCAGTATAAACAACATCTGTTTGAAAACCTTCTTCCATGTTATTGAGGAGGAGGGACGTTGTTTCAACTGAGTTTGTCACAGTAGATTTTTGTTTTACAAAACCATGTTGGTTATCAATTAAAAGATTAGAACAGTGATTATATATTTAATCCGTTATAATTAGTTCAAATAATTTTGGAATAGAAGATAATTTGGCTATTGGACGATAGTTAGTAATTTCATTTTTAGCATTCTTTTTGTGAATTGGTCTGATATAACACATTTTCCAAAAAAGGAGGAAAAAGTCCGGAATTTAATGAGTTTTTGAAGAGTAATGTTAAAGGCGTAGTGAAAATGTTAGAACACTTGCTCAGAATTATTTCCGGTATACCATCAGGGCCGGGAAAAGTACTATCACCGAGTTTATTTAGATATTTGGAAACTATTTCTTCATTTATATTTATGTCATTAAGAGACGTTTTTCGACAATTTTCCATAAAGGAGAAATAATTTTCATTTGGCGAAAAGGAAGAATCACTATATGAAGTGCTGAAAAACTCACGAAAATACTTCGAAATAACTAAAGGATCATTACTTGAAAGAGAATTGAAATTCATAAATGTAGGGTAATCATCACAATTACGTTTAGAATTTATGAATTTCCAAAATTTTGTCGGATCAGATTTTAGTTTACTTGCCATTTGATTAATATAATTATTATAAAGAATATCGGATGACGTTTTAAAATTATCAAAAAATATGACAAAATGGTTATAGTCATTAATATCTTTTGATTTGAGATATTTACGCCAGGCTTTGTTTTTCTTATTTCTGAGAGATCTAAGCTCCTTTGTGAACCATGGTTGGCCAGATTGGGAAGATCTTTTTTTTGAAATAGGAACGAATTGAGTAAAACCTTCGAACATAATTTGATAAAACCTAATTGTCATTTGATTTAGGTCTATATTATTAAATAAAAACGTAAAGTCATAGGTATTTAAGAAATTTATTAGTCCGGGAAAGTTGGTTTTATTGAAATTAAAACTATAAGAATATGCTGCTTCAAGATTTAGGGAATTAGTCAAACAATAGGTAAAACTTATTGAAGGGTGATAAGGGTCTAACGCAACAAGCGATAACACCGAGTCACAGAAAGTGATATTATACCAATCAGAGGTAAATATTAAATCCAATTGCTTATCTTTAAAATTACGATGGTGGGAAACCTGTTGTAAATTGTTGGTATTTAATCCATCAATAAATTGCGAATCAGTTTCACTCACCGAAAAATCCGGAATCAAAAAAGATTCTTCGTCATGATTGATCCATGTAATATGAGGGAGATTAAAATCTCCACATAAAATTAATTCATCATTAGGACCTGAATTACAGCAAATCGAATCTATTACACTTAAAAGAGTAATATAAATATTTAAATTCGAAGAAGGTGGAATGTATATGTTAACAATTTACATTTTTGTTTGAAAATTTTATATTCACACCTATTATTTCAAGACCGTCTGCGTTCGAAATAGTAATTTCATTTGCATTAAAAGAGTTTTTGACGCCAATCAATATACCTCCCCCTTTAGGAATGTAACTATTAGATACATTAGGTCAAGTTTCAGTTAGCCAAGTTTCAGTTAATGCAAATACGTCAAAATTTAAACTTATTGAATTAAGTAAGATTTGACTTGTTTTTGTTCTAAGACCTCTGACATTTTGATAATATATTGATAAATTTATCAAAATTAAAGAATCAATCAAAGATGTAGAGATCGTATTTAAATTATTTATTGGCACGAAAAAATTTATTATAATTATCATTCGAAACTTGTAAGTGATTGTAATAATTACTATTACAATGACTGCGATATGCCTTTAAGTCGTCTGAGACATCTTTGGAAGATATAGCTTTAGTTTCGTGAAATTTTATATATAATTTATATAATTCTTTGTATTCGATTGGTAAACCTTCGTTATCAATTAAAACTTTTATACTTGTTCTGGTCTTACCTTCCAACACAGTATTATATTTATCATCAAACAAATATGACAAATATAATCTGACCATGTTATAGACTTTATCTTCTCTTAGCCTAGAAAGAGCGACTGTATAGTCGTTGTTGGCAAGAGTTTGTTGTGTCATTCTTGTTATCGGTGGTAAAAGCGGGTTAATAATTAAAGGTTGAAGAGTTTCACCTTCAACAAAGTTTATGAATTTAGACGTAGAAGAAACATTTGGTGAAGTTGAGGAAGAAGGAGGAGTTATCGAAACACAATTAGAATTGGTAATTTCAGGATCTTCAGCTAGTGATGATTAAAAGCGTTTATATTGTTATTACTGTTCTGAATAGTATTGTGGTTATGATATTTGTTGTTCTGATTTATGTTTGAAGTAGTGTAAGTGTCTGAGTTAGTGTTTACTATGATTAAGGAATTATTTGTGTCTGTTGTGCTAGAGTTTAATGACTTGTCAACGGTTGAACTATTATTAGGATGAACAGTTAAATTATTAACGTTAATGCTAGAATTAGAATTACTATTATCAGAAACAATTTTATTATTTTTAGATATTATTTTTATATTATTACGAGAAATATTTTTATTTTTATTATTATTATTCATATTTTTATCATTATTATTATTATTACTTCTATTTTTATTTTATTATTACTTATAATATTATTTTTTTTATTACTATTATCATTAATATTTAACTTATTATCTAATTTGCTTTTCGCGCCTTTACCTCTAATATCCCAGAATTTTGTAATTGTGGTCCCCTTATTCCAAAATTTAAGATTTTTCACCTTCATGATTATGTTTTCAGGAACGTGCAATTATTATTAATGTGTTTTACAATTTTTTTGGAAATTCAAATTTTTCACAATATTGTGTACCTTAGCAATATAATTAATATTAAAAAGCTTTAGTTAAGACGTAGTAATGAAAGATCAAGGTTCGAACACAAATTTGATGTTGAGCTATACATATTTTCTTAACAGAAATCAGTCATTAAAAGTTCTTGTTGATTTTGATACAGAATCTCTTGTAGCAACTTGCATTTTTCACCGTATTGGAAAAAAGTCAGCTATTTCAAAATATCATGATTGGTGTAAGTTCCATCAGCAATTTTATGAAAGGTACTCGAAACAATCAATAAAGAATATAAAATTATGTTTTAACCCATATTAACCCATGTTAATATGGGTTAAGAATTGTTATTGGCCGATGTCTTAGTATTAACAACGAGGGAACTGGTAAAAGAGGCATCCGCTTGGGATATGCTTGACACCCTTGTATAAAATTTTACGTTTCTATCTTAATTATTTTCGAAGATTGGTAGGTTTGGGAGGTTTGTGTCAGCTACCCGAATTGCCACTCCAATTCATCGAATCCATCTCAGGAACATAAAGAAAACTTGCCAGAACACCATTCTATTAAATTTAAAGGTTCTACTTTTGTTGGTTTTGGAGATATGCTCGTTGCTCTTGTGCTCGTCCGGAAGCTTCCAAAACCCGAATCCACGGTTCAAATCCTTTCAAATTTAAACCCATGGCCAAATCCTCTCAAATTTCAGAGACCTAAATCAAACATGAAAAAACACCATTCGGCCAAATTTAAAGGTTATATATTTGTTGTTTTTGGAGATAATCTCATTTGCTCTGGTGCTCGTTCGGAAGCTTCCAAATCCAAACCCATGGACCAAATCCTTTTAAATTTCAGAGGCATAAATCGAACGGGAAGGAACATCATTGTACAAAATTTAAAGGTTCTATCTATGTTGGTTTTGGAGATAATCTCGTTTGCTCTGGGGGTCGTTCGGAAGTTTCCAAAATCCAAACCCATGGACCAAATCCTCTCAAATTTCAGAGACTTAAATAAAACATGAAAGAACACCACTCTGCCAAATTTAAAGGTTATATCTTTGTTGTTTTGGAGATAATCTCATTTGCTCTGGTGCTCGTTTGGAAGCTTCCAAATCCAAACCCATGGACCAAATCCTCTTAAATTTCAGAGACATAAATCGAACGAGAAGGAACATCATTGTACAAAATTTAAAGGTTCTATCTTTGTTGGTTTTGGAGATAACCCCATTTGCGCTGGTGCTCGTTCGGAAGCTTCCAAATCCAAACCCATGGACCAAATCCTCTTAAATTTCAGAGACATAAATCGAACGGGAAGGAAATTCATTGTACAAAATGTAAAGGTTGTATCTTAGTTGGTTTTGGAGATAATCTCATTTGCTCTGGTGCTCGTTCGGAATCTTCCAAATCCAAACCTATGGACCAAATCCTCTTAAATTTTAGAGACATAAATTGAACGGGAAGGAACATTGTACAAAATTTAAAGGTTCTATCTTTGTTGGTTTTGGAGATAATCTCATTCGCTCTGGTGCTCGTTCGGAAGCTTCCAAAAGCCAAACCCATGGACCAAATCCTCTTAAATTTCAGAGCCATAAATTGAACAGGAAGAAACATCATTGTACAAAATTTAAAGGTTCTATCTTTGTTGGTTTTAGAGATAATCTCGTTTGCTCCGGAATCATTCGGAAGCTTCCAGAATCCGAACCCATGGACGGATTTTCTCTAGATTCGAACTGAGCCTTTCTTTCGTAATTAGTAACCTACTATATAAATTTCATTAAGATAGCTTTATTAGTTTTTGAGTTATCGTGTAAACGGACGGACGGACGGACATCGTTAAATCGACTCAGGAGGTGATCCTGATTCAGAATATATATACATGTCTATATCTAACTCGCCTCCTTTTGGTGGTTACAAACACCATACAAAAGTTAATATATCCTATACTTTAGGTGTAGGGTATAATAAAATTTGTAATATTTTAGTCAAGAACAACAATAAATGAAAAATTTGTAAAATTTATACAATTTTTCAATTCGATATTTCAAAATTTTGTTGTAAAGAAGGGTATTAATCACTATCATACTTACTCTGAAATTAAAGCATCTATTGTAGAACACTTTAATCGAACTTTGAAAAATTTAATGCGGAAAATGTTTAGTTTACAAGCAAACTACAAATGGATTAATATATTGCAATCTTTATTAAACACCTATAATTCCACTAAACATAGAACAAATAAATTACCTCCTGAAAGAATTTCTAAGAAAACGAAAATTTATTTTAAAAAATGTTTACATGCAACCTAAAATTTCTCTAAAAGTTAAATATAAAGTTGGAGAATATGTTAGAATAAGTAAATACGAAAAAACTTTTGAAAAGGGTTATCAACCGAATTGAAATTTTTAAAATTATCAAAGTAAACACTACCTATCCGATCACATATCAACTGATTGATAAAGTTTTTGTTAAATGGCTTGGGTTTGACAAAAAACATAACACGTGGATAAATTCAACAAATATTATTTAATATCTGTAAAATAAAACTTTAATAAGTATCTAAAAAATTTGCTAACATCTGAAAAATAAAATAAAATCTTAATATCTGAAAATAAAATAAAATCCTAACATCTGAAAAATAAAATAAAATCCTAACATGTGAAAAATAAAATAAAATCCTAACATCTGAAAAATAAAATAAAATCCTAACATCTGAAAAATAAAATAAAATCCTAACATCTGAAAAATAATATAAAATCCTAACATCTGAAAAATGAAAATAAATTTAGAACAGTACAAAATTTATTTGAAATAAAATTTTTTATTGAACAAATTCTTTAAATAAAATTCTTAATATAAAAACATAATTCTTAATATATAATAACTAGCAGAGTACCCGGCGTTGCCCGGAGTATTTTATTGGTTTTATGAAATAAAAATTATTAACTTTTGTTTCTGCGTTAATTTAATTTATAGTAAACTTATTACTATGCATTTACAGATGCTTGTAGTTAATCTTCTTTTTTTATTACAAAAAATCTTTAAAGGAATCAATAATCTATTGAGTACGCAATTACGGCGAAATGAGTTTTCACAATATATTCGTTAATTTCGAAACATAAAACGCATTTCAATTATAAAAGACCATAATGTAATACATTGTTTTTCGTAAGTAATGTCACTTCATGTTTTTGTGAATTATCCTTTTAAGCACATTTTGAAAAATTTGCTATTAGGTTCGCTCTATCTCTGCGTCTGTTTACAAAACTTATATACTGTTTAATAAGGAGCAATGAAATATTAACTATGCATAGGTATCTTAAAAGAGTAATGTTGAAGAACAACTTTTTTATGTACTCTCACAGCTGGAGATGCTACAGCACGGACAGCTCTTCAAAATTTTGAAAAACTTCTTTTCAAATGCATACATCTCAGGTTCTGTTTAACATATTTTCAATATAAAAAATACATGATTGTTTTTTACCTTTATAAATCTACCAGAATTTTTTTAAGTTTACTTTTTCTAATTATGTTCCCAAATTAATTGGTTAAAAATATGTGTAAAAATTGTATATGGATTAGAATGTAAAGTTTTCTGTTCTTTAAATATGTATGTACTTATTTTTGATTAAATACTGTACAGAAATGTGATATATAGTATTTTCAAATATACGCACGTTGTACATACTATATGTACATTTTTCAATGATATTTTATGGGAAATATGTTATACACATGCATCTTATAAAGCTATACCACATGCATTTCTGAATGATGACATAACGACTGTCGTATGTAGGAGATTTTTTCTGTTTTTTAACGGCCGAAAATGTTATGTTGTTAAGACTTAAACACAGTATTCTTAATATACTTAATAAAATTATTTTAATTACTTTAATATATTAGAAATTTGCATTGAAAGGTTTTTATGGAATATTAAAAACAGTGTAGATAAAACTAAAGAGTGTTGGAAATATCTTTTAATAATAATAACAATACCAAAAATTGGGCAGAATATTTTTAAAAGGTATTCGTGCGGAAATGGGCTAACGAATGTTAACAAAAATTTGTCACAGGCTTTATTTAGAATCGTAAATTCATCCTGCCAAATTAGAAAAAAATTTGAAACAAAATTTTCTTTTGAAACTCTATCGTACAAATGGGTTAATGTATCACCGCAAAATTACTTAAATGAGCTTTTGCCTTGAAGTGCAGTACTTGTGCCAATGTTCAATTGGTCAAACCGTTTAAGCACGACAACAAAAAAATGAAAAACTTCATTGAGACTTGATGCTGAAATGAGTTAATGCATCGTAACAATATCAACTCAGTAAGCTTCTGTGGTAAAGAGCTAGAGCTTTTGTGAATTTTCAACTCAGTTGGTCAAACCGTTTAAGCGCGACAACAAAAACATTAAGACATTTCATTGGGCCGTGGTGCCGAAACAGGTTAGTGGATCGTAACCAAATCAATTGAGTGGGCTTCTGCGGTGAAGAGCTATACTTTTGTAATTTTTCAACTCAATTTATCAAGCCTTTTAAGCTCGACAACAAAGAAATTAAAAAATATCATTGAGGCTTGGTGCTGAAACGGGTTAATGTATTGTAACCAATTCAACTCAGTAAGCTTCTGTGCTAAAGAGTAACAATTTTGCAATTTTTCAACTCAATTGGTCAAAACTTTTAAGCGCGACAATAAAAAAATTGAAATACTTCATTGGGCGCTGATGCCGAAACGGGTTAATGGATCGTATCCAAGTCAACTGAGTGAGCTTCTGAAGTGAAGAACTACACTTTTGTAAGTTTTCAACTCAATTGGTCACACCGTTTAAGCGCGACATTAAGGTAAATTAAAAAATTTCACTGAACCCTGGTGCCGAAACGGGTTAAAGGATCCTAACCAAATTAATCTAGTAAGCTTTTCTGCTAAAGAGCACCAGTTTTACAAATTTTCAAATCAATTGGTGTAAGCGTTCAAGCAACAATCAAAATGTAAGCGTTCAAGAGCAACATCAAAAAAATTTAATGAACTTCGTTCAATGAAACATTAAACTTCGTTTAATAAACAAAACCGCCGTAAAAAATTGAACATAAATCGGAAACACAATTTTTTTTGGAAGCCCGCCGGGCCGAACCCAGGTGACACATGGCAACCCAATTTCTTGGATACACCACTAAAGATGAGAAGAACATTTGTGCAAATTTTCAACTCAATCGGTCAAACCGTTTAGGCAGAACAACGAAAAAACCAAAACACTTTAAAACGCTCTCGGGCCGCAATGGGTTAATGAACCGAAACGCGATATAGCCTATAACTCCTTCCGGGGTCGTAGAAATGTTCCTGCAAAATTTGGTTGCAATCGGACTGGTGGTTTTTACGTGAATCCGTGCCAAACAAACAAACAAACAGAATTTCTTCCTTATATATTAGATTTATTTATTACTAGCAGAGTACCCGGCGTTGTCCGGAGTATTTTATTGGATTTATGAAATAAAAATTATTAACTTTTGTTTCTGTGTTAATATAATTTAATTAATATAGTTAACTTATTACTATGCATTTACAGATGCTGGTAGTTAATATTCTTTTTTATTACATTTAGTTATATTGAATAAACAGAGCGAAGAATTAGAGATAATTCGTCTACAAAAAATATTTACAGGAATCAATAATCTATTGAGTACGCAATTACGGCAAAGTGAATTTTCATAATATATTCGTTAATACCGAAACATAAAATCGCATTTCAATTATAAAAGACCATAATGTAATAAATTGTTTTTCGTAAGTAATGTCACTTCATGTTTTTGTGAATTATCCTTTTAAGCACATTTTGAAAAATTTGGTATTAGGTTCGCTCTTTCCCTGCGTCTGTTTACAAAACTTATATACTGTTTAATAAGGAGCAATGAAATATTAACTATGCATATGTCTCTTAAAAGATTAATGTTGAAGAACACAGATCTCCAGCTGTGACGGTACTTTTTTATGTACCCTAACAGCTGGAGATCCTACAGCACCGACAGCTCTTCAAATTTTGAAAAACTTCTTTTTAAATGCATATATCTCAGGTTCTGTTTAACATATTTTCAATATAAAAAATACATGATTGTTTTTTACCTTTATAAATCTACCAGAATTTTTTTAAGTTTACTTTTTCTAATTATTTTTTCAAATTAATTGGCTAAAAATATGTGTAAAATTTGTATATGGATAAGAATGTAAGGTTTTCTGTTCTTTAAATATGTATGTACTCATTTTTGATTAAATACTATACAGAAATGTGAATATGTTTTCTAATTTAATTGTCTTATGTCTACAGTATTTTTAAATATACGCAATTATACATACTATATGTACATATTTCAATGATATTTTATGGGAAATATGTTATACACATGCATTTTATATAGGTAGACCACATGTAAGTGATGCATTTCTGAATGATAACATGATGATTGTCGTATGTAGGACTTTGTTTCGGTTTTTTAACTGCCAAAAATGTTATGTTGTTAAGACTTAAACGCAGTATTCTTAAGATACTTAATAAGGTTATTTTAATTATTTTTATATATTAGAAATTTGCATTGAAAGGTTTTTATGGAATATTAAAAACATTGTAGATAAAAGTAAAGAGTGTTGGAAATATCTTTTTAATAATAATAACAATACCAAAAATTGAGCAGAATATTTTTAAAAGGTACTCGTGCGGAAATGGGTTAACGAACGTTAACAAAAATTTGTCACAGGCTTTATTTAGAATCGTAAATTCATCCTGCCACATTAGACAAAAATTAGAAACAAAATATTTTTTTGGAAAGTCTATAGTGCTGAAATGGGCTAATGTAGCAGAATTAATTAAATGAGCTTCCGTCTTAAAGTGCAATAATTGTGCCAATGTTCAATTGGTCAAATAGTTTAAGCACGACAACAAAAAAATTAAAAACTTCATTGAGGCTTGATGCTGAAATGGGTTAATGTATCGTAACCAAATCAACTCTGTAAGCTTCTATAGTAAAGAGCTAGAGCTTTTGTGAATTTTCAACTCAGTTGGTCAAACCGTTTAAGCGCGACATCAAAGACATTAAGAAACTTCATTGGGCCGTGGTGCCGAAACAGGTTAGCGGATCGTAACGAAATCAACTAAGTGGGTTTCTGGGGTGAAAAGCTACACTTTTGTAATTTTTCAACTCAATTGATCAAATCTTTTAAGCGCGACAGCAAAGAAATTAAAAAATATCATTGAGCCCTGGTGCCGAAACGGGTTAATGTATTGTAACCAATTCAACTCAGTAAGCTTCTGTGCTAAAGAGTAACAATTTTGCAATTTTTCAACTAAATTGGTCAAAAAGTTTAAGCGCGACAATAAAAAAATTAAAATATTTCATTGGGCTCTGGTGCCGAAACGGGTTAACGAACCGTAACCAAGTCAATTGAGTGAGCTTCTGGGATGAAGAACTACACTTTTGTAAATTTACAACTCAATTGGTCAAACCACGACATTAAGGTAAGCGCGACATTAAGGTAAATTAAGAAATTTCACTGAGCCCTGGTGCGGAAACGGGTTAATGGATCGTAACCAAATTAACCTAGTGAGCTTTTCTGCTAAAGAGCAACAGTTTTGCAAGTTTTCAAGTCAATTTATGAAACCGTTTAAGTAGGATAGCAATAAAATTTAATGAACTTCGTTCGGCTCTCGTGCCCAAACGGGTTACTGGAACTTTACAAAAATTTGTCTCAGGGTTTTTTTCAGACCATAAAACCGCCATACAAAATTGGACATAAATCGGAAACAAAAATTTTTTTGGAAGCCCGCCGGGCCGAATCCGGGTGATATATGGCAACCCAATTTCTTGAGTACACCACTAAAGATGAGAAGAACATTTCTGCAAATTTTCAACTTAATCGGTCAAACCGTTTAGGCAGAACAACGAAAACACCAAAACGCTTTAAAACGCTCTCGGGCCGCAATGAGTTAATGAACCGAAACGCGATATAGCCTATAACTCCTTCCGGGATCGTAGAAATGTTCCTGCAAAATTTGGTTGCAATCGGACTGGTGGTTTTTACGTGAATCCGTGCCAAACAAACAAACAAACAAACAAACACAATTCCTTCCTTATATATTAATAGATATAATTAACTATATAATTATCTAGTATAATTATATTTTAACTATTATTAATTTAGATTGTTATAATAACATTATAATTTCTAACTTAAAATTTTTTTTATCAGAGTACTAAAAAAAAAAACTGCTACCCATTTCATACAAAACTTCCAAACAAAATTTTTAAAAAATTAAAATATATTAATAAAATCCACCAATCTAATCCAATTTAAATATTTTTATACCGTCATATTATATTCATATAATCATATTCATATTCTATACCAAGTCCTAAGTAAACAGGCCAATAATTGAAAACACATGAATGTAGTTGTGAGAGAATTGCAATCGATTCTCACGTATCGCGCGTATGAAAACATTATACGATGTTTATGAAAACATTATTTATGAAAACATTATATTTTAAAATATTTTTCTTTAATGAATTATGTAAAAAAGATGCGACTTTAATTTTATCTTGGGACCAAATTGAATAAAGCAAATGGTTTTTGTGTTATTTTAAGATTTTTATAGTTGGCCCACTATTTTTTTACATAAAATTTGTAATGTAATTTTGTTACAATCTGATTCGTTATTAAGCTTTTACTCTCTGAACTTCATGGCCTGATAATGATGTGATTCTCGTTCTATACTAACTTAGTGTAAAAATATAATACTAAATCATATATATGCGAGAGGCAAACACAAATACATATTTACATTCTGAAGTAAATATGTACCTACCTCAAAAAATCAGTACCAATCAGTACTAATCAGTACCTACCTCAAAAAATACAACTACGATTTACGAAGTAATAAAAAGCAAGTACTAAAAAGAAAGAAAGAATTAATATGTAAATACATAAAAAGTTGTGTAAAAAAACGCATATGTGGCAAAAAATTTTAATAAGCTGTATTTCCTAAACTACTAAACCGATCAAAAAGCTAAAAACATATTTTTTTTCCTCTCCTCATTCTTTCTAATGATGCATAAACCATGTAAATCGGCCCAGTAGTTTTCTATGAAAATGAACCGTAAAAACAATGCTGGCATATTTATATAATGATGATTAATGCTGTAATACTTAATATACGTAACAATATATTACTGGAGCTTTAATTTTTATGTCTTATCCAAGAAAAATTTGTACAGGTGCCTAAGTTACAGGTGTTTAAAAATAGTAAATGATCAATGTTTGAGCTCTAATACCTCTTAAACAGGCGGTCATGGCAAAAAATTTTCTGATGAAACTTATACTAATTCTAAAAGTTATTTCTTATCTCAAAAATTCAAGTTTTATCTAAAAGCATGCCGGACTTATTAAGAAAGAAAAATCAAACAAAGTTTTGAAAGAAATTCACATAATGGTAAATTTAAATACAAAATTTAAAAAAAAAATGTATAATTTTGATACAGATTTATAAGGGTAAAAGAAAGTCCGTCATACGTCATTTGACAGTATTTCAATTGAAAATATGTTAAGTAAAACCTGAGATGTACAAATTTAAAAATAAGGCTTTTTCAAAGTTTGAGGGGCTGTAGCTCCGCAATGAATCGGGCTACATGAAAAAGTTGTACAACATTAATTTTTTTATTAGACCTACCCATGGTTAAAATTTCATTTGTCTATTTTTAATGGTGTAGAAGTTTTGTGAACAGATGGCCGGACGGACGGATGGCCAGAGAAAATTAATAGGCACATTTTTTTTAAATTTTTTTTGGAAATAAAATAAAAATGAATCAACAACAAAACCATGTGTATGATACAATTCTGTCAACTGTAAATTATCAAAAAGGTAAATTATATTTTTTAGATACTCCAGAAGGAACTGGAAAAACATTTTTGATAACATTTATTTTGGCAAATATAAGACCTCAAAACAACATAGCCTTAGCAATTGGTTCTTCAAGTATAGCAGCAACATTATTAGATAGCGGTAGAACTACGCACTCAGCACTAAAACTCCCGTTAATAATGCAAATAATTGAAACACCAACATGTAACATATCAACCACGAGAAATTCATAAACACTTTAACAGACAAATTACACAATAAATATATTTCAATTCCAGAATTTCTCAATCAAATAATCGATATATATTTCAAACCTAATTTAATAGAAGACCACCTAGCAAATGATTTATTGTACAGTGATTTTTTAATAGACGACACTAATGTTGATAAAGAAAGTGTAGATTTTCAATCAGAAAAAGATGATATCTCCATAGCGAAATGTGAAATCTGTTTCGTAAAACCACGAGATATTATACTCCAACCATGCAATCATTTAAAAATAAAGGATATATCATGGAGCAGATAATGAACAATAATTTGGACCTCAGAATTATCAATAAAAGAAAGGCTACCGTGCTTAACACCAAAGGAAGTTTTACAGCAATTGACCTGACCATAGTTCATCGAGTACTGGAAGAGCAGCTAGAATGGAATACGAGAGACAACCCGAAAAAAGCAGATAAGTTTTCAATCATAATTAGCAAGCGGTTAAACAACAATAGCCCAAATACAAAAAACAATACAAACCAAAGTTAGAACATTGCAAATAAATCGCTCCAGAATATACAAAAAGCGCAGATTGAGGGAAATATCGGAAAATTATAGACTGGGGAATTGACCATAATCCTCCATCAAAGAACGTGAACAAAGAAGCGGCACATCTCGTTAAAATTTTAAGAAATGCTACCAAGAGTTCAAAAAAAACTATCCACCATGGTATAACCGGGAAATTGATTGGGACATAAAAGAAAACAAGAAAACGCGTAAGAGGTACAAACTAAATGCGACGCAGAATAACCTAATTATGCTTAAGAGGTCTAACGCCCTTCTTAAGAGGAAGATCAAAGAAGCAAGAAGGAAAAATTGGGAAAAATTTGCCGAACAGATAGACATACAGGATACTATCCGTATGTGGAAAGATGCAAGGAGGATTCTGGGTAACAAATCAAAAAAGACGGACATAAATTTAAGAATTAATAACCAATTAATAACAAATAGACAAACAATAGCCGAAGAATTATTAAAAGAATACACCATTAAAACTGCAGCTAAACAATAAGATAAAACTCAAATATACCGAATGGATAATAGCCCTAACCCAATGGACAGTAAAATTGAGGATAAGGAATTTCAAAACGCCATCCAGAATACAAAAGGCTCATCCCCTGGTCGAGATGGAATTACATACGAATTTATCAGAAGGGCTGAGGCGGATTCCATGTAATATTAATAAAGTTGTATAATGAAATTTTTGAATCAGGAGTCATACCTCAAATGTGGAAAATCGAAGAAGTCATACCAGTACCAAAAAAAGGAAAGGACCCAAACGATATTAAGGGCTACCTGGTCATCTCTCTACTATCGGTCCTATCCAAAATGATGGAGAAGATCATAGGGAGCAGAATTTCATGGATACTTGAGTTGCAATCGGACTGGTGGTTTTTACGTGAATCCGTGACAAACAAACAAACAAACAAACAAACAGAATTTCTTCCTTATATATTAGATTCTTAATATACTCGTAGAATAAATTATATAACATAAAAGCTTAAACGATAATTATTGTTTTGTGGCGAATTGAAAATCACCACGTTCTTCTTTTAAAATTAACTCATTTTCCTCGTTTACGTATAAATATAATACTATTTAGTGTTTCGCAGACCCATTTTTCACCGTAAATGGTGTTTTTTTTTTAATTTTATGTATTTTATAGAGCCTACTTGGCTCTATATCTTTAACCTTTAAAAATGTTTTTAAAGGTTTTGTTTTTGAATTAAATAATTCCACCAGTTTTCTTTTTCTGGTGGAATTTGAAGTTGTTCCGTGATATGGAAAATGATGTGCAGGCAAATGTTCAATTTGCTCTGGTGGCTGATAAAATGAGTGTTGTTGCTCTTGTTGATGATGTTGCTGTTGTTGTTGTTGTTGCTTATAATAAAGTGGCATTTTCGCCATCTTTTTCTTTTTTGTAGGAATTTGCGCCTGTATTGTTACGTCATCCAACACGTAAGCTTTATCAAATTCCTGGCCATCCTGCTTGCTTCAAATTAAACTGATATTTCTATAATCTCGATGTATTTAAATACAAATTTCGAGTAATATTATAACAAAATAAAAACTTTAGAACTAGTGACACTCTTGCATATATTTTCTAAATGGAAAGGGTAAAATCTATCAAAAATGTCAGCTGATTACAATGTTTCTAATATTTTTTATGCAGAAAAAGGGTAATTTATTAAATCGCCGTTTGATTACAATGTTGTCATACTGTTTTCTATTTAAAATACGTATAAGATGAGAATCTAATTATTAATGAAATATAATTTATTATAGTGTCATTTGATTACAATTTATATCTTTAAGATAAATTTTAAATTAAATTGTAGTTTGAAAATTACAATGTTGCATAGAATTTTCTGCAACATTGCATAGGCTTAAGTACATACACTTTTTGTTTAATAGTTACCCGTGTTAGATTACCCACTGGTAGACATAGAAATAATAAATATTCAAATTATAAAGAGGAATGCTTAAAAAGGAAAGGAATAATTACAATAAAAAACACCGATAATTTATGTCTACGTGCACTTGTTGTTTCAATAGCTAAAATTGAAAAATTTATTGAATATGGAAAAATTCGAAAAAATATAGAAAACTTCAATTTAACAGCTTTAAAATTATTAAAAACATCAAAAATAACAATTCCAGCTGAAGGTTTCGGAATTCGTGAATTGAATTAATTTAAAAAAATTTTACATAAACACAAAATTGTTGTATATAAATATGGAACAAGGGGTGCAGAAATAATATTTGAAGGATTTAATAATGGAAAAAAAATAAACTTACTATACCATAAAAATCATTACAATGTAATAACTTCACTCATAGCTGCTTTTTGCATAGCATTTTATTGTGAAGAATGTCATATTCCGTATTCTAAAAAAATTAACATAGGTGTTCGAAAAGTTGCCCTTGCTGTCAAAACTCACCAGCTTGTTCAAATAATGTTAAAAATATTTTATGTATGCAGTGCAATCGCGCATTTCGTGGTCAATCATGTTTTGGAAATCATAAGGCTTCCAGTTCCAAAAATGGAAGCATCTGTGAAGAAATTAGGAAATGCAAATCTTGTTTTAAAGTTCATAAATATTGTAGGACTCATATATGTGGAGAATATTTTTGTAAAATTTGCGACAATCATGTTCCTGAAAACCATAAATCCTTCATTCAGCAAGACAAAACAAAAGTAAATTTTAAAAACTGTATTTACGTATTTTATGATTTAGAAACAAGACAAGAAGAAATTAACACTACAAAAATAAAAGAACATGTTCCAAGTTTATGTGTGGCTCAACTGAGATGCTTTAAATGTATAAACATTGATTTTCTATACTTCTGTCAAAAATGTAAATTAAGAGAAAAAATTTTTAAAACGAAAAATGTGATAGAGGGTTCCATAGAATTTATTTTAAAATTAAGAAAGGAATTCAAAAACATTGTCATAATTGCTCATAATCGACAGGCGTTTGACCATCAGTTTATTCTGAATTATATATTCAATAAAACTGTACTTGAACCAAAGTTAATTATGCGAGGTATAAAAATTATTGTTATGATAATTGATAATATTAAATTTATTAATTCTATGAACTACTTTTCTATGGCCTTGGCAAAATTACCGAAAGCTTTTAATTTATCGATTAATTTGAAAAAGGGTTATTTTCCACATCTATTTAATAAATTGGAAAATGAAAATTACATTGGCTCACTTCCAGCAATTAAGTATTATAACTCTAATACAATGAAAGCAGATGATCGTAATGAATTTTTAATGTGGTATGAACAAAATAGAAACTCAGAATTTAATATGGAGAAAGATATTTTAGAGTGCTGTAAAAATGATGTTGAAATTCTAACTAAATTCTAGCATGTCTGGTTTTCTGAAATTTTTTTTTAGAAGAATGTAATGTTGAACCGTTTTTACAAGCAACAACAATAGCTTCCGCCTGTAATCTTGTATATAGAAGAAACCTTCTTAAATCGAATACTTTCTTGCTATAGATATTATAGCAAGAAAAGGATATAGGATGGTAGACAACCAGCCAAAAATTGCCATGCAATGGAATTTTTGGTAAAAGATTTGAGAAAAATTGATTTGAAATATGCATTTAATGGAAAAGAAAAACAAATCGGAAATGTTAAAGTCGATGGATTTTGCGAAGAGACTAAAGAAATATTTGAATTTTACGGTTGCTATTATCATGGACATCCAAAATGTTTAACAAACTAAAGGGATATGCCATTACATGATAACTCTGGCAATACTTTGAATCTACGATATGAAAAAACATTAATGAGATCAGAGTTTATAAAATCATTTGGATATAAAGTTATTGAGATGTGGGAATGTGAATTCCGGGAGCTAATGAGATACAATGAAAATATGAGATATTTAGAAAATCATTCATTAATTAAATTAGTTTCTTTAAATCCTCGTAATGCATTTTATGGCGGAAGAACGGGAAATACTTACACATATTATAAATGTAAACAAGAAGAAAAAATTAAATGCATAGATATATGTTCCTTATACCCATATGTTTGCAAACGAGGGAAATGTCCCATAAACCATCCTAAGATTTTTGTTGGAGAAGATGCCTGCTCCAAGTTAAACAGAATGACTATTGACGGTTGACTATTACACCCCGTGTTACCTGTCAAACAAAATAATAAATAATAAAAAAATAATAAATTGATGTTCTCACTATGTAACAGTGATGTTCTCAGTATGTATAGTGAACAAAAATATCAAGGAAAATACTATGAACATACGGACAATGAAAGAGCATTAGTAGGAACTTGGGTAATTGATGAAATTAAAAAAGCAATTGAAAAAGGGTATAAACTTTTAAATATTTATGAAGTTTGGGAATACGAAACAGTAAAATATGACAACTGCAATGGTATTGATGGTTTATTCACTAAAATGATGAACAAATTTATAAAGATTAAACAAGAAGCTTCTGGGTGGCCAATAAAATGTCAAACTCAAAAAGAAAAGGAAGAATATATTGATAGTTTTTTTGAAAAGGAAGAAATTAAATTAGAATACGATTAAGTAGTTAATAATCCTGGTTTAAGATCTTTTGCTAAGATTATTTTAAACTCATTCTGGGGAAAATTTGGGCAAAAAGAAAATCAACACAAACCACCATTATAAATCAACCTTTTTAACTTTACGAGTTAATAACAAACCCCTCTGTAGAAGTATGTCACATATTTCCAGTAAATGAAGAAAACATACTGGCTAGCTAGAAGTATAAAGAAGAAGCAGCGACTTCTTTATCTACTGTCAACGTAAGTATTGCTGCTTATACAACAAAACATGCTCGTCTTTAACTTTACAGTTATCTAGAGAAGCTGGATAGTAGAATATTATATTATGACACCGATTCAGTGTTGTATATTAACCGAGAAGGAGAATATGAACCAGAAATAGGTGAATTTATAGGAGACATGACTGATGAATTAGAATGTTATATGGTATATATGGTATAGGAAGTTATATTAATTTGTAAGTGGTGGTCCCAAGAACTACGTCTATAAAATTTACTATACAAAAGATAATACAGAAAAAATTGTTTGTAAAGTTAAAGGATTCTGTCTTAGTTATAAAGCTTCTCTAAAAATTAATTTTAATAGCATAAAGGAAACACTTTTAAAGAAGTGCAGACATATAAGTCATTTCAGAAAATATTCGTCGAAATAAAAATCATGATGTACTTACAATTCCCGAAATAAAAAAATATCAACCAAAATCGGAAAAACGAAAATTTAATGAAGATGGTAGTTCTTTACCGTATGGATATAACAAAAAAAAAGCACGTGTTGATAAGTAAATCAAAATCGTATTCAATTTGTACATTTTTATTTGTATTGTAAAAATATTTGTTTGGAGATATATTAATTTAAAATTTTTAAGAATGTAATAATAAAAAAAAATGTCTACATGTAAAAGTATACATTATTTACATATATATATGCTAAGTATATACAGTTCTATACTTTCGATTTCTTTTATGATCATTACATTTTTCAGAAGCATATCAAGAGTAAAGAGTATATCTTTAGTTTAATCAGTTCCACATTTTTGATTTGCTGTTTGTTTTTTTTTTATTCATATTTTTTGAATATTCTTACTTAAAAATAAAAAAAAATATCTTACACGACATGCAGTCAGCTAATTAATGACTTTCGTTTTCTCTTTTCTTCTATAAATTCCTCTATCCAGAAGAGACCACATTTTTATGTAAGCAAAAAAAATCTATATCTTACTTTATTTTTTTTTCTTTATGCTAACAAAAAAATACAAAAACCGGATTACTTTTTCTTTTCAATTTTAAAGATGCGCTGTAGATTTAAAAATAAAATTATTTTTTCTGTTTTTTATTTTTATATAAAAATTTTGTTTTAATACATTTACATTTGCGTATACATTTACATTTACATTTGCGTATATTTATACATTTACATTTGCGTATATTTGCGTAAAAAATTTATTTAAGTCTTACTTTTTTTACTCTACACATTTTTCAAGGAAGGTAGATAGGTACATTATTTTGCTATTATAAAGAACAAGTTTTTTATTTTGATTTCCTTTAAATGCAACATTTTTTTCTTTTCAATTTTAAAGATGCTCTGTATAGATTTAAAAATAAAATAAATTTTCGGTTTTATATTTTCATATAAGTAATGTTCATATAATAATAATGTTCTTACTACTTTTACATGTGCGCTAGTATTTAAACCAGGTATACAATTTTGTTTATTAAGGGCCGACCTACTTCAAATTGCTTAACACTTGACTTCCTACTATACAACCATTTGGAACTTATAAGTTAAGAACCCACACATACAACCAAACTTAAAACTTCAACTAAAATAAATTTTTGACTTATAGTAACCAAGATACATAAAATCAATTGTTCCGTTCATTAACTCTGCCTGACAACTTACACAATATCAACAGCCTTCACTTCCTACTATAAAACTATTTGGAACTTATAAGCTAACAACCCACATATACAACTTAACTTAAAACCTAAATCAAAACAATCAAAACAAATTCTTGACCTACTAACCAAGCATAACCTAAATTAAACCCACCAATAAAAATGTAGGTCAGCATGTCGTGCGATATGGGTTGATTTTTTCCCATCCCAAAGTGCAGGATTACCTACTTATGGAGATTAATATTAACAGAATTTTAAGTAATGGAATATTAGAAAGTTATGCAATTTATTACACTGAATATAAATCTAACAATTCTATAATTGATTTGCGTAATATTAAACAAACATATAATATGAATATATCTTAAATATTTTTTTTTTTAAATAAAAATGCATTTTTAAAATTTAAACTAAATCCATTTTATTTTTCCATGAATTATGGCTTGAAGGGAACCCAAGCCATATAACAAAAGCTTTATCATCCTTATATTTTATTATTTTTTCAATTAAGTAAATATCTTTAATTTTAGCTTTTAATAGTTCTGATTCATAAAAACTTCCTTCTATTGGGTTGTGTTTATAATCTTCTAGTAAATAATATTACAGGATTTATTTTTTTGCAAATTTCTTATCTTTTTCTTATTTGTGTTGTTCAATTGGGCGTATAAACTTTTTCAAAAACATGTTTAAACTTGCTTATTCGAACTGAGTCACCAATTTTGAATTTAGCCGATGGTGAAAGTGTTATACGATTATAAACACTTGACAACAACTCATTAGCATTTTTTTCATTTAGATCTGATGGAATTATTCCAAATGTACAATGTTTTGTATGATTATATTGATGAACTAAACTAAAGCTGAATTCTTTTCACATTTTCTCTTTTAAAGTTCGGTTAAAGCGTTCTACAATTGATGCTTTAGTTGAGCTAAAGTTGAGTAATGATTAATTTGATAATGTTTCATTTAATTTTTAAAAGCTATGTTGAAGAATTCTTTTCGAACATCAGTCTGAAGATTTTGTGGGTATTGGTTGAATTTTTTGAAAATTGAGTGCATTGCCTGAATAATATTTTCAGGTGTTTTATTCTTTATTGAAATTGCCCATGCATATTTTGGAAAAGTATCGATTACAGTTAATAGCGATAACCTTTATTTTTTTTAGCAGTATAAATCCATTTCTATTAAATCTAATTGACAGAGATCATCAAAAACTTTGATAATTACTCTACGCCTTTCGAATTTCTTCGTGCTGGTTTATGTAACTCTTCAACAACCTCTCTTTTACTCATGATGAATGATTTAATTTAAGTTCTGCCATGGGGTTATAATTAAAAAATCTGTCATTAAAAATATGCTGACAATGGTTTTTATTTAAAATTCTGGAGATAAGTTTACCAATATTTTCAATTTTTTTATTAAATTTTACTCGATCTAGAGCTATAACCTCCCAATATTTTTGTCGAGCTAATTTATGTGCATAATTCCATGTGTACAATATATGTGTTTGAGGTTTTAAATTAAAAGGTTTTAAAAAAAAAATATTTTCTTCACCTTTTCCTCTTCCTCCTCGACCATCCTTTCTTCAGGGGAATCTGAAATGTAAAGCCATTCAAATAAACCAACTGCCTTACTCTGTTTCATCTTAAATGTAAACAATAATTATTATGCTTATTTATTTTTTAATTTAGGATTAGGATTAGAATTTATTTTCAATTCTATCATATAATTTCATTAATTTAACAATTCTTATATGAATCAGATGAATATAACGCATATAGTGAAATGAATACCACGATTTGCTGTTTCCAACTGCACTGAATTTTTGAACTGCAGCAAAAAATTAAAATGATGTTTTAGCTCATTATAATGTTGCTCTAATAGTCTATCTCCATATTTGTGTATAAAATTATTTAATTTACATCCGATTCGTGATATATCCATGTTTAGTTTATAATGATTTAATACAAACTGATTCTAATTCATTTGTTTTTTTTATTTCCAAAAGTTTTATTCGAAGCTCAAAGTTTTCAAGAATTTCATTCGTATCTACGAATTGCATAGCATTTTTAATTTCATTTTCCATGCTGCTCCATAGAAATGAATTACGTCTTTCAATTTTTTAGATATCGATATCAGATATTAGATTTATCAATTTATTAGATATTTAAGATATCATCGAATTTGCTAATTTCATTATCAATGAAATGTTTCATTATGTTCTTTGCATCTGAAAGTTGTGTATTTACCTGCTCAGCATTTTCCCTTTGATAATCTATAAAAAGATTTATAATACTTCTATCATGAATATCGAACTGATTGTCAAGATAATTTTTTGTTACAACATCTGTTGAATTAATTGGAGTTTTAATATTTTATTGTTTATTAATATTGTTTATTTCGAAGATCATAATTTCCTTCTGAGGTTAAAGCAATACTTATTATAGAGCTGTTTATTGGTCAATTTTAATATGGTGCAGCCCAAGTATGTCCAATGGTTTTAATTAAAAAATTATGTTGTTCAAAATTGAGGTATCATTTTAATTTTAATAAAAAAAGACTTTTTTTTTGAAATATTAAATATATTTTTATTTTAATTTATTACAAATAGGTTCCGGTTAATAATGAAAAATTATGTCGGCCAAGTAGCCCCCTCTACTACTTCAGCAGGCTTCCAATCTTTCACCAAAATTCTGAATCACAATGTTCAATAAACTGTTCTCAATGGTTGAAATCTGCTTGATAATGTTGTTTTTAAGCTCTTGAATTGTTGTGGGATTATTGCTGTACACTTTCGATTTCACAAAACCCCATAAAAAAAATCCAACGGTGTCAAATCGCGCGATCTTGGTGGCCACACCACTCCTCCTCTACGAGAAATAATGCGATCTTCGAACTTTTCCTTCAAAAGATCCATTGTTTCTCTTTGTGGCAAGTGGCACCGTCCTGTTGAAACCACATATTCTCTACGTCTAAATCATCAATTTCCCGCCACAAAAAGCTTCGGATCATCTCCCTGTAGCGATTTCCATTTACCGTAATCGCATTTCCATTTGCATTTTAAAAAAAATATGGTCCGATGATTCCTCCTGACCACAAACCACACCAAACCGTAACTTTTTGTGGATGTACTGGTTGCTCTAAGATAACCATTGGAGTCTCTTCACCCCAAATGCGGCAATTCTGTTTATTGACTTGAATGGCTTATTCTGAGCCATTGAGCTGGAAATGAGCTTCGTCGGTGATGATTATTTTGTTAAAAAAATTCTCATTTTCTTCTTGTTTTTCGATTGCCCAAAACAAATTGCAGACGTAATGCATGGTCAGTTGGTTTTAATTCTTACGTCAGCTGGATCTTATAAGCCTTTAAATGAAGATCACGATGCAAAATGTTGAATAATGTGGATGGTTTGATGTTAAATTGCATTAAATGGAAGTTTTTGGATCTTCTTCAACACTTCTGCTCACAGCTGCTACATTCTCGGTTGAACGGCCACTACGTTGATAAATGTTACCTCTGTTATCAAAAACAGATCCAGTTTCTGGAAATTAATCAACCATCAGCTTGATGGCACAATTTGTTGGAGCATTTTCTCTACCAAATTTTGTTCGAAATTTCCTAATTACATCTTGAAAACTTTTACCATTTTCAAAAAATGTTGTAATAACAAAAACACGTTGTTCCTTCGTGTAACGTTCCATATTAACTAACCGGAATGTATTTAGAATATACCTAAAGAAACCTCGTATAAAAATTCAGGTAGAAAAAAAATGGCCTCAAAATCAAAATGATACCTCAATTTTGAGCACCCTTCATTTATTATGCATAATTTTTTAGTATTTAATGTATCATATAATTATAAATAGTAAGAAATTTATTTCTGTTTTGATGATGATAATGATGTTGATTTTTCATCATCATTCAATTTGAACCCAATCTTATTTTAAAAATAGCATAATTTATATCTCTCTTCAGTCCTCTTGTTGTCCATTGTTCCAAAATGATTGGAACTGGATTATGATTTGCTTTGATCACTTAAAATTTAAGACTCATGCTCCTTAAAAATCCACAACCCATTTAAATAGAAAAATTTTGCTTATACCAACCATTTTTTTTTTACTTTGCTAACAATATCACAATGACCAATGTGATTAAATGAACATCGATTTAGTGGGTTGCTTATTTGTTTTTTTTTAATTTTGAAACTTGTACAATCTTGTTCATTCAAATCATTAACATTATTATGTTGCAATATATTACTAATCCATTCATCCTTCTCTTTCCCTTTTCCATTTAAATCTATGATGATATTTTCGAATCTATTCATTTGTATATTTTGATTTTAACTCAAGTATATGATAACTGTATGGAGCTTTGATTATGAAATGCTGAATTTCATTATTTGAAGTTAAGATTGCAATTTCTTTTAGAATAAATTTGTTGATATTATCTCGGAAAGTTTGAATATCAATTATTACGGACTCCATTATTTAAACGTATATCAAGTATATAAAACAAATAATAAATTTATGATGACGATGATATGTATTCCGCGGTTTATGTTGTAATTTCATTAGAAAAATTCATTGATTTATAATTTAATTAATTTTATTAACATCTCCGCTAAGTGGTTGAAATTCAACTAGTCGATCATGTAACAAAAGACAGTAGGCTGTAGTATTTGTTGGTATATTAGCTAAAGTTTTAAGCTCTATTATAACATTAATTGACCTCACCTTTAAATTTTCATTTTGATAACAGGTATCTATTACGAATATTGTAACACTTTTTTAAACTCCTCCCATGTTAGTAAAGGTTCAGGTATAGAATTATTATAATAATTACATCGAAAGCTGGTGTATGCCTCATAACCAATTCCATAACGATTTCTTTCAAAATTTAAATTAATGTTTTCATATGAATAAGCCTCCGAATTTAAGTAAACTTTTAACTCTTCTACATTGCAATGATCGAATGTCGATGGATCCTCTTTAGGGTTGATTGAACTTATTTATTTGTAGAGCAAATATAATAAAACGGGGCTTTTCAAGTTGAGTTGTTTAACTTTCCAAATATGATGGTTAGTATTTTGCGGTAATGTTGGATATTCATATAAATACCAATTTTTAAAAGCTAATATCATTTTTGCATTATTATCAATATTCTTATATAAGTTTAATTTGAGTGAATCAGCTAAATTGATATGTTGCACTCGCCACTGCACTTTAAGTAATTGAATTTTTGGTTTTTTATTAATTAGTGCAAAGTAAAGAATTATCATCAGATCGTGAACGTACTAAAATTAATATGAGTAAAGATATGAGTAAATAATATTTTTATGATCTTCAGCAAATCCTAAGAGCTTTCCCAATTGCATACAATAGTTGAAAAATTGCGATTTCGAACCAATTATTCCTTTGGGAGACCAACATGCATTCATGAGAGCTTGACTCTCATTTTCATTTAACGAAATAAAATTTTTTAAACATGTTGTTATACCAACATTTCGACAATGGTCAATTTCCCTTCCATTTAATTCATAGCGTATTTCATCGAATAGAAATGCCACTGCGTTGTTAATCAAAGTTGTTTTTGCTGTATGGCTTTCATCTTGTTTTGAAATAAAACCTTCAATATTAAGCATACTGGTAGATGGTAAAATATTTAAATTTTGATTTTGTATTAGTATGCGAATAATATCGCTTTTATTAAATGAATCTATGAATGGTGAATATGTGCGCTAATGTGCGCTTGTTATACTTTCATCAATAACAGGATTATACAATAAGTTATCCATCTTTCTTAAAATTTCTTTAACTTAAAACCAATAGATTTTAAAAATGGCTGATTTTCTATTGTTAGAGTTTTCGTGTTTAATCTGTGAGATCTACTTCTTTTTAATGTTGATGTGGTATTAACCTGATGTGTGGTGTGTATTGAATATTTAATGTGTTTCTGATGATTATTTATTTATTTATTTATTACTTAATTCAAGCATTTACATATTACATTTAGATAATTATAGTTAATCTAAAATTATTATTAAGGTTATACAAAGCAAAATTTATTTTATAAAAAAAAAAGATAAGTTATATTTAATATTTCACAAAATATTTACAACAAAATAGTGTTGAACAATTATGGAATTGTTTTAAATAGTAATTTTGTAATAAAAACTCATATTTACTCATATCTTTACTCATATTTATATTTATTACATTTATCTTTACTCATATTTATTATAGTTTTGTATTGATTCACATTCATCAACATTCTATTAATCGCTCCGTATTTACCGTAATTAGTCCTATGGTATCTAATTGAAAATGTGTTTTCGGACCTAAAACGTGTTCGTGTGTTGATTGAGTTAATTAATATGTTGTTAATGTAGTGTGAATCTATATAGTTATGTAATAAAAACAATACCCATGACTGTTCGTCTACATTCTAAATTAAAGTATTCATGTCAAGTAATTTAAGACATTTGAGATATATAAGGGGATTAGCCCAGTTTAGATATCTTAAGGCGAACCTTAGCAAATTTCTTTGTATTGCTTCTATTCTAACAATATGTTGATGATAGTATATGGAGACCAGACCTGATTTGCATACTCCAGAATAGGACGAACTAAAGTCGTGTAAAGAGATTTTATAATATATGGGTCATTAAATTCACTAGAACATCTTTTTACAAAACCTAGCATTGAGTTTGCTTTTCTAATAATCTTGTTAATATGTGTATTAAAGGTAAGTTTACAATCAACAGTTACCCCAAGATCTTTAAATTCAGTGACTCTTTTTATTATGTTGTTATTAAAAGTGTAATTATTTGTGATTAAGTTTAAGGAGCCGGTAAATGAAATGACGGCACATTTATCAATGTTTAAAATAAGAATGTTACATTTACACCAGTTCATAAAGTTATTAAGATCTTTTTGGAAAGAGTCTGCATCATTCATTGAGGACACTTCTTTAAAGATTTTCATATCGTCCGCGTAAATTTTTTTTTGGAACTGTTCTGAATCTTAGTGATATCATTTATTGAGATAATAAACAACAATGGTCCAAGATGACTACCCTGTGGCACTCCAGAATTAGCAACAAAAGTTACTGAAATTCCTGTTCTGAATAGAACACTATAGCTACGGTTGTTTAAGTAAGAGTCAATCCAGTTAATTAAGAAATACGGGAAACCATATTTTCTTAATTTATAAATAATTACACTATGAGGAAGAAGATCAAACGCTTTACTTAAGTCAGTGTAGACCATGTCGGTTTGGCGACCAACTTCCATTGTTTTCAAAATAGTTGAAGCTATTTCTGTAAGGTTAGTATAGTTGACCTCTTTTTTACAAATTCATGTTGACCATTCACTATAAATTCAGAACAATAATCATAAATTGCATCAAATACCATAAGCTCGAACACTTTCGGCAAACTAGATAGTTTAGCAATAGGCCTATAATTCCCAACATTACTTTTTCAGTCTTTTTTATAAACTGGTCTTATGTATGATTCTTTGCATAAATAGGAAATAGAAAATAGGAAACACCCCAGAAGCATAAGATTTATTAAAAAGTAGTGCTATAGGATTAGATAGGGAATCGGCGCAACGCTTTAAAACAATTTCTGGGAGATTATCTGGTCCAGGAGCAGAGTTTTCACTCAATTTACTTAGATAAAGCTGTATCGCGGCCGGAGTAAAATTAATATTTTGAAGAGGTAAATTTGGAAAGTCTTCCAAATGATTAAAATTAGATTCATCAATATCGAACGAAGAAGTAGAATAACTACCGGTGAAGAAATCTTTAAAATAGTTAGATATAATAATTGAGTGAATTCTGATCCTGGTACGAAATATAATTTGGATATTGACCGGGTTTACGTTTTGAATTTACAAGCTTCCAAAAGGATTTAGGATCTGTACGAAGTTGCGAAGCAGTCTTACTAATAATAAGCTTCATATTTAAGACACAGTAAGGATTTGAATACGGTAAATAAATTTAAAAAATTTGAATAAGAAATATTATCCTTCTTTTTTAAATATGCATTCCACGCTTTATTTGTTTAATTTCTCAGAGTTCTTAGTTCACCATCATACCATGGTGGACTTGAATTGATATTTCTATCACAAACGCGAGGAACATACAAGTCAAATCTATGGTAAATTACTTCGTAAAATTGCTCAATCGCATGATTTAAATCACTTAAATCATTTATGACTTAAAATCATTTGAAAAAAAAAAAATTGTTAAGCATATAAAAATTAGTTTTGGAAAAATTAAATTTATATGAGATATTTAATGACGATTTATTTAAACAACTATAATGACATTGAAAACTGAAAGGGGGATGAAGACAATCAATTTTTGAAAGAGGTGTTGCCGTCAATGTTTTAGTTACATTTGCCCAGTCAGAAGTAAAAAGAAGATCTAATTGTTTGTTTAATAGATTTTTAGTAGAAGAAACTTGTTGAAGTCCACATGCAAGCAAACTATTTATAACTGTCGATTCGATATTAGAGGTTAAATTAGTCGGAATGTAGAAAGATTCGTCGTCATCAAGTTGCCAATTAATATTTGGAAAATTAAAATCCCCACATGTTATGAGTTCGTCAAGGTTATTTAATTTATTATTCGAAGAATCAACAACTGAGCTTGGTAAACTTTTATATTACAATTTGGAGGAATGTAGCAACATAGAATATAAAGATTTAAAATATTTAAATCAATTTTAACTGCTATTACATCGCAGTTTATTAAATCAGGCATTTCTATCTATGAAGAGTTAAAGTTATTCTTAACTGATATAAGAATACCTCAACCTTTAGGAATCAATGAATTATTTAAAATATCAATATCATTTTGATATCTATCTTTCCTGAAAATCAAGTAGGAATTGTCAAATAATTCAAGAGAATTGATAGAAGGAGATAACCAAGTCTCAGTAAGCATAAATATATCCGAGTTTACTACTTTGGAGTTACTAAAAACTTGTGTTGTTTTAGTGCGTAATCGTCTTACATTTTGATAATATAATGAGAGATTACTTGTCCGATCTATATGCTTTATTGTTAATACAGTAATTAAGTTATTTTTAACTTTTGGCAAGAAAAAACTTATTATAACTTTTTCTCGATCGCTGTAAGTGATTATAGTAGTTACTATTACAATAACTAAGGCTTTTAAGTCTTCTTGCATCATTTTAATGGGCACGGCAATAGACTCTTGATAGTTTACAAAGAGGTCATAAAGAGCTTTGTAATTCATTGGAAGCCCTTCATTATGTAAAAGTACTAAAACGTTAGTCTTTGTTTTTCCCTCGATAACACAATTATAGGAGTCATCATTGCAAGTAAGAGAAGTATAATCTCATAAGATTATATATTCTTTCATCTCTTAATCTTGAGAGGGCATATATTTTATCTTGTTCATTTAAGGATTTTTTAGTCATTCTAACTATTGGTGGCACTAAAGGTTGAACGAAAGTATTATCATTGTTTGGGGAGCCAACGGTTCAATAGGGGTTTTCGTAGCACTCAGCGTAAAATCCGAAATTTGTGTTGGCCCTTTAGTAAAATTATCATACTTATGAATAGTAGTCGTTTTGTTATTAATCACAGAATTAGCATTATTACCATTAGTCAAGGAATTATCTGAATATGCATTAAAAGTATTAAGTTTTATATCAAATAAAGATGATATTTTTTGTTTCAATTCTAATGTATTACTGTTAATATTGTCATTATTATTATTTCCATTTTTATATTATTATTAATGTTATCATTTTTGTCAATATTACTGTTATTATTATTAACAACATTAATGCTATTAAGATCAATACTGTCATTATCGTCATTATTATTGTTATTACTGTCATTATTATTATTATTATTATAATTATTATTATTAATATTATTATTAATGTTATCATTATTATCATTATTATTACTGTAATTATTACTAATACTATTAACAACATTAATATAATTATCATTGATATTGTTATTATCATCATTATCTGTATTAATTGGTAATGTGAGAAATTAGTGAATTTATTAAATGTGGGAAGTAAACAGTGCTTTTTATAAAGAAGTAATTTACGTAAAGTAAAATTGTTATTAGATAAAACAGAATCAGTGTTGTTGTGTTGTAAGTTTGATAATGTCTGAGTATGTACATTTACTTTATTAGAGGAAGTGGCAAAACGATTCAAAAGAAGTGACTTTTTCTGTGTTGATGGTGTGATTTTGAAGTTTTTATCGGGAGTGTCTTTATAGATAAAATTTTGAATTAAGGTACCTTTACCCCAATTTTTTGTGTTCATTATTATATTAACTTTAGGTTTAGGTACCATAATTTTGAACGATTTGTATTTGCGTGGTTAAAATTTTTAGGTGTAATGTTTGTAACATGAATATTACACAATTTATCAATTAACAACTTGCTAATACTTTTTGTATTTGATCTGGCTGGAAACTTTGAAAAATAAAGCAGATGACTATCATTGGTAGAACTGGACTTTGTATGCCATGTTGAGGTAGGAAGTAAGAAATCTACTTTTTTGAGTTTTTTTTCTGATTTCGAGTTTACCCTTATAGTATGAAAATTAGTAGAACCGGGTTTTAGTTCCCTTGTTGCAGTAGGTGGTAAATCCCGTTTTCTAGTTTCAATGAGTTCTTTCTCTGGAATAGAAACTGATGTGTCCGCAGTACTGCTTAATAATTCCATATATAAAGATTCATTGTTAATTGACTCGCATTGAATTTCCTTCGTTTTGTAATTTGGTGATTGTTCCTTTATTTCCATAGTATGAAAGGATAATTTCATGCGGGTTAAATCGTCTTTAAGATTGTTAATGTCATCACAAATGCCACCCAGCTCATTTGATGTTGCTGAGAGAAGTCCACTTTTTAAGTCATTAA
Organism: Poecilobothrus nobilitatus; assembly: GCA_947095535.1. Classification (NCBI taxonomy): domain Eukaryota; kingdom Metazoa; phylum Arthropoda; class Insecta; order Diptera; family Dolichopodidae; genus Poecilobothrus; species Poecilobothrus nobilitatus. The sequence goes on along the minus strand of OX352772.1, from coordinate 129,809,173 downwards.
AACGATCTGTAAAAGCTTCTTTCAAATGTTTTTCACGGCCAGACAGGAAACTGCAAAGCGTTTGATTAAAATTTAACCTTTGCACTCATTCATGATATCCTTCAAGCAACTCATCAACTCGTCTTTAAGTATTTTAGTCGGCTGGTTCAAATCCAAGCAACTGTCGCAAACGAAATGATGCGAGATAAACAAGGAACGTGATTGCCATCCTCTATGGGCATTAATGCAGACCCCATGAAACTTTCTTTTACAGATCCCATTACAAACAATGACTTCAGTTTTGGAATCTGAAATAGTACAGAGTACGCCACTGCATTTATGTTGATTTTTATTAATTTGATTATACATATTTCGTTTTTTTTTTGCAATCAAGTAATATTAATATTAAATATTATAGGTCAGTTTTGAAATTATACAGTTAATATTTAAACAAATGTAAAAACAAACTTAAAGGACCCAAATAGAAATATGATATGTAAGCAACAACAGTATAAAATAAAAATAAAAAATTTTGCAAAATTATTCACATTCTTTATAATTTTTATTAATTTAAAAGTAAAAAAAAATAAAATAAAAATATTGAATTTTGAAAGTCGACACCTTTTAAACATTTTTATGATAAGTTAATATTTAAATTTAAAGTTAGTTAATCATGTAATTAAAAAACAAGAATTAAACAACAGGAAAAAAAAAATTTTCATTAAGTATGTTTTTTTTTTATGTTTTTTTTTAAAGTTCTTTATTTGGAAAACAAAATTAATTTTAAAAAGTGAAATGCACGTTACCGTTACTTAACGTGATGATGGTATAATTTAAATGATTAGGATTAGTATTAGGATTATTGTATATTATCATTTTTCCTGTTGTTTTAAGTGCATTCGCACTGTTATAATTTCACCTCGAAAATTAATTAAATTACCGTTCTGATCGAGTAATTTTATGGTTATTGATCTTATTTGATTGACAGCAACTGGCAAATAGATAAGATTTCGAGGAACTTCAATTATTTTATACCCGAGGCTAACATGGATTGAAAATTCGTGTAAAATATGTACCTTCTTATCATTAATATATGTTCCTTATGCATTGAACTCGTATAATACTAATTTTATTTATATCAACAGGAAGATCAGAAATATTCCATGTATTCAGTTTCAATCTTCTTTTGCTAAAACCTAGCAATCCACCAATCGTATATTGTTGTTCAAAATCAATCTCTTCGTTTTTGACAATTTAATATATTATTATTTAATGTATTAAACTCCAAAAAATTTGACAATTTAATGTATTATTGTTAGCTTTTAAATAGAGTTTTCGTTTTTCCGTTTTCGTATTAGATATTTCTAGTTCCTTTTTAAGAAAAGTTTCGATGTCTTCAATTTCATAGGAGCCTATAGGAAGAATGATGCTTTTATCTCCAATAAGAAATGTATTATTTTCTTTATCTATATTCGTAATTGAGTTGTATCTCTGGAAATCTACTAATGCTCAAATATATTCTACCTCTAAATCTATGGGTGGAAAATATTCTACTGCTAGCACGGAAGTTTTACCATTTTAGCTTAACGTTATAGAGATGGCTACTTCTTATTTATACAATTATTGAAATGTATTATCTTTTATATGTATATAACAATCTTCATAATTTATTATAGATTAACATATACTTATACATTTATTTATACAAATAATAATTTCTATAAATTTCAATAACCTAAATTTTATAATAAACAAGGTAGAATGTAAACCAACGATTTTTAAAAGCGCACATTTCCAAAACTCAATACAAACTGTTTAGAATTGTGACTTGCACAAAAATTTGAAAATTTCATGTAATAAGAAAAAAAGTGAAAATAGGACATTTTTGAAATTTTGAGGGGCCGTAAGTCCAAAATCCTATATAAATAAGAAAAACCGTTAACACACGTAAAAATATATTATTGAACCTTTAATTTTCATGTCTTACCGAACAAAAATTTTTACAGGTGCCTAAGTTACAAGTTCAATTTTTGAGGCGTAATAACTCTTAAAGAGGGGGCGCTACCAAACAATTTTATGAGGAAACTTATACTAATTATAAAAGTTCTTTCTTGCCTCAAAATTTCAAGCCTCTATCTAAAAGCGTGCCGGAGTTATGAAAGTAGAAAAATCATACAAAATTTGGTTTTCACATAACGGTAAATTTAAATACTAAATTTAAAAAAATTGTATAATTTTGATATTAATTTACAAAGTCAAAAAAAAAAATATCTGTCGAATGAGGTTTTCAGATTGAAAAAATCTTAAGCAGAACATAAGATATATGCATTTAAAAATAGGGCTTTTTCAAAGTTTGAGGGGCTGTAGCTCCGTAATGGATGGGGCTACATGAAAAAGTTGTTCCACAAAATTATTTTTTTTATGAGACCTACCCATGGTTAAAATTTTTTTTCTCTACCTTTAACGGTGTAAAAGTTTTGTAAACAGACGGACGCACAGAGTGAAACTAATAAGCACATTTTTTAAAAATTTTTACACAAAGAAACAAAAAATAACCTTGAACTTAAAAATATTTAATTTTTATTAATGTGGGTCATGCTTAAAAGAAAAAAAAAATTGTAATATATTATTCTTTTTCTTCCATTTTTATTTTTAATTTTTTTTTTTTTTTTGCTTATAAAAAATAGAATTAGATAAAAAAGTTAAACATAAATGTCCACAAAGCTTATTTTCTAATATTTTAACAATTTCACTTGGTGGTTTTAAATTTCCAAAGCTATCAAAATATTGTACATCAATTAATTTCTTATAATATGCTACTCAATGTGTTCCATCTCCATTTGGTATACCTAAATTTATTTTTCCACATTCACGTTTCCATGGTTTGGTTTTAGGAAGACCATCCCTCATAAAAACTCCACGAAAATATTTTAAATAGTTCATTCCAAAATTATTTATATCAATAATAGTTAAAGCCCGTTTAAGTGGCATATTTAGTCGTTTTTTGGGGTCAAATACAATCCAAGCCCTTGATTATGTGATTTTAAATGTAAACCTTTTCCTCTTAGAATAGCCTCCATTGTTTTATTATGACGTTCACTTTCGTTTAACTGTTTCTTAGCATTTTTAGCATCATTAATAGCTTTTGTTAGCCAGCAGCACCACCTGCAAGAGCTCCAACAGCTGAAAGACCAGCAAATATTGGGATTAATTGAAGAATGCCACCAGTTTTAGGAACAGGAATAATGCGTGGCATTTTTATTCATTTTCTGTTCTTTCAGCTTATTTCTAGCAGCTTTCAGGGCAATTTTGATAGCATCTTTTTGCTTTTCAGGTTTATACCCCTTAATGGCAATTTTAGCTTCTTGAATAACTCTTCCTAATGGTTTCTTTTTCTTTGCTTTCTTTGTTTTCTTTTTGAGACCAATACCAAGTTTAACATTAGCTTTCATTGCGTTTGTAACAAGAATTGCGTTTGCTCTTTCACCTAAAGTTGAATCACGAGATTTAATATGCGAAGCTTTTTCAGCTAATATTTTATCAGCTATATAACTATTGGTAATATTACTATTGTTAGAGTATGCAATATCGTGTTCACGACATGCATCATCTAATTTATTTATACCTTTATCACCACGTTCTAAACGTTTTAAGTTTTGCACCAGATCCACAGAAATTATACCCAAGTAAATGTTCTTATGGTAATTTATTAATAATGGAATTTAAAACACCACCTTTCTTTTTGATTCCTGATTTACAACTAATTGCCTCTTTATTGCAGACGATCATATTTAATGTTATATTGATGGCGGTTCAATATAAATTGATTCAGTTAATGCATATAAATAATGTTTTATATGAAATTAAAATAGTTGCTAAAAAGCAGTTTATCAAAAAAGGTGAAGCAATAAAGATAAGGAATTTTGATGGCAAATGTAAGAATATGAAAAAAATAAGAAACATAGAGAAATACTACCAAACAATATTCGAGGATTAATTGTTAGACCATCTAATTGTGGTAAAACGAATGTCATGTTAAGCATATTATTAGATCCCAAAGGTCTTAAATTTCAAAATATATACATATATTCGAAATCATTACACCAGCCAAAGTATGAGTATTTGAAAAAAAATGATTAGACCTATTAAAGGAATGGAGTACAATGAATTTTCAAATAATTCAGATGTAGTAATAATTAACAAGAACAAATCAGAACAGCAACAACAACAACAACAGGTCAGATCAGCAATAGATCAGATCAGTAACAACAACAGATCAAATTAGACTAGTTGCAGTTTAGTGTGATAATTCATATGTGATAATTAACCAAAATATCTATTACCAAAAATATAATTGCATACAAAAATAAATCATTCACAAATCATAACGTTTAAAAATCTAAACGAAAGATGTAATTTGATCTTCTTCTTTATTAAATATATTTTATGTAAATAAATGTACTTGATATTGTACGATACAAAAATAAACAGATGTTTGCAATTGAAAGTTAGACCACACAAAAAATGTTAGGTCTGCATTTTTATGTTATTTAACTTTAATTTAAAATTATTTTGGTAATGTTGAATCTACAGTTATGGAAATGATTTTGTGAGCAAATCAAGATATACTACATCCTCCCCCCAAAGAAAAAATAATATTAGTTTACATTACTTAAAATTTAACCTAATTTTTTTTAAATTTACTAACAAAACAAAATATTTATGTTAATTTTAAATTTTATATTCAAAAAAAAATTTCTCTTTTTATTTTTATATATATATATTTTTTTTATATTCTTTTCTATCTTTAATTAAATTATTGTTATGTAATTCTACTTATTTATTATTTATAATTACTGTACTATTTGGACCCTTTTGAGCTATAATTTTAAATGGTCCTTTAAAAGGTAAATTTAATTTTTCTTATTTCCTACTTTTATATATACATAATCATTTATTACTAAATTTGATTTGTTTACATTATTTTCATTCATCTTGCCTTGTTTAAATATTATTTTAAAATCATAATCCATCAAATCAACACGTACCCTTGTTAGTTTGGATGAAGGATTCTTATGCGTAAATAAGCTCACTAATGGTCTATGGTCAGTATAAACTATGAATTTTTTACCAAAAAGACATGGCCTAAAATAGTTTATACCCCAATGTATTGCCAAAAGTTCTCTTCTAATTATTGGCTTATTCAGTTCATGTTTATTCAAAGATTTACTAGCATAAGCTATTGGTTTATCATTTCCTGTTGTCCCTTGTGATAACACTACTCCAAGCGCATAGTTTGATGCATCTGTTGTTAGTATAAAAGGTTCAGCAAAATTTGAATAACTTAGTATTGGTGGTTCAATTAACTTTTGTTTTAATTTTTCAAAAGCATTATTGCATTCTTCACTCCAACCAAATACTTCTTACTTCTGTTTATTACTTCTGATTTTAAAAAATTACATTTCGATGGATTAATTTTTAAGTTGTATTCTTCTAAACGTTCTAATACTTTGATTAATTTTTATTATGATCTGTTCAATTTGATCCAAATACTGTAATATCATCTACGTATAGAAATGCTGCTTCTTGTAAATCTCTTAAAGCTACATATAACATACGTTGAAAACTGTTGGTTGAAATTTTTAATCCAAAACGTAATCTTTTAAATTGGTAATATCCTTTATTTGTAGAAAATGCCGTCATTTGCCTTGATTTCGGATGTAACGGAATTTGATGGAATGAGCTTGTCATATCCAACGTCGAAAAATATTTAGATTTTCCTAGTTTGTCCAACACGTCACTAACCTTGTTAATGGAAATTTGTCATCTACGATTTTTTTGTTTAAGGATCTAAAATTCACGACTAACCTCCATTTCGGTTCTCCATATTTAGTTTTCGTGGGAACAATCAGTAATGGTGAGTTGTACGGACTTGTAGAATGCTCAATTATATCATCTTCCATTAATTTTGTGACTTGTTTTTCAATTTCTTCTAGCTGGACATTTGGTGTTCTATAATTTTTAATGTATACTGGTGACTTGTCTATTGTTGCAATGCGTTGTTCATAAAAATTATTAACTGTTAGTGTTTCATTTTCCAGATGAAATATATTTTGAAATTTTTCACAAATGTCTAAGATTGATGTTTTTGCTTTTGTGTCTAAGTTATCTATATTTATTTCTTTTTGAAGTTTTTCACACCTTGTTTTTGAGAAATTTTTATTCTTGAATGATAGTATCTGATAATTTTTTAGAGGTTGAATTTTAATTTCTGTTATTTTTATGTTTACAGGTCTGTCCCTAGTTTTTAACACCTTTGTATGTTTTAATCCATTTGCTGGAATTATTGTATTTACTATGAATACACCTTTTATCATTTCTTTGCTTAATATTATGCTATTTTCTTTATAAAAATATTTCTATCTGTTATACCATTTATTCGGCAGATTTCTTTTCTAATGTTTGCTGGTTTAATACATTACTTTTAATTATAGATATATCTGCTGCTGTATCTATTAAAAGAGTCAGATGTTCTTTTTTGTTTTTTATTCTTACTTTTATAATATTGTTGCAGCTTTTATCATTGCTTACTCTGCTTATTGTCTTCTGTTGAATTGATTTTGAGCAACCCTCTGCGTGTTGTTCACATGCCCCGTATTTCTTCGGCCGGGGCCGATGAAGTTTCCCTGTTGTCTCTGTTGTTTGTGTGTTGGAAAATCTGTTGTTATTGTGAGTACTACTGTAATTATTGTTGTTACGATTATTATTATTGTAATTATTGTTGTTGCGATTATTATGATTGTAATTATTGTTGTTGCGATTATTATTACTGTAATTATACCCAATATTGTAGGCATTACTTCTATTTCTGTTATAGCTATTTCTATTTCTAAAATTGTTTGACTTGAAATACATGATATTTATTTGGTCTAACTTCAGTATCCATTTCTGATGCTAGCTGTATAGCTTCAGTGAAATTTGTTGGTCTAGCTGCTAGTATTACTGATCTGAATCTATCATTTAAATCATTTTTAAATGTATTTAAACGTAATTGGTCATTCAGTTTTATAATAATGCCTCTATGTAGTTCTCCTTGTTCCGTCATCTGCAATTCATTTAACTGTTCTGTCAGAGTTTCAATTTTTGTAATATAAATTTAATTAGTTTCGTTTTTTCAGCTGTGTTTTCAGCTTAAAGTTTCAGCATAAAAATCGATTAGTGCTAAGAAATTCGATACATCTTTAACATTTCCTTCGAATTACGTGGACCTTGCACACCAGATGAACAATTCAAAACTTGATAATGGAGAAATTAATGTAAAATCATTCATGCAAAAAACAAAAACACCAAATAAAGATAAATTAAATTCTGAAAGTTTTAAGACACCAATACCTAAGACACCACTAACACATTTTCAACTACAAAAATTAAAAACTTAAAAAATTTTACATTGATTTCCGAACCATGATGACGGTTGAACCATTAATCAGAGATTGATAAGAGTTATGGACCTTATCTTGACTTAAAATCAAACATAAGAAAATTAGGTAATTCAAAGTTTAGTATTGATGAAAATAATCATTACAGAATTATTGATGGTGAGATCTTTGAGGGAACTGAAGGTTTGCATAATCTTATATTTAAAAAGAAACCTGAGAATTATAGTGAAAATAATTTAAAACACTATCAAAAGATATTGGTAAAAAATAATGCTCATAGGAAAAATTATGATTCATTAGAACAAATTAAGCGAAATAATGAATTTAAGTATCAAAATATTATAAAAAAGCTCTAGAAATATATTCATACGAGAACTAAAAACAATACACTTATTGGGATGATCCTATAAGCTAATATAATTGAGTAATAAATATTTAAAAATTACACTTACATAATGACTATTGACAAATTTGGACATACTTGGGCTACACCATATAAAAATCCACCAATAAACAACTCTATAATAAGTTTTTCTTTAACCTCAGAAGAAAATTATGATCTTCGAAATAAACAATTCGCAAATATTAAACACCAATTAATTCAATAGATGTTGTAACAAAAAATTATGTTGATAATCAATACGATATTCATGATAGAAGTATAGCAAATCTTTTTATAGGTTATCAAAAGGAAAATGCTGAGCAGATAAATACACAACTTTCAGATGCAAAGGACGTAATGAATCATTTCATTGATAATGAAATTAGCAAATTGGATGATATCTTCAAAACTTTTATTGAAGAAAAATTGAAAGACGTAATTCATTTCTATGGAGCAGCATGGAAAATGAAATTAAAAATGCTATGCAATTCGTAGATACGAATGAAATTCTTGAAAACTTTGAGCTTCGAATAAAACTTTTGGAAATAAAAAAAACAAATGAATTAGAATCAGTTTGTATTAAATCATTATAAACTAAACATGGATATATCACGAATCGGATATAAATTAAATAATTTCATACACAAATATGGAGATAGACTATTAGAGCAACATTATAATGAGCTAAAAGATCATTTTAATTTTTTGCTGCAGTTCAAAAATTCAGTGCAGTTGGAAACAGCAAATCGTGGTATTCATTTCACTATATGCCCATATGTGTTAGATTCATGTGATTCATACGCAGATACATGTGCATGTATATCAACTGAACAAATAATGATAAGAATTGTTAAATTAATGAAATTATATGATAGAATTGGAAATAAATTCTAATCCTAATCCTATCCTAATCCTAAATTAAAAAATAAATAAGCATAATAATTACTGTTTTACATTTAAGATGAAACAGAGTAAGGTAGTTGATTTATTTGAATGGCTTTACATTTCAGATTCCCCTGAAGAAAGGATGGTCGAGGGGGAAGAGGAAAAGGTGAAGAAAAGAGTTCATTTTAATTTAAAACCTCAAACACATATATTGTACACATGGAATTATCCACATAAATTAGCTCGACAAAAATATTGGGAGATTACAGCTCTAGATTGAGTAAAATTTAATAAAAGAATTGAAAATATTGGTAAACTTATCTCCAGAATTTTGTATAAAAACCATTGTCAGCATATTTTTAATGAGAGATTTTCTAATTATAACCCCATGACAGAACTTAAATTAAATCATTCATCATGAGTAAAAGAGAGGTTGTTGAAGAATGCTTCAACATAGCTTTTAAAAATTAAAGCATCAATTGTAGAACGCTTTAACCAAACTTTAAAAGAGAAAATGTGGAAAGAATTCAGCTTTAATGGAAATTACAAATGGATAGACATAGTTGAAGGTTTAGTTCATCAATATAACCATACAAAACATCGTACAATTGGAAGATTTCAATCAGATGTAAATGAAAAAAATGCTTGTGTTTATATGTTATAAACGGTAATGACACCACTAACAATAAAAAAGCATTATTTTAAATATAATTATTTTCCCATTTTCAATAAATCTAAAACATTCTTGTCAATTCAGCATTTGCACATTATAGAAATACATATTATAACTTTCCCATAGACAAAATTCTCATTATGTTAATACGACACCTATATTCTTAAAAAAAGTAAGTAATTTTTATCCCATAGATTTACCTTCAGTAAATCTACATATTCCTGCAAATTCAAAATTTGCAATATTATCATAAAAACATAATTATTTTCCCATATATAAAATTTCTACTAATCGAACTTTTAATGTTCCCACAAAATAATATCTTTCCAATTAATATTATATCACACAGACAAAATTCCTACTAAACGAACTTTTATTGTTCCCACAAAATATTGTTTCAATAAACAAAAATTATAATATTTATAAATATCAGGAAATAAACGAATTAAATTATGTTCTGTTCTGGATTTCAAACCGTACGCTGAAGCTCCGTTATTAAATAAATATTTTAAATTAAACTAAATTAAATTAAATTAAATTAAATAAAAATTAAAAAGTTAAGTTATTGAATGTATAATTGTATTATATAAATGTATAATTAAATTTGTTTTTGTATAAAAGAAAAAATATAAAAAGTGTTAAAACAAAATTAAATATTGTTTTTTTTTATGTTCTCCTAAAATCGAATCTAAAACTTTTATAATTGTATAAAAATTTTACCATCGGCTAAATTCAAACTGGTGACTCAGTTCGAATATACGCCCAATTGGACAACAGAAATATTCAAGATAAGAAAAGTGCAAATCACAAATCCTGTAACATTATTTACTAGAAGATTATGAACACAACCCAATAGAAGGAAGTTTTTATGAATCAGAACTATTAAAAGCTAAAATTAAAGATATTTACTTAATTGAAAAAATAATAAAATACAAGGATGATAAAGCTTTTGTTAAATGGCTTGGGTTCAATTCAAGCTAGAATTCATGGATAAATAAAACAAATTTAGTTTAAATTTTAACAATATAATTTTATTTAAAAATAATATTTAAGATATATCCATATTATATGTTTGTTTAATATTTCGCAAATCAATTAAAGTATTGTTAGATTTATATTCAGTGTCATAAATTGTATAACTTTCCAATATTCCATTACTTAAACTTCTGTTAGCATTAATCTCCATGTATTTCAAACATTAAATTTTTAACGAACGTTGTTTAAATTTTGAATCATATGAACAGCGAACTTTGATTTCTTTATTATCATCATACTTTAATCGAAAATGTCTATAAAAACTTTGATCACTCTCAATTATACCACCAATATTTATTTCCTTCAATAAAAGCTCCTGTTTAAATGCTTTAATTGCCTGTTATGTTGTAACATATTGGGAGGCAGAATTAGCTTTCATAATTTGATCATCTGCAACAGGTTTTCCAATTGATTTTTCACTTATATATATCGGTGCTGTTGTTGTTGTTATCACTGGTATTTCTGAAGAAAGTATATGCTTCAGTAATTTCACTGACAAATTTATTTGAATAGTTTCATTACTTGAATAGTACTCATTACTTACATTAAAGTTTGCACTTCTTAAAAAAAGTAAATAATTTTTATCCCATAGATTTACCTTCAGTAAATCTACATATTCCTGCAAATTCAGAATTTGCAATATTATCATAAAAACATAATTATTTTCCCATATATAAAATTACATAAATAGTACTCATTACTTACATTAAAGTTTGCACTTCCATAAGCTGATTCATCTAATCTTATATTTGGAGTAGGTGCTGAATAAATTTCAATAATTAATAAACTTAATATTATATAAAAGAATTTCATAATGCTTGTTAAAATTTAAAATCCAACTAATAATAATAATAAATTAAGATGAGTTGACACTTTACTCCACAAAAGTTGAATATAAAATACCTTAAATTATTTCCGTTTTAGTAATATATACTCTATTCTAGATCAGAAAAAATTTCTTTTCTTTTGTTTTTATTAGTCTTCTACATTCTGAAAATTTCTTTATGATGTAAAAATCCTAACTTGACTGAATTTCATTTAAACATTTTTATTAATTATGAACTTACATAGTAGATTTTATGTACACTCTTGCACGCCTATCCGTAGTAGGGCAAATTCTCATTATTTTTAATGTTTTATTTTCTAATGTAGGTGCTTTATTACTTTTCTTTAGTTTTAATAATTAAAAATGGAGTTTGCTAGGACGCTTATTATATTTAATAAATTTTTCGTGGAAAATAAAAAAGACTTTCAAAAGCAATATAGACTGATTCAACATTAATTCAATTCAATTTACTCAAAGGAGATGATAAGTGGACAGATTTATTTACTCCGAGTTCAATTGAATTTCCTAAAAGATGTTTTTTGCGATTAGCTAAAAATGTAAAAAAATTTAAAGAAAAAAATTGTAAATATCCAACAAATAGTAGAAAAAAAAAAATAAAACAAACTTTGTAATAATATATTTTGCTTTTTCTTTGTATATATTTTAACAACAGGACTCCCCTGACGTCATTTTACATTTATATTTTTCATTTTCAAATTTTTAAAAGTGTATGTAGGCGTAGTAGATACAATAAAATTTTCTAATTCTGTTGTTTTTTCAAGTAATTATTTTAAAAACAACCACAAAAAAAAATTTTAAATTTTAATTTTAATTACTTTTTTTGGCTATATAATATATCAAAATTATGTTTTTTTTTGTATACTTCTTTTTATTTTTCTTTTTTAATCATTTTTGGCTACATTGGGTTAGTAAAAAAGTTTACAAAACTAACATTTATTTCAGAACTTAGAACTAAAACCTTAAACTATATTTTAGTGTTTCAGTTTTCTTCTTTATTTAATTTGTTTTATTATTATATTTCTATTTTTTTTCTTTTTTCTAATAGAATTTTTTATCAGAGAATTTAATTTTGGAAAATTTATAATAAAAACTAAAATTAATTTAAATTTTATAAATAAAACCTTATACTAACTTAAGATTATGCTAACCTAAAACCTACCTAACTTAAAACCTACGTCTATTCTAATGTTATAGTTTTTATGCTAATTTTTTATATTAATTACGAAATGTTTAACCACCAATGATTTTTTGAAATTCGTTTATCCTTTTCTGGAATAAACATGTCGTACTTTAGTGAAATAGCATCAATGGCGTCTGGGTCATATTTAGAATGCAGGTAAATAAAATGTTCGGGAGCAGTAAAACCCGACTTTAAACTATTATTTATATACTCTTTATTATGGTAATAAATTTTTGATATTAAACCTTTTTCGTTTGTATTGAGAGCTCTGTCAAAATGATTACGAATAATTTCTATAAAAAAATTATAGAATCTAATTATTTTTGCTTTACGGTACAAGCATTTATTGGAGTAGAAATGCTTGGAATCCGTTTCTGGTTTCCTATGTAGATTTACGCAGGCTCTTATGCATTTTCGTTCAAATATTCTTATTTTCTCCATTAGGCTTGCACTTATGTTGTACCATATGGGTCCACCATATGAAATGACAGGCCTAATTAGAGTTTGGTATGCTAAAACTTTTACTCTTTCACTGATAATTTTGTTATAGAAAAGTTTTTTGGACGCCATGAATGCTTTTGTCCCTTTTTCTAAATTTTTTTTAACATTATCAATGTAGTTTAAATGTTGATTTAATACAACACTTAGATATTTGACAGATTTTTTTCTGTCAATTATGGTGGAATTTAAAGCTTTTATTTTAAAATCTTTCCACTCTTTTCTAATATTACTATTGGTTTTATCGACAGTATTACGAAATAATATTGCTTCACATTTATCTACGTTTTTTGAGTAACCATACTTTACAATAATAAGTGATACGGTTGAATTGTTTCTGAACGTTAATTGTTATTTCCGCTATTGCTTTACCGGCGGAATAAATTATCACGTCATCAGCAAATGCAATCGAGTAATTGGCCCCTTTAAGCTCCCAAGTAAATTTAACAATTCCGTTTAATAGATTGGGAACAGTATCGGGGATTTTACCGTGCCTTGCTGTAAACCGTTGCTAATTACAAATTTGTGGTCCATATTTGAGTTATTAGCTATTATAAAATGATTATCCGATATCATATCCATTATTAATCTTGTTATGTTATTTGGGAATTTGTACTTTATTAGTTTATAAAGTAAACCATCAATCCAGACACTATTGAAGGCTTTTTCTAAGTCAATAAGACATGCGACTATTGCTTCTTTTTTGTTTATGTACCATCATATATCAGATGTCAATTTATTAATAGCATGTACAGTGCTTTGTTTGTGCCTGAAGCCAAATTGATTTTTAGGTAGCAGCTGGTTATCGCTTACGAATTTTATTATTTTATCATTAATTATAGTTTGGTACACCTTACTGATATTTGGCAGTAGGCTGATTGGTCTATAATTATTTGGATTTGTAGGGTCTTTACCCGGTTTTTTTATCATTACAACTTTAGCTTTTTTCTATATTTTACGAAAATAGCAATAGTTTAATGAATTATTAAATAAAATAACATATTTTTCTATGACTTTAACCGTTAAGTTTCTCAAAACCACATTTGGTATTCCATCTATCAGATGTTTTTGTTTTTTAGGTTTTTTAGTTTTAGTTGTAGTTCGTCAAAGTTTCTGAAGTAATTGTTGTTGTTTAATGTATTGGAAGCTGTGTTTACATTGTCGAATGTGAATAATGAAACATCATTTTGCTTCTGTACTGTACTTGAAAGTCTTAGGCTTTGTATTTTGTCACGTACTCTGTTATGAAAGTTGCTGTTATTTGGTAATGTAACATTATGGCTTCTTTCTAGACATGTACCATGTACTAATTACGAAAGGAAGGCTAAGTTCGAATCTGGACAAAATCGGTTAATGGGTTCGGATTCTGGAAGCTTCCGAATGATTCCGGAGCAAACGAGATTATCTCCAAAACCAACAAAGATAGAACCTTTAAATTTTGTACAATGATGTTCCTTCCCGTTCGATTTATGTCTCTGGAATTTAAGAGGATTTGGTCCATGTGTTTGGATTTTGGAAACTTCCGAACGAGCACCAGAGCAAATGAGATTATCGCCAAAACCAACTAAGATATAACCTTCAAATTTGGCAGAGTGGTGGTCTTTCATGTTTTATTTAAGTCTCTGAAATTTGATAGGATTTGGTTCATGAGTTCGGATCTCGGAAGCTTCTGAACGAGCCCCAGAGCAAACGAGTATATCTCCACACCCAACAAAGATAGAACCTTTATTTTTATTACAAGAGTGTGCTGTTATGTTTCCTTTTCTATAAAATTGAAAACAGACATTTGATAGAATTAGAAGCATGGGTTCGTATTTTGGAAGCTTCCGAACAAGCCCCAGAGCAAACGAGATTATCTCCAAAACCAACAAAGATAGAACCTCTAAATTTTTTACAATGATGTTCCTTCCCGTTTGATTTATGTCTCTGAAATTTAAGAGGATATGGTCCATGGGTTTGGATTTTGGAAACTTCCGAACGAGCCCCAGAGCAAATGAGATTATCTCCAAACAAAACAAAGATATAACCTTTCAATTTGGCAGAATGGTGGTCTTTCATGTTTTATTTATGTCTCTGAAATTTGATAGGATTTGGTTCATGAGTTCGGATCTCGGAAACTTCCGAACGAGCCCCAGAGCAAATGGTATTATCTCCAAAAGCAACAAAGATACAACCTATAAACTAGGCAGAATGGTATTTCTTGATATTTGGTTATGTTTCCTACATAAAGTATAGGGTATATTAACTTTGGTATGGAATTTGTAACCACCAAAAGGAAGCGAGTTAGATATGGACATGTATATATATTCTGAATCAGGATCACTTCCTGAGTCGATTTAACGATGTCCGCCCGTCCGTCCGTTGGTTACTAATTACTGTACCTACGTATAGTAGGTTACTATTTACGAAAGGAAGGCTAAGTTCGAATCTGGACAAAATCGGTTAATCGGTTTGGATTCTGGAAGCTACCGAATGCTTCCAGAGCAAACGAGATTATCTCCAAAACCAACAAAGATAGAACCTTTAAATTTTTTACAATGATGTTTCTTTCCATTTGATCTATGTCGCTGAAATTTAAGAAGATTTGGTACATGGATTTGGATTTTGGAAGCTTCTGAACGAGCCCCAGAGCAAATGAGATTATCTCCAAAACCAACAAAGATATAACCTTTAAATTTGGCAGAATGGTGTTCTTTCATGTTTGATTTAAGTCGTTGAAATTTGAGCGAATTTGGTCCATGGGTTCGGATTTTGGAAGCTTCAGAACGAGCCCCAGAGCAAATGAGATTATCTCCAAAACCAACAAAGATAGAATCTTTGAATTTGGTACAGTGGTGTTCTTTCGTGTTTTATTTATGTTTCTGAAATTTGGGAGGATTTGGTTCATGGGTTCGGATCTTAGAAGCTTCCGAACGAGCCACAGAGCAAACGAGTATATCTCCACAACCAACAAAGATAGAACCTTCATTTTTAATACAAGGGTGTTCTGTTATGTTTATTTTTCTTTAAAATTGGAAACTGACATTTGAAAGAATTTGAACCATGGGTTCGTATTTTGGCAACTAGACGAGCACAAGAGCAAACGAGCATAACTTCAAAAGTAGAACCTTTAAATTTAGTACAATGATGTTCTGGCATGTTTTCTTTATGTTCTTGAGATGGATTTAATGAATTGGAGTGGCAATTCGGGTACCTGGCTCACGCCTCCCCAGGACTAACAAGCATATCTTCGTAATTAATAAAGATAGAAACTTGAAATTTTTTGCAAGGGTGTCAAGCATATCCCAAGAGGATGCCTCTTTTACGTTCCTGAAATTCGAGTTGAATAAAAGAGAAAAGGGAAGAAGTTCAATCAGCTGCCAAAACACTTATGCATTTTTAATTTAATTCGAATTATTCAGGTGAAGGTTATTAATAAGTCGTTTGCATCGACCTATTGTTACATTTACTTATTATATTATATTATGTATACACTTACTTATCTTGTTTTTTTCTTTTGTTTCTTGTTTTCTTTCTTTCTTTTTAATTCTTTAATACTAAAATCTGAAAATTTGTACATCAAAATCGCTCATGTATATTTCTTATGGGAAATTTGGTCCAGCTCTCATAGTTCATCTAATACTGCTAACTGGCATGTAGTGCTAACTAACAGCTCATTGCTAACTGCTAAATCGTTACCGCTATCCGCTAACTGCTAACTGGTAACCGCTAACTGCTAACTACTATCTGCAAAATGACCCGTTCAGTTAATAACGAACTGCTAACCAATCTCTTGTTAACTAAAATTTAGTAAATGCATCCAAATTAACGCCCGTTATTTAAATTACTATCTTTATCAATTAATAGAAAACCATATTTAGATATGTTTTAAATTTAAATCATCTTGTTTGAATATAATCAAAAAGTTGGCATTATCTCTAACTAAATGCTTTGGAATTCTTCTATAAGGCTGACACAAATAAAAGCTATCTACTTCTTGATGCCGTCCCATGCAAAACCATGTCCCATAGTTACAAGATACAAGATAGCATACGAAACTATGGACCATGTCCCATAGTTTCGTATGCTATCTTGTTTATCGCAAGCTACATCATCGCAAATAAATATTGAATTCGATTGTGAGGCTGAAGGTTCAATTACATCTACCTTATTTGAAAATTCGTTATATCCCATCCTTTAATTGGTTTTATTAATTTTTTTAAATATTCATATTTAGGTTGATGCAATGATTTCGAGTAAATATATGTTTTTAAATTTAAGTCCTTTAGGATCTATTAGCATACTTGTCATATGCTAGTTTTACCACAATTTGGACGGTCCGACTATTAATCCTTTTATACTATCTGGAAGTTTTTTATTTTTTTTCTTTAAATTTTGATCAAAATTGAAATGATAAGTTTTAAAAGGTGATTAGTGTTTGATTGACTTTCTTAAACTAAACTGCATATTATGCTCCTTCGCAATAAATGTTTAAACAGTAATAAAAAAAACTGTTGAAGAAAGAGGAGTTATTATTTCGTTAATTAATAAATTACCAATTGAAGCACATTTACCTGGCTATAATTATTGTGGACTGGGAACAAAATTAGCAAAACGATTAGCTCGTGGTGATAAAGGGATTAATGGTTTAAATGAAGCTTGTCGAGAGCATGACATAGCAAAAGTTCTGATCAAAATCAACGTCATATAGCTGACAATATACTAGCAGAAAACGTTTGGCAAAGAGTTAAAGCTAAAAGCGCAAATTTTGCTGAAAGTTTGAATTCATACCTAATTACAAACGCAATGAAAGCTAAAGTTAAACTCAGTGTGGGTTTAAAAAAGGAAACAAAAAAAGTTTAAAGAAAAAAACCTTTGAAAAATGTTATAAAAGAAGTTAAATTAGCTATTAAAACTACAAAGAAACCAATGAATGATAAAAATATTATAAAAATTGCTTTACATGCAGTTGAAAAGTTTTATGAGGGTTAAAAAAAAATTGATATCCCTTGAGTAATTCCGGTACCCAAAATTGTAGCAGTTTTACCTTTAATGCCAATATTTGCTGGTTTGTCAGCTGTTGGAGCTCTTTCTGGCGGTGCTGCAGGTATAGCACAAGCTGTAAATGATGTAAAAAGTGCTCGTAAACAATTTCATGAGTGAGCGTCATAGTAAAATGCTGGAAGCAATAACATTAAAAGGAGGATATAACAGGAAAAGGATTACATTTAAAACTGGATAAAAAAGGTTTGTTTTTGAGTCCAAAAAACCATTAAACAAGCTACCCGAAAGAGCACTCAACAATTATGAGATAGAAGAATTTGAAAGAAAATATTTAAAATATTTCCGCGGAGTTTTTATGAGAGATAAATTACCGGCACATAAACTTCGAAATTATGAAACTGGTATAATAAATTTGGATAATTGTATTGGAAATGGGACGCATTGGGTAGCTTATTACAAGAAAAGGAAATTTAAAACCTCCCTTAGAAGTAATAAAATATTTACATAGGAGATAATCTTGTGTATAATTACAAAAAATATCAAAACTTTAATTCATATAATTGCGATCATCTACGTTTAAATTTTTTATTTCAACAAAAAAAAATTATTAGTAAATAAAACATAAATAAAACACAAAAAAAAATTTTACTTTATTATTAGTCTGACTTAATTAAAAAAACTCAGTTACATTAATAATTTTGTTCAAGTTCAAGGTTAAAAGAAACAAAAAGTATTGATAAAGAATGGTTAGAATTTATTCCAAAATAAATTTAAAGAAAAATTGAATTGAATTGAAAGATATTATATATACACATACATATTTTTACTGTGATGAATCAACCTTGAAAATCTATAAAAGCAGAATGCATTGCTGAAATATCTCATTATTTCAATTAAAGATAAGTAAGTTAAGTATGTTATTTTTTGAACATACCAAAAAATTTTTATAACACTTAACGTTTTACACAAAATATAAATGAAAGAAAAAAATAATTATTAATTTTATTTCAATATTTCATATTTTTTATTTTTATAATTAAAAATTTTTTATATTAAATGGTCACCAAACCATTTTTTTTCCTAAATTTTTATTCTATTTTTACATTTCGCAGTTGATTTTTTTAAAATTTTATATAAAGCACTGCGGTGGATAAAAATTTAGTTGGAGTTGTCTAGGTAGTCCAACACTGCAAGTTACCTACTGAGGAATCCAGTGGTGTTTGAATGGACGAAACACTTCAAAATTAACTTCATTTGTATTATAAAATTTCATTCGCTTATAAATGAAAGTTTTTTTTTCATTTATATTTTGTTTTAAAACGTTTAAGTTATGAAATTTTTTTGGTATATTCAAAAAATTACATACTTAACTTATAAAAGTGGGTTTTACGGTTTTCAAAAAACAATTATAAAAAAATAATTAATAATTTTATTTCAATATTTCATATTTTTTCATTTTTATAATTAAAAATTTTTTATATGTCAATAACATTAGCTTTTAACTGAAACTCTTCTATATTGTCAACTAATTATTTTCCTCCTATAGACCTAAAAGAGAAAGAATATACGTGTGGTTTAGCAGATTTCCAAACATATACTTCGATACCGAATGTAGATGAGGAGAAAAATAGATGTATTATTAGTGATAAATCTATTATAATTCCAACAGGTTTATATGAAATTGAAAATTTTGAAACATTTATCTGTTTTAGTTATATTTAACAGAAGAACTTTAAATATAACTAAAATAGATAAGGAAAAATTAATTTTAAGAGCAAATATTAATACATTAAAGTGTGAGGTGATACAGAAATTGATTTTGCAAGAGCAGAATGTAATATTATCTCCGGAACGTATATAAATGGATATATTATAAATATATAAATAGAAGCATGCATTTTACATGAATTTTCTAATAATGTCAGTCCTGTCGATAAAGTAATTGAAGTTCCTAAAAGTGTAATTTATCTACCGGTAACTGCTGATCAGATAAGATCTGTCACTATTAAAATAATCGATCAGAACGGAAATTTAATTAATTTTCGAGGAGAAACAATAACAATTAGATTGCATTTAAAAGTGTAAAATGTTAGTGTTTAATCAAAATCAAGATTCTTATATATATTCTCAGTGTCGATCTTCACATTTCAGTGTATTAAAGTCAGCAGGAGGAGAAGGAAGGCAGCACTACAAATCAAACAAAAAATTAACTGTCGAAAATCAGCAAATAAATTACTTGGATACCAATTAAAAGAACCTAATGAACCTTTTTGGTTAACCTGTTTTTATGAAACTATATAGTGCTCACTGGCATACATATTATCCGTTCAACATAACCAATACCAACACCAATAGTAATATAAGAATAGTAATACAAAATCAGAATTTAAATATATTACCTTCAACAAGTCTTATTTATAAAGAAGGATATATATCAAATCATGATAGAACGACTCTTAAAAATACTATACTAGTTAATAATTTCGAGAATCCATCATTACCGAAAGCAAATCACTTCGTTTGGAATGTTAAATCATCTTCACAATTAGAAAAACATCGTTTTATTGTTTTCGCTCTACAAACTGATCAACAAAATATCGAAGGAAATCTTTCAAAAGGTCCTTCAATATTTAATTATTGTAAGGTTTTTAATTTAAAAGTATATTTAAATTCTCAAGTATCCATATGAATCCATATCCATTTGAAATATGAATTTCAAAAAATCGTTGTAATTTAGCATATGAAGCATCAATCATCAAACATCAGAATCATCAAACATCAGAATCATCTACAATCATCAAACATCAGAATCTTTAGTTTCATGGGAGAATTTTAAAAATTCAAAAATTCATTCAAATTCATTATTCGTGATCGTTTAGTAGAGTTTAAACTGTTAACAGGTGAAGTAAATAAAATTATTTGAATTTTTAAAATTCCCCCATTTATTATGAGAAATTCTTTTATCATTGTATTACACTGTGTAAGTTTTCTAATTTACGACTTTATAAATATATTAAATTTAATCAATTTAATTCTTCTGAAACAAAAAAAAATGGAATATGTAATAATTGATATACAAGGTTTTCGAGATAATAATAATAAATTCACTTTAAAAGAAATTGCTATTCTTTCATCAAATGATGAAATTCAACATTTTATAATAAAACAACCTTATGGTTATCATTATTTGAATACAAAAACAAAATACACAAATAAATGGTTTACTAAAAATCATCACGGCTTACAATAGTCTGACGGTAAAACCCATTTTTGTGATATCATCAATTTTTTAAAAAGTTATATATCCAATCAAACAAAAATTTATGTCAAAGGAGAAGAAAAACAATCTTGGATTATTAACATATTAAAAAATAATAATGTTTTTGATTTGAATAATCGTGATGTTTAAAAATATTGAGGAATCAACAAATTAGTAGTATTCAAAGTTGCTGATTTAAGCAATTTCAAAGTATTTAAGAAGAAAAATGATTAGAAACACATTCATTTTACTATTACCAATAAATCAATATGGATGAAATAAAAAAGGCTTGAAATAAAAATCAATCATCAAATAATTATATAAAATTAGTGAACACTTCATAGGAATCTACAAAGAAATAGGGTGAAAAAATCAGAAGCGAATATAATAAAAAAAATTTCAGTGAGGAGTATAAAAAAACAACCTAAATAACTAAAATAAAAAATGTAAAATAAAATCTGAAAAATGTAAAATTATTAAAAATAAAAACTAAAATAAATTAAAATTTTTATCTTTTATTTATTTAAAACATTTAAATTTTTTAAAATTTATGTAGGTGTAGTAAATGAGAAATTTTTACTGATAAATATATTGATTTTGAAAGGGAATGAAAATTATTAATAATTTATAAGCAAGAGAAATCTGGAAACCTGAAATAATATTTTTTAAAGACATTCTTATTAAGCATGAGAAACCTGGAAATCTGAAATAACATAAATTAAATTATCATTTAATTTTAATATATGCTTAAATAATAATTATTAAATAAAAATTAATGAATGCTTTTAATTAACAACATTTGCTTTGCTTTTCTTCATTTTTCAGCTAACCTGTAAAATTTATAAAATTATAGCTACATACCTACCTATAAAAGAGGAAAGTGAGTCCTGAAAATTAAGAAAAAATTTAAAAAATAAAACAAAACTATATAAATTAAAATATTTATTTATTTTATTATTTATCATATAATTATAACATCCCTTGGCTTTCTTCAAGAATAACGGAATCTTCATAATCTTCGCCATCATCGTTTGTGTGCTCCATCACCCCGGTCCATTCGTTTTGTTTAACAATTTTTATGTCGAATGTTTTCCCTTTATGACCATAATTTACCAATCCATATGATCCATCTTTCAATTTTATTATTTCATCATTTGTAAGGGTATTAAAACGTACTGGGAGAAAAATTTTGAATTCACCCAGTTCTGCTGTAACCCTTTCTCCAAACTTGGTATCAACTTTCATAATTTTTATAATTTTATACATTTATTTATACAATAAAGTTGTTAGCGGAACAGTGTTTTTGAACTTTCTTGGTTCAAATTTTTTATTTAAATTGTTTAAAAAATTCATTTTCTAATATTTTAAATTGTCAAATGTTTATTTATGCGAATTATTATAACAACTGAATAATTAGTTAATATGTACAGCCTATTTATACCATTTTTTCTTATGCTGGTTACAAAAAATTCTTAAAAATAATTCTTTTATCAATCTAATACAGATTCTGTAGAAAATACTTGAAGATTTAAATAGCAGGATATATTATGTGGTTTTATAGTACCAAAATTACAATTAACATGACACTTAGAAATTATAATAACATTTAGAATGCTTCCCTGATGATTGCGGTTTTATAATACTCACCCAACTTTATTAAAATTATTAATGCATATAAATTAATAACATAAAACGCACTGAAAAAAAAATGAATTAAAACACTTAATCAGCTGAAAATTTAACCAAAAAATAAAATAACAACAAAATAAAATTATATTAATTTTAGTTTTATTTCGGGTCGGCATTATTTTATTTTATTTTATTTATGGGTCTGCAAAAATCCTCAATCCAAACCCTCCTCGTGGGTGCCGACCGGAAATAATCACCAGCTAGGTGGTTAGGTACTAAGGGAAAGGTAAACTGAGTCTGTCTTTATGTATCGTATTACTGACACCTCGGTTTTTACCGGAACCATCGGATTAGTGTAAACCTGGGCCGGATTAAAGGTGTTATACGACTCGGGCCGATGATCAGCCTGGCTGGGGTCCAGTCTTAAAAATAGTTCAGTCGCGAACGGAGTATTCGGAGTACCTGGCGACCCTCCGAGTTAATTAGCTTTACCCTATGTATACGAATATCTGCATAGGGCGGCTTATAAAATAATTGAGAGGTTAAGCTCTCTCAATATTGGTCAGTTATCAGAGGCGCAAAAGAACTCCTTAGCCTGGGCCAAAACAGTAGTAGGCCAGGTCAAGCCCCAAGAAGGGCAAATCCCAGGTTCATCGAAGAGCCTTATGTCCAAGAGACAGGTCACAAGAAAAAGGTCCAAAAGATCACAGGTCACTGGAAGAAAATCAGAGACCACCACCCTCTTGTTGAGAGGCTGGCTGGCATCAGGGACACGTCAAATTGACTGCTTGTGCTGATCAGAGAGCGGTAAATCTCTACAAGCAGGTGGCAGAAAAGGTAGATAGTCTTTGGCCGGGGCCAAGCTCAAAGCCGTAAGTAGGGAGGAAATCCCTAGTAGGCCAAGAACAAATGATGAAAGTTTCAAATCCCCAACTTTCAACTCACAATTGGAAGATTGCCGAGCTAGGGGAAGTAGTAGGAGAATCCCGACAGGCATTGGTCATTGTCAATAAGGACTCCCTACAACCTTTAGCGAAACCCAAAGGAGTCATTCGTTACGGCTTTACAGCGGTAACAATGAAAGTGTATAAGAAGGATCAGGTGGAAGTCTCAAGAAGTATCGTCCAAAAAGGCAGACTTTGACCGATCCGATGTCGTTGACGTAGCATCCTCCTCGGCTCTAAAGAGAGTGAATGATGTCATGAAGCCTGACGATGAAGACGATCTACTTAGATCTGATTCTGACAGCTTTGATGATGCCAAAACCTTCTCAATGGACTTTGAGGGTGAAGCTAACGCGACGGTGGTGGAGATTAAAGATGGCTCAGATAATGAGAAAATAGAACGGATGAGGATATTATCCCGATCCAAGAGCCACGGATGACAAAAAAAACAGGTTCATGGACTCGAGATGGCAGGATACATGTTGTGGTATAATAAAGAGGTATGCAGACGGAGAGCGTGCATACTTGCTAAAAATACATTAAATTTAACTTTTATGTATAATTACAGTGATGATGATCTGATCGCGGCGAGCCTAAAGCAAAAAACTCAAGGCTCTGGGTTGTTGCGGCGTATCTTCCTCACGACTCGCAGGATTCACTCCTTCCATCCAATTTTGCAGGGTTAGTAGCGGATGGTAGAAGGATGGATATTGGGGTCATCAGAAGTTGCGACGCCAATGCTTACCATGACATCTGGGGCAGTTCGGATACCAACGAAAGAGGTGAGTCAGTTTTTGATTACATTTTAAGTACTAACCTTCTTATCTGTAACATTGACAGGGAACCTACCTTTGTTACTAGTAAAAGGCAAGAAGTCCTAAATATTACCTTAGCCTCGGACTTCATTTATTCTAAAATAAACTCATGAAAAGTTTCTGATGAGCATTCCTTTTCAGATCACAGTTACCTTGAGTTCAGTATGGACGAAAGTCCTCCATTAAAATCAGTCTATCGAAATCCTAAGAGTACTGACTGGAAAAAATATAGGGAGCACTTAAAGTCAACGCTTCCCTCCTTAACACCTGGAATTCCTAAAAAGATCCAGAATCTAAATAACCTAGTAAACGCTTTTACCAAGGCCTGTAATAAGTTCTTAGAGCATTCGTGTCTCATCAATAAGTCTAGGGGAAAACCTAAACCACCTTGGTGGAATGATGAAATCAAAGCTCTAAGGAAAGATAGTAGGAGGGCTTTTAATAATGCCAAAAAAACGAATGAGGTACAGGACTGGAGCTCTTATAAAATGGCTCTTAGTCAGTACAAAAAAGCACTTAAAAAGGCGAAAGGAGACACCTGGAGACTATTCTGCGGATGTATAGAAAACGTCTTCGAGACACCTAGACTTAGAAAAATCGTATCGACAAACCCCATGGTCCCCAGTTTTCTTAAGAAAGAGGATGGGAAGAGCTAAGGCTACCACAAGCGAGGTGTCGTTGAAGAGCTTAGAAGAGACGGAGCTTAAGAAGAGCTGGGCTACCACAAGCGAGGAGTCGTTGGAATTACTTTTAAAAACCCATTTTCCTGGGTACACAAATAACAGCTCAGAGGTGGTTTGTCTTCTGAATCCTCCCCCTACTATTTCAGAGCTGGTGGTTACAGGAGACAAACTACAATAGATTCAGCAAACTTCATCTACTACCCTGGCTTGGATTAAAAGCATTTTCTGTGGTTTTCTTAATTTTGAGGCTTATCCCAAATAAATGGAAACAGGTCAGAGTAGTGTTCATACCCAAGGCCGGCAAAAGTAGTCACGTGTATGCGAAGGACTTTCAGCCTATGAGCCTGTTAGAAACCTTAGAAAATTTGAACGGCATCAATATCCGCTGCAACTTAGATAAAAATCTGTTATGAGCCTCTCAACATGCTTACTGTAAAGGGAAGTCAGTGGATACTGTACTTCATACTTTGAAAAGCTCAATTGAAAGATCTTTAAATTGCAAAAGAGTATACTCTTGCAGCTTTTATAGACATTGAGAGAGCGTTCAATAACGTCAATCAGGCAGCAATTGTAGACGCACTCATAAGCCTAGGAGTTGAACCGGAGATAAGAGCACTGATAGCTAATATGCTAAATATCAGGGCCATCAGTGCTAACTCCATCAGTGGGACTCCGCGAGGAGGGGTGCTATCTCCCCTTCTTTGAAATATGGTGGTAAATAAACTTCCTAAAATCCTGGAAGAGGCAGGTTGCACAACAATCGCCTATGCGGACGATGTTGCTGTCGTGGTCAATGGCAAGTTTCCAAACAGTCTCAGGGACGTTTTGCAACTTGCACTAAACAAAATAACAATATGGGCTACAGACTGTGAACTGTCAATAAATCCACAGAAAACCGAAGTGGTCCTTTTTACAAGGAAGTATAAAATTCCAATCTCAGAAAGAATAAAGAAGGCCTCAATAGCACTCTACTCGTGTAAAAAAGCCATTGGTAGGAAATGGGGGCTTCAGTCATACATGACTTACTGGCTATACACATCCGTAGTAAGACCCATTCTTATGTACGGAGTACCAGTATGGTGGAAGGCAATCGATAAAGAGGTCAACCGCAAAGCAATCGCTAGGGTCTAAAGAACTGCCACACAATGTATTAGTGGCTCTTTAATAACAACCCCTTGTGCGGTATTAGACATCATGCTTAATCTGATGCCTGTAGAATATTATAGCAAATTTGCAGCCGCAAACACAGCTGTGAGATTAAAAGCTACATCCTAGTGGATCAATTCACGAGAATGTCACTCGGATATCATAAACCAATTCAAGTCCACTCCCGCCTTGGTGGACTACACGTCCCCCACTTACTTCTTCGGGAAATCTCATGTCACGAGCATACAAAGCCGTGAGAGTTGGAACTCGAACACAGTGATGACCTTCGAAGGAGTACAATTCTACACGGATGGTTCAAAAATGAACAGCAGTGTAGGATGCGGGGTCTTCTAAGATAATCTGAATATCAGTCATAATTTCCGATTACCAGACCATTGTAGCGTCTTCCAAGCGGAAACTATGGCATGTCAAGAAGCCTTGGTTCTACTGTATAGAAGCATTTTGACTGTGAAGCAAGTACGTATTCTGTCAGACAGTCAGGCTGCGTTAATATCTCTGGAATAAACATGCACAACCTCGAGGACTGTAATAAACTGCCGAAAACTTCTTAACGAGATGGCCAGGCAGTTTAGCATTCAGTTTTGCTGGATACCAGGTCATCGAGGTATTCCGGGAAATGAAAAAGCTGATGAACTCGCAGGAATTGATACAACCTTACAAGCTCTGGCGGATAGGGCAGAACTAGGGGTACCTCTATCCATAAGAAAAACGTTATTTCGAAAGGAAATAACGGATATGGTAAATTAAAAATGGTGAAATTTGACCTCGTGCAATATCACAAGATTGATATAGCCCAAATCCGATTTAAGACGATCCATTGATCTGCTTCCTTTGAAAAGGGCGGACATTGGAATGACAATGGGTATAATCAACTTTCACTGTCTAATAGGGAAGCATGCCAGAAGACTTGGCTTATCCGCAAATGACTATTGTAGAGCCTGTAAGGATGAAGAAGAGGAGGAAACTACTCTCCATCTCCTCTGCACATGCCCGGCCTTGTCGGCAAGAAGGAATACCCATATGAGGCAATATCTCTTCAACAGCCTTAGCGTTCTGGCAGGTAAAAATGTGAAGAGTATTATTCGCTTTGTAAAAAGCTAAAAGTGGTTTTAACGAGTGGGATAGAAAAGCTTCTATGTGGTATCAAAATGGACCAAATATGGTCTAAGTGTGCCTTTTTGGCATCCACCTTAACGTAACCTAACCTAGTTTTATTTCGGTACATACAATTTTATCTTACAATCATTCTGTATCAATAGAATAATATTTCCATTGCAATGCATTGACACCATTAGATTGCACAAATCTTTTATCAACAAAATAGCTTAAAGAAACTTAATTTAAACATTGCGGTTTATTTAACCATACAAAATGTTACAGATCTTTTTCTATGGGGATTATTTAAATCAATAAACCTTTTAAGCCAACATGTTTCCTTAAAATGTAATACTCTATGAATTTTTTTCAAAATTAACCTGTGTTCTAAACATTGTTTAAGATTCCGATAATGAATGACGCAATGATTGCAATCTTCAAGATCTGTAATTAACTTGGCATTCCTCATAAATTGATTAGTTTTATGTTCACAGCAAAATAGTAAGTCTTTGTGATCATCATACTTAGATATATTCTGAATATTCTATGCCGGTATATTCTGAATCAATTTTTAAAATATAACCTATATTAGAATCATCCGGTATAAGATATCATCAACGATATTTGTTTCAAAATTTTCCACCTATTGAAAATCAGAATAAGGTAGAAATTGTCACATAGCCCAACCATTTAGATTAACAAGATCAAAGTACACAATAAACTTAGAAGTTTCGAACTATGAAAATTTTCCATATATTTATTATTCGATACTGAATGTCTCAAAGTGCATTGTGTTATCCCTCCTCTAATTCCTTTTTTAATGAAATTATATATGTTAATATCCGTAGTTCAAGTTCAATTTTAGTATATTTTAATATAGCGTCCCAAGATAAGCCTGGTGCTGCGTAATAATGACATGAATCTAAAGAATATATGTTTTTACAAAGCTTACGGACATTTTCAAAGATATCAGTTAAGAGAAATACATCAGTTTTCAAATAAATTTCTAAATACTCATTAAGGCTTTTACAGTTAAATTTTTCCCACACTTTCTTAGCATGTTCATAATCTTCATCAGAACAAATATAATTAGATAATGTATTTTTGAATTTTTTCTGAGACGATAATGTAGCTGTGACGGGGTAGCTTTTCTCATAAATTTGTTGATTGGTATCAATTTTTCAATAATTGCCATTTATTTATAAAAGCCTTATCAAATTACCCAGATAAAAAAAAATTTACACCAATCAACAAATTTATGAGAAAAGCTACCGCGAAAAATTGTGTAATAAAACTGTAGAATGAAATATAAAATTGTGGAATGAAATTAGCGTGTGAATAATTTAAAATACATACATTATGAGCAGGTCTGCAGTATGAGAAGGTTGAATGACAATGGTCGATTACCCTATTTGTATCTAAATCTAATTCACAAATATGTCATATCTTACTTTCTATTTGATATTTTTCTTCTAAATTTGTTAACATTTTCATTGGTATTACTTTTTTAAGGTGTTCATGCGAAATATTAATAATATCTTCAATTAATTTATCTATAAAAATATTAAAAAAATTCTCACCTAAATAAATCCAAACTGTCATTGAAGGAACATTTAATATTGTAAGCAAATGCACATGGAATATGCTCTTGTATATCTGTTGTTGATGATTGTGTTTCTTCATGATGACATGTATAAATATCTTGAAGTAAACTTTTAAAATCAGATTAAACAGTAAAATCTATATCAATTTTTCTTTCATATTTTGTAAATTTTATCCATTTCTTTTCCTTAGTCGGCATCAATGTAACAATTTTGCAACATTCTTTGTTGGGTATATGATGAGAAACTTCACCATGAACATATTTTAAACATGTATTGCATAAGTATAAACCATTACCATGTTGTGTTATTTGGGACCTAATCAACCTTGATATATTTTTTATCCAAACATAGTGAGCTCTTTCGTCATTTTCAACTAATAAATGATTAATATGCTTAATTTTTCTTCCTTGGTTGAATAATAAGGACCTACTATTTGATAAAAAAATCCTTTTTATGAGCTAGTTTCTTCAATTTCAAAAACATTCACACTAATAGCAGGATTTAATTCTTCAAACATATTAATCTGTGACACTTTAAGTGGGAACTCCAAATTACCGAATTCTAAAGCGACTTCTTCAAAATTTTGATTTAAATGTATGGTGCTGCTTTCAATATCAGTTATTCTATAAATAGATGTTCTTTGTAAATCTCGATTTTCTTTATAAAGAGCTGATGTTATACTCCATTTAAAGGAATATTCATCTGTATTGCTGAAGTTAATACAAGCATTTTTGCTCTCAAGGAATTTAGGTAATGGTAAATATTATGAACATTTTAAAGGTCTGTACTAATTAATGTTGATCTCTACATGTAAACTTCTTAATAAAGTCCAACCGCTATCTCTTTCTTGAAATTTGTCACTTTTTTAATAATATTATTAATCATACCATCATAAAACTCTGAAAACTGTTCACTTTAATTGACAATTCTCATTTTAGTATTGAATGATTCCACCGATAGATTCATATTACCTTCATATTCCTCATCTTCGCCATCCTTCTTAGAAATATTAATATATTTCCCGAATAATTTAATTTGAAAGCTTTATGTTTTTCCAGTGCCGCCTCCAGCAATTTAATTATTTTATCTTTTCCTTTAATGAAAAATACGTTAGGTGATTGTAATTCCTCTACATCATTATCATATGTGAACGACCCTATCCTCTCATTAAAAACAGTTTTAACACACTTAAAACCATCTTCAATAATAGTTGCTGAATTTCTTCTATGTTTTACAGTTCTTAGGTGATACATCCATCCCTTAATGAGAATAGCAATTTTAAAAAAATCGCAATATTTTTCTTCATTTGCAGAAATGTAGTTCGTATTACGTTTCATATTATTATATAGTTTTTACATTACTATTTGAATCAATTATTTCTTTAGAATGATAAAAATTTTCATTATTATTTCATTTATATACCTAATTCATAATACAAATACAAATTTTATATCTGTAAACGGTGAGTAATAATTTGAGTACCATAAAACCACATTCAACCTCCTACGTAAATCTCTCTAAACACTATTTTCTATTAATCTAGTAACACCACCTCCTCCCCACGCGCACATTGCACAACCAATTTTTCTTTTTTAATGATAGGAATTTTTTCTTTAAATTATGTTAAATAAACTGTGTAGTGTTGTCGATTTCTTTAATATATATTAACAACATGACACGCACACACACACACGCTCACGCAAACATCCATTATACGCCAACTTGCATAATAAAACAATTAAAAAAGTAAAACAAATTTATAAATTTAATTTTTAACTCTTATCGCAAAACCTCATTAACATTCACTACATACAATAGCATATTTTCATAACACTATATCTTTACAATTATTATAATGCAGTCTATTCAAAATCAAAGATCGTTGATGTATGGTTCCAACCACTTCGGCGGATATCAACAATTCCAATGGATACATGTTTTGCCATATATGGCTAAGTTCCAAGCTTACAACTATACCGAAGTTCACAATTCATTTTAAACATAATTTTTATGAAATCAACAACTGCAGCAGCTCTAGGTACAACTTCAACAAATAATATTCTCAAATTTCATTGAATCATTCAACCTTCTAATCCTTAAATCAATTTCATTATACTTTACACTTAATTCTCACTTTCAACTTTTTCTTCGATTTAACAATTTTTAACCGCAAGTTTTCAAAAGTTTTAATTTTACAATTTCTTGTATATATTTTTTTTTTAACAGTAACGTAATTTTTTTCTTTTGTATTTATCCTGAACAAATTTTTTAAACCATTTCTGCACAAAATATAGAACACCGAAATTCTGTTTTGTTGCAGATTAACATATTTTGAACAAAAAATTTATACAGAAATAATATTTAGCTGCAGCTTATAAAAAATTAAATGTATTCTTTTCTTACTTATACTATTTTATATTTGTAGTGATATGGTAGTAGTCATTTTTATTTTATTCGTATTCATTCTTATTTGTTTGTACGGAAGTTTATTAGATTTGAAATGATTAGAATTTGAATGTTTAATAATTTTTGGCTGGGATAGATAAAGCGTATTAAATACCGTATGTGTGTGTTTAGTAAAACAAAAAATAATTTTATTATGCATAGATAAGAACAACGTATTGAAGTAGGTAAATAAATAAAAAACAAGTAAATGTAACAGTAAGTCGATGCAACCGACTTATTAATAACCTACAAATGAATAATTCGAATTAAATTAAAAATCCATAAGTTTTTTTGGCAGCTGCTGGAACTTCTCCCCTTTTCTGTCTTATTTAACTCGAATTTCAGGAACGTAAAATAGACATCCTCTGGGATATACTTGACACCCTTGTAAAAAATTTTAAGTTTCTATCTTTATTAATTTCGAAGATTGTTAGTCCTTGGAAGGTGTGGTTAGGTACCCGAATTGCCACTCCAAATCATCGAATCCATCTCAGGAACGTAAAGAAAACATGGCAGAACACAATTGTACTAAATTTAAAGGTTCCATTTTTGTCGGTTTTGGAGATATGCTCGTTGCTATTGTGCTCGTCCGAAAGTTTCCAAAATACGAACCCATGGTTCAAACTCTTTCAAATGTCAGTTTCCAATTTTACAGAAAAGAAAACATAACAGAACATTTTTCTACTAAAAATAAAAGTTCTATCTTTGTTGGTTGTGGAGATATACTCGTTTGCTTTGGGGCTCGTCCGGAAGCTTCCAAGATTTGAACCTATGGACCAAATCCTCACAAATTTCAGAAACACAAATCAAACATGAAGGAACACCATTCTGCCTAATTTAAAGGTTATATCTTTGTTGCTTTTGGATATAATATCATTTGCTCTGAGCCTCGTTCGGAAGCTCCCAAAATCCGAACCCAAGGACACAATCCTCTCAAATTTCAGAGACCTAAATCAAGCATGAAAAAACAACATTATGCCAAATTTAAAGGTTATATCTTTGTTGTTTTTGGAGATAATCTCATTTGCTCTGGGGCTCGTTCGGAAGCTTCCAAAATCCAAACCCATTCACCAAATCTTCTTAAATTTCAGAGACATAAATCAAACGGGAAGGAACATCATTGTACAAAATTTAAAGGTTCTATCTTTGTTGGTTTTGGAGATAATATCGTTTGCTTCGGAATCATTCGGAAGCTTTCAGAATCCGAACCCATTGACCGATTTTGTCCAGATTCGAACTTAGTCTTCCTTTCGTAATTAGTAACCTACTATATAAATTTCATCAATATAGCTTTATTAGTTTTTGAGTTATCGTGCGAGCGGACGAACGAAAATCGTTAAATCGACTCAGGAGGTGATCCTGATTTAGAATATATATACATGTCCATATCTAACTCGCTTCCTTTTGGTGGTTACAAACACCATACCAAAGTTAATATATCCTATACTTTAGGTGTAGGGTATAATAAAATAAGTGATAAAAAGTGACTTTTATTAAATATTTTGTTTTAATAAATAAACTTAAGGTAATAAGTCAACAAATCAATGTTAAATTATATACAAAATCCGAACCCAAGGACCAAATCCTCTCAAATTTCAGAGACGTAAATCAAACATGAAAGAACACCATTCTGCCAAATTTAATGGTTATATCTTAGTTAGTTTTGGAGGTAATCTCATTTGCTCTGGGGTTCGTTCGGAAGCTTCCAAAATCAAAACCCATGGACCATATCCTGTTAAATTTCAGAGACATAAATCAAACGGGAAGGAACATTATTGTACAAACTTTAAAGGTTCTATCTTTGTTGGTTTTGTAGATAATCTCGTTTGCTCTGTAGCTCGTTCGGAAACTTCCAATATACGAACCCATGGACCAAATCCTCTCAAATTGCAGAGACCTAAATCAAACATGAAATAACACCATTCTGCCACATTTAAAGCTTATATCTTAGTTAGTTTTGGAGATAATCTCATTTGCTCTGGTGCACGTTGGGAAGCTTCCAAAATCCAAACTCATAAACCAAATCCTTTTAAATTTCAGAGACATAAATCGAACAGGAAAGAACATCATTGTACAAAATTTGAAGGTTCTATCTTTGTAGATTTTAGAGATAATCTCGTTTGCTCTGGGGCTCGTTCGGAAGCTTCCAAAATCCGAACCCATGGACCATATCCTCTTAAATTTCAGAGACATAAATCAAACGGGAAGGAACAACATTGTAAAAAATGTAAAGGTTCTATCTTTGTTGGATTTGGAGATAATCTCGTTTGCTCTGGTGCTCGTTCGGAAGCTTCCTATATACGAATTCATGGTTCAAATTCTTTCAAATGTCAGTTTCCAATTTTATAGAAAAGGAAACGTAGCAGCACACTCTTGTACTAAAAATAAAGAATCTATTTTTGTTGCTTGTGGAGATATACTCGTTCACTATGGGGCTCGTTAGGAAGCTTCGGATATCCGGACCCATGAACCAAATCCTCTAGAATTTCGGAGACTTAAAGAAAACCTTAAAGAACACCACTCTGCCAAATTTAAAGGTTATATCTTAGTTAGTTTTGGAGATAATCTCATTTGCTCCGGTGTTCGTTCGGAAGCTTCCAAAATCCAAACCCATTAACCAAATCCTCTAGAATTTCAGAGACACAAATCAAACGGGAAGGAACATCAGTGTACACAATTTAAAGGTTCTATCTTTGTTAATTTTGGAGATAATCTCGTTTGCTCTGAGGCTCGTTCGGAAGCTTCCAAAATCCGAACCCATAGACCAAATCCTCTCAAATTTTGGAAACAAATTTGACACCACTCGGTCAAATTTGAAGGTTATATCTTTATTGGTTTTGGAGATAATCTCATTTGCTCTGGTGCTCGTTCGGAAGCTTCCAAAATCCAAACCCATATACCAAATCCTCTTAAGTTTCAAAGACAGGAATCAAACAGGAAGGAACATCATTGTACAAAATTTAAAGGTTCTATCTTTGTTGGTTTGGGAGATAATCTCGTTTGCTCCGGAATCATTTGGAAGCTTCCAGAATCCGAACCCATGGACCGATTTTGTCCAGAATCTTAGCCTTCCTTTCGTAATTAGTAACTTACTATATAAATTTCATCAAGATAGCTTTATTAGTTTTTGAGTTATCGTGCGAGCGGACGGACGGACATCGTTAAATCGACTCAGGAAGTGATCCTGATTCAGAATATATATACATGTCCATATCTAACTCGCTTCTTTTTGGTGGTTACAAACACCATACCAAAGTTAATATACCCTATACTTTAGGTGTAGGGTATAAAAATGTTTTATTGCTTAAATTTAAGAATAGAAGGAAAACTTTAGAAAGGAAAAAGCCACATGGAAAATTCTAAAATATAGTCTGATAATATTAATTTTCCAAATGGAATAAAAAACCCTTTTTATTAGTACATTTACAAAAAAATAAAAATTCAAAATTTGTGTAAATAAATTTCACAAGAAAATATAAAAAACTATTTGCAAAATTCTTTACAAAATTATAACTAAGCATAATAAATTATTTCAATTTATCAATTGAATTTGATTTAATTTCAATTGATGAAGTTCAAAAAGGAGTATCTCATGGTCCACACAATCAAAAGCTTTTTGTAACTTTAAAAATAATCAAGGTGCATATTTCCTGTTGTCCATACTTTCAGATATAAAATCTGACAAAGCTAAGCAAGCAGCTCTGGTATTTCAGTTTTCCTCAATGCCATATTCTTCTTTATGTAACACGCCATTGGAAGTAATGAATTTTGTTAATTTGTTGTTAATAATTTTCTCAAATACTTTTGAAATTGAATTTGAGATTGATATCGGACGATAATTTGAATTTACAATTATTCGAAACTGAAATTTTGCAAAATTCTTGATTTCTTCTATCTACCAAACGGTTTAAGTTAAAGACTTCAAATTGACTTGAGAGAAGTTAGGTCTTTAAAAATATGTATGAGTCATTTCAGAAAATATTTTTCTATCGCCCCTGTTCTGGAGCTGTGTGGGATCAACAACTAAAAAAATCCTTATTTTTAAACACCTGTAACTTAGGCAAGATATAAAACACATTTTACTTCGGCAAGATATAAAAATTAAAGCTCCAGTAATATATTTTTACGTGTGTTAAAGGTTTCTTTTAATTGTATAGGGTTATAAAGTTACAGTCTCTCAAAACTGCAAAAAAACCCTATTTTCAGATGTATATATCTCAGGCTCTGCGTAGTAGTTTTACAATCTAAAAACACTAGAAGACTGCAAAATTTGATTTTTCTATAAAGCAAATTACAAAGTAATACAATATTTTGTAATTTACTATTTATATTTACTGTTATGTGAAAACCACATTTTGCATGAAATTTCATTTTTATAACTCCACTACGCCTTTAGATAGCCTGAACCTGTTGAAACAAGAAAGAACTTTTAGAATTAGTATAAGTTTCCTTAGAAAATTTTTTTATACCACCTGTTTAAGAGCTATTAGGGCTGAAAAATTAAAAATTTGCTATTTTTAGGCATCTGTAACTTAAGCACCTGTACAAATTTTTATTCAGCAAGACATAAAAATTAAAGCTCCAGTAATATAATTTTACGGTTTTTCTTAGTTATTACTAAAAAACTTCTTAAATTTTCAAATTTTTGTGCAAGCCATAATTCTAAACAGTTTGTATTGTATTTTGGAAATGTGAGCTTTTAAAAACCGTTGGTTTAAGTTCTACCTTGTTTGCAAATTGTTTTAAAATATTCAAAAATTAAAAAAATAATATTATAAGCAGAGTGACGGTTCGTACGGCTATTTAAGAGTTGACAAAGGCAACTGCATTCTTCCTCGTTTTTAATAAAAAAAACATTTTAAATCATTACCGGAATAATAATTTTTTTTCTCGTATTTAAATATATGAAGAATATTAGATTTATTGAGTAAAAATTGTTTTTTATTTATACTTTTTATCTACAAAATAATCTAATATATAAAGAATACATAAATAAAACAGTACGGTTACATGTTTATGTTCTCACATTTTACATTTTTCGTTTACATTTTATATAACGATTTCTTTTTTGTTCAATTACAATAATTATAGCCTGTAATTACTATATTTTAACGCTTTCGTGTGCAGTTCTTCAATTTTAAGTTATAGAATGGCGGAGTTAATTATGGTAGATTTTATTTTTATATACCTACATATTTGTTTTTGCAATTTCGGAATAATATATAATTTGTATTTTGCCAAATAATGCAGTATCTAAATAAAAAAAAAATTATTATTTGTAGTTTATATAGAAAAAAAAGGATATATACTTTACTTTAGGAACATTGTCCGATTGTCTTCAAATTTTACTTAACAATACCTAGTGAAGTCACCTATATTTCATAGAGCATGACTTTTGGCGCAAATGTCATTTAAAGGTCAAATTGATTATTTTGAAATGTTCCTAACATTTTGTAGTATTTTACTTAAACCGTTATATTTTCGTCTACGATAGTATACAGGAACCAATTACATTATTGTGGGACCTAAACTATTGTCTTCAATAAATATCTTGTTTCATCTTAATCAGCGCTTCCGTTTCTGAGATAGAACTTAGAAGTTTCGAACTATCAAAATTTTCCATATATTTATAATTCCCTACTGAATGTTTCAAAGCGCATTATGTTATCCCTCACCTAATTCCTTTTTTAATGAAATTTTACAGTTAAATTTTTACAGGTTACAGATTTTTACAGTTAAATTTTTCCCACACTATATTAGCATGTTCATAATCTTCATCAGAACAAATATATTTAGATAATGTATTGTTTAATTTCCTCTTAGACGGTAAAGTTTCAAAATTTAGCTTTTCCCATTAATTTAAAAATTCATAAGCAAAAACACCTTTTCGTCTTAAAACAATAAAATGCTCATCATCAATACATATTTTCCTAGTGCTAATTAGATTATCATTCGATAAATTACGAGCTAGATTATCAATACTTGAAGCCATAAAACCACAAAAATCTAAAAATCTTATTTATATCACATTTTTTTCATCAATATTCATAAATTTTTTTCATTTATTTATTTATTTCAAATATTTAGATGCCCAAAGAGAAACTTATTCTCAATATAGGGCTATATTGATTAAATTTAATATTTATAAACATTTTTTTTTTTCTTTTACTTAACAATAAATTCAATTATTATTTTTTTTACTTTAAAAGAACATAATTTTTAATTAAATAATAAATTAACGGCAGGAATATAATAAAATCAAAATAAAAGAGAAATTAGAAATATATAAAAAAAAGAATAAATAAATAATACAAGAAAATAATTTACAAAAACCAAAAAATTATTAAATTATAATTGAAGCTAAACTAAATAAAAATTTAAAATTATAAGATAATAAAGAAAAAATAAAGAAATTTAAATTTACTAAGTATCTGTATGACTGCAAAAATCAAATGAAGCAAACCAGTTTAGTGTTTACATTATTGTTGATTCTAACAAACAAAAATTTGAGAAAAATAGAACAAAATATATTATATATTAAATGGCATTGACTGCATTATTAAAAAATTTCTTTACATTACTATATTTACTAAGACTATTGTTAACACTTTTTTTTAATTTTGAATTACTGTAGAGTTGTCTAGAGAATTGTATAATTTTATGCCACGGTAAATTGTTCTAATTCTATGTTAAATTGTTTGTAATTCTATGTATAAACTCTGTGCATCCATGCCAATTGAATTTAAATAATTTTTTTAATGCTCTGTTTTGCACAACTTGAATTTCCTCAGTAATTGTTTTAGGAGCTACCCCCCATAATGTAGATTTATAACTAATGCGACTATGAAATAATGCATAATATATTGTTTTTTTGATTTTGTTTGGCATTAAGTAAGAAATTTTACTAAAAACACCTGCAATCAATGATAATTTTCTACACAGATTTTCAATATGAAGGTTCCATTTTAAAACTGAAATGTAATTTTCTATGTTGATTGGTATCAATCTTATTTGACCTGGATAATTTGATAAGGCATTTATAAATAAATGTCAATCGTTCCCCGAAAAATTGTGTAATAAAACTGGAATGAAATTAG
This sequence comes from Poecilobothrus nobilitatus, assembly GCA_947095535.1. Taxonomy (NCBI): domain Eukaryota; kingdom Metazoa; phylum Arthropoda; class Insecta; order Diptera; family Dolichopodidae; genus Poecilobothrus; species Poecilobothrus nobilitatus. Next base: position 129,770,534 of record OX352772.1, on the reverse strand, counting down.
CGTGTGAATAATTTAAATTACATATATTATGAGCAGGTCCGCGGTATGAGAAGGTTAAATGACAATGGTCGGTTACCCTATCTGTATCTAAATCTAATTTACAAATATAACATATCTTACTTTCTATTTGATATTTTTTTCTAAATTTGTTAACATTTTCATTGGTATTACTTTTTTAAGGTGCTCATGCTAAATATTAATGATATCTTCAATTAATTTATCTATAAAAATATTAATACAATTCTCACTTGTATACATTCTAAATAAATCCAAATTGTCATTGAAGGAACGTTTAATATTGTAAGCAAATGCACATGGAATATGCTCTTGTATGTCTGTTGTTGATGATTGTGTTTATTCAGGATGACATGTATCAATATCTTGAAGTAAACATTCAAAATCAGCGTAAACGGTAAAAGGTATATCAATTTTTCTTTCATATTTTGTAAATTTTATCCATTTCTTTTCCTTAGTCGGCATCAATGTAACAATTTTGCAACATTCTTTTTTGTGTATATGATGAGAAACTTCATCATGACCATATTGTAAACATGTATTGCATAAGTATAAACCATTACTATGTTGTGTTATTTGGGATCTAATCAACCTTGATATATTTTTTTTCCAAACATAGTGAGCTCTTTCTTCATTTTCAACTAATAAATGATTAATATGCTTAATTTTTGCTTCCTTGGTTGAATAATAAGGACCTACTATTTGATGAAAAAATCCTTTTATGAGCTAGTTTCTTCAATTCCAAAAAGATTCACACTAATAGCAGGATTTAATTCTTCAAACATATTAATCTGTGCCACTTTAAGTGGGAACTCCAAATTACCGAGTTCTAAAGGAACTACTTCAAAATTTTGATTTAAATGTATGGTGCTGCTTTCAATATCAGTTATTCTATAAATAGATGTTCTTTGTAAATCTCGATTTTCTTTATAAAGAGCTGATGTTATACTCCATTTAAAGCAATATTCATCTGTATTGCTGAAGTTAATACAAGCATTTTTGCTCTCAAGGAATTTAGGTAATGGTAAATATTATGAACATTTTAAAGGCCTGTACTGATTAATGCTAATCTTTGCATGTAAACTTCTTAATGAAGTCCAACCGCTATCTCTTTCTTGAAATTCGTCACTTTTTTAATAATATTATTAATCATACCATCATAAAACTCTGAAAGCTGTTCACTTTGATTGACAATTCTCATTTTAGTATTGAATGATTTCACCGATAGATTCATATTACCTTCATATTCCTCATCTTCGCCATCCTTCTTAGAAATATTAATATATTCCCCAAATAATTTAATTTGAAAGCTTTATGTTTTTCCAATGCCGCCTCCAGCAATTTAATTATTTTATCTTTTCCTTTAACGAAAAATTTGTTAGGTGATTGTAATTCCTCTACATCATTATCATATATGAACGACTCTATCCTCTCATTAAAACAGTTTTAACACACTTAAGACCATCTTCAATAATAGTTGCTGAATTTCTTCTATGTTATAGAGTTCTTAGGTGATACATCCATCCCTTAATGAGAATAGCAATTTTACAAAAATCGCAATATTTTTCTTCATTTGCAGAAATGTAGTTTGTATTACGTTTCATTTTCTTATATAGTTTTTACTTTACTATTTGAATAATTATTTCTTTAGAATGATAAAATTTTCATTATTATTTCATTTATATACCTAATTCATAATACAAATTTTATATCTGTAAACGGTGAGTAATAATTGAGTACCATAAAACCACATTTATGCTGCTATCTAAATCTCTCTCTCTGCTATCTAAATCTCTCTGTTTTTTATTAAACACCCCTCTGACCTACGAGCACATTTCAAAACTAATTTTTTCTTTTTTCGTGATAAGAATTTTTTTTTTTAAATTATGTTAAATAAACTTTGTAGTATTGTTGATTCTTTCTTTTAATATATATTAACAAAATGACACACACGCACACACACGCAAACATTCATTATTCGCCAATTTGCCATAATAAAACAATTAAAAGAGCAAAACAAATTTCTAAATATAAATATTTGACTCTTATCGCAAAACCCCAAAAACATTCACTACATACAATAGGATATTTTTGGTAGTTTCATAACACTATATCTTTACAATTATTATAATACACTCTACTCAAAATCTAAAAACGTTGATGTATGGTTCCAACCACTTCGGCAAGTTTACTTATCAACAACTGCAACGGATACATGCTTTGCAATCTGTGGTTAAATTACAAGCTTACAACTCTACCGAAGTTCAAATATCATTTTAAACATAATTCTTCGGAAATTAGCCACTGCAGCAGCTCTAGGTACTACAACTTCAACAAATAACATTCTCAAATTTCATTGAATTATTCAACCTTCTAATCCTTAAATCAATTTCATTATACTTTACACTTAATTCTCACTTTCAACTTTTTTTTCGAGTTAACAGTTTTTAACCACAAGTTTTCAAATATTTTCATTTTACAATTTTTTGTATATTTTTTTTTTTTTTAACAGTAACGTAATTTTTATCTTCTGCCGGCGGCAAATGCCAAAAGTGTCATAGAACTGTCAACCATAAAGAAATCATATGCATAGAGTATTTATCCCGAAAAAATTTTTTAAACCATTTCTGCACAAAATATAGAACCCCGAAATTCTGTTTTGTTGCAGATTAACACATTCTGAACAAAAAATTTGAACAGAAATAATATTTATTTGCAGCTTATAAAAAAATGAAATGTATTCTTTTCTTATTTATACTATTTTATAATTGTAGTGATATGGTAGTAGTAATTTTTATTATACCCGTACGATAAATATCGGGTATAATAAAATTACACCTCCGTTTGTAACACCTCGAAATAAGCGAGCTAGAAATCGAGCATACATTAAAAAAGGTATGGATCGGATCAGAATCAAATTCTGAGTCGATTAAGCCATGTCCGTCCGTCGGTCAGCACGCTAATTCAAAAACTAAGAAAGCTAGAATCTTGAAATTTACACAAAATATTCTGGATCTAACACAATTTTTCTAATTAACTTCTAGATCTCCACAATTTTTTTGAAATAGAGCCATGTAATTTTAACTGCTGATAGATATCATAAAAATATTATAAAAATATTAAAAATATTACAAAACTGCAACCTAGAATGTGTGGATCATATTACAGATTTGGGAATGATGTTGGATAACAAACTGAATTATAATCTACACTATGAATCAATGTTATCAAAAGCTAACAAAATGCTAGGTTTTATCAAAAGAAGAGCAAGAGAATTTAACAATATCTGGGTAATAATAACTTTATATTTCTCACTTGTACGCTCAGTTTTAGAATACGGTAGCATTATCTGGAATCCAGCCTTTCTTATTCATAGTACAAGAATTGAATCAATCCAGAAGCAGTTCCTCCTCTTTGCTTTAGGACAACTACATAATCCCAGAGACTTTCATAACCATCCATCATACAATGACAGGCTAGAATTAGTCAATTTACTTAGTTTAAGTTCCCGTAGAATCTTACTATCTAACAGCTTTACATTTGATGTCTTATCCAATAAGATTAACGTCAATTTTACTAAAGATAAAATCAAAGACAACAATAATGTCAGGCCTACAAGATATACCAAATTCTTAATTGAAACAACACATAGAAGTGAATATGGGAAAAACGAACCCACAAACAGGTATTGCATATTATTTAATCGATTCGACAACCTTTTCTGTGACACAATTTCAAAAAATGCTTAAAAATCTAAATTACACAACATTCTTAAACAATCGTAAAACATTGACATAATTTATAGTAATAATATTTCCTTTTTTTTTTTTTTTTTTTTTTTATACATAATTAACTAACTATAAACTCTAAGTAATAAAAATATAGCATAAGTATTGTGTGATAAAAACAAAAAGAAAAAAAAAAAAACTATATTAAAAGCATTGACTCATTTTACATACATAAAATAAAAATATCTTTTGTCTTTATTGTACCTATCATAATTAATTTAATTTTAACGAAGTACAAAAAAATTATTGTATCATCTTACATCTTGTTTTTTTTTTTCTCTCTTTCTTAATAGTAAGACTAAGCTAAAGGCTTAACTTAGCTTCTTTATATTGCTCTGAATGATTCATAATTCATACATAAAATTTTAAAATGTATATAAAAAAATAGAAAAACAAAAACAGAGTGAAAACAAAAGAAGCGAGAAAGAATACAGTTGCCTTTGTCAACTCCTAGATACCCGTGCGAACCATTAGTATGTTCACAGCCTGTCACTCTGCTTACAATATTATTTTTTTAATATTTTAGTATTTTAAAATAATTTGGGTGAATTTTATAATTTCTAGAACTATGGGTTGTACATATATTCAAACTATATGTTTATATGTACATTCTTCAAAAGCAGAATTCTAACCTCCTACATAACGATTATCAATCCAAAACTTTTTCAAATATTCTATAGTACCATTTAATACTAAGCGGTAAATGTATATTAAATTTACTTAGTACAAAATAATAAATATAATTTTAAATATTATATTATATTATATTTAAATATTCCATTGACAGAATAATTTCTTATAAGTACAATAAAATACATATATGTATGTAATTGCCGCGCTATATAATATACATATATACTCTTATCATTCATTCACTAGTGACATATACGATATGTTAATAAACATGATATTATATAAGTATGTATATATATCAATATCATATAAATAAAAATTCTTCAAGCAACCGTTATGTTGTTTATTTATTTACAATTTTTTGTACTACGCATTATATCCTCAACAATTTCAAATTATAGAATAAAACAAAATGCAAAAAATTTGTTGAAGAAATTTGTTAGAAAATTTGAAAAAATCAAGTAACAGTATTATAAAGTAACCGTATATTATTAAAAAAAGTTGTTAACAGAAATAAGAGTATAATGTTGAAGCTTTAATTTTTGTTTATTACTTCAAAAAAATTTTAACAGGTGTTCAAATTACAGGTGTTTAAAAATAGGAAATTTTCAGTTTTTGACCCCTTACAGCTCCTAAACGGGGGATGATACAAAAAAAAATTCTGAAATGATACTTATTTTCAAAGATCTAACTTCTGTCAAAATTTCAAGTTTCCAACTTAAACCGTTTAGAAGATAGAAGGGTTAAAGGATTTTGCAAAATTTGAGTTTCGCATAACTTTTATACTATACTTTTATATTATACTTTTAAAGCTAATAAAAGCAGTAATCGTTTGCCGTTTTCAGAATGAAGATATACCTTATACAACTTGTGCTATAACAATTTAAATATAGAGCTTTTTTGAACCTTTGGGGAGCTGTAGCTCCGTAACGGGTGGGGCTACAAAAAACAGTTATTTAAAATAAAATTAATATTTTTGTGAGATCTATCAGCAGTTAAAATTTCATAGCTCTATTCAAAAAAAAATGTAGGGATCTAAAAGTTAGGTGTTCGAGAGCTACCCTAAGTGTTGGTCCAAACTCAACCAAAAAAAATAGGGAACCTATAAATTTCTCCCAGAATATTTTGTGTAAATTTCAAGATTCTAGCTTTCTTAGTTTTTGAGTTAGCGTGCTGACGGACGGACGGTTGGACGGACATGGCTCAAACGTCTTAGAATTTTTTTCTGATCCGATCCATACCTTTGAAGGTATATCTAGCTCGCTTATTTCGAGGTGTTACAAACGGAGGAGTAATTTTATTATACCCGATCCTATCGTACGGGTATAAAAACTAAAGATAAATTGTAATTTTTTTTGTAGTCTTAAGTCAGCAAAATAATGTACTTTTTTTTGCATTGTATTGTGTAATAATAATTTTAAGTTTAATTTTAAGAATTTTTGTAACGACCTTGCTTTGGTTCTAAAATAAATAAATAAATAAATTTACAAAAAAAATAAAAATTCAAAATTTATGTAAACAAATTTTACTAGAAAATATAAAAACCTATTTGCAAAATTATTTACAAAATTATAACTAAACATAATAAACTATTTTAACACTTAAAAAAATTTAACATAAAAACATAATAAATCATTTTAATAATATATATAGGTATTATACTTAAATTAATAATCTCATGCATTGATTTTTAACGAAATTTTCATGAAAAAAAAATAAGAATTAAAGTTATTAATCCATTATAAACCAAGAAAAAGTTTAAAAAAATATTTATCCAAAAATTACAGACGATATAAATTTTAAATAAGATGGGATGTAAAATTGATCTTTGAGAGACTCTTTTCTTAATATCTTTTACACTACTGTATTTATCATTACAACGACTCTGCTCTTTCCTATTCAATAGGTGTGATTTAAGTAAGTTTAATTGAATATGATTTAATTTCAATTGATGAAGTTTAAAAAGGAGTATCTCATGGTCCACACAATCAAAAGCTTTTTGTAACTTTTAAAATAATCAAGGTGCATATTTCCTCTTGTCCATACTTTCAGATATAAAATCTGACAAAGCTAAGCAAGCAGCTCTGGTATTTGAGTTTTCCTTAAAGCCATATTCTTCTTTATGTAACACGCCATTGAAAGTAATGAATTTCGTTGATTTGTTGTTAATAATTTTCTCAATTACTTTTGAAAATGAATTTAAGATTGATATCGGACGATAATTTGAAGGATTTGATTTATCACCAGTTTTATGAATACCTATAACAGTTGCAATTTTTAGTCATTCTAGAAATAAACCAGACTCAAAAGTTTCTTTATGGTATAACTGTTATAACTATCTACCACCATAATAGACATAAAATAAATCCTCCTAAAGCTATACAACATTTTTTACATATTCAAAATAACCGCCAAATCCTCCTAAAAGTATGAAAGCTTTTTTACATATTCAATATAATATGACGTCACGACATCTGTCAAAAGTGCGCTGAAATCACCATATTACCAAATTTCCAATCACCATCTTTTACAACAAAAATATTAGCAATAGAGTTAAAATAATATGCTACCAAACATTAATAAGGCAAAATCTTGTCTATGGTGTACCTGTATGGTACAACATTAGTGCAAGCGTAATGAAAAAAATCTTAAATTCGAAGGAAAGTGCATAAGGGTTTGTATTAATAAACATAGAAAGTCTGAGTCCCAATACAAGCATTTTTATTCCAATAAATACTTGTACAAGGAAGCAAAAATCATGAGAATAGATAATTTTATGATAAAATTAATCAGAAGTCATTATGATAGAGCACTAAATACTCCAGAGAATGGTTTAATATCACATATATTTTACCACAATTAGGAGTACAGTAAGAAGACCTTGCTCACGTGATTTATAGCTCCTGAGCATTTCATCTTCTTAGACAAATATGGATATATTCAAAACCAAGATCATGTCCCTATACTATTTCATTATAGTAGACGGGCTACATGCAAAAAAATCGAATATATCCCAAGCAACATTAATGGAGATAATATAAGATTTGATATGTGCATAACAGAAAAAGATAAAATAATAAGAAAAGATTATTGGTGGTTAAATACGTATTAATATATCATCTAAAAACACTTGTGTTATTTTAGCTTATGAGATTAGTTTTAGATAAATTTAAGTTTAGGTTTAGCTAGGTTAAGTTAGTTAAGTTTTATAAAAAGAAAAATAATAAACATTGCTTTTTTAAAATTTTACAATGATAAATAAATATTAATAATACAACATACTGTAAATTAAATAATTAGAATAAATTTTAACTTATTATATATTAAATTTAACATAAAAAATTAAAATATTTTTAAATGTTAAAAAATTAAAATAATTAAACCTTTTTTGTTAACTTTGTTTTTAAAATGTTTAACTTTGTAGGTTAAAATATTCATAAGACTGTAAAATTATAACAAAAAATAAAAGTACTTAAAAAAAAAATTGCATTCAAAATAACGGTTGCTAAAATCTTGTGACGTCATGACACCTGTCAAAAGTGCGCTGAAATCACCATATCCTATTTACTGAATTTTCTTGAAAAAGCACATTTACACTATCACATAACATGAAAAAGTTTCAAAATTTTACAATATTTCTATTCTCTGAATCTTCAGCTTTGATTTGCAATACTTTTTATCTATTAGCTTATATTATTTGGGAAATAACAGATTTTTATTTTATCATAAAAGATATTTTTAAAATTTTGGCTATTATCTTCTTGATACAAATTAAATACGATAAATATGTTTGTAATAGAAATTATTATTCTGTTAGAGGTAAGGAAAAAAGAAACTAAAATGCACCTGCAATTATTGATAAAAGGTTTTGAAAACAATAACAAGGTGTAAAAGCATTGTTTTAAATTTTTTTTTTCATACAAAATCAAAATTACATATCTGAAGTAAATGTTCAATATCCCTTCTTGTTCAATGCAAATATACATTCTCCGATTTAAATTTGTTTGCGTTTTCGAAACTTCGTTAACTCGTCTCAATACAGCTTCCTGCTGTATTAACCAATCCGGCGCCCTGCTCCTCCCTGCTTTCGACCGGTTTGTTATACAGAAAATATTTTAAGTAACCCTATAAATAAAAATCTATGGAACTTAAATCTAGTGACCTTGTAGGATATTGTAGCCACCTGATCTTATATTCATAATGTGTATCGCCACTGATAAGCATATGAATATCATTGGTTACAATACTTTCTTCTAAACTATCATTGCGATGTACTATAAAACGAGGAAGAATACAGTTGCCTTTGTCAATTCTTAGATACCCGTACAAATCAGTTAGTATGTTCATAGTCTGTCACTCTGTTTACAATATTATTTTTTTCGTTTTTCAGTATTTTAAAATAATTTGGGTGAATTTTATAATTTCTAGAACTATGGTTTGTACATACATATATTCAAACTACTTATATGTTTATACATTCTGCAAAAGCAGATTCTCGCATTCCACATAACGATTATCAATCCAAAAGTTTTCCAAATACGATATATCTAGTATCTACTATTTAATACTAAGCGACAAATGTATATTAATTTATAGCAACCGTTCATTTTTTATTTACTTAACATTTTTTATATTACGCAATTATCATCCTCAAAAATCTTAAATTATCGAGTAAAATATAAATTCAAAAAAATCGTTAAAGAAATTTGTTAGAAAAATTGACAAAAATAAAGTCACACTTTCGTCAATTTTAAGGAACCCTATATTATTAAGAAAAGCTACTAACAGAAATAAATGTATAATATTGGAGCCTTCTTTTTTGTGTATTATTTCAAAAAAATGTTAACCGGTGTTAAAGTTACAGGTGTTTAAAAATAGAGAATTTTCAGTTTTTGACCCCATATAGCTACTAAACGGTGGCGATACAAAAATATTTTCTGAAATGAATTATACTTATTTTCAAAGATCTAACTCGTCTCAAAATTTTAAGTTTCTAACCTTAACCGTTTGGAAGATAAAAGAAATTAAGAATGTTGCAAAATTTGAGTTCACAAAACGGTGAATTAAGGCACCGTATGGCACAAGCATATATTTATATATATGTATTTGTAAAGCTCATAAAAAGTTATCATATAGCGTTTTCAGATTAAATATATACCTAATAGAACTTGTGTTATAACAATTTAAATATAGAGTTTTTTCGAACTTTGGGGGACAGTAGCTCGGTAACGGGTGGGGCTACAGAAAAAAGGTGGTCCATAAATTTATTATTTTTATGATATCTATCAGCAATTAAAATGTCATGGCTCTACTTCAAACGTTGTAGAACTTTAGAAAAATTTATATGAAAAATGTGGAGATCAAAAAGTTAGATGTTCGAGAGCTACCCGACGTTTTGGTCGGATCTCAAACAAAACAAATAGGGAACCTACAAATTGATCCAAGAATATTTTGTGTTAATTTCAAGACTCTAGCTTTCTTAATGTTTGAGTTATTTTCTTGATGGAAAGTCGGACGGACGGACGGACAAAGCTTAATCGACTGGTTTCTGATCAGATCCATAGCTTTGAAGGTATATCTAGTTAGCTTATTTCGAGTTGTTACCAACGGAGGAACAATTTTAATATACTCGATACTTTATCATACGGGTATACGATTTGGTGTACACTTAAAGCCAAAACTAAAAAAATTTTTTTTTATGAGTGCAAAAAAATTTTCAAATAATAAAAATATTTTTTTATACCCGTACGATAAGGATTGGGTATATTAAAATTGCTCCTTCGTTTGTTACATTTCGAAATAAGCTAGCTAGATATACCTTGAAAAGTATGCATCGGATCAGCATCAAATTCTAAGTCGATTAAGCTTTGTCCGTCCGTCAGCAAGATAACTCAAAAACTAAGAAAGCCAGAGTCTTGAAATTAACACAAAATATTCTTACAACTATTTGTAGGTTCCTTATTTTTTTTGGTTGAGATCCGACCAAAACTTCGGGTAGCTCTCGAGCACCTAACTTTTAGATCCCCACATTTTTTTTGTAATAGAGCCATGAAATTTTAACTGCTGATAGATATTATAAAAGTATTAATTTTATTCTTAATCACTTTTTTCTGCAGCCCCACCCCTTACAGAGCTACAGCTCCCCAAAGTTCGAAAAAGCTCTATATTCAAAATATTATAACAAAAATTGTATAAGGTATATCTTCAATTTGAAATTTGGCGATTACTGCTTTTATTAGCTTTAAAAGTATATATACAACAAATATATAATTGTGGCATACGGTGTCTTAATTTATAGTTATTCGAAACTAAAATTTTGCAAAATTCTTGATTTATTCTATCTTCCAAATGGTTTAAGTTAGAGACTTGCAATTTGGAGACAAGTTAGTTCTTTATGTCTTTAAAAATAAGTATGAATCATTTCAGAAAATATTTTTCTATCGCCCCCCGTTTCGGAGCTGTATGGGGTTCAGAACTAAAAAAATTCTTATTTTTAAACACGTGTAACTTAGGCACCTGTTTATATTTTACTTTGGCAAGATATAAAAATTAAAGCTCCAGTAATATGTTTTTACGTGTGTTGAAGGTTTCTTTTAATTGTATAGGGTTTCAAAGTTACAGCCTCTCAAAATTGCAAAAAAAATCCTATTTTCATATGTATATATCTCAAGCTTTGCGTAGTAGTTTTACAATCTAAAAACACTAGAAGACTGCAAAATTTCTTTTCTCTATAAAGCTAATAACAAAATAATGCAATACTTTGTAGTTTACTATTTGAATTAACCGTTATGTGAAAACAACATTTTGCATGAAAATTTCATTTTTCATAACTCCGCTACGCCTTTAGATAGGAACCTGTTGAAACAAGAAAAAACTTTTAGAATTAGTATAAGTTTCCTTAGAAAAATTTTTTATACCACCCCCTGTTTAAGAGCTATTAGGGCTGAAAAATTGAAAATTGGCTATTTTTTGGCATCTGTAACTTAAGCACCTGTACAAATTTTTCTTCGGCAAGACATAAAAATTAAAGCTCCAGTAATATAATTTTACGGTTTTTCTTAGTTATATAAGGTTACAGCCCCTCAAAATTCCAGAAAAGTCCTACTTTCACATTTTTTCTTATTACTGAAAAACTTCTTAAATTTTCAATTTTTTGTGCAAGCCACAATTCTAAACAGTTTGTATTGCCTTTTGAAAATGTGAGCTTTTAAAAACCGTTGGTTGAAATTCTACCTTGTTTGCAAATTATTTTAAAATACTCAAAAATTAAAAAAATAATATTATAAGCAGAGTGACGGTTCGTACAGGTATCTAAGAGTTGACAAAGGCAACTGTATTCTTCCTCGTTTTTAATAAAAAAAACATTTTAAATCATTACCGGAATAATAATTTTTTTTCTCGTGTTTAAATATATAAAGAATGCATAAATAAATCAGTACTGTTGCATGTTTATGTTCTCACATTCTTCATTTTTGTTTACATTTCATATAACGACTTCTTTTTCAATTACAATATATAACGACTTCTTATTCAATTATAACGACTTCTTATTCAATTACAATAATTATAGCCTGTAATTACTATATTTTAACGCTTTCGTGTGCAGTTCTTCAATTTTAAGTTATATATACACTAGCTGTCAGCCTGTCATAGAATGGCGGAGTTAATTATGGTAGATTTTATTTTTATATACCTACATATTTGTTTTTGCAATTTCGGAATAATATATAATTTGTATTTTGCCAAATAATGCAGTATCTAAATAAAAAAAAATTATTATTTGTAGTTTATATAGAAAAAAAAGGATATATACTTTACTTTAGGTACATTGTCCGATTGTCTTCAAATTTTACTTAACAATACCTAGTGATGTCACCTATATTTCATAGAGCATGACTTTTGGCGCAAAGGTCATTTAAAGGTCAAATTGATTATTTTGAAATGTTCCTAACATTTTGTAGTATTTTACTTAAACCGTTATATTTTCGTCTACGATAGTATACAGGAACCAATTACGTTATTGTGGGACCTACTATTGTCTTTAATAAATATCTTGTTTCATTTTAATCAGCGCTTCCGTTTCTGAGATACTGCAATTCAAAAGGAAAATTTTAGGTACACAATAAACTTAAAAGTTTCGAACTATCAAAATTTTCCATATATTTATTATTCGCTACTGAATGTCTCAAAGCGCATTGTGTTATCCCTACTCTAATTCTTTTTTTTAATGAAATTTTACAGTTAAATTTTTACAGGTTACAGGTTTTTACAGTTAAATTTTTCCCACACTTTTTTAGCATGTTCATAATCTTCATCAGAACAAATATAATTAGATAATGTATTGTTAAATTTCCTCTGAGATGGTAATGTTTTAAAATTTAGCTTTTCTCATGAATTTAAAAATTCATAAGGAAAAACACCTTTTCGTCTTAAAACAATAAAATGCTCATCATCAATACATATTTTCCTAGTGCTAATTAGATTATCATTCGATAAATTACGAGCTAGATTATCAATACTTGAAGCCATAAATCCAAAAAAATCTAAAAATTTTATTTCTATCACATTTTTTCCTTCAATATTCATATATTTTTTTTTATTTATTTATTTATTTCAACTATTAAGATGCCCAAAGTGAAACTTATTTTCAATATAGGGCTATATTGATTAAATTTAATATTTATAAAAACGTTTTCTTTTTTTTTACTTAAAAATAAATTCAATTATTATTTTTTTTACTTTAAAAGAACATAATTTTTAATTAAATAATAAATTAACGGCAAGAATATAATAAAATCAAAATAAAAGAGAAATTAGAAATATAAAAACAAAGCAAAAATAAACATACTACCTACAAACAAAAAGAAAAAGATATACAAGAAAATAATTTACAAAAACCAAAAAATTATTAAATTATAATTGAAGGTAAACTAAATAAAAATTTCAAATTATAAGATAACAAAGAAAATATAAAGAAATTTTATTAGTATGAATTTACTAAGTATGACTGCAAAAATCAAATGAAGCAAACAAGTTTAGTGTAAATGTAAATATATTATATATTAAATGACATCGACTGCATTATTAGAAAAGTTCTTTACATTACTATATTTACTAAGACTATTCTCTGTTAACACTCTTTTTTAATTTTGAATTACTGTAGAGTTTAAAATACCCGTCTAGAGAATTGTATTATTTTATGCCACGGTAAATTGTGGTAGAGGTACCAAATTGAGATGTTCTCTTCTTTTAAATATGCATTAATTCCTTACTTCCAGTATTCACTTTATGATGCTTATTCCGCTTAGTTAACATGATAGTTGAATGTAAATTAACAGCACTAATATTGTGAATAAGAAGTAAAAGCTTAATATTGACAAAATCTTTAACTAAGAGCAGATCGCATGTTCTATGTTTTAACTATGTGCATTCATGCCAATTGAATTTAAATAAATTTATAATGCTCTATTTTGCATAACTTGAATTTCCTCAGTAATTGTTTTAGGATCTGCCCCCCTAAAAATATAGATCCATAAGTAATACGACTATGAAATAATGAATAATATATTGTTTTTTTGATTTTGTTTGGCATTAAGTAAAAAATTTGACTAAAAACACCTGTAATCAATGATAATTTTCTACACAGATTTTCAATATGAAGGTTCCATTTTAAAACTGAAATGTAATTTTCTATGTTGATTGGTATCAATCTTATTTGACCTGGGTAATTTGATAAGGCTTTTATAAATAAATGGCAATCGTTCCCCGAAAAATTGTGTTGTGTATAAAACTGGAATGAAATAAGGTGTGAATAATTTAAATGACATACATCATGAGCAGGTCCGCGGTATGAGAAGGTTAAATGACAATGGCCGGCTACCCTATCTGTATCTAAATCTAATTCACAAATATAACATATCTTACTTTCTATTTGATATTTTTTTCTAAATTTGTTAGCATTTTCATTGGTATTACTTTTTTAAGGTGTTCATGCTAAATATTAATGATATCTTCAATTAATTTAGCTATAAAAATATTAATACAATTCTCACTTGTATACATTCTAAATAATTCCAAATTCTCATTAAAGGAACATTTAATATTGTAAGCAAATGGACATGGAATATGCTCTTGTATGTCTGTTGTTGATGATTGTGTTTCTTCAGGATGACATGTATAAATATCTTGAAGTAAACATTCAAAATCAGCGTAAACGGTAAAAGGTATATCAATTTTTCTTTCATATTTAGTAAATTTTATCCATTTCTTTTCCTTAGTCGGCGTCAATGTAACAATTTTGCAACATTCTTTTTTGTGTATATGATGAGAAACTTCATCAGGACCATATTGTAAACATGTATTGCATAAGTATAAACCATTACCAAGTTGTTGTATTTGGGATCTAATGAACCTTGGTATATTTTTTATCCAAACATAGTAAGCTCTTTCTTCATTTTCAACTAATAAAAGATTAATATGCTTAATTTTTTCTTCCTTGGTTTAATAATATGGACCTACTATTTGATGAAAAAATCCTTTTTATGAGCTAGTTTCTTCAATTCCAAAAACATTTACACTAATAGCAGGATTTAATTCTTCAAACATATTAATCTGTGCCACTTTAAGTGGGAACTCCAAATTAACGAATTCCAAAGCGACTACTTCAAAATTTTGATTTAAATGTATGGTGCTGCTTTCAATATCAGTTATTCTATAAATAGATGTTTTTTGTAAATCTCGATTTTCTTTATAAAGAGCTGATATTATACTCCATTTAAAGCAATATTCATCGTTTTCGAAACTTCGCCAGAAAGCGTTTTCGAAATTTCGTTAACTCGTCTTAATACAGCTTCCTGCTGAATTAACCAATCCGGTGCCCTGCTCCTCCTTGCTTTCGACCGGTTTGTTATACACAAAATGTTCTAAGTAACCCTATAAATAAAAATCTATGGAACTTAAAACTAGTGACCTTGTAGGACATTGTAGCCACCTGATCTTATATTCATAATGTGTATCGCCACTGATAAGCATATGAATATCATTGGTTACAATACTTTCTTCTAAACTCTCATTGCGATGTACTATAAAACGAGGAAGAATACAGTTGTCTTTGCCAACTCTTAGATACTCGTACGAACCCGTGAGTATGTTCATAGTCTGTCATTCTGCTTATAATATTATTTTTTTAATTTTTCAGTATTTTAAAATCATTTGGGTGAATTTTATAATTTCTAGAAGTATGATTTGTACATACATATATTCAAACTACTTATTATATTATGTTTATACATTCTTCAAAAGCAGATTCTCACATTCCACATAACGATTATCAATCCAAAAATTTTCCAAATATGATATACTATTGAATACTAAGCGGCAAATGTATGTTAATTTACAGCAACCGTTCATTTTTTATTTACTTAACATATTTTGTATTATGAGGATGATAATGCCCTCAAAAATTTTAAATTATCGACTAAAATAAAAATTCAAAGAAATCGTTAAAGAAATTAGTTAGAAAAATTGAGAAATATAAAGTCACACTTTCGTCAATTTTAAGTTAACCCTATATTATTAAGAAAAGCTACTAACAGAAATTAAAGGATAATATTGGAGCCTTCATTTTTGTGTATTATTTCAAAAAAATGTTAACAGATGTTTAAAAATAGAGAATTTTCAGTTTTTGACCCCATATAGCTACTAACCGGGGCGATGCAAAAATATTTTCCGAAATGAGTTATACTTATTTTCAAAGATCTAACTCGTCTCAAAATTTTAAGTTTCTAACCTTTTGGAAGATAAAGGAAGTCAAGAATTTTGCAAACTTTGAGTTTCACAAAACGGTGAATTAAGACACCGTATGGCACAAGTATATATTTATTATATATATATTTGTAAAGCTCATAAAAAGTTATCGTATAGCGTTTTCAGATTAAATATATACCTTTTAGAGCTTGTGCTATAACAATTTAAATATAGAGTTTTTTCGAACTTTGGGTGACAGTAGCTCGGTAACGGGTGGAGCTACAGAATAAAGGTGGTCCATAAAATTATTATTTTTATATTTATATTTCAGCAGTTAAAATTTCATGGCTCTGGAGATCAAAAAGTTAGATGTTCGAGAGCTACCCGAAGTTTTGGTCGGATCTCAAACAAAAAAATAGTGAACCTACAAATTGATCGAAAAATATTTTGTGTTCATTTCAAGAATCTTGCTTTCTTAATGTTTGAGTTATCTTCCTGACGGAAAGGCGGACGGACGGGCGGACACAGCTTAATCGAATTAGAATTGGATTCTGATCGGATCCATATCTTTGAAGGTATATTAAGTTAGCTTATTTCGAGGTGTTACAAACGGAGGAGCAATTTTTATATATTCGATACTTTCTCGTACGAGTATACGATAAAGGGTATACGATTTGGCTTACACTTAAAGCCAAAACTAAAAAACAATTTTTTTTTGAGTGCCAAAAAACTTTGAAATAACAAAAATATTTTTTTATACCCGTACGATAAGGATCGGAAACTAAGAAAGCTAGAGTGTTGAAATTAATATAAAATATTCTTACAACAATTTGTATGTTCCTTATTTTTTTTGGTTGAGATCCGACCAAAACTTCGGGTAGCTCTCGAGCACCTAACTTTTAGATCCCAACATTTTTTTTGAAATAGAGCCATGAAATTTTAACAGCTGATAGATATCATAAAAGTATTAATTTTATTCTTAATAACTTTTTTCTGCAGCCCCACCCGTTACAGAGCTACAGCTCCCCAAAGTTTGAAAAAGCTCTATATTCAAAATGTTATAACAAAAGTTGTATAAGCTATATCTTCAATTTGAAATTTGGCGATTACTGCTTTTATTAGCTTTAAAAGTATATATACAATAAATATATTCTTGTGGCATACGGTGTCTTAATTTATAGTTATTCGAAACTCAAATTTTGCAAAATTCTTGATTTCTTCTACCTTCCAAACGGTTTAAGTTAGAGACTTGAAATTTTGAGAGAAGCTATATCTTTAAAAATATGTATGAGTCATTTCAGAAAATATTTTTCTATCGCCCCCTGTTTCGGAGCTGTTAAAACTAAAACTAGACCCCACGTCAAAAACTAAAAATATCCTTATTTTCAAACACCTGTAACTTAGGCACCTGTACACATTTTACTTCGGCAAGATACAAAAATTAAAGCTCCAGTAATATATTTTTACGTGTGTTAAAGGTTTCTTTTAATTGTATAGGGTTCCAAAGTTTCAGCCTCTCAAAATTGCAAAAAAAACCCTATTTTCAGATTTATATATCTCAAGCTCTCCGTAGTAGTTTTACAATCTAAAAACACTAGAAGACCGCAAAATTTGTTTTCTCCATTAAGCAAATTACAAAATAATGCAATACTATTTAAATTTAACGTTATGTGAAAACCACATTTTGCATGAAATTTCATTTTTCATAACTCCGGCACGCCTTTAGATAGGAACCTGTTGAGGCAAGAAAGAACTTTTAGAATTAGTATAAGTTTCCTTAGAAATTTTTTATACCACCCCCCGTTTAAGAGCTATTAGGGCTGAAAAATTAAAAATTTGCTATTTTTAGGCATCTGTAACTTAAGCACCTGTACAAATTTTTCTTCGGCAAGACATAAAAATAAAAGCTCCAGTAATATAATTTTACGGTTTTTCTTAGTTATATAAGGTTACAGCCCCTCAAAATTCCAGAAAAGTCCTATTTTCACATTTTTCTTTTTAAAATTTTCAAAATTTTATGCAAAGCACAATTCTAAACAGTTTGTATTGTCTTTTGGAAATGTGAGCTTAAAAACCGTTGGTTTAAGTTCTACCTTGTTTGCAAATTATTTTAAAATACTCAAAAATTAAAAAAATAATATTATAAGCAGAGTGACGGTTCGTACGGGTATCTAAGAGTTGACAAAGGCAACTGTATTCTTCCTCGTTTTTAATAAAAAAAACATTTTAAATCATTACCGGAATAATAATTTTTTTTCTCGTATTTAAATTTATAAAGAATATTAGATTTATTGAGTAAAAATTTTTTATTTATACTTTTTCTCCACAAAATAATCTAATATATAAAGAATACATAAATAAAACAGTACGGTTACATGTTTATGTTCTCACATTTTACATTTTTCGTTTACATTTTATATAACGATTTCTTTTTTATTCAATTACAATAATTATAGCCTGTAATTACTATATTTTAACGCTTTCGTGTGCAGTTCTTCAATTTTAAGTTATATATACACTAGCTGTCAGCCTGTCATAGAATGGCGGAGTTAATTATGGTAGATTTTATTTTTATATACCTACATATTTGTTTTTGCAATTTCGGAATAATATATAATTTGTATTTTGCCAAATAATGCAGTATCTAAATAAAAAAAAATTATTATTTGTAGTTTATATAGAAAAAAAAGGATATATACTTTACTTTAGGTACATTGTCCGATTGTCTTCAAATTTTACTTAACAATACCTAGTGATGTCACCTATATTTCATAGAGCATGACTTTTGGCGCAAAGGTCATTTAAAGGTCAAATTGATTATTTTGAAATGTTCCTAACATTTTGTAGTATTTTACTTAAACCGTTATATTTTCGTCTACGATAGTATACACGTCCCAATTACATTATTGTGCGACCTACTATTGTCTTTAATAAATATCTTGTTTCATCTTAATCAGCGCTTCCGTTTCTGAGATACTGCAATTCAAAAGGAAAATTTTAGGTACACAATAAACTGAAAAGGTTCGAACCATGAAAATTTTCCATATACTTATTATTCGCTACTGAATGTCTCAAAGCGCATTGTGTTACCCCTCCTCTAATTCTTTTTTTTAATGCAATTTTACAGTTAAATTTTTACAGGTTACAGGTTTTTACAGTTAAATTTTTCCCACACTATCTTAGCATGTTCATAATCTTCATCAGAACAATTATAATTAGATAATGTATTGTTTAATTTCCTCTTAGACGGTAAAGTTTCAAAATTTAGCTTTTCCCATGAATTTAAAAATTCATAAGCAAAAACACCTTTTCGTCTTAAAATAATAAAATGCTCATCATTAATACATATTTTCCTAGTGCTAATTAGATTAGCATTTAATAAATTACGAGCTATATTATCAATATTTGAAGCCATAAAACCAAAAAAATCTAAAAATCTTATTCGTATCACATTTTTTTCATCAATATTCATATATTTTTTTTATTTATTTATTTATTTCAAATATTTAGATGCCCAAAGAGAAACTTATTCTCAATATAGGGCTATATTGATTAAATTTAGTATTTATAAAAACGTTTTTTTTTTTTTCCTTAAAAATATCTTATCATTTTTTCCTTTAAAAGAACATAATTTTTAATTAAATAATAAATTAACGGCAAGAATATAATAAAATCAAAATAAAAGAGAAATTAGAAATATAAAAAAAAGAATAAATAAATAATACAAGAAAATAATTTACAAAAACCAAAAAATTATTAAATTATAATTGAAGCTAAATTAAAAAGAAATTTAAAATTATAAGATAACAAAGAAAAAAATAAAGAAATTTAAATTTACTAAGTATCTGTATGACTGCAAAAATCAAATGAAGCAAACCAGTTTAGTGTTTCCATTATTGTTGATTCTAACAAACAAAAATTTGAGAAAAATAGAACAAAATATATTATATATTAAATGACATTGACTGCATTATTAGAAAATTTCTTTACATTACTATATTTACTAAGACTATTCTCTCTTAATACTTTTTTTTAAATTTTGAATTACTATAGATTTTAAAATACCTGTCTAGAGAATTGTATAATTTTATGCCACGGTAAATTGTGGTAGAGGTACCAAATTGAGATGTTCTCTTCTTTTCAATATGCATTAATTCCTTACTTCAAGTATTCACTTTATGATAATCACTCCGCTTAGTTAACATGATAGTTGAATGTAAATTAACAGCACTAATATTGTGAATAAGAAGTAAAAGCTTAATATTGACAAAATCTTTAACCAAGAGCAGATCACATGTTCTATGTATAAACTCTGTGCAATCATGCCAATTGAATTTAAATAAACTTTTAATGCTCTGTTTTGGACAACTTGAATTTTTTCAGTAATTGTTTTAGGAGCTGCCCCCCATAATGTAGAACCATAACTAATGCGAATATGAAATAATGCATAATATATTGTTTTTTTGATTTTGTTTGGCATTAAGTAAGAAATTTTACTAAAAACATCTGCAATCGATGATAATTTTCTACACAAATTTTCAATATGAAGGTTCCATTTTAAAACTGAAATGTAATTTTCTATGTTGATTGGTATCAATCTTATGTGACCTGCGTAATTTGATAAGGCTTTTATAAATAAATGGCAATCGTTCCCCGAAAAATTGTTTAATAAAACTGGAATGAAATTAACGTGTGAATGATTTAAATTACATACATTATTAGCAGGTCCGCGGTATGAGAAGGTTAAATGACAATGGTCAGCTACCCTATCTGTATCGAAATCTAATTCACAAATATAACATATCTTACTTTCTATTTGATATTTTTTTCTAAATTTGTTAACATTTTCATTGGTATTACTTTTTTAAGATGTTCATGCTAAATATTAATGATATCTTCAATTAATTTATCTATAAAAATATTAATACAATTATCACCTGTATACATTCTAAATAAATCCAAATTGTCATTGAAGGAACATTTAATATTGTAAGCAAATGCACATGGAATATGCTCTTGTATGTCTGTTGTTGATGATTGTGTTTCTTCAGGATGACATGTATCTATGTAAATATCTTGAAGTAAACATTCAAAATCAGCGTAAACGGTAAAAGGTATATCAATTTTTCTTTCATATTTTGTAAATTTTATCCATTTCTTTTCCTTAGTCGGCATCAATGTAACAATTTTGAAACATTATTTTTTGTGTATATGATGAGAAACTTCATCATGAACATATTGTAAACATGTATTGCATAAGTATAAACCATTACCATGTTGTGTTATTTGGGATAAAAGATTAATATGCTTAATTTTTTCTTCCTTGGTTGAATAATAAGGACCTACTATTTGATGAAAAAATCCTTTTTATGAGCTAGTTTCTTCAATTCCAAAAACATTCACACTAATAGCAGGATTTAATTCTTCAAACATATTAATCTGTACCACTTTAAATGGGAACTCCAAATTACCGAATTCTAAAGGAACTACTTCAAAATTTTGATTTAAATGTATGGTGCTGCTTTCAATATCAGTTATTCTATAAATAGATGTTCTTTGTAAATCTCGATTTTCTTTATAAAGAGCTGATATTATACTCCATTTAAAGCAATATTCATCTGTATTGCTAAAGTTAATACAATTATTTTTGCTCTCAATGAATTTATGTAATGGTAAATATTATGAACATTTTAAAGGTCTGTACTAATTAATGTTAATCTCTACATGTAAACTTCTTAATAAAGTCCAACCGCTATCTCTTTTTTGAAATTCGTCACTTTTTTTAATAATATTATTAATCATACCATCATAAAACTCTGAAAGCTGTTGACTTTGATTGACAATTCTCATTTTAGTATTGAATGATTTCATCGATAGATTCATATTACCTTCATATTCCTCATCTTCGCCATCCTTCTTAGAAATATTAATATATTTCCCGAATAATTTAATTTGAAAGCTTTATGTTTTTTCAATGCCGCTTCCAGCAATTTAATTATATTATCTTTTCCTTTAATCAAAAATGCTTTAGGTGATTGTAATTCCTCTACATCATTATCATATATGAACGACTCTATCCTCTCATTAAAAACAGTTTTAACACACTTAAGACCATCTTCAATAATAGTTGGTGAATTTCTTCTATGTTTTAGAGTTCTTAGGTGATACATCCATCCCTTAATGAGAATACCAATTTTACAAAAATCGCAATATTTTTCTTCATTTGCAGAAATGTAGTTTGTATTACGTTTCATATTATTATATAGTTTTTACTTTACTATTTGAATCAATTATTTCTTTAGAATGATAAAATTTTTCATTATTATTTTCATTTATATACCTAATTCATAATACAAATTTTATATCTGTAAACAGTGAGTAATAATTTGAGTACCATAAAAACACATTCATCCTACTATCTAAATCTCTCTAAACACTATTTTATATTAATCTAGTAACACACCTCCACCCCACGCGCACATTGCAAAACCATTTTTTTCTTTTTTCATGATAAGAATTTTTTTTTTAAATTATGTTAAATAAACTTTGTAGTATTGTTGATTCTTTCTTTTAATATATATTAACAAAATGACACACACACACGAAAACATTCATTATTCGCTAATTTGCATAATAAAACAATTAAAAAATTTAATTTAGCAAAACAAATTTCTAAATTTAATTTTTTAACTCTTATCGCAAAACCTCATAAACATTCACTACATATAATAGGATATTTTCATAACACTATATCTTTACAATTATTATAATGCAGTCTATTCAAAATCTAAGATCATTGATGTATGGTTCCAACCACTTCGGCGGGAATCAACAACTGCAACGGATACATGCTTTGCCATCTGTGGTTAAGTTCCAAGCTTACAACTCTACCGAAGTTCAAATATCATTTTAAACATAATTCTTCGGAAATCAACAACTGCAGCAGCTCTAGGTACTACAACTTCAACAAATAACATTCTCAAATTTCTTTGAATCATTCAACCTTCTAATCCTTAAATCAATTTCATTATACTTTACACTTAATTCTCACTTTCAACTTTTTTTTCGAGTTAACAATTTTTAACCGCAGGTTTTCAAAATTTTTCATTTTACAATTTTTTGTATATATTTTTTTTTTAACAGTAACGTAATTTTTATCATTTGCCGACGGCAAATGCTAAAAGTGTCACAGAACTGAATAGTATAACCTTGTAAAAAATTAAATGTATTCTTTTCTTATTTATACTAACAGTATTCACGAGTTGGTGCAAAGTGGTCTTGCACAAGTGCAAAATTTTGCACCGTAGCATATTCAATTTTTTGACAGTTAAAGTGCACAATTTGTTGTTGTTTTCATGTATAAAAAAGTGCAAAATTTTGCAAGACTATGCAAGACCTAAACCCTATTGCAAATTTGTGCAAGACTATTGCAAAGTTTGTTTATATATTTTTTGTAAGCGCTATATTAGATAAAAATTTAAAAAGTGGAAAAAAAATTATTTCTGATTATTTATTAAGTCAAGCATATGAAGATATACAAATATCTGAAATTTTTGGTAAGCATATTAAATTTTTATGTAAACAAAATAAGCATATCAATGATATTTGACAGTTGAATAAAAATTCATGCTATGGTTGTTCACGAGTTGGTGCAAATATATGTTAGGAATTATCTATATGGTTTTTCTTTAGTTTCCCTGATTTCCCATCTCCAGAGTATCTTCCACCATCTTTAAGTTTTTGCACAATGGTATATGTTCCACATTAGCGTCTTGCATATTGAATTTTTTTATGATTTTTTTTATGTAAATTATTCTTGAAAAATTTCTATATCACCAATTTGACTATCACGGTTAATGTTTATACCTAAGATTCTTTTACCTTGCCTAAATCTTTTATGTCTTTTATGTCTTAAAACAAGCTAAATTTACCTGGTTTGTATTTCTAATTATTTTTAGACGTCCTCGTTGTCCAGTACGGATTAAGTTTGGCCTTCGAGTTTAGTATTTATTTTCTTCATTACAACTGTCAGTTTTGATTATCGCACTTGATGTGGGTTCTTTTTTATTTTCATAAATTTTTGTTTCTTTTTCAATTTGATCGTCACTGCTTTCGTATAACAATCGATCAATAACAATTTTCACTTTCGTCACTAGCTTCAACTCTATTTTCAATTCTATCTAATTCGCATTTATCAGCTCCATTCAAGTAATTTTCAACTTCACTTTTTTCAAAGAATTTTATATCACGTCTTTTAATTATAATTTTGATATTACGCTGCCACAATGGGTAAGCTTTTGCTTGTGGTGAATAACTCATAAAATTATACTAATCTCCTCTTGGTTAAAGTATTGTTCTCCCAGGCCTTTTCTCCTAAACTAAAAACCCAGGCGTTTAGTGCCTAAACTTTTGCTCCGAATGACTTAAAAAATCCAATTTTTGGTTTCCGTGTAAACCAAACTTCAAACGGAGTTGTGTTGTTTAATACTTTTGTTGGATACCTATTTCTAATATAAACAGATGTGTTCATGACTTCTGGCTACAATGATTTCGGTAGGTTCTAAAATTGTCGTGCTCGCATTTTCGGCTATACCATTTTGTTGTGGACAGTATTCCAATACAAGCTGACACTGTATACCATGTTCTTCAA
This sequence comes from Poecilobothrus nobilitatus, assembly GCA_947095535.1. Classification (NCBI taxonomy): domain Eukaryota; kingdom Metazoa; phylum Arthropoda; class Insecta; order Diptera; family Dolichopodidae; genus Poecilobothrus; species Poecilobothrus nobilitatus. Next base: position 129,745,703 of record OX352772.1, on the reverse strand, counting down.
GGTATTTGTCGAATTCTAAGGATAAATATTCTTTTGCGTTATCTTATCTAAACCATCTAATTTGGTTTCGTTTTCTACTTGCACTTTGAAACGTTCATATTAAATAATTTCTTGTACAGTAATACTTTTATTTGTGGTTCTTTAGATGCGTATATTCTTTCTAGTTAATTGCATGCATCTTCCGAAGTGCTACATTTTGCAATATAAGATTGTTCACCTTCTTTTACACTTAATATTATTACAGCCAAAGCCTTTGCATCTTTTAATTTCCAATTTGCAATCTGTCTTTCCAGCAGCCGGTAAATTAATATCCCCGTTATTATAACCCCAAAGATCATTGTAAATTAATACGCTTTTAGTATTATTCTTCCACGTGCTGTAGTTTTTGCCATTTAGTGCTTCTATATTCGGACTCTAGACACTCATATTTAAAAAACTTTTGTGTAGCTAAAAATTTTACAACTACAAATTTCACTTTTATTTTCTAGTGACTACAAATTTTAATTTTATATGGGTACGATAATAAGTTAAAAATAAAACTTAGCACTTTTTTTATTTAATGTAAACCAATTATTATGACCAATTATTATACGAATATTAATAAATTTTTTTTATATTTAAGTTGTTGAGTCCATTTATCTTAAAACCGATTACAGGTGGCATAGCTGTTTTCTTTTTATTATACACAAATTAAAAATTATTGTTTTATTGAAAACATGACGTGGGCCCATAATCTGTTATTTATTATTCAGAAAAGACAAACGTATTGTGTTTATTTTAATAATAGTGTTTATTCTTTCATATTTTACGACCGACTGACCGGTGTAGTTTTTAGTACGTCAAATGTGTGTATGTATTTTATGTACACAACAATAATGTATTTTAATTCATATGTATAAGAAAAATGGAGTAGGTTACTTTAATGTTTTATTACAACCTCGAACAGCTGTTTTAATAAATGAAAAAATATTAAGCAGAATTTAAATTTTTTTTCATAGGTGAGGGGCTGTAACTTCCTAATGGGTGGAGCTACATAAAAAAGTTATTCACAACATTAATTTTTTAATGAGTCCTACCTATGGTTAAAATAGTATTAGTCTATTTTTAACGGTTCAGAAGTTTGTAAACTGACAGACAGAAGGACGGCCGAAAAAAGTGAAACTAACAAGTTTACAAATTTGTTTTTTGAACAAGTAAATGTAACAGTTGGTCGATGCAACCGACTTATTAATACTCTACACCTGAATAATTCGAATTATATTAAAAATCTATAAGTTTTTTGGCAGCAGCTTGAAGTTCTTCCATATTCTGTCTTATTCAACTCGAATTTCAGGAACGTAAAATAGGCATCCTCTTGGCATATGCTTGACACCTTTGTAAACAATTTTAAGTTTCTATCTTTATTAATTTCGAAGATTGTTAGTCCTTGGGAGGTGTGTGTCAGGTACCCGAATTGCCGCTCCAATTCATCGAATCCATCTCAGGGACATAAAGAAAACATGCCAGAACACCATTGTAATAAATTTAAAGGTTCTACTTTTGTTGATTTTGGAGATATGCTCGTTGCTCTTGGGCTCGTCCGGAAGTTCCCAAAACACGAACCCATGGTTCAAATTCTTTCAAATGTCAGTTTCCAATTTTACAGAAAAGGAAACATAACAGAACACCTTTGTACTAAAAATAAAAGTTCTATCTTTGTTTGTTGTGGAGATATACTCGTCTGCTCTGGGGCTCGTCCGAAAGCTTCCAAGATTTGAACCCACGGACCAAATCCTCACAAATTTCAGAAACATAAATCAAAAATGAAGAAACAACATTCTACTTAATTTAAAGGTTATATCTTTGTTACTTTTGGAGATAATCTCATTTGCTCTGGGGCTCGTTCGGAAGCTTCCAAAATCCAAACCCATGGACCATATCCTCTTAAATTTCAGAGACATAAATCGGGAAGGAACATGATTGTAAAAAATTTAAAGGTTCTATCTTTGTCGGTTTTGGAGATAATCTCGTTTGCTCTGGGGCTCGTTCGGAAGCTTCCAATATACGAATCCCTGGTTCAAATTCTTTCAAATGTCAGTTTCCAATTTTATAGAAAAGGAAACATAACAGCACACTCTTGTACTAAAAATAAAGGTTCTATCCTTGTTCGTTGTGGAGATAATATCATTTGCTCTGGAGCTCGTTCGGAAGCTTCCAAGATCCGAACCCATGAACCAAATCGTCTCACATTTCATAGACTTAAATAAAACATGAAATAACACCATTCTGCCAAATTTAAAGGTTATATCTTTATTGGTTTTGGAAATAATCTCATTTGCTCTGGTGCTCGTTCGGAAGCTTCCAAAATCCAAACCCATTGACCAAGTCCTCTTAAATTTCAGAGACATAAATCGAACGGAAAGGAACATCATTATACAAAATTTAAAGGTTCTATCTTTGTTGGTTTTGGAGATAATCTCGTTTGCTCCGGAATCATTCGGAAGCTTCCAGAATCCAAACCCATGGACCGATTTTGTCCAGATTCGAATTTAGCCTTCCTTTCGTAATTAGTAACCTACTATATACATTTCATCAATATAGCTTTATTAGTTTTTGAGTTATCGTGCGAACGGACGAACGGACATCGTTAAATCTCGTTTGCTCTGGGGCTCGTTCGGAAGCTTCCAATATACGAATCCCTGGTTCAAATTCTTTCAAATGTCAGTTTCCAATTTTATAGAAAAGGAAACATAACAGCACACTCTTGTACTAAAAATAAAGGTTCTATCTTTGTTGGTTTTGGAGATAATCTCATTTGCTCTGGTGCTCGTTCGGAAGCTTCCAAAATCCAAACCCATGGACGAAATCCTCTCAAATTTTGGAGACTTAAATAAAACATGAAAGAACACCACTCTGTCAAATTTGAAGGTTATATCTTTATTAGTTTTGGAGATAATCTCATTTTGCTCTGGTGCTCGTTTGGAAGCTTCCAAAATCCAAACTCAAGGACCAAATCCTCTCAAATTTTAGAGACTTAAATAAAACATGACAGAACACCACTCTGTCAAATTTGAAGGTTATATCTTTATTGGTTTTGGAGATAATCTCATTTGCTCTGGTGCTCGTTTGGAAGCTTCCAAAATCCAAACCCATGGACCAAATCCTCTTAAATTTCAGACACATAAATCGAACGGGAAGGAGCATCATTATACAAAATTTAAAGGTTCTATCTTTGTTGGTTTTGGAGATAATCTCGTTTGCTCCGGAATCATTCGGAAGCTTCCAGAATCCGAATCCATGAACCGATTTTGCCCAGATTCGAATTTAGCCTTCCTTTCGTAATTAGTAACCTACTATATAAATTTCATCAAGATAGCTTTATTAGTTTTTGAGTTATCGTGCGAACGGACGGACGGACGGACGGACATCGTTAAATCGACTCAGGAGGTGATCCTGATTCAGAATATATACACATGTCCATATCCAACTCGCTTCCTTTTGGTGGTTACAAACACCATACCAAAGTTAATATACCCTATACTTTAGGTGTAGGGTATAATAAGATAAGTGATAATAAGTGACTTTTATTAAATATTTTGTTTTAATAAATAAACTTAAGGTAATAAGGGAACAAATCTATGTTAAATTATAGATTGATTGAAATAAAAGTTTATTTTCCCACTTAGAGTAAATATATAGACATAATATACAGTACTAATAAAATTAAATAGTTTTTAAAATTTTTGTAAAAATTAATAAAAAAATCAAATTTTATTTAACAATTTTTTTTAAATATTAGTACCTAAATGGGGAATAGGAATATTAGTACAGCACCTAAATAGACAATAGGCAAATTAACAAAAAATGTTTTATTGCTTAAAATTAAAGAATACAAGGAAAACTTTAGAATAGATAAAGCCACATGGAAAATTCTAAAATATTGCCTGATAGTAGTAATTTTCTAAATGGCATAAAAAACCTTTTTTATTAGTACATTTACAAAAAAATAAAAATTCAAAATTTATGTAAATAAATTTTACAAGAAAATATAAAAAACTATTTGCAAAATTCTTTACAAAATTATAACTAAGCATAATAAACTATTTCAATTGATTAATTGAATTTGATTTAATTTCAATTGATGAAGTTTAAAAAGGAGTATCTCATGGTCCACACAATCAAAAGCTTTTTGTAACTTTAAAAATAATCAAGGTGCATATTTTCTGTTGTCCATACTTTCAGATATAAAATCTGACAAAGCTAAGCAAGCAGCTCTAGTATTTCAATTTTTCTCAAAGCCATATTCTTCTTTATGCAACACGCCATTGGAAGTAATGAATTTCGTTAAATTGTTGTTAATACTTTTCTGAAATACTTTTGAAAATGAATTTAAGATTGATATCGAACGATAATTTGAAGGATTTGATTTATCACCAGTTTTATGAATACCTATAACAGTTGCAATTTTTAGTGATTCTGGAAATATACCATATTCAAAAATTTCTTTATGGTATAACTGGTATAACTATCTACCACCATAATAGACATAAAATAAATCATCCTAAAGCTATACAACATTTTTTAAAATATTCAAAATAACCGCCAAATCCTTAAAAGTATGAAGGCTTTTTTACATATTCAAAATAATATGACGTCACGGCACCTGTCAAAAGTGCGCTGAAATCACCATATCCTATCTACTGAATTTTCTTGCTATTATCTTCTTGATACAAATTAAATACGATAAATATGTTTGTAATAGAAATTATTATTCTTTTAGAGGTAAGGAAAAAAGAAACTAAAATGCACCTGCAATTATTGATAAAAGGTTTTGAAAACAATAACAAGGTGTAAAATGATTGTTTTAAAATTTTTTTTTCATACAAAATCAAAATTACATATCTGAAGTAAATGTTCAATATCCCTTCTTGTTCAATGCAATTATAGATTCTCCGATTTAAATTTGTTTGCGTTTTCGAAACTTCGTTAACTCTGCTGTATTAACCAATCCGGTGGCCTGCTCCTCCTTGCTTTCGACCGGTTTGTTATACACGAAATGTTTTAAGTAACCCTATAAATAAAAATCTATGGAACTTAAAACTAGTGACCTTGTAGGACATTGTAGCCACCTGATCTTATATTCATAATGTGTATCGCCACTGATAAGCATATGAATATCATTGGTTACAATACTTTCTTCTAAACTCTCATTGCGATGTACTATAAAACGAGGAAGAATACAGTTGCCTTTATCAACTCTTAGATATCCGTATGAACCCTTTAGTATGTTCATAGTCTGTCACTCTGCTTATAATATTATTTTTTTAATTTTTCAGTATTTTAAAATAATTTGGGTGAATTTTATAATTTCTAGCACTATGGTTTGTACATACATATATTCAAACTACTTATTATATTATGTTTATACATTCTTTAAAAGCAGGTTCTCATATTCCACATAACGATTATCAATCCAAAAGTTTTACAAATATGATATATCTAATACTATTGAATATTAAGCGGCAAATGTATATTAATTTATAGCAACCGTCCATTTTTAAATACTTAACATTTTTTGTATTACGCATTATCATCCTCAAAAATTTTAAATTATCGAGTAAAATAAAAATTCAAAAAAATCGTTAAAAAAATTTGATAGAAAAATTGAGAAATATAAGTAACACTTTCGTAAATTTTAAATTAACCCTATATTATTAAGAAAAGCTGCTAACAGAAATAAAAGTTAAATATTGGAGCCTTCATTTTTGTGTATTATTTCAAAAAAATGTTAACAGGTTTTCAAGTTACAGGTGTTTAAAAATAGAGCATTTTCAGTTTTAGACCCCATATAGCTACTAATCGGGGCGATGCAAATATATTTTCTGAAATGAATTATACTTATTTTCAAAGATCTAACTCGTCTCAAAATTTTAAGTTTCTAACCTTAACCGTTTGGAAGATAAAGGAACCACAATTATATATTTATTGTATATATAGTTTTAATATACTTTTTCTATCTTCCAAACGGTTTAAGTAAGAGACTTGAAATTTTGAGAGAATTTAGGTCTTTAAAAATATGTATGAGTCATTTCAGAAAGTATTTTTCTATGGCCCCCTGTTTCGGAGCTGTATGGATTGAAAAACTAAAAAAATCCTTATTTTTAAACACCTGTAACCTAGTACACATTTTACTTCGGCAAGATATAAAATAGGGCTGAAAAAAAGAAAATTTGCTATTTGTGGCATCTGTAACTTAAGCACCTGTACAAATTTTTCTTCGGCAAGGCATAAAAATTAAAGCTCCAGTAATATAATTTTACGGTTTTTCTTAGTTACAGCCCCTCAAAATTCCAGAACAGTCCTATTTTCACATTTTTTCTTATTACTAAAAAACTTCTTAAATTTTCAAATTTTTGTGCAAGCCACATTGTTAACAGTTTGTATTATCTTTTGGAAATGTGCGCTTTTAAAAACCGGTGGTTTTAATTCTACCTTATTTGCAAATTATTTTAAAATACTCAAAAATTAAAAAAATAATATTATAAGCAGAGTGAGGGTTCGTACGGGTATCTAAGAGTTGACAAAGGCAACTGTATTCTTCCTTGATTTTAATAAAACAAAACACTTTAAATCATTACCGGAATAATTATTTTTTTTCTCGTATTTAAATATGTGTAAAGAATATTAGATTTATTGAGTAAAAATTGTTTTTTATTTATACGTTTTGTCCACAAAATAATCTAATATATAAAGAATACATAACTAAAACAGTACGGTTACATGTTTATGTTCTCACATTCTACATTTTTGTTTACATTTCATATAACGATTTCTTTTTATTCAATTAAAACAATTATAGCCTGTAATTACTATATTTTAACGCTTTCGTGTGCAGTTCTTCAATTTTAAGTTATATATACACTAGCTGTCAGCCTGTCATAGAATGGCGGAGTTAACTGTGGTAGATTTTATTTTTATATACCTACATATTTGTTTTTGCAATTTCGGAATAATATATAATTTGTATTTTGCCAAATAATGCAGTATCTAAATAAAAAAAAAATTATTATTTGTAGTTTATATAGCAAAAAAAGGATATATACATTACTTTAAGTACATTGTCCGATTGCCTTCAAATTTTACTTAACAATACCTAGTGAAGTCACCTATATTTCATAGAACATGACTTTTGGTGCAAAGGTCATTTAAAGGTCAAATTGATTATTTTGAAATGTTCCTAACATTTTGTAGTATTTTACTTAAACCGTTATATTTTCGTCTACGATAGTATACAGGAACCAATTACATTATTGTGGGACCTACTATTGTCTTTAATAAATATCTTGTTTCATCTTAATCAGCGCTTCCGTTTCTGAGATACTGCAATTCAAAAGGAAAATTTTAGGTACACAATAAACTTAAAACTTTCGAACTATAAAAATGTTCCATATATTTATTATTCGCTACTGAATGTCTCAAAGCGCATTGTGTTATCCCTCCTCTAATTCTTTTTTTTAATGAAATTTTACCGTTAAATTTTTACAGGTTATAGGTTTTTACAGTTTAATTTTTCCCACACTTTCTTAGCATGTTCATAATCTTCATCAGAACAAATATAATTAGATAATGTATTGTTTAATTTCCTCTGAGACGGTAATGTTTCAAAATTTAGCTTTTCACATGAATTTAAAAATTCATAAGGAAAAACACCTTTTTGTCTTAAAACAATAAAATGCTCATCATCAATACATATTTTCCTAGTGCTAATTAGATTATCATTTAATAAATTACGAGCTAGATTAACAATACTTGAAGCCATAAATCCAAAAAAATCTAAAAATCTTATTCCTATCACATTTTTTTCATCAATATTCATATATTTTTTTTTATTTATTTATTTATTTCAACTATTTAGATGTCCAAAGTGAAACTTATTCTCAATATAGGGCTATATTGATTAAATTTAATATTTATAAAAACGGTTTTTTTTTTTTTTACTTAACAATAAATTCAATTATTATTTTTTTTACTTTAAAAGAACATATTTTTAATTAAATAATAAATTAACGGCAAGAATATAATATAGTATTCTACTACTTCTAGAATACAATATATATAGGCTTTATAATAAATAAATATAATATTTTAAGACTTATAAAAAAATAAAATATTAATAAAATTATTTTTTGGACAAAAAGTATAAATAAAAAACAATTTTTTACTCAATAAATCTAAACAAGAAAATAATTTACAAAAACCAAAAAATTATTAAATTATAATTGAAGCTAAATTAAAAAGAAATTTAAAATTATAAGATAACAAAGAAAATAATAAAGAAATTTAAATTTACTAATGACTGCAAAAATCAAATGAAGCAAACCAGTTTAGTGTTTACATTATTGTTGATTCTAACAAACAAAAATTTGAGAAAAATAGAACAAAATATATTATATATTAAATAGCATTGACTGCATTATTAGAAAATTTCTTTACATTACTATATTTACTAAGACTATTGTTAACATTTTTTTTTAATTTCAAATTACTGTAGAGTTGTCTAGAGAATTGTATAATTTTATGCCACGGTAAATTGTTCTAATTCTATGTTAAATTGTTTGTAATTCTATGTATAAACTCTGTGCATTCATGCCAATTGAATTTAAATAATTTTTTTAATGCTCTGTTTTGCACAACTTGAATTTCCTCAGTAATTGTTTTAGGAGCTACCCCCCATAATGTAGATTTATAACTAATGCGACTATGAAATAATGCATAATATATTGTTTTTTTGATTATGTTTGGCATTAAGTAAGAAATTTTACTAAAAACACCTGCAATCAATGATAATTTTCTACACAGATTTTCAATATGAAGGTTCCATATTAAAACTGAAATGTAATTTTCTATGTTGATTGGTATCAATCTTATTTGACCTGGGTAATTTGATAAGGCATTTATAAATAAATGGCAATCGTTCCCCGAAAAATTGTGTAATAAAACTGGAATGAAATTAGCGTGTGAATAATTTAAATTACATATATTATGAGCAGGTCCGCGGTATGAGAAGGTTAAACGACAATGGTCGGTTACCCTATCTGTATCTAAATCTAATTCACAAATATAACATATCTTACTTTCTATTTGATATTTTTTTCTAAATTTGTTAACATTTTCATTGGTATTACTTTTTTAAGGTGTTCATGCTAAATATTAATGATATCTTCAATTAATTTATCTATAAAAATATTAATACAATTCTCACTTGTATACATTCTAAATAAATCCAAATTGTCATTGAAGGAACGTTTAATATTGTAAGCAAATGCACATGGAATATGCTCTTGTATGTCTGTTGTTGATGATTGTGTTTCTTCAGGATGACATGTATCAATATCTTGAAGTAAACATTCAAAATCAGCGTAAACGGTAAAAGGTATATCAATTTTTCTTTCATATTTTGTAAATTTTATCCATTTCTTTTCCTTAGTCGGCATCAATGTAACAATTTTGCAACATTCTTTTTTGTGTACATGATGAGAAACTTCATCATGACCATATTGTAAACATGTATTGCATAAGTATAAACCATTACCATGTTGTGTTATTTGGGATCTAATCAACCTTGATATATTTTTTATCCAAACATAGTGAGCTCTTACTTCATTTTCAACTAATAAATGATTAATATGCTTAATTTTTTCTTCCTTGGTTGAATAATAAGGACCTACTATTTGATGAAAAAATCCTTTTTATGAGCTAGTTTCTTCAATTTCAAAAACATTCACACTAATAGCAGGATTTAATTCTTCGAACATATTAATCTGTGACACTTTAAGTGGGAACTCCAAATTACCGAATTCTAAAGCGACTTCTTCAAAATTTTGATTTAAATGTATGGTGCTGCTTTCAATATCAGTTATTCTATAAATAGATGTTCTTTGTAAATCTCGATTTTCTTTATAAAGAGCTGATGTTATACTCCATTTAAAGGAATATTCATCTGTATTGCTGAAGTTAATACAAGCATTTTTGCTCTCAAGGAATCTAGGTAATGGTAAATATTATGAACATTTTAAAGGTCTGTACTGATTAATGCTAATCTTTACATGTAAACTTCTTTATAAAGTCCAACCGCTATCTCTTTCTTGAAATTCGTCACTTTTTTAATAATATTATTAATCATACCATCATAAAACTCTGAAAGCTGTTCACTTTGATTGACAATTCTCATTTTAGTATTGAATGATTTCATCGATAGATTCATATTACCTTCATATTCCTCATCTTCGCCATCCTTCTTAGAAATATTAATATATTTCCCGAATAATTTAATTTGAAAGCTTTATTTTTTCCAATGCCGCCTCCAGCAATTTAATTATTTTATCTTTTCCTTTAATGAAAAATTCGTTAGGTGATTGTAATTCCTCTACATCATTATCATATATGAACGACTCAATCCTCTCATTAAAAACAGTTTTAACACACTTAAGACCATCTTCAATAATAGTTGGTGAATTTCTTCTATGTTTTAGAGTTCTTAGGTGATACATCCATCCCTTAATGAGAATAGCAATTTTACAAAAATCGCAATATTTTTCTTCATTTGCAGAAATGTAGTTTGTATTACGTTTCATTTTATTATATAGTTTTTACTTTACTATTTGAATCAATTATTTCTTTAGAATGATAAAATTTTCATTATTATTTCATTTATATACCTAATTCATAATACAAATTTTATATCTGTAAACGGTGAGTAATAATTGAGTACCATAAAACCACATTCATCCTGCTATCTAAATCTCTCTCTCTGCTATTTAAATCTCTCTGTTTTCTATCAATCTAGTAACACCCCTCTGACCCACGAGCACATTTCAAAACCAATTTTTTCTTTTTTCATGATAAGAATTTTTTTTTTTAAATTATGTTAAATAAACTTTGTAGTATTGTTGATTCTTTCTTTTAATATATATTAACAAAATGCCACACACGCACACACACGCAAACATTCATTATTCGCCAATTTGCATAATAAAACAATTAAAAGAGCAAAACAAATTTCTAAATATAAATATTTGACTCTTATCGCAAAATCCCAAAAACATTCACTACATACAATAGGATATTTTTGGTAGTTTCATAACACTAACTCAAAATCTAAAAACGTTGATGTATGGTTCCAATCACTTCGGCGGGTTTACTTATCAACAACTGCAACGGATACATGCTTTGCCATCTGTGGTTAAATTACAAGCTTACAACTCTACCGAAGTTCAAATATCATTTTAAACATAATTCTTCGGAAATTAGCCACTGCAGCAGCTCTAGGTACTACAACTACAACAAATAACATTCTCAAATTTCATTGAATCATTCAAACTTCTAATCCTTAAATCAATTTCATTATACTTTACACTTAATTCTCACTTTCAACTTTTTTTTCGAGTTAACAATTTTTAACCGCAAGTTTTCAAATATTTTCATTTTACAATTTTTTGTATATTTTTTTTTTTTTAACAGTAACGTAATTTTTATCTTCTGCCGGCGGTAAATGCCAAAAGTGTCATAGAACTGTCATAGTATAACCATAAAGAAATCATATGCATATCATATGCGTATAACCATAAAGAAATCATATGCAATCATAAACATAGAGTGTTTATCCCAAACAAATTTTTTAAACCATTTATGCACAAAATAGAGAACCCCGAAATTCTGTTTTGTTGCAGATTAACATATTTTGAACAAAAAATTTGAACAGAAATAATATTTATTTGCAGCTTATAAAAAAATTAAATGTATTCTTTTCTTATTTATACTATTTTATAATTGTAGTGATATGGTAGTAGTAATTTTTATTATACCCGTACGATAAATATCGGGTATAATAAAATTACACCTCCGTTTGTAACACCTCGAAATAAGCGAGCTAGAAATCGAGCATACATTAAAAAAGGTATGGATCGGATCAGAATCAAATTCTGAGTCGATTAAGCCATGTCCGTCCGTCGGTCAGCACGCTAATTCAAAAACTAAGAAAGCTAGAATCTTGAAATTTACACAAAATATTCTGGGAGCAATTTGTAGGTTCCCTATATTTTTTGGTTGAGTTCCGACCAAAACTTCGGGTAGCTCCCGAACAACTAACTTCTAGATCTCCACAATTTTTTGAAATAGAGCCATGCAATTTTAACTACTGATAGATATCATAAAAATATTATAAAAATATTAAAAATATTACAAAACTGCAACCTAGAATGTGTGGATCATATTACAGATTTGGGAATGATGTTGGATAACAAACTGAATTATAATCTCCACTATGAATCAATGTTATCAAAAGCTAACAAAATGCTAGGTTTTATCAAAAGAAGAGCAAGAGAATTTAACAATATCTGGGTAATAATAACTTTATATTGCTCACTTGTACGCTCAGTTTTAGAATACGGTAGCATTATCTGGAATCCAGCCTTTCTTATTAATAGTACAAGAATTGAATCAATGCAGAAGCAGTTCCTTCTCTTTGTTTTAAGACATCTACATAATCCCAGAGACTTTCATAACCTTCCATCATACAATGACAGGCTACAGTTAGTCAATTTACTTAGTTTAAGTTCCCGTAGAATCTTACTATCTAACAGCTTTACATTTGATGTCTTATCCAATAAGATTAACGTCAATTTTATTAAAGATAAAATCAAAGACAACAATAATGTCAGGCCTACAAGGTATTCCAAATTCTCAATTGAAACAACATATAGAACTGAATATGGGAAAAACGAACCCACAAACAGGTGTTGCATATTATTTAATCGATTCAACAACCTTTTCTGTGACACAATTTCAAAAAATGTTTAAAAATCTAAATTACACAACATTCTTAAACAATCGTAAAACATTGACATAATTTATAATAATAAAATTTCCTTTTTTTTGTTTTTTTTTTTTTTACATAATTAACTAACTATAAACTCTAAGTAATAAAAATATAGCATAAGTATTATGTGATAAAAACAAAAAAAAAAAAAAAACCATATTAAAAGCATTGACTCATTTTACATACATAAAATAAAAATATCTTTTGTCTTTATTGTACCTATCATAATTAATTTAATTTTAACGAAGTACAAAAAAATTATTGTATCATCTTACATCTTGGTTTTTTTTCTCTCTTTCTTAATAGTAAGACTAAGCTAAAGGCTTAACTTAGCTTCTTTATATTGCTCTGAATGATTCATAATTCTTACATAAAATTTTTAAATGTATCTAAAAAAAAAAGAAAAACAAAAAAAGAGAGAATACAAAAGAAAAAACTAAAAATAAATTGTAATTTTTTTTGTAGTCTTAAGTCAGCAAAATAATGTACTTTTTTTTTGCATTGTATTGTGTAATAATAATTTTAAGTTTAACTTTAAGAATTTTTGTAACGACCTTGGTTCTAAAATAAATAAATAAATAAATTTTACCAGAAAATATAAAAACCTATTTGCAAAATTATTTACAAAATTATAACTAAACATAATAAACTATTTTAACATTTAAAAAAATTTAACATAAAAACATAATAAATCATTTTAATATTATATATAGGTATTAAACTTAAATTAATAATCTCATGCATTGATTTTTAAAGAAATTTTCATGAAAAAAAAATAAGAATTAAAGTTATTAATCCATTATAAACCAAGAGAAAGTTTAAAAAAATATTTATCCAAAAATTACAGACGATATAAATTTTAAATAAGATGGGATGTAAAACTGATCTTTGAGAGACTCTTTTCTTAATATCTTTTACACTACTGTATTTATCATTACAACGAGTCTGCTCTTTCCTATTCAATAGGTATGATTTAAGTAAGTTTAATTGAATATGATTTAATTTCAATTGATGAAGTTTAAAAAGGAGTATCTCATGGTCCACACAATCAAAAGCTTTATGTAACTTTAAAAATAATCAAGGTGCATATTTCCTGTTGTCCATACTTTCAGATATAAAATTTGACAAAGCAAGCAGCTCTGGTATTTCAGTTTTCCTTAAGGCCATATTCTTCTTTATGTAACACGCCATTGAAAGTAATGAATTTCGTTGATTTGTTGTTAATAATTTTCTCAATTACTTTTGAAAATGAATTTAAGATTGATATCGGACGATAATTTGAAGGATTTGATTTATCACCAGTTTTATGAATAGCTATAACAGTTGCAATTTTTAGTGATTCTAGAAATATACCAGATTCAAAAGTTTCTTTATGGTATAACTGTTATAACTATCTACCACCATTATGGACATAAAATAAATCCTCCTAAAGCTATACAACATTTTTTACATATTCAAAATAACCGCCAAATCCTCCTAAAAGTATAAAAGCTTTTTTACATATTCAAAATAATATGACGTCACGACATCTGTCAAAAGTGCGCTGAAATCACCATATTACCAAATCACCAATCACCATATTATACAACAAAAATATTATAAAACGAGGAAGAATACAGTTGCCTTTGTCAACTCTTAGATACCCGTACGAACCGTTAGTATGTTCACAGCCTGTTACTTTGCTTACAATATTATTTTTTTAATATTTTAGTATTTTAAAATAATTTGGGTGAATTTTATAATTTCTAGAATTATCGGTTGTACATATATTCAAACTATATGTTTATACATTCTTTAAAAGCAGATTTTAACCTTCCACATAACGATTATCAATCCAAAACTTTTTCAAATATTCTATAGTACCATTTAATACTAAGCGGTAAATGTATATTAAATTTACTTAGTACAAAATAGTAAATATAATTTTAAACATTATATTATATTATATTTAAATATTCCATTGACAGAATAATTTCTTATAAGTACAATAAAATACATATATGTATGTAAATACGGCGCTATATAATATACATATATACTCTTATCATTCATTCACTAGTGACATATACGATATGTAAATAAACATGATATTATATAAGTATGTACGTATATCAATATCATATAAATAAAAATTCTTCAAGCAACCGTTATGTTGTTTATTTATTTACATTGTTTTGTACTACGCATTATATCCTCAACAATTTCAAATTATCGAGTAAAACAAAATGGAAAAAATTCGTTAAAGAAATTTGTTAGAAAATTTGAAAAAATCAAGTAACACTTTCGTCAATTATAAAGTAACCCTATATTATTAAAAAAATTTGTTAACAGAAATAAGAGTATAATGCTGAAGCTTTAATTTTTGTGTGTTACTTCAAAAAAATTTTAACAGGTGTTTAAAAATAGGAAATTTTCAGTTTTTGACCCCTTACAGCTCCTAAATGGGGAGCGATACAAAAGAAATTTCTGAAATGACTCATACTTATTTTCAAAGATCTAACTTCTGTCAAAATTTCAAGTTTCCAAATTAAACCGTTTAGAAGATAGAAGGGTTAAAGGATTTTGCAAAATTTGAGTTTCGCATAACGGTAAATTAAGACACCCTATGTCACAAATATATATTTATTGTATATATACTTTTAAAGCTAATGAAAGTAGCAATCGTTTGGTGTTTTCAAAATGAAGATATACCTTACACAACTTGTGCTATAACAATTTAAATATAGAGCTTTTTTGAACCTTTGGGGAGCTGTAGCTCCGTAACGGGTGGGGCTACAAAAAAAAAGTTATAAAAAATAAAATTAATATTTTTATGAGATCTATCAGCAGTTAAAATTTCATAGCTCTATTTCAAAAAAAATGTCGGGATCTAAAAGTTAGGTGTTCGAGAGCTACCCTAAATTTTCGTCCAAACTCAACCAAAAAAAATAGGGAACCTACAAATTACTCCCAGAATATTTTGTGTAAATTTCAAGATTCTAGCTTTCTTAGTTTTTGAGTTAGCGTGCTGACGGACGGACATGGCTCAAAGGTCTTAGAATTTTTTTCTGATCCGATCCATACCTTTGAAGGTATATCTAGCTCGCTTATTTCGAGGTGTTACAAACGCAGGAGTAATTTTATTATACCCGATCCTATCGTACGGGTATAAAAATAAAAGTAATTAAAAAAAAATTGCATTCAAAATAACGGTTGCCAAAATCTTGTGACGTCACGACACCTGTCAAAAGTGCGCTGAAATCCCCATATCCTATCTACTGAATTTTCTTGAAAAAGCACATTTACACTATCATATAACATGAAAAAGTTTCAAAATTTTACAATATTTCTATTCTCTGAATCTTCAGCTTTGATTTGCAATACTTTTTATCTATTAGCTTATATTATTTGGGAAATAACAGATTTTTATTTTATCATAAAAGATATTTTTAAAATTTTGGCTATTATCTTATTGATACAAATTAAATACGAAAAATATGTTTGTAATAGAAATTATTATTCTTTTAGAGGTAAGGAAAAAAGAAACTAAATTGCACCTGCCATTATTGATAAAAGGTTTTTAAAACAATAACAAGGTGTAAAATCATTGTTTTAAATTTTTTTTTTCATACAAAATCAAAATTACATATCTGAAGTAAATGTTCAATATCCCTTCTTGTTCAATGCAAATATACATTCTCCCATTTAAATTTGTTTGTGTTTTCGAAACTTCGTTAACTCGTCTCAATACAGCTTCCTGCTGTATTAACCAATCCGGCGCCATGCTGCTCCCTGCTTTCGACCGCTTTGTTATACACAAAATGTTTTAAGTAACCCTATAAATAAAAATCTATGGACCTTAAGTCTAGTGACCTTGTAGGATATTGTAGATATTATGGATCTTATGGATATATGGATATTGTAATGTAATTCAGTTTTGGCTTTAAGTGTAAACCAAATCGTATACCCGTATGATAAAGTATCGAGTACATTAGAATTGCTCCTTCGTTTGTAACACCTCGAAATAAGCTAGCTAGATATACCTTGAAAAGTATGGATCGGATCAGCATCAAATTCTAAGTCGGTTAAGCTTTGTCCGTCCGTCAGCAAGATAACTCAAAAACTAAGAAAGCCAGAGTCTTGAAATTAACACAAAATATTCTTACAACAATTTGTAGGTTCCTTATTTTTTTTGGTTGAGATCCGACCAAAACTTCGGGTAGCTCTCTAACACCTAACTTTTAGATCCCCACATTTTTTTTGTAATAGAGCCATGAAATTTAAACTGCTGATAGATATTATAAAAGTATTAATTTTATTCTTAATAACTTTTTTCTGCAGCCCCACCCGTTACAGAGCTACAGCTCCCCAAATTTCGGAAAAGCTCTATATTCAAAATGTTATAACAAAAATTGTATAAAGTATATCTTCAATTTGAAATTTAGCGTCTTAATTTACAGTTATTCGAAACCCAAATTTTGCAAAATTCTTGTTTTCTTCTATCTTGCAAACGGTTTAAGTTAGAGACTTGCAATTTGGAGACAAGTTAGTTCTTTATGTCTTTAAAAATAAGTATGAATCATTTCAGAAAATATTTTTCTATCGCCCCCTGTTTCGGAGCTGTATGAGGTTAAGAACTAAAAAATTCTTATTTTTAAACACGTGTAACTTAGGCACCTGTTTACATTTTACTTTGGCAAGATATAAAAATTAAAGCTCCAGTAATATGTTTTTACGTGTGTTGAAGGTTTCTTTTAATTGTATAGGGTTTCAAAGTTACAGCCTCTCAAAATTGCAAAAAAAATCCTATTTTCATATGTATATATCTCAGGCTTTGCGTAGTAGTTTTACAATCTAAAAACACTAGAAGACCGCAAAATTTGTTTTCTCTATAAAGCTAATTACAAAATAATGCAATACTTTGTAATTTACTATTTAAATTAACCGTTATGTGAAAACAACATTTTGCATGAAAATTTCATTTTTCATAACTACGGCACGCCTTTAGATAGGAACCTGTTGAAACAAGAAAGAACTTTTAGAATTAGTATAAGTTTCCTTAGAAAATTTTTTTATACCACCCCCTATTTAAGAGCTATTAGGGCTATTTTTTGGCATCTGTAACTTAAGCACCTGTACAAATTTTTCTTCGGCAAGACATAAGAATTAAAGCTCCAGTAATATAATTTTACGGTTTTTCTTAGTTATATAAGGTTACAGCCCCTCAAAATTCCAGAAAAGTCCTATTTTCACATTTTTTCTTATTACTAAAAAACTTCTTAAATTTTCAATTTCTTGTGCAAGCCACAATTCTAAACAGTTTGTATTGCCTTTTGGAAATGTGCGCTTTTAAAAACCTTGTTTGCAAATTATTTTAAAATACTCAAAAATAAAAAAAAATAATATTATAAGCAGAGTGGCGGTTTGTACGGGTATCTAAGAGTTGACAAAGGCAACTGTATTCTTCCTCGTTTTTAATAAAAAAAACATTTTAAATCATTACCGGAATAATAATTTTTTTTCTCGTGCTTAAATATATAAAGATGCATAAACAAATCAGTACGGTTACATGTTTATGTTCTCACATTCTACATTTTTATTTACATTTCATATAACGATTTCTTTTTATTCAATTAAAACAATTATAGCCTGTAATTACTATATTTAAACGCTTCCTATGTGCAGTTCTTAAATTTTAAGTTATATATACACTAGCTATCAGCCCGTCATAGAATGGCGGAGTTAATTATGGTAGATTTTATTTTTATATACCTACATATTTGTTTTTGCAATTTCGGGATAATATATAATTTGTATTTTGGTAAATAATGCAGTATCTAAATAAAAAAAAATTATTATTTGTAGTTTATATAGAAAAAAAAGGATATATACTTTACTTTAGGTATATTGTCCGATTGTCTTCAAATTTTACTTAACAATACCTAGTGAAGTCACCTATATTTCATAGAGCATGACTTTTGGCGCAAATGTTATTTAAAGGTCAAATTGAATATTTTGAAATGTTCCTAACATTTTGTAGTATTTTACTTAAACCGTTATATTTTCATCTACGATAGTATACAGGAACCAATTACATTATTGTGGGACCTACTATTGTCTTTAATAAATATCTTGTTTCATCTTAATCAGCGCTTCCGTTTCTGAGATACTGCAGTTCAAAGGGAAAATTTTAAGTACACAATAAACTTAGAAGTTTCGAACTATCAAAATTTTCCATATATTTATTATTCGCTACTGAATGTCTCAAAGTGCATTGTGTTATCCCTCCTCTAATTCTTTTTTTTATGAAATTATAACAACAACTAGTAACGCTATATACTCTAAAACATACCGGTACCCAAGGGTACATGAAAATGAAATTGAACGTCAAATTAAAGAGATGTTGGGACAAAACATCATCCAACATAGTAGTTCTCCCTACAACAGCCCTTTGTGGATTGTTCCAAAAAAATTGGACAATTCCGGTAAGAAAAAGTGGCGTATTGTTATAGACTATAGGAATCTGATTGCTGTCACAATCAGTGACAAGTTTCCGATTCCTAATATTGACGGAATATTAGATAAACTTTGTAAATTGACAAATGTAATTTTTTAAAGAAACAAACCGAATTTCTGGGTCAAATCTTAACACCACAAGTTGTAAAACCCAATCCGAACAAAATATCTGCTATTCAAGAACTGAAATTACCAACAACAGTTAAACAGATTAAAAGATTTCTAGCAATGACTGGCTACTATAGAAAATTCATAAAGGATTACGCAAAGATTGCATATCCAATAACAAGGTATCTAAAGAAAAACGCGAAAATAAACTCGAATGATCCGAATTACATAACAGCCTACGAAAAACTTAAAGATATTATAACGAACCACTCTATTTTAAAATATCCGGATTTTAACAAAAGATTTAAATTAATAACAGACGCAAGTAATTTTTCTCTCGGAGCAGTTCTTACTCAGGATGGTCATCCAATATCTTATGCTTCTAGAACTTTGAATGACCACGAGAAAAATTATTCAACTATAGAGAAAGAACTTTTAGGAATTGTATGGGGTACAAAATATTTTCGATCCTATCTATTTGGAAAAGAGTTTGACGTGCAAACAGACCATCTGCCTATCAAGTGGCTTCACGCCAAGTATACGGGACATAAACCCTAGGCTACAAGGATGGCTCATCTCTTTAGGTGAATACGACATGAAAATAGACTATATAAAAGGAAAAGACAATAACATTGCGGATTTTTTGAGCCGTATAAATACAGAAATAAAAGAAATAAATTCACTTCAAAATCCAGAATTAAATGACACTTTAGAAACTTATAATTTAGACTTCTCAGACTTATATATAGATTTAGAAAATAGAACCAATTCTTTAATCGAAATTAACTTACTAGACGACTCAATTGAAAATCAAACAGTACACTCTCAAGAAGAAAATTCCGAAGACCATATACCTATACTTGAAACAGTTGTAAATAGATTTAAAACTCAATTAATATTAAAAAAAAAAACAAGAAAAAGAATTCGAATCAATATTTAATAAAATAAATAAAAAAAATTTTTAAAAAAACAGCTTTTTTGAACTAAAAAGTAGAAAATAAATTTTTAATAGCAAATTTTTCTGTAATTTTCTAAACTATATTTTTACAATCAAGATTTCTTTGAAAAATTTTATTTCAATATGTCAAATATATATATAAATATAAGTATATATAAGTTTTAAAGTCTGTGAAATTAATATAAAAGCTGGAGGCAAAATTTAAAAATATAAGTTTATAGTTATGCGTTTGTTGCCTCCAGCTTTTATTTTAAACATTGTATAACAAAATTAAAAATTTTAATAAAATTGTTATTGCAATTTTATAATGTTCTTTATTTCCACTTAAAAATGCGACCCTTTAAAAACTTTGACTCATACACTGCCTTGTTTTTTTCTTTCTTTTCATAACATAACATTTTAATATTTTTTTTTTTATCTGTATGTACGGAAATATCAAACGTATGTTTCTTTCTTTTAAAATCATAACATTTTAATAGTTCTTTTTTTCTATCTGTTATGTGGGTAAATATCAGATGTGCACAATATATACATAAGAAATAGACTTTAAAAATATTTAAAACGAGGAAGAATACAGTTGACTTTGTCAACTCTTAGATACCCGTACGAACCGTTAGTATGTTCACAGCCTGTCACACTGCTCACAATATTATTTTTTTAATATTTTAGTATTTTAAAATAATTTGGGTGAATTTTATAATTTCTAGAACTATGGGTTGTACATATATTCAAACTATATGTTTATATGTACATTCTTCAAAAGCAGATTCTAACCTTTTACATAACGATTATCAATCCAAAACTTTTTCAAATATTCTATAGTACCATTTAATACTAAGCGGTAAATGTATATTAAATTTACTTAGTACAAAATAGTAAATATAACTTTAAATATTATATTATATTATATTTAAATATTCCATTAACGGAATAATTTCTTATAAGTACAATAAAATACATATATGTATGTAAATACGGCGCTATATAATATACATATATACTCTTATCATTCACTCACTAGTGACATATACGATATGTAAATAAACATGATATTATATAAGTATGTATATATATCAATATCATATAAATAAAAATTCTTCAAGCAACCGTTATGTTGTTTATTTATTTACATTTTTTGTACTACGCATTATATCCTCAACAATTTCAAATTATCGAGTAAAACAAAATGCAAAAAAATCGTTAAAGAAATTTGTTAGAAAATTTGAAAAAATCAAGTAACACTTTCGTCAATTATAAAGTAACCCTATATTATTAAAAAAATTTGTTAACAGAAATAAGAGTATAATGTTGAAGCTTTAATTTTTGTGTATTACTTCAAAAAAATTTTAACAGGTGTTCAAGTTACAGGTGTTTAAAAATAGGAAATTTTCAGTTTTTGACCCCTCACAGCTCGTAAACGGGGGGTGATACAAAAAAAATTTCTGAAATGACTCATACTTATTTTCAAAGATCTAACTTCTGTCAAAATTTCAAGTTTCCAACTTAAACCGTTTAGAAGATAGAAGGGTTGACGGATTTTGCAAAATTTGAGTTTCGCATAACTGTAAATTAAGACACCGTATGCCACAAATATATATTTATTGTATATATACTTTCAAAGCTAATAAAAGTAGTAATCGTTTGGCGTTTTCAAAATGACGATATACCGTATACAACTTGTGCTATAACAATTTAAATATAGAGCTTTTTTGAACCTTTGGGGAGCTGTAGCTCCGTAACGGGTGGGGCTACAAAAAAAAGTTATTAAAAATAAAATTAATATTTTTATGAGATCTATCAGCAGTTAAAATTTCATAGCTCTATTGCAAAAAAAGTGTGGGGATCTAAAAGTTAGGTGTTCGAGAGCTACCCTAAGGCTTGGTCCAAACTCAACCAAAAAAAATAGGGAACCTACAAATTACTCCCAAAATATTTTGTGTAAATTTCAAGATTCTAGCTTTCTTAGTTTTTGAGTTAGCGTGCTGACGGACGGACGGACGGACGGACATGGCTCAAAAGTCTTAGAATTTTTTTCTGATCCGATCCATACCTTTGAAGGTATATCTAGCTCGCTTATTTCGAGGTGTTACAAACGGAGGAGTAATTTTATTATACCCGATCCTATCGTACGGGTATAAACAATCAAAGTAACATTTTGTGTTCTCCTTTTTTTCTATTCGTTTTTATTTTTCTTCCAGTATTACATTTTACTTTTTTTTTTCTGTTATTTAGGTACGCTAAGAACTTATTTTTTTTTTTATACCCGTACGATAGGATCGGGTATAATAAAATTACTCCTCCGTTTGTAACACCTCGAAATAAGCGAGCTAGATATACCTTCAAAGGTATGGATCGGATCAGAAAAAAATTCTAAGACTTTTGAGCCATGTCCGTCCGTCAGCACGCTAACTCAAAAACTAAGAAAGCTAGAATCTTGAAATTTACACAAAATATTCTTGGAGTAATTTGTAGGTTCCCTATTTTTTTTGGTTGAGTTTGGACCAACACTTAGGGTAGCTCTCGAACACCTAACTTTTAGATCCCAACATTTTTTTTGAAATAGAGCTATGCAATTTTAACTACTGATAGATCTCACAAAAATATTAATTTTATTTTTAATAACTTTTTTTGTAGCCCCACCCGTTACGGAGCTACAGCTCCCCAAAGGTTCAAAAAAGCTCTATGTTTAAATTGTTATAGCACAAGTTGTATAAGGTATATCTTCATTTTGAAAACGCCAAGCAATTACTACTTTCATTAGCTTTAAAAGTATATATACAATAAATATATATTTGTGGCATACGGTGTCTTAATTTACCGTTATGCGAAACTCAAATTTTGCAAAATCCTTTAACCCTTCTATCTTCTAAACGGTTTAATTTGGAAACTTGAAATTTTGACAGAAGTTAGATCTTTGAAAATAAGTATGAGTCATTTCAGATTTTTTTTGTATCACCCCCCGTTTAGGAGCTGTAAAGGGTCAAAAACTGAAAATTTCCTATTTTTAAACACCTGTAACTTGAACACCTGTTAAAATTTGTTTGAAGTAATACACAAAAACTAAAAGCTTCAACATTATACTCTTAACAACTATTTTTAATAATATAGGGTTACTTTATAATTGACGAAAGTGTTACTTGATTTTTTCAAATTTTCTAACAAATTTCTTTAACGAATTTTTTCCATTTTGTTTTACTCGATAATTTGAAATTGTTGAGGATATAATGCGTAGTACAAAACAATGTAAATAAATAAACAACATAACGGTTGCTTGAAGAATTTTTATTTATATGATATTGATATACGTACATACATATTATATAATATCATGTTTATTTACATATCGTAAATGTCACTAGTGAATGAATGATAAGAGTATATATGTATATTATATAGCGCCGTATTTTCATACATATATGTATTTTATTGTACTTATAAGAAATTATTCTGTCAATGGAATATTTAAATATAATATAATATAATATTTAAAATTATATTTGTTATTTTGTACTAAGTAAATTTAATATACATTTACCGCTTAGTATTAAATGGTACTATAGAATATTTGAAAAAGTTTTGGATTGACAATCGTTATGTGGAAGGTTAGAATCTGCTTTTGAAGAATGTACATATAAACATATAGTTTGAATATATGTACAACCCATAGTTCTAGAAATTATAAAATTCACCCAAATTATTTTAAAATACTAAAATATTAAAAAAATAATATTGTAAGCAGAGGGACAGACTGTGAACATACTAACGGTTCGTACGGGTATCTAAGAGTTGACAAAGGCAACTGTATTCTTCCTCGTTTAATATTAAATTTATGCATACAGTCTATTTAAAAAATAGAAATTATTAACTATAGAACATTCTGAATTTTGTTTTTGTTCGTTTATGTTAACCGTCCATTCATATGCATACATAAAATTTTTTTTGTTCGTTTATGTTTACCGTCCATTCATATAAATATAACTGTTGCCTACATATTAAAAATTATAAATCGATAAATCAACTATATAATAATAGTTGGGAATTTGTGAATTTGGTGTGACTGTCTTAGCAGATTTTTAATAGTACAGCACACATAAAAATATGCATACCATTTTTGTACATGTTTGTACCTACATAGTAAAAAAATTTAGTTTTAAAAGTATGTAATTGAGAATATATTAATTGCTTACTTCTAAATGCTAATGTTTTTGAATTAAAAAAAAATTATTTTGCTTTTTCTAGACGATGTAGATATATATGTATGTATGTACACAACATATATTTTATGATTAATTCATAATTATTGTTATTGAAAAGAAAAATATTGTTGTTATTTACTATTTTTAAAAAAGGCTGGATTTCTTATTTTTAATATATTCTTTTTGTTGTTTAATGTTTTTACATAATTGGAAATATATTCTTAGTTTTTATACTTCAGAAAAAGGCATTAGTGGTGCAGATCATCATTCCCTAATAGATCTTAATTTAAAGGCAGCTCCCAATTTAGATATCAATGTTAGGGCCACAATATGCGATTTTAATATGTTAAGTGTTTCGAAAGAAAAGCCCTATTTTAATTATAATTAAGAAAGGAAAAACTCATATCTATATAAATATTATAAATAAACTCATTGCTGTTATAAATAAAAATGTATACTAAAAATCAATTGATTTGATGAAAAAAAACTTAAATTTAACACTTGCTTACTAAATTTTAAGTAAATGCATATTAAATTTTACACTGTGTTCTGAAGTGCGGCACATTAATTTGTTTACACATTCATATCTTTCAAATTCATCGCTTTCAAACCAAAAATATTTTCGAAGCACATATTATTACATATTTTGAAGTATGTACCTATGTATATGTACGCATACAATGCAATGGGCTACATAAAAAACAATAATGTTTTATAGAAAAAAAGAAAACATTTATGTATAACGTATACGTATTGGTATTGGTATTGGTGAGTTTAGTAAATTTAGATAAAATGTTTTATTTTCGTTCTGTAATAATTCTGTTAAAAATCCTGTTATAACTTTGTATGAAAATTTAATTTTGAAATTAAGCTAATTTCTCTAATGTTTTTCGATATTATTATTTTAAAATCATGTATTGTCATCGGGATCTGATCTAATGAAGAAAATTTCAAGTCTCTAGCTCAACGGGAAGTGTGTTTAAAATGGCTTCTAAGATTCCATCCTTTACCCAACCAAGTTAATAAAAAGCTGTTAAAAATAGAAGAATTTTCATTGATATAAATGATTTAAATAATAATAACACCGCAGATATTCTACGAAGATATATTTCAAAAGGGAGAGTATAATATATTACAATTATAAACCTTTTCTCTCAGAATGAAAAGATAAAATTTCTTAAATATTATTACTTCGCACAAGATATCGTAGAAGATGAAACTTAAAAAAAAAATGTTTTACAAAAATGAATTAGGTCATTCTGGGATAGTAGCAACATATGAAGGTATTAAAAGTAGAATTTATCATCCAGATCTTAAACTTTTTGTTCACAAAATAATAAATAATTCTGATATTAGCACTGCTGGCAAATATGACAGAATCTCAGTAAAGAAAAAATTTCATATAACTGAAACACCTAAACCTACAGGAGAAATTATCCACGTACATCCAGATACATACGTAAATAGCAAAAATGCCTTTATTAATTTTATCGACAAATTTTCTAAACACGCTACTTGCTTTCATTTAGAAGATCGAAACTCCTCTACAATTACAGAAAAATTGAGACAATATTTGGCCATTAAAGCAACAATAAAAAAGTTCGTTTTTGACAATGAGTTTAATACTCAGAACGTAAAAAAATTTTGTAATGAAGAAAATATAGAATTTCACGTTACAAAACCAAATTCACATACCGGTAACTTTGACATAGAATGCTTCAATAATACTATAACTGAACGAATTAGAACATTAAACCTTGACGAAAAACTCCCAATAAGAATACAAATGTTAAAAGCTGTAAAATTTTATAATAATACCTATCATTCAACAATTAAAGCAACTCCCTTAGAAGTTCACGAACACAAAATTAATCATAATATTATTTACGAAAGAATTGAAAGAACAAAAGATAAAATTATTAATAAAATTAATCAAACTCGCGAAAACACATTAAAGAAAGGGAACAAGGATTCATAAAAAATTACAAAGCGGTAAAACACAAAGAACAACCTCCGTTTCGAAAACATAACTTACAAAATATTCACGAATCAAATATTAAAAGACCTTTAAAATTTACAGATAATACTGATATTATCAATTCTTCTCGTGACAATACAACTAGCTAATGGAACGCTTATAATTGACAAAATAAATTCAGAATTAGGATATACAAAAATTCAAACAGATATTGTAGAATTTGTAGAGAGTTATAATATTGTTTTACATATTATTCATCCATACAAAATTTTAGAAATAATTGATGACTTAGAGGAAAATATTAACTCCATGAAATCAAATTTAAATAAGGAACTGGCCTTAAACCAAATTGACAATATAAAGAACCGAATTAAAACGATCATACCAAACAGACAAAAAAGAGGAATTGTAAATTTAGGAGGCACAATGTTAAAATGGACTTTTGGTACTATGGACGACTCCGACAGACAAAACATCCAAATTAACGAAAACTTTAATAAATCATTTTCACTTATCAAAAATGCTATCGAATCAGATCGACAAATAATTTTAAATAAATTAAATCAAATTGAACAAGAAATTTACTTGAAAAGCTTTTTCCTTGAACAAATGATAAAAATTGACTTTATAAACAGACAAATTGACATGATTCAAGATAACTTAGTCGCAAGTAGAAATGGTTTAATTCATCCAAGCATTCTTTCAACTGATGAAATCAAAACTTATTCTATCGATTCAAAAAGACTAGCTAACATACGTTTAGGCTTTGCAAAATTTTGATTAAAAAATTATTAGTACCAATAACTAATTCAAATTACAAACAAATAGATGGAAATATGGAATTTAATATTTATAATAGAATATGCAAATAAAACTTTCACTTTTGAAAAAGATGTAGCTTTAAAAAATTTAAAATTAAGTAAAAACTGTGTTTTCAGTAGATAGAATCTGGCGATTCCAGCACAGTTTTGACAGCTGTCATTTATTTTGACAGCTATAAAAAAAGTAGTTATAATTTATGCCTATAGAGGTTTCGCGTTAGTGGCGGTTAATTTTGAAATTTAAAAAAATTTGAATTTAAATTAGCGTTAGTGGCGGTTAATTTTGAAATTTAAACAAATTTGAATTTAAATTCGCGTTAGTGGCGGTTAATTTTGAATTTAAAAAAATTTGATTTTAAAAAAATGTCAGTGTGGGGTATAATGGAATTGAATTTTAGTTTTGAAATGAATGCAGGTTTTTTTTTGTTGCGGGTAGAGTTTTGTTGGCTGGAGTCTGGGTGCTAGAGGTTGGGTGGCTGAGGGTTGAATGCTTAGGGACTAGGGGTCTGGGGGCCTGTAGCTGGTGGAGGCTAGGTTCTGAGATATTGTCTAGATTGGAAACTGAGAGAAGTTAGGTTTGCCGATTCTAGTGCAGTTGGGAGTATTATGAGATTGAATTTTTGTTTATGAAATGAGTTTACACACATAATAATAAAATATAATTTTTGCTTATTATTGAAAATGAAATTGTTGGGAATTGAGTAGCTTATAGTAGGTAGGTGTATTATTGTGGTTTCTTTTGTGATAAGAATATAAAATTTAAATTCAAATTTCTTCTTATTAAAATAATATGTTATAGTGGTTTTCAAATATAAAATTAGATAAGAAAATTTAATAAAATTTAAATTCAAATTTTTTCTTAGTAAAATATGTTATAGTGGTTTTCAAATATAAAATTAGATAAGAAAATTTTGATTTGAAGAATAAAAGAAAAAGTCTAATTTGTAAAAAATTACGTCAGGGGATTCCGTAAACGTTTGGCTGATAAAAGTTTAATGAAATAAAAAGTTCATAGATTCATATAGAAAGTGAGTAAAGTAAAAAAAAAATTAAATTATGAAATATGTTTGGATTTAAAAAAAAGCTTTTGAATAAAAAAAAGAAATATATGAAGAAATGAATAATGACGTTAGGGAATTCCGATGAGTTATTGAATAATTGTTGATATAAAAAATGTTCAAATTTTAATATTGAAGAAATAAGAAGAAAAGGAGCAAAAACAAAATGTGATTTTTCTAAAGACTGTTAAAAATTTGTTGGTTAAAAGGGGTATTTGTAAGATTAAGATCATCATTACACAACAAGATTAGTAAGGATAGACATCATAATGTTTTGGTGTGATATAATTGCACATGGGTATAAATATTGTATTTGTGGACACAAATGGAAATCAATACAAATAATTAATTGGAAAATATTTCATGATTTTTTGGAGATATACGTAACTCCAGAACAGGTGACAAAGAGTTTGTGTATTTAAAATTAGAAACGGTGAGTCATCAACTGGCAAGTTAATGCTACCGCATTTTGATTGGCAACATATAAAAATTGAAGTATATGGAGGAGATATTTGTATTATTGGAGCAATAAGAAACCCACAAAATAAAAAAAAGCCTCAAATACCAAATAAGTTTGATGCTGATTGCCCATTTGCAGAGGAAGAAGATTGGGAGATGATAGAGAAAAATATTTTAAGCATATTACCAAATGATTTCGGTAAGAATCTCAAACAACACATTGAGTCAATGTCTTCTACATTTAATGAATATGAAGAGAATCAAAATGAGTCAAAAAAGTCAATGATAAGAAAACGAATTGATGACGGAATTTTATATATATCATCAATAGAAAACATGTATAATGAAAAAAATAATAAATCAAAAGTTGGTGACATTTTAACTAAGTTTAGAATATTACTTGAAAAACTAAAAGATGAGTATTCAGATTTTATGGAAGCTTTTTCAGATGGAAGAGATCGCTATTTACCATTGTTTTTATACGTTTGCACTATCATAAGTCAAGTAAAATTTTTACATGATAAAGAAAGTTCTAGAAAGTAAAAGAACAACAAAAAAAAGTTGAAAAAATTTATTTGGTTGTACATATTACTAGAAATGAAAATATTTTAAAGACATTTCAAATTTAACTTTCGTAGAGTGAAGTGTTAATTCTGCATCATCATTATTATATTTACATATTAATTTTTACAAGCATTATGAAATTATTTTATTTGTTGAGTTTATTAACCATTGGAATCTATTCAGCACCTACTCCTAATATAAGACTAGATCAGTCAGCTTATGGAAGCGCAAATTTCAATGTTATACTTCCAAATAATGAAACTATTCAAATAAATTTATCTGTAAAATTGTTAAAACATGTACTTTCATCTGATATTCCAACAACAACAACTATAACCACTCCAATAACATTTGATGGTATAACTGAAAAACTTATTGCTGATGATTAAATTATGAAAGCTGATTCAATTCCACAATATATAACAGCAGAGCAAGCAATTGAAGCATTTAGACAAGATCTTTTGTTAAAGGAAAGAAGTATTGGTGGTATCATAGAAAGTGAAAACGTTTTTTATAGACATTTTCGTTTAGAATATGCTGAAAATGAAGAAATAAAAGTTCATATGATGCAAAATTTAAGCAACACTCGTTAAAAATTGAATGTTTGGAATATATGGAAATTGCTTCTAATAGAATTTTAAGTAATGGAGAATTGGAAAAATATACGATTTATGATACTCTGTACAAATCACAGAATACTTTAATTGATTTACGTAATATTAAGCAAACATATAATATGGATATATATTAAATATTTTTTATATAAATAAAATGAATTTTTTTAAATTAAATCTGTTTTATTTATCCATGAATTATGACTTGAAGGAAACCCAAGCCATTTAACAAAAGCTTTATCATCCTTATATTTTAATATTTTTTCAATTAAGTAAATATCTTTAATTTTTGTTTTTAATAGTTCTGCTTCATAAAAGCTTCCTTCTATTGGATTGTGTTAATAATCTTCTAGCAAATATGTTACGGGATTAGTAATTTGCACTTTCCTTATCTTAAATATTTCAGTTGTCCAATTGGGTGTATAACCTTTTTCAAAAACGTGTTTAAACTTGCTTATCCGAACTGAGTCACCAATTTTGAATTTAGCCGGTGGTGAAATTTTTATATGATTATAAACACTTGACAGCAGCTCATTAGTATTTTTTTAATTTATATCTGATGGAGATCTTCCAATTGTGCGATGTTTTTTGTGATTATATTGACGAACTAAACTTTCAATTATGCCTATCCATTTGTAATTTCCATTAAAGCTGAATTCTTTCCACATTTTTTCTTTTAAAGTACGATTAAAGCGCTCTACAATAGATGCTTTTAATGAGCTAAAAGTTGAGTAATGATTGATTTTATAATTTCTCATTAAATTTTTAAAAGTTATGTTGAAGAATTCTTTTCCATCATCAGTCTGAAGATTTTTTGGATATATGTTAAATTTTGTGAAAATTGATTGCATTGCCTGAGCAACATTTTGAGCTGTTTTATTTTTTATTGGAATAGCCCAGGCATATTTCGAAAAGGTATCGATTACGGTTAGTAAGAATCGAAATGTTTTATTTTCTTTAGCATATAAACCCATTTCTACCAAATCTGCCTGCCAGAGATCATCATAACCTTTGATAATTACTCTACGCCTTTTAAAATTTTTTCGAGCTGGCTTATGTAATTCTTCAACAACCTCTCTCTTAGTCATGATGAATGATCTAGTTTTATTTCTGTTATGAGGTTGTAATTAGAAAATCTGTTATTAAAAATATGCTGACGATGGTTTTTATTTAAAGCTTTAGAGATAAGGTTATCAGTATTTTCAATTCTTTTATTAAATCTTACTCGATCTAGAGCTATAGTCTCCCAATATTTTTGTCGAGCTAATTTATGCGCAGAGTTCCATGTGTACAATATATGGATTTGAGGTTTTAAATCAAAACGAACTCTTTTCATCAGCTTTTGGCCATCGTCTTTCACTTCCTCCTCCTCCTTCTCTACATCACTCTCTTCAGAGGAATCCAAAATGTTAAGCCATTCAAATAAATCAACCACCTCACTCTGACTCATTTTAAATATAAAACAATAATTATAATGCTTATTTATTTTTTTTTTTAATTTAAATAGTTTTATTTATTTTTAATTCTCTCATATAATTTCATTAATTTCACAATTCTTATCATTATTCGTTCAGCCGACATACATGGACATGTATCTGGGTATGAATCAGATGAATCTGACGCATATGGGCATATAGTATAATGAATACCATGATTTCTTGTTTCCAACTGCACTGAATTTTTGAACTGCACCAAAAAATTAAAATGATCTTTTAATTCAGTATAATGTTCTTCTAATAGAATATCTTCATATATATTTAGAAAATTATTCAATTCTTTAATAATAAATCTTTAGTACAGACTGATTGTTACAAATTTATTTACTATTTGTTTCCAAAAGTTTTATTCGAAGTTCAAAGTTTTTAAGAATTTCTGCAGCATTCGCATCTACGAAATGCATAGCATTTTTAATTTCCTTTTCCATGCTGCTCCAGATAAACGAATTATGTCTTTCAATTTTTTCTTCAATAAAAGTTTTTAATTTATCATCTAATTTGCTAATTTCATTTTCAGTATATTGTTTTATGGTTTCATTTGCATCTGAGAGTTGTGTATTTACCCAGTTAGCATTTTCTCTTTGAAAATCTATAAAAAGATTTGTTATACTTTCATCATGAATATCGAATTGATTATCAATATAACTTTTTGTTACAACATCTGTTGGATTAATGGGTGTTCTAACATTTGCGAATTGCTTATTTTGAAGATCATAATTTCCTTCTGAAGTTAAAGGAAAACTTATTATATGGCTGTTTAACGGTTTATTGTTATATGGTTGAGCTCGAGTATGACCAAATTTGTCAATTGTCATCATGTAAGTGTTACTTTAAAATATTTATTACTCAATTATATTAGCTTCTCTGAGTTCTTCAATAATGGAATTGATTTCATTATGATGATTATTGTTACCAGACATTTCTGATGCAATCAAAAGCTCCAATCTATCAACTAATTCATTAGGGTCATCCTAATAAGTATATTGAATCGGGCGGTTTGAATATAACATATTAGAAGAGTGTGGCAATGCTAATAAATTTTTATTAGAATAAGAATTTCCTTTTTTAGTTCTCGTATTATATTCATGTTTATACAGGTGTTTTATAATATTTTGATATTTATAACCCTTATTTCCTTTAATTTGTTCCAATGAATCATAATTTCTCCTATGAGCATTAGTTTTTTCCAAAATCCTTTGATACTGTTTTAAATCATTTTCAGTATAATTCACTGGTTTCTTTTTAAATATACGGTTATGCAAACCTTCAGTTCCCTCAAAGGTCTTACCATTAATAATTATGTTATGATTATTTTCATTAATACTAAACGTTGAATTACCTAATTTTCTTATGTTCGATTTTAGGTCAAGATATGGTCCATAACTCTTATCAATTTCTGATTTATTATAGCTGTATAAAGGTGATGATGATGATGATGAATCGGCAGTCAATTTAGAAGTTGAAAATATAGTAGTGTTAGGTGTTGATGTCTTAAAACTTTCAAAATCTGATTTCTTTTTCTTTGGTGTTTCCGTTTTTTGCATGAATGATGTCATACTAATTTTATCATTATCAGTAGTTTTGGATTCATCTTCCGGTTTCACTTCCTACTTTTTCACAATATTAGTTAATTTTTTAATTGGCTATACAATTGGCTTAAATGTTTCCTCCAAATATTGCTCCTCTGCCATTTTTCCAGTTTTTAATGTTTTATATTTCCTTTGCAAATTTTTTCTCGTTTTAATTATGTCTTTTAAGACTTTTTCATTAAAGGTTTTATTCATGATTGAACTGCTATTGAACTGCAATTGATCTGACCTGATCTGTATTGAAACGAAACTGGTCTGATCTGATCTGTTGTTGTTCTTGATCTGATATGCTGCTGTTGTTGATCTGATCTGTTGTTGTTGTGAACGGTATATTATATATGTTTATAATTGAACACATTCTTCAAAATTTCTTTTATAGCGACCATTATTTAAAGCTCTATCTTTATCAATAAGTAAAAATCCATAGCTATTTCGCCAACAATGTGTGCATATATCTTTAAATTGCTTAAAGGACATATCTGCATTAACATGATCATTATAGATATGCTTTAAATTTAAATCATCTTGCTTAAATAAAATTATAAAATTTGCATTATCTCTTATTAAATGTTTAGGAATTCGAGTATATGATTGACATAAATAGAAACTGTCGACGTTTTGATGCCGTCCCATACAAAAATATTCCCTCACTTTATCTTGTTTATCACATGCAACATCATCAAATATGAATATTGAATTAGGCTGGGATTCTGATGGTTTAACTACATCTGAATTATTTGAAAATTCATTATATCCCATTCCTTTAATAGATTTTATAATTTTTTTAAAATACTGATACTTCGGCTGGTGTAATGATTTCGAATAAATGTATAAATTTTGAAATTTAAGACCTTTTGGATCTAATAACATGCTTAACATGACATTTGTTTTACCACAATTAGATGGTCCAACAATTAATCCTCGAATACTGTTTGGTAGTATTTCTCAGTGTTTCTTAATAATATTACATAATAATATTTCAATAATACTTTCTTTAATAATATTACATTTCTCATCAAAATTCATAATCTTTATTGTTTCACCTTTTTTGATAAACTTCATTTTAGTAACTAAATCAATTTCATATAAAACTATATTTATATGTCTTAATCAAAACAATCCATATTGAACTGCCACCGATATAAGATTAAATATGATCAGTTACAAGAGAAATACAATCAGTTGTAAATCAGAAATCAAAAAGAAAGGTGGTGTATTAAATTCCATAATTAATAAATTACCATTTGAAGCACATCTACCTGGATATAATTATTGTGGACCAGGAACAAAACTTAAAAAACGTCTAGAACGTGGGGATAAAGGAATAAACCAATTAGATGATGCATGTCGTGAACACGATATTGCATATTCTAAACATAGTAATATTTCTGATCGTCATATAGCTGATAAAATATTAGCTGAGAAAGCTTGGCAAAGAGTTAAATCGCGTGATTCAACTTTAAGTGAAAAAGCAAACGGATTTCTTGTTACAAACGCAATGAAAACAAAAATTAGACCTAGTATGGGTTGCAAGAAGGAAGCTAAGAAAGCACCGAAAAAGCAACCCTTAAGAAGAGTCATTCAAGAAGCTAGAATAGCTATTAAAGGGTATAAACCTAATAAGCAAAATGACGCTATCAAAATTGCGCTGAAAGCTGCTAGAAATATAAGCAAAAATAGAAAATCAATTAAAATACCACGCATTATTTCTGTTCCTAAAACTGGTGGCATTCTACCATTAATTCCAATATTCGCAGGTTTATCAGCTGTCGGAGCTCTTGCAGGTGGTGCTGCTGGTACAACTAAAGCTGTTAATGATGCTAAAAATGCTAAGGTGCAGTTAAATGAAAGTGAACGTCATAATAAAACAATGGAAGCTATTGCTCTAAGAGGAAGGGGTTTACATTTAAAACCATATAAACAGGGACTTGGATTATTTCTGACATCAAAAAACCGCTAAGTTTGCTACCCAAACGGGCTTTAACCAATATTGATTTAAATAATTTTGGAACCAAATACTTAAAATATTTTCGTGGAGTTTTTATAAGAGACGATCTTCCTAAAACTAAACCTTGGAAATGTGAATGTGGAATCGTCAATTTAGATAACTCAATCGGAGATGGAACTCATTGGGTAGCATATTATAAGAATTTAAATGATATAAAATATTTTGATAGCTTTGGAAATTTAAAACCACCAAATGAAATTGTAAAATATTTAGGAAATAAGCTTTCATATAATTATTATAAATATCAAAAATTTAATACATACAATTGTGGTCATTTATGTTTAACTTTCTTATCTAATACTATTTTTTATAAGCAAAACAAAAAAAACAAAATAAAAAATTAATAAGAAATATATCACATTTTTTTTTTTCTTTTTAAGCGTGACAAAAAAGTAAATTCAAGGCTATTTTTGTTTTCTTTCAATAGAGATATTGAATAGAATCATAGTTTTTATTATTATGCAATTCAAATTTTAAGTTCAAGGTTTGTTTTTTATTTTCTTGATAAAAATCATATGATTTTTAAATGAAATTTAAGGTTATTGAAATTAAAATTGAATTTTCATCATAAATTGTATATATATGTGTAGGTAATTTAATTTAAAATAAATTATGATAATGGTTATATAAAAGATAATACGTTTCAATAATTGTTTAATTGGTTAAGAGCAACCATGTCTTTAACGTTTACCTTAAATGGTAAAATTTCTGTACTAACAGCAGAATATTTTCCACCCATAGATTTAGAAGGGGAATATGTTTGTGCATTAGTTGATTTTCAGACATACAATTCTATACCGAATGTAGATGAAGGAAATAATAGATTTCTTATTGGGGATAAAAGCATCATTCTTCCAACAGGCTCCTATGAAATTGAAGATATCGAAGATTTTCTTAAGAAGAAACTAGAAATTACAAATACAAAAACTGAAAAACGGAAACTCTATATAAAAGCTAACAATAATACATTAAATTGTGAAATTTTTTCCGATGAAGAGATTGATTTTGAACCAGAAGACACTATTGGTGGATTGTTAGGTTTTAGTAAAAGAAGATTAAAACCAAATAAGTGGAATATTTCAGATCTTCCTGTTGATATAAACAAAATTAATATTATACGAGTTGAATGCAACATTATTCAAGGAACATATATTAATGATCAGAGAGTACATATTTTACATGAATTTTCAATTCATGTTGGCCCCGGCTATAAAATAATTGAAGTTCCTCGAAATCTTATCTATTTACCAGTAGCTGTCAATCAAATCAAATCGATAAATATAAAATTACTCGACCAGAACGGTAATTTAATTAATTTTCGAGGTGAAACTATAACAGTGCGCTTGCACTTGAAAAAACAGGAAAAATGATAATATATGATAATAATTATCAGAAACACAATAAATATTTAGCACACGTCAAGGATCATTTTAATAGCATGTCAACGTTAAGAGGAATAAGATCTCACAGAATAAACAAAGGAACTCTAACAATAGAAAGACAACAATTTTTAAAATCAATTGGCCTTAAATTAAAAACGTTTTAAAAAATGGATAATTTATTTCATAGCCCTGTCATTGATGAAAGTATAACAAGTGCTCATTGGCGCACATATTCAGCATTCACAGATTCATTTAATAAAAGCGATATTATTCGCATACAAATACAAAATCAAAATCTAAATATCTTACCGTCTACCAGTATTCTTTATATTGAAGGCTTTATTTCAAAACAAGATGGAAGTCTTGCAACAAAAACAAATTTAATTAATAACGCAATGGCATTTCTATTCGAAGAAGTACTATGAATTAAATGGGAAGGAAATTGATCATTGTCGAAATGTTGGTATAACAACATGTTTAAAAAATTTTATTTCGCTAAATGAAAATGAGAGTCAAGCTCTTATGAATGCATGTTGGTCTCCCAAAGCAACAATTGATTCAAAAACACAATTTTTTAACTATTGTGTTCCATTGAAAAGACTCTTGGGATTTGCTGAAGATCATAAAAACATTATACCGAATGCAAAACATGAATTAATTTTGATACGTTCAAGATCTGATGATAACTCTTTACTTTGCTCTGATATTAATGAAAAACATTTAATGAAAAACCGCACACATTTAATGGAAAACCGAAAATTCAATTACTTAAAGTGCAATGGCGAGTACAACATATCAATTTAGCTGATTCCTTCAAATTAAACCTGTACAAGAATATTGATAATAATGCTAAAATTATATTAGCTTTTAGAAATTGGGATTTATATGAATATCCAACATTACCGTCAAATACTAACCATCATATTTGGAACGTTAAAACTACAACTCAACTTGAAAAGCCGCGTTTCATTATTTTCGCTCTACAAACAAATAAGTTAAATCAACTTAAAGAAGATCCATCGAAATTCGATCATTTGGATGTAGAAGATTTAAAAGTTTTCTTAAATTCAGAAGCTTATCCATATGAAGATATGAATTTAAATTTTGAAAGCCATCGTTATGGAATAGCTTACGAGGCATACATTAACTTTCGTTGCAATTATTATAATTATTCTATACCTGAACCTTTATTAACATGGGAAGAGTTTAAGAAAAGTAGTACAATTTTCGTAATAGACACTCGTTATCAAAATGAAAATTTAAAAACGGGGTCAATTGATGTTAAAATACAGCTTAAAACTGCAAGTAGCATTCCAGCAAGTACCACAGCCTACTGTCTTTTGTTACACGATCGACTAGTTGAATTTCAACCTTTGAGCGGGGATGTTAATAAAATAAATTAAAATTACAAATCAATGAGCTTTTCTAATGAAATTACAACAACAATCACTGAATAGACAAAATCAATCATTTAAAATCGTTTTATACATTTTATATACGACTCTGTTTTGGAGTAACATTTTTAATTTACTTGTTTTATAGACATCTAAGCAATGGAATATGTAATACTTGATATTCAAGGCTTCCGAGATAATAGTAACAAATTTATTCTAAAAGAAATTGCAATATTAACTTCAAGTAATGAAATTCAACATTTCATAATTAAACCTCCATACAGTTATCACGTACTTGAGTCACAATCAAAATATATCAATAAATGGTTAACAAAAAATCACCATGGATTTAAATGGTCTGATGGTAAAACAAGTTTTTGTGATGTGATGAATTTTTTAAAATTGTTTATAAATACCAATACTTGCATTTACGTAAAGGGTGATGAAAAGAGAATTTGGATTCAAAACATTTTGAAACATTATAATAATGTTGTAGATTTAAACAGACAAGATTACACAAGCCTAAAATTTTTAAAGAGGCAACAAAATACCCCTGCTCAAAGATGCTCATTCAATCATGTTGGTATGTGCGCTTTTGAAAATGTTTATTTATTAAAATCACTATTGTAAACATTTTATTATTTTATTTTTATGATTTAATTGTGATATGTACTAATAATGATTAAATAAAAATGAATGAACAGTTTTACTGTAACATATTTTTTTTTTTTTCGCTTTGATTTTTTCCACCCTTTCAGCTAATTTGCAAAAAAAAAAAACCTATAAAAAAGTAAAAAATAAACCTATAAGAATAAACCTATAAAACCTATAAAAAGTGCGCCCTGAAAATTAAGGTACAATTTATAAAATAAAAGAAAACTATATAATTATCATAAAAATCAAAATATTTATTTATTTATTTATTTTGTATTGATTACATAATTATTATATGGCCTGGTTTTCTTCAAGAATATCAGCGTCTTCATCATCTTCACCATCGTCATCTGTGTGCTCCATACTCCCAGTCCATTCATCTTTTTTAAAAATTTTTAAATCAAAGGATTTTCCTTTGTGACCATAATTTACCAATCCATATGATCCATCATTTAATTTTGTAATTTCATCCTGTGTAAGGGCATTAAATCGTATTGGAAGAAATATCTTAAACTCTCCCAATTCTGCTGTAACCCTTTCTCCGAATTTAGTATTTATCTTCATCAGTCTCTCTATTTTATATAATTTTTTATACAGCATAGTTGAAACTGTGACTGTATTTTTGAATTTTCGCGACTCGAATTTTTTATTTAAGTTATTTAAAAAACTCATTTTTTATTATTTTTTTTTTTTTAATGCTTTATTAGGGTAATTAGTGTAGGTAATAACTGAATAATTAATTAAAATATACAGCCTATTTATACTATTTTTCCTTATGCTGGTAATAAAAGATTGTTAAAAAACTGCTTTTAATTAATCAGATATAAATTCCGCAGAAAATGTTTTAAAGCTTAAATAGGAGGATGAATGTGGTTTTATGGTACAATATTTTATTTTTATTTCATTACATTAAATTTATTTTACAACTAGCAGAGTACCCGGCGTTGCCCGGAGTATTTTATTAGCTTTATGAAATAGAAATTATTAACTTTTGTTTCTGCGTTAATATAATTTAATTAATATAGTTAACTTATTACTATGCATTTACAGATGCTGGTAGTTTATATTCTATTTTTATTAGATTTTGTTAAATTGAATAAACAGAGCCAAGAATTAGAGACAATTCTTCTACAAAAAATTTTTAAAGGAATCAATAATCTATTGAGTACACAATGACGGCGAAGTGAATTTCCACAATATATTCTTTAATACCGAGACATAAAATCGCATTTCAATTATGACCATAATGTAGTATATTCTTTTTCGTAAGTAATGTCACTTCATGTTTTAGTGAATTATCCTTTTAAGCACATTTTTAAAAATTTGTTATTTTAAGTTCGCTCTGTCCCTCCGTCTGTTGAAACTTATATACTGTTTAATAAAGAGCAATGAAATATTAACTATGCTTAGGTCTCTTAAAAGAGTAATGTTGTAGAACAACGTTTTTATGTACCCTCACCGTTGGAGATCCTACAGCACCGACAGCTCTTCAAATTTTGAAAAAACTTCTTTTTAAATGCGTACATTTCAGGTTCTGTTTAAAATATTTTCAATATAAAAAATACATGATTGTGTTTTACCTTTATAAACCAACCAGAATTTTTTTTTCGTTTAGTTTTTCTAATTATGTTTCCAAATTGATTGGCTAAAAATATGTGTAAAAATTGTATATGGATAAGAATGTAAGGTTTTCTGTTCTTTAAATATGTATGTACTCATTTTTGATTAAATGATGTACAGAAATGTGAATATGTTTTCTAATTTAATTGATTAAGTTTATAGTATTTTTAAATATACGGATATTATACATACTATATGTACATATTTCAATGATATTTTATGGGAAACATGTTATACATATGCATCTTATATAGGTAGACCACATATAAATACCACATTTAAGTAATGCATTTCTGAATGATGACATGATGATTGTCTAATGTAGGAGATTGTTTCTGTTTTTTAACAACGGCCGAAAATGTTATGTTGTTAAGACTTAAAAACAGTATTCTTCAGATGCTTAATAAGGTTACTTTAATTACTGTTCTATATTAAAAATTTGCATTGAAAGGTTTTTATGGAATATTAGAAACAGTATAGATAAAAGTAAAGAGTGTTGGAAATATCTTTTTAATAATAATAACAATACACAAAATTTGCATTGAAAGGTTTTTATGGAATATTAGAAACAGTATAGATAAAAGTAAAGAGTGTTGGAAATATCTTTTTAATAATAATAACAATACACAAAATTAGGCAAAATATAATTAATAAGTGCTCGTGCGGAAATGGATTAACAAACGTTAACAAACATTTTGTCACAGGCTTTAGTTAGAACCATAAATTCATCCTCCCAAATTAGACCGAAATTGGAAACAAAATTTTTTTTTTGACAGTGTTAATGTATCACAACAACATTTATTAAATGAGTTTGTGTGTGCAAATTTTCAATTGGTCAAATCGTTTAAGTACAACAACAAAAAATGAGACAGTTCATGGCCTGAAGCGTGATGGGTTAATGTATCGTAATCAAATCAACTCAGAAAGCTTTTGTTATAAAGACCTACACTTTTGTAAATTTTCAACTCAATTGGTAAAACCGTTTAAGTGCGACAACAAAGAAATTAAAAATTTTTATTGAGCCCTGGTACCGAAACGAGTTAATGGATCGTAACCAAATCTCCTCAGTGAGCTCCTGTGGTAAAGAGCTGCACTTTTGTAAATTTTCAAAACAATTGGCAAAACCGTTTAAGCGCGACAACGAAGAAATTAAAAAACTTCATTGAGTCCTGGTGCCGAAACGGGTTAATGGATCGTAACCAAATAAACTCAGAGAACTCCTGTGGTAAAGAGGTACACTTTGATAAATATTTAACTCAATTGGCCAAACAGTTTAAGTGCGACAACTAAGTAAATTACAAAACTTCACTGACCCCTGGTGCCGAAACGGGTTAATGGGTCAAAACCAAATCAACTCAGTGAGTTCCTGTGGTAAAGAGCTACACTATTGTAAATTTTCAACTTAATTGGTCAAACCGTTTAAGCAGGACAACAAAAACATTTAATGAACTTCGTTCGGCTCTTGTGCCCAAACGGGTTACCGGATCTTCATAAAAATTTGTCACAGGCTGTTTTTCAGACCATAAAACCACCATGCAAAATTGGACATAAATCGGAAACAAAAAATTTTTTGGAAGACCGCCGGGCCGAATCCGGGTAACATATTGAATCCAAATTTTTTCGGTACCCGTCCAATGATAAGAAGAATATTTGTCCAAATTTACGACTCAATCGATCAAACCGTTTAGGCAGGACAACGAAAAAACGAAACGGCTTTAAATGGCTCTCGGGCCGCAATGGGTTAATAAATCGAAACGCGATATAGCCTATAACACTTTCCGGGGTCGTAGGAACGTTCCTGCAAAATTTGGTTGCAATCGGACTGGTGGTTTTTACGTGAAAAGGGCACAAACAAACAAACAAACAAACAGAATTTCTTCCTTATTTATTAGATAATTCTGTACCA
This sequence comes from Poecilobothrus nobilitatus, assembly GCA_947095535.1. Classification (NCBI taxonomy): domain Eukaryota; kingdom Metazoa; phylum Arthropoda; class Insecta; order Diptera; family Dolichopodidae; genus Poecilobothrus; species Poecilobothrus nobilitatus. The sequence goes on along the minus strand of OX352772.1, from coordinate 129,703,547 downwards.
ATTGAATAATGATTCCAAGGTAATGTATTGACACCATTAGAATGTACAAATCTCTTATCATCAAAATAGCTTAAAGATACTTTATTTAAACATTGTGTGTATAAAGTATGCAACTTACTTCTAAATATATACATTTTATTTACATATATTTTCCTTTTATATAAACAATCTCTATAATTTGATAAAGTTAGATTTTTAACTACATATTTCTTAACACCTTTGGCTTTTTTTATTTCATTTTTATTAATAATATCTATGGAATACATTTTGGATCTTAAACCTATAAATTCTCTTATTATACTGCCACTACATTCATCCTTCATCATACCGAGAACCTTTTTATTTTTCAAGGGTATACCGTAAATATTATTTACATTATAATCAGAGGTATCATAATTTAGATCTATATCAGGTATAATATCTTTATAAAAATCATCTGTTTCAATTGTTAATACAAAAGAATCTGTATCCATATAATTTAGCTCAACATTATCTCCATATTTTGGTTTCATATAATTATAAGAAGTTATACATTTTCCATTTTGAAACATCTAATACTGAAAATCCGACGTATATAGGTTTATTATAAAACGTTTTTACTCTGTCCAATTAAACAGCAATCATATTTTCTGTAAAATGGGCTATACTATTGAAATTTGCTTTAGCAATCAAAGCTCTAGCACCTAAATGTCTTCCCCGACTTTCCCAACTTGTCACTATTTTAACATCTTTTCTTTTATCAATATTCTCAATAGTTTTCCCGAAAACAGCATTATTTAATAGCTTAAAAAAATCTTTAGCAAATTGTGTTACAGCTCTTATTCTATGTGAATTATTTAAATCAATATAGCTTTTAAGCCAACATGTTTGTCTAAACTGTAATACTCTATGAATTTTTTTTAAAATTAACCCGTGCTCTAAACATTGTTTAAGATTTCGATAATGAATGACATAATGATTGTGATCTTCAAGATCAGTAATCAACTTGGTATTCTTCATATATTGATTCATTTTATGTTCACAGCAAAATGGTAAGTCTTTATGTTCGTCATGCTTAGAAATGGGATACTCTAAATCTACTTCTAAAATATAACCTATATTAGAATCATCCGGTATATCTAAAATATTTGTTTCAAAATTTTCCACCCATAGAAAATCAGAAAAAGGTAAAAATTGTGACATAGCCCAACCATATAGATTACCAACATCTAAATTCACAATAAACTTAGAAGTTTTGGAACTGTCAAAATTTTCCATATATTTATTATGCGCTACTGAATGCCTCAAAGCGCATTTTGTTATTCCCCCCCTAATTCCTTTTTTAATAAAATTATACATGTTAATATCCGTAAATAGTTCAAGTTCAATTTTGGTATATTTTAACATGGCATCCCAAGATAAGCCTGGCGCCGTGTAATAATGGCATGGATCTAAAGAATATATGTTTTTGCAAAGCTTACGGAAATTTTCAAAAATATCAGTTAATAGGAATACATCAGTTTTTAAATAAATTTCTAAATAGTCTTTAAAATTTTTACAGTTAAATTTTTCCCACACTTTTTTAGCATGCTCATAATCCTCATCAGAACAAGTATAATCAGATAATTTATTATTAAATTTTTCCCGAGAAGGTAATGTTTCAAAATTAAGCTTTTCCCATGAATTTAAAAACTCATAAGGAAATACACCTTTTCGTCGTAAAAGCATAAATTGCTCATCATCAATACATATTTTCCTAGTGCTAATTAGACTATCATTCGATAAATTACGGGCTAGATTATCAATACTTGAAGCCATAAATCTAAAAGAATCTAAAAATCGTATTTCAATCACATTTTCTTCATCAATATTTATATGTTTTGAAACAGAAATGTAATTTTCTTTGTTGATTGGTATCAACTTTATTTGACCGGGGTGATTTGATAGCGCTTTTATTAATAAATGGCAATCGTATCCCGAAAAATTGTGAAATAAAACTGGAATGAAATGAGCGTGTGAATAATTTAAATTACATGTATAATGAGCAGGTCCACGGTATGTGCCGGTTAAATGGCAATGGTCAGCAACCCTATCTATACCTAAATCTAATTCACAAATATGACATATTTTACTTTCTATCTGATGTTTTTGTTCTAAATTTGTTAACTTTTTCATGGGTATCACTTTTTGAAGGTGTTCACGCGAAATAACAATAACATCTTCAATTAACTTATCTATAAAAATATCAATACAATTCTCACCTGTGTACATTCTAAATAAATCCCAATTGTGATTGAAGGAACATTTTATGTTGTAAGCAAATGCACATGGAATATGCTCTTGTATATCTGTTGTTGCTGATTTTGTTTCTTCAGGATGACATATATAAATGTCTTGAAGTAAGCATTCAAAATCAGCATAAACGGTAAAAGGTACATCAATTTTTCTTTCATATTTTGTAAATTTTATCCATTTATTTTCCTCAGTAGGCATCAACGTAACAATTTTACAGCATTCTTTTTTATGTATATGATAAGACTCTTCGTTGTGAAAATATTGTAAGCATGTATTGCATAAGTACAAACCATGACCATGTTGTGTTATTTGCGATCTAATCAGCCTTGATATATTTTTTATCCAAATATAATGAGCTCTTTCTTCATTTTCAACCAATAAAACATTAATATGCTTATTTTTTTCTTCTTTAGTTGAGTAATACGGTCCTACTATTTCATAAAAAATCCCTTTTTGTGAGCTAATTTCTTCAATTCCAAAAACATTTACACTAATAGTAGGATTTAATTCTTCAAATAAATCTATGTCTGCTACTTTAAGTGGGAATTCCAAATTACCAAATTCTAAAGTAAACTCTTCAAAATTTTCATTTAAATGTATTGTGCTACTTTCAATATCAGGTATTCTATAAATCGATGTTCTTTGTAAATTTTGATTTCCTTTATAAAGAGCTGATATTATACTCCATTTAAAGCAATATTCATCTGAATTGTTAACGTTAATACAAGCATTTTTGTCCTGAATGAATTTCGGTAATGGTAAATATTGTGAGCATCGTAAAGGCTTGTACTGATTAATGTTGATTTCTACATGTAAAATTTGTAATAAAGCCCAACCGCTATCTCGTTCTTGAAACTCGTCACATTTTTTAACAATATTATTAACCATATCATCATAAAACTCTGAAAGCTGCTTACTTTGATTGACAGTTCTCATTCTAGTATTGAAAGATTTCACCGATAGATCCATATTACCATCATATTCCTCATCTTCACCATCCTTCTTGGAAATTTTAATATACTCAGCGAATAATTCCAAATTATATTTTAGAGCTTTATGTTTTTCCAATGCAGTTTGCAACAATTTAATTATTTTATCTTTTCCTTTAATAAAAAACTCATTAGGTGATTGTAATTCCTTTACATCATTATCATATATAAACGACTCTATTCTCTCATTAAAAGTACTTTTAATGCACTTAAGACCATCTTAAATTATAGTTGCTGAATTTCTTCTATGTTTTAGAGTTCTTAGGTGATACATCCATCCTTTAATGGGAACAGAGATTTTACAAGAAGAGCAATATTTTTCTTCACTTCCAGAAATTTGGTTTGAATTGCGTTTCATTTTACTATATAGTTATTTATAGAAATAGTTCACTATTTGAAATCAAATACTTCTTTTAGAATGATCAAATTTTTCATTGTTTTTTAATTTATATACCAAAATATTTCATAATACAATAAGTTTTATGTCTGTAAAATAAAGAAGAAGAGTAATAATTTGGGGGTTATAAAACCGCACTCATCCTATTTTAATTCTTGAAACATTTTTGTTATCAAAAGTTTTAAATGCAAACATATTTCATAATTTAAATTTTTTTTTTACTTTACTCACTTTCTATATGAATCTATGAACTTTTTATTTCATTAAACTTTTATCAGCCAAACGTTTACGGAATCATCTGACGTAATTTTTTACAAATTAGACTTTTTCTTTTATTCTTCAAATCAAAATTTTCTTATCTAATTTTATATTTGAAAACCACTATAACATATTTTACTAAGAAAAAATTTGAATTTAAATTTTATTAAATTTTCTTATCTAATTTTATATTTGAAAACCACTATAACATATTTTACTAAGACAAAATTTGAATTTAAATTTTATTAAATTTTCTTATCTAATTTTATATTTGAAAACCACTATAACATATTATTTTAATAAGAAGAAATTTGAATTTAAATTTTATATTCTTATCACAAAAGAAACCACAATAATACACCTACCTACTATAAGCTACTCAATTCCCAACAATTTCATTTTCAATAATAAGCAAAAATTATATTTTATTATTATGTGTGTAAACTCATTTCATAAACAAAAATTCAATCTCATAATACTCCCAACTGTACTAGAATCGGCAAAACTAACTTCTCTCAGTTTCCAATCTAGACAATATCTCAGAACCTAGCCCCCACCAGCTACAGGCCCCCAGACGACTAGCCCCTAAGCACCCAACCCTCAGCCACCCAACCTCTAGCACCCAGACTCTAGCCAACAAAACTCTACTCGCAACAAAAAAAACCTGCATTCATTTGAAAACTAAAATTCAATTCCATTATACCCTACACTGACATTTTTTTAAATTAAAATTTTTTTAAATTCAAAATTAACCGCCACTAACGCGAATTTAAATTCAAATTTTTTTAAATTTCAAAATTAACCGCCACTAACGCTAATTTAAATTCAAATTTTTTTAAATTTCAAAATTAACCGCCACTAACGCGAAACCTCTATAGGCATAAATTATAACTACTTTTTTTTATAGCTGTCAAAATAAATGACAGCTGTCAAAACTGTGCTGGAATCGCCAGATTCTATCTACTGTTTTCAAGAAAAATTTTAAATTTATAGTAAATAAGAAAGAAGAATTTATTGAAATAGATGATGATATTTTAATAATAAACAATATTAAAAATAAAACATTAAATAGTTCATGTGACGAACGAAAAATCGTTCTAAATCGTAATTATTTTATAAATTTTCAAAATTGTTCTATCCAGATTGACAATAAAAATTTTAGTAATAATATGAATAAAATTGTTAACAGATTTGTAGTTCCAATTGAAAAAACCTTAAATTTCAAAAAAAATCATACTGATATTACTTTTGAAGAAATTATTTTAAATCAAGAAAAGAATATAAAAGAAATAAGTAACTTAAATGATCATAAAATTTTTAACTTTTCTTTAACTTTATTGTCAACAATTATATTTTTTGGAATAACAATATTTTTAATTTTTTATGTGAAGAACAAAAATCTTAAAATATAATTTAGCCATCGGATTCAGGAGAATCCTAAATCTTGTGAGGGAGGTGTTACGTTAGTAAATTCCACCTTTGATAATAAGATTAATGACCTAATAAATAATATTGAAGTAAAAATGTAAATTACGAAATTTTCGGAAACATATTATTGTAACTTGATACTTAATATAAATGAACTTAAATGTAAATTATTGAACTTAAATAAACCTAAATTATAAACTTAAATTGCAACATAAATTGTAACGTAATATTTCTGATATAAATGAACTTAATATAACTTAACTAATATAACTTAATATAATAAATAATATTTTATTAATCTTAAATTGTAATTCGATATTTTAAATGAATTAATTTAAATAATATTTTATTGAACTTAAGTTAAAAAAAAATAATATTTTATTGAACTTAAGACGTGTTTTTTTATCGATTAAAAAAATTTTTTTTCTATAAATACGGTAAAATTGAAAATAAAAGGTAAAAACAAAGAAAATAATATTCAGCAGTTTTTATTTTTTATTTTAATTAATAATTACCAACTATGGCGTCGTGCAAAAAGTGCAAAATGAAAATAAAGAGAGAAACTGGAATAGAATGCGCAGGAGTGTGTAAGAAAATATACCACGAAGCTTTTAGATGTTCAGGTTTGGATCAATCATCAATTAACATGATATGTGCTAATCAAAATATTAAATTTATATGTGACGACTGTGTTCTGTATATTCAAAATATAGACTTAGTCTTTCAAAATATGGAAGGAGCGGTGGGTAAAAAGTAATGATCAGCTGAAAGAGTACAAAGAAGAGTTTGATAGAGCTATCAAAAATAACGAGAAAGAAGTTATCGATCTACTAAAGGCAATTGAAACTAATTATATGAAAAGGTTGGAGGAAATCAAATTTAGTCAACAAAAAGAATTAGATAAAATGGCAAAATTTACAGAAGTCTTTAAAAATCAAAGCGAGAAGGTGAACGAACAATTGATGAATGTAATAAAAACAAGTAAAAGTAACAGTAAGTCGATGCAACCGACTTATTTATACCCTACACCTAAAAAATTCAAATTAAATTAAAAATCCATAAGTTATTTTAGTTAGGTATTTAATATAACTAAGTTAAAAAAATAAATGCTTTTACAACCTTTGTACAAAATTTCAGATTTCTATCTTTATTAAATTCGAAAATATGCTTGTTAGGTCTTGGGAAGTGTGTGAAGGCACGCGGACCACCACCCCAATTCATCTCAAATTTTAGAGACATCAACAGGGTAGAACATTCTTATATCAAATTTCAAGTTTATATATTTATTAATTTCGAAGATATGCATGTTCGGTTTTGGGAGTTGTAGGGGAGGTACCCGAACAGCTCCTCCAATTCATCTCAAATTTTGGACAAATCAGGGATTCAGGAAAAAACACCCTAGTATCAAATTTGAAGTTCCTATCTTTATTAATTTCGAAGATATGCATGTTCGGTTTTGGGAGTTGTATGGGAGGTACCCGAACAGCTCCTCCAATTCATCTCAAATTTTGGAAAAATCAGGGATTCAGAAAACAACACCCTAGTACCAAATTTGAAGTTTCTATCTTTATTAATTTCGAATATATGCTTGTTCGGTTTTGGGATTTGTATGGGAGGTACCCGAACAACCACTCCAATTCATCTCAAATTTTGGGGATATCAGGGATTCAGAAAAACACACCCTCGTACAAAATTTTAAGTTTCTATCTTTATTAATTTCGAAAATATGCGTATTAGGTTTTGGGAGTTGTATGGGAGGTACTCGAACGCATGGTCCGATTTCGCCCATTTACAATCCCCGCCTTACCTTAGTCATTGTTAGCCTACAGTATAAATTTCATCAAGATAGCATCATTATTTTTTGAGTTATCGTGCGTACGGACGGACGGACATCGCTAAATCGACTCAGGCGGTGATCCTGATGCAGAATATATATACATGTCTATACCTAACTCGCTTTCCTGGTTACAAACACCATACCAAAGTTAATATACCCTATACTTAATGTGTAGGGTATAAAAGGTGATGAGATATGCAATAAACTTACTAATACTGGGATTGGAAAAAAAATAAATACAGGTCATACGGTGTCATTTGCCGATATTGTGAAAAATACAATAAGCGGTTCTGATATGATAATGAAAAAAGAACTACCTTTAATTGTAAAACCGAGAAGTAAGCAAAAAAATGAAAAAAACAAAGAGTGATTTGAATACAAAGGTGGATCCAAAAAATTTTAAAATTAAAAATGTTGTTAATAGAAAAAATGGTATAATTTTAATTGAAACTGATACAAAGGAAGATCGGGAAAAAATAAGAAATGAATTAGAACTAAAATTGAATGAAAATTATGAGATAAAAATACCGGTAGAAATGAAATCAAAAATAGGAATTGTTCACATTAATCAGAAATATAGTGGAATAGAAATAATTGAAAAGTTAAAAAAACAAAATGATTTCCTTGAAATGAGTGAAATGAAAGTGCTAAAAACATATTCTGTTAAAAAATATAATAAGGAAATGTTTAACATAGTTATTGAAGTTGATAAGGAGTCATTTCCTAAAATTTTGGCACATGAAAAAGTTTGCATAGGTTGGGAAAGATACAAAGTCTTCGACGCTATAAACATTCCAAGATGTTTTAAGTGTACAGGCTTTAACCATAAATCAGCTGAATGTAGGAATGTGGAAACATGCTTGAAATGCCATCAGGAACATAAAACTAGTGAATGCAAGCAAGAAGATATTAATAAGTGCATAAACTGTTTGAAATACAATGAAAAATTAAAAATCAATGTGGATGTTAATCATAATACATTAAGTAGAACCTGCCCGGCTTTTCAGCATAAACTAACTTTAAAAAAACAAAAAATAGGCTACTAGCAATCACAGATAATGGGAAAAGATCACAATAAAACAATTGAAATAATACGAAATAATGCTAATTATAATGATAATAATAATGATAATTGTAGTAATAGCACAAATAGAATTCAAATTAATAGCAACAATACCGATATCAATAATAACAATAGTAATAATAATAATAACACTGATAATAATGATAATATTAATAATAGTAATATGAATAATAATAACAATAAGTATAATAATAACAATAAAAATAATAATAACAATGATGATAATCATAGGAATAATAATATTAATAAGAATGCAGTAAGCAATAAAAATATTAATGATAAAATGCAAAAACACATAAAGAAGAAAAAAACCTTTAGTTTACTTAAATATGTTCCTAAGGTATGGTCAAAAAAAACTAATAGTAATAATACAAAATTGAAAATTATTAAAAGTAATTCTAATGGAATCAAAAATGATACATTGCATCAACGAAATGAAATAAATAACATTAAAACAGAAAATAAAAACAATAGTACCATAGAAAATAAAGTTAGTGATAATTGTACTCTTACTTCTTTGCAACCTAAGCCGTTAAGCTGTTCTCAAAATAGTAATAGCTTTATTGATCCAATGGCTCCACCAATCGTTAAAATGACAAGAAAAGCGATCGCAGATGGTGATAGCATATATATACTCTCCCGATTAAGAGATAACAGGATTTATAATTATGTAAGGATGTATCTATCATACTTTCACAATGAAGATGATGTCTGTATTGAAGTTATTACAAAAACAAACATCAAAGTACTTATTGATCAAGAAGGGTTTCCAACGGATTACGAAGAATTAAGTCAAATATATTATAGATATCATGTAAGTAGATGTATTCCCCATGAAGATGTTAAAAAAGATCTAAAAATGCACAGACGTCATATTGACAACAAACACAGAGAGAATCTTCAAAAACAAAGAGAAACTTGGCGTAATTATATGATAGGTATTCCATAATGATAGAACCAAATGAAAACAATATAAGTGAACTCAACATTTTGTACTTGAACATCTGCAGCTTAAGAAATAAATTGTTCGAAGTTGAGATTCTTATAAATGAATGTGAACCAGTTGATATTGTAATAGTTACAGAAGTATGGTTATATGATAGTGAGATTGGAATCTTTAACTTACCTAAATTTAAAGCAGTATACAACTGTAGGAATAAAAATATTTGTTATAATGGTATGACACAAACAAATATCAAAGTACTAATCGATCAAGAAGGATTACCAACAGATTATAAAGAACTACGTAATATATATTATAAATATCATGAAAATATAGGAGTCTCTCATGAGGATGTTATAAAGGATCTAAAATCGTATAGAAATCACATTGATAATAAATATCGAGTGTACCTGCAAAAAATAAGAGAAAACTGGCAAAATTATATGATAAGCATTCCATAATGATCAATCACCCAAATATAAGAAAACAAATAGGGAACCTAACTATTTTATACTTAAATATCTGTAGCATAAGAAATAAAATATTAGAATTAGAAGTTTTAATCACAGAGCTCAAGGATATTGATATAGTAGTACTTACAGAGGTATGGATATTCGACAACGAAATTGATGTACATAATATCCCCAATTATAAGGCGGTTTATAACTACAGAAAAGAAAAAAAGGGGGGAGGAACAGCAATTTTTGTAAAGGATAACATTCACTTTAATGTAGTAATTAAGGATAAAAGATATAATTATATGGTAATAGAAATCCTAAACTCTCAACCAAAAATAAAAATTGGAACATTTTATAAAGCTCCAGCGGAAAACAGCAATTTATTTATAGAATACTTAGAAACTAAAATGGAGGATAATTCAAATCACATATTTTTTGCTGATACTAACTTAAATTTGTTTGATAATACCAACTTACTCATAAGATACAAAGATATGATAGCTACTTCTGGATATTATATACTTAATAAGAGGCAAAGTACAAGAAATACAGCTCAATCTAAAACTCTAATAGATCATATAATAACAAACTTTAATGAAAAATATCAGGTTTCTTTAACAATAAAGGAAAACAGTTTATCTGATCACCAAATAGTCGTAACATCAATCAAAGCAATTAATGTTAAGAAAATATCTATGCAAAAGTATACTATAAATAAAACAGACTATATTCAAATGTGTAATATCGTAAAAACTAAAATAAGAAATACAAACATTATGGAATATGGAAATTGATACACTAGTTAAAACAATACAGGAAGCAAAAGAATTGTGTACTAAAGCAGTTAAAGTCAGAACTAGAAATAATAGCTGGATTACACCCATGATATTTGAAAAATTTAAAATTAGAAAATCCCTATATGATGCACATACAAAAGATCCAAACAATAGGGAAAAAAGAGTAAAATATATTCTATTCAAAAAGAAAGTAGAAAAATTAATAAGGAAAGCTAAAAATAATCATGTTATTAAAAGTATTGAAAAAGCAGGGAATGATTGTAGGAAACTATGGAAATTATTAAATAATACTATAAAAAATAAGAATAACCAAAAAACTAAAACTATTACTTACGTTTTAAAGAAAAATGGCGAGAAAACAATTAATGAAAATGAGACAGCAGATACTATTAATAAATTTTTTAACGAAATAAGCAAAGGTATTCTAACTGAGAGTCGGAATTGTAGTACAGTTAATAATGCTGCCTATAAAATATATAATAGTAAATCGTTATTTCTTACTCCAGTTACACAAGATGAAATCTATCAAATTATCATGAAATTAAATAAAAATGCAACTCCAGGATTAGATAAAATTACAGTTAAAGACTTACAGGAATTGGTTAATGTTATAAAACAACCTTTAGAGATAATAATCAATAAGTGTTTTACAGAAGGAATATTTCCAGATCAACTTAAAAAAGCCTTTATAGTTCCTATACATAAATCTGGGTTAAAAGAAGATTGTAATAATTATAGGCCAATCTCAATTTTAAATTCTATATCAAAAATATTTGAAAAAGCAATTAATATAAGAATTAGAAATTTTATTACACAAACAATTGGCTTTGATACCAATCAATATGCTTTCTTAGAAAATAGTGGCACAGAGTCAGCCATTACAGCAACATTGGAGAAAATCTATGATGCATTAGATGATGGTTTCTATGTAGGTGCGATATTTATTGATTTAACAAAAGCATTTGACATGGTAAATCATTCCAGATTACTTAATTTCTTAGAGAACATGGGAATAAGAGGAAATTGTAATCTCTTATTAAAAAGTTATTTAACAAATAGGACCCAATGCGTTAAAATAAACCAAATTTTGAGTGATGAACTATTAATAAAAACAGGTGTACCACAAGGGTCTCTTCTTGGGCCGCTTTTATACTTACTATATATAATGAACATAGCAAAAAATAATATCATGTCAATATACAATATGCGGATGACACCAACCTGATTGCAAAAGCTAAAACAATGAAAGAATTGGAAGGTGTACTAAATAAGGACTTGGAAACATTATGTAATTGGTTAGAGTATAATGAGCTAAGTATAAATGCCAAAAAAACTAATTACATAATATTCAAAACTCAGAAAAAAATATGATGATATTACTCTGAAGATAAAAAATAATATAATTCAAAGGAATGATATTTGATGGAAATTTAAGATGAATAATCACATTAAAAAAATTAAGAAACTAATTATCCCTATATGTATGGCTACAAAAAGATCTGGTGGCATTCCGTATCAGGTGGTGGCATTCCGCAGCTAAGCTTGTTTACAATGGTCACATTTTATTAAGAATTAGATATAATATATGCAGCTGGAGTCACTGTTCAAAATTTCACGTAAATTTGATTGGAACTATAATGAATAAGGCATTAAAAATTTTATTTAAAATAAATCCTAAAACTAGTACTAGGAAATTATACAAAGTAACTAATGTACTTGATATAAATCAACTAATTTATTTTGATAAGTGTAAATACATTTATAATATACTAAATAGTAATTTCAAGTCAAAATTAATTCTAAATAGTAGGGAGAATGTACATAATTATTTTACTAGACATAGAAAAAATATTGTAATACCTAAAGCTAGAACATCCAAACAACAAAAAAGCTTAAAATGTAGTGCAATTAAACTCTTCAACTCTTTACCTACGGAAATTAAAAATTGTCAAAATGTAGCGATATTTAAAAATAAAGTTAAAAAATATATAAAAAATTTTAGAAATTAAAGTAGTTAAAATTATATTTAAAAGTAAAATTAGTGGTAATTAAAATTAATTTGTATTTAAATTTTAATTTCTTATACATAATTTTATATTTATATTGTAAAATTATCTGAAATTAAATAAATTATTATAATAAAATTAAAAAAAAAAATTAAAAACTTGTAAATATAATCAATTAAATAAACGTCCCATATTTTTGTAAGAAAGTAATATTTGGCAAACAAGTTCAATATATTGTAATTTTGCTTATTTTGCTAATTTTGTAATTTATAAAAACCAATTGTAAAATATAAAATTTAGTCTTAAGAGCACAACCAACAACACGGAAAGTAAATAAATAAATATCAAATTTAATTACTATAGTGTTTTAATTTTTATAATAATTTAAATTATTATTTTTTTTATGATAAATTTGTAATTATCATTTCATTCGCGCACATGGCAAAACCAATTTTTTCTTTTTTCATCATAAGAATTATTTTTTAATTATGTTAAATAAACTTTGTAGTATTGTTGATTCTTTTCCTTTAATATATATTAACAAAATAACACGCACACACACCCACGCACACACGCAAACATCCATTTTTCGCCAATTTGCATAATAAAACAATTAAAAGAGCAAAACAAATTTCTAAATTTAAATTTTTAACTCTTATCTCAAAACCCCAAAAACATTCACTACATACAATAGGATATTTTTGATAGTTTCATAACACTATATCTTTACAATTATTATAATACACTCAAATTCAAAATCTAAGAACGTTGATGTATAGTTCCAACCACTTCGGCGGGTTTATTTATCAACAACTGCAACGCATACATGCTTTGCCATCTGTGGTTAAGTTCCGAGCTTACAACTCTATCGAAGTTCAAAAATCATTTTAAACATAATTCTTCGGAAATCAACCACTGGAGCAGCTCTAGGTACTACAACTTCAACAAATAACATTCTCAAATTTCATTGAATCATTCAACGTTCTAATCCTTAAATCAATTTCATTATACTTTACACTTAATTCTCACTTTCAACTTTTTTTTCGAGTTAACAATTTTTAACCGCAAGTTTTCAAAATTTTTCATTTTACAATTTTTTGTATATTTTTTTTTTAACAGTAACGCAATTTTTATCTACATATACATGGAGTATTTATCCCGAACAAATTTTTCAAACCATTTCTGCACAAAATATAGAACCCCGAAATTCTGTTTTGTTGCAGATTAACATATTTTGAACAAAAAATTTGTACAGAAATAATATTTATTTGCAGCTTATAAAAAAATTAAATGTATTCTTTTCTTATTTATACTATTTTATAATTGTAGTGATATGGTAGTGGTAATTTTTATTATACCCATACGATAAGTATCGGGTATAATAAAATGACTCCTTTGTTTGTAACACCTCGAAATAAGCGAGCTAGAAATCGAGCATACCTTCAAAGGATCGGACCAGAATCAAATTCTGAGTCGATTAAGCCATGTCCGTCCGTCCGTCAGCACGCTAATTCAAAAACTAAGAAAGCTTGAATCTTGAAATTTACACAAAATACTCTGGGAGCAATTTGTAGGTTCCATATTTTTTTTGGTTGAGTTCCGGGTAGCTCCCGAACAACTAACTTTCAGATCTCCATAATTTTTTTGAAATAGAGCCATGAAATAACTGCTGATAGATATCATAAAAATATTAATTTTATGTTAAATTGAATTTTTCTATAGCCCCACCCGTTAAGGAGCTACAGCCCTCCAAAGTTCGAAAAATCTCTGTATTTAAATTGTTATAACACAAGCTCTATAAGGTATATCTTCAATCTGAAAATTCCAAGCGATAGGTGCTGTTATGAGCTTTACAAACATGTATATAAAAAATATATACTTGTGCTATACGGTGTCTTAATTTACCATGCGAAACTGAATTATTGCAAAATCCTTTAACCGTTCTATCTTCTAAACAGTTTAAATTGGAAACTTGAAATTTTGACAAAAGTTAGATCTTTGGATATTTTTGATAGTTTCATAACACTATATCTTTACAATTATTATAATACACTCAAATTCAAAATCTAAGAACGTTGATGTGGAAATTAAAAATCAATGTGGATGTTAATCATAATACATTAAGTAGAACCTGCCCGGCTTTTCAGCATAAACTAACTTTAAAAAAACAAAAAATAGGCTACTAGCAATCACAGATAATGGGAAAAGATCACAATAAAACAATTGAAATAATACGAAATAATGCTAATTATAATGATAATAATAATGATAATTGTAGTAATAGCACAAATAGAATTCAAATTAATAGCAACAATACCGATATCAATAATAACAATAGTAATAATAATAATAACACTGATAATAATGATAATATTAATAATAGTAATATGAATAATAATAACAATAAGTATAATAATAACAATAAAAATAATAATAACAATGATGATAATCATAGGAATAATAATATTAATAAGAATGCAGTAAGCAATAAAAATATTAATGATAAAATGCAAAAACACATAAAGAAGAAAAAAACCTTTAGTTTACTTAAATATGTTGCTAAGGTATGGTCAAAAAAAACTAATAGTAATAATACAAAATTGAAAATTATTAAAAGTAATTCTAATGGAATCAAAAATGATACATTGCATCAACGAAATGAAATAAATAACATTAAAACAGAAAATAAAAACAATAGTACCATAGAAAATAAAGTTAGTGATAATTGTACTCTTACTTCTTTGCAACCTAAGCCGTTAAGCTGTTCTCAAAATAGTAATAGCTTTATTGATCCAATGGCTCCACCAATCGTTAAAATGACAAGAAAAGCGATCGCAGATGGTGATAGCATATATATACTCTCCCGATTAAGAGATAACAGGATTTATAATTATGTAAGGATGTATCTATCATACTTTCACAATGAAGATGATGTCTGTATTGAAGGTATTACAAAAACAAACATCAAAGTACTTATTGATCAAGAAGGGTTTCCAACGGATTACGAAGAATTAAGTCAAATATATTATAGATATCATGTAAGTAGATGTATTCCCCATGAAGATGTTAAAAAAGATCTAAAAATGCACAGACGTCATATTGACAACAAACACAGAGAGAATCTTCAAAAACAAAGAGAAACTTGGCGTAATTATATGATAGGTATTCCATAATGATAGAACCAAATGAAAACAATATAGGTGAACTCAACATTTTGTACTTGAACATCTGCAGCTTAAGAAATAAATTGTTCGAAGTTGAGATTCTTATAAATGAATGTGAACCAGTTGATATTGTAATAGTTACAGAAGTATGGTTATATGATAGTGAGATTGGAATCTTTAACTTACGTAAATTTAAAGCAGTATACAACTGTAGGAATAAAAATATTTGTTATAATGGTATGACACAAACAAATATCAAAGTACTAATCGATCAAGAAGGATTACCAACAGATTATAAAGAACTACGTAATATATATTATAAATATCATGAAAATATAGGAGTCTCTCATGAGGATGTTATAAAGGATCTAAAATCGTATAGAAATCACATTGATAATAAATATCGAGTGTACCTGCAAAAAATAAGAGAAAACTGGCAAAATTATATGATAAGCATTCCATAATGATCAATCACCCAAATATAAGAAAACAAATAGGGAACCTAACTATTTTATACTTAAATATCTGTAGCATAAGAAATAAAATATTAGAATTAGAAGTTTTAATCACAGAGCTCAAGGATATTGATATAGTAGTACTTACAGAGGTATGGATATTCGACAACGAAATTGATGTACATAATATCCCCAATTATAAGGCGGTTTATAACTACAGAAAAGAAAAAAAGGGGGGAGGAACAGCAATTTTTGTAAAGGATAACATTCACTTTAATGTAGTAATTAAGGATGAAAGATATAATTATATGGTAATAGAAATCCTAAACTCTCAACCAAAAATAAAAATTGGAACATTTTATAAAGCTCCAGCGGAAAACAGCAATTTATTTATAGAATACTTAGAAACTAAAATGGAGGATAATTCAAATCACATATTTTTTGCTGATACTAACTTAAATTTGTTTGATAATACCAACTTACTCATAAGATACAAAGATATGATAGCTACTTCTGGATATTATATACTTAATAAGAGGCAAAGTACAAGAAATACAGCTCAATCTAAAACTCTAATAGATCATATAATAACAAACTTTAATGAAAAATATCAGGTTTCTTTAACAATAAAGGAAAACAGTTTATCTGATCACCAAATAGTCGTAACATCAATCAAAGCAATTAATGTTAAGAAAATATCTATGCAAAAGTATACTATAAATAAAACAGACTATATTCAAATGTGTAATATCGTAAAAACTAAAATAAGAAATACAAACATTATGGAATATGGAAATTGATACACTAGTTAAAACAATACAGGAAGCAAAAGAATTGTGTACTAAAGCAGTTAAAGTCAGAACTAGAAATAATAGCTGGATTACACCCATGATATTTGAAAAATTTAAAATTAGAAAATCCCTATATGATGCACATACAAAAGATCCAAACAATAGGGAAAAAAGAGTAAAATATATTCTATTCAAAAAGAAAGTAGAAAAATTAATAAGGAAAGCTAAAAATAATCATGTTATTAAAAGTATTGAAAAAGCAGGGAATGATTGTAGGAAACTATGGAAATTATTAAATAATACTATAAAAAATAAGAATGACCAAAAAACTAAAACTATTACTTACGTTTTAAAGAAAAATGGCGAGAAAACAATTAATGAAAATGAGACAGCAGATACTATTAATAAATTTTTTAACGAAATAAGCAAAGGTATTCTAACTGAGAGTCGGAATTGTAGTACAGTTAATAATGCTGCCTATAAAATATATAATAGTAAATCGTTATTTCTTACTCCAGTTACACAAGATGAAATCTATCAAATTATCATGAAATTAAATAAAAATGCAACTCCAGGATTAGATAAAATTACAGTTAAAGACTTACAGGAATTGGTTAATGTTATAAAGCAACCTTTAGAGATAATAATCAATAAGTGTTTTACAGAAGGAATATTTCCAGATCAACTTAAAAAAGCCTTTATAGTTCCTATACATAAATCTGGGTTAAAAGAAGATTGTAATAATTATAGGCCAATCTCAATTTTAAATTCTATATCAAAAATATTTGAAAAAGCAATTAATATAAGAATTAGAAATTTTATTACACAAACAATTGGCTTTGATACCAATCAATATGGTTTCTTAGAAAATAGTGGCACAGAGTCAGCCATTACAGCAACATTGGAGAAAATCTATGATGCATTAGATGATGGTTTCTATGTAGGTGCGATATTTATTGATTTAACAAAAGCATTTGACATGGTAAATCATTCCAGATTACTTAATTTCTTAGAGAACATGGGAATAAGAGGAAATTGTAATCTCTTATTAAAAAGTTATTTAACAAATAGGACCCAATGCGTTAAAATAAACCAAATTTTGAGTGATGAACTATTAATAAAAACAGATGTACCACAAGGGTCTCTTCTTGGGCCGCTTTTATACTTACTATATATAATGAACATAGCAAAAAATAATATCATGTCAATATACAATATTTATGCGGATGACACCAACCTGATTGCAAAAGCTAAAACAATGAAAGAATTGGAAGGTGTACTAAATAAGGACTTGGAAACATTATGTAATTGGTTAGAGTATAATGAGCTAAGTATAAATGCCAAAAAAACTAATTACATAATATTCAAAACTCAGAAAAAAATATGATGATATTACTCTGAAGATAAAAAATAATATAATTCAAAGGAATGATATTTGATGAAAATTTAAGATGAATAATCACATTAAAAAAATTAAGAAACTAATTATCCCTATATGTATGGCTACAAAAAGATCTGGTGGCATTCCGTATCATGCAGCTAAGCTTGTTTACAATGGTCACATTTTATTAAGAATTAGATATAATATATGCAGCTGGAGTCACTGTTCAAAATTTCACGTAAATTTGATTGGAACTATAATGAATAAGGCATTAAAAATTTTATTTAAAATAAATCCTAAAACTAGTACTAGGAAATTATACAAAATAACTAATGTACTTGATATAAATCAACTAATTTATTTTGATAAGTGTAAATACATTTATAATATACTAAATAGTAATTTCAAGTTAAAATTAATTCTAAATAGTAGGGAGAATGTACATAATTATTTTACTAGACATAGAAAAAATATTGTAATACCTAAAGCTAGAACATCCAAACAACAAAAAAGCTTAAAATGTAGTGCAATTAAACTCTTCAACTCTTTACCTACGGAAATTAAAAATTGTCAAAATGTAGCGATATTTAAAAATAAAGTTAAAAAATATATAAAAAATTTTAGAAATTAAAGTAGTTAAAATTATATTTAAAAGTAAAATTAGTGGTAATTAAAATTAATTTGTATTTAAATTTTAATTTCTTATACATAATTTTATATTTATATTGTAAAATTATCTGAAATTAAATAAATTATTATAATAAAATTAAAAAAAAAAATTAAAAACTTGTAAATATAATCAATTAAATAAACGTCCCATATTTTTGTAAGAAAGTAATATTTGGCAAACAAGTTCAATATATTGTAATTTTGCTTATTTTGCTAATTTTGTAATTGATAAAAACCAATTGTAAAATATAAAATTTAGTCTTAAGAGCACAACCAACAACACGGAAAGTAAATAAATAAATATCAAATTTAATTACTATAGTGTTTTAATTTTTATAATAATTTAAATTATTATTTTTTTTATGATAATTTTGTAATTATCATTTCATTCGCGCACATGGCAAAACCAATTTTTTCTTTTTTCATCATAAGAATTATTTTTTAATTATGTTAAATAAACTTTGTAGTATTGTTGATTCTTTTCCTTTAATATATATTAACAAAATAACACGCACACACACCCACGCACACACGCAAACATCCATTTTTCGCCAATTTGCATAATAAAACAATTAAAAGAGCAAAACAAATTTCTAAATTTAAATTTTTAACTCTTATCTCAAAACCCCAAAAACATTCACTACATACAATAGGATATTTTTGATAGTTTCATAACACTATATCTTTACAATTATTATAATACACTCAAATTCAAAATCTAAGAACGTTGATGTATAGTTCCAACCACTTCGGCGGGTTTATTTATCAACAACTGCAACGCATACATGCTTTGCCATCTGTGGTTAAGTTCCGAGCTTACAACTCTATCGAAGTTCAAAAATCATTTTAAACATAATTCTTCGGAAATCAACCACTGGAGCAGCTCTAGGTACTACAACTTCAACAAATAACATTCTCAAATTTCATTGAATCATTCAACGTTCTAATCCTTAAATCAATTTCATTATACTTTACACTTAATTCTCACTTTCAACTTTTTTTTCGAGTTAACAATTTTTAACCGCAAGTTTTCAAAATTTTTCATTTTACAATTTTTTGTATATTTTTTTTTTAACAGTAACGCAATTTTTATCTACATATACATGGAGTATTTATCCCGAACAAATTTTTCAAACCATTTCTGCACAAAATATAGAACCCCGAAATTCTGTTTTGTTGCAGATTAACATATTTTGAACAAAAAATTTGTACAGAAATAATATTTATTTGCAGCTTATAAAAAAATTAAATGTATTCTTTTCTTATTTATACTATTTTATAATTGTAGTGATATGGTAGTGGTAATTTTTATTATACCCATACGATAAGTATCGGGTATAATAAAATGACTCCTTTGTTTGTAACACCTCGAAATAAGCGAGCTAGAAATCGAGCATACCTTCAAAGGTATCGATCGGACCAGAATCAAATTCTGAGTCGATTAAGCCATGTCCGTCCGTCCGTCAGCACGCTAATTCAAAAACTAAGAAAGCTTGAATCTTGAAATTTACACAAAATACTCTGGGAGCAATTTGTAGGTTCCATATTTTTTTTGGTTGAGTTCCGGGTAGCTCCCGAACAACTAACTTTCAGATCTCCATAATTTTTTTGAAATAGAGCCATGAAATAACTGCTGATAGATATCATAAAAATATTAATTTTATGTTAAATTGAATTTTTCTATAGCCCCACCCGTTAAGGAGCTACAGCCCTCCAAAGTTCGAAAAATCTCTGTATTTAAATTGTTATAACACAAGCTCTATAAGGTATATCTTCAATCTGAAAATTCCAAGCGATAGGTGCTGTTATGAGCTTTACAAACATGTATATAAAAAATATATACTTGTGCTATACGGTGTCTTAATTTACCATGCGAAACTGAATTATTGCAAAATCCTTTAACCGTTCTATCTTCTAAACAGTTTAAATTGGAAACTTGAAATTTTGACAAAAGTTAGATCTTTGAAAATAAGTATGAGTCATTTCACAAATATTTTTTGTATCACCCCCCGTTTAGGAGCTGTAAGGGGTCAAAAACTGAAAATTTCCTATTTTTAAAAGCCCGTACACCTGTTACCTGTTGAAATTTTACTTGAACACCTGTTAAAATTTTTTTGAAGTACTACCGAAGTAATAATATAGGGTTACTTTATAATTGACGAAAGTGTTACTTGATTTTTTCAAATTTTCTAACAAATTTCTTTAACGAATTTTTTGCATTTTGTTTTAGTCGATAATTTGAAATTGTTGAGGATATAATGCATAGTACATGTAAATAAATAAACAACATAACGGTTGCTTGAAGAATTTTTATCCATATGATATTGATATACATACATACTTATGTATATAATATCATGTTTATTTACATATCGTATATGTCACTGATGAATGCATGATAAGAGTATAGATGTATATTATATAGCGCGGTATTTACATACATATATGTATTTTATTGTACTTATAAGAAATTATTCTATGAATGGAAATATTTTTAAAGAAATATTGCAATGTATGGGGGGGAAATAGGGTAGTATGCGAATATAATTTGTTGGGTAACCAGATACAAAAATCTAGCTTATACTACTTAACACCGAATATCACCTTCACGTGGTCCTCCTGTAAAGTTGAGCAACCTCAATGAAAGATCTGGTATCAAACCCAGGTGGTGTAGTAAAGGTTAGCAAACAAATGAGATTGGTGGTTGAAACTGATAAATGTAAACCAGTTAATTAAAGTGATAAATGATTACACTGATAAATGTAAACCAGTTTTTAAATTATAGTAGCGTTTGCCCTATAATAGGCGGCAACAAACAGCGTCTGTTCCCTAAAAGGGCGGCTGAATCATAAAAGAAGAAAAATTACCGAAAACCCTTTAGAAGGCAATGGAAAACCACTGAAGTATACTTCCAAGAAAACTACATGGATACAGTAGAAAATCAACGGCCCTCAGTCCCCGGAAAAATGAGAGTGCTGAGGCTATACTGAAATCTGCGCAAAACAACACCAACAATATCATTCGGAATCAAATTGACTTCATTTTGATCAATAAAAGATACAGTTCATCGTTTATAAAAGTCTCCACATATCCAGGAGCAGATGTACCAAGCGATCATAATTTGCTCCTAGGTACAATGAGATGCAAAGTTGCTGTATATAAAAGACCACCAAGAATACACAAAGTTAAAGTCGAAAAATTAAAAAATTAACGCATCAAAATGGAGACTGCTCTAGAAATAAATCATCAACTACAACAAATAAATGTAGGAGATACTAATATAAATACGCTGTGGAACCAAACTAAAACCATTTTAAACAATGTGTCTAGAGAAAAACTAGGAATAGCTCGTCATGAACTGAAAAAAAAATGGATGACCGCAGAAATATTAGAACTTATGAATAAGAGACGTAAATATCGCAATGATCCGAATAATTATAATTACAAACAACTACATAAAATAATTAGATCAAAGATCAGAAATGCTAAGAAATGTAAAAGATGCACTTCCTCTCTTACTAATAACCGAGGTCAAATTGTCATTGAAGAGGAAGAAATTCGATCAATATGGGAAGAATATATTTAAAATCTTTTCTCAGATCCCACAAGATCGGAATACAATGAACCCAGTCTATTGGAAACAATGTCTGGTCCGCCTATAACAACCAATGAAATTTTAATGGCTATTAAAACATCAAAAAATGATAAAGCCCCAGGTCCTGGCAATCTCCCAGTTGAAATTTTGAAATTAATTGATGATACCAACATTCATATTCTAGAACATATCTGCAAGCATATTTACAATACTAGGGAATATCCAATCGACTGATTAAAATCCACATTTATTGCTCTACCTAAGAAACAAATTGACAAAAAATGCAACGAACACCGTTTGATTAGCCTAATGAGAAACACTCTTAAAATATTTCTAAAAATATTACACAATAGAATCTCCAGAAAAATTGAGTCAAGCATAAGTGATACCCAATTCGGATTTCGTCAAAGTCTAGGAACGCGCGAAGCTCTTTTATGCACACAAGTACTAGTACAAAACTGTAAAGATTTAAGAAAAGATGTCTTTCTTTGCTTCATTGTTTACGAAAAAGCATTCGACACAGTGCAACACGATAAATTAATGGAAATCCTGCTCAGGCTGAATCTAGATAAAAAAGATATTCGATGCATTAAAAACTTATATTGGCAACAAAGAGCTGAAGTCAGAACAAATGAAACAACAACTGCGGAAATTAATATACTTAGAGGAGTAATACAGGGTTGTATTCAGAAACACATTGTACAACTAGATTTTTCCAATTTAATGACCTTAGACAATTAATTCTTATATAAGCAAAAAAAAAATTTATTTTTTTTTTAATTATGATATAATTTTAAACATTTATTGTATTGCATTATAATACAACTAATGTTTTTTATTTAGATCATTTTTGTTGTACATTTTATATATAGATTTAATGCTCTTAGGTATTGTTATAAAAAAAAAATTCATTTTTTTTAATTTTACTTCTACGTAATAATAAGATATTTATTTACATTTTTTTACATAAAATGTTAAATTGATTGTCATTATATGTATGTACATATCTGTACAAATATCATATTTCAATTTTTTTTGTTAAAATAAAGTTGTTATTGTATTGTAAAATGTTATTGTAAAAAATTAATGATAACAATAATAATAATAATAAATTAACTTTTTTTATGATTTAAGTTATTATAAATTTAGTTTTAAGTCATTGTTTTGTTTAATTTTAATTATAAGCATTAATTTAAGAATTTTTTTTGTAACGACCTTGTTTTGGTTTTGTTTAATAAAAAATAAAAAAATAAAAATATTCTATCACCAATATTCTTTAACATATACTCAGAGAACATATTTGAAGAAAGTATCATTAATACTGAAATGTGAATTAAAGTTAACGGAGTTTATATCAACAACATCAGATACGCGGATGATACAACCTCGATAGCTGACAATATATTAGACCTACAACATCTCGTTGAAAGAGTCTATCATCACAGCAAAAACTATGGTCTCAACATCAATATTGCGAAAACTAAATTTATGATAGTAAGTAGAGACAAAAATACACACAATAACGTTAAATTATACTGCGGTAACTACGAGATTCAACGTGTAGGAAACTATAAATATCTTGGATACTTACTAGACGAAGATTGGGACTCCAATAAAGAGGTTAAACGAAGAATTATGATGGCAAAGAATTCTTTCGGTAAATTTAAAAAACTATTGAGTGACCGAAACTTGAATGTCAAACTAAAACTTCGATTTACAAAATGCTATGTGTGGTCGACCGCTTACTTAAAATAAAATGCACAGATAGAGTCACAAACGAAGAGGTGCTTCGAAGACTAAATATAGATCGAATACTTTTAACAAGAGTAAAACATCCTAAAATAGCTTACTTCGGTCATATAATGAGGAATCCAAAGTACCAAATGCTGCAATTAATTGTCCAAAGTAGAATCGAAGGAAGACGCGGTGTTGGCAGAAAACAATTGTCCTGGTTTCGAAACATCAAAAACTGGACCGGTATTAGAACAATTGGCGAACTAGTACACAAAGCCAGAAACTAAGTTGAATATGCCAACTTACCCCTACTCTAAAAAAAAAAAAACCTCCTGATAGAGTCACCGTACATCCAGTCATGGATTGGCAGTAGAAGAAGAAGAAGAAGATGGCGATATACTTATAACAATATAAATATACTATGTGCGCATTAATATAATATAATATTTAAAATTATATTTACTATTTTGTAATTTATTATACATTTACCGCTTAGTATTAAATGGTACTATAGAATATTTGAAAAAGTTTTGGATTGATAATCGTTATTGACAATCGAAGGTTAGAATCTGCTTTTGAAGAATGTATAAACATATAGTTTGAATATATGTACAACCGATAGTTCTAGAAATTATAAAATTCACCCAAATTATTTTAAAATACTAAAATATTAAAAACATAATATTGTAAGCAGAGTGCCAGGCTGTGAAGATACTAACGGTTTGTATGGGTATCTAAGAGTTGACAAAGGCAACTGTATTTTTTCTCGTTTTATTCGTATTCATTCTTTTTTGTTTATACGGAAATTAAGTTATTAGATTTGAAATGATTAGAATTTGAATGTTTAATAATTTTTTACTGGGATATATAAAGCGTATTAAATAGCGTATGTGTGTGTTTAGTAAAATTAAAACTAAATTTATTATGCATGTATAAGAATAACGTATTGCAGTAGGTAAATAAATAAAAAACAAGTAAATGTAACAGTAAGTCGATGCAACCGACTTATTAATACCCTACACCTGAATAATTCGAATTAAATTAAAAATCCATAAGTTTTTTGGCAGCTGCTTGAACTTCTTCCCTTTTCTCTCTTATTCAACTCGAATTTCAGGAACGTAAAAGAGGCATCCTCTTGGGCATATGCTTGACACCTTTGTAAACAATTTTAAGTTTCTATCTTTATTAATTTCGAAGATTGTTAGTCCTTGGGAGGTATGTGTCAGGTACCCGAATTGCCACTCCAATTCATCGAATCCATCTCAGGAACACAAAGAAAACATGCCAGAACACCATTCTATTAAATTTAAAGGTTCTACTTTTGTTGGTTTTGGAGATATGCTCGTTGCTCTTGTGTTGTCCGGAAGTTTCCAAAATACGAACCCATGGTTCAAATTCTTTCAAATGTCAGTTTCCAATTTTGCAGAAAAGGAAACATAACAGAACACCTTTGTACTAAATATAAAAGTTCTATCTTTGTTGGTTTTGGAGATATACTCGTTTGCGCTGGGGCTCGTCCGAAAGCTTCCAAGATTTGAACCCATGGACCAAATCCTCACAAATTTCAGAAACATAAATCAAACATGAAGGAACACCATTTTACCTAATTTAAAGGTTATATCTTTGTTGCTTTTGGAGATAATATCATTTACTCTAAGGCTCGTTCGGAAGCTTCCAAAATCCGAACCCAAGGACCAAATCCCCTCAAATTTCAGAGACCTAAATCAAACATGAAAGAACACCATTCTGCCAAATTTAAAGGTTATATCTTTGTTGTTTTTGGAGATAATCTCATTTGCTCTGGGCTCTGTACTAAAAATAAAGGTTCTATCTTTGTTGGTTGTGGAGACATACTCCTTTGCTCTGGGGCTCGTTCGGAAGCTTCCAAGATCCGAAGCCATAAACCAAATTCCCTCAAATTTCAGAAACTTAAATAAAACATGAAAGAACACCACTTTGCCAAATTTAAAGGTCATACTTTAGTTGGTTTTGGAGATAATCTTATTTGCTCTGGTGCTCGTTCGGAAGCTACCAAAAACCAAACCCATGGACCAAATCCCCTTAAATTTCAGAGACACAAATCGAACGGGAAGGAACATCATTGTACAAAATTTAAAGGTTCTATCTTTGTTGGTTTTGGATATAATCTCGTTTGCTCTGGGGCTCGTTCGGAAGCTTCCAAAATCCGAACCCATGAACCGATTTTGTCCAAATTCGAACATAGCCTTCCTTTTGTAATTAGTAGCCTACTATATAAATTTCATCAAGGTAGCTTTATTAGTTTTTGAGTTATCGTGCGAACGGACGGACGGACATTGTTAAATCGACTCATGAGGTGATCCTGATTCAGAATATATATACATGTCCATATCTAACTCGCTTCCTTTTGGTGGTTACAAACACCATACCAAAGTTAATATACCCTATACTTTAGGTGTAGGGTATAATAAGATAAGTAATAATAAGTGACTTTTATTAAATATTTTGTTTTAATAAACAAACTTAAGGTTTATTACCTCAACAAATATATGAGAATGAATGTTTTTTTTTTTTTTTTTTTTTATTTATTAAAGAATTGAGATAGACAGTAAAACTGGTATAAATCTCTTCTATAATCTAACTTAAAACTAATTTAATATTTAAAATTATAATAAATATTAATAAAATTTAATACACAGGTTAAAATTTTAGATACATTTCATTTTTTTTTTTTTTTGCTTTTTTATATATTTTTCAATTATATAATTGGGGTAGTACAGCTTTCAAACGTTTGTTGAATAACCTTATGTTGGGAGCATATTTTATATAGGCAGGAAGACTATTGAAGCTTTTTATGCCATTAAACATAATATCTCTTTTACTTCTTTCAGTTCTGGGTGCTTCTAATCGATAATGTTCCGCACTTCGTGTGAAGTAGCTATGAATTGAAGCATTTGTTTGTATTTTAAAATTGCTTTTGATTAAGTTATTTGATAGTTTATAAATCAACTTGCAGTTTTCCAAAAATATTGTTTGTTCAACGGTAGGTAAATTTCGATCAGAATACAATGATGTAGTTGGAGAATCATATGGACGTCTGTATAAGATTTTAATAGCTCTGTTGATAATAGCGCTAACTGAACTAATAACGTATTTGCAACTTTGACTCCAAACTGGAATTAAATACCTTATTTTAGACTGAATGTGGGCGTAGAAGACCAATTTAGCTATATCTTCACTTAGTTTAGGACACCTTCCAATTGCACCAGTTAATGATAAAACGGCTTTTTTTAAATTATCTATATGAATTTTCCAAGAAAGATCTTCGTCAATAAGTAAACCTAGATATTTCGACGATTTTACTCTTTGTATTTGTTGATTATTAATATTGATTGATAGATTAATGTTTTCTTTATTTTTTTGTTTAAATATGATGAATTCAGTTTTAGAGATGTTAATTGTTAATCTCTTATGATTTAGCCACTCACTAACTTTGTATAAATCATTATTAATATTTTCTTCCAGTTGGTTCTTGTTTTTACCTTTGTACAGAATTGTTGTATCATCTGCAAACATTAAATAATTTCCACTTAGCCCAATTTTGTTGAAGCTATTCACATAAGCTAGATAAAGAATGGGTCCTAGAACTGTACCTTGTGGAACTCCAATTTGTAGACGTGCTTCTTCACTAATATGGTCTTTTATTCTGGAACTCCAATTTGTAGACTTGCTTCTTCACTAATATGGTCTTTTATTGAAAAGGCTATTTATTAATATATCATGATTTACGGTGTCAAAAGCTTTTTTTAGATCTAAAAGAATAGCGGCTGCGTAGTTATTTTTATCTAACGCCATATTTATGAAATTAACAACTTCAAGCGCAGCGGATTCTGTGCTGCTTCCGTTTAAAAAACCAAATTGATGGTCATCAATTAGATTTGAATTTGTGAAGAATGCAATTAAACGACGTTTAATAACCTTTTCAATAAACTTAGATAGACAATTTGTCAAAGATATTGGTCTATAATTGTTAACATCTGTCCTTTCCTGATTTAAAAATTGGAGTGATAATACAATCTTTGGCCTTATTTGGAAAAACATCAGTCGATAAAATTTCATTTATTATATCAGAAAGCTTGTTTGATATTACGTGTCTAATTGATTTGATATGTTTTATTGAGATGCCATCTCAATAAAACATCCAGGAGATGAGTTAGTTTTAAACGAGTTTATAATTTGTGTTATTTCATTACTATCTGTTGGAATAAAATAAATTGAGTTCTGATTTATGTGATCCTGTGTATTTATTACATTATTTGTAAGGCTGCTGAAGTTTTTATCTAACTTGCTTCCGACGGTAGCGAAATGATCATTTAGAATATTAGCTGCTTCTAAGTCAGTAGTAGTGATTTCTCCGGTGTTCTTTGTTACGTGTATTGCCGCACTCTCTTTAGAAATGTTCGAACTTAAGTGCTTATTAATAATTTTCCACAGCTGTTGAGAGTTGCAACTTTCACTTATTTGGTTGTTGAAGTAGTTATCCTTTGCTTCTTTTATTAATTTTTGAATATAGTTTTTAATTTTTTTATATCTATTTTGCAAATCATAGTTGTTTTTTTCTTTACGAATTTTAGCATAAAGTTTATTTCGTATTTTGATTAAATTAAGTATAAAAGGAGTAATCCAATGGTTTTGTTTCCGTCTTCTAACTATTCTTGTTGAAGAAGCTATTGCTTTACTTACATTTATACATTCCGTAATTTCATCATAAGAGTTACACATTTGAATTTTTTGCGCAACTAAGTTTTGGAAAGCATTCCAGTTAGTTTTTTCTATAGTTACTCTTGTCATTTGTTCGAGTATGATATCGCATTTTTCAATATTTATCTCCAAAACTTTGTGGCCACTAATAGGATTATCCGACAATTTGATCGTTGCATTAAAAGTTTTAAAACTGGCAAAAACGTGATCAAGGATGCTTCCATGATTACAATCAGATTGGCAACTGCAATTTACGGCTTGCCGAGTTATTCCGTTGATAGTGGTATCATTGATTATGTTAAAGTTGTATGATTCAACTATATTAATATAAGTAATAGTGTTTTCATTATTTGAAAGCAAATCTATGTTGGTATCACCTACTATGATACAGTTTTTACTGAAAGTCTTTAAGAGAATACCCACTGAATCGATGTAATCGTTTTTATCAATACCAGGAGCATTATACATTGTAATAATTTTAATGTTGGGTTTACAATTGAGTAGTTGAATTCCAATAGGATTAAATTTCTAATTTACAGAATTTGGTAATGCAAGAGAAGTAAATGCTAATTTGTTTTTTATATAAATTGCTGTTCCACCGCCCCTGTTATTTTCTCTGCAGTGATGGATGGATGAAAATTCAGGAATCTGCATAAATGGGATTTCGGATGAATAAATCCATGTTTCATTTAATATAACAATATCTGGAGAATGTGACTTAATTAATAGAGTTAGATCATCAATTTTATTCCTCATACTTATAATATTAACATACAAAATATTTATTGAATTATTTTTATTGACAATATTTATAGAACTCATCATTTTGATATGGGTGTCATATATTTATTCCAACTTTCTCTAACTTTTTGAATGTAGTCTCTATAGTTATTATCAATATGTCTTCTGTATGAAGTTAAATCTTTATTGACGTCTTCTTTGGAAATTCCTATTCTTTCATGGTAAGTGAAATATATTTGACATAGTTCTTTGTAATTTGTTGGTAATTTGTTGGTTGGTAAGACCTTTAAATTAGTTTGTGTAATTCCAGCATAACATATATCTGTATGATCATAAAAGTATGAAAGAAAGAGCCTGGCATTATTGTAAATTCTGAAATCCCTTAGCCGCGAAAGCACATATATACTGTCACCTTCCCCTACTGCTTTGCGTGTTAATTTTACTATTGGTGGTTCAAGTGTGACAAAATGGTCTTTCTTTAAAACTTCAGGTTTTGTTTGAGAATTAAGCGTTTCACCTTTGATCCAATTCGAATAATTAGGAATTGGAATGTCATTAATAGGATTTATATCATTGATATTATTAGTATTTTCATTTTTAATATTATTATTTCCATTATTTGTTATATTATTAACATTATTGATCTTATTTTTTGTGTTTATAATGTTTTTCTTATTACCCCATAGTTTAGATAGATATTTATTAAACACATTGTGATTCATTTTATTTAAAGAATTTTTTTTAGAAGCAGTTTCTTTTGTTATTACTTTTTTATTATAATTTGCTGATGAAGCAGTTACATTTTTTGAATATTTATTTTTATCAGGTGGTTTATTTATTGTTATTTGGTTAGTTGAATTAGTTGATTTTGAGGTTAATGCTTTTTCCGTTTGTTCATTCAAATTAGTACAACTGCAGTTTTCTGCATATTCAGGAGAAGTATTTAGTGAAGTTTCACTTAAATTCATCGAATTATTTTTAACTAATTCGTCAGCATTTGACTGTAATTGCTAATAACCAATTTTCTTTTTTATTATGCTTAATTTATTTAGATAAACTGGGCAGTTTTTACTGAAAGTGTCGTGGTCATTATCTAAATTTAGTTTCAGCCTCTTATTAGCTTCAATGCAATTAATACATTTAACTACTTTCTTCTCTTTGCACTCATTGTTGGTATGTTTCTGAAGACAATTTGAACAAGCTTCAGCATTTTTACACTCAGCCGCTTTATGGTTGAACCCTTTACATTTAAAGCATCTAAG
Organism: Poecilobothrus nobilitatus; assembly: GCA_947095535.1. NCBI lineage: Eukaryota > Metazoa > Arthropoda > Insecta > Diptera > Dolichopodidae > Poecilobothrus > Poecilobothrus nobilitatus. The sequence goes on along the minus strand of OX352772.1, from coordinate 129,672,544 downwards.
CACTCTTAAGGCATCAAACACTTTGCAGCGTTCCCAACCAATTGATACTTTTTCATTTACAATTGCTTTTGGAAAAGACTCCTTATCAATTTCAATAATGGCATTATATTTTATATCATTATATTTATTTACCTCGTACATTTTTATTAATTTAATTTCACTCACTTCTAAGTGTTGATTTTGATCTTTTAGTTTATTTATCAATTCATCACCCGAATACTTTGAGGTCATATGTACTATTTCAATTCTTGATTTTAGTTCAGTGGGAATTTTGACTTGATACTTCTCCTCTAATTTACTTTCTATTGCAGATTTGATTTTATTTCTTTCCTGTACATTCTCCGCTTCCACGATAATTATTCCATTTTTTCTATTTTCAATATTATTAATTTTAAAGTTTTTTGGGTCTACCTTCTTATTTAATTCCATTCGTGTTATATTACACTTTTGTTTAGTTAACGGTTTAATAACTAAAGGTCCTTTTTTTTAATTACTAGAAAATTATTTTTGCTTACACTTGCATTTTGTTTTACAATATCTGAATAAAAAATATTCTGACCTACATTTCGTTCGCTTTCATTTTCATTAAAGTTTTTTAAACGTTCACAAAGTTCATCGTTTTTTAATACCGTATTATGAATAGTCGTATAAAGTTTTTCACTTTCCGTTTGAAATAATTCTGTAATTTTCGAAAATTTTTCAAATTCTTTTTGTTGAACTTTTTTTATACTTTCTAACCGTTCAGTATATCTTTCTTCAATAGCTTTTAAAAGCTGCATTGTTTCTAATTCATTTTTTTTATCGCATTATCAAATTCCTGTTTATATTCACACAAATAATCACTTTTTTTTTTAACCGCACAACTAATATTTTGAAGAACCATATCTACATTTTGTATGTATTGAATACAATCATCACATACAAATTTAATGTTCAAATTTGAGTTTAATATATTGCTTGCTGCCTGGTCAAGCCCCGAGCACTTAGAGGCACTGTGGAAAATCTTTCCACATACTCCGACTCACCGAATTCCGGTTTCACCTCTTATTTTCGTCCGGCATTTATAACAGTCAGCCATACCGTTTAGTTGTATGACTAACTGCTTGAGAACTAAAAAATAAAATTTCTTTTTAATTTTTTTATCAACCGCGAGTCAAAAACACGTCCGATCGCGATGAAAGTTTAATTCCTTTTTGAAATGTTAAATTATAGATTGACTGAAATAAAAGTTTCTTTTCCTACTTAGAGTAAATATATAGACAGGATATTATACAGTACTAATAAAATTAAATAATTTTTAAAACTTTAAAAAAAAATAATAAAAAACAAATTTATTTAACAATTTTCTTTTTAATATTAGTACCTAAATGGGGAATAGGAATATTAGTACAGTACCTAAATAGGGAATCAAAAAATAACAAAAGTAAATAAAATTAATTAAAAAAAAATGTTTTATTGCTTAAAATTAAAGAATAGAAGGAAAACTTTAGAAGGGAAAAAGCCACATGGAAAATTCTAAAATATAATCTGATAGTATTAATTTTCCAAATGGCATAAAAAACCCTTTTTATTAGTACATTTACAAAAAAATAAAAATTCAAAATTTATGTAAACAAATTTTACAAGAAAATATAAAAAACTATTTGCAAGATTATTTACAAAATTATAACTAAACATAATAAACTATTTTAAAATTTTAAAAAAATTTAACATAAAAACATAGTAAATCATTTTAATAATATATATAGGTATTAAACTTAAATTAATAATCTCATGCATTGATTTTTAACGAAATTTTCATGAACAAAAAATAAGAATTAAAGTTATTAATCCATTACAAACCAAGAAAAAGTTTAAAAAAATATTTATTCAAAAATTACAGACGATATAAATTTTAAATAAGATGGGATGTAAAATTGATCCTTGAGAGACTCTTTTCTTAATACCTTTTACAGTACTGTATTTATCATTACAACGAGTCTGCTCTTTCCTATTCAATAGGTATGATTTAAGTAAGTTTAATTGAATATGATTTAATTTCAATTGATGAAGTTTAAAAAGGAGTATCTCATGGTCCACACAATCAAAAGCTTTTTGTAACTTTAAAAATAATCAAGGTGCATATTTTCTGTTGTCCATACTTTCAGATATAAAATCTGACAAAGTTAAGCAAGCAGCTCTAGTATTTGATTTTTCCTCAAAGCCATATTCTTCTTTATGTAACACGCCATTGGAAGTAATGAATTTCGTTAATTTGTTGTTTATAATTTTCTCAAATACTTTTGAAATTGAATTTAAGATTGATATCGAACGATAATTTGAAAGATTTGATTTATCGCCAGTTTTATGAATAGCTGTAACAGTTGCAATTTTTAGTGATACTGGAATTATACCAGATTCAAAAGTTTCTTTATGGTATAACTGGTATAACTATCTACCACCATATAGGCATAAAATAAATCTCCCTAAAAGTATACAATATTTTGTACATATTAAAAATAACCGTCAATCGTCCTAAAAGTATGCATGATTTTTTACATATTCAAAATAATCACCATTGCATTCACAATAACGGTTGCGAAAATCTTGTGACGTCACGACACCTGTCAAAAGTGCGCTGGAATCACCGTATCCTATCTACTGAATTTTCTTTGAAAAAGCACATTTACGCTATTACATAACATGAAAAATTTTAAAAATTTTACAATATTTCTATTCTCTGAATCGTCAGCTTTGATTTGCATTACTTTTTATCTATTAGCTTGTATTATTTGGGAAATAACAGATTTTTATTTTATCATAAAAGATATTTTTAAAATTTTGGTTATTATCTTCTTGATACTAATTAAATACGATAAATATGTTTCTAATAGAAATTATTATTCTTTTAGAGGTAAGGAAAAAAGAAACTAAATTGCACCTGAAATTTTTGATAAAAGGTTTTGGAGAGGGCCTTCGGTAGCCTAGTGGGTAGGCGTGTTGCGTATTAACGGAAGGAGTGTGGGTTTAATCCCTGGACACGTCGTAAGTATTTTTACTTTACATATCCCCCTTACGACCAAATATAATGTAAATATATAGTATATAATATAAACAAAATAAATAATATTAGTACATAATTTAATAATAGTATAAAAACCTATAATGGCCTTGGTGATGGTTCAATAATATTGCATTACATTTATGTATGTAATATTAATATAAATAAATAAATAAATAGGTTTTGAAAACAATAACAAGGTGTAAAATCATTGTTTTAAATTTTTTTTCTCATACAAAATCAAAATTACATATCTGAAGTAAATGTTCAATATCCCTTCTTGTTCAACGCAAATATACATTCTCCGATTTAAATTTGTTTGCATTTTCTAAACTTCGTTAACTCGTCTTAATACAGCTTCCTGCTGTATTAACCAATCCGGTATCCTGCTCCTCCCTGCTATCGACCGGTTTGTTATACACGAAATGTTTTAAGTAACCCTATAAATAAAAATCTATGGAACTTAAAACTAGTGACCTTGTAGGACATTGTAGCGACCTGATCTTATATTCATAATCTGTATCGCCACTGATAAGCATATGAATATCATTGGTTACAATACTTTCTTCTAAACTCTCATTGCGATGTACTATAAAACGAGGAAGAATACGGTTGCCTTTATCAACTCTTAGATACCCGTACGAACCCTTTAGTATGTTCATAGTCTGTCACTCTGCTTATAATATTATTTTTTTAATTTTTCAGTATTTTAAAATAATTTGGGTGAATTTTATAATTTCTAGCACTATGGTTTGTACATACATATATTCAAACTACTTATTATATTATGTTTATACATTCTTTAAAAGCAGGTTCTCATATTCCACATAACGATTATCAATCCAAAAGTTTTCCAAATACGATATATCTAGTACTATTGAATACTAAGTGGCAAATGTATATTAATTTATAGCAACCGTTCATTTTTTATTTTATTTTATTTTATTACAATTTCCCAAGGGCATATAATGCTCTTGCAAAATAGGGCCCTTTTTCTCACGGAAGTGGGCCAACAAAAAATTTTACATTTCACAGTTTAATTGATTTTACAAAATTAAAAATTAGAAACTAATAAAAGATAGGGTAAAATGTAAATAATAGATACAAAACTCTAAGTTAACTAAACATAGTTCTTTTTTGGTATTATATAAATCGTTAAGTTTTTAGTAATAAATTTAATATATTTTTGGTATTTTATAATAGTTAAGTTTTTTTTTTTTTTAATTTTTCTTTATGCAATTATTGGTTTTTTTTTTTTTTGATTTCAAATTTTTTTTTTTTTTTTACAACTATTCAAGATTTTTTTTTTTTTTTTCAACTATCAAAAATAGATAAAAAAGTAAATTCTAAATATTACTAGATAAGAAGTTAAGACGTTGTAAAATAAACCAAATTACTTTTTCTTAATAATCTACAAATATAAATATTAAGTTTAAAATTTTCTTTGTTTATGAAAATTTGGTTTCTTTTTTTATTTTTATTATTTTATAATTTTTTTAATTTATATTTATATTTTTTTTTAATTTTTCCAATTTAATTGTGTGATATTTTCTATAATGAATTCCATATACCGTGGACTTGACATATGGCTGCAATCTTTTCGATTTCATCTTCATTAGCGATTTTTAGTAAGTTGAGTGAGGCCTCTGGTCCGGACTTCACGCAGTCCTCAAAAATGTAGGAAAGGGGCGATCCCTGAGGTATTCCACCTAGCACTCTCTGGGTTTTGGAGTGGATGTATCCTATTCTTACTGTGAATCTTCTGCCTTTGAGGAACCTCTCTGTATATCTGATGAATCTGGTACCGGCCTTCCATTCTTTCATCCGGGTGACGATGGGCCCTGGCTGAACCCTATGGAAGGCTTTTGACAAATCCAGTGACAAGATGTCAGCGTGCTCCTTCTTCTCCAGCAGCATGGCTTTTTCGTATTCGATTTCATGGACTATCGATACCGAGCCTCTTCCGGGTCTGAGTCCGTGTTCCTCGTTGTTAATGTTCTTTTCAATTATCCAGCTCAGTCTGTTCGCCACTATTTTTTCTAATATTTTAGACAGATATTAGAACTGATATCAGAGCTATACATCTGTAATTTGTCACTTCTTGTGGGTTAGAGCCAGTTTTATGCATGGGAACAAGCTCCGCCAGCTTCCAGCCGTTTGGGTTTCCCCGCCTTCTATTATGTTTTGGTACAGCTTTTTGAGTCTGCTACGGAATCTCCCACCACTATTTTTGACCATATTATAAATTATTCCGTCTAGTCCAAGGGAATTACCTTTGCCGCTGACAATGGCGTTATCCACTTCCTGGTCTGAGATGGGAGTCTCCATACACTCTTCTGCGGGTTCTTGATCTTCCAAATGCTAGTGGTCAATTCTTCTCTGAGAACACTCTGACATCCACCAGTTTCGATTTGGTAGTGTTCAGCAAACTTCTCAGCAATGACAGCCTTTTCCAAGATTAATTCTTCCTCTGTCCTTAAGAACATTTTAATCCTTTTGGGTTTTAGACCTAGGATCTTTCTAGCTTTGGCCCAGATGTCCTGCATGTCACTGCCGTCGATGGAGTCTTGGAAGTTCTCGATTACCAAGAATTTTCTGGGAATTCTGTTGTTGGCCGCTATTCTCAGTGTTTTAGTTAAACTTGCGGCTTCCCTATTCACGTTTGATGAGTAAGGTCGCGTGCATAGTTGTTTCACTATTTCAGCGTCGAATTTTGGCCAGTCCGCAGCCTTGTCCTTATACGATGCTCTTCTTTTTGCAGCTTCTTCTAGTGTGCGTTGCCTAAACCCTTTGATAGTAATCACTATCGGGTTGTGGTCTGCGCTTTTAGGGCTGATTGTTATCTTCCAGTCCAAGCTTCTTGCGGTTTGGCAGTCGGCTATTGTCAGATCAATACACGATAGCGTCCCGCATGCCGCCAGCATCGTTGGGGTTCCGGTGTTAAGCAGCTTGAGACTCTGGTTGTCGTCGAGCCACTCTTCTACCTGGTTTCCTAGTAAGCTATTGGTTAAATCTCCCCACAATATGTTTCTAGCATTGCAGTCTCCTACAATAATATAAGGAGCTTCGATCTGCCTTACAATTCTGCCAAGATCTTCTTTTACCTGTCTAGTGTTGGTTTTATGTAGATATTTACTATAGTCACCCTACCATGGAAACCCGGAAGATCCGTGACAATAGCTATTGATTTTACGCAGGTTCTGATCGACTTCTCTTCATAATTTAGCCTTGGGTGAATTAGGAAGCCCACTTCTCCCCACCGCTCCCTGTCAGGGGGAAGCAGACAGGTGTAGTTCTTCCAAACTTCATTCGCCTGGTTATTTGAGATGAGGGTCTCCTGTAGTGCTACTACTAGGGGTTGTTGTTCCCTTAGCAGTATCTCCAGAAAACGTTTGTTGGTTTCGAAACCTGCTAGATTTTACTGCAGGATGACAGGTTGCCATCTTTGCACTGGTCTTGGTGTATGATTTATGTTATTTTCTGTAGCCATATTAGTCAAGATCAGTTTGGCCTTGGCCAATATTCTTGCTTGGTAGAGCCGCTTTTTCGTAATTATTGTCTGCCTTTAATTGCGAATTGCTATAGATAGCTGGATGATCCAGGACAGTTACCAAACTTCCCATGTATTCTGCAATTTGTGTTTTTCCACTGGTGGATGCTTCCACATCCATCTTTTCCAATTTCCCTGTACTTCCTGAGGTCTTTGAATTCTTTTGTTTGTACTTGTTGCGTTTGATTGCTGCTCTTATTTTTCTTGTTATCTGGTTTTCGTCTTCCGAGGAGGACAAATTTATCAAATAAGTTTCTTTGTTTTGTGGCTTTTCTGATTTTTTGGTAATTTCTTGTTGAATGTTTGATTCTTCATAAGATGAGTGATTTGCTTGGATTGGTTTTTCTATTTGCTTTTTTACTACTATTGTTTCTTTTGTATAATTTGTACGTCTCCCCTTTGGTGATTCTATAATCAGTTTTTAGTTGGAGGACCTCCATCTCCTTTATGTAAGAGGGGCAGTCCTTGTCATTAGGCGCATGACTATCCTCCCATTCTTCAGCGTAGCAGTTTATGCATCTCTTTACTAAGCAGCTTTTTTTGTGCTCCTCTGCTTCTGCGTCTATCAATTCACCACTGCATGTTGAACAATTCGCTTTTGACTTGCAGAATTTCTCGCGGTGGTTCAATCGTTGACACCTATTACAACAGATTGGGTTGGGGTACTATTTTCTCACTTGAACTACAGAAAAAGCTATTTTTAGGGTCTCTGATGGTTCGCATGATTCAAAAGTTGCGCTGATCGCACCACTGTACTTCCTTATTTGTCCATTTCGGTCAGGTTTCCGGCCAGGAAGCGGTAAATTTCAACCACTTCCACTCCCTTGTTGTCCTTATTTATGTTTCCAATTATTTCTTTGTCATCATACATCTCGCTGGCCAAATCGTAAGCGAAGAACATCCCTTTTGATTGGTTCAGTGCTCTGAAATATTCAACCTGTACTGTACTTCGATGCTTTTTGTCGGCTTTAGGAGGATGAACTTAGTTTTAATCAGCTTTTCCGCCTCTCTCTTATTTGGTGCTTCTGTGATTAAGCTTCCGTCCCTGTTGAACTTCGACTTGCTTCCTACGCAGATGTCCGCCACTTGTCTACATAAGGTACATACATTGAAGTCCCTCATACATTTATTCTGTTCTTTAGGTTTCAAAATTACAAACTTTTTCTCTAAATCGGCGTTCCTCATGCCTAGCGCCGGAAAGGATATTCCCGGTGTTGCCCATTTCATCAGCTAAATTTCCATTTAATTTTCGATCATGCATTGTCACCAGCCAATCTAATTCAATATGTTGCTATTTCCTTAACGTATGTTTTAATAAAAAAGGTATTGATGTTACAACATTAGTTGGAGACAAAGTATTGCCCTTGTGTTGAATACTTTCAGCGAAAACTGCTACGTTATTGCTTAAGCTATCTTTAATCGTTGTATTATTTACTTTTACCAACACGCAATTGTTATTTGGGTTTATCGCATGTGCTGTCGTTGCTACTGGCTTTTTGTTTGGTTAAAATGGTTAATTTTTCTTTCAACTCGCTAAAATTTGTTGCACCGTAAAGTATTGCTTTATTTCCGGGCACATCATTTATTCCGTTTATCACGTGCGTTATGGCCGAGATTTCATCCACTTCAGCTTGCGAAGCAATGTCGATCATTTTGTATAAGTATTCCCGCTACAATTCGTTTATTTGTTTCTTCCGCGTTTGCAAAATTTTATGCACTTCGGCACTACTAGTTTTTTGTGCAAATTCTTTTATTAACGATTGTTTCAATTGTCTATACATGTGCGGTTTTGCTTCACATTCTATATACAGTTTCGCGTCATCTTCCAACGAGCGTTTACAGAATATATATTTTTGTAATTGTATTAAACCGAATGTTTTCGCATACTGTTCAAATTCTTTAAACTATTTTTGTACACTTATAGTTTCATCACCCGAATATTTTTTTATTAGTGATTTGAAATCATTAAAGTTAAATCTAATATTCGAATTATCAACATCATGTTTTAAATTTTTATTCACGACCGGTAATTCGCTATTTTGCAAACTAAATCTTCGTCGAGCACTCATTGTAAAAGTTTATCAAAATAAAAAAAAAATAAAAAACACAGAAAAATTTATGAAAAAACGTCTTTTTCTTTTATTTTTATATAGTAAGAAAAAATCTAAGTTCTATGTTAATTTATTTTATGTTATGTTAAAAAATTTTGTTTTATAGTTAGTTCTACGTTAAATATAAAAAATTCTTTTTTTTTTTATTCTATGTTAAATTTTGATTTATATATTTTTCTGTATCTTACTCACTCTTCTATATTAAATATATATAATGTTATATTTCACCGTTCCACGTTAAATTTGATATATATTATTTTTTTTATATATATATTTTAAAGTACTTATCTTTTTTTTTTTTTTAGATCACTCTTCAACACTCTTCAATATATGAAACCAATCCTGGTTCAATGTTTTAGATTATCCTGGTTGAGCCCCGAAATATAAGATTGGATAAAATTTATATTTGAAATATAAAAAAAACAGTCAATTTGTATTTCATATAATTTAAATTCAACATTTATTGTTTCTTATTAGTAAAAGTTTGAAAACAAATTATTATTATAAGTTAGGATTAAGTTTTTTTTTTTTTTTTTAATTATTATATAAATGAAATCTACATGATTTAAATGTAAATGACAATAAATTTTTATTTTTTTTCTATATAAATCAAGGACCTTAGCATAAGGCTGTATGGTCTTATAAATTTTATAATATCAATTAATTAATTATTTAACAAACAAGAAAAGAGATTACATCTATTAATATTATAGTTTCCATTAATTCACACTTTATTATTTTTTTCTTTTTAATCTTATTTGGTGTTTTAGTTTATTTATTAGTTAGTGTTTTAGTTTGTTTACTAGTGTAATTAGTATATTTATTATTATTATTATTTTTTTTCTATTTTTACTAGTTTTTTTAAAAATGTTATATGCTAAATAAGGTTAATTTTATTTTTTGTTTAAATAAATTAAGGCTAGAAATTAACTTCAGGGGTTCTGGCAGTTCATTATAGGCTTTAAGACAGTTATACAAGCAATTATTTTTTTGATGTGTTGTTCTAAGCAGAGAAAGGTAGAAGTTGGATCTGTTCCTAGTATTATGATTATGTATGTCTGGCTTTCTATTTAGAATGATGTTATGTTTTATTTGGTTGTGAATGATTTTAAACGCAGTTTTATAGAGTTCAAATAATATAATATTTTTTAAGCTTAGATATTTATCATTGTATATTGAATCAGATGGGTGTAACATGGGCAGCCCTTGGGCAAACTTGACACATTTTTTATGCATCATATCTAATTTGTTTAGATAATTTTGTGGAACTCTACTCCAAATGGGGGTAAAAGGTAGGAAATGTGAGATTTTATATATGATGCATATATTGTGTATATTGAATGATCAGAAAGGAATTTTCGTAGCCTCCTCATTAAGAATATGTATGGAGATCTATTTTTAATTACTTTTTCTATATGTGAACTCCAATTTGATTTGCTGTCAAGTATTAGACCTAGATAGTTGAAGTTTCTGACAAATTCTACATTCACATTATTATACTGCAGTAAGTTTATAGAGCTATGTGTCTTATTTTCAAACAATAATATTTTAGTTTTTTTTAAATTTAATAAAAGCTGATGCTTGGTTAGCCCTTCCTCAATTAACAGTAAATCATGTTATATAAATGCATACATATTCGCCTCAGAGACCTCGGCATATTTAATTACGGCATAATCTGCGAATAACTGGATACAACCCTTTAAGTTCAGGTGAGAGATATCATTAATATATAATTTAAATAGTAATGGCCCTAGTATCGATCCTTGCGGAACCCCTTTTGATATTGATATTGTAATACTAAAGCTATTGTTTATTCTAACTTTTTGTTTACAGTCTTGAAGATATGTTTTGAAAAAATTTAACTGACCTGATGTGAAATTTAATTTCTTTAATTTTGATAGAAGAATATGGTGGTCAATGCAATCAAAGGCTCTTTTTATATCAAGAAATACACAACTAACGAATTTACCATTATCAATATTTTTTGAGATAAAGTCATTTAAAAAGAGACAGGCAGCTGTAGTATTTGATTTTTCTTCAAAACCATACTGTTTTTCACTTAGTATAGGATTATTTTTAATAAAAATGTTAAGTCTATTTTGAACGATTTTTTCAAAAATTTTTGACAAGCCAGATAATACAGAGATTGGACGATAATTCAGCCGCTTGCTAATCCACCGAACAGCCGAACAGCCGCTTGCTAATCCACCTTTGTACACGGGTGTAATGATAGCTGTTTTTAATGAATTTGGATAAGTATTAGATTTAAGTGCATTATTAATAAGAATAACTAAAGTCGGAGCTAAACGGTGAGAAAATCGTTTTATTAATTTGATTGAAATATTATCGTATCACGTGGCAGCTGCCGAATTCAGAGATTGAATAATTTTAGATATTTCTTCTAAATTAGTCAGATAGAGGTCGAAATTTGTATAGATATTTCTTCTGAATTTGTTTATATAATTAAGATCAATGCTATCAATTGGAATATTTATTTCCTTTGTAATATTCGAAAAATACTCGTTAAAAGCGGTGGCAATATCATTTTCGCGTTCTAGTATCATGGAGTTGTGATGTATTATTTTTATTGTTTCTTTTACATTAACAATATTGGAATTAAACATAATTTGTTTATAGCAATCCCAAAGCTTCTTACTATTATTGGAGTTGTTAATAATTAAATTAGAAAAATATTTTTTTTTTGCCTCGATTAATAAAGTTTTAACTAAAAGTTTGTATTTTTTTTGTATAATATTTCCGTATGGGAATCATCTGGGTATTTTTTTTTAAATTTAAACAGTGAATCTCTTATTTTCATTTCACTTAGGATTTCTTGAGTGATCCAAGCCTTTTTTTCTAATTTTTTTTAATTGGAGTAATTTGAGTGTTAATATTTATGATATCTTTCATTTTAAGAACTAATTCGTCAAAATTTGCGAAGAGTGGTAGGTCATTCCAAAAGTTATTCGCACTTATACTTTCATAATTTAGAATAGTTTTAAAAGAATTGTTTATCTCTGTTATTCTCTGTTTTTAAAGTTGTTATTTATCAAAGCCTCTACACTATATAATTTATTTCTTAAGCTTTGAATATTTAAATAAGCTATGTTAAAATTATCTTTGTACATTTGGTTTTCTTTACTAATATCAAAATGGGTAGAATAATCTATGTTTAATAAATGTTTTACGTTTGCTATATCATAGTTCATTTTTTAAAGTATAACTGGCATAACATAGAATGTTGGAATTTAGTAAATACACAAACCATAATATAGCAATTATTACAGCTAAATAATCGCATTGCAAGAGTAATTATTGAATAACAATCAAAATCAATAAAAAAAATACTTAGATTAGGAAATAATCCAATTTGTTGTTGATTGTTGAAAAATAATAAAAAAATCAAAAGTACAAAAATAAAAGGAAAAAAAACAATCACTGAATAATTGTTGAAAAAATAAAAAAATAAAAATTTTTTGACACATGATTATAAAAATTATAATCGAAAAATGAAAAAAGTAAATAAAAAGTAAATCATAAAAAATGAATAGGTTAAGTTTATAGTGTAAATATTGTGAGGTACCAAAAAGGTAAATATTATAATATGTGTTTTGTGAATAAAATATGCATAAATATAATAATTAATTATAAGAAATAAGATTAAAATGGTAGCAAGTGAATTATTAATAAAACTAAAATTGAAAATTAAAGTAAAAATAAAAATTACATAATTGTGAGTAGTAACTAAAGTGAAAAGTGTAGTAAATAATCGTTTTCCTAACCTTTTTTTAGTTAGTAAAGTTAGAAAACAATATAATATTTGTATTTTATAATTAGATAATTCTACGATAATTGTGTTTTTTATTAGTAAATTAACGTAATTAATAAGTAAAGTGTTAATTAAAATTTCTAAGGAAACTAACTGGCTATTTAAATTGAAAATTGTTAAATTAAAGAATAAGTATTTTTGTCAGTTAAAACTAAATAAATATAATAATTAAAATTGTATAAAAAATAATGTATTATTTTAGTATGCTTTGCATGTAGTTTAATAAGTAGTATACATGTAAAAATTTATGTAAGTTGATTAAGAATAAAAACAAAATTTATATCTAAGTTAGTAATATAAAAATATATTGTTAAAAAATTTAATCTAAAGTGTTTAGTAATGTAATTTGTGTGCTTTTGTGTAAATGTTTTTGTAAAAAAGTGTTTTTGATGTAAAACATTGTTAATATTTAAAGTTAAAACAATTTTAGTAGTTACTAAAAATTCAATTAATATTATTTTTAGTATATAAAATATCATTGTCGTTTCCAATTTTAAAAACCTTGGAAGATTCGGTTTTCCTAATGGGGATGATGTTATTTTTAATCCATAAGTATTTGCAGTTGCTGTTGTTTTTAATTTGTCTGGCTTCGTAATGCAGTCTTGATTGGAGTTGTGTAAGGTGTTCTCGAAAAAATATATTACAATTGCCTTTCTCCGCTAAACAAATTTCTGATGTGTATATGTGTCCTGATATTTTTTTCTTGCTCATTATTTCAGCTTTGATAACATCGGATTTACATTCCAAAAGGTATAGATTTGTATTTGACATTATATTTTCTTTGGCTTTTATTTTAGGCTACAGTTCACTAACCGAGTTGATGTCCTAAATTGTGATATTTGCCTGTATGTGTTTACTTAGGTTAAAAACTACATCTTTCGGATTACTTAATTTTGATGGTAAGCCTGCTATTATTATATTGTTTTTGTTTTGCTGCTTTTCATCTATCAATTGCTCTATATAATTCAGTCGCTTATTCAATAAGTTAGTTTTAATTTCAGCTTCACTTAATTTAATTTTGATTTCGGTATTTTCTTCCTGTATTCTTGTAACTATTTTTAGTAGGTCGTCAATCAGATTGCTGAAGAAATCAAATGAACGATGAAATTCCTTTACCACAGACACCAGCTGATTCACCACAGAGGTTAGTAAGCTTACCGAACATTCAGCTGGAGTTATATGGTGGAGATCGGTGATTTTTTGTGATGTAGCTTCTTTTGTATTAAGTGAAGAAGCGACTGTGGAGTCATCATCACCCACAATTACAAAAGGATTCATTCGAATCATTTGGACAGTTTAGGCACTTCCATGTTGCAGAACCAGCTTCAACTACCAAAACCACATCTTCTGCTATAGAGGCACACTTTACATGGAAGAAGCTCCGACATAGGTTCCATTGAATTCCTTTAGTTTTGCCTGAGAAACATCTCTTACATTTCCAGCATTGTTTGGCCATATTTGATGTTTTAGATATTGTATTGAATCTAAAACTGAAGTTCAATTACATATATTAAAATTTATATTAAAAATTTCAATCATTTCAAGAAAGAATTACACTTGACTATTAGAAATTATATTTAATGTTTTAATTGTTTTACTTTCAACTAAATTATACTTTAATAAAAATTATTACTTTAAATTAATTACAGCGTTAAAAATTAAGAAATTAAGATTATTCCTCCACGTCCACGTATCTAACTATTTCTCGTCTTTTTCAATTGCTTTCCTTCTTTTATAATTGTAAAAATAACAGCTTCAAAAATAAAAAAAAAAAGGAAAGAGTTCATTCACATTTAAACTTGAATTTATCTTCTAACCCATGATTAATCTTCATTGATTGATTTCTTATTTGCTTGATTTCGACTATCGATAGCCAGTTCCATTAGTGGCTAACTTCATCATTATGTATAATTATTTTGTTACGATGACAACTGTCGGATAACAAATCTTTTAATATTTTTGTAAACAACCTGTTTAACAAAAATATTGAAATGTAATAATTGTAATAGGAATTAGAATTATTTAAAAAATAAAAACTGGATATATCTGAGCTATTAAAGATGAAGAAAATAAAGATAAGTATCATTTTTTTTTTTAATATATTATTTTATATTAAACGATTTTTTTTTTAGGTGCTGTGATGTCCAAAAATATGTTAGATGTAATTTCGCTTTCTGGTAAGTTATTTTTTGTTTATTATTATTAGTACTGGGGGGGAAATATCCACCTAACATATATATATTAAATATTTATATTATATATATATATATAATCTATTATTATTGATTTTATATTAATATAAATTATATACATAATATAGAGAATCATTAATATATGCATCTATATAAATTAGAAACAAATAAATATACATAGATTATTTATATATATATATATTAAATATTTATATTTATATGTAATTATTTATGATATAATATATAATATAATTTATAAAATATTTTATTTAAATTTGTTAACTATTAATATTTTAATTTAATTTATATATTTATAATTTATAATATTATTTTTTATTAAAAAGTTAATTAAGGGGGTTAACTTAAATATAGGAGGATTTGATTGATTTTAGTTATTATATTTATAATTGAATAATTATTTTATAAGTATAATTTTTATTTAATTCATAGATTTTACTATATTATAATATTTATTTTTATAAAGTTTTAGTTTTATTTTTAAGAAGTTTTATTTTGGCTTATTAATTTATTATAAGTTTGTTTTATATGTAAATTTTTGTGTGAAATTATTTTATTCTAAGAGAATATTATATTATTTTTATTCGCAGTAAATAATATTAATTATTAGGTAATTCTAGAATTATTAATACTGTTAATATTGGCTAAACTTGTGCCAGCAGCTGCGGTTATACGAAAAATACAAGTAAATTATATTGGATTGAGTTAAATAAAAATGTATTTAATAAATAATAATTTTTAGGTGAAATTTTAATTTATTTAAATTAATATATAAATAGATATTGAAGCTTAAAAATTTTTGTATTAAAGTAGGATTAGATATCCTTGTATAATTAAAAAATAAATTGTATAATTAAAAAATTCAGAGTAGTATTAGTTAAGGTCTTGAAACTTAAAAAATTTGGCGGTATTTTAGTCTATTTACAGGAACCTGTAGTATAATCGCTCTAAAATATGTACACATCGCCCATCGCCCATCGCCCGTAATATAAGATAAGTCGTAACATAGTAGATGTACTGGAAAGTGTTTCTAGAACGACAATTTAAAACTTTTTTAGTAAAGTATTTCATTTACATTGAAAAGATTATTGTGCAAATCAATATAAATTGATAATATATAATTATTAATATTTTTTTTCTTATTGTTTTAGTATTTTATAAAAAACTAATAATTTTAATAATAGTTTATTTGTATTGTAAAAGAATTTTGAAATAATTGAAAAATATATAATTAAAAATAAGATTTAATTTTTTGTACCTTGTGTATCAGGATTTATTAAATAAAAATTTTTTATTAAAATTTTCTCGAAAAGGAATGATTTAATTAAATATAATAGTTAATAATAATATTTTGAAGAAAAACCTCTTATCAAAAATACCTTTCACCAGTTTTTTAAATTTCACCAATCTTCTATTAAATAAATTTAAACAATCTTATAAAATTATTTTTTAATTTATTTATTTATTTAGGATGAATTTCGATATGATCACATATCATCATCAGCCATTCATAACTAATTATAGTTAAAAAATGCATAATCTGTTGACCATGTTATAAAATTAAATTCAAATGTTTAAATAACATTTTTAAAATTTACAACGAAAGAACTTATAATTTTAATTACATTAATTTAACATTACATATTAATAAAACATTTAAATACATTCAATAACATGTATTTAATATGTGTTAAAAAAGAAAAAGAAAAATTATTTATTACAATTAAATTAGAAACTTATTTTGAAAAAAAAAAAAAAAGATATTTTTCTAATATTACATTAAGTATTGTGATTAAATGAGCAAACAAATAAAAAAAACTGGTGAAAGGTATTTTTGATAAGAGGTTTTTCTTCAAAATATTATTATATAAAAGAGTTTTACGGAATTAGTTCAACTAATTAAAATTATAATTAATATGGCAACCAAGCTCAATTTGAACGCCTTTTCAAAATTAAAAATAAAAAAAGAATGCATAAAAACATATTTACATTTCTTAAAGAAATGCAAAGAAAATAAAGTGTTCCCAAATTTTATAAAAATAAAATGTCCAATTTTAAATGATAGAACAGAAAAAGTTTTAAATTTTAGTAAGTTTAAGTGGTTAAATTTGGAAAGAAGTTACCTACATTCTAAATTGTGCAATAGCGAATTAGAATTATATGCTCTCCATTTAAAAATATTAAAGTCATTTCAAACACAAACATATATCGCTTCGTTTCAATACAATGATTAGCTTAATTTTTTAAATTTAGTTTCCAATAGAGTGTCCAAAATTATAAAAGGAAAAATTAAAACATTAAATAAAATATTCGCAATACTTTTAAAAAATAAACAAAAACAATTTTGTACAAAAAAACAGCAAGTAAAATTTCTTCACAATTATGTTAAAAATTTTTCAAATGAAACTTTCTCCGAAGATGAACTAAACTTATTGAATAAAGGTTTAAATTTTACACCTATGCCACTAAAACTAGATGTTAATAAAACAATTATAGATGCCGAAACTGCAATAAAATATAAAAGTGATTTAATTAAGAACAATATAAGAAAAGAAATTAAACCAATTTTAATAAATGAAATAAACAATAATAAAAAGAAAATAATATATAATAATACCAATTTTGAAACTATAAAATCATTAAAAAATAAAAATGTATTTTACACTAAATCTGACAAGGGCAACTTTTTGGTAATTCTAGATAAAGATCAATATTATAATGATATGGAAAAAACAATACAAGAATCTAATTTTATAAAAAAAAATAAGAATCCTCTTCCACGAATGATAAAAACGGCCAACACATGTATATCTAAAATTCACAATGTTTTGGAAACTCCGAAATGGAAATTATCTATTCCGAATCCAATGATACCACGACTTGGCTTAAGGGAAATTCATAAACCCGGAAATAAAATGAGGTCAATCATTTCCAATATCCAGTCACCTTGTTACAGAATAGCTAAATGGGTTATTAGTGAATTCAAAAAATTAAAACCACCTCACGGCCTATATGCCCAAAATGTATTTGATTTCATAGATATTGTGAAAGATATAAATTACAAGATGAGGATATATTAGTTTCCTTCGATGTAGTCTCATTATATCCGAACATACCAATCCCGGAAGCCTTGAAATGTATTGAAGAATGGCTCTCACAAACCAATGTGCCGTTAGAAAAATTAGAAATATTATTAGAAGCGACCAAAATATGTATGGAAGATAATTATTTCCAATTTAAGGAAATAATAAGGCCTTCTATAAACTATCACATGGCACAGCTATGGGCAATCCTCTATCATGCTTTGTCGCTGATACATTCATGGAAAAGTTTGAAACGAATTTGAAAAAAGAAGAAAAACTACCAAAAATTTGGGTTCGTTATGTGATGACGTATTCGTAGTAATAAAAAAGAAAAAGTAAACCCATTACTAGAAACATTAAACGAACAATTCCAAACAATAAATTTTACAGTAGAGTATGAAGAAAATGCACAACTCCCGTTTTTAGATGTACTTATAAACAGAACAGAATCTAGATTATAATTCAACATTTACAGGAAACCAACAAGCACTTCGAGATACATCACAAATGATTCGTTTGCTACATATTCTAGTAAAATGGCAGCGTTCCACAGCAGGGTTTATAGAATGTGTGAAATTCCGTTATCAATTGAAATTTTCAAAAAAGAAAAATATTACATTAAAAACATAGCAAATATAAACAGTTTCTCTGAAGAAGTAATAGACAATCTCGTAGAGAAACATTCAAATAAAATTAGAAAAAATAACCTTACAACCTTTTTCAGATCGGAATCATCCACAAGAAAGAGAGTAAAATTCAGTTATACAAGAAAATTAACAGATAAATTAAAACCAATTTTTAAAACATATGATTTAGAATTAGTTTTTTCCAGTGAAATTAATTTAAAGAACATATTAAGTAATACCAAAGATAAAATTAAAAATGAATTAAAATCGGGAATTTCCGAAATATCGTGTGATGACTGCAATGCAAAGTATATTGGTCAAACCAAAAGAAACATTTTAACTAGATTTAAGGAACATATTTCAAATATTAAATATAATAAACCAATCAAATCTGCTGTAGCACAACATTGCTTAGATAATAACCACTTGAACATAAATATAGAAAATTTAAAATTAATTAAACACATAACCGATAAAAATTATTTAGACGCTAGGGAAAGTTTCCTTATTAATAAATACAAAAATAACGAGGAAGAATACAGTTGCCCTTGTCAACTCTTAGATACCCGTACGAACCGTTAGTATGTTCACAGCCTGTTACTCTGCTCACAATATTAATTTTTTAATATTTTAGTATTTTAAAATAATTTGGGTAAATTTTATAATTTCTAGAACTATGGGTTGTACATATATTCAAACTACATGTTTATATGTACATTCTTCAAAAGCAGATTCTAACCTTTCACATAACGATTATCAATCCAAAACTTTTTCAAATATTCTATAGTACCATTTAATACTAAGCGGTAAATGTATATTAAATTTACTTAGTACAAAATAGTAAATATAATTTTAAATATTATATTATATTATATTTAAATATTCCATTGGCAGAATAATTTTTTATAAGTACAATAAAATACATATATGTATGTAAATACGGCGCTATATAATATATATAAATAAAAATTAATATCATATAAATAAAAATTCCTCAAGCAACCGTTATGTTGTTTATTTATTTACATTTTTATGTACTACGCATTATATCCTCAACAATTTCAAATTATCGAGTAAAACAAAATGGAAAAAATTCGTTAAAGAAATTTGTTAGAAAATTTGAAAAAATCAAGTAACACTTTCGTCAATTATAAAGTAACCCTATAATTAAAGTAACCCTTATTAAAAAAAGTTGTTAACAGAAATAAGAGTATAATGTTTGAGCTTTAATTTTTGGGTATTACTTCAAAAAAATTTTAACAGGTGTTCAAGTTACAGGTGTTTAAAAATAGGAAATTTTCAGTTTTTGACCCCTTACAGCTCCTAAACGGGAGGTGATACAAAAAAAATTTCTGAAATGACTCATACTTATTTTCAAAGATCTAACTTCTGTAAAATTTCAAGTTTCCAACTTAAACCGTTTAGAAGATAAAAGGGTTGAAGGATTTTGCAAAATTTGAGTTTCACATAACGGTAAATTAAGATACTGTATGCCACAAATATATATTTATTGTATATGTACTTTTAAAGCTAATAAAAGTAGTAATCGTTTGGCGTTTTCAAAATGAAGATATACCTTATACAACTTGTGCTATAACAATTTAAATATAGAGCTTTTTTGAACTTTTGGGGAGCTGTAGCTCCGTAACGGGTGGGGCTACAAAAAAAAGTTATTAAAAATAAAATTAATATTTTTGTGAGATCTATCAGTAGTTAAAATTTTATAGCTCTATTGCAAAAAAAATGTGGGGATCTAAATTTAGGTGTTCGGGAGCTACCCTAAGGCTTGGTCCAAACTCAACCAAAAAAAATAGGGAACCTACAAATTACTCCCAGAATATTTTGTGTAAATTTCAAGATTTTAGCTTTCTTAGTTTTTGAGTTAGCGTGCTGACGGACGGACGGACGGACGGACATGGCTTAAAAGTCTTAGAATTTTTTTCTGATCCGATCCATACCTTTGAAGGTATATCTAGCTCGCTTATTTCGAGGTGTTACAAACGGAGGAGTAATTTTAGTATACCCGATCCTATCGTACGGCTATAAAAAGTGTTTAATGAATATTGACACAGAACCCATCTTATCACCACTTTTTAATTTGACAACAAGAAACTACAACTTGGACACAGTGAAGAACATTCAACAATAAAAATAGAACAATTTTATATTAATTTTCCGTTTAATTTAGTTATAATAAAAATTTTTTCTCATTTTTCTCATTATCTGTTATTTGTTTGCTCATTTAATCACAATACTTAATGTAATATTAGAAAAATCTCTATGTTAATATTTTATTTTTTTTTTTGCTGTTGTTTTTGTCAAAATAAGTTTTTAATTTAATTGTAATAAATAATTTTTCTTTTTCTTTTTTAACACATATTAAATACAAGTTATTGAATGTATTTAAATGTTTTATTAATATGTAATGTTAAATTAATGTAATTAAAATTATAAGTTCTATTGTTGTAAATTTGAAAAATGTTATTTAAACATTTGAATTTAATTTTATAACATGATTAACAGATTATGCATTTTTTAACTACAATTAGTTATGAATGGCTGATGATGATATGTGATCATATTGAAATGCATCCTAAATAAATAACAAAATTAAAAAATAATTTTATAAGATTTTTAATTTAAATTTATTTAATAGAAGATTGGTAAAATTTAAAAAACTGGTGAAAGGTATTTTTGATAAGAGGTTTTTCTTCAAAATATTATTATATAAAAGAGTTTTACGGAATTAGTTCAACTAATTAAAATTATAAATAATAGTTAATGTTATAAATTTATTATAAATATTTAGTTAGAAATGAAATGTTATTCGTATTCCTTGATATCTAGTTTTTTAAGAAATGAATTTAAATTAGCTTTTTATGATGTAATAATTTATTTTATTAATTGATTTTAATAAAATAATTATTAATGATATATTGATTTAAAGTTATATTTAACGGGATGAGCTGTTAAATAAATTATTAAAAATTTTTTAATAATAAAAAATATTTGTATGCTTAGAATTAGCAATCATTAAAGATTTTTTTATAAATTATATTTTTTAATATATGATTTATTTTGTTTTAATTATTTTATTAAAATTTTAAATTTAATATAAAAATTTTAATTAATAATGATTAAATTAGCATAATTTTTTTTTTGTAAATTTAAATTTTATTTATAGGTTTTTATAAGGAATTCGGCAAAAATTATGTTCGCCTGTTTAACAAAAACATTTCTTTTTGAGTTTAATTTAAAGTCTAATCTGCCCACTGATAAAAAATTTAAGGGCCGCAGTATTTTCACTTTACAAAGGTAGCATAATCATTAGTCTTTTAATTGAAGGCTTGTATGAATGATTGAACGAGATATAAGGTGCCTCATTAAAATTTTAATAGAATTTTATTTTTTATTTAAAAAGCTAAAATCTATTTAAAAGACGAGAATACCTTATAGATCTTTATAATTTATTTATAAGTTTTTTTAGGTTATTTTTTAGATTTATAAATTAAATTATTTTGTTGGGGTGAAAATGAAATTTAATAAAGTTTTATAATTTTATTACATTAATTTATGATTTTTTGATTCATTATTAGTGATTAAAAATTTAAGTTACCTTAGGGATAACAGCGTAATTATTTTGGAGAGTTCTTATCGATAATATAGTTTGCGACCTCGATGTTGGATTAAGATTAATTCTAGGTGTAGCCGCTTAGTGTCTGTTCGACTTTTAATTTCTTACATGATCTGAGTTCAAACCGGCGTGAGCCAGGTTGGTTTCTATCTTTAAACTATAATAATACTTTAGAACGAAAGGACCAAGTATTAAAAATATTAATTTTTTATATATGAATATTATTAATATTAACTATTTTGGTAGATTAATTTTAGAATTTATATATGTAATTTATATTACAAATAGTACTTATATTATATTGAATTATTTTTAAGATTAATTGGAAGTTTAATTACAAATATTTGTGTATTAGTAGGAGTTGCATTTTTAATATTATTAGAACGTAAAGTTTTAGGATATATTTAAATTCGTAAGGGTCCTAATAAAGTGGGGTTAATGGGTATTCCTCAGCCTTTTTGTGACGCTATTAAGTTATTTACAAAGGAACAAACTTATCCTCTTATATTTAATTATATTTGTTATTATTTTTCTTATATTTTTTTATCTTTTTTTATCTTTATTAGCGTGAATATGTATAGCTTTAATAGTTAAATTATATTCATTTAATTTAGGTTTATTATTTCTTTCATCTTGTACTAGACTAGCGGTTTATACTGTAATGATTGCAGGGTGATCCTCTAATTCAAATTATGCATTATTGGGGGGTCTTCGGGCTGCAGATTTTTAATTTTTTTTTAGGCTTAAAAACTTTAATTTAGTCAATTATTATTAGTAAAGTTAATAGAAATTTTTATTTTCTATCTTATATTTAGAAAACATATGCTTGTTCAAGCTCATTAACTAATTTAATAATTTATCTCATCAAATAGTAATAATTGGATTAATAATAAAATATATAAAATATAAAACGGTTAATAATTGTCCTACAAATACATAAGGGTCTTCTACTGGGCGTGCTTTAATTCATGTTAATAAAATTACAATAGTTACTATAAATCAAAATAGAATTTAATTAATTGGGTAAAATTGAATTCCTCGAAATTTTCTTTTATGAGTAAAGGGTAAAATAAATAAAATAGCAATTGATAATACAAGGGCAATTACTCCTCCTAATTTATTGCGAATATATCGTAAAATTGCATATGCAAATAAAAAATATTATTCTGGTTGAATGTGAACTGGTGTTACTAAGGGGTTAGCTGGAATAAAATTATTAGGATCTCCTAATAAATAAGAATTAATTAAAGTTAATAATGTAAGGGCTTTAATTATAATAATTAATCCTACAATATCCTTAAATGAAAAATAGGGATGAAAAGAAATTTTGTCTCTATTAGAATTAATACCTAATGATTATTTGAACCTGTTTGATGCAGAAATAATAAATGAATTATTGTTATAGCTGCTATAATAAAAGGTATAATAAAATGAAATGTAAAAAATCGATTAAGAGTTGCATTATCTACAGCAAATCCTCCTCATACTCATTGAACTAGTATTGTACCTAGATAAGGGATGGCATATAATAAATTTGTAATTACAGTAGCTCCTCAAAAAGATATTTGACCTCAGGGTAATACATACTCTACAAATGCTGTTCCTATAACTAAAAATAATAAAATTACTCCTGCAAATCATGTGGGGATAAATAAATAAGATCCATAATAAATTCCACGACCAACATGAAGATAAATACAAATAAAAGAAAATGATGCACCATTTGCGTGTAATGTACGTAATAATCATCCATAATTTACATCTCGACAAATATGTGTAACACTATTAAATGCTATTCTAATATCAGCTGTATAGTGTATTGCTAAAAATAAGCCTGTTCAAATTTGAATTACTAGACATAATCCTAGTAATGATCCAAAATTTCATCATGCTGAAATATTAATAGGTGCAGGTAAGTCAACTAATACATTATTAGCAATTTTTAGTAGGGGGTGTTCTAATCGTAAAGGTTTATTCATTAGTTTATTTATCGTAAAGGTCCAAAAAATACATTTGTAATTTTTACAATAGCAATTAATGAAATTAATAAATAATTAATTAATACTAGTTTTATTAAATTTGTTGGATAATTATAAAATTTATTTAATATAATAGAATTTTCTTTAATAAATGAATTTGTATTAGATAATTCTATTATTTCAATATTTTCTATAATGGGAGTTAAAATATTTATATCAGTAATTATTAATAATATAGATAATATAATTATTAGAATTGTTAAAAACACAGTTTTTGCAGAAAGTGAAAATATTTCATTTGATGCTAAAGATGTAACATAAATAAATAAAACAAGTATTCCCCCTAAAAATACTAAAAAAAAATATATGAGAATCAAAAAGTTTTAGAAATAATTCCTGATGCTAAACATACTATAAATGTTTGAATTAATAATATTAATCCTATAGCTAATGGATGATTTATTTGTATAAAAATTAATCTAGATGTAACAATAGATAAACTTATAAATAATTGAAATATTTCAAGAGGTTAAAAAATACAAGAGGTAGTTTATTTTAAAATATTAACTTTGGGAGTTAATGAAAAAGAATTTCTTTTCTCTTGTAGTTTTAAAAAAAAAAATTTTTATTTCTGATTTACAAGACCAGTGTTTATACCCGTACGATAGGATCGGGTATAATAAAATTACTCCTCCGTTTGTAACACCTCGAAATAAGCGAGCTAGATATACCTTCAAAGGTATGGATCGGATCAGAAAAAAATTCTAAGACTTTTGAGCAATGTCCGTCCGTCCGTCCGTCCGTCCGTCCGTCAGCACGCTAACTCAAAAACTAAGAAAGCTAGAATCTTGAAATTTACACAAAATATTTTGGGAGTAATTTGTAGGTTCCCTATTTTTTTTGGTTGAGTTTGGACCAAGCCTTAGGGTAGCTCTCGAACACCTAACTTTTAGATCTCCACATTTTTTTTGCAATAGAGCTATGAAATTTTAACTACTGATAGATCTCACAAAAATATTAATTTTATTTTTAATAACTTTTTTTTGTAGCCCCACCCGTTACGGAGCTACAGCTCCCCAAAGGTTCAAAAAAGCTCTATATTTAAATTGTTATAGCACAAGTTGTATAAGGTATATCTTCATTTTGAAAACGCCAAACGATTACTACTTTTATTAGCTTTAAAAGTACATATACAATAAATATATATTTGTGGCATACAGTGTCTTAATTTACCGTTATGCGAAACTCAAATTTTGCAAAATTCTTTAACCCCTCCATCTTCTAAACGGTTAAAGTTGGAAACTTGAAATTTTGACAGAACTTAGATCTTTCAAAATTAGTATGAGTCATTTCAGAAATTTTTTTTGTATCACCCCCCGTTTAGGAGCTGTAAGGGGTCAAAAACTGAAAATTTCCTATTTTTAAACACCTGTAACTTGAACACCTGTTAAAATTTTTTTGAAGTAATACACAAAAATTAAAGCTCCAACATTATATTTTTATTTCTGTTAATAACTTTTTTTAATAATATAGGGTTACTTTATAATTGACGAAAGTGTTACTTGATTTTTTCAAATTTTCTAACAAATTTCATTAACGAATTTTTTCCATTTTGTTTTACTCGATAATTTGAAATTGTTGAGGATATAATGCGTAGTACAAAAAAATGTAATTAAATAAACAACATAACGGTTGCTTGAAGAATTTTTATTTATATGATATTGATATATATACATACTTATATAATATCATGTTTATTTACATATCGTATATGTCACTAGTGAATGAATGATAAGAGTATAGATGTATATTATATAGCGCCGTATTTACATACACATATGTATTTTATTGTACTTATAAGAAATTATTCTGTCAATGGAATATTTAAATATAATATAATATAATATTTAAAATTATATTTACTGTTTTGTACTTAGTAAATTTAATATACATTTACCGCTTAGTATTAAATGGTACTATAGAATATTTGAAAAAGTTTTGGATTGATAATCGTTATGTGGAAGGTTAGAATCTGCTTTTGAAGAATGGTCATATAAACATATAGTTTGAATATATGTACAACCCATAGTTCTAGAAATTATAAAATTCACCCAAATTATTTTAAAATACTAAAATATTAAAAAAATAATATTGTAAGCAGAGTGGCTGTGAACATACTAACGGTTCGTACGGGTATCTAAGAGTTGACAAAGTCAACTGTATTCTTCCTCGTTTTTTTTAAACTATTAAAACTTATGATAACTATTTATTATTTAGTGTTTATTTTTATATTTTTATCGGGGGTGTTAGTATTTGTTTTAAATCGAAAACATTTATTATCAATATTTCTTAGATTAGAATACCTATATTGTGTTAAGATTATTTGGGCTTTTATTTATGTATTTAATAATATTAGGATTTGATATCCTTTTACTATAATATTAGATTTTTTACTATAATATTTTTAACTTTTAGAGTTTGTGAAGGAGCTTTAGCCATTTTATTTATTTTTTTTGTTTTTAGTTTTATAAATAATATATTTTGAATGCTTCAAAATATATAATTTTTAATAGCTTTTTAATTTATTATACCCTACACCTAAAGTATAGGTATATTACCTTTGGTATGGTGTTTGTAACCACCAAAAGGAAGCGAGTTAGATATAGACATGTATATATATTCTGAATCAGGATCACCTCCTGAGTTGATTTAACGATGTCCGTCCGTCCGTCCGTCCGTTTACACGATAACTCAAAAACTAATGAAGCTATCTTGATGAAATTTATATAATAGGTTACTAATTACGAAAGAAAAGCTAAGTTCGAATCTGGACAAAATCTGTCCATGGGTTCGGATTCTGGAAGCTTCCGAATGATTCCGGAGCAAACGAGATATCTCCAAAACCAACAAAGATAGAACCTTTAAATTTTGTACAATGATGTTCCTTCCCGTTCGATTTATGTCTCTGAAAATTAAGAGGATTTGGTCCATGGGTTTGGGTTTTGGAAGCTTCCGAACGAGCACCAGAGCAAATGAGATTATCTCCAAAACCAACAAAGATAGAACCTTTAAATTTTGTACAATGATATTCCTTCCCGTTCAATTTATGTCTCTGAAATTTAAGAGAATTTGGTCAGTGGGTTTGGATTTGGGAGCTTCCGAACGAGCACCAGAGCAAATCAGATTATCTCCAAAACCAACAAAGATAGAATCTTTAAATTTTGTACAATGATGTTCCTTCCCGTTCGATTTATGTCTCTGAAATTTAAGAGGATTTGGTCCATGGGTTTGGATTTGGAAGCTTCCGAACGAGCCCAGAGCAAATGAGATTATCTCCAAAAACAACAAATATATAACCTTTAAATTTGGCCGAATGGTGTTTTTTCATGTTTGATTGAGGTCTCTGAAATTTGAGAGGATTTGGCCATGGGTTTAAATTTGAAAGGATTTGAACCGTGGATTCGGGTTTTGGAAGCTTCCGTACGAGCCGCAGAGCAAATGAGATTATATCCAATACGAACAAAGGTAGAACCTTTGAATTTGGTACAATGGTCTTCTTTCGTGTTTGATTTATGTCTCTGAAATTTAAGAGGATTTGGTCCATGGGTTTGGTTTTGGAAGCTTCCGAACGAGCCCCAGAGCAAATGAGATTATCTCCAAAACCAATAAAGATATAACCTTTACTTTTGGCAGAATGGTGTTCTTTCATGTTTGATTTAGGTCTCTGAAATTTGAGAGGATTTGGTCCTTGGGTTCGGATTTTGAAAGCTTCCGAACCAGCCTCAGAGCAAATGATATTATCTCCAAATGTAACAAAGATATAACCTTTAAATTAGGCAGAATGGTGTTCCTTCATGTTCGATTTATGTTTCTGAAATTTGTGAGGATTTGGTCCATGGGTTCAAATCTTGGAAGTTTCCGGACGAGCCCCAGAGCAAACGAGTATATCTCCACAATCAACAAAGATAGAACTTTTATTTTTAGTACAAGTTATGTTTCCTTTTCTGTAAAATTGGAAACTGACATTTGAAAGAATTTGAACCATGGGTTCGTATTTTGGAAACTTCCGGACGAGCACAAGAGCAACGAGCATATCTCCAAAACCAACAAAAGTAGAACCTTTAAATTTAATAGAATGGTGTTCTGGCAAGTTTTCTTTATGTTCCTGAGATGGATTCGATGAATTGGAGTGGCAATTCCGGTACCTGACACACAGCTCCCAAGGACTAACAATCTTCAAAATTAATAAAGATAGAAACTTAAAATTTTTTACAAAGGTGTCAAGCATATCCCAAGAGGATGCCTCTTTTACGTTCTTGAAATTCGAGTTGAATAAGACAGAAAAGGGAAGAAGTTCAAGCAGCTGCCAAAAACACTTATGGATTTTTAATTTAATTCGAATTATTCAGGTGTAGGGTATTAATAAGTCGGTTGCATCGACTTACTGTTACATTTACTTGTTATAATAGTGTATTTTGGTGATTATTTTATAGGCATAAGATATTTTTTAGGATGTGATATAATTTCTTATGGTTTAGTTTTATTAAGAATTTGAATTTTGGTTTAATAATATTATTAGCTAGTGAATTATTAGCTAGAAAAATATAATAATTATAAAAATTGATTTTTATTTAATATTTTAATATTATTACTTCTTTTAATATTAAGATTTTCTACTATAAATTTATTTTTATTTTATTTATTTTTTGAAAGTAGTTTAATTCCAACTATTTTTTTAGTTTTAGGATGGCGGTATCAGCCTGAACGTTTACAAGCGGGAATTTATTTATTATTTTATACATTATTAGCCTCTTTACCTATAATAATACTATACAATACAATAAATTTTTATATAATAATAAATAATATATATAATTATGACTTATTATATTTGGTAATAATTTTTGCTGTTTTTTTTGCCTATATTTTTAGTTCATTTATAACTTCCTAAGCCTCATGTTGAAGTTCCTGTTTCGGAGTCTATAATTTTAGCGGGATTATATTAAAATTAGGGGGGTATGGTTTATTACGAGTATTTTCTTTTTTACAGGTTAGTGGTTTAAAATTTAATTATATTTGGGTTATAGTTAGATTAGTTGGAGGAGTTTTAGTTAGTTTAATTTGTTTACGTCAAACAGATTTAAAATCTTTAATTGTTTATTTTTTTGTAGTCCATATTAAAGGGTTAATAACAATAACATATTGAGGATTTTTTTCTTGTACTTTAATAATTGCTCATGGATTATGTTCTTCGGGACTGTTTTGTTTAGCTAATATTTCATATGAGCGATTGGGGAGTCGTAGGTTATTAATTAATAAGGGGCTATTAAATTTTATACCTAGAATAGCATTATGATGATTTTTATTAAGAGCGGGGAATATAGCAGCTCCTCCTACTTTAAATTTATTAGGTGAAATTAGATTATTAAATAGAATTATTAGCTGATCTTGAGTAAGAATAATTATATTAAGATTATTATCTTTTTTTAGAGCAGCATATACTTTATATGCTTATAGTCAACATGGAAAAATTTATTCTGGTATTTATTCTATTTCAGAGGGCTTATGTTGAGAGTATTTGTTATTATTTTTACATTGATTACCTTTAAATTTATTAATTTTAAAAAGTGATATGTGTATACTTTGATTATATTTAAATAGTTTAATAAAAATATTGATTTGTGGTGTCAATGATATGAATTTTTCATTTTAGATCATGAAATTTTTATCTATTTGTTTAATTAGATTTATTTTTTTATTCTCTATTAGTATAGTTTTATTTATTATAGGTATTAATTTTTTAATAATAGATTATTCTTTATTTATTGAATGAGAAGTTATTTTTTTAAATTCTACAAGAATTGTAATAACTTTTCTTTTTGATTGAATAAGTTTATTATTTATAAGTTTTGTATTATTTCTTCTTTAGTAATTTATTATAAAAAAGAATATACCTCTGGTGATTATAATATTAATCGATTTATAATATTAGTTTTATTATTTGTTTTATCTATAATATTATTAATTATTAGTCCTAATTTAATTAGAATTTTATTGGGGTGAGATGGTTTAGGATTAGTTCTTATTGTTTAGTTATTTGTTTTCAAAATGAAAAATCTTATAATGCTGGAATATTAACTGCTTTATCTAACCGAATTGGAGATGTAGCATTGTTTCTTTCCATTGCTTGAATATTAAATTATGGAAGTTGAAATTTTGTATTTTATTTAGATTTAATAAAAAATGTTTTTTCTATAATAATTATTGGAGGATTAGTAATATTAGCTGCTATAACTAAGAGAGTTTAAATTCCTTTTTCTTCTTGATTACCCGCAGCAATAGCTGCTCCCACGCCTGTTTCTGCTTTAGTTCATTCTTCTACATTAGTAACTGCGGGAGTATATTTACTTATTCGATTTATTATGTATATTACCTATTTATTTTATTATGTGATACTTGAGCGGGGAGTTTTTTATTAATTATTTCTGGATTAACAATGTTTATAGCTGGAATAGGGGCTAATTTTGAATTTGATTTAGTTAGGATTTATAATAAGAATTTTATCAATAAGATTTTATAAATTAGCTTTTTTTCATTTATTAACTCATGCATTATTTAAGGCTTTATTATTTATATGTGCAGGTGCCATTATTCATAATATAAATTATTTTCAGGATATTCTTTATATGGGGGGTTTAAATCAATTCATATACCTTTTACTTCTTCTTGTTTTAATATTGCAAATGTAGCTTTATGTGGTATACCTTTTTTAGCTGGATTTATTCTAAGGATTTAATTATAGAAGTGGTCTCACTTTCTTTTGTTAATATATTTAGATTTTTTTTATGTTTTTTTTCTACAGGTTTAACTGTATGTTATTCTTTTCGTTTAGTTTATTATTCTATAACTGGAGAATTACATATAATTATAAGAATTATTGGTGGAAGTATACTAAATTGATTAATTTTTCCTCCACCTTTTGTAGTTTGTTTACCTTATTATTTAAAATTATTAACTTTATTTGTATGTATTTTAGGAGCAATTATAAGATATTTTATTTCTAATATTAATTTATATTTTTTTAATAAGTCTTTAATTTATTATAATAATTTTTAGGGAGTATATGATTTATACCTTATATTTCTACTTACGGAATTATTTATTATCCATTAAATTTAGGTGCATTAATTTATAAGGGGGATAGATCAAGGTTGATCAGAATTTTTTGGGTCTCAAAATTTATATAATAAATATATATATATAAAATATATATATATAGCTTTTTACAAGATAGTAATTTAAAAATGTATTTAATATTTTTTGTATTTTGGCTAATTATTTTAATTTTTTTAATAATTTTTATTT
This sequence comes from Poecilobothrus nobilitatus, assembly GCA_947095535.1. Taxonomy (NCBI): domain Eukaryota; kingdom Metazoa; phylum Arthropoda; class Insecta; order Diptera; family Dolichopodidae; genus Poecilobothrus; species Poecilobothrus nobilitatus. Next base: position 129,641,117 of record OX352772.1, on the reverse strand, counting down.
AAAAGTTTAAATAGCTTATAATTAGAGCATAACACTGAAGATGTTAGGGAGATATATTTATCTTTAGACATATTAGTTAATTAATTTAAGTAATTTATAAAAGAATTTCTTCATTTTTACAATGAAACTGTAAGTTTTTTTTAAATTATATAAATAGAAGTATAAATGGAATTTAATCATTAAAAGAAAAAGTTAGCAGCTTTTATTTGATACATCATACTTCTTTAATTGGAACAATTATCTCAATTATATCATTAACAGAGATATGCCTCTTTTTGGCTTCAATTCATAGAATAAGGATGAAAACATCTAAGATTAGATCGAAGCAATGTATCGCTTCATATTCAAGGCAGATTGAAAAATCAATACTTTTTGAATGCAAATCAAATGTTATATTTAACTACAGCCCTATGTTGATCTGTTTAAAGCTTCTTGGTTTCATTCATGATAAAGTCCTGCTAATAAAATAATAATAAAAATTATACTGGTTAATATTCATACTATTATATTAGAAAAATTTATAATTATAATAATTGGTAAGATTAATGCAATTTCTACATCAAAAATAAGAAAAATAATAGCAATTAGAAAAAATTGGAGAGAAAGGTAAGCGAGAAGATAATTTAGGGTCAAATCCACATTCAAACGGAGATCTTTTTTCTCGATCAATAATAGATTTTTTAGAAAGAATTGAGGCTAATATTATTATTACAATAGAAATAATAATAATTAGTGAACCTATTAAAAAAAATAAAAGAATTATCTATACTATTATATTAATAGACCTTATGATTGGAAGTCATATATACTTTATATTATATAGAATTAACAACCTCATCAGTAAATTGAGATATAAAGGAATAATCATACATTATCAACAAAATGTCAATATCAAGCAGCAACTTCAAATCCAAAATGATGAGTTCTTGAAAAATGATTATTTAAATGACGAATTAAACATACAATTAAAATGAAAACCAGTTGCTATGTAAAATGTAGACCCATAAACTGAATTTGCAATAGTAAATGGAGATTCAATATATTCATATGCTTGTAAAATAGAAAACTAAATTCCTAAAAGAACTGTAAAAAATAAACCTTGTCGAGTTTGTGAATGATTTCCTTCTATTAAACTATGGTGAGCTCATGTAACTGTTACTCCTGATGCTAATAAAATTGCTGTATTTAAAAGAGGGATCTGAAGGGAAGAATAAGGTATATTTTCAATTTGAAATTTGATGATTACTGCTTTTATTAGCTTTAAAAGTATATTTACAATAAATATATTCTTGTGGCATACGGTGTCTTAATTTACAGTTATTCGAAACTCAAATTTTCATTATCTAAAAAAATTACAATAGATAAAAATCATTCATTTTATTTACGTTTTCTCGATAGCTTTAGATTTATGGCTTCTAGCATTGATTCTTTATGTAAAAACTTAAATGAAAATGATTTGTTTCATATAAAAAAAGAATTCAATAATAATGAAAAAATTAAACTTATGACCGGAAAGGGAGTTTTTCCCTATGAGTATTTAAATTCCTTTGAACGACTTGACGAAAGAAGTTTACCTTCACAAGAAGCTTTTACCAATCAAATGACAAACACATCATGTTCCGATGAAAACTACATTCATGCAGTTATATGTATGGAATACGTTTGATTGTCAAAATTTATGGGACTATTTAAAACTTTACCTTAAAACAGATGTGATTATTTTGACTGATGTTTTTGAAAACTTTATATATTATAAAGCCTATATATATTTCGGCACCACTGCCATCATCAGGGCGAATACAATTTAATACTAAACATGAATAATTTTCCTATTTTTTAATATTACATTTATACCTACTAAATAATTACAAATCTAAACATAGGTGATTTCATATATTTAATATATTTAACATAGGTGAATTTGGCAATTCTAATTGTTCGTTCAAAATTGATTTATTTTGTTTTATAGCTTTTTTAATTTCTAGAGATTCCAATAAATCCAACTTTTTACCTTTTTTATCAATATGTACGATTTTCAGGTTATTTATATTGCTTGAATGTTTTTTTTCCATTAAGTGATTGGCAAAATTGGACTTGGAATCCACTTGATTAAGTTCTCTAATGTGTTCCGAATAACGAATCGCCAAATTTTTACCTGTTTGTCCTATATAAGTACTGTCAAAAATTCAGGTGTATAAGAAATTTTAATAAAGTTATATAAAAAAGTTAGTTTTAATAAAAAAAATATAATTTAAAGATCAATAAAAAAAATATATATATAATTTAAAACAACAGGAACAAACTTGTTTTTTATTATTACAAAAAAAAAAAAATCGAATCTTAAGTGTGTTTAATAACTTTTAGCTTAGCGAAGTTTTTGAGCTGTTGAAAGCTTTAAATAAAGCCAGAGACAAATAAAAAACGTTTGTTAAATATAAAAATATAATTGACAGTAAAACTTTAGATAAAATTCGAATTTATCTGATTATTTATAACTTTTAATTTAACTATAAAACTTCTCAAAGTTCATAATATTTCATTATATTTCAACCGTTTAGCTCAAAACTTTTATTATTTATTTTATAAATAATATATTTATTATAACAAAACATTTCATTTAAAATTATTTTGTATTAATTTGTTTAGGTACATAAAGAAATTCAAATTTTTTTTCAAGTAAATATTAAAGTTTAAACTTTAATAATAATAAACTTTAAAAACTTTTATTCTATAACTGGAGAATTACATATAATTATAAGAATTATTGGTGGAAGTATACTAAATTGATTAATTTTTCCTCCATCTTTTATAGTTTGTTTACCTTATTATTTAAAATTATTAACTTTATTTGTATGTATTTTAGGAGCAATTATAAGATATTTTATTTCTAATATTAATTTATATTTTTTTAATAAGTCTTTAATTTATTATAATAATTTTTAGGGAGTATATGATTTATACCTTATATTTCTACTTACGGAATTATTTATTATCCATTAAATTTAGGTGCATTAATTTATAAGGGGGATAGATCAAGGTTGATCAGAATTTTTTGGGTCTCAAAATTTATATAATAAATATATATATATAAAATATATATATATAGCTTTTTACAAGATAGTAATTTAAAAATGTATTTAATATTTTTTGTATTTTGGCTAATTATTTTAATTTTTTTAATAATTTTTATTTAAAAGTTTAAATAGCTTATAATTAGAGCATAACACTGAAGATGTTAGGGAGATATATTTATCTTTAGACATATTAGTTAATTAATTTAAGTAATTTATAAAAGAATTTCTTCATTTTTACAATGAAACTGTAAGTTTTTTTTAAATTATATAAATAGAAGTATAAATGGAATTTAATCATTAAAAGAAAAAGTTAGCAGCTTTTATTTGATACATCATACTTCTTTAATTGAAACAATTATCTCAATTATATCATTAACAGAGATATGCCTCTTTTTGGCTTCAATTCATAGAATAAGGATGAAAACATCTAAGATTAGATCGAAGCAATGTATCGCTTCATATTCAAGGCAGATTGAAAAATCAATACTTTTTGAATGCAAATCAAATGTTATATTTAACTACAGCCCTATGTTGATCTGTTTAAAGCTTCTTGGTTTCATTCATGATAAAGTCCTGCTAATAAAATAATAATAAAAATTATACTGGTTAATATTCATACTATTATATTAGAAAAATTTATAATTACAATAATTGGTAAGATTAATGCAATTTCTACATCAAAAATAAGAAAAATAATAGCAATTAGAAAAAATTGGAGAGAAAGGTAAGCGAGAAGATAATTTAGGGTCAAATCCACATTCAAACGGAGATCTTTTTTCTCGATCAATAATAGATTTTTTAGAAAGAATTGAGGCTAATATTATTATTACAATAGAAATAATAATAATTAGTGAACCTATTAAAAAAAATAAAAGAATTATCTATACTATTATATTAATAGACCTTATGATTGGAAGTCATATATACTTTATACTATATAGAATTAACAACCTCATCAGTAAATTGAGATATAAAGGAATAATCATACATTATCAACAAAATGTCAATATCAAGCAGCAACTTCAAATCCAAAATGATGAGTTCTTGAAAAATGATTATTTAAATGACGAATTAAACATACAATTAAAATGAAAACCAGTTGCTATGTAAAATGTAGACCCATAAACTGAATTTGCAATAGCCAGCACCATAGCTTAAGCTTTTTAAATTTCAAATTAAAACATAACTGATATACTAACACTAAGTTAAATTTAGAATAATCAATAAACTTTAATAATAATAAACTTTAAAAACTTTTAAACCAAACTTTAAAAACTTTTCATATCTTCACCCTACTAATTTTTTTAAATAAGGTGAGGAGAACTAAAATTGTTATAATAGAATGTAAATTTGACTTTTGGTAAATATGTTTAAATTTTAATAATAATTTTGTATTTAAACCAAACTTTGAAATTTTTAAATCCTAATTTAAAATATTCAGCACAATAGCTTAAGCTTTTTAAATTTCAAATTAAAACATAACTGATATACTAACCACTAAGTTAAATTTAGAATAATCAATAAACTTTAATAATAATAAACTTTAAAAACTTTTAAACCAAACTTTAAAAACTTTTCATATCTTCACCCTACTAATTTTTTTAAATAAGGTTAGGAGAACTAAAATTGTTATAATAGAATGTAAATTTGACTTTTGGTAAATATGTTGAAACTTTTATAATAATTTTGTATTTAAACCAAGCTTTGAAATTTTTAAACCAAACTTTAAAAAGTTTTCATATTTTTATACCAATTTAAAATATTCAGCACTATAACTATTTTAATTTAAAATATCAAAGACACAATTCTTTTCACTCATTTTGCATACTTTTTCGACGAATATATGCAAATAATTTTTTTGCATACTTTTCGGAGGACTAAAAGCTTTAAAAAAGCTCCTCCTGCACCAGAACCGGCATATCCATACTACTGCAAAATTCTTGATTTCTTCTATCTTTCAAACGGTTTAAGTTAGAGACTTGAAATGTTGGGAGAAATTAGGTCCTTAAAAATAAGTATGAGTCATTTCAGAAAATATTTTGGTATCGCCCCCGTTTCAGAGCTGTATGGGGTCAAAAACTAAAAATATCCTTATTTTTAAACATCTGTAACTGAGGCACATGTACACATTTTACTTCGGCAAGATATAAAAATTAAAGCTCCAGTAATATATTTTTACGTGTGAAAGATTTCTTTTAAATGTATAGGGTTCCAAAGTTACAGCCTCTCAAAATTGCAAAAGAAACCCTATTTTCAGATGTATATATCTCAGGCTCTGCGTAGTAGTTTTACAATCTAAAAACACTAGAAGACCGCCAAATTTGTTTTCTCCATAAAGCAAATTACAAAATAATGCAATATTATGTAATTTACAATTTAAATTTACCGTTATGTGAAAACCACATTTAGCATGGAACTTCTTTTTTCATAACTCCGGCACGCCTTTAAATATGAACCTGAAATTTTGAAACAAGAATGAACTTTTAGAATTAGTATAAGTTTCCTTAGAAAATTTTTTTATACCACCCTCTGTTTAAGAGCTATTAGGGATGAAAAATTGAAAATTTCCTATTTTGAGGCACCTGTACAAATTTTTCTTCGGCAAGACATAAAAATTAAAGCTCCAGTAATATAATTTTACGGTTTTTCTTAGTTATATAAGGTTACAGCCCCTCAAAATTCCAGAAAAGTCATATTTTCACACTTTTTTTTATTACTAAAAAAACTTCTTAAATTTTTAAATTTTTGTGCAAGCCACAATTCTAAACAGTTTGTATTGTTTTTTGGAAATGTGCGCTTTTATAAACCATTGGTTTAAATTCTACTTTGTTTGCAAATTATTTTAAAATAGTCAAAAATTAAAAAAATAATATGATAAGCAGAGTGACGGTTCGTACGGGTATCTAAGAGTTAACAAAAGCAACTGTATTCTTCCTCGTTTTTAATAAAAACGAGGAAGAATACAGTTGCCTTTGTCAACTCTTAGATACCCATACAAACCGTTAGTATCTTCACAGCCTGGCACTCTGCTTACAATATTATTTTTTAAATATTTTAGTATTTTAAAATAATTTGGGTGTATTTTATAATTTCTAGAACTATGGGTTGTACATATAATCAAACTATATGTTTATATGTACATTCTTCAAAAGCAGATTTTAACCTTCCACATAACGATTATCAATTCAAAACTTTTCCAAATATTCTACAGTACCATTTAATACTAAGCGGTAAATGTATATTAAATTTACTTAGTACAAAATAGTAAATATAATTTTAAATATTATATTATATTATTTTTAAATATTCTATTGACAGAATAATTTCTATAAGTACAATAAAATACATATAAGTATGTAAATACGGCGCTATATAATATACATCTATACTCTTATCATTCATTCACTAGTGACTATGTAAATAAACATGATATTATATAAGTATGTATATATATCAATGTCATATAAATAAAAATTCTTCAAGCAACCGTTATGTTGTTTATTTATTTAATTTTTTTTTGTACTACGCATTATATGTTCAACAATTTCAAATTATCGAGTAAAACAAAATGGAAAAAATTCGTTAAAGAAATTTGTTAGAAAATTTGAAAAAATCAAGTAACACTTTCGTCAATTATAAAGTAACCCTGTATTAGTAAAAAAAGTTGTTAACAGAAATAAGAGTATAATGTTGAAGCTTTAATTTTTGTGTATTAATTCAAAAAAAATTTTAACAGGTGTTCAAGTTACAAGCGTTTAAAAATAGGAAATTTTCAGTTTTTGACCCCTTACAGCTCCTAAATGGGCGGCGATACAAAAAAACTTTCTGAAATGACTCATACTTATTTTCAAAGATCTAACTTCTGTCAAAATTTCAAGTTTTCAACTTAAACCGTTTAGAAGATAGAAGGGTTAAAGGATTTTACAAAATTTGAGTTTCGCATAACGGTAAATTAAGACACCGTATACCACAAATATATATTTATTGTGTATATAATTTTAAAGCTAATGAAAGTAGTAATCGTTTGGCGTTTTCAAAATGAAGATGTACCCTATACAACTTGTGCTATAACAATTTAAATATAGAGCTTTTTTGAACTTTTGGGGAGCTGTAGCTCCGTAACGGGTGGGGCTACAAAAAAAAGTTATTAAAAATAAAATTAATATTTTTGTGAGATCTATCAGCAGCTAAAATTTCATAGCTTTATTTCAAAAATAATGTGGGGATGTAAAAGTTAGGTGTTCAAGAGCTACCCTAAGTTTTGGTCCAAACTCAACCAAAAAAAATAGGGACCCTACAAATTACTCCCAGAATATTTTGTGTAAATTTGAAGAATCTAGCTTTCTTAGTTTTTGAGTTAGCGTGCTGACGGACGGACGGACGGACGGACATGGCTCAAAAGTCTTAGAATTTTTTTCTGATCCGATCCATACCTTTGAAGGTATATCTAGCTCGTTTATTTCGAGGTGTTACAAACGGAGGAGTAATTTTATTAAACCCGATCCTATCGTACGGGTATAAAAACATTTTCAATCATTACCGGAATAATAATTTTTTTCTCGTGCTTAAATATATAAAGAATATTAGATTTATTGAGTAAAAATTGTTTTTTATTTATACTTTTTGTCCACAAAATAATCTAGTATATAAAGAATACATAAATAAAAAAGTACGGTTACATGTTTATGTTCTCACATTTTACATTTTTCGTTTAAATTTTATTTAACGATTTCTTTTTTATTAAATTAAAATAATTATAGCCTGTAATTACTATGTTTTAACGCTTATTGTATGCAGTTCTTAAATTTTAAGTTATATATACACTAGCTATCAACCTGTCATAGAATGGCGGAGTTAATTATGGTAGATTTTATTTTTATATACAGCTACATATTTGTTTTTGCAATTTCGGAATAATATATAATTTGTATTTTGCCAAATAATGCAGTATCTAAATAAAAAAAAAATTATTATTTGTAGTTTATATACAAAAAAAGGATATATACTTTACTTCAGGTAAATTGTCCGATTGCGTTCAATTTTTATATAACAATACCTAGTGAAGTCACCTATATTTTGAAATGTTCCAAATATTTTGTAGTATTTTACTTAAACCGTTATATTTTCGTCTACGATAGTATACAGGAACCAAATACATCATTGTGGGACCTACTATCGTCTTTAATAAATATCTTGTTTCATCTTAATCAGCGCTCCCGTTTCTGAGATACTGCAGTTCAAAAGGAAAATATTCTATCACATTTTTTTCATCAGTATTCATATATTTTTTTTTGTTTATTTATTTATTTCAACTATTTAAATGCCCAAAGAGAAACTTATTCTCAATATAGGGCTATATTGATTAAATTTAATATTTATAGTAACGTTTTTTTTTTTTAAAAAGAAATTCAATTATTATTTTTTTTACTTTAAAAGAACATAAGTTTTAATTAAATAATAAATTAACGGCAAGAATATAATAAAATCAAAATAAAAGAGAAATTAGAAATATAAAAAAAAAATAAAAATAAAAATACTACCTACAAACAAAAATAAAAAATACAAGAAAATAATTTACAAAAACCAAAAAATTATTAAATTATAATTGAAGCTAAACTAAATAAAAATTTAAAATTATAAGATAACAAAGAAAAAAAATAAAGAAATTTAAATTTACGAAGTATCTGTATGAGCAAAAATCAAATAAAGCAAACCAGTTTAGTGTTTACATTATTGTTGATTCTAACAAACAAAAATTTGAGAAAAATAGAACAAAATATATTATATATTAAATGACATTGACTGCATTATTAGAAAATTTCTTTACATTACTATGTTTACTAAGACTTTTCTCTGTTAACCCTTTTTTTTAATTTTGAATTACTATAGAGTTTAAAATACCTGTCTAATTTGTAATTGTATAATTTTATGCCACGGTAAATTGTGGTAGAGGTACGAAATTAGGATGTTCTCTTCTTTTCAATATGCATTAATTCCTTACTGCTGTATTCACTTTATTATGATCATTCCGCTTAGTTAACATGATAATTGAATGTAAATTAACAGTACTAATATTGTGAATAAGAAGTAAAAGCTTAATATTGACAAAATCTTTAACGAAGAACAGATCACATGTTCTATGTACAAACTCTGTGCATTCATGCCAAATGAATTTAAATAAATTTTTTAATGCTCTGTTTTGCACAACTTGAATTTCCTCAGTAATTGTTTTAGGAGTTGCCCCCCATAATGTAGAACCATAACTAATGCGACTATGAAATAATGCATAATATATTGTTTTTTTGATTTTGTTTGGCATTTTACTAAAAACACCTGCAATCAATGATTATTTTCTACACAGATTTTCAATATGAAGGTTCCATTTTAAAATTGGAATGTAATTTTCTATGTTGATTGGTATTAATGTTATTAGACCTGGGTAATTTGATAAGGCTTTTATAAATAAATGGCAATCGTACTCCGAAAATTTAATAATTTAAATTACATACATTATGAGCAGGTCCGCGGTATGAGACTGTTAAATGACAATGTTCGGCTACCCTATCTGTATCTAAATCTAATTCACAAATATAACATATCTTACTTTCTATTTGATATTTTTTTACTAAATTTGTTAACATTTTCATTGGTATTACTTTTTTAAGGTGGTCATGCTAAATATTAATGATATCTTCAATTAATTTATCTATAAAAAATATTAATACAATTCTCATCTGTATACATTCTAAATAAATCCAAATTATCATTGAAGGAACATTTAATATTGTAAACAAATGCACATGGAATATGCTCTTGTACGTCTGCTGTTGATGATTGTGTTTTTTCAGTATGACATGTATAAATATCTTGAAGTAAACATTCAAAATCAGCGTAAACGGTAAAAGGTATATCAATTTTTCTTTCATATTTTGTAAATTTTATCCATTTCTTTTCCTTAGTCGGTATCAATGTAACAATTTTGCAACATTCTTTTTTGTGTATATGATGAGAAACTTCATCATAAACATATTGTAAACATGTATTGCATAAGTATAAACCATTACCATGTTGTGTTATTTGGGACCTAATCAACCTTGATATATTCTTTATCCAAACATAGTGAGCTTTTTCTTCATTTTCAACCAATAAAAGATTAAAATGCTTAATTTTTTCTTCTTTGGTTGAATAATAAAGACCTACTATTTGATGAAAAAATTTTTTATGAGCTAGTTTCTTTAAATCCAAAAACATTAACACTAATAGCAAGATTTAATTCTTCAAACACATTAATATGTGCCACTTTAAGTGGAAGCTCCAAATTACCGGATTCTAAAGCGACTACTTCAGAATTTTGATTTAAATGTATGGTGCTGCTTTCAATATCAGTTATTCTATAAATAGATGTTCTTTGTAAATCTCGATTTCCTTTATAAAGAGCTAATATTATACTCCATTTAAAGCAATATTCATCTATATTCCTAACGTTAATACAAGCATTTTTGCTCTCAATGAATTTGGAACATGACTTTCATAGATTCATAGAACATGACTTTTGGCGCAAAGGTTATTTAAAGGTTAAATTGATTTTTTTGAAATGTTCCTAACATTATGTAGTATTTTACTTAAATCGTTATATTTTCGTTGCATATAGGAACCAATTTTTTACATCATTGTAGGACGTACATACTGCTCTTACATACTGCAGTTCAAACGGAAAGTTTGAACTGCAGTATGTAAGTGCAGTTGGTTTTGGAGATAATCTCATTTGCTCTGATGCTCGTTCGGAAGCTTCCAAAATCCAAACCCATGGAGCAAATCCTCTTAAATTTCAGAGATATAAATCGAACGGGAAGGAACATCATTGTACAAAATTTAAAGGTTCTATCTTTGTTGATTTTGGAGATAATCTCGTTTGCTCTGAGGCTCGTTCGGAAGCTTCCAAAATCCGAACCAATGGACCAAATTCTCTCAAATTTCATAGACTTAAATCAAACATGAAAGAACACCATTCTGCCAAATTTAAAGGTTATATCTTTGTTGTTTTTGGAGATAATCTCGTTTGCTCCGGGGCTCGTTCGAAAGCTTTCAATATACGAATCCATGATTCAAATTCTTTCAAATGTGAGTTTCCAATTTTATAGAAAAGAAAACATAACAACACACTTTTGTACTAAAAATAAAGGTTGTATCTTTGTTGGTTGTGGAGATATACTCGTTTTCTCTGGGGCTCGTTCGGAAGCTTCCAAAATCCAAACCCATGGACCAAATCGTCTTAAATTTCAGAGACATAAATCGAACGGGAAGGAACATCATTGTACAAAATTTAAAGGTTCTATCATTGTTGATTTTGGAGATAATCTCGTTTGCTCTGGGGCTCGTTCGGAAGCTTCCAGAATCCGAATCCATTGACCGATTTTGTCCAGATTCGAACTTAGCCTTGCTTTCATAATTAGTAACCTACTATATAAATTTCATCAAGATAGCTTTATTAATTTTTTAGTTATCGTGCGAACGGACGGACGGACATCGTTAAATCGACTCAGGAGGTGATCCTGATTCAGAATATATATACATGTCCATATCTAACTCGCTTGCTTTTGGTGGTTACAAACACCATACCAATGGTAATATACCCTATACTTTAGGTGTAGGGTATAACAAGCAATTTCATACTTTACATGTTTCTGTGAAAGAAAATATCTCAAAAATTGTTAGATCTATAAAAGCTAAAAGTTAGGCCTGTAAACAACCCTTAAGATGCTATAGTTAAAATTAGTACAGATTGTCTCATTTAAGTACAGAGTGCTTAAAACAAAAAAAATTTTTAATATGCACTTTTTTCAATATTTCATTTTAAAATTAAATAGGGGCTTCGGTTGCCTAGTGGGCAAGAGCGTATGAAATACGCTGTAAACACCGAGGGTGAGTATTTTCGAATCATGCACATGTCGTAAGAGTTGTTCCCCTTACGACATTTACAGCCACGCCTGAACAGGAAAAGCTTTGTAATTTCCTGTCCACATTTATGCGGCAGAGAAATGCATTAAAAAAAATTAAAATTAAAGATAACGGTACCTTTTTTGTGAACACATTTTTTTCTCCCTTTCTTTCTCTTTCTAGGAATCCCTCATTGGTTATTTTGCAGTGTTCTAAGGTGTTTATTTTTTGAAATAATTCACCCCACGCTTAAAATATCCTCACCTACAAATATTCATTCTCTTCATGTTAAAAAAATGTCAATGCTTTATTCAGTTGCGTTCTAGAATTAAAACTGAAAAAGTGTTTTTTGTTAAAAAAAAATATTTATATATTTTTTTCTTAAAATTTATATTGTGTTGGCTGTTTTGGAAATAGGTAGTTATTTGTTAAGGTATGAAATTTTGTTGGTTTTAATTTTAAAATAAATAACAATTGTAATGCTTGTAATCTTTGTTCAACGTAATTTTTATATATTAATTAGAAAAAACCACATGGGGTTAATTTAAGCACTTAGCTTGGGGCAAAAATAAGCATGCTTATTTTAACCCCGTAAAAATTTCCTAAACAAATATTTTGTAAGTTAATTTTTTTTGTTTTAGATTTTTTCAGTTTACTTCAATCATAAAAGTGTTTACTATTGTTATATTGGGTACAAAATTGTAACTAATAACCGACAAATTAGATATATATAAAAAAATACATATAAAATTTTGAGTATTTTAGAATGGTGAGAAATTAAAAACGAAAAAAAGCAGGCAACATTGACGAAGTTGCGATGGCCCCAGCAATAGGTGATTTTTTAAAAATTATGTGGAAGTTTATGAAAAATTTAATTTCACTGCCAGCAAAATATTGAATATCGATGAAACTGGTATTACTACTGTTCTACAAGCTCCAAAGGTAAATTTTAGATAAGAAATTTTAAAGCAAATACTACTTTATCTTCTTTCCTTTTCAGGTGGTGAACTCGTTACTTTTTGCGGAGTTATTAATACAATAGCGAATTCACTTCCTCCAGTTTTCATTTTTCCGCGAGTGCGATATAAAGAACAATATTTAATAGGACCTCCATCTGGAAGTTTAGGCCTTGCATCAAAATCAGGCTGGATGACAGATGAGTTATTCTCAGAAGTATTGAAGCATATTAAAATGCATTCAAATTGTTCAAAAGAAAATCGAATATTATTACTCATGGATAATCACAAAACCCATTGTTCTTTGTCTGCAATATATTTTGCAAGAAATAATGGAACAATACTGCTATCATTTCCACCACTCTGCTCGGATAAATTACAACTGTGTGATATAGGTCTCTTTGGCCCATTTAAAACTGCTCTAAAAGTAGCATTTAATAACTTTATGACAGCTCATTCAGGAAAATTATTTTCTATTCTCGATATACTACAACTTGCAAAAATAGCCTACGAAACTTCTTTCACGTCCGTAAATATATTAGCTTCATTTGAAAAGCTTGGGATTTGGCCACTTAATCAACTTGCTTTTAATGATGACTTTTCTGCAACATATGTGTCAGATCGTCCAATGAATATCCCTATCGAAAATCAGGAAACTGACATTGCGCAAAATTGTGCAGTTCCACTTCTATTAATTTCGAATGAACTTTCTATTCCTGCAACAGAGTAAATTAAACCGTTTCCAAAAGCTCGGGCACTGAAGAAAATATCAAAAGATGGAGAAAAGGGAAAATCTAGGATATACACCGATATCCCAGAGAGAAATAGTGTTCTTTCGTTAAAAAAAATTAAAAAAGAAAAAAAACAGAAGCCTAATATGCAGTAACACGGAAAAGGTAATTTATTGGATAGGTATTGTTGATATTTTCTGATTTCAAAACTATCATCATTTCAATATAGCAAAGCGAAGCATGCATATCGGAAAGTTCCATACAAAATTTGTCAGACTACTCTATTATTTCAATGGAACAGAATTATCCAAATTTATTATGTGATGACGAGGTAGTTAATGTAAATGATTATGTTTTAGTCAAATTTAGTCAAAAAAATTCTAAAAACAAGTAAATGTAACTGTAAGTCGTTGCAATAGGCTTATTAATACCCTACACCTGAATAATTCGAATTAAATTAAAAATTCATAAGTTTTTTTGGCAGCTGCTTGAACTTTTTCCCTTTTCTGTCTTATTCAACACGAATTGCAGGAACGTAAAAGAAGCATCCTCTTGGGATATGCTTGACACCTTTGTAAAAAATTTTAAGTTTCTATCTTTATTAATTTCGAAGATTGTTAGTACTTGGGAGGTGTGTGTCAGGTACCCGAATTGCCAATCCAATTCATCGAATCCATCTCAGGAACATAAAGAAAACATGCCAGAACACAATTGTACTAAATTTAAAGGTTCTACTTTTGTTGGTTTTGGAGATATGCTCGTTGCTCTTGTGCTTGTCCGGAAGTTTCCAAAATACGAACCCATGGTTCAAATGCTTTCAAATGTCAGTTTCCAATTTTACAGAAAAGGAAACATAGTAGAACACCTTTTTACTAAAAATAAAAGTTCTATATTTGTTGGTTGTGAAGATATACACGTTTGCTCTGGGGCTCGAGATAATCTCATTTGCTCGGGAATCATTCGGAAGCTTCCAGAACCCGAACCTATTGACCGATTTTGTCCAGATTCGAACTTAGCCTTCCTTTCGAATTAGTAACCTACTATATAAATTTCATCAAGATAGCTTTATTAGTTTTTGAGTTATAGTGCCAACGGACGAACGGACGGACGGACATCGTTAAATCGACTCAGGAGGTGATCCTGATTCAGATATATACATGTCCATATCAAACTCGCTTCCTTTTGGTGGTTACAAACACCATACCAAAGTTAATATACCCTATACTTTAGGTGTAGGGTATAAAAAGATGTCTTTTATATTGGCCAAATTCAAAAAATATTTGAAACCCCTGATTTCGATGTAAAATTTTTGAGAAAGCATAACCAATTTTATGTTTTTCGTTAATTGACGACATGTCGCAAATTAGGTGCATAAAACTTCTGAAATGTAACACAGGTAAAGATATCTCAAACCGTTGAATATATGTCATTACAAAATAAAATAAATTTTAAAAAAAACGAGGAAGAATACAGTTGCCTTTGTCAACTCTTAGATACCCGTACGAACCGTTAGTATGTTCACAGCCTGTCACTTTGCTTACAATATTATTTTTTTAATATTTTAGTATTTTAAAATAATTTGGGTGAATTTTATAATTTCTAGAACTATGTGTACAACCCATATATCCAAACTATATGTTTATATGTACATTCTGCAAAAGCAGATTCTAACCTTCCACATAACGATTATCAATCCAAAACTTTTTCAAATATTCTATAGTACCATTTAATACTAAGCGGTAAATGTATATTAAATTTACTTAGTACAAAATAGTAAATATAATTTTAAATATTATATTATATTATATTTAAATATTCCATTGACAGAATAATTTCTTATAAGTACAATAAAATACATATATGTATGTAAATACGGCGCTATATAATATACATCTATACTCTTATCATTCATTCAGTGATATATACGATATATAAATCAGTGACATATACGATATATAAATAAACATGATATTATATAAGTATTATCAATATCATATAAATAAAAATTCTTCAAGCAACCGTTATGTTGTTTATTTATTTACATTTTTTTGTACTACGCATTATATCCTCAACAATTTCAAATTATCGAGTAAAACAAAATGGAAAAAATTCGTTAAAGAAATTTGTTAGAAAATTTGAAAAAATCAAGTAACACTTTCGTCAATTATAAAGTAACCCTGTATTATTAAAAAAAGTTGTTAACTGAAATAAGAGTATAATGTTGAAGCTTTAATTTTTGTGTATTAATTCAAAAAAAAATTTAACAGGTGTTCAAGTTACAAGCGTTTAAAAATAGGAAATTTTCAAAGATCTAACTTCTGTCAAAATTTCAAGTTTCCAACTTAAACCGTTTAGAAGATAGAAGCGTTAAAGGATTTTGCAAAATTTGAGTTTCGCATAACGGTAAATTAAGACACCGTATGCCACAAATATATATTTATTGTATATATACTTTTAAAGCAAATAAAAGTAGTAATCGTTTAGTGTTTTCAAAATGAAGATATAGCTTATACAACTTGTGCTATAACAATTTAAATATAGAGCTTTTTTGAACTTTTGGGGAGCTGTAGCTCCGTAACGGGTGGGGCTACAAAAAAAAGTTATTTTCAAATAAAATTAATATTTTTGTGAGATCTATCAGTAGTTAAAATTTCATAGCTCTATTGCAAAAAAAATGTGGGGATTTAAAAGTTAGGTGTTCGAGAGCTACCTTAAGGTTTGGTGCAAACTCAATAAAAAAAATAGGGAACCTACAAATTACTCCCAGAATATTTTGTGTAAATTTCAAGATTCTAGCTTTCTTAGTTTTTGAGTTAGCGTGCTGACGGACGGACGGACGAACGGACGGACATGGCTCAAAAGTCTTAGAATTTTTTTCTGATCCGATCTATACCTTTGAAGGTATATCTAGCTCGCTTATTTCGAGGTGTTACAAACGGAGGAGTAATTTTATTATACCCGATCCTATCGTACGGGTATAACAATATTCAATATTCAATTCAAAAATACTGAATGAATGAAAAAAAAATTTGTTTTTTTTTATGACTTTTTTCTTTTCCTTTATCGTCGCCCATACGTAATGTATCATAGTTTGAAAAATTAAAATTATATCTAATTAGAAATTACATATATCTATTCTGAATACATTATAGTTATGTATATTTTATTTTTCAAAAATATAGAAATTATATCTGTACTGTATATGATGTGATGTGTGTGTGTGTGTGTGTGCGTGTGTGTGTGTGTGTGTGTGTGTGTGTGTGTGTGTGTGTGTGTGTGTGTGTGAGTGTGAGTGTATGTCTGTGCTCACGTGTACTAAACGACTGAACTAAATTTTTTACATATTTAAGATTTTGATGTAAATATCTCGGATAGATAAGCTTTTGAAGCAAATCGGACAACCGGAAGTAGTAGTTTACTAGTGACATTTTTAAGTTTTGTACGAATATTTCGTAACAGAAAAATATTATGAGAAAAATTATTAAGACAAATTTGTTACACAAGTAAAGAGCTATAACTTTGCTGTAAAACATTTTTTGATCCGACTAACATTCATTTTCATTTAATTTTTTTTCTAAGTCCAAATTTCATACATATTATTATAACACGCCATATGAATTTATATGAACAAATTCTTTTTGTTTTTTTATATCTCTAAAAATTTATATATTTACAAATTATTCTCTTGTTGATGATGCAAAATTCAAACTAACAAAAGTTTGTTAGCAGATTCAATATTTATCTTATGTTTGTATTTGTTTACAGTTTTTATTATTTTTTACTTCTAATATTTTTGAATTCAAAAAAAAAATCATGTACATGCTAACATATGTAAATGGATGTAAGAATGAATGTACATATGTATATTTTTATGTTTTCATTACTTATTATTGTTATTGAATAAAAAAAAATTATGTTAAATTATCTCAAATTTCATAGACTTAAATAAAACATGAAAGAACACCACTCTGCCAAATTTAAAGGTTATACCTTAGTTGGAGATAATCTCATTTGCTCCGTAATCATTCGGAAGCTTCCAGAACCCGAACCCATTGACCGATTTTGTCCAGATTCGAACTTAGCCTTCCTTTCGTAATTAGTAACCTACTATATAAATTTCATCAAGATAGCTTTATTAGTTTTTGAGTTATCGTGCCAACGGACGGACGGACGGACGGACATCGTTAAATCACCTCAGGAGGTGATCCTGATTCAGAATATATATACATGTCCATATCAAACTCGCTTCCTTTTGGTGATTACAAACACCATACCAAAGTTAATATACCCTATACTTTAGGTGTAGGTTATAAAAAGATGTCTTTTATATTGGCCAAATTCAAAAAATATTTGAAACCACTGACTTCGATGTAAAATTTTTGAGAAAGCATAACCAATTTTATGTTTTCCGTTAATTGACGACATGTCGCAAATTAACAGAAGTGACATAGTTTGTAAACTAGAACAACAGAAGTTATTTTGCTTTGATATAAATTATTATGTAAAAAATCTATGAATTTTGGCTTTATACTTTCCGTATAATAGCGGTCAGTCCTGTCGTGGAGACAGCTGATTTTTTTTCTATAATAGAACCCATTCAACACAAAATTTTAAAATGAATGCGTTTGTTACACATCATTTTGTTAGACAAATATAATATAAAATTTTTTTTTACTATGAATTTGTACGCTTTATAATAAATACAAAATTTGTTTAAAATGAAAACGAACCCGGTTTCTACAGTTTC
This sequence comes from Poecilobothrus nobilitatus, assembly GCA_947095535.1. NCBI lineage: Eukaryota > Metazoa > Arthropoda > Insecta > Diptera > Dolichopodidae > Poecilobothrus > Poecilobothrus nobilitatus. The sequence goes on along the minus strand of OX352772.1, from coordinate 129,622,672 downwards.
TGATTCAGGAGAGAATTCCCCGAACCCAGAGAACAAGGCCACCGTTCCAGAAAATAACGCTGTAGACCGCGAGGAAAAAGATTATAATGATTCCTTAATGTTTTCGCAAGTTTCCAATATTAAAATTCCCCCCGTTTTGGAGCAACCGAACTAACTTATGGTTCGCAAAATTAAAGTCCCAATTTAGATATAAAGGTATAATAGTTTCCAATAAAAAATATAGTGATTATTTGGTCTTAGCACTACCTCCACAAACTATGGAAGTTGAGGCTGATATGGTTCTCAACGCTCTGAAGGTCTTTAATTTATTATAATAATTTTTAGGGAGTATATGATTTATACCTTATATTTCTACTTACGGAATTATTTATTATCCATTAAATTTAGGTGCATTAATTTATAAGGGGGATAGATCAAGGTTGATCAGAATTTTTTGGGTCTCAAAATTTATATAATAAATATATATATATAAAATATATATATATAGCTTTCTACAAGATAGTAATTTAAAAATGTATTTAATATTTTTTGTATTTTGGCTAATTATTTTAATTTTTTTAATAATTTTTATTTAAAAGTTTAAATAGCTTATAATTAGAGCATAACACTGAAGATGTTAGGGAGATATATTTATCTTTAGACATATTAGTTAATTAATTTAAGTAATTTATAAAAGAATTTCTTCATTTTTACAATGAAACTGTAAGTTTTTTTTAAATTATATAAATAGAAGTATAAATGGAATTTAATCATTAAAAGAAAAAGTTAGCAGCTTTTATTTGATACATCATACTTCTTTAATTGAAACAATTATCTCAATTATATCATTAACAGAGATATGCCTCTTTTTGGCTTCAATTCATAGAATAAGGATGAAAACATCTAAGATTAGATCGAAGCAATGTATCGCTTCATATTCAAGGCAGATTGAAAAATCAATACTTTTTGAATGCAAATCAAATGTTATATTTAACTACAGCCCTATGTTGATCTGTTTAAAGCTTCTTGGTTTCATTCATGATAAAGTCCTGCTAATAAAATAATAATAAAAATTATACTGGTTAATATTCATACTATTATATTAGAAAAATTTATAATTACAATAATTGGTAAGATTAATGCAATTTCTACATCAAAAATAAGAAAAATAATAGCAATTAGAAAAAATTGGAGAGAAAGGTAAGCGAGAAGATAATTTAGGGTCAAATCCACATTCAAACGGAGATCTTTTTTCTCGATCAACAATAGATTTTTTAGAAAGAATTGAGGCTAATATTATTATTACAATAGAAATAATAATAATTAGTGAACCTATTAAAAAAAATAAAAGAATTATCTATACTATTATATTAATAGACCTTATGATTGGAAGTCATATATACTTTATACTATATAGAATTAACAACCTCATCAGTAAATTGAGATATAAAGGAATAATCATACATTATCAACAAAATGTCAATATCAAGCAGCAACTTCAAATCCAAAATGATGAGTTCTTGAAAAATGATTATTTAAATGACGAATTAAACATACAATTAAAATGAAAACCAGTTGCTATGTAAAATGTAGACCCATAAACTGAATTTGCAATAGCCAGCACCATAGCTTAAGCTTTTTAAATTTCAAATTAAAACATAACTGATATACTAACACTAAGTTAAATTTAGAATAATCAATAAACTTTAATAATAATAAACTTTAAAAACTTTTAAACCAAACTTTAAAAACTTTTCATATCTTCACCCTACTAATTTTTTTAAATAAGGTGAGGAGAACTAAAATTGTTATAATAGAATGTAAATTTGACTTTTGGTAAATATGTTTAAACTTTAATAATAATTTTGTATTTAAACCAAACTTTGAAATTTTTAAATCCTAATTTAAAATATTCAGCACAATAGCTTAAGCTTTTTAAATTTCAAATTAAAACATAACTGATATACTAACCACTAAGTTAAATTTAGAATAATCAATAAACTTTAATAATAATAAACTTTAAAAACTTTTAAACCAAACTTTAAAAACTTTTCATATCTTCACCCTACTAATTTTTTTAAATAAGGTTAGGAGAACTAAAATTGTTATAATAGAATGTAAATTTGACTTTTGGTAAATATGTTGAAACTTTTATAATAATTTTGTATTTAAACCAAGCTTTGAAATTTTTAAACCAAACTTTAAAAAGTTTTCATATTTTTATACCAATTTAAAATATTCAGCACTATAACTATTTTAATTTAAAATATCAAAGACACAATTCTTTTCACTCATTTTGCATACTTTTTCGACGAATATATGCAAATAATTTTTTTGCATACTTTTCGGAGGACTAAAAGCTTTAAAAAAGCTCCTCCTGCACCAGAACCGGCATATCCATACTACTGCAAAATTCTTGATTTCTTCTATCTTTCATACGGTTTAAGTTAGAGACTTGAAATGTTGGGAGAAGTTAGGTCCTTGAAAATAAGTATGAGTCATTTCAGAAAATATTTTGGTATCGCCCCCGTTTCAGAGCTGTATGGGGTCAAAAACTAAAAATATCCTTATTTTTAAACATCTGTAACTGAGGCACATGTACACATTTTACTTCGGCAAGATATAAAAATTAAAGCTCCAGTAATATATTTTTACGTGTGAAAGATTTCTTTTAAATGTATAGGGTTCCAAAGTTACAGCCTCTCAAAATTGCAAAAAAAACCCTATTTTCAGATGTATATATCTCAGGCTCTGCGTAGTAGTTTTACAATCTAAAAACACTAGAAGACCGCCAAATTTGTTTTCTCCATAAAGCAAATTACAAAATAATGCAATATTATGTAATTTACAATTTAAATTTACCGTTATGTGAAAACCACATTTAGCATGGAACTTCTTTTTTCATAACTCCGGCACGCCTTTAAATATGAACCTGAAATTTTGAAACAAGAATGAACTTTTAGAATTAGTATAAGTTTCCTTAGAAAATTTTTTTATACCACCCTCTGTTTAAGAGCTATTAGGGATGAAAAATTGAAAATTTCCTATTTTGAGGCACCTGTACAAATTTTTCTTCGGCAAGACATAAAAATTAAAGCTCCAGTAATATAATTTTACGGTTTTTCTTAGTTATATAAGGTTACAGCCCCTCAAATTCCAGAAAAGTCATATTTTCACACTTTTTTTTATTACTAAAAAAACTTCTTAAATTTTTAAATTTTTGTGCAAGCCACAATTCTAAACAGTTTGTATTGTTTTTTGGAAATGTGCGCTTTTATAAACCATTGGTTTAAATTCTACTTTGTTTGCAAATTATTTTAAAATAGTCAAAAATTAAAAAAATAATATGATAAGCAGAGTGACGGTTCGTACGGGTATCTAAGAGTTAACAAAAGCAACTGTATTCTTCCTCGTTTTTAATAAAAACGAGGAAGAATACAGTTGCCTTTGTCAACTCTTAGATACCCATACAAACCGTTAGTATCTTCACAGCCTGGCACTCTGCTTACAATATTATTTTTTAAATATTTTAGTATTTTAAAATAATTTGGGTGTATTTTATAATTTCTAGAACTATGGGTTGTACATATAATCAAACTATATGTTTATATGTACATTCTTCAAAAGCAGATTTTAACCTTCCACATAACGATTATCAATTCAAAACTTTTCCAAATATTCTACAGTACCATTTAATACTAAGCGGTAAATGTATATTAAATTTACTTAGTACAAAATAGTAAATATAATTTTAAATATTATATTATATTATTTTTAAATATTCTATTGACAGAATAATTTCTATAAGTACAATAAAATACATATAAGTATGTAAATACGGCGCTATATAATATACATCTATACTCTTATCATTCATTCACTAGTGACTATGTAAATAAACATGATATTATATAAGTATGTATATATATCAATGTCATATAAATAAAAATTCTTCAAGCAACCGTTATGTTGTTTATTTATTTAATTTTTTTTGTACTACGCATTATATGTTCAACAATTTCAAATTATCGAGTAAAACAAAATGGAAAAAATTCGTTAAAGAAATTTGTTAGAAAATTTGAAAAAATCAAGTAACACTTTCGTCAATTATAAAGTAACCCTGTATTATTAAAAAAAGTTGTTAACTGAAATAAGAGTATAATGTTGAAGCTTTAATTTTTGTGTATTAATTCAAAAAAAAATTTAACAGGTGTTCAAGTTACAAGCGTTTAAAAATAGGAAATTTTCAAAGATCTAACTTCTGTCAAAATTTCAAGTTTCCAACTTAAACCGTTTAGAAGATAGAAGGGTTAAAGGATTTTGCAAAATTTGAGTTTCGCATAACGGTAAATTAAGACACCGTATACCACAAATATATATTTATTGTGTATATACTTTTAAAGCTAATGAAAGTAGTAATCGTTTGGCGTTTTCAAAATGAAGATGTACCCTATACAACTTGTGCTATAACAATTTAAATATAGAGCTTTTTTGAACTCTTGGGGAGCTGTAGCTCCGTAACGGGTGGGGCTACAAAAAAAAGTTATTAAAAATAAAATTAATATTTTTGTGAGATCTATCAGCAGCTAAAATTTCATAGCTCTATTTCTATTTCTAAGTTTTGGTCCAAACTCAACCAAAAAAAATAGGGAACCTACAAATTACTCCCAGAATATTTTGTGTAAATTTGAAGAATCTAGCTTTCTTAGTTTTTGAGTTAGCGTGCTGACGGACGGACGGACGGACGGACATGGCTCAAAAGTCTTAGAATTTTTTTCTGATCCGATCCATACCTTTGAAGGTATATCTAGCTCGTTTATTTCGAGGTGTTACAAACGGAGGAGTAATTTTATTAAACCCGATCCTATCGTACGGGTATAAAAACATTTTCAATCATTACCGGAATAATAATTTTTTTCTCGTGCTTAAATATATAAAGAATATTAGATTTATTGAGTAAAAATTGTTTTTTATTTATACTTTTTGTCCACAAAATAATCTAGTATATAAAGAATACATAAATAAAAAAGTACGGTTACATGTTTATGTTCTCACATTTTACATTTTTCGTTTAAATTTTATTTAACGATTTCTTTTTTATTAAATTAAAATAATTATAGCCTGTAATTACTATGTTTTAACGCTTATTGTATGCAGTTCTTAAATTTTAAGTTATATATACACTAGCTATCAGCCTGTCATAGAATGGCGGAGTTAATTATGGTAGATTTTATTTTTATATACAGCTACATATTTGTTTTTGCAATTTCGGAATAATATATAATTTGTATTTTGCCAAATAATGCAGTATCTAAATAAAAAAAAAAATATTATTTGTAGTTTATATACAAAAAAAGGATATATACTTTACTTCAGGTAAATTGTCCGATTGCGTTCAATTTTTATATAACAATACCTAGTGAAGTCACCTATATTTTGAAATGTTCCTAACATTTTGTAGTATTTTACTTAAACCGTTATATTTTCGTCTACGATAGTATACAGGAACCAAATACATCATTGTGGAACCTACTATCGTCTTTAATAAATATCTTGTTTCATCTTAATCAGCGCTTCCGTTTCTGAGATACTGCAGTTCAAAAGGAAAATTTTAAGTACACAATAAACTTAGAAGTTTCGAACTATCATAATTTTCCATATATTTATTGTTCGCCAATGAATGTCTCAAAGCGCATTGTGTTATCCCTCCTCTAATTCCTTTTTTTAATGAAATTTTACAGTTAAATTTTTACAGGTTATAGGTTTTTACAGTTTAATTTTTCCCACACTTTCTTAGCATGTTCATAATCTTCATCAGAACAAATATAATTAGATAATGTATTGTTTAATTTCCTCTGAGACGGTAATGTTTCAAAATTTAGCTTTTCACATGAATTTAAAAATTCATAAGGAAAAACACCTTTTTGTCTTAAAACAATAAAATGCTCATCATCAATACATATTTTCCTAGTGCTAATTAGATTATCATTTAATAAATTACGAGCTAGATTAACAATACTGGAAGCCAGAGATCCAGAAAAATCTAAAAATCTTATTTCTATCACATTTTTTTCATCAGTATTCATATATTTTTTTTTGTTTATTTGTTTATTTCAACTATTTAAATGCCCAAAGAGAAACTTATTCTCAATATAGGGCTATATTGATTAAATTTAATATTTATAGTAACGTTTTTTTTTTTTAAAAAGAAATTCAATTACTATTTTTTTTACTTTAAAAGAACATAAGTTTTAATTAAATAATAAATTAACGGCAAGAATATAATAAAATCAAAATAAAAGAGAAATTAGAAATATAAAAAAAAAATAAAAATAAAAATACTACCTACAAACAAAAATAAAAAATACAAGAAAATAATTTACAAAAACCAAAAAATTATTAAATTATAATTGAAGCTAAACTAAATAAAAATTTAAAATTATAAGATAACAAAGAAAAAAAATAAAGAAATTTAAATTTACGAAGTATCTGTATGAGCAAAAATCAAATAAAGCAAACCAGTTTAGTGTTTACATTATTGTTGATTCTAACAAACAAAAATTTGAGAAAAATAGAACAAAATATATTATATATTAAATGACATTGACTGCATTATTAGAAAATTTCTTTACATTACTATGTTTACTAAGACTTTTCTCTGTTAACCCTTTTTTTTAATTTTGAATTACTATAGAGTTTAAAATACCTGTCTAATTTGTAATTGTATAATTTTATGCCACGGTAAATTGTGGTAGAGGTACGAAATTAGGATGTTCTCTTCTTTTCAATATGCATTAATTCCTTACTGCTGTATTCACTTTATTATGATCATTCCGCTTAGTTAACATGATAATTGAATGTAAATTAACAGTACTAATATTGTGAATAAGAAGTAAAAGCTTAATATTGACAAAATCTTTAACGAAGAACAGATCACATGTTCTATGTACAAACTCTGTGCATTCATGCCAAATGAATTTAAATAAATTTTTTAATGCTCTGTTTTGCACAACTTGAATTTCCTCAGTAATTGTTTTAGGAGTTGCCCCCCATAATGTAGAACCATAACTAATGCGACTATGAAATAATGCATAATATATTGTTTTTTTGATTTTGTTTGGCATTTTACTAAAAACACCTGCAATCAATGATTATTTTCTACACAGATTTTCAATATGAAGGTTCCATTTTAAAATTGGAATGTAATTTTCTATGTTGATTGGTATTAATGTTATTAGACCTGGGTAATTTGATAAGGCTTTTATAAATAAATGGCAATCGTACTCCGAAAATTTAATAATTTAAATTACATACATTATGAGCAGGTCCGCGGTATGAGACTGTTAAATGACAATGTTCGGCTACCCTATCTGTATCTAAATCTAATTCACAAATATAACATATCTTACTTTCTATTTGATATTTTTTTACTAAATTTGTTAACATTTTCATTGGTATTACTTTTTTAAGGTGGTCATGCTAAATATTAATGATATCTTCAATTAATTTATCTATAAAAAATATTAATACAATTCTCATCTGTATACATTCTAAATAAATCCAAATTATCATTGAAGGAACATTTAATATTGTAAACAAATGCACATGGAATATGCTCTTGTACGTCATGCTAAATATTAATGATATCTTCAATTAATTTATCTATAAAAAATATTAATACAATTCTCATCTGTATACATTCTAAATAAATCCAAATTATCATTGAAGGAACATTTAATATTGTAAACAAATGCACATGGAATATGCTCTTGTACGTCTGCTGTTGATGATTGTGTTTTTTCAGGATGACATGTATAAATATCTTGAAGTAAACATTCAAAATCAGCGTAAACGGTAAAAGGTATATCAATTTTTCTTTCATATTTTGTAAATTTTATCCATTTCTTTTCCTTAGTCGGTATCAATGTAATAATTTTGCAACATTCTTTTTTGTGTATATGATGAGAAACTTCATCATAAACATATTGTAAACATGTATTGCATAAGTATAAACCATTACCATGTTGTGTTATTTGGGACCTAATCAACCTTGATATATTCTTTATCCAAACATAGTGAGCTTTTTCTTCATTTTCAACCAATAAAAGATTAAAATGCTTAATTTTTTCTTCTTTGGTTGAATAATAAAGACCTACTATTTGATGAAAAAATTTTTTATGAGCTAGTTTCTTTAAATCCAAAAACATTAACACTAATAGCAAGATTTAATTCTTCAAACACATTAATATGTGCCACTTTAAGTGGAAGCTCCAAATTACCGGATTCTAAAGCGACTACTTCAGAATTTTGATTTAAATGTATGGTGCTGCTTTCAATATCAGTTATTCTATAAATAGATGTTCTTTGTAAATCTCGATTTCCTTTATAAAGAGCTAATATTATACTCCATTTAAAGCAATATTCATCTATATTCCTAACGTTAATACAAGCATTTTTGCTCTAAATGAATTTGGAACATGACTTTCATAGATTCATAGAACATGACTTTTGGCGCAAAGGTTATTTAAAGGTTAAATTGATTTTTTCCATACAAAATTTGTCAGACTACTCTATTGTTTCAATGGAACAGAATTATCCAAATTTATTATGTGATGACGAGGTAGTTAATGTAAATGATTATGTTTTAGTCAAATTTAGTCAAAAAAATTCTAAAAACAAGTAAATGTAACTGTAAGTCGTTGCAATAGGCTTATTAATACCCTACACCTGAATAATTCGAATTAAATTAAAAATTCATAAGTTTTTTTGGCAGCTGCTTGAACTTTTTCCCTTTTCTGTCTTATTCAACACGAATTGCAGGAACGTAAAAGAAGCATCCTCTTGGGATATGCTTGACACCTTTGTAAAAAATTTTAAGTTTCTATCTTTATTAATTTCGAAGATTGTTAGTACTTGGGAGGTGTGTGTCAGGTACCCGAATTGCCAATCCAATTCATCGAATCCATCTCAGGAACATAAAGAAAACATGCCAGAACACAATTGTACTAAATTTAAAGGTTCTACTTTTGTTGGTTTTGGAGATATGCTCGTTGCTCTTGTGCTTGTCCGGAAGTTTCCAAAATACGAACCCATGGTTCAAATGCTTTCAAATGTCAGTTTCCAATTTTACAGAAAAGGAAACATAGTAGAACACCTTTTTACTAAAAATAAAAGTTCTATATTTGTTGGTTGTGAAGATATACACGTTTGCTCTGGGGCTCGAGATAATCTCATTTGCTCGGGAATCATTCGGAAGCTTCCAGAACCCGAACCTATTGACCGATTTTGTCCAGATTCGAACTTAACCTTCCTTTCGAATTAGTAACCTACTATATAAACTTCATTAAGATAGCTTTATTAGTTTTTGAGTTATAGTGCCAACGGACGAACGGACGGACGGACATCGTTAAATCGACTCAGGAGGTGATCCTGATTCAGATATATACATGTCCATATCAAACTTGCTTTCTTTTGGTGGTTACAAACAGCATACCAAAGTTAATATAACCTATACTTTAGGTGTAGGGTATAAATAAGCGTACATTTCTCGCTTACAATTAAAATGGCTGAAGTAACATCATTTACATATAAAATAAAAAGTAAAGGGTCAAGGTGACTTTCTTATGGAACACCAGAATTGGCATCGAAAGGTCCCTCGTTTTTAAATATGACAATTTACGAGTGTTCATTCAGTTGAAAATATATCAATATTAAAAAAAAAATTCTAATAATATGATACTATGTGGCAATAGAACAAATAAAAAATAAAATTTACAATAATATTTTATTGTAAATTAAAATATAGAAATAGAACTATAGAACTATAGAACTATAGAACTAATAGAAATATAGAAATAGAATGGAACAAATATTTAATTTCACAATAATATTTTCACAATAAACACCATCAGGTTCTAATGTTTCTTCCATATTTTTCAGAATAGTGGTGTTGTGTTAACTTTTTGTTTTACAAAACTGTGTTGATTTTCCATTAAAAAATTTGAACAGTGGTTATAATTGAGTCAGTTACAATTAACTCAAATATTTTTGGAATGGAAGATATTTTTGCCATTCGATGATAATTGTATAGCTTATTTTTTATTTTTGGAATGTTAGAATACTTACTAAGAATGATTTCTGGTATGCCATCGGGGCCAAGGAAGATGTTATCGTCGAGTTTATTTAGATAGTTGCCAACTGTTTATGCATTTATAATTATGTTATTGAGAAAAGTTTTTTGATAATCGTTGATGCAGGAGAAATAATTGCCATTTATTACAATAATAGAATTACAATATAAAGTACTGAAAAACTGTAAATATTTAAAGATAACTAGAGGATTATTACTTGAAAGGGAATTAAAATTCATAATCAACATCATATTTGCATTTATAATTTATGAAGTTTCAAATTTTTTTTCGGATCAGAATTTAATGTAGTTGTTATAAAGTATTTCGGAAAAGTTTTTAAAGCTCTGAAGTAATGTGATCAAATTGTTGTAGTTGGCTTTGTTTTTCTTTAGTCCGCGAAAGCTGATTTTACCGAAATTAAAACTATAAGGAGTTGCTGCTTCATGATTATAGGAAGTAGGTAAACAATAAGTAAGTGTAATTCGAAGGTGATACGAATTTAAATCAACAAGCAGTGAAGCCAAATCACAAAACAGAAGATTATTCCATTCTGAAGAAAAAATTAAATTCAATTATTTCTGGACTGAAAAAATTTATTATAATTATCGTTTCAAACTTGTAAGTGAATAAAATAATTACTGTTACATTGACTTCCATAAGCTTTTAAGTCATCTGACACTTCTTTTGAAGATATACCTTTAGTTTTATGAAATGGAACATACAATCTATGCAACTTTTTGTATCCGATTGGTAAACCTCCGTTTTTAATTAAAGCTTTTGTACTTCTTCTTGTCTTATCTTCCAATACAGTGTTTTATTTGTCAAAACTCCAAATAATAAGTATAGTTTGACCATATTGTAAACTTTATCTTAGTTCGGAAAGAGCAACCGCGAAATCGTTTTTTGTTTCTATTGATAAATGAGAGTTTAAGAGTTTCGCCTTCTACAAATTTTATGGATAGAAGCAGAAGGAACATGAAGTTAAAGAGAATAAGAGGATTCGGAAACTTTTCCAGAGACAGCATTAATACCAGACTCTTTAGTTAGGAATTCAGAGTTAAAAGTTCTTCTGTAATTATTTTCGTTTTCTTTTTAGGAATATTGTTGTTTTGAGATACGTTCTTATAATTTAAGTTTGTTTGAAGTGTTATATTTTATTGAAATGTTGTTCGTTGCGCTATTATTATAATGTATAATTAAGTCAGCATTAACGTTATTGTTAGTATTACTATTTATAATGTCATTATTATTTTGGTTATTTATACAATTATCATTTGTAGACTTAATTATTAATTTACTTTTAATGTTACTCTTATTTGTAGTATTATTGCTATTTTTCTTTCCACTTTTAAAGTATTTTTTTTTTATTACTTTTTGAGTGGTTTTGCGGTTTAGTTTTAACATCTTTATCTTTGATGTCCTCTAATTTTGTTAATAAGGTCTCCTTCTTTTAAAATTTGATTGTACCTTATACCGTATCTAATTTGTGTCAAGTCTGATTCATGGCGCAGTGCTTAAATCGCCAGCCTTTCAATTGCAGGGTCTTCGGTTCAAACCCCGGTCAGGTCATATAAATTAAAAATTTGTAGTAATTTTATATTGTAATAATGTATATCGTATGATTAACAGGAAAGTGCAGGAAGGTTTTATATTTTAATCACATTGTAATCCACTGATGGCCCTGACTCTGTTGTAAATAATAATAATATTTATAAGTTATACTAACACTAATAATAATAGCTGCTACAGTGACAATGGGGGTTGCCTTTTATAGATATCTCATGCGGAAAGGTGTTATAATATACTACTGAATGTTGTAACTATTGTAGCAATTGCCACTATTAGAAAAAATAGTAATAATAATAAGAGGATTAATTGTTGCTTTAGAATCCCACTCCCAATCCAATATTTCCACATCCTATTATCTTGTCCTTCCTTTAACTTTTCCATCTTACGTGATCACATAAAATGTGCTTTTTTCAAAACAAAATTGTTAAAATTTCTACATTTTATAACATTAGAAACCCGCAGTTTTGAAAAAGAAAAAGTAACTATTACTTTATAATCGTCTAAAATCGGAGTTAGTTGCCAATTTATTAAAACAAAAATATATAAAACTTTCACTTAAACCCCCATATCTTGTATAACAGAAGAGATTCAGCTTAGCTCAATGGCTCCAGCCACATACAAAGAAATTTTCTTCTTATAAGAGTCTGTACCGCGATACACAGCAATATTTGTGGGACAACCTCAATATTTATCTGCTTTTTCCATTTCCAACTCGGTTAGGATCTTAAAAGGTGAAATATTAACTTCTGGGCCATTAATAATCTGTTGTACCTTTTCTACTTGCTTGTACCAGTTTACCTGACTTCCATAAGATAAATTGATTTGGAATTATGATGTTATATATTGGCTCCAAATGGTCGTTTCCCCAATATGGACCTGTTGCGATTTGCAAATATTATGTGTCGCAATACTTTGAATAAATTGGAAGTAAAGGCGGTTTCTATTAGTTTTGGGTTTCCAAGTAATAGCGAATGTTTCTGTAGTATATCAACTACAGCTCAAATTATGTTTTTTATTATTTTATGTGAGTATTTTTATTTGAATTTATACATATTGTTGTTTTTGGTTTTTTTAAATATTTTTTAATAATCGTTACATTTTGATTATACATTTTTGTTTCTTCTCATTGGATCCCAGCTTTAAATTAAAGAAGCAAATTTATTTTATTTTAAATCTAATAGTAGATTTTGTGTAATGGTCTTAAGCACTGTTTTTTTATAAATAAATAAGACCAATAACTATTCTCCATAATTTTAATATTGTTATTTTTGTTTTCTAATGCTTTATTTTTCGTTGTTAAAAATTTGTTAGTAAATTAGTAAGTTAATTATAATTAGAATAGTATAATAGATTAATAACTTACGTTATGTATGTAATGAATTGAATTTAATTAAGAGAATAAAGATGAATTGAAATTGAAATTGGAAATTGCAATTTCAAACCCGAGCTTTCCGTTGTGTAGCCAAACGAACTTTGAGAAAGCATCCGCTACAACTAAAACACAATTTTACCGTTTCTTGGTTAATTCTATCGATCTCACGTAGGTTGAATGATAAGTTTCCAAAGTTGTTCCCCTTTTTTTTGTTTTTAGTGCGAGGTTATGTAGACAGAAATAAAGTGGTCGAGAGAACAGATCCTCCAGCATTTATCAAAAATTTTTTAGATAGAAAACCATCGACTACTATTACTAGTACTTAAGGTAACATACCATACTCGGTAAAGCTTTACAAATATGCAGAGCCACAGCATCAGATTGCACCGAAAGATTGCGGCTGATGCTGAGTTTTTCGGAAAGGCAAGTCATTAGGTCACCTCATATTGATTGTCCCATGATTGTCTTACCCCATATTAAATGCCCTTGAACTCATATTGATTGTCATGAATCAAACATTTGCATTACAGATATTTCATAAGGTTTCTATTTAGTATCGATTCCATAACTTTGGAAAGGTAATAGCAATATAACGGTAATTAGAAGGATCGCTTTTATCATTATGTATTTTTGGAATAGGATGAACTTGCGTAGCCTTCCGGGTAGGATATATACCCGAATATACCCGAAGCAAACGAAAGGTGAAAAACCACGTACAGAGGTTTTAAAATAGTAGATCTGGTATTTTTAAGCACCATGGCTGTCATGAAAGTTGACTTTTTTATATTCAAATTTCTTAAGGTTTTCATTACTGCACTTATGCTGAAATAGATTTTGCCAAAAGAGCAATTTGCGAATGATTTTACGCTAATATGATATTTTTCTAAATTAGTTCAAGTATAGTGGAATTTTTTGATGCTACATTGACTGGATGATTGACGTTTAGTGTTTTATTTAATTGGTATGTAACAACAAGAGCGATATCATTTGCAAAACTATGATTAGAATTGATTAGAAGTAGAGAGAAGAGCTCGTTGATAAAAATCAGAAATAGAGTGGTCGAGAGAACAGATTCTTGAGGCACCGTAGCATTTATTAAAAATTCGTCAGATGAAAACCCATCGACTATTAGGCGAATCGAGCGATTCAAAAAGAAGTTTTCAATCCATTTTACAGAGACATTACCCAGGCCTGACACTTGACATTTTGGCATTAAGGTAACATGCCATACTCGGTACAGCTTTAGACATATCCAGAGCCACAACATCAGATTCCACCGAAAAGTTGCGGGTAGTGCTTAGCTTTTGGAAAGGCAAGTCATGAGGTCGTCTCAAATTGATTGTCCCATTGAACTCATATTGATTTTTATGAATCAAACCTTTGCATTTCAGATATTTCGTAAGGTTTCTATTTAGTATCGATTCCATAACTTTTGAGAGGACCGAATTAATAGCAATATGTTTGTAATCAGAGTGATCGCTATTATCTTTACCTATTTTTGGAATAGGATGAACTTGCACAGTTTTTCGCTGGTTAGGATATGTACCCGAAGCAAAAGCAAGGTGGAAAAGCTTGTACAGAGGTTTTAAAATAGTAGATCTGGTATTTTTAAGCACCACCTGACTTTTTTGTATCGACATTTCTTAATGTTTTTATTACTGCCCTTATCTTAAAGCAGATTTTGTCAAGAGAGCAGTCAACTCGCGAAAAGCGGGTTGCTTGTTGTAGCATTAAGGGAAGTGATGAATTAAAAGCAAATTTCTTCGCAAACAAATCTGATTTTTCAACAGCTTCTTTTTTTTAAAGTTTTCCAAAGATCCAGAAGGATTCGCTATTTTTTTTTTTTTAAATTTTAAAATATACAATGATAAAAGTGTAGTATTTATAATTTTAAATTATACAGTAGTGATAAAATTTAAAACTAGTGATGTATAGTTTTCAGGTTTTTTTCTTTATTTAAATTGCAAATATTACAAGGTGTGGGATGTGATTTTCCAAGTTTTGAAGAGTTCAGTGAGCATTTTTTATTAATTTATTGTAGTCTTTAAAAAGATACGAATTAGATTTTACACATTTTTGCAGTTATTTAATGATCTAGCTTGTTAATATTTAAACACATAATATTTTTATTATTAATACTTCGTAGTACGTTTTTGTAGTGAAAGGAATTTAAATTAAATTTAAATTATAATTCTGAGTTGATAAGATTAACATGTACGGATATGTGAACGGTTATCATTTTTAAAAAATTTAACTAAGCGTATATACGCATAAGCAGAACTTTTGATTCTTGAAATAATTTCCAGAAGTTGAAATAACAATTTTTGTCATAAATAATGCGTAAAATACATTTTTGAGCTAATATAGCAGGCTCCAATGTACTGAAATAGGTTCGGCCCCAGTTTGTCATACCATTTTGCATGTTTGAATAAACTAAGTAGTAAATTTTTAAAAGTAAGAGAACCGAACAGAATTTTTTTAGTTGATAAAATTTATGAATGAATTATGATTCTTACTGATATGTGAGTTTTAATTTAAGTTGTTGTCAATAATTATACCTAAAGATTTGTAGTTTTCTTTTGGTTCAATTTCAAAACTATTCGGTACGCAACTTTTATTATAGTAAATTATTAGATTATGTCAATTAAATTAAAGAAGAATGTCACCATTATATTGGTGATTCTTCTTTAGGGCATACAAAGTTAGAACATTCAGCCGCATAAAATTTAAAATTTATATTATAAGCTACAGAGTTTTTTAACTTGAAGAACATTAATTTCGTTTTATTGCTAATGTACGAATTTTTTTTCTTTATTAGTTATTTACGAGTTTATGAATCATACTAAATATAATCTAAATAAAAGTAGGTCCGATGCTATGCTTTTTTGCTGTCTGAGAGCATTATTGTTTGGTATAGGAAATGGAACAATCAACAGCAAAACCAGTGATTTTACCACTGAATGGTTGTTTATATATATTAAGAATAATAATGGTCCCAACACAGATACTTGAGGAACGCCGATTTTCTAAAAATCCGAATTGATTTATATTATAAAAATTTTTTAATTAGCTTTTCAAAAAATTTTCCTACAGTAGATAATATCGAAAAGGGTCTGTAATTTGAAATATCTCGGTGGGATTCCTTTTTAAATAGTGTTATTACTTCAGCACATTTAAAAGCTGAAGGAAAACTGCCTTTATGTATTGATAAATTCAATATATAACTTAGAACTGGACTCACAAAATTAAATATTTTTTTAAGCAATATATTGCTAATACTATCACTAGTGCACGATCTTTTATTATCTAAATTTATAATAGATTGATAAACTTCATCAGGAGAAATATCTATATATCCAAAGATGTTTAATTGAATATTTATGCCTAAAATACTATGCTCATTAACAGCGCAACTACATTGGTGTTGAGTTATATTTACAATTGAATTTTTTGCAACATAACAAAACATATTTAAACTGATTCGCAATTTATTTTTTGTTAAAAATTTGTTTCTTATTAATTTCAATTTCATTTAATTATGGTGTTGTTATATTTTTATTAAATATATTATTCACAATGTTCTATTCTATTTTAGAGTTGCCACTATGTTTGTTTAACTCAGATGTATAATGACTAAACAGAAGAATAGTGATTTTTGTTTAGACAGTATTTACTGCAGACGGTTACTTGGCATATTGATCTTATCAGGAAATCACACGTTACCATCTATCGATGATTACTGGTCAAAACAAACATCTCTGGGTATAGAAATTTTAAAGCAAAGTATGTCACGAAATAAATTTAAAACCATAAAAAGCTTTTTACATTTTTGTGATAATGATGAACTAGATAAGAACGATAAACTGGCAAAGGTAAAGTGTTATTTAATTTCATGAATATTTTAATTTATATTTGTTTGTTTAGGTGCGACCATTGTTTAGTGACATAAATAGGAAATTTAATCAATTTGCAGTTTGGAGTGAGAAGCTTTCTATAGATGAACAAATGGTACCTTATTTTGGGAGGCAGTCTTGTAAAATGTACATTAGAAATAAACCAATCCGTTTTGGCTATAAAATATATTGCTTATGCTCTTCTGATGGATATTTATTTTCATGCATTCCATATGCTGGCTCAAATTATGGTTTTAATAGACAGATTGGTTTAGGTGCAGATGTTGTACTTCGACTACTTGAAAATGTTGAACAACCAAATCAACACAAAGTTTACTTTGACAACTTTTTTACTTCTTATTATTTGATGTGTTTGTTCAGTCAAAAACATTTTCATTTCACGGAAACAACTCCAGCTAATCGAATAATGAATGTACCATTAAAACCAGGTAAACAATTACAGCGCAAAAATGTTGAACAACCAAATCAACACAAAGTTTACTTTGACAACTTTTTTACTTTTTATTATTTGATGTGTTTGCTCAGTGAAAAATATTTTCATGTCACGGGAATAACTCGAGCTAATCGAATAATGAATGTACCATATAAAACAGGTAAACAATTACAGCGCGGTGAGCATTATTATCAATTCGATACCAGGAATAAATTGTTATTCTGTCGATGGTCTGATAATAAATAGGTTACAATTTGTTCTAAGTTTGACCAAATTGAACCAAACGATGGAAGCAAGTCAAACGTTGGAAGAAAGAAAAGAAGGATTATGCCAATTATGATCAACCTTTACTTTTGCATCACTACAACTATGGCATGAGTGGTGTAGGTGGTGTATGGAGATTAACATGACAATGCCGTTGCAAATTATCGTATCAACATCAGATCAAAAAAGTGGTATTGGCGTTGTGGATTTCTGTTTTGAGCTCCTCAATAGTAAACGCCTGGAAGCTACACTGTTTTATAGCAAAATATAAAACTGAAAAACTTATGCCACAAACAAATTTTCGCGTTTTTATATCTGAAAAGCTACTATTGGCATGTGAAGAAGAATCATCTCAAGACTCTCAAGAAGAATATCAAGCTTACAATTTACCAAGAGTATCAGGCACACACGTTGTTGTTTCACAAGAACAAGGAAAATTTCGCCGATGTCAATTAAAAAAATGTGGCAAACCAACCAAATTCATATGCAAGAAGTGTAATATTTATTTGCATACAAAGTGTTTTGAAAAATATAACTAAAAATTAATTTTTGGTTATAATTTTTAGCACATTTTTTAAAAATTTTTTTAGAAATTGATTATTTTACTTCATTTTGTAATTTTTTAAAGTTTTTAATAAAAGTATATATAATATAAATTAAAATTTTTGCTTTTTTTATGATATTGTGGCTATATTTACTATATTTAAATATTCATTAAGAATTTACATTATTTGATTTATTCAGAGACATAAATCAAACAGGAAGGAACATTATTGTGCCAAATTTAAAGGTTCTGTCTTTGTTGGTTTTGGAGAAAATCTCGTTTGCTCTGGGGCTCGTTCGGAAGCTTTCAAAATCCGAACCCAAATCCTCTCAAATTTCAGAGACACAAATCAAACAGAAAGGAACATCATTGTTCCCCATTTAAAGGTTCTATCTTTGTTGGTTTTGGACATAATATCTTTCCAGAATCCAACCCCATGAACTAATTTGGACCAGTTTCTAACTCAGCCTTCCTTTCGTAATTAGTAACTTACTATATAAATTTCATCAAAATAGCTTTACTATCGTGCGAACGGACTGACTGACGGACGGAAATTGTTCTCAGGAGACTCATTAGGTGATCCTGATTCAGAATATATATCCATGTCAATATCTAATTCGTTTCCTTTTGATGGTTACAAACTCCATACCAAGGTTAATAAACCCAATACTTTAGGGTATAAAAACGTTTACTAGTCTATTAAAATCATTTATTAACTTACAGCTACAGACATTTTTTGATTCGAAGCTTTGTAATCAACCAACATATATTGCAGATAAATTGACTGATCCATTTGGTTCACTTAAAAAGGAAATTGGGAATATGGGGGTTAAATTATATGCCAGTTTGGATACATCATTTGATACATTTGAATACAATCAACTGTATTCCAGTCAAAATTCAAAGGACATTTGGAATCAGACTAACAAACTGTTTAGCTACAGTTCATTTCAGAATTTCTTTTTGTTTCACCCTATTAACTCTGAAAGGATCGAGTACACTAATAAAGCGATTCAAGATGATTTGGATTCAAAATCTAATACATCTGCTAATTGCACCAATGACAATTTATTACTTAATGAAATTCTACAATGTAGCTCCGATTTGGTTATTTTACCATTTACATCCTCATCTTTAGCATCAATGGAATAGCTTCAACACAGTTCTAAATTATCTACTAAGGAAGTTCGGTTTCTTCTTCCGAATGTTAAAGATATTAATACTGACATCGAACAGAAATCAACTAAGGATCAGCATAAATTGGTCACCATTTATACTTTTCTAATTATGCAGTGTCAACAACTTCTAGTTATTTTAGCAAATTCAAAACAAAATACTTTTAATTGTATTAAAACTATTGTCTGTTTTAAGAATCTTAAGAATCTAAGATATAAACCAAAATACAAATACTTTAAAGCCGTTGTAAATATATTCAAAGTTTGCGAAATAATTAATTACAAACGATGGAAAAAAGGTACAACAAAAAAAAAATCTATATGCAATATTAATTTAGTGATTTCACCTACTAACATCTACACGAAGATCAACATTGGTAGAAATAAATTTCTCCTAAATCTATCAAACGGATTTATCCGTTTATAATAAAAACATTTAGAAACTGTCTATTAATAATTTCTAAAATTTTTATTAAATCTGCATATAAATGAAGATGAAGTGTTAGTATAGTCTGTTGTTGAGGGCCTGTTTCGGAATTTATGTATGTGAAGCGTGGGAAATTTTGAAAATATGGTTACTAACTAAAAATGCGCCACGTCAAAAAATTGAAATGTTAGTAGAAATAAAGAAAGTTTACATGGAATAAAACATTTTCATCTTCAATGCGGATATTTATAAACAAACCGATGGTCTAGCAATGGGCTCTTCATTTTTGGCTAATTTATTCATGGATTATTTTGAAGAAAAGTTTTCAAACCGACCAGAGTTTCCTGGATTTTGATGCAAATATGTTGATGATATTTTCGCAATACAATTTCGCATTAAATGTACTAAATAGCCATTATTCCAACATAAAGTTTACAATGGAAAAGGAAGAGAGTAGTATGTTACCGTTTTAAGACTTAACACTAATAAAAAATGGAAAAAGGTTAGAATATGATATTTATAGAAAACCTGCACAAACACATTAGGTTTATCACAGAAGACTCCTTTCTGTCACAATCACATACATACGCTGAGTTGCAATGATTCACAGATTGATAAATGCACCTTTATCAGAAGAAAATTATATGAAAGAATTAAAGAATATTTTTCAAACAGAAAACGGTACAGAGCAGAGAACATTCAAAAATCGAACATTTACCAATTAAGTTGCACGATCTGTGATGTTATTTATGTTTGTAAAACATCTAGAAATTTACAAATAAGATTGAAAGAACACATAAAAGATGTTCAAAATAAACAAGAAAAAAGTGCATTCTGTAAACATGATGTGGTAGTTGAGAATAACTGAATGGTGAGAGACAAGAAGAAAAAAGCTACATGAGGTAGAAAAAATCTCTCTTTTAATAGAAGTAAAAGGGTACCATCAATTAAGTGTGTAGGAGTCAATTTACATCCATAAAGAAAAGAACAAATTTAACGACAATGTCGTATTAATGGATTCACAGCTGGTTAAATGTATTATGTAAATTTTGATAACATATGATATCGATTGGTATTTGTTTTGTTTTTTTTCTATTTTTCATGTGTTAAATTATAATATAAAAAAAATTTTTTTTAAGTAATTTTAATAGCTACTTATAAAATACTGTTTTAAATTACCACAACATGGTTTCAGAAAAGGTCGTTCTACTACAACGAACGTTATGGAATGCATATTTGAAATCTTGAAATCAAAGCCTTCGTTCTTGTTGATTATTACACTCTGCTTAAGAAACTTGTAACTTTTGGCGTTTCAGGTTCTTTTTTATCATCGGTCGACTCTGATCTTTCAAATCTATTTCAAAAATCTATTTGAACATTCACCGAGTGCAGTGTGTTTAAGGAGAAAATTTTGAAAATTTTGTATTTTTAAGTAAAAAATAAAAGATACATAAAATAAAAACTTATAAAATTAAATTAATATGAAATAATAAATAAATGAAAATTTAAACTTAATACAAAATAACAATAAATTAAAGATAATATATAAAAAAAAAGAAAAAAAAAACATAAAATAAAGTAATAAAAAAAAAAGTTAAAACACAGAATAAAAATTAGCTATACTTTTATATATAGTCTTAGTATTACACTATCTCAATAAAACAAAAAAAAAATTTTAACTAAAACGCATCTGATTTAAAATTTTAAAATATAATACCGATACTTTTATAAAGTTAAACAAATACCAAATAACATAAATCTGAATTAAATATAAAGAGCAAAACTTTTTTAAAATTAAATTAAAACTAATACAAAATTATAATTTTGCTAACTAACTAATATTAACTTATAAATTAATGCAAATATAACTACAATTTTACAATTTAGTTAATATATATGCATATGTAAACTAGTGCCAGTTGAGTACAAATAAATACTATAAACTTAAAGCAAAAAATAAAGCAAACAGAGTGACCAGCATACTCGGCAACATAAAGACTTTAATATTTTCTTTTTAAATCTAAAAAAAAATATAAATTATAAATATAACAACATACCAGTTAAAACAATTTTATCTAAATAATATAAAATACATTAAAATTATTTAATATATATATAAAGCAGATAACAACATTTCTTAATAAAGAACTTATTACTTATCAGTACTCAGAAAATTGGTCAAACAATGTTCGGCGTGCAATAAAACCTTTTATGGTAAAACAAAGGGCATCCAAGGTAGTGGGCCATGTCGATATTTCTTTCATATGACGAAGAGGTGTACATCGATGGCGCATGATGTTTTCAAAGCTGTTGAAGCTGGGTCGGCAATTTGGAAATGCGGAACTTGTTCGGCTCAATCAAATAAATCCTTCATTGTTGTTGGCGACGAGGAACCCGGCGCTTCAGTGGGTATTACTGCACCCGTTAATTTTTTGGACCTAAATTCAATGATGGAAGTTTTACCAGAGCTGCATAATTTGTCTCCTGAAGAGTGCACTGTTAATACTCTAGCCATATGCATGAAAAAAATGATGATAGTTTTTACTGAAGTACAAAAATCTCATGCGTTTCTTAGCAATCAGATCGAGGACCTCCTAAAAAAGAACACGGAAGTATTAGATGAAAATAAGTTACTCCGAAATAAACTTAGTGAGTTTGAAAACAAGTCAAATATATTAGAAAGTAGAATTTCCCATATGGAATACGTTATGGACGAGAAGAAACGATATGAGGATAGAAATAATGTTATAATTGCAGGACTACCTCCAAAAATAATCAATCCTATAGAAACTATTATTAAAATTGGTAGCCACCTACACTATAAAATCATTGTAGATAATAATTACGAAATTTTCTTTCGGGAGCATCTCACTCAGCTGCAAGCTAGGCTGTACCATAAGGCACGGCAGATTAAAATATCACACGGTTGGAAGTACCTATGGATTAAAGATAGCACAATTTACATTCGAAAGACTGATACTTCCAAGGTTTTTAAAATTCAAAATAATAATGATATTTTGTTCATTAAAAAACAAATCACTAATTAACAATAATAAACACATTAATAATAATATTATAAGTCTAAATATTACTAACTTCTTTTTTATAATAATATTACTAATATTGGGAAATATTACTAACAACTTCAATAAACATCCCAAACAAAAATCATTTTTACTAACATGGATTACAAAAATCCTTTAAAATTTTAAATCATTTTTAATTTCTAACACTTTTTTAAAAAAAAAAATTAATATTATTAATTTACATTATAAAAATGCTTATAATATGTTAACCATATTACTTTTTAGTTTGTTTTTGTCATTGATCAAGCATAAACATTATTTTTTAATTTTTTTCTTAATTTTTTTTTTATTCTAAAAATTTAAAGTTTTCCACTAATTTTAATACTAATAATTATTTATTAACAAATTATAATATTACCTAAACTAATCATTTATTATTTTTTCATAATAGTTATATTTTTAATTTTTTTACACTTTCCCAATCACAATATATATATTAGGTTCAAAATAATTACGTTTATGTTCACGTTTTAATCACGATACAAATATCCACTTCTGGTTGTTTACTATTTAGTCCCACTCTTACGCTAAGTTCGCTTTTTATTTTCATTTTAGTTGCATTGATATTAATTTTTCGAATTGGCAGCATATCAGCTACTTTTATAAATTTAATTCCACAGGTCACAATAAATTATAAATGAAATAATACAATTTTTTCTGTCTTAAACAAATTTAATTTACGAATTTCGAATAAATACAACAATAAAACGTGTAAATTTTTCACGGACACAGTAAAATATAACAGATATATTATCTTAGATACAGAAAAACATAATCAGGTAATGGTTTGTGTATTAAACAAATTTATTTCACAAATTTTAAAAAAATACTGCAATAAAGTGTATAATAATTTCATAGACATAGTATATAATATAACAGATATTATGTATGTATCAAGATTTTTGGCCATCACATAAAATTAACAAATAATTGTTTCGGCTGTTTTATTTCTTTCTAAGAATTTATAATAATACAATACTCGTATATCTCATTTTCAATGATCAGTATATGCTAAAATATATATGTATAATAACAATATTATCATTGATCTTCATTGTATCTACTCAATGGTTTGTGTTTTGATTAGATTATTTTACTTTTTGTCAATATATACCATAATACTTATCCAAAATGTTGTAGTTTTATAATGATAATTCAAAAAATTATACATTATTACTAGAATTACTATTTCTATTATTCTTATCATTATGAATTAATTAAAATAATTTATAGCTTAATTTCTTCTTATAATGAATAATGATCTTGTAAATAGTAACAATTTATTAAAAATAAATCATTCTTTAGATCTGTCTTATAATTTGCTGCAAAAATGTAGGAATGGAACTAATATTCTTGAACTTACAAAGTTTACGTGGTAAATTATATAGTTTGAAGTGTTTAATAAATTCCTTTAAGTTTAATATTCACATACTTGTATTAACAGAGATGTGGTTAACCGAACATGAAAACAAATTTTTTAATTTACCAGGATATACGGATTTCTTCTCTAATAGGAAAAATGCTTATGGCGGTGCAGCAATTTTTGTAGTGGATGAAATCTGTAGCACTCTTGCGCTCCAGGAAGAATGCCACAATTGTAGTTTTTTAATAGTAAGTCTTCCAATGTTAGAAATTAATATTATAGCAATATATAAATCTCAGGAAATTTAATTTCACAATTTTATAGATAAGTTAGTAATATTACCTCAAAATTCAAAAATTCGATAATGTTAGGCGACTTTAACATAAACATATTAAATAAAAATAACAATGAAGTAAAACATTATACTGAAACACTCCTATCGAACGGATTTATAATATGCAACAAAATATTAATAGATTATGCAACAAGGATAGGAAATATAACGAAAACTATAATAGATTACATTATAACTGATTTGATAAGATACAACTATAACTTAGATATATCAGACACAAGTTTATCTGATTATAGACTGGTACTATTGTATTTAAATCGTAAACCAATCTCATATCCTAACTTCAGCTCTATCAAAACCGTTCTTAAACACGAAACCCTAGGAAATGATACCTTATGGAAGGAGTTAGGAAATTGTAATGATTTTAGCTCTTTTGTTACCAGTCTAACCCTATTGATTCACAAATATACTAAAACTATCACCATTAAAAAAAGAAAAATCGTGAATGGATGACTGAGAACATCTTAAAAATTATTAAAATTCGAGATACATATGTAAAATACTCAAAAAAACGAATACTCAAAACATTATCCAGAGGATAATCATATAAAAAATTTACTAAAAATATATAAAAACAAGTAAATGTAACAGTAAGTCGATGCAACCGACTTATTAATACCCTACACCTTAATAATTCGAATTAAATTAAAAATCCATAAGTGTTTTTGGCAGCTGCTTAAACTTCTTCCCTTTTCTGTCTTATTCAACTCGAATTTCAAGAACGTAAAAGAGGCATTCGCTTGGGATATGCTTGACACCCTTGTATAAAATTTTAAGTTTCTATCTTAATGATTTTCGAAGATTGGTAGTCCTTGGGAGGTTTGTGTCAGCTACCCGAATTGCCACTCCAATTCTTTAAAGGTTCTACTTTTGTTGGTTTTGGAGATATGCTCGTTACTCTTGTGCTCGTCCGGAAGTTTCCAAAATACGAACCCATGGTTCAAATTCTTTTAAATGTCAGTTTGCAATTTTACAGAAAAGGAGACATAACAGAACACCTTTGTACTAAAAATAAAAGTTCTATCTTTGTTGGTTGTGGAGATATACTCGTTTGCTCTGGGGCTCGTCAGGAAGCTTCCAAGATTTGAACCCAAGGACCAAATCCTCTCAAATTTCAGAGACCTAAATCAAACATGAAAGAACACCATTCTGCCAAAAGTAAAGGTTATATCTTTATTGGTGTTGGAGATAATCTCATTTGCTCTGGGGCTCGTTCGGAAGCTTCCAAAACCAAGCCCATGGACCAAATCCTCTTAAATTTCAGAGACATAAATCAAACACGAAAGAACACCATTGTACCAAATTCAAAAGTTCTACCTTTGTTCGTATTGGATATAATCTCATTTGCTCTGCGGCTCGTTAGGAAGCTTCCAAAACCCGTATCCACGGTTCAAATCCTTTCAAATTTAAACCCATGGCCAAATCCTCTCAAATTTCAGAGACTTAAATAAAACATGAAAGAACACCACTCTGCCATATTTAAAGGTTATATCTTTGTTGGTTTTGGAGATAATCTCATTTGCTCTGTTGCACGTTCGGAAGCTTCCAAATCCAAACCCATGGACCAAATCCTCTTAAATTTCAGAGACATAAATCGAACGGGATGGAACATCATTGTACAAAATTTAAAGGTTCTATCTTTGTTGGTTTTGGAGATAATATCGTTTGCTCTGGTGCTCGTTGGGAAGTTTCCAAAATCCGAACCCATGGACCAAATCCTCTCAAATTTCAGAGACTTAAATAAAACATGAAAGAACACCACTCTGCCAAATTTAAAGGTTATATCTTTGTTGGTTTTGGAGATAATCTTATTTGCTCCGGTGCTCGTTCGGAAGCTTCCAAATCCAAATCCATGGACCAAATCCTCTTAAATTTCAGAGACATAAATCAAACGGGAAGGAACATCATTGTACAAAATTTAAAGGTTATATATTTGTTGGTTTTGGAGATAATCTCATTTGCTCTAGGGCTCGTTCGGAAGCTTCCAAAATCCAAACGCATGGACCATATCCTCTTAAATTTCAGAGACATAAATCAAACTGGAAGGAACATCATTGTAAAAAATTTAAAGGTTCTATCTTTGTTGGTTTTGGAGATAATTCCGTTTGCTCCGGAATCATTCGGAAGCTTCCAGAATCCGAACCTATGGACGGATTTTGTCCAGATTCGAACTTAACCTTTCTTTCGTAATTAGTAACCTACTATACGTAGGTACAGTAATTAGTAACCAACGGACGGACGGACGGACATCGTTAAATCGACTCAGGAGGTGATCCTGATTCAGAATATATATACATGTCTATATCTAACTCGCTTCCTTTTGGTGGTTACAAACACCATACCAAAGTTAATATACCCTATATTTTAGGTGTAGGGTATAATAAGGTTAAAAATGAAATCGAAAAAGAAAGAAGAAATTTTTATTCAGGATTAATAAATAAAAATCAGAGAAGTGGAAAAAATCTATGGGGCGTTTACAAAAGGATTATGTTGAATAGGGACCCCTCAAGCTTAACATTACTTTATAAATAAAAACTAAAATTATATTTTTGGATTCAAATTAAAATTTATAAATGTTCAAGTATGCTCATTTAATTTCTTCTCTTTTTGTTATTAATTTATGTTATTATTTTATTTATCTACAAATTTATGTTTTTAATTTAATTTTATGTCTTTAAGCCGAAATATAATATATTTAAGCACAACTATAAATTTAAATTTCTAAGTTTTCTACATTTTTTTCTATCAATAATTTTATGTAATAATTTTAAACACAGTATAAAAAAAAATTTATTCAATAAAAGTAAAAAAAAATTTAGTGTACCCGTCACAAAAAAAAATTAAAAAATAAAATAATCGTTTTACAGTACCTTATTAATTGGAGATCTTTTAGCAGGACTTTACTGGAACACAAAAATGTAATGGATGAAATGTTGAATAGCGGAATTTTATAGATGTAGGATAACAGGAAATGTTGGACAGCTGGAAGTTTTTTTCTTAAAAAAAGGTTCACTAACACACACATTTTTTTTATTCTTTCTTTTTTTCACAATTTTATGTTAATTGTTCATAAAAATATTATAATATATTTTTCTTATAAATTTATTAATATTATAATGTAATATTTTTTTTTATTATTAATTTTAAATGTACATGTTATAATTTAATAATAAAACCCTTTTAATTTTATTTTATAGGTACTAATTAAAAAAAAGAGTATAACTAGAGTTTATAGCACAATCCGCAAAAATATTTTTTCTGACATAAAAAAATTGTTTTATTTAATAATGTTCATATAGATAATTTTACTTTAAACTGTAAATTAATATTGATTCATATCAATATTTTAAAGATACTCAACTAAGACTTCGAAATTACTGTACTTTTTCATAAAAATACATTTGATTATCCCATCCTCGTCACCAATTTTGATTTCTGGTTTATTTTAAAAAAGAAATTAAATAAAATAAAAGTCTTGTTTTATTATTTGCTAATTTATTTAAACCAAACATTCTTGATAATAGAGCTCTTGTTCTATCTTTTTTGAACTCTACTTAAGAACTAACTTTTTAATTTTTACATTTTCTTAGATTTAATTTACAATTTACAAAATCTATTTTTGGTAAATTTTGTACATTTTTACTTATAATTACAAAACTGTTTTTTTTTCTTTTCATATTAAAAAAAAATAGAATCCATGTCATTCTTTCTTATCGCAATAAAAAACACTCATAAAAAACAAATAATGTGCAAAACAATATTTTGGAGTAGGTCATAATTATTGTAGAATTTAGAATAAGAACTTCATATTACAAAAATATAAAAGTTTTGAGCTTTTTTATTTTCTTTATTATTTTATTTGGATTCATATTACAAAACACACCGTGCTAAATGTTTACAAAATAAATTATACTATATGTTTCGATACACTAGGTATAAAGAACGAATATGCTTATCAGCAAAATTTGTTAGGAGGTTATTATTATTTTTTAGCGTTAAAGAAAAATGTGTAAACCGTATGTAGAGTTATTTAAAGAAAAGTTAAGTGAAAGTAATTAAATAAAAGTTCTGTTGAATGTTTGTTTATCTTTATATATTTTATCTGTTTTGTCTGTGGAACATATAACTGTTAAGTTGTATTGGTACAGTTGCCGATTTATCCAAATAATTGCCCACATCCACCTTTTCAAAAAATTTTAAATCCAGTTTTTTTTAGAATCATCTTGATTTGTGGCGCCATAGTCTATATGCTTTTGATTCTAGCGAATATCTTACAAAAATTGCACTCATTCACTTTACGATTCAATTTTGATCTTCAAAATGTATTTTTTCAAGCGGCACTTCTTTTGCTCTAGATGATTTGAAAAGTCCAACAGTTGGGTTTCATTTAAACCATTTTTGAAAAGCTGATGTATTGTTTAAAATCTTTGTAAAACATCTGTTTCTAATATAAACTGCTGTACTGATAGCTTTTGCTCATATATGTTTTGCAAAAATAAAGCGGTCAAAATAATTTACGGAAAGATGATGTACAATTCCGGTCTTTAAGAATAATTTTTCAAAACCAGATGAAATATATTCTTGATCATTTTGTGTTATTACTTTTCAAGGATTTCATTTGAGCTCAACTTGCATTTTAAATTTCTCAAACTCTTTAAAAATATCGTTCTTCTTCTTTAAAAATACTACTATGATAAACCTTAAAACATATGAATGTGGCGAGATATTATGCTACTGCTAAAGATAACAAGTCATAAATATCTGAATGAATAATATAATGAGAGAGGTAGTTGTTAAATTTTTCCTTTACTGCAAACTAAATATTTAATATGATGAGTTTTAAGCAATTTATGATCAACCAAATTTACACTGTTTACTTTAATATGATTTCAAAAAAAATGTTTGTTTCAATGTTTAATGTTAAATGTTTCAATGTTCAAATTCACTCTAATAAAAAAATGTAAATTCAATGGTTAATTCAATTTAATAAAAAATAAATATAAATTCACTGGGTTTAAAAATAACACACTGTTATTTAAGTCCTGAAATTAAAAACGCACTGTTTTTTTTTGTTTTAATAAAACGCACTGTTATATTTCCAATTATTTTATTTATTTTATTTTAATAATTTTTTTACGGTTCTGCGATAACGATTAAATTAAAAATCAAAAAATTTGGGTTTATATAAACTTGAGTTGACTTGAATTGAGTTACTATAAATTTGAGTTGATAAACTTGAAAGATTAACGTTTAACCCAATTTAAGTAACCTTGAATTAAAGTATATAATAAAGTGAAACAAAAAAGCAAAGTATATAAAAAATATATGTAGTGTATATAAAAAGTTAAAATCTTGAATATATAAAAATATAAAATTATTGTTAATTAAATTAATTTTAGTCAATACAACTGACATCTTGTGTTATAAAATAAAAACAATTATATTTTGACAATTTTATATGTAATTTTGTGAATTTGTTTGACTTTGACAAGTAATATAAATATTAGCACTAATTCAATTTAAGATTTACAAACTAATATATGTAAACATACAATTTAATGAAGTCAAAAAAAAAGAACACAATTTATGTTGATTGTTGCTGTGTACGTTGATGAACTGATGCTGGTGACCTGCTGAATGATGCTGATGAGAATTCAACCTTTACTCAGATAAGTAACATACATTTTTTTTATTAAGTAATATGATTCTTTGTGTTATTTTTATTTTAGGTTGCATCTGCTAGATCATAATCCAACATACACTTTCTACTAATTTCAATTTTATCATTTTCTTCAGATCTTGAAAGTTGACATGCGCAATCTTTAGTGCCACTTTAAAATAAAGTTTTCCTTTATATTTCCTTCCGATGATGACATAGCCATGTTGTTGTTTGTTTGTATTACATAAATTCTGTTTCTCTTGTTGGCTTTAAATAGTACAGGATCATCGTTTGATTTCACAACTGCTAAATCATTATTAAAAATCACTTGAAAGCCACATCATACAATTTCAAGAACAAAACTCTATATGTATATGTTTCGATACACTAGGTATAAAGAAAGAATATGCTTATCAGCAAAATTTGTTAGGAGGTTATTATTATTTTTTAGCGTTAAAGAAAAATGTGTAAACCATATGTGGAGTTATTTAAAGAAAAGTTAAGTGAAAGTAATTAAATAAAAGTTCTGTTGAATGTTTGTTTATCTTTATATATTTTATGTATTTTATCTATAGAACATATAACTGTTAAGTCCAGAAATCTTTGAAGACTTTTACAGTTTGCTGGTAGTTTGAAATCAGTTATCTTTTTTGTTTAGTCAGCAGATGGTTTTAATTAACCATTTTTTAATATTGACCAATAAAACCTAAAAAGTTTACCTCCTTGTAGAAACGCTGTGCCGAAATTCTTAAAACCTTCTTCCTCATCATTTGACATAATAATAATTTCGTCTTTATAAACCCCAATTACCCCTTATGGATTAGATCTCTTAGAATGGTATATATGTACCTAGAGAAAACCGCTGGTGAGTTACTTATCCCAAAAGAGACATACAAAACCTTACATTGTTGATTATGAAGCATGAAGGATGTATATTTTCGCGATTCGGGCAATAAAGGAGCATGGAACAAACCATTAGTTAAATCTAATGTGGTGAATATTCAATACATATGCCGTTACAACATCCATCCATTTCATGTTTGATTCTCTGAAATGACTGTAATTTAAACTTCATTGCTTCTTTCCATTGTCATTCATATTTTCTGTTCATTGCATCCTCAAAAGAAATGGGATTAGATGAAAAGTTAGTAAAAAATTTACCTGATCCTCTTTTCTGATCCCTTTTTTTGAATTTACGTATTTTGTTCTCAACATTTTCCGAAACGTCTTTTTTTTCGTTAAGAAAAGAACGGACGGAACGGACGGTCGGACGGACATCGTCAAATCGACTCAAGAGGTGATTCTGATTCAGAATATATATACATGTCCATATCTAACTCGCTTCCTTTTGGTGGTTACAAACACCATACCAAAGTTAATATACCCTATACTTTAGGTGTAGGGTATAATGAATGAAAAACATTTTCCTTTTTATACCCTACACCTGAAGTATGGGGTATATTAACTTTGGTATGGTGTTTGTAACCACCAAAAGGAAGCGAGTTAGATATGGACATGTATATATATTCTGAATCAGGATCACCTCCTGAGTCGATTTAACGATGTCCATCCGTCCGTCCGTTCGCACGATAACTCAAAAACTAACAAAGCTATCTTGATGAAATTTATATAGTAGGTTACTAATTACGAAAGGAAGGCTAAGTTCGAATTTGGACAAAATTGATCAATGGGTTCGGATTCTGGAAGCTTCAGAATGATTTCGGAGCAAACGAGATTATCTCCAAAAACAACAAAGATAGAACCTTTAAATTTTGTACAATGATGTTCCTTCTCGTTCGATTTCTGTCTCTAAAATTTAAGAGGATTTGATCCATGAGTTTGGATTTTGAAAGCTTCCGAACGAGCACCAGAGCAAACGAGATTATCTCCAAAGTCAACTAAGATATAATCTTTAAATTTGGCAGAGTGGTGTTCTTTCATGTTTTATTTAAGTCTCTGAAATTTGAGAGGATTTGGTTCATGGGTTCTGATCTTCCGAACGAGTCCCAGAGCAAACGAGATTATCTCCAAAACCAACAAAGATAGAACCTTTGTTTTTAGTACAAGAGTGTGCTGTTATGTTTCCTTTTCTATAAAATTGGAAACTGAAATTTGAAAGAATTTGAACCTTGGATTCGTATATTGGAAGCTTCCGAACGAGCCCAAGAGCAAACGAGATTATCTCCAAAAACAACAAAGATAGAACCTTTAAATTTTTTACAATGATGTTCCTTCCAGTTTGATTTATGTCTCTGAAATTTAAGAGGATATGGTCCATGCGTTTGGATTTTGGAAGCTTGCGAACGAGCCCTAGAGCAAATGAGATTATCTCCAAAATCAACAAAGATAGAACCTTTAAATTTTGTACAATGATGTTCCTTCCGGTTTGATTTATGTCTCTGAAATTTAAGAGGATTTGGTCCATGGGTTTGGATTTTGGAAGCTTCCGAACGAGCCTCAGAGCAAATGATACTATCTCCACAACCAACAAAGATAGAACTGTTATTTTTAGTACAAAGGTGTTCTGTTATGTTTCCTTTTCTGTAAAATTGGAAACTGACATTTGAAAGAATTTGAACCATGGGTTCGTATTTTGGGAACTTCCGGACGAGCCCAAGAGCAACGAGCATATCTCCAAAACCAACAAAAGTAGAATCTTTAAATTTAGTACAATGGTGTTCTGGCATGTTTTCTTTATGTCCCTGAGATGGATTCGATGAATTGGAGTGGCAATTCGGGTACCTGACACATACCTCCCAAGGACTAACAATCTTCGAAATTAATAAAGATGGAAACTTAAAATTTTTTACAAAGGTGTCCAGCATTTCCCAAGAGGATGCCTATTTTACCTTCCTGAAATTCGAGTTTAATAAGACAGAATAGGGAAGAAGTTCAAGCTGCTGCCAAAAAAACTTATAGATTTTTAATTTAATTCGAATTATTCAGGTGTAGAGTATTAATAAGTTGGTTGCATCGACTTACTTTTACATTTACTCTTTCAAAAACAAATTTGTAAACTTGTTAGTTTCACTTTTTTCGCCCGTCCTTCTGTCTGTCAGTTTACAAACTTCTGAACCGTTAAAAATAGACTAATACTATTTTAACCATAGGTAGGACTCATTAAAAAATTAATGTTGTGAATAGCTTTTTTATGTAGCTCCACCCATTAGGAAGTTACAGCCCCTCACCTATGAAAAAAAATTTAAATTCTGCTTAATATGTTTTCATTTATTAAAACAGCTGTTAGAGGTTGTAATAAAACATTAAAGTAATCTACTCCATTTTTCTTATACATATGAATTTAAATACATTATTGTTGTGTACATAAAATAAATACACACATTTGACGTACTAAAAACTACACCGGTCAGTCGGTCGTAAAATATGAAAGAATAAACACTATTATTAAAATAAACACAATACGTTTTTCTTTTCTGAATAATAAATAACAGGTTATGGGCCCAGGTCATGTTGTCAATAAAACAATAATTTTTAATTTGTGTATAATAAAAAGAAAACAGCTATGCCAGCTGTAATCGGTTTTAAGATAGATGGACTCAACAACTTAAATATAAAAAAAAAAATTATTAATATTCGTATAATATTAATTTTTAATATAATAATATTTATTATTGGTTTACATTAAATAAAAAAGTGCCAAGTTTTATTTTTAACTTATTATACCACATAAAATGATGGTATGAATGATGATAACATGTACCCACATAAAATTAAAACTTGTAGTCACTAGAAAATAAAAGTAAAATTTGTAGTTGTAAAATGTTTAGCTACACAAAAGTTTTTTAAATATAAGTGTCTAGACTCCGAATATAGAAGCACTAAATGGCGAAAACTACAGCACGTGGAAGAATAATGCTAAAAGCGTATTAATTTACAATGATCTTTGGCGTTATGATAACGGGGATATTAATTTACCGGCTGCTGGCAAGACAGATTGCAAATTGGAAATTAAAAGATGCAAAGGCTTTGGCTGTAATAATATTAAGTGTAAAAGAAGTTGAACAATCTTATATTGCAAAATATAGCACTTCGGAAGATGCATGCAATTAACTAGAAAGAATATACGCATCTAAAGAACCACAAATAAAAGTATTACTGTACAAGAAATTATTTAATATGAACGTTTCAAAGTGCAAGTAGAAAACGAAACCAAATTAGATGGTTTAGATAAGATAACGCAAAAGCATATTTATCCTTAGAATTCAACAAATACCTTGAAGAGCATGGTATACAGTGTCAGCTTCTATTGGAATACTGTCCACAACAAAATGGTATAGCCGAAAATGCGAGCACGACAATTTTAGAACCTACCGAAATCATTGTGGACTGAGCCATCTGTTTATATTAGAAATAGGTATCCAACAAAAGTATTAAACAACACAACTCCGTTTGAAGTTTGGTTTACACGGAAACCAAAAATTGGATTTTTTAAGTCATTCGGAGCAAAAGTTTAGGCACTAAATGCCTGGTTTTTTAGTTTAGGAGGAAAGGCCTGGGAGAACAATACTCTAACCAAGAGGAGATTAGTATAATTTTCTGAGTTATTCACCACAAGCAAAAGCTTACCCATTGTGGCAGCATAATATCAAAATTATAATTAAAAGACGTGATATAAAATTCTTAGAAAAAAGTGAAGTTGAAAATTACTTGAATGGAGCCGTGGATACCTGGAGCCGTAGATCCAAGTATCCTGTACAGGATTGTAGATACCTATTTCGAAGCTTATAAATGTGAATTAGAGAGAATTGAAAATAGAGTTGAATCTAGTGACGAGAGTGAAAATTGTTATACAGTGACGATCAAATTGAAAAAGAAACAAAAATTTATGAAAATAAAAAAGAACCCACATCCAGCGCGATAATCAAAACTGACAGTTGTAATGAAGAAAATAAATACTAAACTCGCAGGCCAAACTTAATCCGTACTGGACAACGAGGACGTCTAAAAATAATTAGAAATACAAAGGTAAATTTAGCTTGTTTTAATAATACTAATGGTGGTGAATGGATAAACAATGTATATTGTCACCTATGTAGATGATATATTAAATTAGTATCAAATGAATTAAATCTATTGAATGAAGTAAAATTACAGCTCACAAAACAGTTCGACATAAAAGATTTAGGCAAGGTAAAAGAATCTTAGGTATAAACATTAACCGTGATAGTCAAATTGGTGATATAGAAATTTTTGAAGAATAATTTACATAAAAAAAATCATAAAAAAATTCAATATGCAAGACGCTAATGTGGAACATATACCATTGTGCAAAAACTTAAAGATGGTGGAAGATACTCTGGAGATGGGAAATCAGGGAAACTAAAGAAAAACCATATAGATAATTCCTAATATATATTTGCACCAACTCGTGAACAACCATAGCATGAATTTTTATTGAACTGTCAAAAATCATTGATATGCTTGTTTTGTTTACATAAAAATTTAATATGCTTACCAAAAATTTCAGATATTTGTATATCTTCATATGCTTGACTTAATAAATAATCAGAAATAATTTTTATTCCATTTTTTTTATGAATTTTTTAAATTTTTATCTAATGTAGCGCTTACAAAAAATATATAAACAAACTTTGCAATAGTCTTGCACAAATATTCAATAGGGTTTAGGTCTTGCATAGCCTTGCAAAATTTTGCACTTTTTTATACATGAAAACAACAACAAATTGTGCATTTTAACTGTCAAAAAATTGAAATATGTTACGGTGCAAAATTTTGCACTTGTGCAAGACTACTTTGCACCAACTCGTGAATACCCTTAATAGAAAATGAAATATTATTGAATAAAAAGTAATTATTGTGAATTGATATGTGACATAATAATATCTGTCACATGCATTTAAGTTATGTAAATAGTAAATACTTAATAGTATGTAAATAGTAAATACAAACTAAATAGTAAATTGATAATAATTATTTTAAATAATTATTGAATAATTATTGGTGGTGTGAGATGACCATGACGATCAAAGCTGACCCAAGACGTTGACCATGGTGACTCGGTGGTGATTAAACTCCCAAATTTCAGAAAACCATAAATTAATTATTTTGTTGATGTGTTTCTTTGTGTTTCTTTATTTTTAATTGTAGGTGGATCAAACATGTGATGTTGAAGACGGAACATTCTCCCTCCTTGATATTACGTAGGAATATTTAAAATAAATTAAGTTTTCTCTTTAAACTAAAAAAAAAAAAAAATTTTAATAAAATTATATACATTATATATTATATATCATATAAAAAGATAAACAAAATAAACAAACTTTGCCATTTGGTTTTTAGGTTGTGTTGAAATTGTTATCATCTTTGAAACGAAAACAGCTATACCGGAACTATCGTTGACACCGAAGATAGAGGATATAGTGCCTCTTCCTCACTATTTGGAACTGCTCATTCAAATAACTTGTAACATATTGGTGAGAAATTGTTAATATAAAATTTTTTTTTTTTTTAAAGTGTGTTACGAATTTAGAATTTCGAGTTTTATAAGTGTGCTATTGAATTGTATGTGATTTTGAATGTTTGATTATATGGATGATTTAGTTTGAATTTGATTTAGAATCGGTTTGATTTTGCGAATTATGATCAGTTTGGTCAAGCGGTTGGTTTCCGATTGGAAGAACACCTAATTTGGAAATGCGTCGCTTGAAGATTGAATTTTTTGTGTGAGTGGTCACTACTCGTACTAATCCATCAAAGTCAGAATGAGTATCTATAACTCTAGCGAGAATCCATTTACTCGGTGGAAGATTTTCGTACTTTACTATGATTAAATCATTTATCTTAAAATTTTCGCATGTTCGGTTTCATTTAGGACGTTGTTGTAAACGGCTCAAATATTCGCTATTCCATCGCCGCCAAAAACTCTGCAGGATATGTTGTAGATGTTGCCAACATCTAGTCTATTCACATTCAAGTCCAAAACACATTGTTGGGGTGTAGATAATAAGCTATCACCAATTAAGAAATGAGCTGGGGTTAGCGCTAATAAATCTTGAGGATCACTTATCATTTCACAAAGTGGCCTTGAATTTAAGCATGCTTCGATTTGTGTTAATACCGTGGCGAACTTCTCGTATGTTAGTATGATATTATTTAACACTCTTCTTAATTGATGTTTAGTTGAACAAACTCCAGCTTCCCATAGAAGTGAAAATTAACTCCAACATTTTCCATGAATTCAGCAACTTCCATTTTTATATCTCTTACCATAAAATGTGTTTGATTTTTTGCAGTTTTGTAATAGGAAGTGAAGGTTGTTGATATTGTGTAAGTTGTCAGACAGAGTTAATGAACTGAACAATTGATTTTATGTATCTTGGTTACTATAAGTCAAAAATTTGTTTTGGTTTAGGTTTTAAGTTAAGTTGTATGTGTGGGTTGTTAACTTATAAGTTCCAAATGGTTTTATAGTAGGAAGTAGAGTGTTAAACAATTTAAAGTAGAGTCGGCCCTTAATAAACAAAATTGTATAACTGAAGTTTAAATACTAGACGCACATATAAAAGTAGTAAGAAAATTTCTTATATGAAAATAAAAAACAGAAAAATCTACAGCGCATCTTTAAAATTGAAAAGAAAAAGTGTAATCCTGTTTGTGTTTTTGTTTTTTTTTTTTTGTTAGCATAAAGAAAAAAAATTAAAGTAAGATATAGATTTTTTTTTGCTTACATAAAAATGTGATCTCTTCTGGATAGAAGAATTTATAGAAGAAAAGAGAAAACGAAAGTCATTAATTAGCTGACTGCATGTCGTGTAAGATATTTTTTTTATTTTTTAATTAAGAATGTTCAGAAAATATGAATAAAAACAAACAGCAAATCAAAAATATGGAACTGATTAAACTAAAGAGATACTCTTTACTCTTGATATGCATTTATGTTTTTTTGTTTTTGTATGGAATAAAAAATAATTCAAACATTTCTAGTTTTAAACTAAAAAAAATTTAAGACTTGTTTTTGTTATTGTTAAATTAATATACGAGTATACATATCACTAGTTATCTAGTCAAAGCAAGAAATTGATATAAAAAGAATATAATGTAAAAGTTGAATGATTTTATGATAGTATAGTTCCTGGTTTTAAAAAATTACAATATTCTAGTAATAACAAGATAATAATTAATAATTTATTAAGATTCTGCAAAATGTAATGATCATAAAAGAAATCGAAAGTATAGAACTGTATAATATGTATGTAAATAATGTCTACTTTTACATGTAGAATTTTTTGTTTAAATCTTTACTACATTCTTAAAAATTTTAAATTAATGTACAAAACAAATATTTTTACAATACAAATAAAAATCTTCAAATTTGAATGAATACTATTTTGATTTACTTATTTGCTTTTTTCTGTTATATCCATATGGTAAAGAACTACCATCTTCATTAAATTTTCGTTTTTCCGATTTTGGTTCATATTTTTTTATTTCGGGAATTGTAAGTACATCATGATTTTTATTTCGACCAATATTTTCTGAAATGACGTATGTGTCTGCACTATTCAATGAATTTAAAACTGCTGCCTTTATGCTATTAAAATTGATTTTTAGAGAAGCTTCATAACTAAGAGAGAATCCTTTAACTTTACAAACAATTTTTTCTGTATTATCTTTTGTACAGTAAATTTTGTAAGCGTAGTTCTTGGGACCACCACTTACAAATTCTGTAATACAACTTCCTATACTATAACATTCTAATTCATCAGTCATGTCTCCTATAAATTGACCTATTTTTGGTTCATATTCTCCGGCTAATATACAACACTGAATCGGTGTCATAATATAATACTCTACTATCCAACTTCTCTAGATAATTGTAAAGTTGTAGACGAGCATGTGTTGTTGTATAAGCAGCGATACTTACGTTGACAGTAGATAAAGAAGTTACTGCTTCTTCTTTATATTTCCAGCTAATCACTATGTTTTCTTCATTTACTGGAAATATGTGACATACTTCTACAGAGGGGTTTGTTATTAACTGGTAAAGTTTAAAATGATGATTTATAATGGTGGTTTGTTGTTGATTTTCTCTTTGCCCAAATTTTCCCCAGAATGAGTGTAAAATAATCTTAGCAAAATATCTTAAACCAGGGTTATTAACTACTTTATCGTATTCTAATTTAATTTCTTCCTTTTCAAAAAAACTATCAATATATTCTTCCTTTTCTTTTTGAGTTTGACATTTTATTGGCCACCCAGAAGCTTCTTGTTTAATCTTTATAAATTTATTCATCATTTTAGTGAATAAACCATCAATACCATTGCAATTGTCATATTTTACTGTTTCGTATTCCCAAACTTCATAAATATTTAAAAGTTTATACCCTTTTTCAATTGCTTTTTTAATTTCATCAATTACCCAAGTTCCTACTAATGCTCTTTCATCGTCTGTATGTTCACAGTATTTTCCTTGATATTTTTGTTCACTACAAGTGTTACATAGTGAAAACATCAATTTATGATTTTGTTTGACAGGTATGTCGGGGTGTAATAGATTTGTTGGTGGTAATATTTTACATTTAATAATACCGTCAATAGTCATTCTGTTTAACTTGGAGCAAGTATCTTCTCCAACATAAATCTTAGGATGGTTTATGGGGAATTTTCCTCGTTCAGAATTACTTTGAAAAACATTAGAAATTACATCCCAAACGTCGCTAAATTTAAGTTCATGAGCGGATCTAAAACTGAGGTACGCAGGACCTTGATGTTCAAAGCTCTCTCCACAAAATGTTAACCCAATCTTATCAGTGGAATTCACATTTTTCACAGCAATGTTGAGTATTTGTTGTATAGCATCCTTAATCCAGCTAATTGGTTCTCTATTGTAAGGTACGGATTTAATTACAAATTTTATTTTATGACCGTTCATATTAAACCTTTTAACAAATGTCGAATTCTCGCTTTCTATTATGTAAGGTGTTATAGTTTCGGTAAGAAACTTTTGTAAAATAATTTTTTTCGACATTTTCTTTATACGAATTTCAAGATGTTGAATGCTTGAATAACAGAATAATATTAAATTTTCAATATAGATTCATTCTCTTAAATTAAAATGAAACTTTAATAAATTTTAGTTGTTTTAACTAGAATCCTATCTGAATCCTATCTTAATATGTAAATAGAAAATTCTATGCAACATTGTAATTTTCAAACTACAATTTAATTTAAAATTTATCTTAAAGATATAAATTGTAATCAAATGACAGTATAATAAATTATATTTCATTAATAATTAGATTCTCATCTTATACGTATTTTAAATAGAAAATAGTATTACAACATTGTAATCAAACGGCAATTTAATAAATTACCCTTTTTCTACATAAAAAATATTAGCAACTTTGTAATCAACTTACATTTTTGATAGATTTTACCCTTTCCACTTAGAAAATATTTGCAAGAGTGTCACTAGTTCTAAAGTTTTTATTTTGTTATAATATTACTCGAAATTTGTATATAAATACATCGAGATTTTATAAAAATATCAATTTAATTTTAAGCAAGCAGGATGGCACAGGAATTTGATAAAGTTTACGTGCTGGATGATGTAACAATACAGGCGCAAATTCCTACAAAAAAGAAAAAGATGGCGAAAATGCCACTTTATTATGAGCAACAACAACAGCAACAACAAAAACAGCAACAACAGCAACATCATCATCAACAAGAGCAACAACAACAACAACACTCATTTTATCAGCCACCAGAGCAAATTGAACATTTGCTGGCGCATCATTTTCCCTATCATGAAACAACACCAAATTCCACCAAAAAAAAGAAAACTGGTGGAATTATTTTATACAAAAAAAAACCTTTAAAAAAATGTTTAAAGGTTAAAGACATGGAGCCAAGTATGCTCTATAAAATACGTAAACTAAATGGGGAAAAATGGGTCCTTGAGACCCTTAATAATATTATATTTATACCGCAAGAAAAAGTTGCAGTATTTGAAGATAACGATTTCCGAGAGGAAATCGAAAAAAATACTTATTTCCTCGTAAACGAGGAAAATGAGTTAATTTTAAAAGAAGAACGTGGTGATTTGCAATTCGCCACAAAACAATAATTATAGTTTAAGCTTTTATGTTATATCATTTATAGAATAAGAATTATTATATATTAAGAATTATGTTTTTATATTAAGAATTTTATATAAAGAATATGTTCAATAAAAAGTTTTATTCCAAATAAATTTTGTACTGTTCTAAATTTATTTTCATCATTCAGATGTTAAGATTTTATTTTATTTTTCAGATTTTAAGATTTTATTTTATTTTTCAGATGTTATCAAGTTTTATTTTTATATAAAGAATTTGTTCAATAAAAAATTTCATTTCAAATAAGTTTTGTACTGTTCTTAATTTTATTTTATTTTTCAGATGTTAGCAAGTTTTTCAGCTCCTTATTAAAATTTTATTTTACAGATATTAAACAATATTTGTTGAATTTATCCATGTGTTATGTTTTTCGTCAAACCCAAGCCATTTAACAAAAACTTTATTGCCTTTTTTCTTTAAAATTTTCTCGACAAGATGTACGTTTGGGTGTTTAACAGATGTGAGTTCCTCCTCATAAAATCCACCAAATATTGAATCATTTTTATAATCAACCAGCTGATATGTGATCGGAGAGGTACTGTTTACTTTCATAATTTTAAAAATTTCAGTAGACCAATTCGGTTGATAACCTTTTTAAAAGTTTTTTTGTATTTACTTATTCCAACATAGTCTCCAAGTTTATATTAAGCTTTTAGAGAAATTTTAGGTTGCATGTAAACATTTTTTAAAATAAATTTTTCGTTTTTCTTAGACATTTTTTCAGGAGGTAATTCAGTTGTTCTATGTTTAGTGGAATTATAGGTGTTTAATAAAGATTGCAACATATTAATCCATTTGTAGTTTCCTTGTAAACTAAATATTTTCCACATTAAATTTTTAAAGTTCGATTAAAGCGTTCTACAATAGATGCTTTCATTTCAGAGTAAGTATGATTGTGATTAATACCCTTCTTTACAACAAAATTTTTTGTGTCCGAACCTTGGTCTTCCATTACTATGTTTTAACTAAAGCTTTTTAATATTAATTATATTGCTGAGGTACACAAGATTGTGAAAAATTTTAATTTCCAAATAAATTATAGAACATATTAATAATCAGATTGTCGTTTTCTATATGATTATCTTTGTGAAATTCATTCAAATAAGTTTTCATACTTAAACCAAAACATCTATACCAGCCAAAAACGCAACAGTATTGCCCACATACATCTGAAAGAATACCCTGTATCTGCTTATTATTAAAAACTATGCACTGACTTTTCAAGTATACCAAAATTTCCGGTTTATCTGGAACTCCACCATACGCATCAAAATATTCTGTGCAACCATGCTTTGGAATATAAAGGGCAAACCAATGTGTTCCCGGATCTTTTATCTTGTCAGTGTTTACAATTAAAAAAATTGGTTTATCTATTATTTTTGGAATTTTGTGTAAAGCAAAAACTCCCTTAAAATATTTGTTTGTTAATTTGTTACATTTTAAAACACTAATTATTTCTAAAGTGTTCATGACTCAAACTGACTCAAATTATACACTCTACTTATTTCATTAATGTAGTTCATTAAAAACTCCTTTTTTATTTTTTCATTTGTTATAATAACATCAAATTTTTCTAGTATCTGTCTTAATTCTTTATTAATTTTATCATTATGTGCAGTTCCGAAAGAGTAATTTTCAAAATTTTCATTTATAATTTCTTTGGTTGGAAATTGGTAAGTAAACTCTTTTACAAATTTTTTACAAGGTTCTTTAATTCCAACTAAACAAATATCTTTTACAAATAAAGTATTTTTATCATCACAACTTCACATCCACAAGTACACAGGACGATGACATCTTGTCGAATATTCAAATACATGTTTCAGTATTCTATTTATAGATTTGTAAATATATTTCGATTTTTATCAATTTGTATGCTTGCATCAAATTCTCCATAAACAATAGCAGTGAGTGTAGATGTGAGTGGTTTTGATAGCCTTGCCTCAATTCTAACCGTACCCTG
Source organism: Poecilobothrus nobilitatus (assembly GCA_947095535.1). Classification (NCBI taxonomy): domain Eukaryota; kingdom Metazoa; phylum Arthropoda; class Insecta; order Diptera; family Dolichopodidae; genus Poecilobothrus; species Poecilobothrus nobilitatus. The sequence goes on along the minus strand of OX352772.1, from coordinate 129,579,298 downwards.
GTTTAGTAAACCTTGACATACTTCATTTCCAGATGCATCTGGAGTTAAATCAAAAGCTAGTATAAAAAATCCATTACTAAACATAGACTTTGTTATCTGATGACCTTTATCATTGTGGTAAATTCCAGTTCCTGAAAAAAGTGTAGTGTATGCTCTTGTACAGGAATTATTTTCATCTGAAAAACTCGTTTCAATTGCTGAATTAGGTATTTGAACACCATTTACTTTTAACACAAATTGTGAAATATCAAAATGTTTAAAATTGTATGGGTTTTTTGATCTTTTTCCAGAGTAACCCACATTTTCTGTCATACAAAAAATTATTGTGTTTGGCAACTGTCCAATAAAAACATTATCAAGCGATATTGACGAGTTGTTCATTGGAATTGTAAAACTTTTTACTTCAAAGCGTTTATAATTATATTTAGCATTGGATTTCCCAAGAACAGCATTGTGTGCTAACAGTACGCTTGGATTAACGGTAACATGTCTCATAGGTAGCGTGGCTTCTATAATTTTTAATTGTGATTCATCAGAATCGTCTGCAAATAGATAAAAATCTGGTTTTTCAAGTGTTAAAATTATACGAATGTCAACATTATTTATAAGTAGAGTAGGTTGATTAAACATATCTACGTGTAGTTTACCCATAAGTTCCACTACAATGCTATTATGATACAATTTTTGGCGCTCTTTTGAACCCTTATTATCAGATTTAGCTATATTTGCTTTATCTAAAATCCATCCTGCACATTCTAAATGAGTTGCAGCAGCATCTGTACCATAATTTAATAAAGATTCAATATAAGCTCTATAGTGATAATTTCCATCAGACGGTGTTATATTTTTACAATTTAATTGAACATTACATTGTTTTATTAAAGAATGTAAAATGTTATTAACTACACTTGGTTGTATTATTATTCTTCCTTCAGCATTTTTAACATTATTCCATTGCGTTCCATCTTTCTTTAAGATCTGTACTTTTAATCTCAAATATGTAGAAGACAAATCTCTATATGTATCGCCATGACCCAGTGAAACAAATTCAATAGTTGAAGGGTTGTCTAAAGAAGCAATAGGATTGTAGGAAACTTCTTCAGATCGTAAAATGCTAGACTGAATGGGTTGGGCAGGGTTTTAAAAATATCCAACTCAGATTTCATACACTCAATCATAATTAATTAAAAATATCTTTTTGTTTCTTTTTGTTATTATCTTTGCGTCGTTTTGACGTAAAATATTTTAAATTTTTAATGAATTGTCTTTTTATAGCTTTTCGTTTTCTTTTACCAGAACCATACATTTCATTTAGTTTTCGTACGGCATCACGTCGTACATTTTTAACAATCTCTTTACTACGATCTTGCATAACTTCTTTTATATTTGCACCATATGCAATATCAGATAAAGCATTGATACCAGAGTTAATAACCTCTTTTTTCAAAATATCAGCGCCTGAAGTAAATAATGGTTTCAAATATCTAAAAAGTCCCCCAAAAAAGCTTCCCAATCCACGACCTCTTTGAAAAGGTACGGTGGCATGTAATAAAGGGCCGATATCATCAAGTCCTCTACCAGATTGAATTAAATAATACTTATAGTATACTCTCTCCATAATGAATAAAATAAAATAATATATAGTTTTGTAAAATTGCTTTTATTTATACTTTTTTAAAATGTAATACAATTTTTGTTGGAATTGAACTATTGGAAAAGTTTATTTTGTATCCATATATATCACATAAAAGTAATGAAATGTTATTAAATGATTTCTCCACATTGCAATATTGAATATTACTAAATTCTTTTACAGTATCAGTGAAAGAATTTTGTATGTTAACAGATCTTAAACACCTTACATCTTTATCACCTATTTTTTGTGGTTCAATTATGTCGTTGTATATAAAAAACATATCTGGTTTACAAATGGGAATCAATTGTACACTATCTATAAAAGTTTTGAAAGCTTCTATTACATGTGATTTTTTAAAATCTGTAACTTTAAAAGATACTTGATTGAAACATGTTGTCAAAAGTCCTTCGAGGGTATAAGCGTAATTTGCTCTTATTTTTATATCTATTTTAGGCTTAGTAACACATATTGTGGTGTAACTTAAATTTTTAGGCATTTCCTCAGCTTTTGTTGGTTGTGTATAATGAACTTCATCGTTTATAAAATTAAAAATTCCCCAAATCAACTGTCGTTCAACTTCTTTTCTTGAAAACCTATTAAGTAGGCGTATACTTTGAATTAGTGTTGGTAGTAGAAAAACTTTCCAGTCGCATATCATTTGTTTTTATATATATGGAATATATGATGTTCCAACTCCTATCATATCTTTCTGCACACCTTTAATAAATATTTGAATACTTTTTTCCCATTCTTCACCATACACATTTGGAACCAAATCATTAACATACCGACTTTCCACCTTGAATCACACATGTATTTATTCATTTTATTTGTAAAAGATGATAATGAATTTTCTGGATAATAGTTGATAGATGAATCACTGAGTAAAGTGACATAAAATTCATCATTTACTTGTATGTTGTCCATGAGCTTGCGCATTTATTCTTACGAATTAGAAAATTAAGTTCTGTTTGAGTATTACCTACTGCTGACCTTAAAACACGTCTTAACGAATTATTCAACTCTTTGCTATTTATAGGTTTTTCTTTTATCGTTGGTGGGCTTGGGCTATCTAAAGGAACAGTTATAATATCTCCTGTATCAGTTTCAAAAATTTGTACATTTTGATTTCTAATTGATTTTCTTTTTTTAAGACGTTCTCCAACTGAAGCAGCTGACAATGCTTTTGCTAAAACATTTTCCTGAATTTCATCATCAAATACTTCGTCATCCTCTTTTTCATATACTTCCTCTTCTTCAGGAACAACTTGTATTCCAACATTCTTATATTCAGGAAAATGCGATTGAGTTTCTACATCTATATACATTGGTTTTGCACGAGTTTGAGTACCGTTTGTTTCCGTAATTTTTATTTTCTCCTCTTTATTTCTAGGAAGTTGTCGTTTTTTGTTTCTTATTTTAAATAGATTTTGTCTGTATAAATACCATTTTTGAGTGCCCGTGAGATGTTTATTTAACAATATTTTTTTCATATTTTTTTCCAACTCATTAAGTTCAACGTCCGCATTTTGCTTCATTTTCTCATAAATCTCAGGTTTTAAAATTATCATTTTATTAAATGTTGTATTATTCATTTTATAAAATTTCCGATTATCCCTGATAGTATTGCACCAAGAAGTGTAGGTAAAAATCCACTACGTTGAATAATAATTTTTCTTTTGCTATTTATAGATTTTTTCCGGCAAATAAGTGATCTTAATTCTTTTTTATACTTTCGTAATTGGGTTGTTGCGTTTTTACTCAGATTACAATTACTTTTTAGCACATTTCCAAAAAAATTTTGAAAAAATGTGCTTATTAGTTTCACTCTGTCCGTCCGTCCGTCCGTCCGTCTGTTTACAAAACTTCTACACCGTTAAAGATAGAGAAAAAAAATTTTAACCATAGGTAGGTCTCATAAAAAAAATAATTTTGTGGAACAACTTTTTCATGTAGCCCCCCTCATTACGGAGCTACACCCCCTCAAACTTTGAAAAAGCCCTATTTTTAAATGCATATATCTTATGTTCTGCTTAAGATTTTTTCACTCTAAAAACGTCATACGACAGGTATTTTTTCTAACTTCGTAAATTAATATCAAAATTATATAAATTTTTTAAATTTAGTATTTAAATTTACCATTATGTGAAAACCAAATTTTGCATGATTTTTCTACTTTCATAACTCCGGCACGCTTCTAGATAGAAGCTTGACATTTTGAGGCAAGAAAGAACTTTTAGAATTAGTATAAGTTTGCTCAGAAATTTTTTTCGGGCCACCCCCTGTTTATGAGCTATTAGGGCTTAAAAATTGAAAATTTGCTATTTTTAAACACCTGTAACTTAGGAACCTGCACACATTTTACTTCTGCAAGATGTAAAAATTAAAGCTACAATAATATATTTTTACGTGTGTGAAAGGTTTATTTTAGTTGTAAAGGGTTCCAAAGTTGCAGCTCTTCAAAATTGTAAAAAAGCCCCATTTTCAGATGTATATATCTCGGGCTCTGCGTAATACTTTTGCAATCTAAAACCGGCAGAAGATCGAAAATTTTATTATCTATATAAAACAATATCAAAATTATGTAATATTTTGTAATTTACGATTTAAATTTACCGTTATGTGAAAACCACATTTTGCATGAAATTTCTTTTTTCATAACTCCGGCACCCCTTTAGATAGGAACCTGAAATTTTGAGACAAGAAAGAACTTTTAGAATTAGTGTAAGTTTTTTCAGAAAATTTTTTGGTAACGCCCCCTCTTTAAGAGTTATTACGCCTCAAAAATTGAAAATTTGCTATTTTTAGACACCTGTAACTTAGGCACCTGTAAAAATTTTTTTTCGGCAAGACATAAAAATTAAAGCTTTAATAATATATTTTTACGTGTGTTAACAGCTTTTCTTAGTTATATAGGATTCCGGACTTACGGCCCCTCAAAATCTCAAAAATGTCCTATTTTCAAGTTTTTTCTTATTACATGAAATTTTCAAATTTTTGTGTAAGTCACACTTCCAAACAATTTGTATTGAGTTTTGGAAATGTGCGCTTTTAAAAACCGTTGGTTTACATTCTACCTTGTTAAAATATTGAAAGTAATTTCGCACAATGTTTTTATTACTTCAGGGTCACAGTGTTTTATAATTACTTTCTGGAATTTTGGTTAAGAGGTTTTTAATAGGTGCAATATATGTCGATTGGTCTTCAAACGTTTCATATTCCTCCCCAAATTGTTCTAATTGATCTCTCGTACAATAACACAAACCTTTCCCAAATATATCACTTCTTAATCGAAATATATCATTAACGTCTTGAGTAAGATCTATTAATATATAGCCATATGGGACTGATGTCAAATCATTATATACTTTTTCAAATGCTTTAATTTGATTGGGATATATTTGGCGGGCTAAAGGTAATATCTGCGATTTATCTCTTGGATTTTTGAAAAGTACAAAATATTTACAGTTGAGTATCTCTTGAAAATCTACCCTGGTGAAAAACATTTTGTGGAATCAATCTGGAATAGTGTTACTATATTCCATATCTTTGACATATTTTGGAACGGCATTTTTGTCTGGATTACACCAAATTATTCTATTAATATGTGGTTGTATATTTTCTTTTTTATATTTTATTAAATTATGAATAAAAGTTGTTCTACCACAGCATGATGGACCAGCCACCATCATAGTAAACGGGTGAAACAGCATAATTGTATTAGTTAAAAACTAACTCTGTTAACCTATATTTATACGAAAAGCGCTTTTCCCGAAGTGAATATAAATGTAATTTAGTTATTCTATGAAACATTCTTCCATAAACCTTCGACATAGTTAAACAAGTTCTCATAGTTGACCTACAATTTTTACAAGGAAATGAAAAGCAATATTTCCTAAAAGAGTTAGCCATACTTGAAAAAGGAAGTTTAATTTCAACTGTGTATCACTTCAAAGCACCGTACCCCGCAGATAAACTTAGTCAGGATATGAAATATAATAACCAGTATTGCGAAAGTAAAATAAATGGACTTAAATGGAATAACGGTTTAGTTAAATATTTAGATGTAAAATGTATATTAAAACACTATTTAGAGTCAGCTGAAAAAATTTATGTTAAAGGAGAACAAAAAAAATTTTTTCTTCAAAAGTACATTGACAGTGTTAAAATAGAAGATCTTAGCAGAAACTTGCCGTCATTAATCAAATTGTCCTATACACTTATCAAACAACAATTTCAGATGTGCTGTTTGTTATAATGTATAAATGTACCTCTTAAAGGAAAAAATGCTAGATTAAGACTTTCAATTTTCATACTTGCACGATATGAATTTAAATAACAAAACTAAAAAAGTTCATTTCAATATTAAACAAGAAATTCACGTTATGCATGTATGGGAGTATGCTTACAGATCAGCAAGGAAAAGTCATTGGGAAGAATACGCACGTGATACAAGTATATTTCAAAAACGTATAGAAAAAGTTAGTCTCACTATTTCTGCAATTTTAACATCTGATCATGGTAAAAAAATGTTAAAACTTAGATTTAAATAAAAATATAATAATAAAAGAATTTAAACATAAAAAAAATAAATGTCTTTTATTTTTATCTTATGTTTTTAAAATAGATACCATTAATTAACCTATCATTTAACCTATCTTTCTATTATTTTTTATTCTATACAAAAACAAAAACAAAAAATAAACATAAACATAAATGCATATCAAGAGTAAAGAGTATATCTTTAGTTTAATCAGTTCCATATTTTTGATTTGCTGTTTGTTTTATTTTTATTCATATTTTCTGAACATTCTTAAATAAAAAATAAAAAAAAAACTTACACGACATGCAGTCAGCTGATTAATGACTTTCGTTTTCTCTGTTCTTCTATAAATTCTTCTATCCAGAAGAGATCACATTTTTATCTAAGCAAAAAAAAATCTATATCTTACTTTAATTTTTTTTCTTTATGCTAACAAAAAACAAAAAAAAAAACAAAAACGCAAACAGGATTACACTTTTTCTTTTCAATTTTAAAGATGCGCTGTAGATTTAAAAATAAAAAAATTTTTTCTGTTTTTTATTTTCATATAAGAAATTTTCTTACTACTTTTATATGTGCGCCTAGTATTTAAACTTCAGTTATACAATTTTGTTTATTAAGGGCCGACCCTACTTTAAATTGTTTAACACTTGACTTCCTACTATAAAACCATTTGGAAGTTATAAGTTAACAACCCACACATACAACTTAACTTAAAACCTAAACCAAAACAAATTTTTGGCTTATAGTAACCAAGATACATAAAATCAATTGTTCAGTTCATTAACCCTGTCTGACAACTTACACAATATCAACAACCTTCACTTCCTATTATAAAACTATTTGGAAGTTATAAGTTAACAACCCACACATACAACTTAATTTAAAACCTAAACCAAAACGATCAAAACAAGTTCTTGACCTACTAACCTACAAGCATGACCTACATTAAACCCATAAACCTGCTTACATTTTCGTATATTTTTTAATCTCTAAAACGCCATAATGCATAAGTAATATTAGCATTCGCTACATTGTATTAAAGTAGTCCTATTTCGATCACTTCTATTTAGTAAGTTCAAAGTAATTATTTGTGCAGGCTTTATGAATTAATCAATTAAAGTAAGATGTGAAACCTTTTTTATGAAACCAAATATCAATATGCACAATATCTAAAGGTTTATTAGCCGTTTCAGAAATTTTAAGATGTAGTTTTAAAGGACTGCATTAATGTTTTGCAACGTTACAGATGTGACAATGGTTAATTATTTTTCAGTATTTCAACTTTCAGTTTTGAATAATAAATTTCGGTTTTCAGATTTAAATAAACATCATTAATACCTCTAGTATTAATGCGCTGATCTAATATTCTCTCATGTGAATATTTTGAAAAGTGATTTAAGTAAGTATTTTGAAAAGCATTATAAAAAGCATTATATTGTCAATCATTACCACTAGAATTCTTTTAGTTGGAATGTGTTCTTTAAAAAGTTAAAGAAGTGTCATATAAGTTTGCACAAACAATTGCCTTTCTTATTCTATCCTCAATTTTTTCAATGTTTAGAAAATTAGAATCACTTATTTCCTTATAATAATTTGAGTTTTAAAAACATTTAGTGGAAAGTATAAAATTGGAACATACTCTTAGTTATCTTCGCTACGTAAATTTATTGTAGCGTCAGTTGATGGTACTTCATCAATATTTTATTAAGATTAGAATTTAGGTTATTATTAGTGAAATTTACATAGTTTCCATTTAAGTTAATTTCTACGCGTGAAAGGACATCTGCTACTTTATTTTCTTTCCCACTCAATTATTCGATTGCCAAAATTAAACTCTTCCAACTTAATTTCCATCTTTATAGTTTGGTGTTTGATTCTTTTAAGTTGTGGGGCCATTGCAATGGTTTATGGTCGATTCGTATAATGAATTTACGATAGAAAAGATATGGGCAAAAATATTTTGTAGCCCAAACAATCGCGAGTAATTCCTTTTCAATTGTAGTATATTTACACTCATGTTCATTTAGAGTGCGTGAAGGGTAGCATATAGAGTAATTATTTTGTGATAATACAGCACCTACGGCAAAATCTCTTGCATATATTGTCAATATAAATGTTTTTAAAAAATTAAGATAGATGAAAACTAAATCAGTTTGCAATGATATTGCAAAAGATAGTAAGTTTTTTATGGTGATTTTGAGTCATTTTCTTTTTTGTGAAATGTTTTCTTCGTTGAGTATCTTAAGAACTTCAATTAATGTAATTTACATTTTTGAACTGAAATTGGATTAAATACATATTAGAATCATAAAACTTTTTTTTCGATAATAACATTTATGATTAAATTGTATCGCGTCAGATGAAATCAGCTTGCGAATCATCTATGGAATCTTTATTTTCAAAATTCGTGAAAAAATTGCTTTCGCTCTGGCATGAAGGGAACTAATTTTTGAATTATGCTACTTTTTTTATTTTATTTATACCTCAAGAAACATTTGTTGTTTTTATCGACTTCTTAAAATTAAAATTATTTTTTAAAAATTAAGACTCTATGAATTCGACATTATATGAATTCGATTTTATTCTATTTTCGACCATTTGTATATCAAAAACTATGCTCCATCTCTTGCAATTTTATGTACATTTTTTTTACAGATCGCAGATCCTGACCCACATAAATATATGTGTTGTGTTGTTGTTGTTTTTACGTGTTTAAGTCAAAACTTGATCTTGAACCGAATGAAAAAACACAGCTATTGTAAACTATTAGGCGGCTTACCATAAATGTTTACTTTATCCGTATTTTGAATAATATTAGAACTTTTTGCATATCCACTGCATTAATTTGCTGCATTAACTCGCTAAGTACATTTTTTTTATATCATTTTGGTAATCTTATCGGGCTTTAACTAAAATGTACTTGCTTTTATATAAAATGTTTTCAACACAAATACTTCATTGATTTTCCTCATGATTTTTGTATTCAGTTAGATAGTCGAAAATTGTTCACACATTGTACATTTATCTGCAATGTGACTGTTAAAAGATATATTTAAAGTTTAAAATTTTTATAAAATTTGCTGTAGCTGACAGTCTTGATCTTTCAATTGCAATTAGACCAAATAGTTTTTATGTTCAAATTACAAAGCATGTATCTACGCTTTTGGCAATACTGACGCTTGTAATAAGACAACATCAGGTGTTTCGTGTTCTGTTATTCTAATCACATCAATATCATGTTGGCCTTTGATTTTTGACGATAATCCCTACTGCGATTGTCTTGTGTAACTAAAACTTCTTTTGCTGTAGCTTTGTTTAATTGTTTTATTATTCCATCAGTTTTGTATCCAAGAGTATAAAGAAACATTGTTTTGAAACATACGTTTATTGATAAATCTACCTGCCTCTTTCTTGCTACTAGCAACGTATAAATGAAAGATATTGATATTTTTGACGTTTCTCATTTTTGTACTTTCTGTTTTGTACGAATTACATGATTATCTAAGAAAGTTTTTTTGCCATCAAATTTATTTTGAATCCATTCCTCAAAATATAACTTATTTGTTATTTCATTAATATTTTGAGAGCATTTACGTTTAGAATTTATACAAGGAGGCAAGATTTTTTTACACTTTCCGTTATTTGCAAACTTCGCATTTTCCTTGATTATAAAAAAATCATCGGAAGTATAATTTCTTTCTCAAGAGCGTTTAAAGAAATATTTTCAATAGTCGATGCTTCAGCAGCTTGAGATTGTATTGACCCCGGATCTAGGTAAATGTTGTCAACGGATGATTCATCATCAAAAAGTTCATTATATTTGTAACTTTTATTTGTTAAAACAGTTTTACTTTAAAACAAGGAAGAATACAGTTGCCTTTGTCAACTCTTAGATACCCGTACGAACCCTTTAGTATGTTCATAGTATGTCACTCTGCTTATAATATTATTTTTTTAATTTTTCAGTACTTATTTTAAAATAATTTGAGTGAATTTTGTAATTTCTAAAACTATGGTTTGAACATATATTCAAACTACATGTTTATATTTATGTTATAATTCTGTTGAACCGTAAAACCAATTTCGATTTATGATTTTTTAATCGCTAAATGTTTTTTTCTTTTTTCCACCTTTTACGGTTTTACTTGTTAATTTTTTTTTTTGTTTGAATAAAAAAAAAAAACTTTTTCTTTTCTTTCCTTTTATTCAAATAATTTATTTGAATGCATTTCGGTATTTAATATACCATCTTCAGCATTTAAAATGATTGCGACTAATGGAACATTTTAATTACAAAACTCTTATTTATATTGAAAAATTACAAAATTAAAATTATTATTTGTTACTAAGCGGCTTATTTTTTTTTTTAATTGTAAATTTTTTTTTTTTATAATTTAGTTAATTGCAAAATTTAAAGAACAATAAAAATAAACTGTACAAATGCAAAATTAAAAATAAAAATTAGTGGAAAATTTTTTTTTTTCCTTTTAATATTCCTTTTTTCTTTTAATACAGCAAACTGAAATATATACATATTATCTAGTTTCTATATATGAAATTTATGTATGTAAATATTGAAATAAATTACATTTTTTTTTTTTTTTTTTTTTGTAATTTTTAAAATTTAAAAAACCCTTAACTGTTTATGAATAATTTGTATAGATGTGCTAGACATAGTTTCTGTTGTTAATTATTGGGTGTTATGTTTTAATTAAAATAGTGGTGAATCAATAGGTGCAGGATCAATATTCATTAATTTGTTTGAGTTTGTTTTTATTAAAAGGCTTTCCCACGCGTTTAATCCGGTTTTTTTCGATAGGTGTTTTATTAATTTTAAATTGTTGATATTTATGTTAAAATGGTTGTTTTCATGTACGTGTTTCGAAACAGCTGATTTGTTAACGTGGTTGTATTTTATATGGGATGAATGTTCCTTAAATCTAGTGATGATAGCTCTTTTGGATTGTCCTATGTAAATGTTATCACAGTCTCCGCATGAAATTTGGTAAATTCCTGATTTCGATGTGTTATTATTCTTCTCTTTGGGATTTCCTAAGATGTTGCTTAATTTATTATTATTTCCGAAAACTAGTTTGGTTTTGTTTTTTAAAAAAATTGTTTGTAGTTTATTTGTTGAATATCGAATATATTCAAACGAAGCTCTTTTTATTTCTAATTTTTGCCTAAATTTTTCTTGATAAATTAAGGTTGTGGGGTTGTTCATTCTTATTTTTTTGTGAGTGTTTTTCGACTAAATTGTCAATTTCGTTTTCCCTAAATCCATTAACATCAGCGACCATTTTAATGTAATCTAGTTCGTCTATGAAGTTTTTGTTTGTTAGTGGGAGTTTGTATAGTCTGTGTACCAAACTATGGAATACAGCCATTTTATTTGCTTTTGAAGTGAAGGAATCGTTTGTTATATATCTCAAAGTGTTTGTTTGTTTACGATATACGGAAATATTTAATTTATTATTGCGTCTTGAAATTAATAAATCTAGAAATGGAAGACTGTTGTTATTTTCTAATTCGAAGGTGAATTTTATCGAAGGGAATTGATTATTTAATATGTCTAATATTGAGTTTATTTCGCTTTTATAAACTATTGCAAACACATTGTCGACGTACCTGAGCCAAATTCTAGGTAATTTGTTTTCTTGTTTTAATTTAATTTCTAGTTTCCCCATGAAGAAATTGATAATTGGAGACTGTGATAAGATTTACAGAGGACAATCCAAAAGAGCTATCATCACTAGATTTAAGGAACATTCATCCCATATAAAATACAACCACGTTAACAAATCAGCTGTTTCGAAACACGTACATGAAAACAACCATTTTAACATAAATATTAACAATTTAAAATTAATAAAACACCTATCCAAAAAAACCGGATTAAACGCGTGGGAAAACCTTTTAATAAAAATAAACTCAAACAAATTAATGAATATTGATCCTGCACCTATTGATTCACCCCTATTTTAATTAAAACATAACACCCAATAATTATCAACAGAAACTATATCTAGCACATCTATACAAATTATTCATATACAGTTAGGGTTTTTTGAAATTTAAAAAAATTACAAAAAAAAAGTAATTTATTTCAATATTTACATACATAAATTTCATATATAAAAAATAGATAATATGTAACATAATATGTATATATTTCAGATATATTAAAAGGAAAAAAAAATTTTTAACCAATTTTTATTTTTAATTTTGCATTTGTACAGTTTATTTTTATTGTTCTTTAAATTTTGCAATTAACTAAATTATAAAAAAAAAAATTTTACAATTAAAAAAAAAAAAAAAAGAATTTATAAGCCGCTTAGTAACAAATAATAATTTTAATTTTGTAATTTTTCAATATAAATAAGAGTTTTGTAATTAAAATGCACCATTAGTCGCAATAATTTTAAATGCTGAATATGGTATATTAAATACCGAAATGCATCCAAATAAATTATTTGAATAAAAGGAAAGAAAAGAAAAAGTTTTTTTTTTTTATTCAAACAAAAAAAAAAAATTAACAAGTAAAACCCTAAAAGGTGGAAAAAAGAAAAAACATTTAGCGATTAAAAAATCATACATGTTTATACATTTTTCAAAAGCAGATTCTAACCAATTCCACCTAACGATTATCAATGCAAAACTTTTCCAAATATGATATACCTTGTACTATTTAATACTAGGCGGCAAATGTATATTAATTTATACTAAACTTACTACAAAATACCAAATATATGTATATTAATATGCATACGTATTCATATATATTATTATATATCGCCATACATTGCAAAATTTCATTCATAGGATAATATTTCTTAGAAATACAACAAAATGCGTTGTTCCTACGCCGCTATATACATACATATTATGTCAATATTGCTATTATATATATTAATTCATCAGCGACATTATACGATGTGTAAATAAGCATTATATGATTGGTATCATATAAATAAAAATTCTTCAACCAACTGTTAATTTTTTATTTATTCAAATTTTTTTGTACTACGCATTATCATCCTCAACAATTTTAAATTATCGAGTAAAAAAAAATGCAAAAAAATCATTAAAAAAATTTGCTAGAAAAATTTAGAAAAATGAAGACACACTTTCGTCAATTTTTAGGTAACCCTATATTATTAAGAAAAGTTGTTAATAGAAATAAAAATATAATGTTTGAGCTTTTTGTATATTACTTTAAAAAAAATTTAGACAGGTATTCAAGTTACAGGTGTTTAAAAATAGGGAATTTTAAGTTTTTGTTCCCTTACAGCTCGTAAATGGGGGCGATAGAAAAATTTGACATGACTCATACTAATTTGCAAGGATCTAACGTCTGTCAAAATTTTAAGTTTCTAACTTAAACCGTTTAGAAGATAAAATTATTAAAGAATTTTGCAATAATTTAGTTTCGCATAACGATAAATTAAGATACCGTATGGTACAATTATTTATTTATTATATATATATTCGTAATTCGCTTATAGCTGTAGCTATCGTTTGGTATTTTCAGATTGAAAATATAGGTAAAGCGTCATCAAAAGAAATACATTTTTTATAAATTTTCATATCATCAGCGTAGATTTTAATTTCGCTGTTTAATATAGTTGATATAACGTCGTTCATAGAAATTATAAATAAAAGGGGACCAAGATGACTGTCTTGATGTACACTAGTTGTAGCTTTAAATTTAGAAGAAATTACAGATCTAAATGAAATAGAGTAACTCCGATCGGAGAGATAAGAGTAAACCCAACTTACGAAATAAATACGATTTAATAAAATATAAACCTAGTTTATTCAACTTAAAAATGTTAATATTATGTGATAGCAAGTCAAAAGCTTTACTAAAATCGGTATAAATCAAATCAGTTATAATCAGTAGTAGTGTACCTAAGCGGATTCTAGACCAGGAAATGACGTAACAGATGTTAAAGATAAGGATTGATGTTAACGATAAGGAAATGATAAGAGATAAGATAAGGACTATGACTCATCTATGACTCATCGAATAAATTTTAGATTAAGTTAGTTATTTTGGATTTAAAATACCAGGCGCGCAGATTTGAAATATTTTTTAAAGAATTAAATTAAAACTTTTTTATAAATTTTTTTACTCACTTTGAATATTATGTTTTTGGTGATAAGAACTTTTTGTGATTTTTTATGAAATATTGTATTTTAAAATTTTTTTTAAAAAATATGACGTCAGGGAATCTCCTATTAAAGTTTTTTTTTTCTCACTTTGAATATTATGTTTTTGGTGATAAGAAATTTTTGTGATTTTTACAATTTGAAATACAATAATTTGCTGTAGATATGAAATATTGTATTTTTAAAATTTTTTTTAAGAAATATGACGTCAGGGAATCTCCTATATAATTACAGTTGTTTTTTGCGATGACTGACTGACTATACAGTAATTATAGAGTAATGTTGTTGTTGTTGTTATTTGTTTTCAAAGAATTTATATGTTTTGTTATTTAAAGCAAAAAAAAATATCTTAAAAACACAATTTCTTATCAGCAAAAAAAAAAAAACTTAATTTTGTTCTTTAGTGTAGAAAAAACATAAGTAGCTATATCTAACAAATATTATTATAGTAAGTTTTGCTAATAAAAACTGTTAACCTGGTACTTAAACTGTTAAAAATTGTGAAAAAAGAAATATAATACAATAATAATTTGCTGTAGATATGAAATATATTTAAAAAATTTTTTGTGAAGAAATATGATGTCAGGGAATCTCCGTTTTAGTCTAATAAATTCTGTGAATGAGAAATGAATCATGAAGAGCTCCATGTATGATATAGATTTTGAAATGTTAGGAAAATTTGCACTTGTAAAACAATTATCAATCGATACAAAAAACATATTAAAAAGAGAAGCACAAAAGATATTTGGTAATGAAAAGATAATCTACAAATATTGGATTCTTGGTACAAATCACAATGACTATTCACGTAGAATGTGTAAAATATGTGTACAGCATTATAAGAAAAAACATTTAACTATAAATTCTTTCTCTGAAACATTTAGAATTGATTCGCAAAACCTTGAAAAGTTTTCATGTTATCTATGTAATAGAAAACTTTATTCTGTCATAAAAAATAAACAAAATCAAACAAAATTATGTTGATCCAGCAATTATTCAATTTAATTAAGAGATAAAATTAAAAATTGTGATTATTGAAAAATAGTAAAAAATAAAAGCATTACATTGCAATAAAGAAAATTGTTTTAATTATTGGAGGAAGCCTCCTGACGTCAAGACAAAGGCTTTTCTAATTAAAAACTTGTTTGTCGTTCTTTTTTTAATGTCTAACAATTACACAAACAAATACAAAACGCTTAACAAGAAAATTAACTTTCACTACTAAGTAAAGTATGTTAAGCATTTTTTATAATAATCATTTTGCATTAACGGAAATTCCTTGTTAATGAAAAATGTATAAAAAGATTGTTTAAAGCTTAAAATCGTCATTAGACAACAAGATTGTTACGTATAAAGGCCATAATGTTTTGGTGTGATAAAATTTTGCATGGTTATAAATATTGTATTTGTGGACATAAATGGAAATCGATACAAATAATCAATTGGAAAATATTCCATGATTTTTTAGAGGTATACCTTACACCAGAAAACGGTGAAAAAGTTTGTGTATTTAAAATTAGAAACGGTGAGTCTTCAACTTCGAAATTAATGTTATCTAATTTGGATTGGCAACATGTGAAAATTGAAGTATATGGTGGGGATATTTCGATTATTGGAGCAATAAGAAATCCACAAAATAAAAAAAAGCCTAACATACCCAATAATTTTGGTGTAGATTGTCCATTTACAGACGAAGAAGATTGGGAAATGATTGAGAAAAATATCTCAAACATATTACCAAATAATTCTAAACAGAAATTAACAGAAAAGTTTGAGTCATTGTCTATGTCTAGTACATTTAATGAATATGAAGATAATCAAAATGAGATGAAAAAGTCAATGATAAGAAAACGAATTGATGATGGTATTTTATATTTAGCATCAATAGAGAATATGTATAGTGCAAAAAATAACAAATCGAAAATAGGCGATACATTAAATAATTTTAGAAAATTATTAGAAAACTTTAAAGAAGAATATATGGATTTTATGGAGGCTTATTCTTATGGCAGAGATAAATATTTACCGTTGTTCATATATGTTTGCACCATTATAAGTCGAATAAAATATTTTCATGAAAAAAATTTTTCCAGAAAGTAGAAGTGGGGAGAAGTAAAAATTTAATTTTAGAATTGACTATATATTAGTATAAATTAAAATCATTTTATATTTAACTCTCGTAAAGTAAGGTACAAACTCTTTAAATCTTTATTATATAATTGAATATTAAATTCTTACAAGAAAGATGAAATTTTTTTATATATTGAGTTTATTAACTGTTGGAATATATTCGGCACCTACTTCTAATATAAGGTTAGATGAATCAGCTTATGGAAGTAAAGATTTCAATGTTATACTCCCAAATAATGAGACAATTGTAATAAGTTTATCAGTAAAATTGCTAAAACATGTAATTTCATCTGCAATTCAGTCAACAACAATAAAAACAGTAACTACTTCAACTGATGGTATAATAGGAGAAACTAGTGCAGATGATCAAATAATGAAAGCTGATTCAACTCCACGATATGTTACGGCAGAAGAAGCAATTGAAGCATTTAGACAGGAGCTTTTATTAAAGGAAAGAAATATTGGTGGAATAATTGAAAGTGATCAAACATTTTTTAGACATTTTCGATTAGAATATGATGATAAAAAAGAAATTAAAGTTCGTTGTTCATACAATTCTAATTATAAGCAACGCTCGTTAAAAATTGAATGTTTAGAATATATGGAGATTGCTACTAACAGAATTTTAAGTAATGGAGAGCTGGAAAGTTATACAATTTACGATACTGAATATGAAGCATCAACTAACACTTTAATTGATTTGCGTAATATTAAACAAACTTATAATATGGATATATCTTAAATAAATAAAATATTTTTTTTTTTTTAAATTAAATCTGTTTTATTTATCCATGAATTATGATTTGAAGGGAACCCAAGCCATTTAACAAAAACTTTATCATCCTTATATTTTATTATTTTTTCAATTAAGTAAATATCATTAATTTTAGTTTTTATTAGTTCTGGTTCATAAAAACTTCCTTGTATGGGTTGACCTTGATAATCTTCCAGTAAGTAGGTTACGGGATAAGTGATTTGAATTTTTCTTATCTTGAATACTTCCGTTGTCCAATTTGGTGTATAGCCTTTTTCAAAAACATGTTTATACTTGCTTATTCTAACTGAGTCACCGATTTTAAATTTAGCTGGTTGTGAAATTTTAATATGATTATACACAGTTGACAACAGCTCATTAGCATTCTTTTTATTTACATCTGATGGAAATCTTCCAATTGTTCGGTGTTTTGTATTATTATATTGATGAACCAAATCTTTAATTATATTTATCCACTTGTAATTTCCATTATAACTAAATTCTTTCCACATTTTTCCTTTTAAAGTACGGTTAAAGCGTTCTACAATAGATGCTTTTAATGAACTAAAAGTCGAGTAATGATTTATATGATATTTTTTCATTAAATTTTTAAAAAGTATATTAAAAAATTCTTTGCCATTATCAGTCTGAAGATTTTTTGGATATCGGTTAAATTCTTTGAAAATTGAATACATAGCTTGAGTAACATTTTCAGCTGATTTGTTTTTTACTGGAATAGCCCACGCATATTTCGAAAATGTATCAATTACTGTTAATAAAAATTTAAAACCCTCATTCTCTTTAGCATATAACCCCATTTCTACTAAATCAGCTTGCCACAGATCATCAAAACCTTTGATTATAACTCTACGTCTTTTGAAATTTTTTCGTGCTGATTTATGTAACTCTTCAACAACCTCTCTCTTGCTCATATTAAATAAAACAAACAATATTCTTTTCAAAGTATTTATTTTTGTTATATATTTATTTTGCGTTTCAGAAAATAACTCTCATCATCTTCCTCCTAAAATAAAATAAAACTCTGCTTTACTTATTTTACTTATTTTACATATGATTAATTAAAAGTGTTCATATATATAATGTATAAATTGTTTATTTATTTAACATTCTATTATATAATAGCATTAATTTACTGCATCTTATCATAATTTTTTCAGCTGATATACAAGGGCATGTTTCCGGATATGAGTCAGATGTATCTGAAGCATAAGGACATAACGTCCAGTGAAATCCATAATTTGCAGTTTCTTTTTGATATGAATTTTTGAATTGTAATAGAAAATTAAAATTACTTTTTAATTCATCATAATGTTCTTCCAAAATATCATGTTCATATTTATTTAAAAAATTATTTAGTGTATATCCAATAAGTGGTATGTCCATCATGAAAGATTATTATGAACTGATCGGAAACTTATTGTATTTTTAGCATTTTTCCTTTATTTTAAAAAATTAAGTTTTTAACTTTAATTTGATTTATAGACATATCTTTCAATATTACTCAATTCATCTCTTGTAGCATTAATATGTTTGATAAACGTTTTTATTTGACTATCAGTATATTCATTTTGCTCATCTTTAGTTTTCAATATTTCAGCTTTCAAATCTTTTTTTAATTGATCATTAATTCCATAAACACGTGATATTTCGTTTCTTATATGTTGTAATATGTCTTCATGAAAGTTTACCTTAAATGCATTTATGTATTCCTTCACGAGATTAATTGAATCATCCACATATTTTTTTGTTGTAGTATCATTACTGTTTATTGGATCCCTTAAGTTGATTAATTGTTTGTTTTGAATATTAAAATCTCCATCTGATGTTATTTGAAAACCAATTACATGCCGTGGACTTTCTTGTATTTTATAAGGAGAGTAGCTAATGCTATGACCAAACTTGTCAACTGTCATTTTTTATTTAATAAAATTAATCAAATTGCTATTCTATTATATCAGCTTCTCTTAGTTCTTCAATAATTGAATTAATTTCATTGTGATGGTTATTATTTCCGGCCATGCGTGATGCAACCAAAAGTCTTAATCGATCTACTAATTCATTAGGATCATCCCAATAAGTATATTGAGGAAGTTGTTTTGAATATAGTTTAGAGAATGTATTTGGATATAATGATAACTTTTTATTAAAATAAGCATTTCCAATCTTTTTACCTCTTGTGTTATATTCATGTTTATATAGATTTCGTATAATATTAATATACTTATAACCTTTATTTCCTTTAATTTGTTCTAATGGATCATAGTTTCTCCTATGTGCATTTGTTTTTTCTAGAATTTTTTGATATTGTTTCAAATCGGTTTGTGTGTAATTTTCAGGTTTCTTTTTGAATATAAGATCAAGTAAACCGTTGGTTGCTCTATAAATTTCATCATCAATTATTATATTATGATTATTTTCATCAATACTGAATTTAGAATTCCCCAGTTTTCTTATATGTTCTTGTTGATCAAGATAAGGTCCATATGACTTATCTAGTTGTGATTTATTAAAAAGAGGTGATGATTCTGAAATTGTTGTTCTTAACAAGTCATGTTTTAAATCTTTGAAAGCACTATTGTTAGGTGTTGACGTTTTGAAACTTTCAAAATTTAACGTTTTTTTATTTGGACTTATTGAGTTAAATGTGTCATCGTTTTTATCATGAAATTCTTCTTTGATTTCCTGTTTGCCTTTTGGTTCGAAGGGATAATGATATTTTACAACATCCGTTAATTTTTCAATTGGTTCGACAATTGGCTTAAAAGTCTCCTCCAAATATTGTTCCTCTGACTTTTTTCCCATTTTTAAATCTTTATATTTTTTCTGTACATCTTTCCTAGTTTTAATTAAGTCTTTCAAAACTTTTTCATTAAATGATTTATCCATATTTTAATTGTTAACTAAGTGCAACTAATCTGAGCTGAAGCTGATCTGTTCTGTTCCTGTTGTTGATCTGTTATGTTTTTGTTTCTGATCTGTTCAGTTGCTGTTCGTGATCTGTTCTGATGCTTTTATAAATTGCAAATGTCTATTTATAATTGAACAAATTCTTCAAAATTTCTTCTATAACGACCATTATTTAAAGGTCTATCTTTATCAACGAGTAAAAATCCATAGTTATTTCGCCAACAATGTGAACATAGGTCTTTGAATTTATCGAAGGACATATTTGCATTAACATGATCGTTATAAATATGTTTCAAATTTAAATCATCTTGTTTGAATATGATTATGAAATTTGTATTATCTCTTATTAAATGTTTTGGAATTCGAGTATAAGATTGACACAAATAGAAACTGTCCACGTCTTGATGTCTTCCCATACAAAAATATTCTCTAACATTGTCTTGTTTATCACATGCAATATCATCAAATATGAATATTGAATTAGGTTGGGATTCTGATGGTTTAAGTACATCTGAATTATTTGAAAATTCGTTATATCCCATTCCCTTAATAGATTTTATAATTCTTTTCAAATATTCATATTTTGGTTGATGTAACGATTTAGAGTATATGTATATATTTTGAAATTTCAAACCTTTGGGATCTAATAACATACTTAACATAACATTCGTTTTACCACAATTAGATGGTCCCACAATTAAACCTCGAACACTATTTGGTAGTACATCTCCATGTTTTTTATTTGTTTTTCTTTTATATTTCAAATCAAAATTTTTAATCTCTATTGTCTCATCCTTTTTTATAAACTTCATTTTGGTTACTAATTTTAATTTCATATAAAACATTATATATATACATTAATCAAATCAATTTATATTGAACCGTTACTGATATAACATTACATATGATTGACTACAATAAAAATACAATCAGTAGCAAATCCGTAACCAAAAAGAGAGGTAGTGGTATTGTAAATTCGATAGTTAATAAATTACCATTTGAATTTCATCTACCTGGATATAATTATTGTGGTCCAGGAACTAAACTTAAAGAGCGCTTAGAACGTGGTGATAAAGGTATAAATAAATTAGATGCTGCATGTCGTGAACACGATATTGCATATTCTAACAATAGTAATATTACTGATCGTCATATAGCTGATAAAATATTAGCTGGAAAAGCTTGGCAAAGATTTAAATCCCATGATTCGGCTTGGGATGAAAAAGCAAATGCACTTCTGGTTACAAATGCAATGAATGCTAAAGTTAAACTTGGAATGGGATGTAAAAAAAAAATTAATAAAGTAAAGAAAAATAAACCATTAAGCAAAGTGATTCAAGAAGCTAAAATTGCTATTAACGGTTATAAACCTGATAAAAAAAGAGATGCTATCAAAGTTGCTTTAAAAGCTGCTAGAAATATAAGTAAGAATAAAAAATCAATAAGAATTCCACGAATTATTGCTGTTCCTAAAACGGGTGGTATTTTACCATTAATTCCAATATTTGCTGGTCTTTCGGCTGTTGGTGCTCTTGCCGGTGGTGCAGCTGGTATAACTAAAGCTGTTAATGACGTCAAAAATGCTAAGAAACAGTTAAATGAAAGTGAGCGCCATAATAAAATAATGGAAGCTATTGCTCTTAGAGGAAAAGGTTTACATTTAAAACCATATAAACAAGGACTTGGATTATATTTATCTCAAAAAAACCACTAAGTATGCTACCCAAACGGGCTTTAACAAATATTGATATAAATAATTTTGGAAGGAAATATTTAAAATATTTTCGGGGAGTTTTTATGAAAGATACTCTTCCTAAATCCAAACCATGGAATCGTGAATGTGGAGTCATCAATTTAGATAACTCAATTGGACATGGAACTCATTGGGTAGCATATTACAAGAATTTAAATGATATACAATATTTTGATAGTTTTGGAAATTTACAACCACCAACCGAAATTTTAAAATATTTGGGCGATAAACTTTCATATAATTATTATACATATCAGAAATTTAATACTTTTAATTGTGGTCACTTATGTTTAAGTTTCTTATCTAAGTCTATTTTTTATAAACAAAATAACGAAAAAAAATAAAATGAATAAAAAAAATTGATACATTTTTTTCCTTTTAGTATGACCTACATTAATAAAATTTAAATTTTTAAGTTCAAGGTTATATTTTTTTTTCATTGCGAAGAATAATATGTTTTTATCATAATATTTAAGGTTATTGAAATTAAAATTTCTTTATTATTTATATGTCTTAGTATTAGTTTATATTGTTCTATAATAAATTGTGAAGATGATTATATAAAAAGATAATGTACTTCAATAATTGTTTTATTCATTAAGAAGTAAACATGTCTATAACATTAACCTTAAATGGTAAAAACTCTATTCTAACAACAGAATATTTTCCTCCAATAGATTTGAAGGGAGAATATACTTGCGCATTAGTAGATTTTCAGACATACAATTCTATACCAAATATAGATGAAACAAATAATAAATTTTTTATTGGAGATCAAAGCATTATTCTTCCTACAGGCTCATATGAAATTGAAGACATTGAACATTTTCTTAAAAAAAATTTAGAAATAAGTAACACTAAAGCAGAAAAGCGTAAACTTTTTATAAAAGCTAACAATAACACATTAAATTGTGAAATTTTTTCTGATAGTGAGATTGATTTTGAACGTGAAGGTACGATTGGTGAATTATTAGGTTTTAGTAAAAAAAAATTAAAACCCAATATATGGCATTTTTCTGATCTTCCTGTTAATATAAATAAAATTAATATAATACGGATAGAATGCAATATTATTCAAGGAACATACATTAATGATGAGAGAGCTCATATTTTACATGAGTTTTCAATAGATGTTAGTCCTGGCTATAAAATAATTGAAGTTCCTCGAAATCTTATTTATTTACCAGTTGCAGTCAATCAAATAAGATCGATCACCATAAAACTAGTCGATCAGAACGGTAGTTTAATTAATTTTCGAGGTGAAACTATAACAGTGCGCATGCACTTGAAACAACAGGAAAAATGATAATATATGAAAATAACATTCAAAAACATAATAAATATTCAACGCATCCTATACATCAGTTTAATAGTTCTTCAACATTAAGACAAAGAGGATATCATAAATTGAACAGAGTCACTCTAACAACAGAAAATCAACAATTTGTGATATCTATTGGATTTAAAATAAAAAAGTTTTAGGGGAAAAATGGATAATTTATTTAATAACCCGATAATTGATGAAAGCATAACAAGCGCACATTGGCGTACATATTCACCATTTGTGAATTCATTTAATAAAAGTGATATAATCCGAGTACAAATACAGCATCAAAATTTAAATATTTTACCATCAACCAGCATACTTTATATTGAAGGCTTTATTTCAAAGCATGACGGAAGTCGTACACTAAAAACTAATTTAATTAATAATGCAATGACATTTCTATTCGATGAAATACGCTATGAATTAAATGGAAAGGAAATTGATCATTGTCGAAATGTTGGAATAACAACATGTCTAAAAAATTTTGTTTCCTTAAATGAAAATGAGAGTCAAGCTTTAAAAAATGCAAGCTGGTCTCCAAAAGAAACAATTGAATTAGGAACGCAATTTTTTAACTATTGTATTCCATTGAAAAGACTCTTGGGATTTACGGAAGATTATAAAAATATTATTCCAAATGCAAAACATGAGTTAATTTTAGTACGTTCAAGATCTGATAATAATTCTTTAATTTGTACTGACCTTAATGCAAAACCAAAAATTCAGTTACTTCAAGTACAATGGCGGGTGCAACATATCAATTTAGCCGATTCAGTTAAACTTAACTTATATAAGAATATTGATAAAAATGCAAAAATGATATTAGGTTTTAGAAATTGGGATTTGTATGAATACCCATCATTACCAACAGGTACTAATCATCATGTTTGGAATGTTAAAACAACCTCACAACTGGAAAAACCTCGTTTTATTATTTTTGCTCTACAAACCGATAAACAAAATAAAATAGATAAAGATCCTTCTAAATTCGACCATTGTAATGTTGAAAACTTAAAAGTTTATTTAAATTCAGAAGCTTATCCATATGAAGATATAAATTTAAATTTTGATAGAGATCGATATGGAATAGCTTATGAGGCATACATTAACTTTCGAAATAATTATTATAATTATTCTATATCAGAACCGTTATTAACATGGGAGGAATATAAAACAAAGGCTACAATTTTTGTAATAGATACTCGTTATCAAAATGAAAATTTAAAAACAGGTGCGGTTGATGTTAAAATAGAATTTAAAACCATTGCTAATATAACAGCAAATACTTCAGCCTATTGTCTGTTATTGCATGACCGATTAATCGAATTTTATCCATTGAGTGGAGAAGTTAATAAAATAATTTAAAACAAAAATTAAAATCAGTTCATTATCGATAGCAATATCTATAAATTAAAAATCAAAAATGGAATATTACATAATAGACATACAGGGATTTCAAAATAATAACAAAAAATTCATATTAAAAGAAATTGCAGTTTTATCATCAAATGATGAAATTCAACACTTCATAATAAAACCTCCGTATAGTTATCACATTCTAACATCATCTACAAAGTATACAAATAATTGGCTAACTGATCATCATCATGGATTTCAATGGAATGATGGAGAAACTAATTTTTTTGATGTTGTAAATATTTTAAAGAAGAACAACTATTCAAAAATATATGTTAAAGGCTGTGAAAAGCAATTATGGATTAAAAATAATTTAAAATGTTATAATGTTATTGATTTAGACGAACACGAATCAACCAGTTTAAAAATGATTAAAAATCAGTACCTTAATTGTAAAAGATGCTATTTTAATCATAATGGGTTTTGTGCACTTGAAAATGTTTATTTATTAAAATCACTATTGAAAGCCTTTTACACTCCTACAAGAGAATGAAAGATGAGAAAAAAAAAAAGGAAATTTTTTCACATGCAAAAAATAAAACAAACTATGTATACGTATTTATTTTTTATTTTAAAAAAAATTTTATAAGTTAATGTGCTTAATTAATAGGAAATAAAATATAAAAATTGTGATTTTATGAATTAAATAGTTTTTTTCTTTTTTATTTTCATTACATTTTAATTTATTTTAGTCATATTGAATAATGACCCCAAGGTAGGGTATTATATGAGTTATTTAATATAAATCTCTTATTATCATTTGAATCTAAAGCTACTTTTTGTTGCTTAATACTATTTACATTATGATTTTCTGATTTAATCAAATTTTGAACAACTGTTTTATTTATATTTTCATCTAAACTTTTTTTATAATCCTCAAATTCTATTTCTTTTTCTACAACATTTTTTTTAATTCCTTTTATTTTTTTTATACAATTTGTATTATTTACTTTTATTGAATACATTTTTGATCTTAAACCTATAAATTCTGTAATAATATTACCATTCATTTCATCCTTCATTAATCCTATTACTTTTTTATTTACTAAAGGAATTCCCCACTTATTATCTAAAGAATAATCGCTAGTGGCAAACCGTTCATTACAATCTTTTCTAATACTTTCATATATATTTTTATTAGTTATTTCTAAAATAAGACTGTCTGTATCCGTATACAAAAGATTACAATCCTGTTGAAAATTCTCTTTCATATAATTATAATAAAATTCATAAATTAACGTTTTCGAAATATCTAATATTGACATGCCTACATAGATGGGTTTATCCAAAATTATTTCTGTTTTATATAGTTCTATTGCAACTAAATTTTCGCTAAAAATAGAAGAACTTTTAAAATATGGTGATGCAATTAATGAACTAGCTCCATATCGTCCGTGCCAATAAGTTTTGAGTTTTACATCACATCGTTTTCTAACATTTTCTATTGTTTTACCAAAAATTGCATTATTCATTAGCTTATATTGCTCTTTTTCAAATTTGTCAGTAGCTTGTGTACGAAGTTTAGTATTTAATTCTATATAGGGCTTTAGATAGGGTGATTGATTAAATTGTAATATTTTATGAATTTTTTTTATTTTTAATCCATGTTTTAAAGATATTTTCAAATTTCTATAGTGAATGATATAGTTATTTTTATCAAACAAAGTGGCTAATAATTTTTTATCATTGGAATTTATTGACAAATGCGCAGGACAAAAAGGTAAATCTTTATGTAAATCATGAAGCTTTTTAGGATACTCTATATCTACTTCAAATATAAATCCTACAGGAGATTCATCAGAAATATTACTTATAAAATTTTCAGTGAATTTTTGAATATCATTTACCCATTGAAAATTATTTAATGGTAAATATTGAGTCATAGACCAACCGTACTGGTTGTTAATGTCGAAGTATATTATATAGTTTGTTGGTTTAGTAGAATCAAAATTTGGTATATATATGTTATTTGATTCGGAATAGCGTTTCGTAACTTGAGTTAGACCTCCTCTTACCCCATTTTCAATAAATAGTACCATATCAACATCAGTTAATAGCTCAAAATTAATTTTCGTATATTTTAGCATGGCATCCCAAGAATAGCCTGGTAAAGTAAAATAATGTGCCGGATCTAAATCATATGTTTTCATACAATGATTTCTGAACTTTTCAAATATATCCGTTAATAATAAAACATCAGTTTTTAAATACAAATCAGAGTATTCTCCTAAATTTTTTATTTTAAACTCACTCCATATTACTTTTGCATGATTGTAGTCTTCCTCAGTTATATTTGATTTATTTAATTCATTATAAAATAAGTTTTTTTCTGGTAATACTGATTCTAAAAATTTTTCCGGACTATCAATATAATCATAAGGGTATATTCCCTTCTGTTTAAGTAAACTATATTGATAATCCGTTAAATTATCAAATTGAGATTTTAAATTGGGGAACTCCTTTATATTTTCAGCTAATATTTCTAAACTACTACCTAAAAATTTATATGAATCTATAAACCTAAATTTAATATTACTATTTTCTATATATTTTGTAAAGCTAATATATTTTTCCTTATTCAATGGAAGTAAATCTATCTTACCCAAGATTACTGAATTTAGTTGTTTAATAATAAAATGTGAATCATATCCAGTTAAATTATGAAAAATTACAGGAACATACAACGCATTTTGGTAGGCTATATTACATTTGCTGTGTGTCGTCTGTTAAAAATGATTCGTTACATATAAAGCAAACCTCAGCGCTTTCAAATTCAGCTTGTTGTGGGCTTGTTAACGAATTCATACTTAGTGGTGATTTTAAATCTGTCTCCAAAAAGATTGCAATCATTTTTAACTCATTTAAAAACCATTCAATACAATTTTCTCCTCTATGAAAATTATATTTTGTAGTTTCAATATAATTTGATTTTACATAGTAGCCCATAGAATATGGAATATGTTCTTGATAACTATTATCTGAATTGATCTTTTTCAATATACATTCAATATCTGCATAAACTACACATGGCACCATTAATTTATTTTTGAAGTTCTTAAATTTGAGATTATTTTTATTTTTTTCTGGTAAGACGATAGCACAGTTGTTAACCTTTTCACAATATTTTGTATGACATAATAATTTTTCATTTGTTGAAAAATAATTCAAGCATCTATCACAAAAATATTTTTGCCTTTTGTTCTTAGATAGATCATTTGAAAGTAACCTTGACATATTTTTTATTAAAACATAATGATATTTGATTTTTTCATGTGAATGCGTTTCATCTTCGTAATATGTGTTTAATTTCTCCTTTTTTTCATAAATATTTTGCAGTAATAATAGATTGACATGCTTTTCTTTTTTAAGTTTAGTTAGGTAAAACGGGATAACTTTGAAATTACTTGCTTTAATTAATTCCAGTCCAAAAACGTTTATTGAAATTGAATTTAACTTTTCAAATTTGGGAATGTCATTTAGTAACACTGGAAAAGTAATACCATTAAAATTCAATACTTCACTATAATTTTGATAACTTGATGGACGATCAGAATGAGCTGTCTTTGGATTTAAAGCAGCCATTATACACCACGCAAAGCACACCACGCAAAACCTCCGTATAGTTATCACATTCTAACATCATCTACAAAGTATACAAATAATTGGCTAACTGATCATCATCATGGATTTCAATGGAATGATGGAGAAACTAATTTTTTTGATGTTGTAAATATTTTAAAGAAGAACAACTATTCAAAAATATATGTTAAAGGCTGTGAAAAGCAATTATGGATTAAAAATAATTTAAAATGTTATAATGTTATTGATTTAGACGAACACGAATCAACCAGTTTAAAAATGATTAAAAATCAGTACCTTAATTGTAAAAGATGCTATTTTAATCATAATGGGTTTTGTGCACTTGAAAATGTTTATTTATTAAAATCACTATTGAAAGCCTTTTACACTCCTACAAGAGAATGAAAGATGAGAAAAAAAAAAAGGAAATTTTTTCACATGCAAAAAATAAAACAAACTATGTATACGTATTTATTTTTTATTTTAAAAAAAATTTTATAAGTTAATGTGCTTAATTAATAGGAAATAAAATATAAAAATTGTGATTTTATGAATTAAATAGTTTTTTTCTTTTTTATTTTCATTACATTTTAATTTATTTTAGTCATATTGAATAATGACCCCAAGGTAGGGTATTATATGAGTTATTTAATATAAATCTCTTATTATCATTTGAATCTAAAGCTACTTTTTGTTGCTTAATACTATTTACATTATGATTTTCTGATTTAATCAAATTTTGAACAACTGTTTTATTTATATTTTCATCTAAACTTTTTTTATAATCCTCAAATTCTATTTCTTTTTCTACAACATTTTTTTTAATTCCTTTTATTTTTTTTATACAATTTGTATTATTTACTTTTATTGAATACATTTTTGATCTTAAACCTATAAATTCTGTAATAATATTACCATTCATTTCATCCTTCATTAATCCTATTACTTTTTTATTTACTAAAGGAATTCCCCACTTATTATCTAAAGAATAATCGCTAGTGGCAAACCGTTCATTACAATCTTTTCTAATACTTTCATATATATTTTTATTAGTTATTTCTAAAATAAGACTGTCTGTATCCGTATACAAAAGATTACAATCCTGTTGAAAATTCTCTTTCATATAATTATAATAAAATTCATAAATTAACGTTTTCGAAATATCTAATATTGACATGCCTACATAGATGGGTTTATCCAAAATTATTTCTGTTTTATATAGTTCTATTGCAACTAAATTTTCGCTAAAAATAGAAGAACTTTTAAAATATGGTGATGCAATTAATGAACTAGCTCCATATCGTCCGTGCCAATAAGTTTTGAGTTTTACATCACATCGTTTTCTAACATTTTCTATTGTTTTACCAAAAATTGCATTATTCATTAGCTTATATTGCTCTTTTTCAAATTTGTCAGTAGCTTGTGTACGAAGTTTAGTATTTAATTCTATATAGGGCTTTAGATAGGGTGATTGATTAAATTGTAATATTTTATGAATTTTTTTTATTTTTAATCCATGTTTTAAAGATATTTTCAAATTTCTATAGTGAATGATATAGTTATTTTTATCAAACAAAGTGGCTAATAATTTTTTATCATTGGAATTTATTGACAAATGCTCAGGACAAAAAGGTAAATCTTTATGTAAATCATGAAGCTTTTTAGGATACTCTATATCTACTTCAAATATAAATCCTACAGGAGATTCATCAGAAATATTACTTATAAAATTTTCAGTGAATTTTTGAATATCATTTACCCATTGAAAATTATTTAATGGTAAATATTGAGTCATAGACCAACCGTACTGGTTGTTAATGTCGAAGTATATTATATAGTTTGTTGGTTTAGTAGAATCAAAATTTGGTATATATATGTTATTTGATTCGGAATAGCGTTTCGTAACTTGAGTTAGACCTCCTCTTACCCCATTTTCAATAAATAGTACCATATCAACATCAGTTAATAGCTCAAAATTAATTTTCGTATATTTTAGCATGGCATCCCAAGAATAGCCTGGTAAAGTAAAATAATGTGCCGGATCTAAATCATATGTTTTCATACAATGATTTCTGAACTTTTCAAATATATCCGTTAATAATAAAACATCAGTTTTTAAATACAAATCAGAGTATTCTCCTAAATTTTTTATTTTAAACTCACTCCATATTACTTTTGCATGATTGTAGTCTTCCTCAGTTATATTTGATTTATTTAATTCATTATAAAATAAGTTTTTTTCTGGTAATACTGATTCTAAAAATTTTTCCGGACTATCAATATAATCATAAGGGTATATTCCCTTCTGTTTAAGTAAACTATATTGATAATCCGTTAAATTATCAAATTGAGATTTTAAATTGGGGAACTCCTTTATATTTTCAGCTAATATTTCTAAACTACTACCTAAAAATTTATATGAATCTATAAACCTAAATTTAATATTACTATTTTCTATATATTTTGTAAAGCTAATATATTTTTCCTTATTCAATGGAAGTAAATCTATCTTACCCAAGATTACTGAATTTAGTTGTTTAATAATAAAATGTGAATCATATCCAGTTAAATTATGAAAAATTACAGGAACATACAACGCATTTTGGTAGGCTATATTACATTTGCTGTGTGTTGCACCTCGATATTCCCCGCTTAAATGATCATGATCTTTACATTTAACTTCGTCTGTTAAAAATGATTCGTTACATATAAAGCAAACCTCAGCGCTTTCAAATTCAGCTTGTTGTGGGCTTGTTAACGATTTCATACTTAGTGGTGATTTTAAATCTGTCTCCAAAAAGATTGCAATCATTTTTAACTCATTTAAAAACCATTCAATACAATTTTCTCCTCTATGAAAATTATATTTTGTAGTTTCAATATAATTTGATTTTACATAGTTACCCATAGAATATGGAATATGTTCTTGATAACTATTATCTACATAAACATATACATGGCACCATTAAGCATAAACTACACATGGCACCATTAATTTATTTTTGAAGTTCTTAAATTTGAGATTATTTTTATTTTTTTCTGGTAAGACGATAGCACAGTTGTTAACCTTTTCACAATATTTTGTATGACATAATAATTTTTCATTTGTTGAAAAATAATTCAAGCATCTATCACAAAAATATTTTTGCCTTTTGTTCTTAGATAGATCATTTGAAAGTAACCTTGACATATTTTTTATTAAAACATAATGATATTTGATTTTTTCATGTGAATGCGTTTCATCTTCGTAATATGTGTTTAATTTCTCCTTTTTTTCATAAATATTTTGCAGTAATAATAGATTGACATGCTTTTCTTTTTTAAGTTTAGTTAGGTAAAACGGGATAACTTTGAAATTACTTGCTTTAATTAATTCCAGTCCAAAAACGTTTATTGAAATTGAATTTAACTTTTCAAATTTGGGAATGTCATTTAGTAACACTGGAAAAGTAATACCATTAAAATTCAATACTTCACTATAATTTTGATAACTTGATGGACGATCAGAATGAGCTGTCTTTGGATTTAAAGCAGCCATTATACACCACGCAAAGCATGCATCATCACTATTTTTAATATTTATACACGCTTTTTTATTTTTTATCGAAGGTGGCAAATCAATGTAAGATGATGGTGCAAATGAAGAAAATACATTTACATTGATAATTAAATTGATTATAGAAGATAATGCCCATCCACTACCTTTCTCTTGAAAATCATCAAATTTAATTAAAATTTGGTTTTTCAGTTTATCATACCATTCATCATTACCATTATTCATTTTTAACACTATAACATTTTCTGTATTTAAATATTTTAGATCATATTCATTTTCTTCATTGTTTGTTTTCACAAATTCACCACAAAAGACAAAGTTAATTTTAATTTTCATTATATTCTAGCAATATATGTCTAATTTTTTCTTCTACAATTTTTTTACACTTTTCTAAAAAAATTTTGGGGTCTATCTCAGTTATGTTAGTTATAACACCACTTTCAATTCTGTTTTTAAATGCAGAATTTAATGTTCTCCATTTCAATTCAGTGTCTTTATTTAATAATTTTATTTTTATTTTATATTTAAAGGATTCTAAATGTCCTATAGAAGTTAATAAAGAAGATTTTACGCCACTGTTAGAATTTATATTTTCTTTAACTAATTGTTCTAACACATTTAAGTCTTTCAATAGCGAAATCATATAAGACTTAACTTCTTTTTTATTTTCACTTTTATTATTTTTTTTAAATAAAAAATTATGTTTTTTTAAAATTTTTTTAGCGATTTCAGACATTTTTTTTTTATTTTTTATTATTATTTTTTATATATAAAAATAATTAATTGTTTTATTCAACTCGACCGAGTTATTTCTAAATGAAACTAGCTTCTCTAATTAAATTTCATTTCCATAGAAGGGAATAATAAGGTTCAAAAGTTCAAAAAGCTGTAAAATTAATAAAATAAATAAAAGTTTTTTTTTTTTTAATTTTTACTAAAAGCTTTAAGTTTTACTTATTTCACAGCAAATAAATAAAATAAATAAAATAAATAAAATAAATAAAAAGATTTTTTGTTTTTTTGTTTTTAATATAAATATAATATTTTATTTTTTCATTTTTTTTTTAGTTACAATAATTTTTTATTGATTGATTGCTAATAGGTTCTGCGAATATATTTCCTCAGTCACCAGCTTGTATTTATATGGTGTTGGTGACAGCATATACAAGTTGGGTGCATCATTTAATACTTGTATTTGCTGTTCTGTTAAAATGTTGACCATATATGCAGGCAAAAAGAAAACCGTACCTTCAAACTCTAGCATGATTCTTGGACCATACTGAGTATGTAATTTTTTTAATTTTAATATGTGGTAGTATTTACCACGAATGATGTCTCTCGCTGACAAAGTTTTTTTAAATGCTGATTTTTTCTCTACCTCTTCATTAAATTGGTTGAGAATATCCGTCACATCATCTGCCTTTCTTTTTCTGCTTGTAGATGCTGCGATTTGATGTGAAGTGGAGGCGATTTGGTTACTACTTGTTGATCCAGCGTAGCTATATCCAGCGTTCCTATATCCACCATTATTTTCTGTGCTTGGTGGTACAATAACGATGTCATCTATGATTTCTATGGTATCCATTGTTTGAATGATGAAATAATTAAATTTTTCATTTCTTTTATACAAAATTCCATATTTGCGTAGGTGTTTTCTAAAAAAGCATTTTCTATTATTTTAAAGCTTTTCAATCAAAACCGCAACATCCCTAATATTCTTACATTCAATTTGTTTAGCTAGATGATTTCAAAATAGTATTCTTTATTATATTTAACTTATCCATTTTAGATTGTTTTCAGTCAAAACCGCTACTTCCTTAATGTTCAAATTCTTCTAATATTAATTTGGTGAACTATGGATGTTTTCCAAATAGCATTTTTTATCAAATTTGAAAACTGTAATTATATAGGAGATTCCCTGACGTTAGTATTTTTATTATTTTTAACTTATCAATTTTAAATTGTTTTCAGTCAAAACCGCAACATTATTCATTTTTTTTTCTCATCTAAAATAAATCAACGCTTTTAAGTTGTATAATAGCAGAATATTTTTAAATTAATTCATTGCATCTTATCACTATTTCTTTAAATAAAAGAAAAGCAAAAAATAACAACAACATCAACAAATTTTTTGTCAAAAGCATCCCTAATATTCTTACATTCGATTTGTTTAGCTAGATGATTTGAAAATAGTATTCTCTGTTATTTTTAACTTATCAATTTTAGATTGTTTTCAGTCAAAACCGCTACTTCCTTAATGTTCAAATTGTTCTAATATTAATTTGGTGTAACTATGGATGGTTTCTAAATAGCATTTTTTATCAAATTTGAAAACTGTAATTATATAGGAGATTCCCTGACGTCAGTATTTTTTGTTATTTTTAACTTATCAATTTTAAATTGTTTTCAGTCAAAACCGCAACATTATTCATTTTTTTTTTCTCATCTAAAATAAATCAACGCTTTTAAGTTGTATAATAGCAGAATATTTTTAAATTAATTCATTGCATCTTATCACTATTTCTTTAAATGAAAGAAAAGCAAAAAATAACAACAACATCAACAAATTTTTTGTCAAAAGCATCCCTAATATTCTTACATTCGATTTGTTTAGCTAGATGATTTGAAAATAGTATTCTCTGTTATTTTTAACTTATCAATTTTAGATTATTTTCAGTCAAAACCGCAACATTATTCATTTTTTTTTTCATCTAAAATAAATCAACGCTTTTAAGTTGTATAATAGCAGAATATTTTTAAAATTAATTCATTGCATCGCTTATCACTATTTCTTTAAATAAAAGAGAACCAAAAAAATAACAACAATAACATCAACATCAACAAAATTTTCAACATTACTCTATAATTACTGTATAGTCATCGGAAAAAAACTTTAATTATATAGGAGATTCCCTGACGTCATATTTTTTAAAAAAAATTTTAAAATACAATATTTCATAAAAAATCACAAAAAGTTCTTATCACCAAAAACATAATATTCAAAGTGAGAAAAAAACTTTAATAGGAGATTCCCTGACGTCATATTTTTTAAAAAAAATTTTAAAATACAATATTTCATAAAAAATCACAAAAAGTTCTTATCACCAAAAACATAATATTCAAAGTGAGAAAAAAAAACTTTAATAGGAGATTCCCTGACGTCATATTTTTTAAAAAAAATTTTAAAATACAATATTTCATAAAAAATCACAAAAAGTTCTTATCACCAAAAACATAATATTCAAAGTGAGTAAAAAAATTTATAAAAAAGTTTTAATTTAATTCTTTAAAAAATATTTCAAATCTGCGCGCCTGGTATTTTAAATCCAAAATAACTAACTTAATCTAAAATTTATTCGATGAGTCATAGATGAGTCATAGATGAGTCATAGTCCTTATCTTATCTCTTATCATTTCCTTATCGTTAACATCAATCCTTATCTTTAACATCTGTTACGTCATTTCCTGGTCTAGAATCCGCTTAGGTACACTACTATCAGTATAATCAGTTTGGAAGCCTTCTTCCATATTTTTTAAAAAGATAGAGGTAGCTTCAACTAGATTGGTAGTAGTAAATTTATTTTTTACGAAACCATGTTGATATGGAGATAAAAAACAAGTACAGTGATCGTATATAGAATCGAATACTATTAGCTCAAAAAGTTTAGAAATAGATGATAGTTTAGTTATTGGGCAATAGTTGATTACATCTTTTTTTTTATCTTTCTTGTAAATAGGTTTAATGAGAGCATTCTTCAAAATGATGGAAAAATACCAGAAGCTTAAGAGAGATTAAATAAAATGGATAGAGGATAGAGGCATCAATATTAATAAAGCCTAAAGTAGTTTTTGTAAAAAAGTCTAAATGAGAAAATTTTGTTTGATTTATGGGAAAAGCTCACGGAAAAATACAACTTAGTAACCTCTAATCCGAAAATTTCAAAACTATATGGATGCAAAATACATAAACCTGGCAATAAAATGCGTTCAATCGTATCAAACATACAATCACCATCATATGAAATTTCAAAATGGCTGGTAAACGAATTCAAAAAACTTAAGATTCAAGTTAAGAAACTTGAGATTAAATAAAATGGATAAAGGTCTTGAAGGAAGTAGAAAATTTTTTCAAGAAAATATTGGAGATGCCATCTGATCCAGGGATATGATTCTCATCTATTTCCTAATATAATTTAAAATCACATTAGCATCAATATTAATAAAGCCTAAAGTAGTTTTTGTAAAAAAGTCTAAATGAGAAAATTCTGTTTGATTTATGGAAGAAGCTCACGGAAAAACTCAGCAATCATTTTAGGATCACTACTAGTTTTATTGTTATACTTCATCAAAACTGCATATTCATCGTTTTTTCTTTTAGAATTTACAAATTTCCAAATTATTTTATTTATTTTTCGCTTTATGAAAATTAAAAGATTAAGAACAAGTTACATCAATATTAATTGTAAGTGAGGAAGAACAGAAAGAGAAAAAAATTGGCGGATGATATAGATCAATTTTTATCAGTTCCAATGGACAATCAAATGTAACTAAATTATACAGGTTGGTTGTAAAAATAAGATCTAACTGATTACCACGAAAATTACATAAAGATGATACCTGTTGAAAATTAGGAGAGTTTAAAGAGTCGATTAGCAAACATTCACAATTATTTAATAGTTCCGTTAGAATTAGGTAAGGTTCTCCATCATGAGCAATCCATGTAATATTCGGCATATTAAAATCACCACAAATAATTATTTCGTCAATAGGATTTAAATTACTAGAAATATAATCAATTTGCGTTAAATATTTAGAAAAAAGTTCAATACTTAAAGCGGGGGGAATATAGCAATTTATAATGATAAGATGTTTCGTTAGTTGTTTGATTTTCATAGCAATAATTTCAATAATATCATCAGAATCAATTAATGGTAAAGTTATTTCGCAAGAAGAGAAGGTATTTTTGATACCTATTAGAATCCTACCTGCTTTAGGAATATTATCGGAAATAAGAGAACGATGTCTATCTTTAAAGAGAATAAGAGAACGATGTCTATTTTTTCTGCAAACTGCATAGGTAGAAGAAAAAAGTTCGAGATTATTAATTGACGAATGAAGCCATGTTTCAGTTAAAATAAAAAGGTCGAAATCGAAGGAGAGAATTAGAAAAAATAATTTTTGTTTTAGTTCGTAACCCTCTTACATTTTGGAAGTATTTTGAAAGAAGGATTAATATTGGTTAAATTAATTAGACTTTTTCTCACTGGGTAAGGGACGAAAGTACTTATCACGGTTTTCTCTTACCCTTTGAAGGTAGTTAATTTTATTAGACAAAATATGAGAAGAATAGGACTTCAGGTCAGATAGAGCTAATTGGGGTGAAATATTGAAAGATTCAAAATATCTCACGAAAATATTACGAAGTTCCTTCACTACCGCTGGTAATCCTTCTTCTTGGATAGCAATTTTTAATGATGTATTGGTTTTACCACCAATACATACAGAGTTCGGTTTATCATGCAAATAAGCCAAATAAAGTTTAACATTTTCGAAAATTTTATTATCTCTCAGTCTAGCTAAAACATAACTACTATATTATTATTATCTTCTAAAGATTTTTGAGTAATTTTTACAATAAGAGGTAACAGAGGATCTAAACCCGGTAGATCTGGTGGAATAACGCTTTTTAAATTAACGGAAGAGAAGAGTACATCTTTATTAACTTCATCAGAAATATTAGAGTTTAAAACAGAAGAAGAAATATTAATAGTGGAAGAGTTTAGACCAGATTCAGAACGATTTTCTGTTTATTTTTGTTAGGATTATTAGTCTGCAGTGATTTACTGTGGTTCACTTTGAACAAAGTTTCAATATTTAGTAAAAGTATTTGATAATGATCGTTTAAATTTAGACAATTTATGTTTTAAGTAAGAATCAGTAATTTGCTTATTATTTGAAATGTTAATAAGATTTTTGTAGTTAAATAAAGAAGAAGAGATGTTTAGATGTTAGATGTTGTTAGAAGAAGAGATGTAAAAGTGAGAATGAGAGTTTGAGCAATAATTAGAATTAGATTTAGTATAATTATTAAAATTAGAAGGAGCTGTACCTGTTGCCATATCTGGAAGACTTTTAATATTAGTAGAGTTTTTAATAGAAGAAAATTCATGAGACTTAGAAAAACAATCTATGAGTGTGTCATTATGTAAATGGTTTCTAAAATTTCGTTTTTTCTAATGATTTTTCTATTATTAAGTTTGGTTTCTTCATTAACCTTAGGCTTATTCACTTGAATAATAATATTTCAGAGTTTACTCCATTTTGTAAAGTTGTCAGGATGTTTCAATATTTCCATGCAAGAAGCTCGACCGGGTAGTAGAAAACAGAAATAATTTAAATTCTTCTTTCTTATTCGTTTAGGTGTAACAATCGAGCAAGAAACTGTATCTATATTGAATTGCTTTCTTAAAAAGCTTAACACATCATTAACACTGAAAGAGCAAGGAACACGTTTGATGACCAATGATTTGTTCGTTCTTTTAGATAAGGTTGAATATTGATTTAATTGCTTTAATTTACGAATTCTGCAGTTCCAATCTTCTTCGATCCACTGAACTCCTAATTTATGAACAACTATGGGGTCAGTTTGTACAGCTTTATGAACCGACGGAACACTTTTAGTACGTGTTGAAGAAGTATAACTGATGTGTGATATTAACATATTTTGGCCCTTCTAAAAGTTTCTCTTCTCAAAGTTCTCTCTTCTAAAAGTTCAGATAGCATAGAGTACAACGAATTTAATTAATGATGTATTTAATTTAATTAATGTATGTAATGATTCAAAATTAGAAAGTAGCTTATGATGATGAGGTGACAGTATATTGTTCAAACTGTCTAAATCTACAAACGGTTGCTGACGACTAGAACCGGTTTCACTGACATCTTTTTAGTTTCTTTCCAAGCAATTTATTTGAACAGCAATTAGTTTTAACAGTTCCTGCTTGAAACTGGAACAGGGATCATCAAAGCCGCTATTCAGAGTAACTTTTTTTGTAGAAAGATCATTATATAGTGCATCAAATGATTTGGCCATATCTTGAAATGCGTTGGTGTTGGCTCGTCCTAGCTAATAGACTCGATTTAGCATTATCATACTAGAAAATAAATTGTGTATATTATCAAACTTACTTCTAAACAGTGCCTCATAGTTCTGGCAAATAGGTTTAGAATCAAACAAAAAGGCAATATAAGAAACATAACTCAAATAATTTCTTGTTACACATACTGAAATTTTGTATAAAAACTTACAATTTTTATAAAAACCAATTACTCTAGTTGGCAAGGTTTAAACGATTAGTTTTTCGATTCTGAGCAGATTCATACACTGTCGTTCAGATATAAAAATAGTAACCAAGTTTTTAAATATATGCATAATTTTTTCTTTAGCAATGTAAAGTCGTACTATTGTCCTACAACTGTTATATCCCTAGCTTCGTGCATTCGTGCATTATATCTCTAGCTTCGTGCATTGATATTCGTGCATTCATATATATATCTGTATCGTCCTAGAAAATCTTCCAACTACAAACCAGGGAGTTCTTCCGCAATTTGGACAAATTTGACTGTGCTGGGAAGAACACAACACATTTTACAATGGTTTCTCTGTATAGCATAAATAGACTAAATTGAGAATATGATGAGGATAACATCACGTTTGGCAAGAAACAGAATCCTGGTTATAACAATATTAGGTGCAATCTCCAAGCCAAAATTACCGAAGCAAGCTATAAATGGAATCCGCGTAAAAATTTTTATAAGATATTTCTAAATATTTCGATAGAGGCTGGAACAATGAAATAAGTATGTTATATATAGACTCAAGTAAAATTTAGGATCAGATTCAAAAAATGAGTCGATTAAGCTTTTCCGTCAGTGGGTTCTCTATTTTACTTTTTCGTTTTTTTCATGTGCTTTAAGTATCTATCCGTAACTTAATGTAATGAGTAAAATTACCAATACTAAAAAATGAAAGGAAATGGAAACGGTACATATATATAATATTATATTAAAATATTGTTATTTAAAATAATATTTTTTTTGTTTTCAAATACTTATGTATTTTCCATTTCTATGATTTTTCAACTGAAATCTGTTTTGTTAAATAAGAACTGTAATAATACCTATCAAAAAATTTGTTTGAAATTTTAATAATTTTCATATGTTTATAGTCAATAGTTTTTTTTTCATAGTTTTTTGTTCATTTTACATGTTATATTATTATTATTTCTTTTATTAATTGTAGAGAAGAGAAGGTTTTTTTGATACCTATTAGAATCCTACCTGCTTTAGGAATATTATCGGAAATAAGAGAACGATGTCTATCTTTAAAGAGAATAAGAGAACGATGTCTATTTTTTCTGCAAACAGCATAGGTAGAAGAAAAAAGTTCGAGATTATTAATTGACGAATGAAGCCATGTTTCAGTTAAAATAAAAAGGTCGAAATCGAAGGAGAGAATTAGAAAAAATAATTTTTGTTTTAGTTCGTAACCCTCTTACATTTTGGAAGTATTTTGAAAGAAGGATTAATATTGGTTAAATTAATTAGACTTTTTCTCACTGGGTAAGGGACGAAAGTACTTATCACGGTTTTCTCTTACCCTTTGAAGGTAGTTAATTTTATTAGACAAAATATGAGAAGAATAGGACTTCAGGTCAGATAGAGCTAATTGGGGTGAAATATTGAAAGATTCAAAATATCTCACGAAAATATTACGAAGTTCCTTCACTACCGCTGGTAATCCTTCTTCTTGGATAGCAATTTTTAATGATGTATTGGTTTTACCACCAATACATACAGAGTTCGGTTTATCATGCAAATAAGCCAAATAAAGTTTAACATTTTCGAAAATTTTATTATCTCTCAGTCTAGCTAAAACATAACTACTATATTATTATTATCTTCTAAAGATTTTTGAGTAATTTTTACAATAAGAGGTAACAGAGGATCTAAACCCGGTAGATCTGGTGGAATAACGCTTTTTAAATTAACGGAAGAGAAGAGTACATCTTTATTAACTTCATCAGAAATATTAGAGTTTAAAACAGAAGAAGAAA
The DNA here is from genome assembly GCA_947095535.1 of Poecilobothrus nobilitatus. Taxonomy (NCBI): domain Eukaryota; kingdom Metazoa; phylum Arthropoda; class Insecta; order Diptera; family Dolichopodidae; genus Poecilobothrus; species Poecilobothrus nobilitatus. Next base: position 129,538,385 of record OX352772.1, on the reverse strand, counting down.
TATTAATAGTGGAAGAGTTTAGACCAGATTCAGAACGATTTTCTGTTTATTTTTGTTAGGATTATTAGTCTGCAGTGATTTACTGTGGTTCACTTTGAACAAAGTTTCAATATTTAGTAAAAGTATTTGATAATGATCGTTTAAATTTAGACAATTTATGTTTTAAGTAAGAATCAGTAATTTGCTTATTATTTGAAATGATAATAAGATTTTTGTAGTTAAATAAAGAAGAAGAGATGTTTAGATGTTTACTAGCATTCGAAATAGGGTAAAAGTGAGAATGAGAGTTTGAGCAATAATTAGAATTAGATTTAGTATAATTATTAAAATTAGAAGGAGCAGTACCTGTTGCCATATCTGGAAGACTTTTAATATTAGTAGAGTTTTTAATAGAAGAAAATTCATGAGACTTAGAAAAACAATCTATGAGTGTGTCATTATGTAAATGGTTTCTAAAATTTCGTTTTTTCTAATGACTTTTTTTATTATTAAGTTTGGTTTCTTCATTAACCTTAGGCTTATTCACTTGAATAATAATATTTCAGAGTTTACTCCATTTTGTAAAGTTGTCAGGATGTTTCAATATTTCCATGCAAGAAGCTCGGCCGGGTAGTAGAAAACAGAAATAATTTAAATTCTTCTTTCTTATTCGTTTAGGTGTAACAATCGAGCAAGAAACTGTATCTATATTGAATTGCTTTCTTAAAAAGCTTAACACATCATTAACACTGAAAGAGCAAGGAACACGTTTGATGACCAATGATTTGTTCGTTCTTTTAGATAAGGTTGAATATTGATTTAATTGCTTTAATTTACGAATTCTGCAGTTCCAATCTTCTTCGATCCACTGAACTCCTAATTTATGAACAACTATGGGGTCAGTTTGTACAGCTTTATGAACCGACGGAACACTTTTAGTACGTGTTGAAGAAGTATAACTGATGTGTGATATTAACATATTTTGGCCCTTCTAAAAGTTTCTCTTCTCAAAGTTCTCTCTTCTAAAAGTTCAGATAGCATAGAGTACAACGAATTTAATTAATGATGTATTTAATTTAATTAATGTATGTAATGATTCAAAATTAGAAAGTAGCTTATGATGATGAGGTGACAGTATATTGTTCAAACTGTCTAAATCTACAAACGGTTGCTGACGACTAGAACCGGTTTCACTGACATCTTTTTAGTTTCTTTCCAAGCAATTTATTTGAACAGCAATTAGTTTTAACAGTTCCTGCTTGAAACTGGAACAGGGATCATCAAAGCCGTTATTCAGAGTAACTTTTTTTGTAGAAAGATCATTATATAGTGCATCAAATGATTTGGCCATATCTTGAAATGCGTTGGTGTTGGCTCGTCCTAGCTAATAGACTCGATTTAGCATTATCATACTAGAAAATAAATTGTGTATATTATCAAACATACTTCTAAACAGTGCCTCATAGTTCTGGCAAATAGGTTTAGAATCAAACAAAAAGGCAATATAAGAAACATAACTCAAATAATTTCTTGTTACACATACTGAAATTTTGTATAAAAACTTACAATTTTTATAAAAACCAATTACTCTAGTTGGCAAGGTTTAAACGATTAGTTTTTCGATTCTGAGCAGATTCATACACTGTCGTTCAGATATAAAAATAGTAACCAAGTTTTTAAATATATGCATAATTTTTTCTTTAGCAATGTAAAGTCGTACTATTGTCCTACAACTGTTATATCCCTAGCTTCGTGCATTCGTGCATTATATCTCTAGCTTCGTGCATTGATATTCGTGCATTCATATATATATCTGTATCGTCCTAGAAAATCTTCCAACTACAAACCAGGGAGTTCTTCCGCAATTTGGACAAATTTGACTGTGCTGGGAAGAACACAACACATTTTACAATGGTTTCTCTGTATAGCATAAATAGACTTAATTGAGAATATGATGAGGATAACATCACGTTTGGCAAGAAACAGAATCCTGGTTATAACAATATTAGGTGCAATCTCCAAGCCAAAATTACCGAAGCAAGCTATAAATGGAATCCGCGTAAAAATTTTTATAAGATATTTCTAAATATTTCGATAGAGGCTGGAACAATGAAATAAGTATGTTATATATAGACTCAAGTAAAATTTAGGATCAGATTCAAAAAATGAGTCGATTAAGCTTTTCCGTCAGTGGGTTCTCTATTTTACTTTTTGGTTTTTTTCATGTGCTTTAAGTATCTTTCCGTAACTTAATGTAATGAATAAAATTACCAATACTAAAAAATGAAAGGAAATGGAAACGGTACATATATATAATATTATATTAAAATATTGTTATTTAAAATAATATTTTTTTTGTTTTCAAATACTTATGTATTTTCCATTTCTATGATTTTTGAACTGAAATCTGTTTTGTTAAATAAGAACTGTAATAATACCTATCAAAAAATTTGTTTGAAATTTTAATAATTTTCATATGTTTATAGTCAATAGTTTTTTTTTCATAGTTTTTTGTTCATTTTACATGTTATATTATTATTATTTGTTTTATTAATTGTATATTAAAAAATAACTACAATACATTTTTTTTTGTTTTAGAACTAGCTGACAAGCCTAACGGCTATAATACATGGTTTCATATAAATAAAATGTATGTGTATATATGTATAAAAAAAATAAGGAAAAAAAGGGCACAACTTAAATTCAGTGATGCTCTCTCACCTCGTATTGATCCAAGTTAATCTGAAACGCAATTATTTTACAAACGTTTAAAATTTTTGAGTTATTTCTAGTTATTGTTAGGTTATATTTAAATAAAAAAAGAAAAAACCTAAATATAAAAATTTACATATCTGTCATTTTAGTTTTGAGCATAATACATAAAAAAAACTTTAAAAACAACGAACATTTTTCGAAATTAAACACGAAAAAATTCTTATGAATTTATGAAACAAAATAACTAATAGTGCAAGATTGTGAAATGCGCTTAAAATAAAAACTAACATTAAAACAGTGTTTAAAATCCATGTACAGGTGTTTCATTCCGGTGCATCTTTAATGTGAATTTATCAACATTAAACATATTTTTCACTCTTTACATTTTGAGTATTGAATTTTATTTAAAAAAAAAAGTAATTAAATTTTGCACAGAAAAATTATGTAGAATGTGCAAATATATTTTGCTACTTATTACTTCATTTTTTATTTTTATATTTCGATTTTTATTGTTATAAAAATATAAAATTATGATTAATTACTTTTTTCTCATTATATTATTGAAAAACCGATACATACCCTTTGCTGTGCTGATCCCCCACTCACCCTATGACCTCCAAGATTGTTAACAACACATGTAAAAGTAGCATCTCTTCCTTGTGCTATTGTAACATTTTCCAGTGGAACAACAAAATCTGGTTCAAAAGCAGCCACTGAAATGTAAATTTTTAGCTAAAAACTAATAAAAAAATTAACAAACATACATAAACATTTAAGATATATTTATTGGTAAGGTTTACAATTCCTTGTTTTTTCTCTTGTCATATATTTGATGGTTACCGTAGATATTAAAACAACAGAAACAACAATAATACAAAGAACGAGAATACGAAAAAAATTGTTATAAAACTAATTAGATAACAAGAATATAACAATAGATGTAAAAATTACTAATTTTAATCATAAAATACAGTACAACAATTTACTATATTTATATTATGTTTATATTTTTCTTTGTTTATAACAAACAGCACATTCAATTATAACATATTAAGTACTTTTTAGAACAAATTTTTATCCCTATACTTGGATAATTAAAAAGAAAATAGTTCAATTTTAGCACAATAATGGGTTCCATTCTATATATGTGGGTTATACGTCCTTTTCGGAATAACGCACATTTTTTAAATATTGAGAAAATGTGATACGAAAAAGTAAATAAAGCCGTTTAAAAATAGTTGCTATATTTCGCAAGATCAAACTACATTATCAATTCTATTTACTAAAGTTTTGGTAAATTATTATTGAGCTCACTAAAAGTGGAGTTTTGATGTTGTATTAATCTAGTGATTAATTTTACCGAGGTAGTGAAATTTATAGGAACCCAGAAAGGTACGGTCGTCTACTAAAATTAATCGAATTGAAGGTTCCTGAAAATAAATTATACATAAATATTTAAATGAGAGTGGGAGAAAATGTTTAGAAGAAAATAGGAAAAACAGATCTCTGAAGATTACCAGCTTATATCTTGAAATTTGTCAGATGAATATCCACCGACGAGTATATGTACCATTCGATTCGATTATAAATGTTTAATAATTTTAAACATACCGTACCTAGACCAAATGAGTAATGGATTCTTTTAGTAGAACATCATGTCTAGTAGAACATTCTGTCGAAGCTTTTGAAATATCAAGAGCCACAACCTACCAGAATTGTGATGGCAGATAATGAAATTTTGGCAAAGATAAAGCGTGAGATCATCAGTTGCACGATGTACTCTGAGCCCTTATTTACGAAGAAAATTTTTACTTTTCAGACACTTAAAAACTTTTTGGTTATAACAATAGGATGGCAGTTAAACGGAACGTTTTTACAACAAATTTTAATAATTAGGAAACATGAGCAACCTTTTGATAGGCAAAATTGGTTGCGTAGAGATTTTGAAATACTGTAGTAGGTATTATACTATGAATTAGATACCATCTGGATCAGATGATTATTTTGTTTAAACAATTTTCAATATATTCGTCACTGTTCACATCCTAAGTACATACAAGCTGAAATGCAGTTAACTTTTGGAACAGAAGCATACCTCTGGGTTGATTCAACAAGTTTGCCTTTTCTATAGAATATGAAACAAGTCTGTTAGTTTTACCAACAACTATCGGAAAAGAACATCCGCTAAGAATTTGTGCTTATTGATAAACTTTTTTAATATCTGTTTCAAATTAATATAATGTTAAGTATTGTCGGAAAGTCTTGTACTTTTCAAGAATGGCGTCTTTGAAGTTGCGATTAATCCAATATTATGATTTATGTCTAGTAGTTATCATGGATTGATTTATGAATAACTTCCCAAAATAGTTCCGAATATTATGGCTTTTGCAGCAAAGTTACTACTATTGAGCGGAGGGATAATGACTAATTAAAAATTTTGAAAAATCTCTTGACCATCTCCCAGTTACTATAACTATTAAACAAGCTATGAGGTGTGGTTTAAAAAAGTATGATGAACTAAAATCATAATACTAGATTAAAAAATTGTAAATTTTAAATCCTAGATTAAAAAATTGTAAGTTTTAAAATAAATAATATACTTTCTTATACCAAATTCTAACAGATAAATAAAATTTTATTTTATTTTCAAATCCTTTTAATTTGTTTTTTTTTTTTGGAAAAATATTTGCAATATTAAAGTAATTGCAATATTTTCACTCCGCGATGTTTCGGTTGTTTTCGCGATGTTTAATAAAAATGATATATACACTAACACACACTCAAAATTTGATCTCCAAAAGAATATTCATGTAAAAGCAAAGCTGTTGTAAAGGAGAGTTTTAAAAAAAAAATACAGCAGAAAAAGAATATTCGTGTAAAAATCCGCATTATTAACCATTTCCACATTACCAGAATGGCGTATGTTACGCCGGGTTTATCTAGTAATTTATAATTTAGTGGGTTTCTTTCTTCAGAATGCGACGTATTATAACATTCGTTAAGTTTTGAATACCATTATTACAATAATATACATATAAAAACAAAAAATGATTGTGCCTACACTTTTTATTTGAAATATTTTTTAAAATATTACAATTTGACGTATTTTACAGAAGTTTTATATTTAATTTTATGTAACGATTTTATTTACAATCTTAAAAAAATATAATTATTCAAACAATTTTTACAAAAGTTTAATTATGAAACAAAATTATTATTGCAAATTTACCAATAAACAATCAAAAATACATAATAAAATAGTGTTCTTCATACTTTTCAAAAGATTAAACCAGCTTACCCATTAAAAATTATATACTTCAATTTCTATTAACTTAAATATTAAACAATATTGCATTGCAGATTAATGCAATTTTAGCATTTCTGTTGATGTAATTTTTCCATAAATTTAAAGATTTAATTTCAGATTCATAAATTTTAAACGAAATGTATTAATATGTAATTCAATAAGATTTTCGTAATTAATATTAAGTAATGTAATTAAAAAGAAAATGAAAAATTAAAAAAAAATAAAAATAATGTTATCATTGTTTTATATATATTAGGAAATCCTTATTTTAACATTAAGTAACTTTTAATTTTTAGTATAAATAAATTTAAATTTATGTCGGTGTTGAATAACTCCCGTAAAAGTGAATTGACCCTTAATTTTTTGGTCTTAAATGATTCTTTTTCACTTCCCTGTCTGGTGCGTGCCCTTCTTTTTTTAATTTTTTACTTTGTTTTTGGTTTTTTTTAATTTTAAAATGTTCAACTTTTCATACAAAACTTTAATATTAATTCTATTAAATAGCCGCAAGACGTTTTAATACTCATGCATTTTTTACTGCAATTCTTTAAGTAATTTTTGAAAAGAGTTTTTAAATGAAAATAAAAAGGGTTGTACAAATATTTTTTAGATAATTTTTTATGTTGCAGATATTTGAATTTTGTATAAAATAACAAATTTTACAAATAAAAAAAATTTCAATTTTCATATAAGGGAATTAACATTTATTTTTTTTGATTTCATATAAGCAAAAAAATGTATAAATTGATTCTGGCAGTCCGCGTTTACTTGCCGAATTCAAAGAGAGGAATTTTTAAATTTTTAGCGGCGGTTTGACTTTAAAAAATTTAAAACTTCATCATTTATTTATCATTTATTTTTTATCATAGAGTTATCATTTTTTTTTTTTTGATTTCTTACAAGCTAAACAACTACAACAATAAAAAATTTTATTTTTCATATAAGAGAGTTAACATTTTTTTTTTTTGATTTCATACAAGCAAAAAAATATCAAATAGATGCTTACCGTATGGGCTTACTTGCCGAATTTAAAATGAGGACTTCTTAAATTGTTAGGGGGGGTTTGGGAGCGGTAGCAAGCAAAAAGTTTTCAAAATTTTATTTGCTTCTCATTGCAGTTATTATTTTGAACCCGAAATAAAACAGGTGAGTTTAAGGAACAGTAAATTGTAAATTATTTCTCTAATATCTTGCAAGTTCAGTTAGTCGAAGTTAACCCTCTATACCTAGATTTGCCTTTAGTGCCACTGACAATTATATATTTTCAATTTAAATTACTTCTTACTTTCTTCTTTTTGTAGTATTGGTAGATGATTGTTGTTTATTGGTGGTTGAATTGGTGACACACTGCCACCTATAATATCTAAATTATGCTGGAGAAAAATTTTGTATATTGTACATTTCATATTCTACCCCTAACAGCGGTCATTAGCCAGCAAGTGAACATAAAGTTCATCACTATCTATTTGGCTCTCATAATATTTCATGTGTGTGATATTTTAGAATTTTAATTGTCTTAGGTTTTCTCTATTCTATATATGCTTCCAATTATACACATATACCAAGGCAGTTTTGTACCGTTTAGATTTTTATGTTATCAAATGTGACATTGATTTAACTAAAACTAAAGTTAAATAACTATTACTGTTTATGAAAAAGGTAAGAAAGTATATTATTTATTTTAAAACTTACAATTTTTTAATCTAGGATTTAAAATTTACAATTTTTTAATCTAGTATTATGATTTTGACAAATATTTTTAAGAAAACTAAATATATGAAAGAACATATGTGGGAACCACTATAAAAAGTGGTAAGACATACGGTGACTGACTCTTCTGATCTGTCCCATAAGTCATAACTAGCTGATCTACTACAATTTAACATCACTAACAGAGCTATTATAATTTAATCAATTTCTTTTTTAGATAACCTTTAAATACGGTCATCTCCTTTTTCTTTTTTCATTCTTCTATATCAAGTAGCCGCCAAGCTAAGAAATACTTATATCGTCTTGATAATAAATAAAATAATTTGAACCCACTTAAAACAATTATTAAAAAATTGTACATACTATGAAATCATATAAATTATAATTTAATTGTCAACTAATGAATTATAATACAAATTATATCAAATAGAATTGTATAATTATACTTGGATCATTTGGATTTCCTACATTTGGGGTCTCAACGGGAATCTCACCATATCCCAAGCCACGTGAATCGTTATATCCCAAGACATAATTTGGTCAAAAGTCCCATGAATAGAAGAATTTGGAATTTTGTGGAGCAGATTTTTGAAGAGTTGAAGAGAAGGTCGCCATACTGGAACACACATAATAAAACAAGTAAAAATTTAATTTAAGTTAAAAATGTAAAAATACCAATTCTGCAAAATTGGTTTATTACAAAAATTATAAAATTAAAATTACATTACATTTAATTAAATTACAATTAAAAAAATTTATATAATCATGAATTAAAACAAGTAAATGTAACAGTAAGTCGACTTATTTATACCCTAACCTACACCGACTTATTTATGCAATCGACTTATTTATACCCTACACCTAAAATATTCGAATTAAATTAAAAATCCATAAGTTATTTTAGTTAGGTATTTAATATAAGCTAAAAAACTAAATGCTTTTACAACTTTGTACACAATTTCAGGTTTCTATTTTTATTAAATTCGAGATATGCTTGTTAGGTCTTGAGAAGTGTGTGAAGGTACCAGGACCACCACCCCAATTCATCTCACATTTTAGAGATATCATCAGAACAGGGTAGAACACCCTTATATCAAATTTCAAGTTTTTATCTTTATTAATTTCGAATATATGCTTGTTCTGTTTTGGGAGTTGTGTGAAAGGTACTCGAACAACCACTTCAATTTATCTCAAATTTTAGGGATAACAGGGATTAAGGAAAAAACATCCTCGTACAAAATTTTAAGTTTCTATCTTTATTAATTTCGAAGATATGCGTGTTCGATTTTGGGAGTTGTTTGGGAGGTACCCGAATCCATGGTCCGATTTCGCCCATTTGCCAACCCCGCCTTTCTTTAGTCATTGTTAACCTACAGTATAAATTTCATCAAGATAGCATAATTGCTTTTTTAGTTAACGTGCGTACGGACGGACGGAAAGTTATTTTAGTTAGGTATTTAATATAAGCTAAAAAAATAAATGCTTTTACAACCTTTGTACAAAATTTCAGGTTTCTATCTTTATCAAATTCGAGGATATGCTTGTTAGTCTTGTGACCTATTTTAAGGAGGGTGTGATAATTATATAACACAATGTAAATTGCTTGACCGGTAATACACTTGTATAATCATTTATTTAATTTAGATACCTATATATTTAAGGTTTTGACGAAACGAACTAACCTTAAAAAAATCAAGAACTTGAATGAATGTTATTTATTTATTCCAAAATTTGATATTTTCGTTTCTAATTTTATAATCAAATAATTTTTTTGTATTAGCCAATTTTTTACAACATTGTGGGCCCTACTATTGTCTATTGTCTATTAATAAATATCTTGTTTCATCTTAATCAGTGCTATCGTGTCTGAGATAATGCTGTTCAAATGGAAAATTTTGGTATAAAGAAAAGAATTTTTAGAAAATTTTTTTTATACCAACAGTTTCCGCTTGAGCTGGCAGGATCTGAAATGGGACTTGGTAGACGACTTTGGGACTAAATTTTTATGAGCGGAAGTTCATCGGTTACTGCAAGAAAGTAGAAAGAGAACATATGAGACTCTTCGAGAATATCTCTATACTCTAATGGAGCTGAGTAACCCGATAAAATTAGAAGAAGAGAGCATAATCGAATATTTTATAACCAGCATTCCAGATTCTCAGTCCAATAAAGCTGTTTTATTTCAATCAAGTACAATCCGAGAACTTGAAGAAAATGTTAGAGTTTATCAGAAAATTCAAGGCGACCAACTGTCGTCAAATAGGAGGAAAGTTTTGTATTCAACTTCATTTACAGGCTCAGCAAGATATACACATTCGCCAGGAGTATCTTACGCAAATCCAGTTCCTAGTCCGTCGAGGATTCGGAGAGAGCTCCAAAAGGTAAAACATGTTATAAGTGCGGAGTCGACGATCATATTGCAAAAGAAGGTGATTCCGTTGCGATCAGATGGGTCATCGCTTTTTTAAGTGTACTCAGCGTAGCCAAAACTCATTTAAAAATATCAAAAAAAGAACCAAATAAATTTAACGTTGCGGCCGAACCCAATAAAATAAAACATTCACTGCAATGGTTCAAGTTTCTCAGCACTAGTTGATATCGGTTGATACAGGATCGGAATTGTGTTTAATGAAAGAAAACCTATTCGACAGACTGCGGAAATTCGAGTTTGACTCAGATAGGAGAACGTTAGTGGGCTTAAAGGAGACAAAGTTGATAACGATAGATAGTCCAGTTCTGCACATCGACATTGATAAAATTGAGTTAGAAGTTAGATTTCATATGGTTAAGGAAAATGATATGAGTTTTGGTGCTATATTAGGAAGTAATATCTTAAAACATGTAGAGGTCGTGATACGTGAAGTTGGGCAAGATTTCATAAGATTGGTAAAGTAAACAGTAACAAGGTAGAATGTAAACCAACGGTTTTTAAAAGCGCACATTTCCAAACTCAATACAAACTGTTTAGATCAAACTGTTTAGAATTTTGACTTGGACAAAAATTTGAAAATTTCATGTAATAAGAAAAAATGCGAAAATAGGACATTTTTGAAATTTTGAGGGGCTATAAGTCCGGAATCCTATATAACTAAGAAAAGCCGTTAACACACGTAAAAATATATTATTAAACCTTTAATTTTCATGTCTTGCCGAAGAAAAATTTGTACAGGTTCCTAAGTTACAGGTGTCTAAAAATAGCAAATTTTCAATTTTTGAGGCGTAATAACTCTTAAAGAGGGGGTGCTACCAAAAAATTTTCTGAGGAAACTTATACTAATTCTAAAAGTTCTTTCTTGTCTCAAAATTTCAGGTTCCTATCTAAAGGCGTGCCGGAGTTATGAAAAAAGAAATTTCATGCAAAATGTGGTTTTTACATAACGGTAAATTTAAATAGTAAATTACAAAATATTACATAATTTTGATATTGTTTTATATAGATAATAAAATTTTCGATCTTCTGCCGGTTTTAGATTGCAAAATTATTACGCAGAGCCCGAGATATATACATCTGAAAATGGGGCTTTTTCGAAATTTTGAAGAGCTGCAACTTTGGAATCCTTTACAATTAAAACAAACCTTTAACACACGTAAAAATATATTATTGTAGCTTTAATTTTTATATCTTGCAGAAGTAAAATGTGTACAGGTTCCTAAGTTACAGGTGTTTAAAAATAGCAAATTTTCAATTTTTAAGCCCTAATAGCTCATAAACAGGGGGTGGTCCGAAAAAATTTTCTGAGCAAACTTATACTAATTCTAAAAGTTCTTTCTTGCCTCAAAATTTCAAGCTTCTATCTAGAAGCGTGGCGGAGTTATGAAAGTAGAAAAATCATGCAAAATTTGGTTTTCACATAACGGTAAATTTAAATACTAAATTTAAAAAAATGTTATAATTTTGATATTAATTTACGAATGACGTTTTCAGATTGAAAAAATCTTAAGCAGAACATAAGATATATGCATTGAAAAATAGGGCTTTTTCAAAGTTTGAGGGGCTGCAGCTCCGTAATGGGGGGGGCTACATGAAAAAGTTGTTCCACAAAATTATTTTTTTTATGAGACCTACATATGGTTAAAATTTTTTTTCTCTATCTTTAACGGTGTAGAAGTTTTATAAACAGACGGACGGACAGAGTGAAACTAATAAGCACATTTTTTCAAAATTTTTTTGGAAATGTGCTAAAAAGCAAAAGGAGTGTGAGTTAACAAAAGCTAAAGGAAATAAAAAACATATAAAGGTAGAACTTATTAAGGGGAGAAAAACAGAGACAGATCCAAGTGAAATTAAAATACTGAGACAGATCCAAGTGAAATCAACGTTGGGTAGAGGGACAAATGAATGACTGGTGAGACCAAAAAACTGTTCAACCTAGCACGTCAGACTATGCTTTGCCAATAATACTCGTCGAAAAAAAGGATTAAACGAAGCGACTATGTTGTGACTATCGGAAGCTAAACGAAAAGATAGTAGTGCGGGATAATTATCCCATGGTAATAATAGATAATGTGTTGGACAAGTTGCAGAATGCCAAGATATTCACCACGTTAGATTTGGCTAATGGATTCTTCCACGTGCCAATTCACCCAGATTCTAGAAAATATACTTCGTTCGTCATGCATTACGGTCAATTCGAATTTTTGTATGTACCTTTCGGTATCTCCAATTCCCATGCCGTATTCTCGAGGTATAACTTCGCCATTTTTAGAGACCTTATCCAGAAGAGCAAAGTTATAGTCTACATGGACGACATCGTGATTCCATCCAAAGAAGAAGAAAAGAATATCGAACAGGTTCTAGAAATCGCTTCTTCCCATGGGTTACTGATAAAGTGGAAGAAATGTCAGTTTCTGCAAAAGAAGATAGACTTCTTAGGATACCTAATAGAAAAGGGCAGTATTAGACCCTCATCAATGGCAAACTTCAAAATGAAACCAACCAATGAAAAATCACTGAAAAGATTACGCAGTAATTCACTAAAAGATTACGCAGTAATCGCAAGACCATTGAGCGATTTACTACAGAAGGAAAATAAATTCGAAATTAACGAAAAACCAGTACTGGCAATTAAGCAGTTAAAATCCGCTTTAGTAAAAGAATCAGTCTTGAAATTATTTAATCCATATGCTGAAATCGAGGTACACACGGACGCTTCCTCGCAAGGATATGGTGCAGTGCTAATGCAGAGGGACTCAGAAGACCAATTATTCCATCCCACTCAGTACTTAAGCCGGAAGGCGAAACCGGTAGAAGAAAAATATAACTCCTACGAGCAAGAAATACTAGCGATAATAGAGGCGCTAAAGAAATGGCGAATATACCTGATGAACAGAAAATTTAATATCGTAACGGATTGTAATGCTTTTGCCGTAACCATTAAAAAGAAATATGTTCCACTAAAAGTGGCCAGATGAGCAATGCTCCTCCAAGAATTCGACTTCAAAGTCGAGCTCAGAGCGGGCTCTAAAATACGCCACGTCGTTGCGCTAAGCAGAGTGTCCTACTTTTTCTTTGAGGAATTAATAATTCATAAACTAAAAGAACCCCAAATCAACGATGAATGGGTGAAAGCAATTGGAAACATCTTGGAAAAGGGAAGTTATGAAGATTTCTTCCTGAAATACGAGATACTACACAAGGACCCCAACAAAGAGTTAATAGTAGTTCCGGCATCCAAGCACACCAAAATAATTAGAATGGCTCACAGAGATGGGCATTATTCTACTAAGAAGATCTAAGAATATCTCGGAAAATTGATTTTCATACCTAGATTACATTCAAAAGTAGACAAGATTTTGTGGAATGTATTATTGTAAAAAGTATTGTAAAAGTTGTGTGGAATGTATTATTTCGGAAGCGAAATGAGGAAGGAAGGAAGGTCTTCTTACTCCTATCGGAATTCCAGGTATGTTTAATAATACGTCCTGTAGGTATTGATTGAAAGAGAAAAATATTTTTTTTTAAATATAACTTGTTTGTCAAATAATTACTACAAATTTTGCAAAAAACCTTTGTAAATGCAAAATACCTTTGTAAATATAACACAAATTTTGATAATGAAAAAATCGTATCATGACGTATCATATTAAGTTTAACAAAGTATTGAAGTTCGCCAAATTTAAGTTAAATGCAAAATACAATTTGTTTTTTATTTTTATTTTTATTTTTACTTTTACTTTTAAAATGAGTGATCGATGCAAATAATTAAAACCTGTTAACCTAGACGAAAACGGAAGAAAATAAATATTTTTTAAAAACTAAAAAAATTTAAATAAAATGAACTTAAAATGAAACAAGTACAATAATATTTTTTATTTATTGGAATAATTTTATAGTTTTAACAAATTGGTCCTTCTAATATAATTTAATTTCATGCAAGAGTTTAATTCTGCCGTTCAAATGTGTTTGAATTACAACTAATAGTATACAGTGAATTTTTATTTACTACAACTTCGTTTTCTATTGATATTTGTTCATTTAAAATATTACATATCTTTTCTTTCAAAATAATAGGTATTTCAAAAAACACATAGGTATTTGAAAAGTTATATTGTACGGTATAACTCTGCATTGGAATGTAAATTTCTCCTTGTAACTTTACCAGTTGCTTTTTTTCACAAAGATTAATGTACCTGTTAACATATTCTCTTACACATTGTTCTGGGGTTTTGTTGTACATAGTTACCGCATAAAGAAAATTAATTATGTCGTTTAATACCTCATCTTCGTCTTTGTTGATACTTAGACATTGGCCTACAGTAGATTGTAAACCAACTTGCAAACATAGTTTTCTGTTCTTAATTGCTTGTTTACACAATAATTTATTGTACAGATTATAGAATTTATTCTATTCATTATATGTTAAAGAAAGTGATTTTTTTCCAACACGATGAAATATTACTGTAGGTTTAAAAGAATTTACATCGAAATCAACTGAAATTTTTAGAATGTGACTTTTATTTAAAAAATATGTATAACTCAATAATAAAGAAACTACGTTACTACGTTGTGCCTCCATCATTGTAAATCAATTAGTTCTTTAATATATTATTTAAAATGTTTTATTGCTTTTGGATTGCAAGATTGCAGAAAGTTATATTTTCCAAATAATTTTTTGAAATGTTTTTAGAATTAATTTATCGTTTTTTATATGATCCACTTTACTGAATTTATCCAAGAAATTGTTCATACTATGACCGTTACATCTATACCATGAGTAAACGCAACAATATTGTCCACACACATCTGGAAAATGGCTTTGTAATTGTTTGTTATTATAAATAACACATTTATGTTCTAAAATTTTTAAAATTTCAGCTTTACATGATTTTCTACCATAAGAATCAAAATATTCTGCACAACCATTTATAGGTATATAGATCGCTAACCAATGAGTTCCTGGATCTTTTGCTTTATCAGTATTTACAATAAAAAAACTTGGCTTTTCCGTTAATAAAGGTATTTTATCTAACGTAAAACCCCCTTTAAAAAATTTATTGGTGATTCTATTACATTTTAAAATTTCCAATATATTTAATGAATTCATTAACACAAATCATAAATTACATATTTTAGTGATTCCTTTAACGTAATTTTTTAAAATGTTGAGTTTTTAATTTTTTTTTTTGTTATTTTTTTTAATAATATATTGTTATGGTTGCAACAAAAACTTGTGCATATGTGCTACATATATTGCAAAATAATAGGATGTCATATTAAAAGCTGTCTATTTATAGATTTGTTACGTTACGTTACATTACGTTTCGTTACGGTTTTTATCTATTTGCACATTGGCATCCAATTTTCCATAAACAATTGCTGTAACTGTTGAAGAAAGAGGTTTTGAAAGTTTTGTTTCAATTCTTATTGTCCCTTGATTGAGAAGACCTTGACATACTTCATTACCAGAAGCATGTGGTGTTAAGTCAAATGTTAACATAAAAAATGCATTGTTAAATATACTTTTTGTTATTTGATTGGATGATCGTTGTGATATATTCCAGTGCCGAAAAAAAATGTATGGTATTGCAGTTGTTTGCATCAGAAAAACTTGTTTCAATAGCTGTATTCGGAATCTGAACTCCATTAACGTACAGTAAAAATTGCGAAATATCAAAATGCTTAAAATTAAACGGGTTTTTGGATCTTTTACCCGAATAACCTTTTTATGTTAAATCATACAAAACATTAATGTATTTGGTAATTGTTCAATAAAAACATTATCCAAGAGAATACTTTGAATATTTTGAGAAATTGTAAATATTTTTACTTCAACCCTTTTGTACAAATATTTAGCCGTAGTTTTTTCTAAAACAGTGCTAATAATGTGATATCTATGTGCTAATATTATGTTTGGATTTATAGTGACATGTCTCATTAATAGATTTGCTTCTAAAATTTTTAATTGAGACTCATCATTGTCATCTGAAAACATGTAAAAATCTGGTTTTTCAAGAGTTAAAAGGACTCTAACATCTACATTATTAATCAACAGAGTTGGTTGATTAAACATATCCACATGTAATTTTCCCATAAGTTCTACTACGTTGCTATTATTAAAAAGTTTTTGACGTTCCTTAGAACCTTTCTTTTCAGCGCTTCCTATATTTGGTTTATCTAAGTTCCAACCTGCACATTCTAAATGTGTTATTGCTGCATCACTTCCATAATTCAATAAAGATTCAATGTATGCTCTAATGATAATTTCCTTCCGAAGGAGTTATGTTCTTGCCATTTAGTTGTACTCTATACTGTTTTACTAAAGAATGTAAAATGTTGTTTACTACGCCTGGTTGCGGTAGCTTTCTTCCTTCAGTCTCTTTGTCATTGTTCCATAAATATCCATCGTTTTTAATGATTTGAACTTTTAGTCTCAAGTATGCGGAAGATAAATCGCGATATGTGTCACCATGACCTAATGAAACAAATTCAATGATAGACGCATTATCTAGAGATGCAGTAGGATTATAAGAAACTTCTTCGGATCGTAAAATACTAGATTGAATAGGTGGTACTCTAAAAATATCTAGCACTGATTTCATACACTCAGTCATTTTAATCAAAAATATCTTTCACTTTTTTGTTACTTTTCCTGCTTAAGGTTGTTTTTGCGACAGAATAATTAAAATTTTTTTTAAAAAGTCTTTTTATAGCTTTTCTCTTTCTTATTCCAGAACGATACATTTCATTGAGTTTTTGAACAGCTCCTCACCTTACATTTTTAATAATTTCTTTTCCCCGATCTTGAAAAACTTCTTTTACATTTCCTTCAGATACTAAATCAGAAAGTGCATTTATACCAGAATTAATTGCTTCTTTTTTGAATAAATTTGCTCCGGATACAATAATTGGTTTTAAATATCTAAAAAGACCTCCAAAGAAACTTCCCAACCCGCGAGCTCTTTGATATGGTACGGTTGAATATAATAAGAAGCCGATGTCTTCAAAACCTTTTCCTGATTGAACTAAATAATATTTATAATACATCCGTTCCGTGCTGAATAATATAATCTTATTAATGTATAGTTTATTTATATACTTTTTTGAAATGCAATAGAATTTTTGTAGGAAATCTACTATCTAAGAATGTTATTTTATAGCCATATTTATCACATAAAAGTACGGAAATACTCTCAAATGATTTTTCTACATCGCAATACTGAATATTTTTAAACTCTTTGACCGTATCATTCAAAGAATTTGGTATATTAACTGTTTTTAGACACCTTACTTCTTTACCAACAATATTTTGGGTTTCAATTATATCAGTATATATAAAAAACGTGTCAGGTTTAACAATTGGAAATAATAATAAACTTTGAAAATATTTACTATAAGCTTCAATCATACGAGTTTTAAATTCTTTTACATGCATTGCAACCTGATTAAAACAAGTTTTTAAAAGACTCTGAATTTGCTCTTAATTTTATTTCAATTTTTATTTTACTAACGCATACAATATTATAATTTAAATTTGAAGGTAAATCTTCAGCTTTATTTGGTTGAACGTAATTTGTATCATCAGTTATAAAATTAAAAATTTCCCACATTAAGTGCCGTTCTACCTCTTTTCTTGAATTCCTCAACAAGGGTTTTAAATTTAGAAATAATGTTGGTAATAAGAAAACTTTCCAATCACATATCGTTTGCTCTTTATTGCATGGAATGTATGAAGTTCCTACAATTGAATTTGTTTTTCTACCTTTAAAAAATATTTTAGTACTTTGTTCCCATTTCTCTCCGTATTCATTTGGAATAAAGTCATTTGTATATATTTCGAAAACACCAACTTGCCAATTAGAATTACATATATGTTGATTCATTTTATTAGTGAAACTGGACACCGTATTTTCAGGGTAATAATTCATAGATGAATCACTAAGTAAAGTAACATAAAAATCATCATTTACTTGTATGTTGTCCATGTGCTAGTTGTCCATTTAGTTTTACGAATTGGAAAATTCAGTTGTGATTGGGTATCACCTGTTTTAGCTGATCGTAAAACACGTTTTGAAGGACTTTTCAAGTTTTCACTGTTTATAGTTTTTTCTTTTTCTGAAGGTGGACTGGGACTGTCTAAAGGAACTGTTATAATATCTCCTGTATCTGTTTCAAATAATTGAAAGTTTTGATTTCTAATAGACTTTCCTTTTCTAAGGCGTTCACCAGCTGGCATAGCAGACAATGCTTTGGTAAAAACATTATCTTGGTTTTCGTCATCAAATACTTCTTGTTCATAAGGTTTCCTTTCATAAATTTCCTCCTCAGGAAATTGCATCCCTGTGTTTGTGTATTTGACAAAATCTGTGTGAGTTTCTTCACCTTTAACTAATGGTTTTGAGCGTGTCTGAAATCGTTTTTATTCCTTTTTTTTAATTTTTTCTTCTTTTTTGTTTGTAGGTTTTATTCTGTTTTTGTTTTGGGCTTTAAATAAATTTTGACGTATGAAATACCACTTTTGAACGTTGTTTAAATTTTTATTAAGCATAATTTTTTCTATATTTGTATTAAATTTATTTAGTTCAAGGTCAGAATTTTGTTTGTTTTGCGTAAATTTCAGGTTTTAACATTATCATTTTATTAAAAGAACTATTATTCATTTTAAAAACTTTCCAATTATTCCTGATAGTACTACACTTAAAAGAGTTGGTAAAAATCCACCAGGTTGTTTTTTCTTTGGTTTAGAATTCTTTAATAGATGGGCTTCAAACGTTTCATATTTCTTGCTAAGGTTGTCTAAATCTTTTCCTGTGCAAAAACAAATTTGATCTTTTAAAATATTGCTTTGCAGCCTAAATATATTATTTATAACATATGTAAGATCTATGAATATGTAACCATATGGTTTTGATATAACTTCATTATATACTTTTCTAAATTCTTCAACTTGACCTGAATAAATTTGACGAGCTAGCGGATATATTTGTGATTTATCTCTAGGGTTCTTAAAATTATTAAATATTTACAATTAAGGGAAATATCCCTGGAAAATTTACCTTGATGAAACACATTTTGAGCTATAAGAAAAACAGATATATTTCTTTGATGCGAACCTCTGGTAAAAATTTCACATACTCTTTTGTTATCTGAATCTAGCATCATATCATCTATAACAAGTAATAAGGAACTTTTGTTTTCGCTTAGGTCAGGTATTTCACAATAATATGCAAGATTTTTTATAGTGTTAGGTGCAGAATTTATATCAGGATTACACCAAATGATCTTTTTATTTGTGGTTGTATAACCCCTTTTTGCTTATTAATCAGATTGCAAACAAAAGTAGTCTTACCGCTGCACGATGGCCCTGCCACCATCATTGTAAATGGATGAAAAAGCATATTAAAAATAATGTTGAATTGACCTATATTTATACAAAATTTTCTTCCTTCCTTTTTTTTTTTTAAATAAATATAAACGCAGAAATCTAAATTCGATTATATTCCTTCTTGTTCCTTCCTTATCTTTCTTTCTTCCTTTCCTATTTTTTTTTTTTTTTTAAGAATGAATGTAAACGCAAAAATCTAAATGCAATTATCATTCTTAAACTATTCTTTTATCATAACGGGACAAGTTTTAATTGTTGATTTACAATATATACGAGAAAATGAAAAGTATTTTTTTTTAAAGAATTAGCTATCCTTGAAGTAGGAAGCCTGTTACCATATGTATATCATTTTAAACCACCTTATCCAGAAGAAGAACTTAATTGTGACGCTAAATATAGCATTCAATTTTGTGTAGACAAAATCAATGGACTTAATTGGGATAGTGGTTTTACGGAATATCTAGAAGGGCATAATATTCTTAAACACTTTCTGCAACCAACTGATAAAATTTATGTAAAAGGAGCTCATAAAAAAACATTTTTGGAAAAATACTTTACTAGCAGCAAAATATTTGATTTAAATGACGAAATACCGTCATTGGAAAAATTACCACGTTTCAAATCTTTGTGTGCTATTGCTGCACATAATACTAAGCATAATTTTAGATGTGCTGTGAAGAATTGTTTAAACATTTACATGTATTTGTTAAAACAAAACATATTATAGAGTAAAAATTTTAACCTACATTTAAGTATTACGATTATTATAAATACAATAAAAACAAAATTAAACAAGTGCGTTTTAAAGAGGAATTCAAAATTTATATTATGTACACTTGGAATTACGCTTACGGATCTGTTCGAAAAGGAATATATGAACAATACGCACGTGACAGGACCCGGAACCATGGAAGAACATGGAGAACATGGAACCTATTATATCTGCTATTTTAACAAATTAACATCGAAAAAAAATATTCAATGTTCGATTTTTATAATCTTTTTATCTTAAATATTATATAATCTTACTTAATTGATATAAATAAAATTTAAATGCAATTCCAATTAATTATAATCTACATGTTGTATTTTATTTTTTGATTTTTTCACAAAATTTTTACAGGATAATTAGTAAGTTTTAAGTATTTTTCAATTGAAATTTGCAACACAAATAATATGTTAATCAAATTTTTAAAAATCCGGTAATGTTTCTTAAAAATATTATAGTGATTTTAACTATATATGTAACATTATGATATGATACCGATGCCGCCTTTTGGGCGTGGCAGTGTTCATTATTTATATTTAATTTTAATAAAAAAAGACTTTTTTTTTTGAAATATTAAATATATTTTTATTTTAATTTATTACAAATAGGTTCCGGTTAATAATGAAAAATTATGTCGGCCAAGTGACCCCCTCTACTACTTCAGCAGGCTTCCAATCTTTTACCAAAATTCTGAATCACGTTGTTCAATAAACTGTTCTCAACGGTTGAAATCTGCTCGATAATGTTGTTTTTAAGCTCTTGAATTGTTGTAGGATTATTGCTGTACACTTTGGATTTCACAAAACCCCACAAAAAAAATCCAACGGTGTCAAATCGCACGATCTTGGTGGCCACATCACTCCTCCTCTACGAGAAATAATGCGATCTTCGAACTTTTCCTTCAAAAGATCCATTGTTTCTCTTGCTGTGTGGCAAGTGGCACCGTCCTGTTGAAACCACATATTCTCTACATCCAAATCATCAATTTCCCGCCACAAAAAGCTTCGGATTATCTCCCTGTAGCGATTTCCATTGATCGTAATCGCATTTCCATTTGCGTTTTCAAAAAAATATGGTCCGATGATTCCTCCTGACCACAAACCACACCAAACCGTAACTTTTTGTGGATGTACTGGTTGCTCTAAGATAACCCTTGGATTCTCTTCACCCCAAATGCGGCAATTCTGTTTATTGACGTAGACATTGAGCTGGAAATGAGCTTCGTCGGTGAAGGTTATTTTGTTTGTTTTGTTAAAAAAAATTCTCATTTTCTTCTTGTTTTTCGATTGCCCAAGAAACGAATTGCCGACGTAATGCATGGTCAGTTGGTTTTAATTCTTGCGTCAGCTGGATCTTATAAGCCTTTAAATGGAGATCACGATGCAAAATGTTGAATAATGTGGATGGTTTGATGTTTAATTGCTGCGAACGATGACGAATGGAAGTTTTTGGATCTTCTTCAACACTTCTGCTCACAGCTGCTACATTCTCGGCTCCTACGTGTATAAATGTTGCCTCTGTTATCAAGAACAGATCCAGTTTCTAGAAATTTATCAACCATCAGCTTGATGGCACGATTTGTTGGAGCAATTTCTCTACCAAATTTTGTTCGAAATTTCCTAATTACATCTTGAAAACTTTTACCATTTTCAAAAAATGTTGTAATAACAAAAACACGTTGTTCCTTCGTGTAACGTTCCATATTAACTAACCAGAATGTATTTAGAATATATCTAAAGAAACCTCGTATAAAAATTCCAGGTAGAAAAAAAATGGCGGCAAAATCAAAATGATACCTCAATTTTGAACACCCTATAAAATATGTTCCCATAATTGACATTGGTTGTAACATCTAATTGACTTATTATTTTGTTGAATTCAAATTTGCAACAATGTAACACAAAAATTCTCATGACATATGAAATCAATATTTTTCAAAATGGAAAATCATTTAAAAATTTTGTATAAATACTGCGTTCAAATTATTAAAATTCACACTTCAAAAATGGATAACCATAAGGATTCAATAGAATTCTTAAACATTCCCTCAATGGTAGTGGACTGTCAAACAGTACCACTACCACGAAAAAGGAAGAAGGTTAGGCTACAAGAACATCAGCAGTATCAACATCAATATCAACATCAACAGCAAATTCAACAAGAACAACCACGACCACAACAACAACAGCAACAACAACCAGATCAAGAAAATCCGGTACAACGTGGTAGGAAAAGGCTTTTAGAGGCCTTTAATAAGGCTAGTAATACAAAAAAATTCTTAAAGGTAAAAGATATGGAGTCTAATAGACTCTATAAAATAATAAAAATAAAAAAAATCAAAACAATGTATGGTGAGAAGTTGACCTTTTTCACCACAGTTACATAATCTTTATTCCACAAAAATATGTGGAAATTATAGAAGATTTTGGTGAGGAAATTTTAAATAATGAATTTCTCATCTTAAAAGAAGATGAAAATAATTTAAAAATAGTTGAAGAGCCAACCAATTATACTCTTGCTGCTATACAGTAGCATGATTAATTTTAGCCTAGCCTATTAATTTTTACAATAAGTAAAAAATATTATAAATAAAACAATGTTTTTATTTTATTTTAAATTCTTATATTTCAGATGTTTTATTTTCTATTTTTCAAAATTTATAGGTTAACAACTTTTTTATCAATTTCGTTTAAATAATTTATACAAAATAATACAACAATAAAAATATATAAAATTGAACTTTTTGATATTTTTCAATATTTTATATAAGTACATTTAATATAATATGAAATTATTAAAATAATCTGGATCTCCTTTCTGGTTATTTACTTCCCAAATTTCTTCTTGTAGCATTATGTTTTCGTTATTTCTAACTTGACTCTCTGGTGGAATAAATTCCTGGGTTAACACCAACTCTTCATAATCCACAGTAGATGTTACTTAATTAACTTGAATTGGGTGTTCACTGATATTTGTATTTTGACGAGTTGTTTCTACATCGAATGGAAAGGTAGTTGAATCAGGCTCTTTTCACCTTCTTCTTTTGCTACTTTATTATACTGCTTCACATTGTACTCCCATATTTCATAGATTTCCAGTATTTTGAACCCTTTCCATCTGAATGATTACAGAATTCTTCTTCGTTTTTATTTTCACCGCAAGTATAACATAATGAAAATATTAGTTTACCATTTTGTTTTAACGGTAATACAGGATGAAACAAATATTCTGGTGGTAAAATTTTACATTTTATAAGACCATCTATATTTTCAAGATTAATTTTGCCACATATAGAAATGCCTACTTGAATTTTAGGATGATCTATAGGAAATTTACCATATTTGCATACATAAGAATATAATGAACAGACATCTATGTACTTAATTTTTTCTTTTGAGTTGCATCTATAATAGGTGTATACATTTCCAGTTCGACCAGCATAAAAAGCATCAGTAGATATAATAAGCCGGTTCTGGCACAAAAGGTGTAAGGCGCATATATTTTATATGAAAAAAAATTAAAATTTATTGTTAAAAAGGTAATTGAGATAACGGAATGAAAATATACATTATGTATATGATTGAGTGGTATTATGGATTTGAATTTAGGATTAGAGTGTGAGAATATGTGTTATGAAATTTAAAAATTTAAATCGTTCGGAGAATTGGTTCGGAGAATTGTAATAAGATCATAGGGCAAGGCTAAGTTCGGAGATTTTGGATCTCAACATGGAAGGTTTGAATATTAAAAAAAATTTATGGAATTGATGCTTTGGTAGTATAATTTAAAAGGGGCCCTTTGGCATTAGCCAGGACCAAAGCGGACCTCTACGACCGAATCGAACCCCGCCGAAGTTGTTGGGAGCATGTATTAACGATCTTAGATTTTGAACAGACTATATTATATTGGAAAGATGTTGTGTTCTGAAATTATCAAATATATCCTATAGTATGTAGTGAATGTTTATGGTTTTGCGATAAATTATAAAAAATGTTAATTAAATCCATATTAAAATCGTGACGAAAAAAGTGGTAATTAAAAAATGTATGTGTACAATACTCGTATATAAATGTAAAGAAGTTTTGAAAAGTTCTATTAAAAAGCTTTTTTTATGTTAGTTAATATAATAAATATGATACATTCTAAATTAAGTTTATATGGTTAGATATTAAGCCGGCGTTGTTAGTATGTGTAATATAAACTCATATAATATTTTTGAAGGTCAACAAGTTAATGCAGAATAAATTTCATAATTAGAATAAAAACTAGTTATTATACGAAATGATAAAGAAATGTGTATGTGAATTCATTTAAAGTAATATTCATTTTATTTAACATTAATGTGCATTAGGTGGTTAACCTTGAAATTACTATTATTGCAAGTTAGGTATGTATACAATATAAATGGGGTGAGGTTCATGAACAAAGAGCTTTTAATAGTATGTTGTTTTAATAAAATATGTTTAACAAAAACATACTGTTGTTAACTCAAAGATGTGAGAAAAAAAGAAAATTGAATGGTATTATGGATTTGAATTTAGGATTAGAGTGTGAGAATATGTGTTATGAAATTTAAAAATTTAAATCGTTCGGCCAAGGCCAAGTTCGGAGATTTAGTGTCTCAACATGGAAGGTTTGAATATTAAAAAATTTCATAGAATTAGTGCTTTGGTAGTATGATTTAAAAGGGGCCCTTTGGCATCAGCCAGGACCGAATCAGACCCAGCCGAAGTTCCCAGAAAAATTACTCCCTATGGGCCAGAATCGATATATAGAAATTAGGATTAATTGGTAGCATTATAAATGTTAAAAACTGTTATAAATGTTGTTTTTTAAAAAATGTTATAAATGTTAAAATGTTAAAAACATGGTAGGGAAACCTTTGCTTTAGTATTTAACAAAAGTATATAAACTCAAAAATTTTACTTACTTTAATCAGTCTGCTAAACGGTATTAAACAAAAAGAAAAAAAATAACTTGGAAAAAAGAAAATGGTAAGATAATTAATATTTATTTATTTATAATTTATTTCTAATTATTATATTATTTTGTTCCACGATATTATTTTAAGCCTTTATTCAAAATTTAATGTCAGTAGCAAAAGGTGCTAATGATCAATACCGAAACATAGACTATTTGGCCCAAAGAAAACTGTATGAAGTAATTTCATGGACATTTTTAGATACAAAAAGAGGAGATAAAATTGTGTTATGTGAATTGAAGGATCCCATAAATGATCCAAAAGTTACAATATTCATGCCCGACAGATTTTCAAAACAAGTGACAACTGAGAAAGAACTAGAAGAATTAAACAGGACTTGCTTTTATTTAAAATCTATAGGTCTTGACCCAGAAAGGCGTAATATGGCTCTGTTTGACCTGATTCCTATGGTGGATATTTGTTCTCAAGAAAAATTATTAAAATAAAATATAAAAATATAGGCCTAATTTGTTTCATTTAAGAATTAAGAAAATTTCAAGTTTTTCAGGTTTTCAGATTCTTTTACTTTTCTGATTCGGAGGTTCGATAACTGTCCCTCGGAGATCCAATAACTTCCCCCCATCGAAAAACTAGTGCTTAGTACCCAACCAAGTTATTAATATGTAACTTAAACTATTTTAATAAATGATTAAGTTCAAATATAACAACAATTATATACATATAGTTGTTATTCTTAACATGTTTAATTTAAGTTTTGATGGGGATTGGTTGATTTAAAAGTTATATATTTATATAAATAGCTTTTTTAGAATTTATTGTTAATATTCAAATAGTATTACTGAAAACAATATCGTTTAAGACAAAAGAACTTTATATATATAATATTTAATTATATTTGAATTAATATTTAAATAAACTAAAAATATGGAAGCTTTATGTGAATATTGTGGTAAACAGTTAACCAATAAAACAATTAAACGTCATATAGAAACAAAACATAAAAGAGACGAAAAAAAATTTAATTGTGATAGGTGCAATAAAACTTTTGGAAGAAAAGATAATCTTCAAGTACATATTAAAAATGTACATAAAAATAATAAAAGGAGAAATATTTCCGAAAATGCAGATGAAAATACAGCATCAACAAAGAAACTAAAAGGTGACTATAGTTTTATAGAAAAGAAATATTGTCAAGAATGTAGCATGGAAGTAGACAAAAAATATTGGAACTATCATATCCGAACAAATTCACATAAAACGAAAGCAACATTACCTTATGAAGGTGATATTAAAATTATACAGCAGGGATTTCAAGGAAGGATTGCTACTTTTCTTTTGGAAAATAAAAATGAGGTCATAATATTACCAGAAGAATATTTTGAAATGATAAAGGATGATTTAGTAAATTTTTTAAAAAAGGAGTTTCTAAAATTAAAAATGTTTAAATTTAATATTGAATTATTCGGAGAATATGTAAAGCCTCATAAATTAGAAACTGATGAAGTGGAGAATATTTTTAGTGTAAAATCTTTTAATAGTAAAATGGAAATTATACAAGCCGAAAAGTTTGAAGATGGAGTTTAAGTAAGTTACTTCATTTAGAAATAAATATAAATGAATATAAACCTTTAAAAGGTTCGCAATATATTAAATTACCAAAACAAATTGAAGAGAAAAAAATATGCATTAATATAAAAATAGAGATGTATATTGCTTCAAGTGGTGTTTAATATCGGCATTACAAAACAGAGCAGAAATCGTCAGAGATGTGAAAATTATGCTATTGATAATATAGAAGTACAAACAATAATTTTAAATAATGCAAAAGTAGCGCAATTAGAGTTTGGTAATTTAGAATTTCCACTTCATCATAATGATATAAAAGAATTTGAAATAATGAATTCGGAAATAACCATCACTGTATATGGACATGAAAAAGGATTCAAAAATTCTATAAAAATAATTGGACCCTACTACCATACAAAGGAAGTAAAAAATCATCATATTGAAATGCAAAATGAAAAATTTAATTACAAAAAATGAAAAGTCACATTACGTTTGGGTTAAAAATTTGTCGAGATTAGTGCAAAATCAACTTTCTAAACATGAGCACAGGAATTATTTTTGTCGAACATGTTTATGTGGCTTTACTTCACAACAAAATTTACAAATTCATAAAAAAGAATGTACAAACATCATTACCAAGTTACCTAACCCTGAAAACAAATTTTTAAAATTTAAAAATTGGCATAAAAAAATGAAGGTTCCATTTATAGTTTATGCTGATTCAGAAAGTTTGCTGGAACCTGTTTCAACATGTGAACCTAGTCCTAAAATTCCATCAACAACAAATATTAAAAAACATATTCCGATCACTTTTTCATATTATATCAAATGTTCATTTGATAGTAATTTAAATATATATAAAGATTTCACAGGTATGGTTTATAAAATTTGTAAATGAAAAAACAAACTCATAAAATTTTCTTAACTTTTTTAGGATTGGATTGCGGAAAGAACTTCATCACAGCTTTAATAAAAGATTGTACATTTCTTTTTGAAAACTATATTGAAAAACCGAAACCAATGGAAAGACTAACCGTAGAGGAAAAATATCATCATACAAATAGTGAAACATCTCATATTTGTGAAAAAGAATTTCTATCAAATGAAAATCGTGTACGAGATCATTGCCATCTAACCGGCAAATATATTGGTCCAGCACATAGCTCTTGTAATATATTATTTCGTATACCTAAGTTTTTCCCTGTATTCTTTCATAATTTTTCTAATTATGATGCTCATTTATTATTTAAAGAGTTAAATTCGGTAAAGGGTACTATTTGAGTTCTACCCTTAAACAAAGAAAATTATATTTCTGTATCCAAATCTATTTTTATTGAAGAAACAAAGAAATATTTTCAAATAAAATTTTTAGATTCTTATAGGTTTATGCAATCCAGTCTTGAATCATTGACAGAAAATTTAGGTAGAGAAAAGTTAGAAACCGTAAAAACACATTTTCAAAGCAATGAAAAATTAGAATTGTTAATTCGAAAGGGTGTTTTTCCGTATGATTATATAGATTCAATAGAAAAGCTCAACGAACTTTATTTACCCCCACAAGAAGTCTTTAAAAATCAGATGACAGATACTTTATGTTCAGATGAAGATTATCTTCATGCTAAAAAAGTTTGGGATGTCTTTCATTGTCAAACTTTAAAAGATTATTTGAAGCTTTACTTAAAAACTGATGTTTTTTTACTGACAGACGTTTTTGAAAATTTTAGGGAAATTTGCATTAAAATTTATAGTTTAGATCCAGCTCAATATTTTACTTTACCAGGTCTTACATGGGATGCTATGTTAAAATATACTAAAGTGGAATTAAAATTATTTGACGATATTAATATGTTTAATTTTTTTTAACAAAGTATTCGTGGAGGTATTAGCCAATGTTCAAAAAGATATTCTAAATCAAATAATAAATATATGGGGGATCAATATAACCCTGCAGAATCATCTGAATATATAATATATTTAGATGCAAATAATTTATATGGGTTGGCCATGTCGCAACTACTTCCGTACGGTTCTTTTAAGAGGCTTGAAAACCCATCAGATTTTCAAATAGATGAAATTTCTGATGATTCTGAAATAGGTTACGTTTTGGAAGTAGATTTAAAATATCCTCAATCATTACATGACATTCACAATGATTTACCATTTTGTTGTGAAAACAAAACACCTCCCAATGGTAAAATGGAAAAACTATTATTAGATTTAAATGAAAAAAGAAATTATATAATTCATAAAAATTTGAAACAATGCTTAAAACAACGTCTAGAATTGGAAAAGATTCATAGAGTAATACAGTTTCGACAATATGATTGGTTAAAAAAGTATATTAACTTGAATACTACCATACCCATAGAGCTTTAGCAACGAATTCTTTTGAAAAAAATTTTTTTAAATTAATGAATAATGCTGTTTATGCTAAAACTATGGAAAACGTTGATAAAAGGAAAATAGTTAAAATAGCCGATTCTTGGGAGAATAGAGGGAAACATCTTGGAGCAAGATTATTAATTATGAAACCAAATTTCCATAGTATTGCAATATTCAATGAAAAAGAAAGAATTTATAGGACTTAGATCAAAAATGTACTTATTAGATATTTTGCCTAATAAAATTATAAAAAAAACTGCTGTAAAAAAATTAACTATAAATGACTACAGCAAATGTTTATTTGAAAATATTGTTTTATATGGTAAAATGAATATTTTTAAGTCTAAATTACATACTATATATACACAGTCATTAAATAAAATTGCTTTAAGTTCTTTAGATGATAAGAGATATATAGCTACTGATAACGTTAAAACTTTAGCTTGGGGTCATTATTCTATTCAAAATAATGAGCCATATATAGATATATAACAATGTTTACAAATAAAATCCAACTAAGAATAAAAATTTTCAAAATTTTGTAGATTTCTGTAAAAAGTTTTACTAAACGAATTTAAAAATAAAATAATAAAAGAATAAAAAATAAAAAAAATAAAGAAATTTTATTTAGCAATAATATTATAATTATGAAAAGTTTTTGTAAAGTGACATTCAGTCCGATTCAGTCATAAAGATCCGATTCGGTGCAAAAGGTCCAAATTCCGATTCGGTCATAAAAGTCCGATTTAATCCTAAAAGTCCGAAGGTCCGATTCGGTCATAAAGGTCCGAAGGTCCGATTCGGTCCTTGCTACTACCAAAAAGCTCCCTCCCCTAGCGGCAAGGGGCAAATGGCAAGGCGCCTTGGGGTAAAGTGGCCTCCGGGCCGAAATTGTTTTGCTAAACGTCGTCGGAAGTCCGATCAGGTGATCCCTCTTTTTTTTCCCCTCTTTTTAAATCGTATTGGGTATAATATAGAGGTTTTCAAGTTATTTTAAGACATAAAATGAGCATCAGGAAGGCAGTAGCTGATCTACAATTTATTGTTGGAAATAATAAGCAATATTTCTGGAAAGAATTTTCTTTGATAGCTGACGGGTCACTGATACCGATGCTGTTTATGTTTAAAGCACCTTATTCGTTTGAGGAGTTAAATAGTTATGTTAAACAACAAAATGAATTCAATAAAACGCAAATAAATGGACTTGACTGGGATGATGGATTTATAGAATATTTAGAAATTAAAAATATTTTAAAGGAGCATTTAAATTCATTCGATGTCGTTTACGTAAAGGGGTACCAGAAAAAGGAATTTTCAGATAAATTTGTTTCCAGTTCAGTAGAAGTTATCAATTTAGATAATGACATTCCATCTCTTCAGAAACTAAGGAATTTCACAACCATTTGCCCTCACCATAACATTACTAAAAATTTAAAAAGATGTGCTGTTAAAAATTGTATGAATTTATATATGTATTTAATAAAAGAAAATAAATGGTTTTAAAAAATATTTGTTTTTATTTATTGTGGACCAAGATATTTTTTCTGACAAAAACATAGGTATTTCATAAAATAGTTTAGAATAGTTACACTGAGCTATGTGTAAATTAATTGGAATGTAGAAATCTTCTTGTTCCAATCTTCTCTCAAAATATTTGAATACATATTCTCGTATATTTAGTTCAGCTCCATTGTTATATGACATCACTGCTTGTATAAAATCTAGCATAAGACAAAAACGGGTGTACTCATCTAGCTGCAAGGTAAGTTTTTTAGTGCGCTCAGCATGATTAAATGTTAGCGAAAATCCTTTTGAATTTAATTTTGCTGGACTGTTTTTAAAATCGTCAAAAAATGTATACCACTCCAAATAATTCATTTCGCTTATGACTTTGTTTTGTCGTTTGAAAATTATTGATGCAGCAAAATTTTCAATATTAAACCCAATTTGAATTTTTATTGTTTCTTTTTTATCCAAAAAATAAATATAGCTTAATAAAAGGTTTTGCGCTGGCTCACGTTTTTGAGTTTCAAATACTTCCGACTTTGTTGGTTGCTCCATTGCTTTTTTTTTTATTTTAACTGATGAATTCTATTTTAGAATTTTATATTTATAGTTTTTCCTCCGCATTTTTTAAAAATTTTTCGAAATAATCCTTGTATTTTTTTATCGTTTTTGAGTGGGGATGATGTGTCGAATAAATTAAGAAAATATTTTATGCTTTTACAGGAACTTCGCATCCATAGATATACACAACAATAATGTCCGCAAACAGATGTTAAATTACTTTGTAATCGCTCATTGTTGAAAACAAAACATTTCGATTGATTTTGTAGAAATTTTATAATCTCATTGTGAAATGGCGGATTTCCAAATGAATCAAACCAGCCCTTTTCATTAGAAGTATCAGTATTTACCACCAAAATACTAGGTTTTGAAACTTGTTTTGGCAATTGATTAAGAGCATAGACACCTCTAAATATTTTATGTGTTAAGTTATTACATTTCAGCACCGTTGAAATCTGAAGTGTATTCATTATCTTGCAAACGGGAAATATCAATTAGTCGAGTATTTCCTCGTACAAATGTTGTTAAAAATTCTCCTTTAAGTTTTCCATTTGTTAAGACTACATCGAATTTTTCAAGCAAATTTATTAAGTTATTAGTTATTTTTTCGTTATCGATATGTCCAAAAGAGTAATTCTCAATATCTGTTTTTTTCAAATCTCTGACAGGAAATTTATACTTTAATTCTTTTACAATAGTCTTACATTTTTCTTTTATACCAGCCACAGCAATATTTTTTACAAATATTGTATTGTTATCGTCCGTACAGAACGATAAATCTACTAGAGCACATGTCATTTTGAAATGAATAGAGATGGTTCACTAAACTTCCTTTTATATGTTCACGTAGACGTTACGATTTTTATCAATTTCGATATTAGCATCGAATTCTGCAAATACAATACAAGTTAATGTTGAAGTTAATGGAGAGCTGAGTCTTGCTTCAATCTTTACTACTCCCTGGTTTAATAAACTCTGACATGTATCTGTTCCCGAGCCGTCTGGTGATAAATCAAAAGCCAGTATTGTATAACCTTTTGAAAATAATTCTTTTGAAATTTAATGTCCTCTATCAGAATGATGTATACCTGTTCCACTAAATAATGTTAAATATGCTCGAGAATTACAAGAATTACTCGGTGTAAAACTTGTTTCAATTGCAAAGTTTGGTGTAGGCACTCCATTCACATATAATTGAAATTGTGTGAGATTTTGATGATCGAAATGGTATGGATTTTTTGATCTTTTACTATTGAAATTTTCATTATTAACCATACAAAATACTAGAGCTTTTGGTATTTGCCCTATAAATATATTATCCAATGATATGTTGGAAGTGTTAGCTGGAATTGTAAATGTTTTGATTTCACTTCTCGTATAAAAATATTTTGCGTTAGCCTTTTCCAGTACAGTATTGTGTGCTATCAATATGCTAGGATTAATTGTTAAATGTTTCATGAATAATGTAGCTTCGAGAATTTTTAAATAACTTTCTTCGTTATCGTTAAAGAAAATAAAAAAATCCTGTTCTTCTAGGGCTAAAGCAATTCGAATGTCAACATTATTTAAAAGTAATTTAGGAGTATTGAAGAAATCTACATGTAATTTTCCCATTAATTCTACTACTGTAGAATTGTTGTATGATTTTTGTCTAGATTTAGAACCAGAATTATTAAAATCATTTACATTTGGTTTATCCAATTCCCAACCAGATGCTGCCAGATGTGTTTGACTGGAATCTGTACCATAATTTAGTAAAGTAGTTAAGTATGCTTTATAATGGTATAAGGAGTCTGAAGGAATGATGTTTTTTCCGTTTAGAGTTACATTACATTGTTTAATTAAAGAGTGTAATAAATTATTTACAACACTCGGTTGCGGAGCTGCCCTTGCTTCATTTCCGGTTCCTATTTTATCGTTTGCACTCCAAATTGATCCATTTTTTTTTAATATTTGAACTTTAAATTTTATATAAGTCGAAGATAAATCTCGATATGTAACTCCATTTCCAAATGAAACAAATTCAATAGTTGACGGTGATGCCTCTAAAGAAGCTAAAGGATTGTATGCTACCTCTTCTGAACGCAAAATATTTGTTTGTACGGGTAATGACGCAAAAAGATCAAGTTCAGATTTCATACATTGAATTTTTAATTGAATATGTCGGAAGTTTTACTTTGCTTTTTTCGTCGTTTCGACTTCAAATGTGTCTTTTTAGAAACTGCTCGTCTTTTTATAGCTCTTTGTCTTTTTATAGCTGTTCGTCTTCCACCATACATCGAATGCAGTTGGTTAACTACTGATTTTCGTAAATTTTTTATGCCGCCTTTGCTTTGATTAATTACAGCTTCTTTAATGTTTGCACCAGATGCTACATCATTAAAAATATTTTTACTTGTGTATACAGACTCTTTTTTAATTAAGTCCCAACCTGTTGTAAAAACTGGCTTTAAGTAACGAATTGAACTTCCGAATATATTTCCAAAACCACGACCCTTTTGTATAGCTGGGTAAAATTGTAATAAAGGTCCAATATCGTTGATTCCTCCTCCTACTTGAGAGGAATAATATCTCACGTAAGCTCTTTCCAGGTTTGATATGATATCATGTATGAGTAGTAGTATGTATATTGTTTTTATGGCAATGAATGCTTTTTAAAGTGTAATACAATTTTTGTTGCATAGTAACTGGAAACAAAATTTATTCCATCACCATATTGGTTGCAAATTTTAATCGCTATCGTTTCAAAACAATTTTTTTCTTTAGGTATGTAATGGATATTTTCAAATTCAATATTTGTAGGTATTCTACAATTTTCTATGTTGATAGCTCTCAACGCCCGCACTTTGCTACTTCCAAAAACAGATGATTGAATGATATCTGAATAAATCATCACCATTCCATTCAATTCATCTTTATTATTAGCAACAGCTAATTTGAATAGTTCAGGTAATTTTGTTTTGAAATTTTTTATATTTTTTTTCTGTTCAAATAATTCAGTTAGTAATGTTTTTACATTATAACTTTAATTAACTTTTATATAGAAACTGTCTTCATCAAAAGCCTTCGATATTCGAATTAAATCCCTTCGGTTAGATTCTGACACTTTTTTAAATATTACATCATCATAATTTTTAGTTGTAGAGATATATGTCAAAATTTCATTAAAAACTTCTTTGAAAACTTGGTTCCGAGTAAATCCTGGATTAGGAGTTATATTTTTAATGAGCGTTGGCAAAAAATTAAACTTCCAATCATCCAAATGTAATTCCGAATCGTCATATGAATAATATGTGTAGCCTATAGATTTGGTTACTTTGATTTTTTCGAGAGGTTTTTCAATGTTTCTTATATAAACATTATACTGTCCAATATTGATAAAAGCACATTTCTCTTTGTTAAATTCTTCTGTTCTGTAAATCGTTCAGATATATTTCTGAAAGACCAACTTTCCAATTTCCATTTTTTAAATCAAAGTGAATAGGTAATTTATTTTCGAATGAAGCTAAAGTGTTGTCTTGAAACAGTGTTAAATTAGCATTACTAAACAATGTTACATAGAAGTCATCTTGACTATCCATCTTTGTTAACTTCTTCTAAAACATAAAATGTTGCACTATTTATATGTTGTCCATTCCGGTGTTGATGAAGTTCATAGTTTTGGACTTCTTAGTAAAGGTTTTAGTTTTCGTTTTTTTGTTTCAGGAAACTGTGAAAGTATAGTTGAGGAAATTGAACTACCGGCCGATCTTAGTGTCTTCTTCTTTTCAGAAGATGGTACAGCAACGGTAATTACATCACCACTTGGTGTTTCAAAGAATCGATAATCTGAGCTTGGAAATGGTCTTTCGACTAATTTTTCATCTTTTAACATTTCAGTTTGAGCTAATTTTTTAAATGAATTTTCATCATCCATATCGTAATGTGTTAAATCGATATCCATACTTGAATGTTCTTTTTTAGGATCATATTCAAACACATTATCAGTTACTAATGGTAAAAAATCGGTCTGTGCTGATGTTGATTTGTATTTAGGTAATTCAGTTTCTGTATATGCATTGCGTTTAGAAAAGTATTTTGTTTGAGTGCCTGTATCAAATGTAAGATTATTAGCCTTTTCTGGTAATTTTTTTGGGTGTCTTTTGTTAATTCCATATTTGAGGAGGTTTTGATGGTATAAGTACCATTTTTGCAATGGTTTTAATTTTTTATCATATAAATTTTTTTTCATTTTTTGATCTAATATATCCAAATTTTTATCATCTTGAAATAATTTGGTAAATTTTGAAAATATTTCTGGTGACATAACAATCATTCGCTGCATTATGTCTTACTGAGCCATTTTCCTATTACACCAGATAATATAGTTCCTATTAAAGTTGGTAAAAATCCACCATGTTGAACTAATATTTTTCGTTTGGCTTTTATACTTTTCTTCGCACAGGCTAGAAATCTTAATTGGTTTTTATGTTTTTTTAATTTTGCTTTTTCGTCGGTGTTATTTTATTATTGCCATTTAATACATTTATGGCAATTTCAGCAATAGTCTTTATAATGTCATCATCACAATATTTAAGAACATTTTCACGAAAATTCTTGTTGCTGCATTTTTCTAGTACATGTAACATATGTCGGTTTTTCTTCATCCGATTCATATTTTAAGCAATTGTTTAAGTCTTTGGTAGCACAAAAACAAACGCAATATTCCTCTGAGAATATATTGGTTCTAAAGCGAAACAAATCGTTAATGTCTTGTGTTAAATCTAATACAATATAACCATGTGGGCTTGATGTTGATTCATTATATACCCCCAGGAAGCCTTTTATATTTTGCGGATATAGCTGTTGTCTAGCTAGAGGAAAAATCTGTGATTTATCTCGAGGGTTTTTAAAAAGTACCAAATGTTTACAATTTAATGAAATATCTCGTGAGAATTTCCCCTGATGAAAAATGTTTTGCATTAATAATATAATAGACAAATTACGGTGGTGCGAACCTTCAGTAAAAAGTTCACATACTTGTTTGTTTGCTGAATCTAACATTAAATCATCTAAAACAATTAACGTAGGTTTATTTTCATTTTCACTAAGCTCTTCCGGAATGCCGGTATAAAAATCTATATCAGGGAAATCTATATTTCTTGGAACAGCAGAAATTTCTGGGTTACACCATTTTATTTTTTTAATTTTGGGATGTATCAATCTACTAATATTTTTGATTAAGTTGCATACAAATGTCGTTTTTCCACATCCAGATGGTCCCGCTACCATCATTGTAAATGGGTGATTAAAATATATCATTATCGGTTCGTTTTTTAAAAATGATTAAGAAGTAAAATAGTTTCGTCTTGATATATATATATATATATAAGCAGCAAAAGTGTATTATAGCTTATTCTCATTTTAAAAGATGGAGGTAAAAGAAGTGGAAGAGTTTTTAAAATCAAATTGCTCTGTCTTAAATGAGCATAAGCAAAGTATTTTTGACATGTATAATTACATTAAAGAATTTTCAACAACAGAAACATTTACGTCAATATACGGAACTCATTTTGCTCTTTGTCCTTGGGATTACGACAACTCGTCATCTGGACCGGATACATGTAACTGTTGCTCTATAGAAAATTATAAAATGGAATTGAAAAACCTGATTAAATGGTACAAGTATAATGTCAAGGGCACAAATAGTAACGGAAATACATAGACCAGCCAGACGAAACTTTCGTCGAAGAAAATTTATTGAAAAAGGTTTAAACGATACATGGCAAATCGATTTAGTAGAAATGATTCTATATGCAAAGTATAACAAAGGAAATAAATATTTATTAACTGTTATAGACACTTTTTCGAAGTATGCTTATGCTGAGCCAATTAAAACTAAAAATGCTAATAACGTTTTACTTGGTATGCAAAACATTTTTAAACGTGCTGGAACCCACACAAAAAATATTCAATCTGATCAAGGTAAAGAGTTTTTCAACAAAGAATTTAGAAAACTTATGGAAAGAAAAAAAATTAATTATTATCATACATATTCTGAAATGAAAGCATCCATAGTAGAACGTTTTAACCGGACTTTAAAAAATTCAATGTGGAAACAGTTTAGTTTTCAGGGTAATTATAAATGGATATCTATTTTACTCTCACTTATTGAGAAATACAACTCAACATATCATCACACAATTAAACTTCAACCAAAAAAAGTTACAAAGAAAAACGAAAAATTACTATTAAAAACTGTCTACAGTAAGTTAAAAGTTTTTCGTAAAGCAAACTACAAAGTTGGAGATTATGTTCGAATAAACAAATTTTTGTAAAAAAAGGTATTTTTGCAAAAAAAGGTATTTTTGCAAAAGGTTATCAACCCAACTGGTCAGCAGAAATATTTACAATTGCAAAAATTAAAAGAACTGATCCAATTACATACAATTTACTTGATTACACAAATAATCCAATAACCTGTTCTTTTTATGAGCCTGAATTAACATCAGTTAAAAATCCACATGACTATCTTGTGGAAAAAATTTAAAAAAAAAAGGAAATCAAGTTTTAGTTAGATGGCTTGGTTTTGATAAAAAGCATGATTCATGGATAAACAAAGAAGATATTACTTTATACTCTATACATAAAATAATTTAACTTTTTTATTTTTACATTTTACTTTCGCTTTTTTATTTTAGTAAAGTTGATACAATTTAATTATGTATGCACATAATATGATTTTAATAAAATATATTTATCACAAAAAGCTTTTTTCATTTTTGAATTATCATAGTATTAGTTGCAAGTACCAAACCTCAAATTTGCGTAATTGAGATTTTTTAAAATATCACTTTTTTCGTCACGATTTTAATATGCATTTAATTAACATTTTTTATAATTTATCGCAAAACCATAAACATTCACTATATACTATAGAATATATTTGATAATTTCATAACACCATATCTCATATAATATAGTCTGTTCAAAATCTAAGATCGTTAATACATGCTCCCAACAACTTCGGCGGGGTCCGATTCGGTCGTAGAGGTCCGCTTTGGTCCTGGCTAATACCAAAGGGCCCCTTTTAAATTATACTACCAAAGCATCAATTCCATAAATTTTTTTTAATATTCAAACCTTCCATGTTGAGATCCAAAATCTCCGAACTTAGCCTTGCCCTATGATCTTATTCCAATTCTCCGAACCAATTCTCCGAACGATTTAAATTTTTAAATTTCATAACACATATTCTCACACTCTAATCCTAAATTCAAATCCATAATACCACTCAATCATATGCATAATGTATATTTTCATTCCGTTATCGCAATTACCTTTTTAACAATAAATTTTAATTTTTTTTCATATAAAATATATGCGCCTTACGCCTTTTGTGCCAGAACCGGTTTATTATATCTACTAGCATCACGTGGATTTAATGGTAAGTTATTTATTAGCGGATGTTTTTGTAAGTACTACATATTTTGATTCTTTAATTGCTTTTTAAATTCGCAAGCCTACATTTCAATTACGTCATATCCTAGACTCTTCAATCTTTCAGATTTAGCTAAAGTTCTCTCATATCGTTGATTTAATGTATCATTCTTATTGTCATATAATGATTCATCACGCCTATGCTGTAAACAAATTGGATTTCCGTGATAATAACATCCATGGAATTCGAAAATTTGGTTAGTGGTTGCACAATATCCGTCTATTTTAACTCCTGCAATAACTTCTTTTCCTTTAGCCGCATGTTGAATATTTGTACTTCGTTTTTCCTCTTCAAAAACTAACCATTTAATACCTTCTTTTGATTGGTTGTCAGAATAGCGAGATCCGTTTTTAGGAATCAAACCAATAGTGTCTGGTTTTAAAAAATTACTTCGAAAAACTAGTTGTTGAAACTAGAATAGTTGTTCCTTCTAAGAATGGGTCAACGTTACATTGTTCAAGAAATACCTTTCTAAAGGATAAACATGCTTGAGTTAATACTTGTACATCACTAATACAATAATCAACAATGTCACGTTGCATATCAAATGTATTATTCTTATTTTCTTCATACCATTTTATGAATGTATTACGCTTTTCCATTTGTATTGTGTCTGGGTTGTAATATCCTACACCAGGTAATGGTCCAACATATTTTTTATTTTTAGATGTATTAAATAAATGTGGAAAATAACCCTTTTTAAAAATAGATGGTAGACCAAATGCTTTTGGAAGTTTTGATAGGCCCATTGGAAAGTAATTGATTGAATCTATGAATTTTACGTTATCTATAAACATCATAATTAATCAATTTTATTTTTATATCTGTTTGTTCCAACAAATAATTTAATATAAATTGATGGTCAAACGATTGACCATTGTGAGCGATTACAACCACACTTTTAAATTTTTTTTTGCCTCCAATATGTGTGAAAGAAATCGTTTTATAATATTATCTTTTTTAATTATAGTTCATCTAAATTTACATTTCTGGCAAAAATGTAGGGAAATTTCATCAATACATACATCACATCCTTGTTCAAAAACACACAAGTTTGGTTCATGTAGTTTCGTTTCTTCTCGATTTTCTTTTATAATCTTCTCTCCAAATTTTTTTTGTTGTTGTGTCTCTAAATCATAAAAGATATAATATAAAACATCCTTCAATTTGGGCTACCTTAGATCTTGTTGAATATAACAGAAATGACCTGCAAACTTTGCAAAAATATTCGTTACATGTATGTTGTCTTTCAGTTTTGTAAACTTTTAAGTAGTAAGAACATTTCCTTATTTGTTCGCAAAGATTTTTGCTCCTTACTGAAGTGGAAGCTATATGATTGTCTAGCCATTCTTGACCTCTAAATGTTCTTTAGAACAAGGTGGGTATTTTTGACAGCAAGGGCACGATGCACTGCACTTGTGATGACCTTTATTATTGTAAGGAATATGACATTCCTCGCAATAATAACGAGCCATAAAAGTTGCAGTTAGTGTAGAAATAACATTGTAATGATTTTTGTCATACAGTAAATTTAATTTTTTACCACGTCCATTTTCTTCAAATATAATTTCTCCGCCCTTTGTTCTATGTTCATACATTGTTATTTTATAATTGCTGAGATATTCTTGAAACTTTTTTAGTTCTAAAATACCACAGCCTTCACTAGGAATTTCTAAACCCACTTTTAAAACTAGGTCTTTTGTGGTTTTTGTTTGCATTTTTTTAATATCCCTTCGCATTTCATAATAATTATGCTTCTCCACCTTTAAAATTGCAAGTACTAAGGCACGAGGAAGACACATGTTATCTTTGTTTGTAATTTGCACAATACCCTTACGCATTTTGCACTCTTCTTCGTAAGTTGTATATTGTTTTCCTTTTCCTGTTCCAGACGGAAGTCTAACCCGTATTACTTCCATACAAAATATATCTGTACTTAAACCTGTAAAAATAAGATTATGTAATAAGAAGAAAAAAACTAAAGTAATGTTAAAATGTACATACCTTCAGAATTGCTTTGAAATATTTTTGATATTATATCCCAAACATCACTAAATTTTAATTCGTTAGCCGATTTAAAATTTAACCATGCAGGGCCTCGATGTTCAAAACTTTCCCCGCAAAATGTTATTCCAATCTTGTCTGTTATTATAACTTCTTTTGTTACATCTTTTATAACCTGATGTATCGCACCCTTAATATATTCAATTGGATCTA
Organism: Poecilobothrus nobilitatus; assembly: GCA_947095535.1. NCBI lineage: Eukaryota > Metazoa > Arthropoda > Insecta > Diptera > Dolichopodidae > Poecilobothrus > Poecilobothrus nobilitatus. The sequence goes on along the minus strand of OX352772.1, from coordinate 129,497,429 downwards.
CATTATCCGGTACGGCCTTTATTTTAAATTTTGTTTTACGCCCGTATATATTAAAGCTTTTTATAGATGTCAAAATTTCACTTTTGATTATATACCGATCCGGTGACAAATTTCCCGAGATTGAATCAAAAAATTTTTTAAAAATGATTCTTTTAGCCATTTTTATTTTTTTGTTTTTTCGATGAGTACAAGAGTACTATTACAATACTTATATATTAAAAAACAAAGCGTATGTAATATTTATAAAAAACAAATTATCTCTTTAGTTTAATTTTTCAGGTTTATTAAAGCACTTAGAGACCAAACGAGAATGGTTATAATTAAATACGAATTATGTTTTATACAAATTTCCATATATTTTCACTATAACATAATACATAAATTAAGTAATATGATTTTCTGTTGTTGTTTTTTCCAATTTTAAAATACGTATAAAAACTTTAAAAAAACAGGTATTATTAATTGTACTTACATTTATTTTAATGTTTGTTTTTTTAAATGAAACAACATAACTAGAAAACGAAGTTGTAATACATAAAAATTCAATGTATAACTATTAGCTGTAATTCAAACACATTTGAATGGCAGAATTAAACTTCTGCATCAAAATAAATTATATTAGAAAGACCAATTTGTTAAAACTATAAAATTATTCCAATAAATAAAAAATATTATTAACTGTTCATAAAAACTTGTTCATTTTATTTAATTTTTTTTTAGTTTTTAAAAAATATTTATTTACTTCTGTTTTCGTTTAGGTACCATTTGCATCGATAACTCATTTTAAAAGTAAAAGTAAACGTAAAAATAAAAATAAAAAATAAAAAACAAATTGTATTTTGCATTTAACTTAAATTTGGGGAACTTCAATACTTTGTTAAACTTAATATGATACGTCATTCGAATTTTTTCATTATCAAAATTTGTGTTATATTTACAAAGGTATTTTTCATTTACAAAGGTTTTTTGCATTTAACTTCAAAATTTGTAGTAATTATTTGGCAAACAAGTTATATTTAAAAAAAAAATTTTTCTCTTTCAATCAATACCTACAGGACGTATTATTAAACATACCTATAATTACTTTTTTTTTTGTGCTTGTTGAAATTTAAATATAAATAAAAATAAAATGCACCCAATTTTTTTTTATAAAAAATTTCCTTCTGTTTTCATTACTGCCTGTTACAGTAAACACAAAAATGTATTTAAACTAGATTCCCCATTTTGGGAACGGGGAGGGGCATTGACCCTATCCTAAACAATAATAAAAACATGGGAAAGGGTGAATGACCCCAAACAATAACAAAAACATGAGAAAGAAGGTATAGGCCCCAAACAATAATAAAAACATGAGAAGAAAGGTATTCGCCCCAAAACAATAATAAAAACATAAAAAGGAGTCATTGCCCCCAAACAATAACAAAAACATGAGAAGAAAGATATTGGCCTCAAACAATAATTAAAACTTGTTACTACTATTGTTATTAATATGTTAACCAAATTAAGTCAGAGCAATCCTTCCACGTGGTACAAGTATATTAGTAGAGTTCAACAGGTCATCAACAGCAACCACCTAGAAGCACGCAAGCAGCACTATTCAAAATCCTAACCGGACTTTAAATGCGCACAACCAGAGATCTGGAATTACAAAGTTTACTGGAGGATTCGATAGTAAAAGAACTTGAATCGCAACGAGATGACATAACGAAACAAGTGCAAGAAAATATTCCGGAAGTTTTGATGACAAAAGGAGCCCGAGAACTCAATTTGGTCCAGGATTAAAACTGAAACCTAAATATCTAGGGCCATATAAAACTACGAAAAAAATTAATCACGGCAGGTACACCGTCAAAAAGGTGAAAAATAACGAAGGCTCGCTGGAAACAACAATGGTGTCACAGTTTATAAAAAACCGGGACTCCTCATTCGGGCCGAATGACAACTCAGGATGGCCGAGTGTGGGAAGCACTACAATAAGTGGTAATACATACGGTGGCTCACTGTTCTTATCTATCCCATAACTAGCAGATCTACTACAATTTACCTTCATTATATAAGGTCTACCACCAAGCTCAAAACTACTTATTTGACAATAAATAAAAATTTAAACCCACTTAAAACAATTATTAAAAAATTGTTCGTACTACTAAATCATAAATAAGTTAAGTATATTGATGTAAATTTTTCTGTTGTTGAAAATTCTTTAATGTATTTATGCATGTGAAAAATACTGCATTTTATAAATAGATTACTTTAAGTAATATTATTCAAGAAAATTTCTTTCATATATATAGGTTTCTTCGTATAAACAATGCTAACATTTTTAATATTTTAATTATATTCTTGTAAATATTGCTATACAAAGGTTCTCAAGTTAATTTAAAAAATGCATGATATTGAGCGAATAATATACAACGAAGAAAAAACTCTGCCAAGAGAACTATTTCGTTTTATAAATACTATTCTGATCAATATTCCACATTTACTGTCGGTAAAAATTAACAAATAAATTACCTTTATTTATAAAATGCTTATATACATATAATATATATTTCTTAGATGGTTATCCAGCGTACATGGCAAATGCAACACACCATTTTGAGGACCTAAACATCTTTATTGAAGATAAAAATGGTGAAATTTTGAAGACCATTAAAACCAAACTTTACAACAACCATGAAGAATTTGAAATCTCTAATGACAATAAAGAGGAGAGACCGTTTAATGAAATAATAAAAATAAAAAGAAGTATTCTAGATTTCGAAATAATATTTACAAGAGACTTACCAAGACTCTTAAGAAACTTCGAAATTGATATATGTAAATTTTTGATGATACCCAAAAGTTTGCATATAACATTGACTATCAATTGGAATATTATGAAAATGGTTCATTACCGGTGTTTAATTCTAGACAAAAAAAAATGCGTAATATACAAAGAAGTGTAAAATATGGAAAACGGAGAAATGAGGATATATGTTTTGAAACATTTCAAGATGAGATATGGCCTCTACTGTTCATACAATTAAACCTAAAATTTTGTGATATAATCGAAAAAATAAATGAACTTGTAATATGAATATATGAATGTAGAAATAGTGAATAAATGAATATATAAATAAATGTTTTTTTGATTATTACTTTTTCCACTTAAGTTTCCTATATAAACTACAGCTGGTATGTTTTAGCTTTTTGATCTTATACCACATTAAATAAATTAAAAATTAAAAAATCAAGATGAAGGAAAAAAATTTTTGCAGGTGTTAATTAGAATATTAATTAAATACAATTATATTTTGTATTTGCAATAACATATTTACAGAATATTTATTAAATTAAATAATTTAACATACATATATTATGTTCAAATTACCTAGAATTTTATTTCTGTTAAAGATTTTTTTTATTGACATCCGATAAATCTTCCTCAAGTTAAGAGTAAACAAAAAATTAAAAAAAACTTGGGTTTAAAAAGTTGTTTATAATATTAAATAATATTAAACAGCATTGCATTTTTTACTAAAAGTTTATAAATTTTTATTCATTAAATAATATCTCGTTTATTTATCCATGAATCATGTATATTATCAAAGCTAAGCCACCTAACCAATACTTGATTTCCCTTTTTTCTTATTATTTTTTCTACAAGGTAAACATTAGGAAATTTAACAGATGTAAGTTCAAGTTCATAAAAACTGCCTTTTATTTGTTTTTGTGTGTAATCAAGTAAATTGTATGTTATTGGGTCAGTTCTTTTTATTTTTGCTATGGTATATATTTCTGTTGACCAATTAGGTTGATAACCTTTTGCACTAGCTTTAAATTTACTTATACGAACAAAATCTCCAACTTTATATTTTGCTTTTCAGAATACTTTTAATTTATTGTATACAATTTTTAATAATAATTTCTCATTTTTCTTTGTAACCTTTTTAGGTGGAAGTTTAATTGTATGAATTATATTTTTCTATTAGCGATGGTAGAATAATTAATTATTTATATGTGCCTTGTTAACTAAATTTTTTCCACATCGTGTTTTTTAGCGTACGATTGAAACTTTCTACAATTGATGCTTTTAGTTCTGAATATGTATGATAATGATTAATTTTATTTTTCATCATTAGATTTTGAAATTTTTTGTTGAAAAATTCCGTACCTTGATCAGATGGTAAATTCTTTGCTTTTTTACCAGCCCGCTAAATTTTTCATTGCGATTATTTTTCATTGCGATTAAAACATTATTAGCACTTTAGTTTAATTAATTTATTAAGTACTTTAGTAAACATTATTAGCAAATTATTAGCACTTTAGTGAATGTTTATGGTTTTGCGATAAAAAATAAAAATGTTAATTAAATGCATTTTAATTTGATTATTTCAAGCTATTTTAATTCTCTTTTAATATAGAATATGACACAGGTGTATTTTTTGCGGTTGTATGACGTATAAAATATTGATTAAAATGATTAATGAGTAATGAACTTAATCATGACCTTAATTTAATGCAGAATTAAATAAATGCAAATTTAAAAAAAGCTTTTTGAGATAAATGTATTTTATTAAAATCATATTATTAACTTTACTAAAATAAAAAAGCGAAACTAAAATGCACAAATAAAAAAATTAAAATATTTTAAATATGTGTAGAATATTAAGTAATATCTTCTTTGTTTATCCATGAATCATGCTTTTTATCAAAACCAAGCCATCTAACTAAAACTTGATTTCCTTTTCTTTGGGGTTAATTCAGGCTCATAAAAAGAACCGGTTCTTGGATTATTTCTGTAATCAAGTAAATTGTATGTTATTGGCTCAGTTCTTTCAATTTTGCAATTGTAAATATTTCTGTTGACCAGTTGGGTTGATAACCTTTGCAAAAATACCTTTAAATTTGTTTATACGAACATAATCTCCAACTTTATATTTTGCTTTACGAAACACTTTTAATTTATTGTAGACAGTTTTTAATAGTAATTTTTCGTTTTTCTTTGCAAATTTTTTAGGTTGAAGTTTAATTAGGTTTATTTAGGTTGAACTTTATATTTTGCTTTTCAGAATACTTTTAATTTATTGTATACAATTTTTAATAATAATTTCTCATTTTTCTTTGTAACCTTTTTAGGTGGAAGTTTAATTGTATGAATTATATTTTTCTATTAGCGATGGTAGAATAATTAATTATTTATATGTCCTTGTTAACTAAATTTTTTCCACATCGTGTTTTTTAGCGTACGATTGAAACTTTCTACAATTGATGCTTTTAGTTCTGAATATGTATGATAATGATAGTAGATAGGTAGGCACTTGGGCCAGACAGGTCAGTAGGTCAAGGCCACCCGGAAGTAGGTCAAACTGTAATTAGGTCAGACAGGAGTAGGTTAACGACGTAAAATTAGGTCAGACAGGCGGCGGCGACCGTCAGACAACTCTTGTTGTTTATAAGGATTGTATACTTGTTTTAAGTAATAGGTAAACATGGAAAAACAGTAAGAAAAATATTTTTTTATGCTTGCAAATTTTAAAATGTTGTTGTTTGTTGTTTTTTTTTATTTGTTGTTTTTTCTTTCGTTTTTTTTTTATGAAGTATTTAAAGAAGAGGAAAGAAAAACCATTAATTAATTGTTATGTAAGAATGTTGAAAAAAAAAAAACAAGAAATCAAAAATATCTAACGTGGTACAGGTCTACTTCTTATTGATGTATACTTGGCTTAAGTTATAAGTAATAGGCGCATATGAAAAGTAGAAACAAAAAAATGGTTAGTGAATGTAAAAGGAAAAAAACAAAAAAAAAGTTTAAACGTACAAGATAGAACAATTTAAAAAAGTACAACGCATCTTTAAAATTCATAAAGAAAAAGTGCAAACCTGTTCTTATGTCTACATAATGATCAAACCATTGAAAAAAAATTATGCGTTTTTAGATGTACCTAACTATTTGTGTTGTTTTTTTTTTTTTCTACTTTAACTATTTAAAGAAGTTAAAAGAAAAAAACTAATGATTATTGTCGGTGTGTCATGTAAGATATTTTTTGTTTGTAAGAATAAAAAAAGAAAAAAAATCAAGTCAGGTTAATTGTATTTGTCACCTATTTTGAAAACAAGAATATAAAAATAAAACAGATTTATTCTGTGTTCAAGAAAAAAATATGAATAAAAAGAAAACAACAAGAAATCAAAAATATCTAACGTGGTACAGGTATACTTCTTGTTGATGTATACTTAGCTTAAGTAATAGGCATATATGAAAAGAATAAGAAAAAATACTTTAGTGTAACTACGTTTCTTTAAAATTTTAAAACTAATTTTTAAAAAATTAAAAGAAAAAGTGCAAACTGGTTTTTAAATGTTACATAAAGATTCAACCTTGACAAAATTGATGCAATTTTGAGATGCTTTTATTTCTTCTTGTTATCTTTTTTCTATGAAGTATTTAAAGAAGATGAAAGAAAAAAATTCTTAGTATCACCGTATAAGATTTTATTGTTATGTAAGAATGTTGAAAAAAAACAAAGGAATAAAAGCGATTCAAAATAAGTTACGAGTAATTGCTTTTTTTAAAGTAACAAGCAAGACATTATGTATAAATTGTGTAAAAAGTTAAAAAATTGTTAATAGAGTGAAAATTCTAGGATTAGAAACGTTCGCGATTGGTTGTCTTAATAAAATAAAAATCGGAAATCAAAAAAAAGAAATTAAAATGAATACAGAAAAATTCACAATAAAATCAATAAAATCAGTGAATGTAAAACGATTCAACATTTTTGGAAAAAAATTGGAGTTTATAATAAATGCAGTACCAGACAACAAAGATCCAATAGATTGGATTAAAACCGGTATTGAAGAATTATTCAGCAATTTACTTGAAAATGTTGATCCTACTGACAAAATTGGTGTCACTTTTGGATGCCAAAGTTTTCATGAACGTGGTCCAGCCTGGATCAATTTTAAAGAAGCAAAAGATCTTGACATTTCGGAAATTTGGGAAGTTATTTCAAACATTTTTCAAAGCAACTCCGAAGGATTATCTACAGATACGTTCTGTATAAATGTTACATATATACGACTTCCAGCAGGAAGTGGAAGAGGAAAAAGATACAACAATTTTGAAGAAGAATGTAATAAAAGAAGAGGCATAATTTCAATCAAAAACAAAGATAATTTATGCTTACCACGTGCGTTAGTTGTTGCTATCTCATTCATAGAAAAATCAGTTGACTACTGTAAAATGCGAAAAGACACAGGTCAACTTCAGTTGAAAGCAGCATTACAACTAATAAGAAATTCAAATGTAAGCATCCCAGCAAAAGGAGCTAGTATCAGTGAGCTCAAAAAATTTCAACTGTACCTCTCTAAATATCAAATTGTAGTTTTTGATTTCAGAGGAAAAGGAAAATCAATTATTTTTCAAGGTGAAGAAAATAAGGAAAAAAGATTGAATTTGATATACGATGAAGGTCACTTCAATGTAATTACATCATTAACAGCAGCATTTAGTTGTGATTACTTTTGCCAAACATGTAATGTTCCGTATAACAATAGATTGTCTCACAGATGTAAACAGTCGTGTTTCTTTTGTAAATCATCTCCAGCATGTGACGTAAATTTTCCAAATATTAAATGTGATGTATGCAATCGAAGTTTTAAAGGTCAAACTTGTTTTGATAATCATAAAGCAACATCATCTACAAATAAAAAATCTATTTGTACTCTTATAAATTCCTGTACAAAATGCTTTAAAGTATACAGAACCGATGTAAATCATATATGCTATGGACATTTGTGTAAAAACTGTAATATAAATGTAGCTTCAGACCACCAATGCTTTATTACACCGTCTAAAGAATTAGCTGAACTTAAAAATATATTATATATTTTCTACGATCTCGAAACAACTCAAGATGATATCATCGGGGAGAAACTTCATGAAGGTGTTGCAATAGGGGATATAATTGAACATCAGCCTGATTTATGTATTTTTGAACAACGTTGCACGCATTGTATATTGTCTAATGTTGAAAGATGCAATTTTTGTGGACTTCGAGAACATGTGTTGAAACAAAATCCAATACAAATATTCTTAGAATATATACTCAACCAAAGAAAGATATTTCATAAAGTTGTAGTTATTGCACATAACGGACAAGCATTTGATAATCAGTTTTTATTAAACTATATCTTAGAGAAAACCATCATCAAACCAAAACTAATTATGAGGGGAACAAAGATAATTTTAATGCTGTTAGATAACGTGAAATTTATTGATTCACTAAACTATTTTCCAATGCCGTTATCTAGTTTACCAAAGGCATTTGATTTAGATATAAATTTAAAAAAAGGATATTTTCCTCATATGTTTAATCGTAAAAATAATATAAAATATAATGGAAAGTTACCCGATCGGAAATATTACTGTTATAATTCAATGAGTGCATCAGAAAGAAAACAATTTCTTGAATGGTATGAAGAAAATAAAAACAAGTCTTTTAACCTCCAAGAGGAACTTGTAGAATATTGTATGAATGACGTAAAAATTTTGACAGCAGCCTGTATTAAATTCAGACAGCTATTTTTGGAAGAATGTAAGGTTGAGCCATTTTTAGAGGCCACTACAATTGCATCAGCGTGTAATTTGGTTTTTAGAAGGAATTTTTTAAAACCGTATACAATTGGACTTATACCTAAACAAGGATATCGCTTATCAGAAAACCAGTCAATCATTGCCATAAAATGGTTAATGTGGGAAGAAAAACGAAGAAAAATAAAAATTCAGCATAGTGGTAACGGAAAGGAAAAAGTAATTTTTGGTCTTCGTGTTGACGGATATTGCACAGACACAAAACAAATATTTGAGTTTTATGGCTGTTATTACCATGGCCATCCAAAATGTTTCAAAAATAATAATAATAAAAAATATGAAACACGTTATGAGGCTACATTATCCAAAGCCAATAAATTACGCTCTATAGGTTATCAAGTAATTGAAAAGTGGGAGTGTGAATTTCGAAACGAAATGAGATCAAAAGAATACATAGAATTTTTCGCAAAATTGAAGAACGAAAGTTTGATACCACTAAAACCACGTGATGCGTTTTATGGCGGTAGAACAGGAAACACAAGAACATATTATAAATGTGCGCCTGGTGAAAAAATAATGTATATAGATATATGCTCACTATATCCTTGGGTGTGTAAATATGGAAAATTCCCAGTGGGTCATCCAAAAGTTCATGTTGGAAAAAATGAATGCAATAAATTAAATTTAAATGATACTGAAGGATTAATAAAGGCATTGATACTTCCCCCAGAAAAACTCTATCACCCGGTTTTGCCTATAAATCAAAATAATAAGCTAATGTTTTCCTACTGTCAAACATGTAGTTTCGAAATGAATAATGATGACTGCTCGCATGACAATCGTAGTAGGTCAATTTTAGGAACGTGGGTTATAGATGAAGTAAGAGAAGCTGTTAAACAGGGATACAAAATTGTGGAAATATACGAGGTATGGGAGTATACTGTTAAACAATTTAATCCCCTTACATCACAACAAGGAATTTTTACAGAAATGATGAACAAGTTCCTTAAAATTAAACAAGAAGCTTCTGGCTGGCCTAGCTTTTGCAAAACACCAAAGGAAAAGTGCAAATATTTAGAAAAATTTTCGAAAGTAGAAGGCATAAATTTACAGTTTAACGATATAGAAAAAAATCCTGGACTTAGATCATTAGCTAAGTTAATGTTAAACTCTTTCTGGGGTAAATTTGGACAGAGAGAAAATCAATCAAAAACTGAAATAATAAATGAGCCTTATGAATTATTTACTATTCTTACTGATCCTTCGAAGAATGTAAATCAAATAACTCCAATAAACGAAAAAACAGTTTTGGTAAATTGGGAATACAAAGAAGAAACAGCTGAATCATTATCAACAGTTAACGTTTGCATAGCTGCTTACACTACCACACAAGCTCGTTTAAAATTGTATTCTTACTTAGACAATTTAAAAGAACGAGTTTTGTATTACGATACAGATTCAATAATATATGTAGCACGTGAAGGAGAATATAACCCTCCAACTGGAGTTTTCATAGGAGATATGACAGATGAGCTTGAAGAATATGGAATTGGAAGCTATATTACAGAATTTGTTAGTGGTGGTGCAAAGAACTATGCATACAAAATATATAGTACCAACTCCAAATGCGAAAAAACTGTTTGCAAAGTGAAAGGTATTCGTTTAAATTACAACGCTTCACAAGAAATAAATTTTGGCTCTATGAAACAATTAGTTAAAAAATTAAACAACTTTCAACAAATAAATATAACATTTCCTAGTATTCGCCGAACATACGATCATAGAGTCATCACTGTTCTTGAAATAAAGTCATATCGAATAAATTCCAGAAAACGAGTTTTTGCAGATGATTATACTTCAGTTCCTTATGGCTTCAAAAAGAAAAAAATTTAAAAAATTATTGTTAATATGTATATTGTAAAAATTTTGTATTAAACTATTAAATTACAGCATTAAACAAAATCTTTTAATTTTACCGTTTTTAATTTTCAGAATATAGCCAAAAAATTATTTACATATATATATCAGTATATATATATATATATATATATATATATTTACTGATTTTATTCAAATTCACATTTGCAGTTTAACTCTTCAATAATAATGTCAAAAGCACAAATAGTATCTGAAATTCATCGTCCAGTTAGACGTAGATTTCGGAGACGAAAAATATCTCAAAGAGGGTTAAATGATACATGGGAAATTGATCTTGTAGATATGTCGGCCTATCAAAAAGTAAATAATGGATACAAGTTTCTCTTAACTGTTATCGATATATTTTCAAAATATGCATATGCCGAAAAAGTTAAATCAAAGGCAGCAGATGACGTAGTTAAAAGTACGGAAAAGATTTTTAAAAGGGAGGGGAAGTCTCCAAAAAATATTCATTCTGACCAGGTAAAAGAAATTTTCAACAAAAAATTCCAAAATTTAATGAAAAGCTATAAAATAAATCACTATCATACTTATTCAGAAATTAAGGCTAGTGTTTGTGAAAGGTTTAACAGAACATTAAAATCAATTATGTGGAAACAGTTTAGTTTACAAGGAAATTTTAAATGGATAGAATTTTTACCAAAACTAATTGAAAAATATAATAACACAAAACATAGTACAATTAAGTTAAAACCAAACCAAGTTACATCACAAAATGAAAAACAAATTCTTCGTTCAATTTATAATTACCCTAAAATATTTAATAAGGGAAAATTTAATGTTGGTGATTTTGTTAGAATTGCAAGGTCTAAAGGTACTTTTCAAAAAGGATATGAACCTAACTATTCAACTGAAGTTTTTAAAATAGCTTTCAAAAACAAGACAGACCCGATTACATATAGTTTAAAAGATTATAAAAATAAATTAGTTCGTGGTGGCTTCTATGAACAGGAACTGACTAGTGTCAAAGACCCCAATGCTTATTTAATTGAAAAAATTTTACAACGAAAAGGCAATAAAGTATATGTGAAATATTTAGGTTTTGATAATAGTCATAATCAATGGATAAGTAAATATGATATTCTTTCATAAAAAGTGTAATAAGAATTTATGTAGAAAATTTGTTCTTAACTTTAGAGCACTATTAAATGCAACAATGTTGTAAAAATGTTGCAAAAATGTTAATAGAAAAATAAAAATGGAAAAATATTTACTAATAAAAATAAATAATTTAGGAATAGGTAAATAAAAAAATAATATTCTTTCATAAAAAAGTATAATTAGAATTTATGTAAAAGATTTTTTCTTAACTTTAGAACACTGTTAAATGCAACAATGTTGCAAAAATGTTAATAGAAAAAATAAAAATAGAAAAATATTTACTAATAAAAATAAATAATTTAGGAATAGGTAAATAAAAAATAATATTCTTTCATAAAAAAGTATAATTGTAATTTATGTAGAAGAGTTTTCTTAAATTTAGAACACTGTTAAATGCAACAATGTTGCGAAAAATGTTATATAAAAAAATTATAGTTTTATTATTATCAATTAGAATTTATTACATTAATAAACAACTTACTTTACAACTTTTTGTTTTTAATTAGTTTTCTTAAGGATTTTGATTTCTAAACATTGATAATACAATTTTTTAGAAGAAAAATTTAGTATAAATAAAGTGGAATTTTTATGTCAATTCAAAGACAGAGCTCAACATAATAAGAATACAGAAAAAAAAAAGCAAAAATGGAAAACACAGCAGAAATTTTCGCCTACGCTCAGCAAATAGAGCCAACACAGCAAATAGAGCCAACACAGTTAGCCCCAATTAAACGGAAAAGAATAAGAACTCAACAGGAATCGCAGCCACTTCATCAACAACAACATCATCATCATCATCATCAACAACAACAACAACAACCACAACAGCAACAACATCAACAATTTCAACAACAACAACAAGAAGAAATCATACTTCTTCAAGAAGAAGAACCACCAACAAAAAAAAGCTTCAAAGAAGCTTTTAATAACAAAAATGTGGAAACTAGAAAAAGTTTCCTAAAAACTAAAGATATGGAGCAAGATGCTCTATATCATATAATAAATGTTAAGCAAATAAAGACCATTTATGGTCTTAAGTGGGTCTTTGAGACCCGCAATTTAATTATATTTGTACCTCAAAAATATTCTGATATTTTTGAGAATTTAGATTTTGTAAAAGAAATAAAAGAAAAAGAACATTTTGTATATAAAGATAAAAATTTAAATTTAAATATTATAGATATATCTGAGTCGTTTGGTAAAATATATGCAAATTACCAATAAAAGATGTAAATTGGTTTATAGTTATATAAGTTTTTATTATTCATAAATAAATATAAATTTCAAAAAAGGTATAAATTTCTTTTATTTAGTTGCTTTATTTTTCAGATTCATGTTTAAATGTACTTAATGTTAATATGTATATGTAGTTATAAAATGGATTTATTTAATTTTTTTCGTAAAAACACAGGTATTTCATAAAAGAGCCGAGAAAAATTACATCATACATTAAATTTTTGAACTGGAATAAAAATCTCTACTTTTAACCTTGTAACATTCTTTTCTTTACAGATCTATATGAATTTCTTTTACTATTTTAGATCTTGGCATGATTTTTAATGGGATATCAGTGATGAAGAAGGAGATCCAGATTATTTAGAAATTATACCAAATTTATAAAATAACAAATTATACCTAATTTATAAATAATGAAATAAATAACAAATTATATAGTTACAAAATTGTTTTATTTAATATCTTTTTTTTTTTTTTTTTTTTTTTTTTGTAAAAATACAGGTATTTCATAAAAGAGTCGAGAAAAATTACATCGTATATTAAATTTTTGAACCGGAATATAAATCTCTTCTTTCAACTTTGCAACATTCTTTTCTTCACAGGTCTTTATGTATTTTTTAACATATTCCTTTACATTTGGCTCTGCAGTTTTATTATATGCAACTACTGCATGTAGGAAATCAATCAAACTGTAAAACTCGTCAGCTTCCTCTTTGTTAATGCTAAGATTCTGTCCTACTGTAGATTTTAATCCACTTTGTAAACATAATTTTGAATTTTTAATTGACTGCTTGGAAAATTTTTTATGAAATAGGTCATAAAATTTACACCATTCATGATATTTTAAAATAATTGGTTTCATTCCAATCCAATGAAAAACACTTGCAACTTCAAAAAAATCTGTGTCAAATCCGACAACTATTTTTAATGTGTCACTTCTGTTGAGAAAGTATGTATAACTCAGCAACAAATTAATGCTAGGACTTTGCTCTTCCATTATTTTAATTACACTAAAGTTTATTATTAAATGTTATATCTCTTAGGAAGATATGATTGAGAAATATTATAATTTTCAAATATATGGTGAAAAGTATTTATTATATTTTTGTCATTTTCTATATGATTTTCTTTATTAAATTGTTTTAAAAAAGCGTTCATACTATATCCGCAACATCTATACCATGTATAAACACAACAATATTGCCCACAAACATCTGAATAGTTACTTTGTAACTGTTTCTTATTAAAAATTATACATTGATTTTTTAAGTAACTTAAAATTTCTAATTTATCTGGTTTTCTACCAAACGAATCAAAATATTCAACACAGCCATTCTTTGGCTTAAAAATAGCTAACCAATGTGTTCCCGGATCTTTTGATTTATCAGTGTTTACAATTAAAAAAGTTTGTTTTTCAATTATTCTGGGGAGTTGATCCAGAGCAAAAACTCCTTTAAAAAATTTACGTGTGTGTTTGTTACATCTTAATACGTCACTTATCTCTAGGGTATTCATCAATCAAATTGATTCAAGTCATATACTTTAGTTGTTTCTTTAATATAATTAGATAAAAACTCTTTTTTGATTTTTTTATTTGTTATAATAACATCAAATTTTTCTAGTATTTGACAGAGCTCTTTATTTATTTTATCGTTGTACACAGTTCCAAAAGAGTAATTATCAAAATTATCATTTATAAAATCCCTAGTTGGAAATTTATACTTGAGCTCTTTTACAAACTTTTTACAAGGTTCTTTAAAACCAACTATACAAATATCTTTCGCAAACAAGGTATTATTATCATCACTACAAAATGTTACATCCAGAAGTGCACAAGACAGTGACATTTTGTCAAATATTCAAATTTACTTTTATATATGCTATTTATAGGTTTGAGAATATATTTCGGTTTTTATCAATTTGTAAACTTGCATCAAATTCTCCATAAACAATAGCAGTCAGTGTAGATGTAAGTGGTTTTGATAGTCTTGCCTCAATTCTAACTGTACCTTGATTTAGTAGACCTTGGCACACTTCATTTCCTGATGAATCTGGAGTTAAATCAAAAGCTAGAATGAAAAACCCATTACTAAACATGGTTTTTGTTATCTGATGACCTTTATCATTATGGTAAATTCCAGTTCCCGAAAAAAGTGTACTGTATGCTCTTGTACAGCAATTATTTTCATCTGAAAAACTGGTTTCAATTGCTGAATTAGGTATTTGAACACCATTTACGTTTAACACAAATTGTGAAATATCAAAATGTTTAAAATTGTATGGGTTTTTTGACCTTTTTCCAGAGTAACCTGTATTTTCTGTCATGCAAAAAATTATTGTGTTTGGCAACTGTCCAATAAAAACATTATCAAGTGATATTGATGAACTATTCTGTGGAATGGTAAAAGTTTTTACCTCTACCCGTTTGTAATTGTATTTGGCATTAGTTTTTTCCAATACAGCATTATGTGCTAATAGCACACTAGGATTAATTGTTACATGTCTTATAAATAAAGTGGCTTCTAAAATTTTCAGTTGAGATTCATCAGTATCATCTGCAAAGAGGTAAAAATCTGGTTTTTCTAATGTTAGGACAACGCGAACATCGACATTGTTTATGAGAAGTGTAGGTTGGTTAAACATATCTAAATGTAATTTCCCCATAAGTTCCACTACATTGCTATTTTGGTATAATTTTTGACGTTCTTTTGAACCACTATTATCTGTTTTTGCTATATTTGGCTTATCTAGCATCCATCCACCACACTCCAAATGCGTTGTAGCGGCATCCGTACCATAATTTAACAATGATTCAATATAAGCTCTGTAATGATAATTGCCATCTGATGGAGATATATTCTTTCCATTTAGTTGAACATTACATTGTTTTATTAATGAATGTAACATATTATTAACCACACTTGGTTGTTGTATAGGTGTTCCATCAGTTTTTTTATCTTTATTCCATTGAGTTCCATCTTTTTTTAAAATTTGTACTTTTAATTTTAGATATGTCGAAGACAAGTCTCTATATGTATCACCGTGCCCTAGTGAAACAAATTCTATGACAGACGGATTATCTAAAGAAGCAATAGGGTTATAGGAAACTTCTTCAGATCGTAAAATACTTGACTGAATAGGCTGTGTTTTAAAAATATCAAGCTCTGATTTCATACATTCAATCATAATTATTCAAAAATATCTTTTTGTTTGTTTTTGTTATTAACTTTGCGTCGCTTCGACGTAAAATAATTTAAATTATTAATGAGAGGTCTTTTTATAGATTTTCTTCGTTTTCTTTTGCCTTGTCCATACATTTCATTGAGTTTCCGAACTGCACCTCGTCTTACATTTTTCATTATCTCTTTACTTCGATCTTGAACCACTTCTTTTACATTTGCCCCTGTGGCAATATCAGATAATGCATTAATACCAGAGTTAATAACCTCTTTTTTAAATATATTAGCTCCAGATGTAAATATTGGTTTTAAATATCTAAAAAGACCACCGAAAAAGCTCCCTAACCCTCGTCCCCTTTGGTAAGGTACAATTGAGTGTAACAAAGGACCAATATCCTCAAGACCTTTTCCTGATTGAACTAAATAATATTTGTAGTACGCTCTCTCCATAATGAATAAAATAAAATAATATATAGTTTTGTAAAATCGCTTTTATTTATACTTTTTTAAAATGTAATACAATTTTTGTTGGAATTGAACTATTGGAAAAGTTTATTTTGTATCCATATTTATCACATAAAAGTAATGAAATGTTATTAAATGATTTCTCCACATTGCAATATTGAATATTACTGAATTCTTTTACAGTATCAGTGAAAGAATTTTGTATGTTAACAGATCTTAAACACCTTATATCTTTATCACCTAGTTTTTGCGGTTCAATTATATCTGTGTATATAAAAAACATATCTGGTTTACTAATGGGAATCAATTGTACACTATCTATAAAAGTTTTGAAAGCTTCTATTACACGTGATTTATATTTTTTAAAATCTGTAACTTTAAAAGATACTTGATTGAAACATGTTGTCAAAAGTCCTTCGAGGGTATAAGCGTAATTTGCTCTTATTTTTATATCTATTTTAGGCTTAGTAACACATATTGTGGTGTAACTTAAATTTTTAGGCATCTCCTCAGCTTTTATTGGTTGTGTATAATGAACTTCATCGTTTATAAAATTAAAAATTCCCCAAATCAACTGTCGTTCAACTTCTTTTCTTGTAAACCTATTAAGTGGGCGTATATTTTGAATTAGTGTTGGTAGTAGAAAAACTTTCCAGTCGCATATCATTTGTTTTTTTATGTATGGAATATATGATGTTCCAACCCCTATCATATCTTTCTGCATACCTTTAATAAATATTTGAGTACTTTTTTCCCATTCTTCACCATACACATTTGGAACGAAATCGTTAACATACATTTCTGAAATACCGACTTTCCACCTTGAATCACACATGTATTTATTCATTTTATTTGTAAAAGATGATAATGAATTTTCTGGATAATAGTTCATAGATGAATCACTGAGTAAAGTGGCATAAAATTCATCATTTACTTGTATGTTGTCCATGAGCTTGCGGATTTATTCTTACGAATTGGAAAATTAAGTTCTGTTTGAGTATTACCTACTGCTGACCTTAAAACACGTCTTGATGAATTATTCAACTCTTTGCTATTTATAGTTTTTTCTTTTTTCGTTGGTGGGCTTGGGCTATCTAAAGGAACAGTTATAATGTCCCCTGTATCAGTTTCAAAAATTTGTACATTTTGATTTCTAATTGATTTTCTTTTTCTAAGGCGTTCTCCAACTGAAGCAGCTGACAATGCTTTTGTTAAAACATTTTCCTGAATTTCATCATCAAATACTTCGTCATCAGCTTCTTTTTCATATACTTCTTCTTCTTCAGGAACAACTTGTATTCCTACATTCTTATATTCAGGATAATGCGATTGAGCTTCCGTATCTATATACATTGGTTTTGCACGAGTTTGAGTACCTTTTGTTTCCGTAATTTTTACTTTCTCCTCTTTATTTCTAGGAAGTACTCTATTTTTGTTTCTTATTTTAAATAAATTTTGTCTGTATAAATACCATTTTTGAGTGTCTGTTAGATATTTATTTAACAATATTTTTTTCATATTTTTATCCAACTCATTTAATTCAAAGTCTGCATTTTGTTTCATTTTCTCATAAATCTCGGGTTTTAGTATAATCATTTTGTTAAATGTTGTATTATTCATTTTATAAAATTTCCGATTATCCCTGATAGTACTGCACCAAGAAGTGTAGGTAAAAATCCACCACGTTGAATGATTTTTCTTTTATTATTTATAGATTTTTGGCGGCAAATGAGGGATCTCAATTCCTTTTTATACTTTCGTAATTGGGTTGTTGATTTTTTACTTAGATTACAATTACCTTTTAAAATATTTAAAGCAATTTCACAAAATGTTTTGATTACTTCAGGGTCACAATGTTTTATAATTACTTTCTGAAATTTCGGTTTAGAGCTTTTTAATAGGTGCAATATATGACGGTTGACCTTCAAACGTTTCATATTCTTTGCCAAATTGTTCTAATTGATCTCTTGTACAAAAACACAAACCTTTTCCAAATATATCACTTCTTAATCGAAATATATCATTAACGTCTTGAGTAAGATCTATTAATATATACCCGTATGGTTCTGACGTCACTTCATTATATACTTTTTCAAATGCTTTGATTTGATTGGGATATATTTGGCGAGCTAGAGGTAATATCTGCGATTTATCTCTTGGATTTTTGAAAAGTACTAGATATTTACAGTTAAGCGAAATATCTCTTGAAAATTTACCCTGGTGAAAAACATTTTGTGTTACAAATATTACAGATAAATTTCTATGGTGTGATCCTCTAGTAAATAAATCACATACATACTTATCATGGGAATTTAACATCATATCATCGATAATAATTAACAAAGGTTCTTTATTGTCATTAAAATCCGGAATAGTGTTACGTGGAATATATCTTTTAAGTATTTTGGAACGGCATTTTTGTCTGGATTACACCACATAATTTTATTAATATGTGGTTGTATATTTTCTTTTTTATACTTTATTAAATTATGATTGGTTTGGTTTTACCACAGCATGATGGCCCCGCTACCATCATTGTAAATGGATGAAATAGCATAGTTGTATTAGTTAAAAATAGCACTGTTAACCTATATTTATATGAAAAGCTCTTTTGCCGAAGTGAATATAAATGTAAATTTATTTATTCTAATGAGTATTCTTACACAAACCGTCGACATGGTTAAACGAGTTCTCATAGTTGACCTACAATTTTTACAAGGAAATGAAAAGCAATGTTTCCTAAAAGAATTAGCCATACTTGAAAAAGGAAGTTTAATTCCAACTGTCTATCACTTCAAAGCACCATACCCCTCAGAGGAACTTAGTCCGGATATGAAATATAATAACCAGTATTGCGAAAATAAAATAAATGGACTTAAATGGAATAACGGTCTAGTTGAATATTTAGATGTAAAATGCATATTAAAACACTATTTAGAGTCAGCTGAAAAAATTTATGTTAAAGGAGAACAAAAAAAACTATTCCTTCAAAAGTACATTGACAGTGATAAAATAGAAGATTTAAGCAGAACCTTGCCGTCATTACAAAAGATTGATAACTTTAAATCAAATTGTCCTATACACTTATTAAACAACAATTTCAGATGTGCTGTTAAAAATTGTTATAATGTATATATGTATCTTTTAAAAGAAAAAATGTTAGATTAAAACAGCACAGATTTCTATAAAATTGTAAAATATTTTTAAATAAAAAATTATTTCAAACATATAAATAAATTTGTTTTATTTTTTTTTTTTTAACACAACATAAGAATACATCTTTTTTGTTCTACATTCTTATATATCAATAAAATCTTAAAATACTAATAATTTTTTCTTTCCTCTTCTTTAAATATTTCATCAGAACAAAAAAGAAAAGAAAAAAATTCATCTCAAAATATCAATTTGGTCAAGGTTGATTCAGATTTAAAAACCAGCTTTGCACTTTTTTCTTTTAATTTTAAAAATTCGCATAGGTACACTTAATTTGTTTAAATTTTTCTCTTTACATTTTATAAAAACGCATTTTTTCTTACTATATCCATTTACGCCTATTACTTAAACCACATGTTAGATATTTTTGATTTTCTGTTTGTTTTCTTTTTATTCATATTTTTGTCGACATTCTTACATAACAATAAAATCTTATACGGTGATACTCGCAATTAATTAATGGTTTTTATTTCCTCTTCTTTAAATACTTCATAAAAAAAAGAAAAAACAAGAAAAAAAGAAAAAAAATGCATCTCAAAATTGCATTAATTTTGTTGATTCTTCATCTAAGATGTAAAAAACCAGTTTGCACTTTTTTTAAATTTTAAAGAAACGTATAGGTACATTTTTTTCTCTTTACATTGTATGAAAAAGCATTTTTTTTTCCTACTATTTTCCTGCATACCTATTACTTAAACCAAGTATACAATCTTTATAAACAACTGACGATCGCCGCCAGTCTGACTTACTTTTAAAATGACCTTGACATACTTCCTGTCTGGCCTTCCGGGTGACCTTGACCTACTTATGGGTGACCTTGACCTACTTCCGGGTGACCTTGACCTACTGACCTGTCTGGCCCAAGTGCCTACCTATCTACTAATGATTAATTTTATTTTTCATCATTAGATTTTGAAATTTTTTGTTGAAAAATTCCGTACCTTATGAACCGATAATGAATCATTTCCATAATATTCCAAGTGGTAGACATTGTTATATGTAAACTTTTGGATATCATCAAAAATTTACATATATCGAGGTGGAAGTCTCTTAAGAGTCTTGGTAAATCTCCTGTAAATATTATTTCGAAATCTAGAATACTTCTTTTTATTTTATTATTTCATTAAACGGTCTCTCCTCTTCATTGTCATTATAGATTTCAAATTCTTCATGGTTGTTGTAAAGTCTGGTTTTAATCATCTTCAAAATTTCACCATTTTTATCTTCAATAAAGATGTCCAGGTCCTCAAAATGGTGTGTTGCATTTACCATGTACGCTGGAAAACCATTTAAGAAATATACATATATATATATATATGCATTTTATAGATAAAAATTTTATTTGTTAATTCTTACCTGCAAATAAATGTGGAATATTTATCAGAATAGTATTTATAAAACGAAATAGTTCTCTTGACAGAGTTTTTTCTTCGTTGCATATTATTCGCTCAATATCATGCATTCTTTAAATTAATTTGAAAACCTTTGTATAGCAATATTTACAAGAGTATAATTAAAATATTAAAAATGTTAGCATTATTTATACGAAGAAACCAATATATATGAGAGAAAATTTGTTGAATAATATTACTTATAATTATAAATAATTTATCACCTGAAATTTACAAGTAATCTATTTATAAAATGCAGTATTTTTCACAAGTATAAATACATTAAATAATTTTCAACAACAGAAAAATTTACGACAATATATGGAACTCGTTTTGCTGTTTGTCCTTAGGGTTACGACAACTCGTCATCTGGACGGGATATATGTAACTGTAGCTCTATAGAAAACGGGGAAAAATACAGTTGCTTTTGTCAACTCTTAGATACCCGTACGAACCGTTAGTATATCCACAGCCTGTCACTCTGCTTACAATATTATTTTTTTAATATTTTAGTATTTTAATATAATTTGGGTGAATTTTAAAATTACCAGAACTATGGGTTGTACATATATTCAAACTAATGTTTATATATTCTTCAAAAGCAGATTCTAACCTTCCACATAACGATTAGCAATCCAAAACTTTTTTAAATGTGCTATAGTTCCATTTAATACTAAGTATATTAAATTACAAAATAGTAAATATAATTTTAAATATTATATTATATTAATGCGCACATAGTATATTTATATTGTTATAAGTATATCGCCATACATTGCAATATTTCTTTAAAAATATTTCCATTCATAGAATAATTTCTTATAAGTACAATAAAATACATATCGCACTGCACATTCTAGTATATCGTAAGTCGACTTACAATCTACTAGAAAGATATGTTTACTAGTTAAATAATGTTGTCGCGCGTTCCCTGTAAAAATTTCATAGAGATACGACTCCTCCCTCATAAGTTATAGCGCGAAAAAAACTTACAATATTATCTTAATTTTTAAAAAATTCCGATCATGTATATCGTAAGTATACTTACAATCTACTAGCATGTTACATTTTAATAAATTGGTATTGTAAGTCAACTTATGATATACTAGCGCGGAGATATTCAAATATTAATTTCTCTAGGTATACATACAATTAATTATCACTGTATTTTTTTTAAATCTTGCGATGGTAAGTGTGCGTTACAATATTTATCTATGTATATGTGAGAAACAAACGATGTCGTATGTAATACATATAATACACATGTTTGGACATTATAAAAGAAATTATAACTGTTTCTAATGTCGTGAATTTTTAAAATTGTTTGATTTAAATTAAAGTGTTTTGTTATTTCAAGTTTCAACCACAAGTGTTTCATAATATATAAAAATAAAAATATCGTTTAAAATTGAAAAATAAAATGAATCGCGGTTATTTAATGGTGCAAGAGGTATATAAAAAAAAATCTGGTAAGTATTATAACTATTGTAAGTCTAATTGAAATTTTTAAATTTTACCCATAAATTTAATAAAAAATAGATGCAGCTGCGAAAAAGAAACTTGACTTAGATTTAATTGATATTTCAAAACCATCAGTTTCAGATTTTCACAAATTTAGCACAGGTATAACAAATTGAGTATAATAATTAATAAATTATAGTAATTAGTTTTTATATTTTATTATATAGATACGGATTCAACAACAAATTCTTATTTGATAAAACAAGCGGATCCTACATGCTTTAACATTTCTAGTCCAGGTAAGTATTTTTTTTATAAAATTATTCATATATTATAACAGCTTTTTAAACATTTTATTAACAGAATTTGAAGATTTTATCGATAGTGGGAGCGAATATTTACCATCAGCAGGGTCTAGCAGTAGCATAGACACACCTACAGGTAGTCCATTTACGCCAAAATTAAGGAAAACACAAAAATATGACGCAAATAATAGTAATAATAATGTTTCGCCTAAGTTGAAAACAAAGAAAAGGAAACGAAATCCAATCAATTGGAAAAAAAATCAGGTTAAATCAGCAAGAGCGCGAGGACTCAGTTATATTTCGGATATAACAGGCAAAACTATCCCAGCTAAAAAAATGGGAAATTCATGTTTTCCACAATGCAGGCAAAAATGTTTTCAGAGAATTAGTGAATCCGACAGGCAGGAAAATTTCTCCAAATTTTACAATTTTAATAATAATATATTACAATGGAAATATATTATAAATCATGTAGAAAAGAGTGAAAAGAAAATAACAAAAGTTGTTTCCGGGAAAAGTCATAGATCTTGTACATATACGTATTTTTTATCATCTTTCGCTAATAACAACAAAATTAAAGTATGTGCCAAATTATTCCTAAGTACATTAAGTATAAGCTGTCAAATGATTGAAACAGCCTTTTCAAAACTAATGCCGGTAAATGGAGAACTTGAAGGAGATAAAAGAGGGAAATACATTAGAACAGTCTGTGAAATAAGTGAAAGAAGAAAAGAATTAGTCACAGAACACATAAACTGCTTTGCGTTAATTGATTCCCATTATTTAAGATAACAAACAACACGAAAATATATCGATGGAAATTTAACAGTGGCTAAAATGTACAGAATATATATTGAATGGATGAACAAAAATTATGCAACTGAAAGTAAAGCTTCATTAAGGCAATACAGAGATATTTTTAACTATTGCTTTAACATAGGATTTTACGTACCAAAAAAAGACAAATGTAATGAATGTACAAAGTTTGAAAATATGACCAATGAAGAAAAAGAAAATGTTAATGAGGAATATAAAATTCATCTATTTTCTAAGACAAAAGCACGAGAATTAAAAAAAGCAGACAAAATAAAATCTACGGAAGATAATACTATAACAACAGCAGTATTTGACTTCCAAAAAATTTTAAATGTGCTATGTGAAGATTCTAGTATATATTACTATAAGCGAAAGTTATGTGTGTTCAATTTTACTATTTATGATATGTGTAACCATAAAGGTCATTGTTTTGTGTGGGACGAGGGTACAGCGAAAAGAGGTGCTAATGAAGTCGTGAGTTGCCTTCTCCAATATATAGAAGAACAAAATAAAAAAGGAGTAAAATTAATTAATTTTTATTCAGATAATTGGCCGGGGCAAAATAAAAACAGATGTTTATTTATTTTCTATGCGTGGATATGTAAAACTATGAATATTGAAATAAAGCATGTGTTTTTGGAAAAGGGGCACACACAAAACGAAGGTGATTCAGTTCACGCTCTTATTGAAAAAACGAAAAAAAATAAAAAGCTTTACATTCCATCACAGATCTACTCATTAATTAGAAATTGTAAGGTAACGGAACCAAAGTATGATGTTTTTGAAATGACCAGTGCACAATTTTTAAACTTTTCTAAATTTATAAGTATGGTCAATACAGATAAAGATGAAAATAATCTGAAAGTGAAATGGAATAATATTAAAATTATTAAAACTGATAAGACTTTTCCAAACAAACTATTTTACAAATATTCTTTTGAATGTGAGACCTATTCATCAATAACTTTATTTAATGAAGGTGGTGTTGGTGTTAGAAGAAAACGTAAGATCCCATTAGGACTCCCAAATGAAAAACCCGCTATTTTGTACACAGAAGCATTAAAAATCTCAACTGAAAAGTACAATGATTTAATTGATTTAACGGAGTACATGCCGGAATATTATAGGGGTTTTTATAAAAATCTGCAATATACAAATCAAAATTCTGAAGATTTAGAAATTCTTGAAGAAACTGTATAATTTGAATTTATTTTTTTTATAGTTTTAAGTGTCTACAAAAATTAAAAAAGTCTAATTTTTTTGAAAATAATAAATTAATGAAGGAAAACTAATATTATTTATGTTGATTTTTGAATATGAAATAAAAATTTTATTTTGTTTATTAAACAAACTTATAATTCTGCCTATTTCTAATTTTGTTCCTTTCTAGTACTGTAAGTATATTATTTAATCATGAAATTTGATATTGACTCCAAATATTTCTATTGTAAATAGTACTTACGACATCATACAAAAGAAAAAAATACAAGCTGTAATATTGTAATATTACTTAAGATCATTTTCTTCGGACATTTTTTAAAAATTTCTATGATAAGTCGACATACAATCAGAAATTTTCAATGGTTATACAAACTCTCCATTCTAATATATAATTTTCTTTAATATAAGCTAAGTTTAAAGAATTTATTTCAATAGCCATTTATACATTTAACTAGTATTAAACGCTTTTCTTTTTACCGCTACAACGAACTTTCTATCTAAAATACAAGTGGAGAAAAGAGTAAAAGAAGCATAAAAAACTTTGAAACGATCTCCTGAAAAATGACATTTTTGACTTACGATATACTAGATGTGCAGTGCGATATATGTATGTAAATACAGCGCTATATAATATACATTTATATTCTATACCCTTATCATTCATTCATCAGTGACATATACGATATGTAAATAAACAAGATATTATATAAGTATGTACGTATATCAACATCATATAAATAAAAATTCTTCAAGCAATCGTTATGTTGTTTATTTATTTATATTTTTTTGTATTACGCATTATATCCTCAACAATTTCAAACTATCGAGTAAAACAAAATGCAAAAAATTCGTTAAAGAAATTTGTCAGAAAATTTGAAAAAATCAAGTAACACTTTCGTCAATTATAAAGTAACCCTATATTATTAAAAAAAGTTGTTAACAGAAATAAGAGTATAATGTTGAAGCTTTAATTTTTATGTATTACTTCAAAAAAATTCTAAGAGGTGTTCAAGTTACAGGTGTTTAAAAATAGGAAATTTTCAGTTTTTGACGCCTTACAGCTTCTAAACGGGAGGTGATACAAAAAACATGTATCTACACAGATCTAACTTCTTTCAAAATTTCAAGTTTCCAACTTAAACCGTTTAGAAGATAGAAGGGTAAAAGGATTTTAAAATAATTCAGTTTCGCATAACGGTAAATTAAGACACCGTATAGCACAAGTATATATTTATTACATACATGTTTGTAAAGCTCATAATAGCACCTATCGTTTGGAATTTTCAGATTGAAGATAGAGAGAGATAGAGAGATATCTTATAGAGCCTGTGTTATAACAATTTAAATATAGAGATTTTTCGAATTTTGGAGGGCTGTAGCTCCTTAACGGGTGGGGGTCCTTGCTACTGCCAAAGGGCCCCTTTTAAATCATAATGCCACAGCACGAATTCCATCAATTTTTTTTTTGGTATTCAAAATTTCCATCTTGAGATCCTAAATCTCCTAACTTGGCTCCTTATGATCTTATTTCCATCCTGCGAACCTGCAGAATTCCAAACTTTTCTTTTTCCAAACCTCTAAACTTGCTGAAGCCCCCTACCTTAAAACTTTTTAAACCCACTTAATAATTTAATCTTTGCTTTCGCGAACAACCAAAGACGGTACGTAAAGTGCGCCGGTAGGTCTATAAAATAAATGAGAGGTTGAGCTTTCTCAATGTTGGTCAGTTATCTGAATCGCAAAAGAACCCCTTAGCCTGCGCCAAAACAGTAGTAGACCAGCTCAAGCCCCAAGAAGGATAAATCCAAGGTTCATCGAAGGGCCTTATGTCCAAGAGGCAGACGTCACAAGATGAGCCACAGAGTAGTTCAAAAAACACTAGATTGCTAGGCAGCAAGTAGTATGGATATGCCGGTTCTGGTACAGGAGGAGCTTTTTAAAAGCTTTTATTTCTCCTAAAAGTATGCAAAAAAATTATTTGCATATCCTCGTCCAAAAAGTGTGCAAAATTAGTAAAAAGGATTGTGTCTTTGATATTTCAAATTTAAAAAGCTATAGTGCTGAATATTTTAAATTAGGATAAAAATATGAAAAGTTTTTAAAGTTTGGTTTAAAAATTTTAAAGCTTGATTTAAATATAAAATTATTGTTAAAGTTTAAACATATTTACCAAAAATCAAATTTACATTCTATTATAACAATTTGAGTTCTCCTAACCTTATGCAAAAAAATTAGTAGGATGAAGATATGAAAAGTTTTCAAAGTTTGGTTTAAAAGTTTTTAAAGTTTATTAATTATTCTAAATTTAACTTTGTAGTTACCACATCAGTTATGTTTTAATTTGCAATTTAAAAAGCTTAAGCTGTAGAGCTGAATATTTTAAATTAGGATAAAAATATGAAAAGTTTTTAAAGTTTTGTTAAAAATTTCAAAGTTTGGTTTAAATACAAAATTATTATTAAAGTTTAAACATATTTACCAAACGTTAAATTTACATTCTATATTCTATTATAACAATTTGAGTTATCCTAACCTTATGCAAAAAATTGGTAGGGTGAAGATATGAAAAGTTTTTAAAGTTTGATTTAAATACAAAATTATTATTAACAAAGATTAAACATATTTACCAAAAGTCAAATTTATATTCTATTATAACAATTTAAGTCCTCCTAACCTTATGCAAAAAATTAGTAGGGTGAAGATATGAAAAGTTTTTAGAGTTTGGGTTTAAAAATTTCAAAGTTTGGTTTAAATACAAAATTATTATTAACAAAGGTTAGACATATTTACCAAAAGTCAAATTTATATTCTATTATAGCAATTTAAGTCCTCCTAACCTTAAGCAAAAAAATTGGTAAGATACAGATATGAAAAGTTTTCAAAATTCATTATTATTAAAGTTTAAACTTTAATATTTACTTGAAAAAAAAGTTTGATTTGAATAGGTACATTAAGAAATGTATACAAAATAATTTTAAATGAAATGTTTTGTTATAATAAATATATTATTTATAAAATAAATAATAAAAGTTTTGAGTTAATCGGTTGAAATATAATGAAATATTTATATAATGAAATACTTTGAGAAGTTTATTATTTAAATTAAAATATAAATAATCAGATAAATTTGAATTTTATCTAAACTTTTACTGTCAATTTATTTATTTTTATATTTAAGAAACGTTTTTTATTTGTTCTGGTTTTATTTAAAGTTTTCAAGCTAAAAATTATTGAACACACTTAAGATTCGATTTTTTTTTTTTTTTTTTTTTTTGTAATAATAAAAAACAAGTGTGTTCCTGTTGGTTTAAATAATATATTTTTTTTATGTATAGTGTAAATAAAACTGTCAGTGGCTGTGTAATTTAAAAAAATTTTACTGCCATATTTAGGTTTAATGTAATCATAATTAAAATCATACATAAGTATTTTAGATTGTTCTAGTACTGTAAATCCTAAATATATAGGTTTATCATAATATACATTTGTATATACATTTGTATGATTAAGCTGAACGGCTATCAAGTTTTCAGTGAATCTAGATTGGCTATGATAATTTGGTTTTGCTATTAATGCTCGTGCACCTAAATGTCTTCCTTGACTTTCCCAAGAGGTAGCTATTTTAACATTTTTTCTTTTATCTACATTTTCCATGGTTTTACCGAAAACGGCATTATTCATTAATTTAAAATAATCTTTTTCGAAAGCATTTTTAGCAACTGACCTATGTGAGTTATTTAAATCAATATATTTTTTTAAACCAATTGCTTTGTGTGAATTTTAGCACTCTATAAATTTTCTTAAGAATTAAACCGTTTCGAAGACACTGTTTTAAATTTCGATAATGTAGTATGTATTTGTGTTTGTTTGTTAAGTCAACTAAGAGTTTGGGAATTTTACCTGTTGGTGGAACTTTGTTTTCAGCACAAAAAGGAAAATCATTGTGCAAATCATGTAAATGTTGTGGGTAATCCAAATCCACTTCTAAAATGTAACCAGTTTCCGAATCATCGGCAACTGAAAGCACATCAATATTTTCGGTAACGTCAACCCACTGAAAATCTTTATGTGGTAAATATTGGATCATTGCCCATTCATATAAATTGTTAGCGTCTTCATATACTATGTATTTGGAAGGTTCGTTTCTTTTATAAGATTCTCCCATGAATTTATTATTTGCTACTGAATGTCTAAGTGAGCACTGACTAATTCCACCACGTATCCCTTTTTTAAAGAAATTATACATATCAATATTAGTTAATAATTGTAATTTGATATCTGTGTATTTTAACATAGCTCCCCATGACAAACCTGGGGTAGTATAAAAATTTGCAGGATCTAAAGAATAGATTTTCTAACATATTTTTCGAAAGTTTTCAAAAACATCAGTCAAAATAAGCACATCTGTTTTAAGGTAAAGTTTTAAATAGTCCCATAAGTTTTGACAATCAAACGTATTCCATACATTAATGGCATGAAGGTAGTCTTCATCAGAACATGATGTGTTTGTCATATGATTGGTAAAAGCTTCTTGTGAAGGTAAACTTGTTTCGTCAAGTCGTTCAATGGAATTTAAATACTCATAGGGAAAAACTCCCTTTCGAGTCATAAGTTTAATTTTTTCATTATTATTGAATTCTTTTTTTATATGAAACAAATCGTTTTCATTTAAATTTTTACATAAAGAATCAAGGCTAGAAGCCATAAATCTAAAGCTATCGAGAAAACGTAAATAAAATGAATGATTTTTATCTATTGTAATTTTTTTAGATAATGAAATATAACGTTCTTTATTCAAAGGAATGACACCAATATGTCCATTCACTTTGTTTAGTTCTTTAAATAAAAGATGGCAATCATAACCGGAAAAATTGTGAAAAAATATAGGAAAAAAATTTAGCCGCCTATATAATAAATTACATTTAGAATGATCGGGTCCTCTATAATTACCAGTAAAGTGACAATAGTCTCTAATTCTATCATTAAAAGCTAAATGCTTACCACATATGTGACAATTTTCCTGAATTAATTGTTGGAGCTACTCATCAAGTGTTAATAGATTCATTGGCTTTGGCATCATAAATATATTTTTATATAATTCACTACATGTTTTTGTTAACGATATGACATATTCCTTAGCACAGTTAGCTCCAACAAACTCTTTGTAACACTTTTGATTATCATCAAAAGAACATTTAATGTAGTAGGAGAAAGCTACTGGAACATGTTGATGAATATTTGTTGTTGAAGACATCATTGGATTAGAACTGCATGTTGCAATAGGTTGTAAAATACTCTCAACATCAGCATAAATAACAAAAGGTGTTTCTAATTATTGTTGATAAATTTTAAACTCGAGTGTATTTTTCTCAATAGATGGAGGTTTTGTAACGACTTTATTGAACTCAATTTTATGTAAATCACGCTGTTGTAATGTATGAAAATGTTGCAAACACATATTACAAATATAAATTTCATGTATATGTTTTGTTACAGAACTACTTATTAACCTTGATAAATTTTTAATATAAACAAAATGAAATTTATCATCCTTTTCCAATAGCAATAAATTTACATGGTATATTTTTTCTGATTTTGTTAAATAGAATGGTCCTACAACCTCATATTTTTTATTAATAACTTCCAGTCCAAACAAATTAATACTTATTTCATTATTTAGTTCTTCAAATAAATTTAACTCGTTCAATTTAGCTGGAAATTGCATAGTGCTAAAATTAAGCTGTTGTACATCACCAAACTCTAGCTCAACTATGGGTAGAGAAATATTATTAAGTTTTTTGAATGCAAGTTTGTAAAGCTGATACTAAACACCACTTGAAACAGAAGTTGTCTTTATTTTGAATATTAACACATGCTTTTTTGTCTTCTATGCTTTTCGGTAGTTTAATATAACTAGACACACGTATTCGTTCAAATTTATTGATATTTATTTCAATATGTAAAATCCTGATTAACGCCCAACCACTGTCTTTTTCGTGAAAGTCTTCTGCTTGTTGTTGAATAAGTTCTTTAGCCTTTTCAAAAAAATCATTAAGATCATCTGCTTATGTAATACTAAACATTCGAGTTTGAAAAGATTTGATTGATATATTTTCAAACTCTTGTTCTGTTGGCTTTATATATTCACCAAAAAGCTCGAGATTTATAATGATTGCATCAATAATTCAATTATATCGGTCTGAGCCTTTTCCAGAAAGTTTGATGAGTTTAGTATGCTTTCATCATCATTATCTCTATTAAACGTTTCTATTCTATTTTGAAAACATTCATCAATATGTCTAACATTAGATCTAATTACTTCTGCTGCATTACTTTTATGTTTATTTGTTCGGATGTGGTAGTTCCACAAAGTGGTAGTAACGTTTGATTTCCACTTACTGCAAAATTTTACATTTTCCAAATTTTATTCATGTCTCTTTTTATGTCTTAATAAATTATCATTTCTATTAAATGATTTTTTACATATTTCACAATTATGTTTTAATTGTGTTTCACATTTATGTCTTTTTAAATTGTCAGATCTTGTGAACACTTTTTCACATTTATCAAATTGCAATTTAATTCTTTTGTTTTCTCAACTTATTTTTATTTTTTATTTTTTTTTCTTAGTGTCCTTTTCTTATATTAAAACAATATTAATTTAGTCTATAAATGACTTTAACTTAGTCTTAAATTTAGTGATTTAACACGTAAACTGAAGAAGTTAATTGTATTTGTACAAATTTTTCTAATTCTATATAGATAAACCGAAACTAAGTTGATTGCATAATTTGAATGTATATATATATATAACATATTAGAGCATAAAAGGAATATTGAGTTTTTCTAATGAATTACTACAAAGTTGCATATTAATCAAATTATTACAAAATTCAAACTATATACCAACAAAGTCATGATGTGGAAAATTGCACTTGCACTTTTCATAATAGATGTCAAAGTGTTTAAGATATACACAAAATTTTTTATATTATTTTATCATAACACTATATAAAAAAGTGAAAGGAATATTTAATTTTCAATAAAAAAAAAATATATAAATATTTAAAACCTGTAAAATTAAAAAAAAAAAAAAAAAATATATGTCTAACTTTCATATGTATATTTTTAAAATTAATTTGTGTAAATAATATCTAATGAATGCAACAAAGTTGCAGGTTTTTTTTTTTTTTAGGTAGTTACGTTTTCTAACCACAAAACCAATAATAAATATAAATTATTGAAACAACAACAACTTGACAAATACATAATTTATGCTTTATTTAGTATAGAAATACTCTGTTAAATTATAAAATAATAATAATAAATATGTACTAACCAATGTTGCATCATATTAGAAAAAAAATTTACTAAATAAAAAATGTGCTGTCTGGGACATGTGTGTGTATGTGTTTATGTGTTAAAAGTTTTAAGTATGTTAATAACACACATATGTTTAATGAGTCAAATGAATGTGCAACAATGTGTAAATAGTCAAATCAATGTTTTTTTTTTTTTTTTTTTGTTATAATGTCTTTCAATGATGTTTACATTACATTTTATATTTTATTTTAATAACAACTAATTTATACATTGAAAAAGTTACAACAGGTATTGCATAATAAATTCATAAATATTTAATGTGTAATATTTGGTGGTTAGATGTGTGTTCATTATAATTACAAATAAATTGATATTGGATACAAGAAAAAAAAAAAAAATTTAATGATATTATATCATGTTAAAAACATATAGTAGGTGGGGAGGCATGATTTTCTCCTTCTTCTATAATATTTTACAAATGTATATAAACTGATGTTAAGTAACTTATTTCAAAAACAAAATCAGTTCATTGAAAAAAACTACAAAAAAAAAAAATAAATAAATAAATATAAAAATGGTAAGATTTTTTTTTTTTTTCTTATTCTTAAATTAATTCTATATTATTTTCTATATCTATTTACATATATATATATATATATATATATATATATATAATTTTGCAGGCTTTTATTGAAAACTTAATTTCGTTGGGGAAGGGTGAAAATGAACCATACCGAAACATTGAATTTTTGATAAAAGATTAAATGTATGAGGTGGTATCTTGGAGATTTTTAGATACGAAAAGAGGACAAACAGTGGTGTTGTGTGAAGTACAAGACCCATTGAGCAAGGAAATCACTAATAAAAATAAACAGCAACAACAACAACAACAGCAGCAGCAGCAGGAGGGCTATAGTTGACTTACAATTTGTTATTGGAAATAATAGGGAATATTTTTTAAAAGAATTTTCTATGATATCTGATGGTTCTCTTGTACCAATGCTATTTATGTTTAAAGCACCATATTCATTTGAAGAATTAAATTTTGATGCTAAACAACAAAATGAATATAACAAAAAGAAAATTAACATGTTGGACTGGAATGATGGTTTTATAGAATATCTACAATTAAAAAATATCTTAGAGAAACATTTAACATCATTTGATATCATTTAATGAAAAGGTCTTAAAAAAAAAAAATTTTTAGATAGGTTTTTTTCAAATTCAATAGTAGAAGTTATCAATTTAGATAATAAAATTCCACCACTACAAAAACTAATGAATTTCATCATCATTTGTCCCCACCATCAAACCATACGGACAAACCATCATTTGTCCCCACCATACGGAAAATTCGCAAAGATGTGCTGTAAAAAATTGTATTCATTTATATATGTTTTTAATAAAAGATAATAATAAAAATTTTTAAAAAAGGTTTTAAAAAATATTTGTTTTATTTATTGTTGACCAATATATTTTTTCAGACATAAATAATGGTATTTCATAAAAGAGCCAGGAATAGTTGCATTGAGCTATATGCAAATTCATAGGAATATAAAAATCTTCTTGTTCCAGTTTAAGCTTATTCTTTGCAATACATATGTCAAAATATTTTAATACATATTCTCGTACATTCAATTCGGCTCCATTGTTATATGACATCACTGCTTGAATAAAGTCTAACGTAAGACAAAAACAGGTATACTCATCTAGTTCCAATGTAATTTTTTTAATTGTTCCTCCAGCATAATTAAATTTTAGTGGAAATTTATTTGAATTTAATTTATGGAGTTGGTTGCTTGTAAAATCTTGATAAAATGCATACCACTCCAAATAATTTATTTCGCTAATAACTTTACGATTACGTTGGAAAATTATTGTAGCAGCGAAATTTTCAACATTAAAACCAATTTGTATTTTTGTTGTTTGTTTTTTATCCAAATAATAAATGTAACTTAATAAGAGATTTTCTTGTGATTCGTTGCTGTTGCTGCTGCTGCTATTGCCTTTGCTTTGTTTTTCAAATGTTTCGATATTTGATGTTGACTCCATTTTATTTTTTTTAAACTGATGGAATATATATTTAAAAAATTTATATTTATATTAGTTCGAAATAGTTTTCTTAGTTTAATTTTCTTTTTTTAAAAATTCTTCGAAACATTCTTTGTATTTTTTTATCGTTTTTAAGTGTGGATGATGTATTGAATAAATTAATAAAATGTTTCATGCTCTTGCAGTTACATCGCATCCATAAATATACACAAAAATACAGACTGATGTAAAGTCACTTTGTAAACGTTTATTGTTGAAAATAAAACATTTTGATTGATTTTGTAGAAATTTCACAATCTCACTGTGGAATGGTGGATTTCCAAATGAATCAAAATATTCTACACAGCCTTGAACTGATACATAAATTGCTAGCCAATGTGTTCCTTTTTTAGCAGGAGTGTCGGTATTTATTACTAAAATACCATATAATTTGAAATATTTTTCGGTATTTGATCAACAGCAAAAACACCTTTAAATAGTTTTCTGGTTGCACTATTACATTTCAACACTTTGTCTATCTTAAGTGCATTCATTATTGTTTTGTAAATGAGAAATATCAATTAGTTGAGTATTTCCATTTATATATGCTGTTAAAAATTCAACTTTAAGTTTTCCATTTGTCAACACTATATCGAATTTTTCCAATAAATTTATTAAATTATTTGTTGTTTTGTTGTTGTCCATATGCCCAAAAGAAAAATTCTTGATTTCTGTTCTTCTTAAATCTCTGGTTAGGAATTTATACTTTAATTCTTTTGAAATAGTTTTACATTTTTCTTTTATTCCAACCACAACAAGGTTTTTTACAAATATTGTATTGTTATCATCCGTACAGAACGATAAATCTACTATAGCACATGCCATTTTTAAGTGAGGTGAAAGGGTCGCCTGAACTTCCTTTTTATATGTTTACGTAAACGTCACGATTTTTATCAATTTCTATATTAGCATCAAATTCTGCAAACACAATACATGTTAATGTTGAAGTTAATGGAGAACTCAGTCTTGCTTCAATCTTTACTACTCCCTGGTTTAATAAACTTTGACATGTATCTGTTCCAGAGCCGTCTGTTGATAAATCAAAAGCCAGTATTGTATAACCTTTTGAAAATAGTTCTTTTGAAATTTGATGTCCTCTATCAGAATGAGGTATACCTGTTCCGCTAAATAATGTTAAATATGCACTAGAATTGCAAAGATTATTCAATGTAAAATTTGTTTCAATTGCAGAGTTTGGTGTAGGCACTCCATTCACATATAATTGAAATTGTGTGAGATTTTGATGATCGAAATGGTATGGATTTTTTGATCTTTTACTATTGAAATTTTCATTATTAACCATACAAAATACTAGAGCTTTTGGTATTTGCCCTATAAATATATTATCCAATGATATGTTGGAAGTGTTAGCTGGAATTGTAAATGTTTTTATTTCACTTCTTGTATAAAAATATTTCGCGTTAGCCTTTTCCAATACAGTATTATGTGCTATCAATATGCTAGGATTAATTGTTAAATGTTTCATGTATAACGTAGCTTCTAGAATTTTTAAATAGCTTTCATCGGTATCGTTAAAGAAAATAAAAAATCAATTCGAATGTCAACATTATTTAATTGTAATTTTCCCATTAATGTAATTTTAAATGTAATTTTCCCATTAATTCTACTATTGCAGAATTATTGTATGATTTTTGTCTTGATTTAGAACCAGAATTGTTAAAATCATTTAGATTTGATTTATCCAATTCCCAACCAGATGCTTCCAGATGTGTTTGACTGGAATCTGTACCATAATTTAGTAAAGTAGTTAAGTATGCTTTATAATGGTATAAGGAGTCTGAAGGAGTGATGTTTTTCCGTTTAGAGTTACATTACATTGTTTAATTAAAGAGTGTAATAAATTATTTACAACACTCGGTTGCGGAGCTGCCCTTGCTTCATTTCCGGTTCCTATTTTATCGTTTGCACTCCAAACTGATACATTTTTTTTTAATATTTGAACTTTAAATTTTATATAAGTCGAGGATAAATCCCGATATGTATATCCATTTCCAAGTGAAACAAATTCAATAGTTGACGGTGATGCCTCTAAAGAAGCTAAAGGATTGTATGCTACCTCTTCTGAACGCAAGATACTTGTTTGTACGGGTAATGACGCAAAAAGGGCAAGTTCAGATTTCATACATTCCATTTTTTAATTTAATATATCAGAGGTTTTAATATGCTTTTTCATCGTTTTTTCGACTTCAAATGTGTCTTTTTAGAAATTGCTCTTCTTCTTATAGTTTTTCGTCTTTTTATAGCTCTTCGTTTTTCACCATACATCGAATGCAGTTGGTTAACTACTGATTTTCGAAAATATGCTGCCTTTGATTTGATCAATTACAGCTTCTTTTATGTTTGCACCAGATGATATATCATTAAAAATATTTTTACCTGTGTTGACAGCCTCTTTTTTAATTAATTCTCAACCTGATGTAAAAACGGGCTTTAAGTAACGAATTAAACTTCCGAATATATTTCCAAAACCACGACCTTTTTGTATAGCTGGATAAAATTGTAATAAAGGCCCAATATCGTTGATTCCTCCACCTACTTGAGAGGAATAATATCTCACGTAAGCTCTTTCCATGTTTGACAGGATATCATATTTGAGTAGTAGTATTTATATTGTTTCAATTCAGGAGCAATCAATGCTTTTTAAAATGTAATACAATTTTTGTTGGATAGTAACTGGAAACAAAATTTATTCCATTACCGTATTGATTGCAAATTTTAACCGCTATCGTTTCAAAACAATTTTTTTCTATAGGTATGTAATGGACATTTTCAAATTCAATATTTGTAGGTATTCTACAATTTTCTATGTTGATAGCTCTCAAAACAGATGATTGAATGATATCTGAATAAATCATCACCATTCCATTCAATTCATCTTTATTATTAGCAACAGCTAATTTGAATAGTTCAGGTAATTTTATTTTGAAATTTTTTATATTTTTTTTTTGTTGAAATAATT
This sequence comes from Poecilobothrus nobilitatus, assembly GCA_947095535.1. Taxonomy (NCBI): domain Eukaryota; kingdom Metazoa; phylum Arthropoda; class Insecta; order Diptera; family Dolichopodidae; genus Poecilobothrus; species Poecilobothrus nobilitatus. Next base: position 129,460,134 of record OX352772.1, on the reverse strand, counting down.
CAGTTAATAATGTTTTGATATTATAACTGTGATTAACACTTTTATATAAAAACTATCTTCATCAAATGTCTGCGATATTCGTATTAAATCACGTCGGTTAGATTCTGACACTTTTTTAAATGTTACATCATCATAATTTTTAGGAGTAGAGATATATGTCAAAACTTCATTAAAAAATTCTTTGAAAACTTGGTTGCGAGTAAATCCCGGATTAGGAGTTATATTTTTAATAAGCGCTAGTAAAAAATTAAATTTACAATCATCCAAATGTAATTTCGAATCGTTATATGAATAATATGTGTAACCTATAGATTTGGTTACTTTGATTTTTTCAAGAGGTTTTTCAATGTTTTTTATGTAAACATTATATTGCCCAATATTGATAAAAGCACATTGCTCTTTAATAAACTCTTCTGTTTGTAGGAAATCGTTCAGATATATTTCTGAAAGACCAACTTTCCAATTTCTATTTCTTAAATCAAAGTGAATAGGTAATTTATTTTCGAATGAAGCTAAAGTGTTGTCTGGAAATAGTTTTAGATTATCATTGCTAAACAATGTTACATAGAAGTCAACTTGACTATTCATCTTTGTTAAATTCTTCTAAAACATAAAATTTTGCACTATTTATATGTTGTCCATTCCGGTGTTGATGAAGTTCTTATTTTTGGACTTCTTAGTAATGGTTTTAGTTTTCGTTTTTTTGTTTCAGGAAACTGTGAGAGTATAGTTGAGTATATTGTACTGCCGGCCGATCTTAGTGTCTTCTTCTTTTCAGGAGATGGTACAGAAATGGTAATTACATCACCACTCGGTGTTTCAAACATTCGATAATCAGAGCTTAGAGATGGTCTTTCCACTAATTTTTCATCTTTCAACATTTCAGTTCGAGCTAATTTTTTAAATGAATTTTTATCATCCAAATCGTAATGTGTTAAATCGATATCCATATCTGAATGTTTTTTTTTAGAGTCATATTCAAACACATTATCAGTAACTAAAGGTACAAAATTGGTCTGTGTTGATATTGATTTGTATTTAGGAAATTCAGTTTCTGTATATGCATTTCGTTTAGAAAAGAATTTTGTTTGAGTACCTGTATCAAATATAAGATTATTAGCCTTGTCTGGTAATCTTTTTGCTTGTCTTTTGTTAATTCCATATTTGAGGAGGTTTTGATGGTATAAGTACCATTTTTGCAATGGTTTTAATTTTTTATCATATAAATTTTTTTTCATTTTTTGATCTAATATATCCAAATTTTTATCATCTTGAAATAATTTGCTAAATTTTGAAAATATTTCTGGTGACATAACAATCATTCGCTGCATTATGTTTTACTGAGCAATTTTCCTATTACACCAGATAATATAGTTCCTATTAAAGTTGGTAAAAATCCACCATGTTGAACTAAAATTTTTTGTTTGGCTTTTATACTCTTCTTTGCACAGGCTAGGAATCTTAATTATTTTTTATGTTTTTTTAATTTTGCTTTTTGTGCTGGTGTTATTTTATTATTTCCATTTAATATATTGATTGCAATTTCAGCAATAGTTTTTATAATATCATCATCACAATATTTAAGAATATTTTCACGAAATTTCTTCTTGTTGCACTTTTCTAGTACATGTAATATATGTTGGTTTTTCTTCAATCGTTTCATATTTTTGACAACTGTTGTTCAAATCACCCGTATCACAAAAGCATATACAATATTCTTTTGAAAAAATATTAGTTCTAATACGAAATAAGTAGTTAATGTCTTGTGGTAAATCCAACACAATACAACCATGTGGTTTTGATGTTGACTCATTATATACTTTCAAGAAATCCTTCATATTTTGTGGATATAGTTGTCTAGCAAGAGGAAAAATCTGCGATTTGTCTCGAGGGTTTTTGAAAAGCACTAAATATTTACAATTTAACGAATATGTCTTGAAAATTTCCCCTGATGAAAAACGTTTTGCGTTAACAATACAATAGATAAATTACTATGGTGCGAACCTTTAGTAAATAGTTCGCATACTTGTTTATTTGCAGAATCTAACATTAAGTCATCTAAAACAATTAAAGTAGGTCTATTTTCATTCCCACTAAACTCTTTCGGAATACTGGTGTAAAAGTCTATATCAGGAAAATCTATATTGTTCGGAACAGCAGAAATTTCTGGGTTACACCATTTTATTGTTTCAATTTTCGGGTAAATCAATCTGTTAATATTTTCAATTAAATTACACACAAATGTTGGTTTTCCACATCCAGATGGACCTGCTATCATCATTGTAAATGGATGAATAAAATTAATCATTTTTGATCTGTCTCTAATGAGAAACTGAGTTTAAAATACAAATTGAAAGTTAATATAAAAGCAACGAACATATTCTTGGTACATTCATTTTGAATTATGGAAGTAGAGGAGTTCTTAAATATATATTTCTCCGTCTTATTAAATGATCATAAGAAACTAATATTACATCTATTTAAACACATTAAAAATTGTTCTGGAGTAAATAAGTACACTTCAATTTATGGTACTCATTTTGCCCTTTGTCCATGGGCATATGATAATTCTACTTCAGGACCAGACACATGTGAATATCATACAATAGAAAATTATAGAATCACTTTAGAGAATTTAATTAAATGGTATGAGAATAATGTCAAAGTTACAAGTTGTGTCAGAAATTCATAGAGGTGCTAGAAGAAAATTTACACGAAGAAAATTTATTCAAAAGGGTTTAAATGATACTTGGCAAATTAATTTGGTTGAAATGATTCCATATGCAAAATTCAATAAGGAATATAAATATTTATTAACAGTTATTGATACATTTTCCAAATTTTGCGTATGCTGAACCGGTTAAAAACAAAAGCGCTGATAATGTTTTAACCGTAATAAAAATATTTCTAAGCGTGCTGGTAAAAAACCAAAAAATTTACAATCTGATCAAGGTACGGAATTTTTCAAGAAAAAATTTCAAAATTTAATAGAGAAAAATAAAATTAACCATTATCATACATATTCAGAACTAAAAGCATCAGTTGTAGAACGTTTTAATCGTACCCTAAAAAACACGATGTTGAAACAATTTAGTTTACAAGGCACATATAAATGGTTAACTATTCTACCATCGCTAATAGAAAAATATAACTCAACATATCATCATACAATTAAACTTCCACCTAAAAAGGTTACAAAGAAAAATGAGAAATTGCTATTAAAAACTGTCTACAATAAATTAAACTACAGAAATTTATACAATAGCGAAAATAAAAAGAACTGATCCAATAACATACAATTCACTTGATTACACACAAAAACCAATAAAAGGCAGTTTTTATGAACCTGAACTTACATCTGTTAAACTTCCTAATGTTTACTTTGTAGAAAAAATAATAAGAAAAAAAAAGGAAATCAAGTTTTGGTTAGGTGGCTTGGCTTTGATAAAAAACATGATTCATGGATAAATAAACAAGATATTATTTAATGAAAAAATAATTTATAAACTTTTAGTAAAAAATGCTATGCTGTTATTTAGTATTAAAAAACAACTTTTTAAACCTAGATTTTATTAATTTTTTTTACTTTTAACTTGAACTTGAACTTGATCACGTTTTTAATTTGTATTTCATGACCACGGCTTATATTATTAACAATATAATTTTTACCGTTTTATTTAAACCGCTTTTATTAAATGTACATATACAAAATAATTTTTAAATGGAATGTTTTGTTATAATATTTTATTTAATTACAACTGTTCAACTTAAAACTTAAATGTATTCACATCAAGTTTTAAAACTTTTTTTAATTTTGTATTTAAAGCAAACTTTAAAAACTTTTCATATTTTTACCAATATTCAGCACTATAGCTTAAGCTTTTTAAATTTTAAATTAAATTTTAAATAATTGATATACTAACCACTAACTTTAATTTAAAATATTCAATAACTTTTAATTAAATTTTAAATTATTTTATAAATTTAAAAAATCAACAAGAATCAACCCTATTTACTCATAACGTTTTTTTTTTGCATACTTTCCGACGAGTGTAGACAAATAAACTTTTTTGTATAAGGTTAGAAGGACTCAAATTGTTATAATAGAATGTAAATTTGACTTTTGGTAAATATGGTGAAACTTTAATACATAATAATAATTTTGTATTTAAACCAAACTTTAAAAACTTTTCATATCTTCACCCTACTAATTTTTTGCATAAGGTTAGGAGAACTCAAATTGTAATAATAGAATGTAAATTTGACGTTTGGTAAATATGTTTAAACTTTAATTATAATTTTGTATTTAAACCAAACTTTGAAATTTTTAAACCCAAACTTTAAAAACTTTTCATATTTTTATCCTAATTTAAAATATTCAGCACTACAGCTTAAGCTTTTTAAATTGCAAATTAAAACATAATTGATGTAGTAACCACAAAGTTAAATTTAGAATAATTAATAAACTTTAAAATAATAAACTTTAAAAACTTTTAAACCAAACTTTGAAAACTTTTCATATCTTCATCCTACTAATTTTTTTGCATAAGGTTAGGAGAACTCAAATTGTTATAATAGAATGTAAATTTGATTTTTGGTAAATATGTTTAAACTTTAATAATAATTTTGTATTTAAATTAAAACTTTGAAATTTTTAAACCAAACTTCAAAAACTTTTCATATTTTTATCCTAATTTAAAATATTCAGTACTATAGCTTTTTAAATTTAAAATATCAAAGACACAATCCTTTTTACTAATTTTTTTTTTTTAATTAAACTTTATTTTGATCCTTTTATACAATCTTAAAATTAACTTAGCCTATAAAAAAAAGTTTGCAAAAAACAGCTCTTAATATTATTGCAATTAACATTTAAATTTGGAACAATTTTTATATATGATTATATATGATTCTTAATTTTTTTAAGTAATTTAGATATAGATTAAATATTTTGTTATAACAATATTTTTGTATTTTTTTATTGAAAAAAAAACGAGATTATAAAAAAATCAATATTAAAATTTTGTTTTAAGATAAAAACTTAACCTAATCTAACCTACCTAAAACTACTTAAACTAATTAAAACTAATCTGTATATTATACTTGGGACTGATTATGACTATTATCCAACCACCAATAATCCTTGTTTATAAATTTGTCTCTGTCCGGTATGGACATGTCAAATCTTAAGTTTACTCCGTTTATGTCGGGCCGGGTTATATTCTATGGTTTTACATGTAGCCCGTCTATTATAGTGATATAATAGAGGGACATGATTTTGGTCTTGAATATAACCATTTTTATCTAAAAAGATGAAGTGCTCAGGGGCGATAAATCCCGTGAGCAAAGTCTTTTTAATGTACTCCTCATTGTGGTAAAATATATGAGATATTAAACCATTTTCTGGAGTGTTTTGTGATCTATCATAATGTTTTCGAATCAATTTTATCAGAAAATTGTCGATTCTTATTATGTTTGCTTCCTTGTACAAGTATTTATTGGAATAATAATGCTTGTAGTCGGATTTGGGCTTTCTACAAATATTGGTACAAACTCTTATACACTTTCTTTCGAACTTTCGTATTTTTTCCATTAAGCTTGCACTTACGTTGTACCAGGTTGTACCATATGGGTGCACCGTATGCAATTATTGGCCTTATTAATGATTGATAACAAATTATTTTACCCTTATTACTAATGTTTTTGTTATAAAGTATGTTTTTTGCTATCATAAAGGCCTTGTTGCCTTTAGAAATTGTATATTTGATATGTTCGGAGTAATTCAAATTGCGGTGAAGAAAAACTCCGAGATATTTAACAACTTTTTTGTTTGAAAGAGGTGTATTACTGGGAGTTTTTATAGTGAAACTTTTCCAATTTTTTTTTATGTCTGAACTAGTTTTGTCCACCGTATTACGAAATAAAACGGTTTCACATTTGTTATAGTTCACTTTTAATTTCCAAATTTTGCAGTAGTCCAGAGTAATGTTAAACATTTTTTGAACTTTGGACTGTATGCTACTAACAATGTTGTCCGCGCAATAAACTATTATATCGTCTGCAAATGCTAGTGAGTAGGTACATTACCTTTTACACGTTCTAATAATTTTAGCAAGTCGGATATATATATTGAAAAAAGGATAGGTGCATTAACAGTTCCTTGTTGCAATCCATTTTCAATTACGAACATATTACTACGATCATTATGGGAGGTCTGGATTAAGAATTTATTGTTATACAACATACTCTGCAGCGTTAGGTGGTAAGGAAATTTGTAGTCATAAAGAAATTTATAAATCAGACCATCTAACCATACGGAGTTAAGCGCTTTTTCGAAGTCAATTAAACATGCACCTATAGCGAAATTTTTATTTGTAAACCAACAAATATCCGAAGTGAGCTTAGTTATAGTGTGAATCGAACTGTGTTTAAACCTAAAGCCAAACTGATTTTGAGGAATTATATCTTTTTCATTTACTAACTTTGTGATTTTATCATTTATAAGTGTTTCAAAAACTTTACTTATGTTAGGCATTAGGCTAATTGGTCTGTAATTATTAGGATTAGACGGATCTTTGCCTGGTTTTTTTAGCAATATAGTTTTCGAAATTTTCCATATTTTTGGAAAATGCGAGTTGTTAATTGCATTATTAAAAAGTATTACGTATTTTGAAATTATTAAATCACTTAAATTTTTTAATACTAAATTTGGAATTTTATCTATACCGGTTGAAGTTTTATTATTTAAAGCTTTAAATTTACCGCAAAGTTCAGTTTAGTTCGTGTAATGGCAATTTTCACCACACTGTTCTGATGATTTATTTATATTCGAAAAGTTACAAAGAGAAATACTGTTTTTATGCCATTGTTTAATGTTGTGTTTGAATTGATCTATTTTTTCTGTGATATTGACATGAAATCTATTATTGGGAGATAAATGAATTTTGTGAGTGTTTTGTAGGTATGTACCTAATACATTGGGAATTTCTCTTTGGTCTTGCAATATAAATTTATTATTATTTGATTTTTTTAATTTTGTAATATCAATGTTATTTTGTGTAAGTAAAGATATGTCATTAGAATCTATGTGCAGGTTATTGATTTTATTAGAATTCTTTTTATGACATATTTTATTTAGCTCAGGAAACATATTATTATTTGGTTTGAGTTTTTCAAGTCGACATTGCCAATATTTGTTGATTTCTACATTTATTTGTTGTTTAATAAGCGTTTTGATATTGTTTAAAAGACTTTTAAGTAAATTTAAATTATAAGTTGAAAAATTATATCTTTGTCTGTTATTTTTATGAATATCTTTTAATAAGCTGTTTTTTTTGTTTAATAGTATTTTTAATTTGGTGGGGTAAAATGTTTTTAAATTATTAGAAGTTTTATTTTTTGGTATAGTTGCATGCCTAGTATTTAGGATTATTTCGTTTGATTGAAGGAGGTGGTAATCTATTTTTTGATTGGACATGTTGGAATTATCTACGATTTTATTGTTATTGGATAAGTATTTGTTAGCAAATTTACTATCTAATTTTTTTTGAAATATTCTTCAATTTGTTTTTGCAAATTTAAAATTATCATTGTTTGGTAGCTCTTCGTTTATTTTTGAAAGTTCATCATTAATAATGGTGAATGGTATGAGAATAGCGTGGTTGAGAATAGCGTTGTGGTCGCGAACATGTTTATTTTATGGAAGAGTGTTTATTTTATTATGAGAGTCAGAGAGACTTATTTTTATTATCACATCAGCCAATGCAAGATCGATATAAGAGTTTGCACGTGGTATAATTGTAAACCTCTAGCATTATTTATTTATTTATGGAATTTAGCCATGACGTGTGTTTGGCATTAAAATCTCCGGTTATGATATAATAGTTATTTAAATTATTTAAATTCAATAGCATAAAAATTTTTTCTAATTCTGTTAAAAAATATTTTGAATTTCTATTTGATGCATAAATAGAAACTATGAATAATTTTTTATTTTGTTTTAATTGTAATGATATAACAACAGGTTCGATGCATTGAAAATCATCAAAAATGTCATTATTTACAATCTTAAATTGGAAATGTTTTTTAATTCCTATGGCAACACCTCCGCCATCGAGATCAGTTTTTCGATCTCTTCTAATTAAGCAATAATTGTCAACAACCATGTGGTCGCTTGATTTAAGCTTTGTCTCGCTCACACATATTATGTCAGGCTTATAGATCTCCAGAAAGTGCATAAAAGAGAATTTTTTATTGAAGGAGATTAATGAATTGACATTAATTGAAATTAATTTGTAATGCAAATTAGAATTAGTCATAGTGTTGGTTGGATTCAATACTCATACAGTCGAAAAGTATATTTATTCTATCTACGTTAGAGTTTTTTTTTTTTTTTCTACATTGTTAATGTTTTTTTGCATTTCTTGAATGCTGTTTCTTATTTCTAATAGTATATTGCTATTAATGTTATCAGTGTTAGTATTCTCCCTATGGCTATTACTATTGTTAGTATTTTTTTTGTTACTTAGAACACTAGCATATGATATGTTTGGACGAGTAATACTAAAGGCCATGTGCTTATTATTAATTTTTTCTTTATTTAATTCCGTTACTTCGGTGCGTTTCTTTACTCTTAGCTGATACTCTGGACACTTATTGTACGACGCTGGATGACCATAATTTTTACACAGAGTGCAGAATAGAGAGTTCTTTTTACTAATTTTGCATACTTTTTGGACGAGCGTATGCAAATAATTTTTTTGCATACTTTTAGGATGACTAAAAGCTTTAAAAAAGCTCCTCCTGCACCAGAACCGGCATATCCATACTACTGGAGCAACCAGGTAACCTAGCCGTTCAGTGAAATTGAAGAGGATAGTTTAATTCTGGCAGTCATTGATGAGGGATTAGAGGATAGGGGTATTTCTCCCAGTAACTGCAAGAAAGGTTCCAGGTACTGGAAGAAAATCCGGGACTACCACCATTTTGTAGATAAGCTGGGTGGCATCAAGGCCAGGTCAAATTGACAATCTGCGCTCATAAGAAATCGATAGATCTCTACAAGCAAGTGATCAAGAAGGTGGGAAGCGTGCGGCTCGGGGGCAATCTAAAGTCCGTAAGCAGGGAGGATCCCTGGTAGGCCAAGAGATTAGATGTGGCTGCCTAGAGAACCTGCCTAGGCAGACACGATTGTCAAAATAATGAATATGTCAAATCCCTAACTTCTAACTCATAATTGGAAGATTACGGAACTAAGGGAAGTAGTAGGAGAATCCCGACAGGAGCTGGTCATTGTCAATAAGGACTCCCTACAACCCCTTGCAAAATCCAAAGGGGTCATTACTTACGGTTTCACGGCAGTACCACTGAGGGTATATAAGAAGGATGCGGTGGAAGCCTGAAGGAGCATCGGTGAAGACCCAAGTCAAGCCCAAGAGGAAGACTCCGACCAATCCGATGTCGTTGACGTAGCATCCTCCTCGGCTCCAAAGTGAGTGGATGAAGTCATCAACTCTGACGATGAAAATGATCTACTTAGATTTGATTGTGACAGCAATGATGACGCCAAAAGCTTCTCAATGGATTTTGAAGATGAAGCTAACGCTATGGTGGCGGAGATTAAGGTTGGCTCAGGTAATGCAGCTACTCCAAATTAATCTCCATCACTCCAAAGCGGCTTCCGCCTTACTTTAAATCCGCCTCAGGAGAACTGGCGAGGATATTATTTTGATGCAAGAGCCATGGGTGGCAAAAAAACAGGTTAATAAACTCAAGATACCAGGTTATACGTTGTTATATAATAAAGAGGTATGCAAACCTAGAGCGTGCATACTTGCTAAAAATACATTAAATTTAACTTTTATATTTAATTACAGTGCTGCTGATCTGGTCGTGGCGAGCCTAGAGCTAAAAACTCAAGGCTCAAGATTGTTGCGGCGTATCTTCCTCACGATTCTCAGAAATCACTTCCTCCATCCAATCTTTCAGGGTTGGTAGCGCATGCTAGAAGGATGAACATTGGGGTCATCATAAGCTGCGAAGCCAATGCTCACCATGACATCTGGGGTAGTTCGGATAACAACGAAAGAGGTGAGTCAGTTTTTGATTACATTTTAAGTATCAACCCTCTTATCTGTAACATTAGCAGAGAATTTACCTTTGTTACTAGTAATAAGCAAGAAGTCCTAGACATAACCTTAGTCTCACACTTCATTTATTCTAAAATAAACTCATGGAAAGTTTCTGATGGGCATTCCATTTCAGATCACAGATACTTTGAGTTCACTCTGAATGAAAGTCCTCCAATAAAGTCAGTCTATCGAAATCTTAAGAGAACTGACTGTAACAAATATAGGGAGCACTTAAAGTCAACGCTTCCCTCTTCAACACCTGGAATTCCTAAACATATCCAGGATCTAAATAGCCTAGTAAACGTTTTTACTAAGGCCTGCAATAAGTTCTTAGAGTTTTCCTGTCCCATCAGTAAGCCTAGGGGAAAACCAGAACCATCTTGGTAGAATGATGAAATCAAAGCTCTAAGGAAAGATAGTAGGAAGGCTTTTAATAATGCCAAAAAACAAATTAGGTACAGGCCAGGACTTTTATAAAGCGGCTCATAGTCAGTACAAAAAGCACTTAAAAAGGCGAAAAGAGACACCTGGAGACTATTCTGCGGAGGAATAGAAACCGTCTGCGAGCCTTCTAAACTTAGGAAAATCTTATCGACAAACCCCGTGATCCCCAGTCTTCTTAAAAAAGAGGATGGCAGCTGGGCTACTACAAGCGAGGAGTCGTTGGAATTACGTTTTAAAACCCACTTTCCTGGGTGCACAGATAAGAGCTTAGAAGTGGCTTGTCTTCTGAAACCTTCCTCTACTATCTCAGAGGTGGTGGTTACAGGAGACAAAATTCAATAGGCTTTAGATAATTTCAAGCCATTCACGTCAAGCGGAGCTGATGGTGTTATACCCGCTGAGATCCAGATAACTTCATCTACTACCCTGGCTAAAAAGCATTTTCTATGGTTGTCTTAATTTGGGGCATATAACGGATAAATAGAAACAGGTCAGAATAGTGTTCATACCCTAGGCCGGCAAAAGTAGTCACTTCTATGCGAAGGACTTTCGGCCTATAAGCCTGTCATCCTTCCTTCTAAAAACCTTAGAAAGATTGATCGACATCCCTATCCGCTGTAACTTAGATTAAAATCTGTTGTCACCCCCTCAACATACTTAATGTTAAGGGGAGTAGTGGATACTGCACTTTACACCTTGAATAGCTCGATTGAAAGATATTTAAATTGCAAAGAATATACTTTTGCAGCATTTATAGACATTGAGAGAGCGTTTAATAACGTCAATCAGGCAGCAATTGAAGACGCACTCATAAGCCTAAGAGTAGAACCGGAGCTAAGAGCACAGATGTCAGCAGCAACGCTTATGCAAAAAGGCTTGTGAAGAGAGTAACTCCGCAAGGAGGCGTGCTATTTCCCCTACTTTGGAATATGGTGGTAAACAAACTGCTTAAAATCCTGCAAGGGAGGGATGCACAACAATCGCCTATGCGGACATTGTTGCTGTCGTTGTCAGTGGCAAGTTCCCAGTCAGTCTTAGGGACGTTTTGCAACTTGCACTAAACAAAATGAAAACATGGGCTACACACTGTGGACTGTCAGTAAATCCACAGAAAACCGAACTGCTCCTCTTTACAAGGAAATATTAAATTCCCAAATTAAAGCCGGCTTCGTTAAGTGGCCCCGCTCTTGCCTTTAATGAAACGGCGAAATTTCTGGATCTAACTCTAGACAGGAAGTTAAGCTGGAAGGCTTCCCAAGCAGAGTAAAGAAGGCCTCCATAGCATTTTAATCATGAAAGAAAGCCGTTGGTGGAAAATAGGGGCTTCAGCCATATGTGACTTACTGACTATACACATCCGTAGTAAAACCCATTCTTATGTACGGAGACCTAGTATAGTGGAAGGCAATCGATAAAGAAATCAACCGCAAGACAATCGCTAGGGTTCAAAGAACTGCCACACTATGCATTAGTGGCTCTGTAATAACAACGCCTTCTTCAGCACTAGGCATCATGTTAATCTAATGCCTCTAGAATATTATTTGCAGCCGCACAGCCGTAAGATTGAAAGCTATATCCCAGTGGATCAATTAATGAGAAGGTTACTCGGATATCATAAACCAATTCAAGTCCACTCCCGTTTTAGTGGACTATACGTCCCCCACTTACTTTTTCGGAAAATCTCACGAGCATACCGAAGTCATGACGAACTCGAACACCTTGATGACCTTCGAAGGAGTACATTTCTACACGGATGGTGCAAAAATGAACAGCAGTGTGAGATGAGGAGTCTTCTCAGAAAATCTGAATATCAATCATAATTTCCGCTTATTACAAAATTGTAGCGTCTTCCAAGCGGAAATTATAGCAATTCAAGAAGCCTTGACTCTACTGAATAGAAGCGTTTTGACTCTAAAACAAGTACGCATTCTGTCAGATAGTCACGCTACGTTAAAATCTCTGGAATCTAAATATACAACCTCGAACACTGTAATAAACTGCCGAAAACTTCATAACGAGATGGGCAGGCAGTTTAACTTTCAGCTCTGCTGGGTACCAGGTCATCGAGGTATTCCGGGAAATGGAAACTCTGATGAGCTTGCAAGAATCGGTACAAACTTGCAAGTCCAGCCGGATAAGGCAAGACTAGGGGTACCGCTATCCACAAGCAAAACGTTACTTCGAAAGGAAATAACTGACATGGTAAATAACAAATGGTCAAACTTGACCTTGTGCAATGTCGCAAGATTGATATGGCCCAAAACCGATTTAAGACGATCCAACGATCTGCTTTCTCTTAAAAGGGCAGACATTGAAATGACAATGGGTATAATCACCGGTCACTGTCTAATAGGGAAGCATGACAGAAGACTTGGCTTATTCGCAAATGACTATTGTAGAGCCTGCTAAGATGAAGAAGAGGAGGAAACTACTCCCTATCCCCTTTGCACTACCCGGCCTTCTCTGCAAAAAGGAATACCCATTTGAGGCAATATCTCTTCAACAACCTTAGCGATCTAGCAGGTAAAAATGTGAAGAGCATTCTTTGCTTTACAAAAAACTCAAATTGGTTTTAACGAGTAGGGTAGAAAAGTTTCTATGTGGTATCACAATGGACGAAAATACGGTCTAGGTGTGCCTTTTGAGCAGCCACTTTAACCTAACCTAACCTATTGGTTTTACAACAGCGAGAATCACCTATACTTTGCGCTGTAAAATAAGTCTACAAAAGAATACAAGTGTAGCGTTTTTTTCTTTACGTCTTTTACCTCTTTTCTAAAAGCAAAAAGAATACAGCAGAAAAAAAATACTCGTGTAAAAACCCGCAATACTGGTATCTTAGTAATATAGAAATAATATTGGTTTTTTGTCACTTAACTTTTTAATGAAATAAAAGAAAATATCTTTCTGTTCTAATATAATTTTTATTTATCTTAAAAACGTTTTTTGAGAACTATGTTCCTTTCATCAGTAAGAATACTTAACTTTTTACAATAAGAATAAGAATGTATTTAAATGAACGTAAAAACGTAGATAACATCACTAAGAAAATTAGAGAAAAATTTTTTGGCAGGGGTTTGTTCCTTCAACAATAATATTTTTTTTATAAAAATGTCTAAATTCGCATTAAATTCACTATTTTTTAAATGAAATGTCAATTTAAAATACTTTTGTATGCGGGGTTTTCAAAATTAATTATTTTTCATATGGTGATGTGAAAATTTAATTTTTTTTAATTAAATTAGTATATATGTGTCAGAATACTGTAAGTATTAATAGTTGGATTCAAAATCAGAGGAATCCCCTTTTCCAGAATATTTATATCCATATATGCATGTCTATTGAGATTTTCAAATTTCGGTATTTTGTTTTTTAGGAATTTTGTAATTTCGGGATTTAAATTTTGGGGATTTTTATTTTCTGAATTTTGATTTTACGGGATTTTATTTTATGGGAGTTTTATTTTCGGGATTACATACCTAACCTTATACATTTCTTTTTTCTTTTTTTCTGGTATATGCAGTACTAGTTTTTGCTATGAGAAATGTTATTGTTGCAAACGTTTAGGGCTTTTACATAATAAATAATTAATTTTTTTAGGATTTAAATTAATAAAATACAAAAACATATCTCATCATTTTTTATAAATTGGTACATACATAAAAAAAACATTAATCTATCCAACGAAACAACAACACGCTATTAGCTTGGTATCATCATGGTAACTTTGAAATGTTTGCACAACGGTCAACGACAAAAAAAAGTTATGTAGTTTTGTAGTATTCGCAAACCATACCAGGCAACGTTTTGTATATTAAGGACTTAGAAAAATTTTGGTACACATTTCGTAGAACGATTGAATCATCCATTAGTGGATGATTTTTGATAATACTTTAAGGAATTTTTCCAAATTAGAAATTAAGAGAACAAAAATCTTAAGTTAAGTTAAGAGATTATTCCAAATAAAAAATTTATAAAACAAAAATCTATTTATTTATGTTAAGCAATTTTTCCAAAAGTATAATTAGAGTTAATCAATTTTTTAATAGGTACTTACAACTGAACACAAAGTCTAGTTTTGTCATAGTTTAAAAATTAAAAAGGCTTCTTTGTTTTTTAGAAATTAAAAAAAATTTACAAAATGTTACTATTCTTTATGTAAAAATTTATTGTGTATACTCAGAAGCAAATGCATATTCTAATTTGTTTTTGTTCTTCTGCTTGTTTCTATTTTGTTATACACTTGTACCTATTAATTGTTATCATGTAGCAGAAAAGAAGTCGATATAGTAAAATATAACGAACAAATTGAACAAATTATAATTTAATTTAATTTAATTTTTTAAAACACAAGCAAGAGCTGTGCGAGTTTAATTTTTTATAAAGTCGAGTAAAAAAAGACAATATAATATTTTAAATAAAAAATAAGTTTTAATTAAACACAAAAATTTCTTTTTTTAAAATTAAAATGTTGAACCTTACAAATATAGAGTTAAACTAATTTTTCGATTCGATTTTAAATATTGTCACTATTTTTTTTTTTTTAGTGCATTTCTCTGCCACATAAATGTAAATAGGAAATTACACAGCCTTTCCTGTTCAGACGTGGCTGTAATTGTCGTAGGGGGAAAAACTCTTACGACGTGTGTGTGATTCGAACCCACTCTCCCTTAGTGTTTACAGCGTACTTTACTGAAAAGGAAAGTTGTTTGTAATTAGATCTTTAATTTTTAATTCAATGACTTAATTTTAGTTTATTGTACTTTAAAAAGAAATTTTTCGTTTTACTTAATATTAACGGAATAAAAGAAAAAGAGAACTAAAAAAATTGATTGCAAGTACATATGTATGTTGAAATACTTGATTATTTAAGGGTTTATTCAATGTAATTGATTAATATGAAAGTAAGAGAAGAATTATGAAAATTATTTAATTTGATTGGACCTGATACAAATCCCATTTTCTAAGATTTGGCTTGTTAAGATTAAGATTTTTGCACTCCTGGACAACTTCTTTAGTTTTAATATTGGTTATATTATTGATTAAGTACTTTTCTCCTTTTACTTTGTAGAATTCCAAAAATTAATAAAATTACAACTATAGATTAATAGTTGTAATTTTATTAATTTTCATACTAATAACAATTGTATTAGTATGAGTTAAATTATCATAAATTTTTCTTTTGCTATTAATTTCAACAATTTCTCTATTGTTTTAAATTTAAATTTTTAAGTTTAACAGTATTATGTATTGAAAGTGTTATAGGCTATATGGGCCGTTATAGGCCGGAAAGTGTTATAGGCTATATGATGTTTCGGTTCATTAACCCATTGCGGCCTGAGAGCCATTTAAGGCTTTTTCGTTTTTTCGTTGTCCTGCCTAAACGGTTTGATCGATTGAGTTTAAAATTTGTACAAATGTTCTTCTTAGCTTTGGACGGGTGCCGATTCGGGAAGAAGGTGCCTGGCTGGCTTCCAAAAAAATTTTTGCTTCCGATTTATATCTAATTTCGTATGGTGGTTTTATGACCCGAAAAAAAGCCTGTGACAAATTTTTATGAAATTCCGGTAACCCGTTTGAGCAGGAGAGCCGAACGAAGTTCATTAAATTTTTCTGTTGTCCTGCTTAAACGGTTCGACCAATTATGTTGCAAATTTACAATAGTGTAGTTCTTTACCCCAGAAGCTCATTCAGTTGATTTGGTTACGATCAATTAACCCGTTTCGGCAACAGGGGTCAGTGAAGTTTTGTAATTTACTTACTTGTCGCACTTAAACTGTTTGACCAATTGAGTTAAAAACTTATCAAAGTGTAGCTCTTTACCACAGGAGCTCACTAATTTGATTTGGTTACGATTCACTAACCCGTTTCGGCACCAGGGCTGAATGAAATTTTTCAATTTGTTTGTTGTCGCACTTAAACGGTTTTACCAATTGAGTTGAAAATTTACAAAAGTGTAGATCTTTATAACAGAAGGTTTTTGAGTTGATTTGGTTACGATAGATTAATCTATCAAGCTTAACGCCATGCAGTTTCTCCTTTTTTGTTGTTGTGCTTAAACGTTTTGACCAATTGAAAATTTGCACAAATATTACACTTTGGCACACAAACTCATTCAATAAATTTTGTTGTGATGCATTAACACATTTCGACACGATAGACTGACCAAAAAAAATTTTTGTTTCTAATTTGTGTCTAATTTGGCAGGATGAATTCATGGTTCTAAATAAAGTCTGTAATAAAATGTTTTTTAACGTTTGTTAACTTATTTCTGCACGAGCACCTATTAATAATATTTTGCCTAATTTTTTGTATCGTTATTATTATTAAAAAAATATTTCCAACACTCT
Organism: Poecilobothrus nobilitatus; assembly: GCA_947095535.1. Lineage (NCBI taxonomy): Eukaryota > Metazoa > Arthropoda > Insecta > Diptera > Dolichopodidae > Poecilobothrus > Poecilobothrus nobilitatus. Next base: position 129,443,210 of record OX352772.1, on the reverse strand, counting down.
TTACTTTTATCTATACTCTTTTTAATATTCCATAAAAATCTTTCAATTTTCTAATTTAAAACAGTAGTTAAAGTAACCTTATTTAATATCTTATGAATACTGTGTTTAAGTCTTAACAACATAACATTTTCGGCCGTTGTTAATAAACAGAAACAATCTCCTTCATTCAGAAATGCATTACTTATATGTGGTGATATGTGGTTACTTATATAGGTAAGATGCAAGTGCATAACATATTTGCCATAAAATATCATTGAAATATGTAGGTACATATAGTATGTATAATATCCGTAAATTTAAAAATACTATAAATATAATCAATTAAATTAGAAAACATATTCACATTTCTGTACAGTATTTAATCAAAAATAAGTACATACATATTTAAAGAACTGAAAACATTGCATTCTTATCCATACACAATTTTTACACATATATTTAGCCAATCAGTTTGAAAACATAATTAAAAAAGTAAACGTAAAAAAATGCTGGTTGATTTATAAAGGTAAAACACAATCATGTAGTTTTTATATTAAAAAAAATATGTTAAACAGAACCTGAGATGTATGTATTTAAAAAGGATTTTTTTCAAAATTTGAAGAGCTGTCGGTGCTGTAGGATCTCCAACGGTGGGGGTAGATAAAAAAATTGTTCCAGAACATTACTCTTTTAAGAGACCTATGCATAGTTAATATTTCATTGCTCTTTATTAACCAGTATATAAGTTTTGTAAACAGACGGAGGGACAGAGCGAACCTAATAGCAAATTTTTCAAAATGTGCTTAAAAGGATAATTCACAAAAACATGAAGCGACATTACTTACGAAAAAAAATGTATTAATTACATATGGTATTTTATAATTGAAATGCGATATTATGTTTACATACAATACATTGTGAAAACTCACTTCGCCGAAATTGTGTACTCAACAGATTAATGGTTCCTTTAAAGATTTTTTGTAGACGAATTGTCTCTAATTCTTCACTCTGTTTATTCAATTTAACTAAATGTAATAAAAAATAGAGTATTAACTACCAGCATCTGAAAATGCATAGTAATACGTGAACTATATTAATTAAATTATAAGCAAAAGCAAAAGTGAATAAATTTTATTTCATAAAGCCGATAAGATACTCCGGGCAACGCCGGTTACTCTGCTAGTCTAATATATAAAGCAGAAATTCGGTTTATTTGTTAGTTTGGTTGTTTGTTTGTGCCATTTTCACGTAAAAACCACAAGTCCGATTGCAATCAAATTTTGCTGGAAGATTTCTGCAACCCCGGAAAGTTTTATAGGCTATATGGTGTTTCAGTTCATTAACCCATTGCGGTCCGAGAGCCATTCAAAGCTTTTTCGTTTTTTCGTTGTCCTGCCTAAAGGGTTTGATCGATTAAGTTCAAAATTTGTACAAATGTTCTTCTTACCTTTGGACGGGTAGCGAATTTGGACATTAATATGTTGGAAGCCCGTGTCTGGGGGCCAATCTCAAGTCCGTAAGCAGGGACGATCCCTGGTAGGTCAAGAGATAAGGTGTGGCTGTCTAAAGAACCTGCCTAGGCAGACACGATTGTCAAAATAATGATAGTGTCAAATCCCTAACTTCTAACTCATAATTGGACGACTGCGAAACTGGGGGAAGTTGTTAGGAGAATCCTGACAGGCGCTGGTCACTGTCAATAAGGACTCCCTACAACCCCTTGCAAAAGTTAAAGGGGTCATTAGTTACGGCTTCATGGCGGCACCACTGAGGGTATATAAGGGAGTTTTAAAGTCAACGCTTCCCTCTTCAACACCTGGAACTCCTAAACATATCCAATATCTAAATAGTCTAGTAAACGTTTTTACTAAGGCCTGCAATAAGTTCTTAGAGCTTTCGTGTCCCATCAGTAAGCCTAAAGGTAAACCTAAACCACCTTGATAGAATGGTGAAATCAAAGCGCTAAGAAAAGATAGTAGGAAGGCTTTTAATAATGCCAAAAAACAAATGAGGTACAGGACAGGACAGGACTCTTATAAAACGGCTCTTAGTCAGTACAAAAAGCACTTAAAAAGGCGAAAAGAGACACCTGGAGACTATTCTGCGGAGGAATAGAAACCGTCTGCGAGCCTTCTAAACTTAGGAAAATCTTATCGACAAACCCCGTGATCCCCAGTCTTCTTAAAAAAGAGGATGGCAGCTGGGCTACTACAAGCGAGGAGTCGTTGGAATTACGTTTTAAAACCCACTTTCCTGGGTGCACAGATAAGAGCTTAGAAGTGGCTTGTCTTCTGAAACCTTCCTCTACTATCTCAGAGGTGGTGGTTACAGGAGACAAAATTCAATAGGCTTTAGATAATTTCAAGCCATTCACGTCAAGCGGAGCTGATGGTGTTATACCCGCTGAGATCCAGATAACTTCATCTACTACCCTGGCTAAAAAGCATTTTCTATGGTTGTCTTAATTTGGGGCATATAACGGATAAATAGAAACAGGTCAGAATAGTGTTCATACCCTAGGCCGGCAAAAGTAGTCACTTCTATGCGAAGGACTTTCGGCCTATAAGCCTGTCATCCTTCCTTCTAAAAACCTTAGAAAGATTGATCGACATCCCTATCCGCTGTAACTTAGATTAAAATCTGTTGTCACCCCCTCAACATACTTAATGTTAAGGGGAGTAGTGGATACTGCACTTTACACCTTGAATAGCTCGATTGAAAGATATTTAAATTGCAAAGAATATACTTTTGCAGCATTTATAGACATTGAGAGAGCGTTTAATAACGTCAATCAGGCAGCAATTGAAGACGCACTCATAAGCCTAAGAGTAGAACCGGAGCTAAGAGCACAGATGTCAGCAGCAACGCTTATGCAAAAAGGCTTGTGAAGAGAGTAACTCCGCAAGGAGGCGTGCTATTTCCCCTACTTTGGAATATGGTGGTAAACAAACTGCTTAAAATCCTGCAAGGGAGGGATGCACAACAATCGCCTATGCGGACATTGTTGCTGTCGTTGTCAGTGGCAAGTTCCCAGTCAGTCTTAGGGACGTTTTGCAACTTGCACTAAACAAAATGAAAACATGGGCTACACACTGTGGACTGTCAGTAAATCCACAGAAAACCGAACTGCTCCTCTTTACAAGGAAATATAAAATTCCCAAATTAAAGCCGGCTTCGTTAAGTGGCCCCGCTCTTGCCTTTAATGAAACGGCGAAATTTCTGGATCTAACTCTAGACAGGAAGTTAAGCTGGAAGGCTTCCCAAGCAGAGTAAAGAAGGCCTCCATAGCATTTTAATCATGAAAGAAAGCCGTTGGTGGGAAATAGGGGCTTCAGCCATATGTGACTTACTGACTATACACATCCGTAGTAAAACCCATTCTTATGTACGGAGACCTAGTATAGTGGAAGGCAATCGATAAAGAAATCAACCGCAAGACAATCGCTAGGGTTCAAAGAACTGCCACACTATGCATTAGTGGCTCTGTAATAACAACGCCTTCTTCAGCACTAGACATCATGTTAATCTAATGCCTCTAGAATATTATTTGCAGCCGCACAGCCGTAAGATTGAAAGCTATATCCCAGTGGATCAATTAATGAGAAGGTTACTCGAATATCATAAACCAATTCAAGTCCACTCCCGTTTTAGTGGACTATACGTCCCCCACTTACTTTTTCGGAAAATCTCACGTGACGAGCATACCGAAGTCATGACGAACTCGAACACCTTGATGACCTTCGAAGGAGTACATTTCTACACGGATGGTGCAAAAATGAACAGCAGTGTGAGATGAGGAGTCTTCTCAGAAAATCTGAATATCAATCATAATTTCCGCTTATTACAAAATTGTAGCGTCTTCCAAGCGGAAATTATAGCAATTCAAGAAGCCTTGACTCTACTGAATAGAAGCGTTTTGACTCTAAAACAAGTACGCATTCTGTCAGATAGTCACGCTACGTTAAAATCTCTGGAATCTAAATATACAACCTCGAACACTGTAATAAACTGCCGAAAACTTCATAACGAGATGGGCAGGCAGTTTAACTTTAAGCTCTGCTGGGTACCAGGTCATCGAGGTATTCCGGGAAATGAAAACTCTGATGAGCTTGCAAGAATCGGTACAAACTTACAAGTCCAGCCGGATAAGGCAAGACTAGGGGTACCGCTATCCACAAGCAAAACGTTACTTCGAAAGGAAATAACTGACATGGTAAATAACAAATGGTCAAACTTGACCTTGTGCAATGTCGCAAGATTGATATGGCCCAAAACCGATTTAAGACGATCCAACGATCTGCTTTCTCTTAAAAGGGCAGACATTGAAATGACAATGGGTATAATCACCGGTCACTGTCTAATAGGGAAGCATGACAGAAGACTTGGCTTATTCGCAAATGACTATTGTAGAGCCTGCTAAGATGAAGAAGAGGAGGAAACTACTCCCTATCCCCTTTGCACTACCCGGCCTTCTCTGCAAAAAGGAATACCCATTTGAGGCAATATCTCTTCAACAACCTTAGCGATCTAGCAGGTAAGAATGTGAAGAGCATTCTTTGCTTTACAAAAAACTCAAATTGGTTTTAACGAGTAGGGTAGAAAAGTTTCTATGTGGTATCACAATGGACGAAAATATGGTCTAGGTGTGCCTTTTGAGCAGCCACTTTAACCTAACCTAACCTATTGGTTTTACAACAGCGAGAATCACCATCAAACAACAACACGCTATTAGCTTGGTATCATCATGGTAACTTTGAAATGTTTGCACAACGGTCAACGACAAAAAAAAGTTATGTAGTTTTGTAGTATTCGCAAACCATACCAGGCAACGTTTTGTATATTAAGGACTTAGAAAAATTTTGGTACACATTTCGTAGAACGATTGAATCATCTATTAGTGGATGATTTTTGATAATACTTTAAGGAATTTTTCCAAATTAGAAATTAAGAGAACAAAAATCTTAAGTTAAGTTAAGAGATTATTCCAAATAAAAAATTTATAAAACAAAAATCTATTTATTTATGTTAAGCAATTTTTCCAAAAGTATAATTAGAGTTAATCAATTTTTTAATAGGTACTTACAACTGAACACAAAGTCTAGTTTTGTCATAGTTTAAAAATTAAAAAGGCTTCTTTGTTTTTTAGAAATTAAAAAAAATTTACAAAATGTTACTATTCCTTATGTAAAAATTTATTGTGTATACTCAGAAGCAAATGCATATTCTAATTTGTTTTTGTTCTTCTGTTTGTTTCTATTTTGTTATACACTTGTACCTATTAATTGTTATCATGTAGCAGAAAAGAAGTCGATATAGTAAAATATAACGAACAAATTGAACAAATTATAATTTAATTTAATTTAATTTTTTAAAACACAAGCAAGAGCTGTGCGAGTTTAATTTTTTATAAAGTCGAGTAAAAAAAGACAATATAATATTTTAAATAAAAAATAAGTTTTAATTAAACACAAAAATTTCTTTTTTTAAAATTAAAATGTTGAACCTTACAAATATAGAGTTAAACTAATTTTTCGATTCGATTTTAAATATTGTCACTATTTTTTTTTTTTTAGTGCATTTCTCTGCCACATAAATGTAAATAGGAAATTACACAGCCTTTCCTGTTCAGACGTGGCTGTAATTGTCGTAGGGGGAAAAACTCTTACGACGTGTGTGTGATTCGAACCCACTCTCCCTTAGTGTTTACAGCGTACTTTACTGAAAAGGAAAGTTGTTTGTAATTAGATCTTTAATTTTTAATTCAATGACTTAATTTTAATTTATTGTACTTTAAAAAGAAATTTTTCGTTTTACTTAATATTAACGGAATAAAAGAAAAAGAGAACTAAAAAAATTGATGGCAAGTACATATGTATGTTGAAATACTTGATTATTTAAGGGTTTATTCAATGTAATTGATTAATATGAAAGTAAGAGAAGAATTATGAAAATTATTTAATTTGATTGGACCTGATACAAATCCCATTTTCTAAGATTTGGCTTGTTAAGATTAAGATTTTTGCACTCCTGGACAACTTCTTTAGTTTTAATATTGGTTATATTATTGATTAAGTACTTTTCTCCTTTTACTTTGTAGAATTCCAAAAATTAATAAAATTACAACTATAGATTAATAGTTGTAATTTTATTAATTTTCATACTAATAACAATTGTATTAGTATGAGTTAAATTATCATAAATTTTTCTTTTGCTATTAATTTCAACAATTTCTCTATTGTTTTAAATTTAAATTTTTAAGTTTAACAGTATTATGTATTGAAAGTGTTATAGGCTATATGGGCCGTTATAGGCCGGAAAGTGTTATAGGCTATATGATGTTTCGGTTCATTAACCCATTGCGGCCTGAGAGCCATTTAAGGCTTTTTCGTTTTTTCGTTCTCCTGCCTAAACGGTTTGATCGATTGAGTTTAAAATTTGTACAAATGTTCTTCTTAGCTTTGGACGGGTGCCGATTCGGGAAGAAGGTGCCTGGCTGGCTTCCAAAAAAATTTTTGCTTCCGATTTATATCTAATTTCGTATGGTGGTTTTATGGCCCGAAAAAAAGCCTGTGACAAATTTTTATGAAATTCCGGTAACCCGTTTGAGCAGGAGAGCCGAACGAAGTTCATTAAATTTTTCTGTTGTCCTGCTTAAACGGTTCGACCAATTATGTTGCAAATTTACAATAGTGTAGTTCTTTACCCCAGAAGCTCATTCAGTTGATTTGGTTACGATCAATTAACCCGTTTCGGCAACAGGGGTCAGTGAAGTTTTGTAATTTACTTACTTGTCGCACTTAAACTGTTTGACCAATTGAGTTAAAAACTTATCAAAGTGTAGCTCTTTACCACAGGAGCTCACTAATTTGATTTGGTTACGATTCACTAACCCGTTTCGGCACCAGGGCTGAATGAAATTTTTCAATTTGTTTGTTGTCGCACTTAAACGGTTTTACCAATTGAGTTGAAAATTTACAAAAGTGTAGATCTTTATAACAGAAGGTTTTTGAGTTGATTTGGTTACGATAGATTAATCTATCAAGCTTAACGCCATGCAGTTTCTCCTTTTTTGTTGTTGTGCTTAAACGTTTTGACCAATTGAAAATTTGCACAAATATTACACTTTGGCACACAAACTCATTCAATAAATTTTGTTGTGATGCATTAACACATTTCGACACGATAGACTGACCAAAAAAAATTTTTGTTTCTAATTTGTGTCTAATTTGGCAGGATGAATTCATGGTTCTAAATAAAGTCTGTAATAAAATGTTTTTTAACGTTTGTTAACTTATTTCTGCACGAGCACCTATTAATAATATTTTGCCTAATTTTTTGTATCGTTATTATTATTAAAAAAATATTTCCAGCACTCTTTACTTTTATCTATACTCTTTTTAATATTCCATAAAAATCTTTCAATTTTCTAATTTAAAACAGTAGTTAAAGTAACCTTATTTAATATCTTAAGAATACTGTGTTTAAGTCTTAACAACATAACATTTTCGGCCGTTGTTAATAAACAGAAACAATCTCCTTCATTCAGAAATGCATTACTTATATGTGGTGATATGTGGTTACTTATATAGGTAAGATGCAAGTGCATAACATATTTGCCATAAAATATCATTGAAATATGTAGGTACATATAGTATGTATAATATCCGTAAATTTAAAAATACTATAAATATAATCAATTAAATTAGAAAACATATTCACATTTCTGTACAGTATTTAATCAAAAATAAGTACATACATATTTAAAGAACTGAAAACATTGCATTCTTATCCATACACAATTTTTACACATATATTTAGCCAATCAGTTTGAAAACATAATTAAAAAAGTAAACGTAAAAAAATGCTGGTTGATTTATAAAGGTAAAACACAATCATGTAGTTTTTATATTAAAAAAAATATGTTAAACAGAACCTGAGATGTATGTATTTAAAAAGAATTTTTTTCAAAATTTGAAGAGCTGTCGGTGCTGTAGGATCTCCAACGGTGGGGGTAGATAAAAAAATTGTTCCAGAACATTACTCTTTTAAGAGACCTATGCATAGTTAATATTTCATTGCTCTTTATTAACCAGTATATAAGTTTTGTAAACAGACGGAGGGACAGAGCGAACCTAATAGCAAATTTTTCAAAATGTGCTTAAAAGGATAATTCACAAAAACATGAAGCGACATTACTTACGAAAAAAAATGTATTAATTACATATGGTATTTTATAATTGAAATGCGATATTATGTTTACATACAATACATTGTGAAAACTCACTTCGCCGAAATTGTGTACTCAACAGATTAATGGTTCCTTTAAAGATTTTTTGTAGACGAATTGTCTCTAATTCTTCACTCTGTTTATTCAATTTAACTAAATGTAATAAAAAATAGAGTATTAACTACCAGCATCTGAAAATGCATAGTAATACGTGAACTATATTAATTAAATTATAAGCAAAAGCAAAAGTGAATAAATTTTATTTCATAAAGCCGATAAGATACTCCGGGCAACGCCGGTTACTCTGCTAGTCTAATATATAAAGCAGAAATTCTGTTTATTTGTTAGTTTGGTTGTTTGTTTGTGCCATTTTCACGTAAAAACCACAAGTCCGATTGCAATCAAATTTTGCTGGAAGATTTCTGCAACCCCGGAAAGTTTTATAGGCTATATGGTGTTTCAGTTCATTAACCCATTGCGGTCCGAGAGCCATTCAAAGCTTTTTCGTTTTTTCGTTGTCCTGCCTAAAGGGTTTGATCGATTAAGTTCAAAATTTGTACAAATGTTCTTCTTACCTTTGGACGGGTAGCGAATTTGGACATTAATATGTTGGAAGCCCGTGTCTGGGGGCCAATCTCAAGTCCGTAAGCAGGGACGATCCCTGGTAGGTCAAGAGATAAGGTGTGGCTGTCTAAAGAACCTGCCTAGGCAGACACGATTGTCAAAATAATGATAGTGTCAAATCCCTAACTTCTAACTCATAATTGGACGACTGCGAAACTGGGGGAAGTTGTTAGGAGAATCCTGACAGGCGCTGGTCACTGTCAATAAGGACTCCCTACAACCCCTTGCAAAAGTTAAAGGGGTCATTAGTTACGGCTTCATGGCGGCACCACTGAGGGTATATAAGGGAGTTTTAAAGTCAACGCTTCCCTCTTCAACACCTGGAACTCCTAAACATATCCAGGATCTAAATAGTCTAGTAAACGTTTTTACTAAGGCCTGCAATAAGTTCTTAGAGCTTTCGTGTCCCATCAGTAAGCCTAGAGGTAAACCTAAACCACCTTGATAGAATGGTGAAATCAAAGCGCTAAGAAAAGATAGTAGGAAGGCTTTTAATAATGCCAAAAAACAAATGAGGTACAGGACAGGACAGGACTCTTATAAAACGGCTCTTAGTCAGTACAAAAAGCACTTAAAAAGGCGAAAAGAGACACCTGGAGACTATTCTGCGGAGGAATAGAAACCGTGTACAAGCCTACTAGACTTAGGAAAATCCTATCGACAAACCCTATGATCCCCAGTCTTCTTAAAAAAGAGGATGGCAGCTGGGCTACCACAAGCGAGGAGTCGTTGGAATTACGTTTTAAAACCCACTTTCCTGGGTGCAGAGATATAGCTCAGAAGTGGCTTGTCTTCTGAAACCTCCCTCTACTATCTCAAAGGTGGTGGTTACAGGAGACAAAACACAATGAGCTATAGATAATTTCAAGCCATTCAAGTCAAGCGGAGGTGATGGTGTTATACCCGCTGAAATCCAGCTAACTTCGTCTACTATCCTGGCTTGGCTAAAAAGCATTTTCTGCGGTTGTCTTAATTTGGGGCATATAACGGATAAATAGAAACAGGTCAGAATAGTGTTCATACCCTAGGCCGGCAAAAGTAGTCACTTCTATGCGAAGGACTTTCGGCCTATAAGCCTGTCATCCTTCCTTCTAAAAACCTTAGAAAGATTAATCGACATCCCTATCCGCTGTAACTTAGATTAAAATCTGTTGTCACCCCCTCAACATACTTAATGTTAAGGGGAGTAGTGGATACTGCACTTTACACCTTGAATAGCTCGATTGAAAGATATTTAAACTGCAAAGAATATACTTTTGCAGCATTTATAGACATTGAGACAGCATTTAATAACGTCAATCAGGCAGCCATTGAAGACGCACTCATAAGCCTAAGAGTAGAACCGGAGCTAAGAGCACAGATGTCAGCAGCAACGCTTATGCAAAAAGGCTTGTGAAGAGAGTAACTCCGCAAGGAGGCGTGCTATCTCCGCTACTTTGGAATATGGTGGTAAACAAACTTCTTAAAAACCTGCAAGAGGAGGGATGCACAACAATCGCCTATACGGACTTTGTTGCTGTCGTTGTCAGTGGCAAGTTCCCCGACAGTCTCAGGGACGTTTGGCAACTTGCACTAAACAAAATGACAACATGGGCTACACACTGTGGACTGTCAATAAATCTACAGAAAGCCGAACTGCTCCTCTTTATAAGGAAATATAAAATTCCCAAATTAAAGCCGGCTTCGTGGCCCCGCTCTTGCCTTTAATGAAATGGCAAAATTTCTGGATCTAACTCAGACAAAAAGTTAACAGATCTTACTCTGGACAGAAAGTTAAGCTGAAACGCTAACATCTCCAGAAGAGTAAACAAGGCCTCCATAGCACTTTACTCGTGCAAAAAAGCCGTTGGTAAGAAATAGGAGCTTCAGCCATAAGTGACTTACTGACTATACACATCCGTAGTAAAACCCATTCTCATGTACGGAGTCCCAGTATAGTGGAAGGCAATCGATAAAGAGATCAATCGCAACCCAATCGCTAGGATTCAAAGAACTGCCACATCATGCATTAGTTGCTCTGTAATAACAACCCCTTCTTTGGCATTAGATATCATGTTAATCTAATGCCTCTAGAATATTATTTGCAGCCGCACAGCCGTAAGATAGAAAGCTACATCCCAGTGGATCAATTAATGAGAAGGTTACTCGGATATCATAAACCAATTCAAGTCCACTCCCGTTTTAGTGGACTATACGTCCCCCACTCACTTCTTCGGAAAATCTCACGTGACGAGCATACCGAAGTCATGACGAACTCGAACACCTTGATGACCTTCGAAGGAGTACATTTCTACACGGATGGTTCAAAAATGAACAGCAGTGTAAGATGAGGGGTCTTCTCAGAAAATCTGAATAGCAGTCATAATTTCCGCTTATCACAAAATTGTAGCGTCTTCCAAGCGGAAATTATAGCAATTCAAGAAGCCTTGACTCTACTGATTACTACTGACTGTAAAACAAGTACGCATTCTGTCAGATAGTCACGCAACATTAAAATCTCTGGAATCTAAATATACAACCTCGAACACTGTAATAAACTGCCGAAAACTTCATAACGAGATGGGCAGGCAGTTTAACTTTCAGCTCTGCTGGGTACCAGGTTATCGAGGTATTCCGGGAAATGAAAAATCTGATGAGCTTGCAAGAATCGGTACAAACTTACAAGTCCAGCCGGATAAGGCAAGACTAGGGGTACCGCTATCCACAAGCAAAACGTTACTTCGAAAGGAAATAACTGACATGGTAAATAACAAATGGTCAAACTTGACCTTGTGCAATGTCGCAAGATTGATATGGCCCAAAACCGATTTAAGAAGATCCAACGATCTGCTTTCTCTCAAAAGGGCAGACATTGAAATGACAATGGGTATAATCACCGGTCACTGTCTAATAGGGAAGCATGCCAGAAGACTTGGCTTATTCGCAAATGACTATTAGAGCCTGCTAAGATGAAGAAGAGGAGGAAACTACTCCCTATCCCCTTTGCACTACCCGGCCTTGTCTGCAAAAAGGAATACCCATTTGGGGCAATATCTCTTCAACAACCTTAGCGATCTAGCAGGTAAAAATGTGAAGAGCATTCTTCGCTTTGCAAAAAGCTCAAATTGGTTTTAACGAGTAGGGTAGAAAAGTTTCTTTGTGGTATCACAATGGACCAAATACGGTCTAAGTGTGCCTTTTTAGCAGCCACTTTAACCTAAACTAACCTATTGGTTTTACAACAGCGAGAATCACCTATACTTTGCGCTGTAAAATAAGTCTACAAAAGAATACAAGTGTAGCGTTGTTTTTCTTTACGTCTTTTACCTCTTTTCTAAAAGCAAAAAGAATACAGCAGAAAAAAAATACTCGTGTAAAAACCCGCAATACTGGTATCTTAGTAATTTAGAAATAATATTGGTTTTTTGTCACTTAACTTTTTAATGAAGTAAAAGAAAATATTTTTTGTTCTAATATAGTTTTTATTTATCTGAAAAACGTTTTTTGAGAACTATGTTCCCTTCATCAGTAAGAATACGTAACTTTTTATAATAAGAATAAGAATGTAAATAAGAATATAAACGTAAAAACGTAGATAACAACACTAAGAAAACTAAAGAAAAATTTTTTGGCAGGGGTTTCAAAATTCTCTATTTTTTAAGTGAAATGTAAATATAAAATACTTTTGTATGCGGGGTTTTCAAAATTAATTATTTTTCATATGGTGATGTGAAAATTTAATTTTTTTTAATTAAATTAGTATATATGTGTCAGAATACTGTAAGTATTAATAGTTGCATTCAAAATCAGAGCATTCCCCTTTTCCAGAATATTTATATGCATATATGCATGTCTATGCGAGATTTTGAAATTTCGGTATCTTGTTTTTAGGAATTTTGTAATTTCGGGATTTAAATTTTGGGGATTTTTATTTTCTGGATTACATACCTAACCCTATACATGTTTTTTTTTCTTTTTTTCTGGTATGTGCAGTATTAGTTTTTTTTTTTTTTTTTCTTTATTTCAATTAAAACATTGTTAGTAAAACATAAGATATTGATATTATTCAATTAGAGTGTTGTTAGAGACCAAGTCGAAGCTGTCTGGTCCATTTGTGTAATTTATATAATATACCTATTTATATAATTTTTTTTCTTTTTTTTTTTTTTTCTTTTTGTTAATTTATTGTTTAATTTATTGTAAAAATTATTTTATAATTACTAAAATTTATTTTATATTACATGTTATTTTTTTTTCTTTTTTTAATTTTTTTGTTTTCAGTTAAATTTACTTGAATTTCATTTTTCTGTTTTGATAAAATTCTAAATTAGTTGGTTTGTTTATAAATTTGTTTCCTGCATGAATTTAGTAATACTCTTTTTGAAGTAGCTTAATCTTTCAATAGATTTAAGATTAGACGGTAGATCATTGTAACATTTTAAACATTGATATAAACAGTTTGTTTTTTGTTTATCCGTTCTAAATAAGGTAAGGTAATAATTTAATTTATTTCTAGTGTTATGTGTGTGAATATCTATATTTCTATTGAGTATAAAGTTATGCTTAATCATATTGTGTATAATTTTGAATGCTAGTAGGAACAGCTCTCTATTGCCAACAAAATCAAGTCTTGGGTACTGAATAGAATATAGTTGATTAGTTGGATGTGTAATTGGATAGTTGTGAATTATTTTTATTGCCTTCTTGTGAAGAACATATAGTCTGTCCAAATGAACTTTTGAAGCCCTATTCCATATAGGGTTTAAATATATAATATTAGAGTGTATGTATGAATTATAAATAATATTTAGAGTTTGTTTGTCAAAGAATCTTCTTAGTCTCTTTAATATAAAGATGTAAGGAGAGATTTTCTTACAACCAAAATCAATATGGTCTGTCCATCTAAGGTTATAATCAATGATCATGCCAAGAGTGGTTGAAGTTTTTTACTACTTCGAGTTGACTATTATTATATATAAAGGATGGATTATGAAACAGCGTGTTTCTAAATAATAGTATTTTCGTCTTATTTAAATTTATTACTAGCCGATTTTTGTCTAACCATTCATCAATTAATGATAAATCTTGTAAAATTGTTGTTTTTAATTCCGTTTCATTATTTGCCGAGTATTTTATTGCTGCATCGTCAGCGAATAATTGCAGAGACCCTTTAAGATTAACTTGTGACAAGTCATCGATATAAATTTTAAATAGGTCGGGGCCTAGAATGGATCCTTGAGGAACACCTTTTTTACTTAATCTTGGATTACTGTAAACATTATCTAATTTAACCTTTTGTGATCGACCTATTAAGTATGTTTTAAATAATGCTATATGTTCGTGTGAGAGACCTAGTTTTTTAAGTTTAAGCAGTAATATATCATGGTCTACGCAATCGAATGCTTTTTGGAGATCAATAAAAAGCTACGCAGTGAACTTTCCGTTATCCATATTTTTTGTTATAAAATCGGTAAGCGATAGGCAAGCTGCAGTGGTGTTTGACTTTTGTTCAAAACCAAATTGTTCACAATACAGGATATTATTGTGGGTTAAAAAATCATTTAATCTAGCCTTTATAATTTTTTTAAATTAATTTTTCGAAAAGTGCTCAAAACTGATATAAGCCGGTAATTTGTTGGACTGGTCGCGTTTTCTTTTTTATATATCGGTGTTATGATGGCACTTTTCAGGCATTCAGGAAAATAATTTGTCTGGAATGAAATGTTTATAAACTTTACCAGTGTAGGTACAAGTCTGTCAACAAATTTTTTTACAAATTTTGTGGAGCTGTTATCGTAGCCGGTTGCAGAATTTGGTTTTAACGATCTAATTATAATTTCCACTTCTGTTGTTGAAGTTGGTGTAAGAACGAATGGGCGTGTTATATTCCGTCTTAGGTTATTAAAAAAATTGAGATCAATGCAAGCATTTGAAATTTTCAGACTACTTATCACATTCGTGAAAAAGTCGTTCATGCACTCTGATATGTTTTGTGGATCTGTGATTATATTGTTATTGTATTCTAGGACTTTAACCTGTGTTTTCGAATCCTTTCCACCCTTGTTGAACATGATCTTTTTATTATATCTCATGTTTTTGCTATGAGAAATGTTATTGTTATTGCAAACGTTTAAGGCTCTTATATAATAAATAATTAATTTTTTTAGGATTTAAATTAATAAAATACAAAAACATATCTCATCATTTTTTATAAATTGGCACATACATAAAAAAAAACATTAATCTATCCAACGAAACAACAACACGCTATTACCAAGCTATCATCATGGTAACTTTGAAATGTTTGCACAACGGTCAACGACAAAAAAAAGTTATGTAGTTTTGTAGTATTCGCAAACCAGGCAACGCAACGCAAAACAGGCAACGTTTTGTATATTGAGGAGTTAGAAAAATATTGGTACACATTTCGTAGAACGATTGAATCATCTATTAGTGGATGATTTTTGATAATACTTTAAGGAATTAAGAGATTATTCCAAATAAAAAATTTATAAAACAAAAATTTATTTATTTATGTTAAGCAATTTTTCCAAAAGTATAATTAGAGTTAATCAATTTTTTAATAGGTACTTACAACTGAACACAAAGTCTAGTTTTGTCATAGTTTAAAAATTAAAAAGGCTTCATTGTTTTTTAGAAATTAAAAAAAATTTACAAAATGTTACTATTCCTTGTGTAAAAATTTATTGTGTATACACAGAAGCAAATGCATATTCTAATTTGTTTTTGTTCTTCTGCTTGTTTCTATTTTGTTATACACTTGTACCTATTAATTGTTATCATGTAGCAGAAAAGAAGTAGGTATAGTAAAATATAACGAACACATTGAACAAATTATAATTTAATTTAATCTAATTTTATAAAACACAAGCAAGAGATGTGCGAGTTTAATTTTTTATAAAGTCGAGTAAAAAAAGACAATATAATATTTTAAATAAAAAATAAGTTTTAATTAAACACAAAAATTTATTTTTTATAAAATTAAAATGTTGAACCTTACAAATATAGACTTAAACTAACTTTTTGATTTTTAAAATGTTATAATTAACATTCGGTTTTAAATATTGTCACTATTTGTTTTTTTTAGTTCATTTCTCTGCCACATAAATATGAATACGAAATTACACAACTTTTCCTTTTCATGCGTGGTTGTAAATGTCGTAGGGTGAAAAACTCTAACGACGTGTGTGTGATTCGAACCCACTCTCCCTCAGTGTTTGCAGCGTACTTTACTGAAAAGGAAAGTTGTTTGTAATTCGATCTCTAATTTTGAATTCAATGACTTAATTTTAGTTTATTGTACTTTAAAAAGAATTTTTTCGTTTTACTTAATATTAACGGAATAAAAGAAAAAAGAACTAAAAAATTTGATTGCAAGTACATATATATGTTGAAATACTTGATTATTTAAGGGCTTACTCAATGTAATAGATTAATGTGAAAGTAAGAGAAGAATTATGAAAATTATTTAATTTGATTGGACCTGATACAAATCCCCTTTTCTAAAATTTGGCATATGACACCACCATTATTAAACCACAACACCTTAAGATTTTTGCACTCAAGAAATTGTCCAGCTTTAGTTTTAATATTGGTTACATTATTGATTAAGTACTTTTCTCCTTTTACTTTGTAGAATTCCAAAAATTAATAAAATTACAACTATAGATTACTATTAATAACAATTGTATTATTATGAGGTAAATTATCATAAATTTTTCTTTTGCTACTAATTTCAACAATGTCTCTATTGTTTTAAATTTAAATTTTCAAGTTTAACAGTATTATGTATCTAATAAATAAGAAAGAAATTCTGTTTGTTTGTTTGTTTGTGCCCTTTTCACGTAAAAACCACCAATCCGAATGCAACCAAATTTTGCAGGATCATTTTTACGACCCCGGAAGGAGCTATAGGCTATATCGCGTTTCGGTACATTAACCCATTTTTGTTTCCGATTTATGTCCAATTTTGTATGGTGGTTTTATGGTCTGACAAGAAGCCTGTGACAAATTATTATGAAGTTCCGGTAACCCGTTTGGGTACGAGCGCCGAACGAAGTTCGTTAAATGTTTTTCTTGTCCTGCTTAAACGGCATAATCAATTGACTTGAAAATTTGCAATATTCTTGCTCTTCAGCAGAAAAGCTCACTAGCTTAATTAAGTTACCATCGATTAACCCGTTTTGGTACAATGGGTCAGGGAAGTTTTGTAATTTACTTTGTTGTCGCGCTTAAACGGTTTCACCAATTGAGTTGAAAATTTACAGAAGTGGAGTTTTCTACCAATGAAGCTCACTCAGTTGATTTGGTTACGATCCGTTAATCCGATTCGGCACCAGAGCTTAATGAAGTTTTTTAATTTCTTTGTTGTCGCGCTTAAACAGTTGCACCAATTGAGTTGAAAATTTACAGAAATGTAATTTTTTATCAATGAAGCTCACTTAGTTGATTTGGTTACGACCCGTTAATCCGTTTCAGCATCAGGCCAAATGGAGTTTTTTAATTTCTTTGTTGTCACGCTTAAACGGTTTCACCAATTGAGTTGCGAATTTACAAAAGTGTAGTTCTTTAAGACAGAAGGTCACTGAATTGATTGGTTACGATTCATCTACCCTTTTCTGCACCAGGGCTCAATAAAATTTTTTAATTTCTTTATTGTCGCACTTAAACAATTTTAACAATTGAGTTGAAAATTTACAAAAGTACTGGTCTTTATCACAAAAGCTTTCTGAGTTGATTTGGTTACGATACATTAACCCGTTTCAGCATCAGACTCCAGACCATGAAGTTTCTAATTTTTTTTGTTGTTGTTCTTAAACGATTTGACCAATTAAAAATTTGCACAAGTATTGCACTTTGGCACACATTCAGTCAATTCATTCAATAAATTTTGTCGTGATACATTAACATATTTCGGCACGATAGACTGTCAAAAAATATTTTTGTTTCTAATTTGTGTCCAATTTGGCAAGATGAATTTATGGTTCTAAATAAAGCCTGTGACAAAATGTTTGTTAACATTTGTTAACCCATTTCCGCACGAGCACCTATTAAAAGTATTCTGCCTAATTTTTTGTATTGTTATTATTATTAAAAAGATATTTCCAACACCTTACTTTTATCTATACCGTTTTTAATATTCCATAAAAACCTTTCAATGCAAATTTCTAATATATAACAGTAGTTAAAATAATCTTAAATAAACAATCTCCTACATACGACAATCATCATTCAGAAATGCATTACTTATATGTGGTCTACCTATATAAGATGCAAGTTTAAGATGCAATCCATAAAATATCATTGAAATATGTACATGTAAGTATATATAATGTGGGTATATTTAAAAATTCTATAGGCATAATCAATTAAATTAGAAAACATATTCATATTTCTGTACAGTATTTAATCAAAAATGAGTACATACATATTTAAAGAACTGAAAACCTTACATTCTTATGCATATACAATTTTTACACATATTTTTAACCAATCAATTTGAAAACATAATTAGAAAACGTAAACGTAAAAAAATTCTGGTTTAAATTCTGGTAAAGGTAAAAAACAATCATGTGTTTTTTATATTGAAAATATGTTCGGCTTCCTTTAAAGATTTTTTGTAGACGAATTATCTCTAATTCTCCACTCTGTTTATTCAATTTAACTAAATGTAATAAAAAGAGAATATTAACTACTAGCATCTGTAAATGCATAGTAATAAGTTAACTATACTAATTAAATTATAGGCAGAAACAAAAGTTAATAATTTTTATTTCATAAAGCCAATAAAATACTCCGGGCAACGCCGGGTACTCTGCTAGTTATTTATATTTTTAATTCTATCTTCTTCTTCTTCTATATAAAGCAGAAATTCTGTTTGGTTGTTTGTGCCCTTTTCACGTAAAAACCACCAGTCCGATTGCAACCAAATTTCGCAGGAACATTTCTACGACCGCGGAAAGTGTTATAGGTTATATGGCGTTTCAGTTCATTAACCCATTGCGGCCCGAGAACCATTTAAAGTTTTTCCTTTTTTCGTTTTCCTGCCTAAACGGTTTGATCGATTGAGTTTCAAATTTGTACAAATGTTCTTCTTAGATTTGAACGGGTGCCGAAGAAATTTTGATATAATATGTTACCCGGATTCGGCCCAAAAAAAATTTTGTTTCCAATTTATGTCCAATTTCGTATGGCGGTTTTATGGCCCGAAGAAAATCATGTGACAAATTTTTATGAAGTTCCGGTAACTCGTTTGGGCAGGACAGCTGAACGTAGTTCTTTAAATTTTTCTGTTGTCCTGCTTAAACAGTTTGACCAATTGAGTTGAAAATTTACAATAGTGTAGCTCTTTACCACAGAAGCTCATTCAGTTGATTTGGTTACGATCAATTAACCCGTTTCGGCATCAGGGGTCAGTGAAGTTTTGTAATTTACTTACTTGTCGCACTTAAACTATTTGACCAATTGAGTTAAAAACTTATCAAAGTGTAGCTCTTTACCACTGGAGCTCACTGATTTGATTTGGTTACGATTCATTAACCCGTTTCAGCACCAGGGATCAATAAATCAATTTCTTTCTTGTCGCACTTAAACGGTTTTACCAATTGAGTTGAAAATTTAAATAAGTGTAGGTCTTTATAACAAAAGTTTTCCGAGTTTATTTTGTTACTATACATTAATTCATCACGTTTCACGCCATGAAGTTTCTCGTTTTTTGTTGTTGTGCTTAAAAGATTTGACCAATTGAAAATTTGCACAAATATTACACTTTGGCACACAAACTCATTCAATAAATTTTGTTGTGATGCATTAACACATTTCGACACGATAGACTGTCAAAAAAAATTTTTTGTTTCTAATTTGTGTCTAATTTGGCAATATGAATTCATGGTTCTAAATAAAGCCTGTGACATAATGTTTTTTAACGTTTGTTAACCCATTTCTGCACGAGGAGCTATTCAAAATATTTTGCATAATATTTTGTATTGTTATTATTATTAAAAAGATATTTCCAACACTCTTTACTTTTATCTATACTCTTTTTAATATTCCATAAAAATCTTTCAATGCAAATTTCTAATATAAAACAGTAATTAAAGTAACCTTATTTAATATCTTAAGAATACTGTGTTTAAGTCTTAACAATATAACATTTTCGGCCGTTGTTAATAAACAGAAACAATCTCCTACATACGACAATCATCATTCAGAAATGCATTACTTATATGTGGTGATTGATATGTGGTTACTTATATAGGTAAGAGGCAAGTGTATAACATATTTGCCATAAAATATCATTGAAATATGTAGGTACATATAGTATGTATAATATCCGTATATTTAAAAATACTATAAATATAATCAATTAAATTAGAAAACATATTCACATTTCTGTACAGTATTTAATCAAAAATGAGTGCATACATATTTAAAGAACTGAAAACATTGCATTCTTATCCATACACAATTTTTACACATATATTTAGCCAATCAGTTTGAAACCATAATTAAAAAAGTAAACGTAAAAAAATGCTGGTTGATTTATAAAGGTAAAACACAATCATGTAGTTTTTATATTAAAAAAAATATGTTAAACAGAAACTGAGATGTATGTATTTAAAAAGAATGTTTTTCAAAATTTGAAGAGCTGTCGGTGCTGTAGGATCTCCAATGGTGGGGGTACATAAAAAAGTTATTCCAGAACATTACTGTTTTAAGAGACCTATGCATAGTTAATATTTCATTGCTCTTTATTAACCAGTATATAAGTTTTGTAAACAGACGGAGGGACAGAGCGAACCTAAAAAATTATCAAAGTCTAACTGTTTATCGAAGGAGCTCACTGAGTTGATTTGGTTACGTATCATTAACCCGTCGGCACCAGGGATCAATGAAGTTTTTCAATTTCTTTGCTGTCGCGCTTAAACGGATTTACCAATTGAGTTGAAAATTTACAAAAGTGTAGCTCTTCACCCCAGAACATTATTCAGTTGATTTGGTTACGATCGCTTAAGTTGTTTTGGCACCAGGGCCCAACGAAATTTTTTAATTTCTTTGTTGTCGCGCTTAAACGGTTTCACCAATTGAGTTGAAATTTTACAAAAATGTAATTCTTTACCACAGAAGCTGATTGAGTTGATTTGGTTACGATCCATTAACCCTTTTCTACACAAGCGGTCAATAAAATTTTGTAATTTACTTTGTTGTCGCGCTTAATCGGTTTCACCAATTGGGTTAAAAATTTACAAAAGAGTAGTTCTTTACCACAACAGCTCACTGAGGTGATTTGGTTACGATGCATGAACCCGTTTTGGCACCAGAAGTCAGTGAAGTTTTGTAATTTACTTAGTTGTCGCACTTAAACTGTTTAACCAATTGAATTAAAAATTTATCAAAGTCTAGCTGTTTACCACAGGACCTCACTGAATTGATTTGGTTACGATTCATTAACCCGTTTCGGCACCAGAGATCAATGAAGATTTTCAATTTCTTTGCTGTCGCGCTTTAACTGATTTACCAATTGCGTTGAAAATTTACAAAAGTGTAGCTCTTCACCCCAGAACATTATTCAGTTGATTAGGTTACGATCCCTTAAGTTGTTTTGGCAAGAAGGGCCCAAGGAAGTTTTTCAATTTCTTTGTTGTCGCGCTCAAACGATTTCACCAATTGAGTTGAAATTTTACAAAAATGTAATTCTTTACCACAGAAGCTGACTGAGTTGATTTGGGTACGATCCATTAACCCGTTTTGGCACCAGGGCTCAATGAAATTTTTTAATTTCTTTGTTGTCGCCTATTGGTTTGACCAATTAAGCTGAAAATTTATAAAAGTATAGGTCCTTACACAAAAGCTTTCTTAGTTGATTTTGTTACGATACATTAACTCGTTTCAGCATTAGTCTTCAGACCATGAAGTTTCTGATTTTTTTTGTTGTGCTTAAACGATTTGACCAATTGAAAATTTGTACAAGTATTGCACTTTGGCACACAAACTCATTCAATAAATTTTGTTGCGATGCATTAACCCATTTCAGCACGATAGACTGTCAAAAAAATTTTTTGTTTCTAATTTGTGTCTAATTTGATAGGATGAATTTATGGTTCTAAATAAAACCTGTGACAAAATTTTTTTTAACGTTCGTTAACCCATTTACGCAAGAGTACCTATAAAAATATTCTGCTAATTTTTTGTGTTATTATTATTATTAAAAAGCTATTTCCAACACTCTTTCCTTTTGTCTATATTATATTTGATATTCCATAAAAAGCTGTCACTGCAAATTTCGAATACATAATAGTAATTAAAATAACCTAATTAAGTATCTTAAGAATACTGTGTTTAAGTTTTAACAACATAACATTTTCGGCATTTATTAAAAAAAAAGAAATAATCTCCTCCATGCGACAATCACTATGCCATCATTGAGGAATGCATTACCAATATGTGGTATACCTATATAAGATGTATGTGTATAACATATTTCCCAAAAAAAAATATGATTGAAATATGTACATACCATTTGCTTAATGTAAGTGTGTCAAAAATACTATTAACACTATCAATAAAATTATAAAACATATTTAAATTTCTGCACAGTATTTAATCAAAAATGAGTACATACATATTTAAAGAACAGAGACATTCTTATCCATATACAGTTTGTTACATGTATATTTTAGCATACATCAATTTTGAAACGTATCTAATTACTTTTTAAAGAAAAGTTAACGTAAAAAAATTATGGTTGATTTATAAAGGTAAAATCCAATCATGTCTTTTTTAAATTAAAAATATGTTAAACAAAACCAGAGATGTATGCATTTAAAAAGAAGTTTTTTCAAAATTTAAAGAGCTGTAGGTGGCGTGGGAGCTGTAATGGTGAGGCTACATAAAAAAGTTGTTTTACAACATTGCTTTTTTAAGAGACTTATGTTGTAGAACAAATTGCTTTTTTAAGCGGCACATGGTTAATATTTCATTACTCTTTATTAAACAGTGTATAAGTTTTGTAAACAGACAGATGGACAGAGTGAAACTAATAGCAAATTTTTCTAAATGTTCTTAAAAGAATAATTCATAAAAACATGAAGTGACATTACTTACGAAAAAAATGTATTATATTATGGGCTTTTTTAATTAAATATGTTTCGGTTTTTCCGAATATATTGTGGAAACTCAATAATATACGCCCTAATAATATAGCCAATAGATTATTGATTCCTTTAAAGATTTTTCGTAAACGAATTTTCTATAATTCTTCGCTCTGTTTATTCAATTTGCTACAAAAAATGAATGAATTGTAATTAAATGTAATAAAAATTAAAATATTAACCAGCAGCATCTGTAAATGTATAGCAATAACTATATTAATTAAATTATATTATTTATTTAATTATTTATATTAATATTATAAATCGCATAGGATATTGCAATATTACAAAACCATCGGCTAAGGCCGTTATAGGTCGAATACTATTATTAAATTTAACACTAATATTATTTATTTTTTTTATATTATTTATTTTATGCTACACGCTATATTTGGTAGCAAGGAAGATTTGTTTTCAATTAATAAAACTTGCTACCTGTGCAGGATTTGAACCAGCACCCCCTCGTTTAATAAGCCACGTGTTTAACCACTAGGCCACCGAAGGCCCTAATTAAATTATATTAACGCAAAAACAAAAGTTAATAATTTTTATTTCATAAAGTCAACAAAATACTCTGGGCAAAGCCGGGTACTCTGCTAGTCTAATAAATAAGGAAGAAATTCTGTTTGTATTTTTATTTGTTTGTTTGTTTGTCTGGGCCGGATTAACGTAAAAACCACCAGTCCGATTGCAACCAAATTTTTTTATTTTTTGTATTTAATATTTTTACATTTTCCTGTTACATAAATTCAAAATTTTTTAGCTTAAAACTAGAGAAATACATTAAATATATGAGTTTAACTTCAGTATTAAAAAACAACAAAAAAAGTTATTTTGAATTTTATAAGAAATTTTATAAGAAACAAGGAAGAATACAGTTGCCTTTGTCAACTCTTAGATACCCGTACGAACCGTTAGTATGTTCACAGCCTGTCACTCTGCTTACAATATTATTTTTTTAATATTTTAGTATTTTAAAATAATTTGGGTGAATTTTATAATTTCTAGAACTATGGGTTGTACATATATTCAAACTATATGTTTATACATTCTTTAAAAGCAGATTTTAACCTTCCATATAACGATTATCAATCCAAAACTTTTTCAAATATTCTATACTACCATTTAATACTAAGCGATAAATGTATATTAAATTTACTAAGTACAAAATAGTAAATATAATGTTAAATATTATATTATGTTAATGCGTACATAGTATATTTATATTGTTATAAGTATATCGCCATACATTGCAATATTTCTTTAAAAATATTTCCGTTCATAGAATAATTTTTTATAAGTACAATAAAATACATATATGTATGTAAATACGGTGCTATATAATATATACTCTTATCATTCATTCATCAGTGACATATACGATATGTAAATAAACATCTATAATATAATACACAAGATGTTGGCGAGACCTGGCCAACATGTAAAAAAATATATTTCATATCTATAATAAAACACTCACACTGAATGTAACTAAACTGGCAATGATGATATTTCTGTATATTTATTTAATAAGTTAAAATTTTATTACCAGAGACACAAATCTTTGACTCAAAGTATTATCAAAAGACACAAACAGTTCATTAAAAATATAAATAAATTTAGTAAATATTATTATCAGAGACCAAATTTTCCACTAGAAGTATTATCAGAGACACAAACCGTCCATTAAAAGTGAGTACAGTCAAAAAAGGAAAAATACATACTTAAAAAACACACATTTTCAATAAAAATAAATTCAGCAAATTTTTAATTTTTAAATTTGACCGCCACATCCATTATGAACTGGCCGCAGCGGTAAGTTAAAAATAAATTATTAATCTTCTGTTGGCGTTTTTAATTTTAGGCCGTCAATTCATATTTATAAGAAAAAACTAATAGGCCGATTTTATTCTTGATTTTGTTTTCATTAGTATAAAAGCTGGGAAAAGCTTCGTAACAGACTTTAAAATAGTTTTGTTTATTTAGGTTGAAATTTAGATTTTTAACATAAAACATAACATTGAATATTCGAAATTTTTTTATTAATATAAAATTCGGCAGACTTAAATAATTATATTTCATAACAGAAGTCTGGAACTTACCAAATATTATAGAAATGGATATTTTTCTTAAAAAAAAAAAAAAACTAACATAGAAAATATCATTTTAGAAGCCTTCTCTCACAAAAGATTCATAATTTTGTACTAATTTATTATTAGACCATTAATAATATTGTTAGCCATGGAAAAAAATAAGATTTATTAATCAGATCAGATAATATAATACCAGGAATTAATGATTGAATTTCTGATAATATAAACAATATTATCAGAAATTATATATATAATATTACACACACAAGATGTTGGCCAGATCTATAATAAACCACTCACACTGAATATAAACTAAACTGGCAATGATGATATTTCTGTATATTTATTTAATAATTTAAAATTTTATTATCAGAGACACAAACTTTTACTTTTTAAAAAGTACTTTCGACACAAAATTTAAATCAAATTTTTAATTTTTAAATTTGACTGCCACATCCGTTATGAACTGGTCGCAGCGGTAAATTAAAAATAAATTATTAATCTCCTGTTGGCAGTTTTCAAATGACTCTTTGTTTTGAAAAAAATAAAAATACTCTTAATAAAATTAAAAGACTTGAAAGTAAAAGAGCAAAGTTTATAGTAAGCCTTATATTTATAAGAAACAAATAATTTTATTCTTTATTTTAATGCCGATTTTATTCTTGATTTTATTTTCACTATTATAAAATCTGCTAAAAGCTTCGCAGCAGACTTTAAAGTAGTTTTATTTATTTAGGTTGGAATTTTGATTTTTTAAGCTGCATTTTTGATATAACATAAAATATTCAAATAGAAATCAGAAACTTACTAAATATTATAGAAATGGATATTTTTCTTAAAAAAAAAGAAAAAATAACATAGAAAATATCATTTTAGAAGCCTTCTCTCACAATAGATTCATAACTTTGTACTATTTTGTTATTAGACCATTAAATTAAAAAGCTGTCGAAAACGACCGTCACAAAAAAAAAGCCCCCGAAAATATATGAAATTTCATTATCAGAGACATGAATCTTTTATTAAATATACCAAAGACCTCTTCCAAAGTACATTTAAATAAAATAAATTCAGCAAATTTTTTTCAAGCAAAAAAAAAACAAGAAAAAGTAACAGTAAGTCGATGCAACCGACTTATTTATACCCTACACCTAAAAAATTCAAATTAAATTAAAAATCCATAAGTTATTTTAGTTAGGTACTTAATATACCTAAGCTAAAAAAATACATGTAATTATCTCTCCCTTAATACAGGTAGTAAGGGAGTCAATATGATGACGTAAATGTTTTTGAATCTATAGAAATTGTGCAATTGCACAGGGGATTTTCTAGTGATATTATATAAATATATATGTATATCAATATCATATAATTAAAAATTCTTCAAGCAACCGTTATGTTGTTTATTTATTTATATTTTTTTGTACTACGCATTATATCTTCAACAATTTCAAATTATCGAGTAAAACAAAATGGAAAAAATTCGTTAAAGAAATTTGTTAAAAAATTTGAAAAAATCAAGTAACACTTTCGTTATATTAATAAAGTAATTATAAAGTAACCTTATATTATTAAAAAAAGTTGTTAACAGAAATAAGAGTATAATGTTGAAGCTTTAATTTTTGTGTATTACTTCAAAAAAATTGTAACAGGTGTTCAAGTTACAGGTGTTTAAAAATAGGAAATTTTCCGTTTTTGACCCCTTACAGCTCCTAAACGGGGGGTGATACAAAAAAAATTTCTAAAATGACTCATACTTATTTTCAAAGATCTAACTTCTTTCAAAAGTTCAAGTTTCCAACTTAAACCGTTTAGAAGATAGAGGAGTTAAAGGATTTTGCAAAATTTTAGTTTCGCATAACGGTAAATTAAGACACCGTATGCCACAACTATATATTTATTGTATATATACTTTTAAATCTAATAAAAGCAGTAATCGTTTGCCGTTTTTAAAATGAAGATATACCTTATACAACTTGTGGTATAACAATTTAAATATAGAGCTTTTTTGAACCTTTGGGGAGTTGTTGCTCCGTAACGGGTGGGGCTACAAAAAAAAGTTATTAAAAATAAAATTAATATTTTTGTGACATCTATCAGCAGTTAAAATTTCATAGCTCTATTTCAAAAAAAATGTGGGGATATAAAAGTTAGGTGTTCGGGAGCTACCCGAAGTTTTGGTCGGAACTAAACCAAAAAAAATAAGGAACCTGCAAATTGCTCCCAGAATATTTTGTGTAAATTTCAAGATTCTAGCTATCTTAGTTTTTGAGTTAGCGTGCTGACGGACGGCCGGTCATGGCTCAATCGACTTAGAATTTTTTTCTGATCCGATCCATACCTTTGAACGTATATCTAGCTCGCTTATTTCGAGGTGTTTTGTTTTGTTTTATTTTGAGGTGTAATTTTTTTTGTATAATTTCATTTTTCATTTCGTTACAAAGATTAAGATAATATTTTTTTAAAAGATTGTTGTTTGGATATTTTCGACATATTTTTTAAAATTTATTGCGTTTTCTAATTTTATACAGTAATTTATTAGAAATCCATGGCTTTAATTTTTTAACTTTATTGTTACATAATATTTCAATAAATCGATCAAATGCCAAAGATACGTCATTCTCTGCCTGAACATCGATCCACATTTCATAGTTAAGAAAGCTTTTTAAAGAATTAAAGTCAATATTCCGGGACTTGATATTAACGTTTTTATCGCCTTTATTCATTCAACGTATCTGTAAAGAAAATATTAAGCATCATATGATCAGATATTTTAAAATCAGAAATAAATGTAATGAGCGAGTGAGAATTATTTTTATTACATCTATAAAAAATATGATCAATGCTAGAAGAGCCTGTAGAAGTATTTCGCGTAGGTTCATTAACTAAAGAAATAAAACCATTAGAGGCCATCATGACTAAATAGTTATCGATATCTGTTGTTAATAAAAACAGCAACACGACAGCAATTTTGCAAAAACATTTCTACGAGCAGGTTCATTAACCCATTGCGGCCCGAGAGCCTAGTTTTTTGGTTTTTTCGTTGTTCTGTCTAAACAGTTTGAACGATTGAGTTGAAAATGTGTACAAATGTTCTTCATAG
The DNA here is from genome assembly GCA_947095535.1 of Poecilobothrus nobilitatus. NCBI lineage: Eukaryota > Metazoa > Arthropoda > Insecta > Diptera > Dolichopodidae > Poecilobothrus > Poecilobothrus nobilitatus. Next base: position 129,415,037 of record OX352772.1, on the reverse strand, counting down.
CTTTACGGGTGTACCGAAACAAATTATATATTAACCGGATATTAACCGGATTCGGCTCGACGAGCTTCCAAAAAAATTTTTGTTTCCGATTTATGTGCAATATTGTGTGCTGCTTTTATGGTCTGAAAAAAAGCTTGAGACAAATTTTTATAAAGTTCCGGTAATCCGTTTGGGCACGAGAGTCGAACGAAGCTCATTAAATTTTTTTGTTGTCGCGCTTAAACGGTTTTACCAATTGAGTTGAAAATTTACAAAAGTGTAACTCTTTACCACAGAAGCTCACTAAGTTGATTTGGTTACGATCCATTTGGTTACCTGTTTCGGCACCAGGGTACAATGAATTTTTTTAATTTCTTTGTTGTCGCGCTTAAACGGTTTGACCAATTTAGTTGAAAATTTACAAAAGTGTATCTTTTTACCACAGAAGCTGACTAAGTTGATTCGGTTACAATCCATTAACACGTTCCGTCACCAGGTCTCAATGAAGTTTATTTAATTTCTTTGTTGTCTCACTGAAACGGTTTGACGAATTGAGTTGAAAATTTATAAAAGTGTAGCTCTTTACCACAGAAGCTAACTAACTTGATGAAATTTATCATTTTTTGGGGTGTCGTGCTTAAACGATTTGACTAATTGAAATTTTGCACAAATATTGTACTTTAGCACAGAAGCTCATTTAATTAATTTTGTCGTGATACATTAAGCCATTTCGGCATGATAGACTGTCAAAAAATTTCTAATTTGTGTCTAATTTGGCCGGACGAATTTATGGTTTCAAATAAAGCCTGTGACAAAATTTCTGTTAACGTTCGTTAACCCATTTGCGCACGAATACCTATTAAAAATATTCTGCTCAATTTTTTGTTTTATTATTATTAGTAAAAAGATATTTCCAACACTCTTTACTTTTGTCTATATTGTTTTTGATATGCCATAAAAAACTTTCAATGTAAATTTCTAATACATAATATTAATTAAAATAACCTAATTACGTATCTTAAGAATACTGTATTTAAGTTTTAGCAATATAACATTTTCGACAGTTGTTGAAATACAGAAATATATAAAATGTATGTATGTATAATATATTTTCCAAAAAATATCAATGAAAAATGTACAAACTATAGAGTTATGCATCAATCATTGGTCTGCAAAATTTTACAGCAGTTAATTGGCCATCAAATTTAAATTTAAGCATAACAGTATAATAACGACGTTTTTCTAAATTTTCTTTGTTGTTTTTTGTTTCTGCAAATATTCTTTCTCACTACGCATTATTTTTTATGTGCTTTCAAAACTATATGTCATAAATAATTCATTTTGAATTGTGGTACTTTAGAACGATTATCTTTTGCTTTGATTAGAAATAAATTCTTACAACTAAATAAATAAATTTAAAGTTTTTAAGCAATTATTTGGCTTTAATTGTTGAAATTGGTTAAGTTTGCAGTAAGTTAGCACATATTTTATTTTTATTTTTTATTTTATTTAAATTTCAAAAGATTTTAATAAATAAATGGTGGCCAAACATTATGTGTCGATTCAAGAATAAGAATCAGTTAATTGCCCATACTAGTTTATATAGAAAAATTTCAGTATTTCAATATTGTTGTAAATAGAATAATCTGGAAAAGGAGTAAATAGAACAATCTGGAATAATTTAGAACATAGTAGGAATAATCTAGAACTATATAGAAATATAAGTGAAATAGGAATAATCTAGGAATAGTGAAATAAGTATAATCTAGAACTATATAGAAATATATATAAGTGAAATAAATCATATTTAGCTGTTGTAAATAGAACAATCTGGAAAAGGAATAATCTAGAACATTATCAATATCGCATGAATTATTAAAAGAAGGTTTTAATACCTGTAGATTGCATCAATGGAATCCTAATGCAGTGGATTATACTAAATGTTTAGGAAAAAATAATCACTCTGAAAAATGTTCCAAAATTACTGGCAAAGATCAAATAATTTTAACGTATGCTGAATTTGGTTCCATAGTAGGGAAGGATTTACTTGCGAGGTTTGAATCAGTTGAATCAAACCATTCTCTCGAAACTGGTGCCCTATTTGAAATATGGTCCAAGTTCGGAAAACAAACTGCAACAGTAATTGAAAAAGAATCGAGATTTCAAAATCAACCCATTCCCGATGTAGATATTTCCACTATGAACATTTTAACATTGGATGAATTATCTGATTTTGGTAAAAACTGCATTTCAAAAGATCCTGTAGAAATGTTGGAAAATCCTCAGTATATAGATTCAAGTTGGAAAATAACAAACGTACTAAATGAGTCTTAAAAATTATTGAAACAAATATTAGACTGGCCAGAATCTCCTCAACGTTTAGGCAAAAGGAAATGCGAAAAACAGTCATTCGTTATTTCATATTTGGATTATCAGCAAGAAGTGAAAACAAAAACTGAAAATAAGACAAAACTCGGGATGGATAAAAAAAATGAGAAAAAAGATAAGACTAATGAAAAAGGAGTAAGAAGAAAACAAACCATTTGCCAAAAAAAAAACAAAACCATTATCAAAAAAAAGTGAAATCGAAAAAACTTTATTACCAACAATACCTAATGTACCGCCAATAACCGACGAAACTCTAATAATACGTCGTGAAATAACTCCAATAATACATATGGAAAAGCCAATTGTACATATGGAAAACATAATAATACCTGATGAAACGCCAATAATATTTTATAACATACCAAATGTAACTGATGAGACAATAATATTTGACAATATTAGAACTGCAAATGTACCGAATCAAACACAAGAATACTTTTCCAACAATTTAAAAGTTGTAGGAAAACTATGCAATATTTGTACTTTCATTACTACATCAGTTAAAGTTGGAATTAAATGCGCATCCTGCAACCGAATATACCACATATACCGCAAAAAAAAGTGCAATTTAATCAATATTGTTTTTTATATTTTTAACAGCTTTTTACTAACTTGGTTGGGTAAAGGATGGAATCTTAGAAGCCATTTTAAACACACTTCCCGTTGAGTTAGAGACTTGAAATTTTCTTCATTAGATCAGATCCCGATGACAATACATGATTTTAAAATAATAATATTGAAAAACATTAGAGAAATTAGCTTAATTTGAAAATTAAATTTTCATACAAAGATATAACAAAATTTTTAACAGAATTATTACAGAACCAAAATAAAACATTTTATCTAAATTTACTAAACTCACCAATACCAATACCAATACGTAATACATAAATGTTTTTTTTTCTATAAAACTCTATTGTTTTTTATATAGACCATTGCATTGTATGCGTACATATACATAGGTACATACTTCAAAATATGTAATAATATGTGCTTCGAAAATATTTTTGATTTGAAAGAGATGAATTTGAAAGATATGAATGTGTAAACAAATTAATGTGCCGCACTTGAGAACACAGTGTAAAATTTAATATGCATTTACTTAAGATTTAGTAAACAAGTGTTAAATTTAAGTTTTTTTTCATCAAATCAATTGATTTTTAGTATACATTTTTATTTATAAAAGCAATGTGTTTATTTATAATATTTATATAGACATGTGTTTTTCCTTTCTTAATTATAATTAAAATAGGGCTTTTCTTTCGAAACTCTTAACATATTAAAATCGCATATTATGGCCCTAACATTGATATCTGAATTGGGAGCTGCCTTTAAATTAAGATCTATTAGGGAATGATGATCTGCACCACTAATGCCTTTTTCTGAAGTATAAAAACTAAGAATATATTTCCAATTATGTAAAAACATTAAACAACAAAAAGAATATATTAAAAATAAGAAATCCAGTCCTTTTTAAAAATAGTAAATAACAACAATATTTTTCTTTTCAATAACAATAATTATGAATTAATCATAAAATATATTGCTTTTTCTAGACGATGTAGAAAATATATATGTATGTATGTACATAACATAAATACATATATATATACATCATATAATACATATATATAAAAAGTTATATGTTAATACATATATAGAAAATAAAATTGATTGCAAAACTTTAGCTTTTTGGACTGTTATAATATAAAAGTGAATTGCTAGTGCAAGCATTTTGGACTGTTATAATATAAAAGTAAATTGCTGAAATAAGGTTAAATAAAAATCTGGGAAATTTGAGGTTCGTGTTTCTTTTTTATTCCATCGTAATGCGCAAAAGCATAATTTTGTAATGAATCTTTACTTTTTATATTATTTACTATGTACAAAAATAATATTATGTATGTATGTAGTTTGAATTTGGCAATTGGAATTATTTTGAATAAAATTTTATTTGTATATCTATATACACAATATACATAATAAATGTTCCTAAATAAAACACATAAAACATTAATTTTTAACGACATGCATATTCAATATGCAATAAAGATTGTTGACAACAAATATTCTGATTTAAATCCTAAACAAATGTTTTAAAACAAAATAATTTAGCAACATAAAAATATTGTACCTATATATTTTGTGTTTTGCTAAATCCTAATACAAAATACATGTGCACATCAAGATTGATTGAACTAAATTATTATAAAAACTGAATACAGTTAATAAAAAAAAAAAAAATGTACGTACACGAATTAGATTCGAACCAAATCACTCTTACTTTCAAAACCTGTACACTTTCCTCCGCACTATTAATACAACACTTAAATATTTAATGAACACGAACATAAAATCTTAATTTTTAACCATGTATATTCAATATGCATTAAAGAATGTTGACAGCAAATATTTTGATTTAAATACTAAACAAATGTTGTAAACAAAATAACTTAGCAACATACATAAAAATATTGTATGTATGGATTGTGTTTTGCTAATTATGCTAATACAAAACACCAGGAAAGATCAAAAATATAATGTGTATGTTTGTATGCATGAATAAGAGATAAAAATGTAAGTTTTAAATTCATATATACAAAATATATACATATTTTATTCAAAAAATGTTGATGTATAGATAGTTAAAAAAAAAAAAGTTGCAGGTGAACTGGATTCGAACAACATGACCTTCACTTTTGAAACCTGTACACTCTCCCCTGCACAATACAACACTTATAAATGTTGCTAGCAGATTACGAAGATAATAAAAAGCGTGACAGAATGACAAATAAATAAATAAACCGACACCGACGAGTTAATATAAGCTTAAATATTTAATGAACATATTACGAACATAAAATCTTAATTTTTAACCATGCATATTCAATATTCATTAAAGAATGTTGACAGCAAATATTTTGATTTAAATACGAAACAAATGTTGTAAACAAAATAATTTAGCAACATACATAAAAATATTGTATGTATTGTGTTTTGCTAATACAAAACACCATATGCAATGGACATCAATATTATACTATTATAGGAGAAAAGATCAAAAATATATTGCGTGTGTATTGTATGCATGAATTTAGAGATAAAAATTTAAGTTTTAAATTCATATACATATACAAAATATATACATATTTTATTCAAAAATGTTGATGAATAGATAGTTAAAACAAAAAAGTTGCATATGAACTGGATTCGAACAACATGACCCCCACTTTTGAAACCTGTACAGTTTCCTCTGCACCATACAACACTTACAAATGTTGCTAGCAGATTACGAAGATAATAAAAAGCGTGACAGAATGACAAATAAATAAATAAATAAATAAACCGACACCGACGAGTTAATATAAAAGCATATAAAATATTTTCATTCATAGAATAATTTCTTACAATAAGTACAATAAAATACATATATGTATGTATGTAAATACGGCGCTATATATATACATCTATACTCTTATCATTCATTCATCAGTGACATATACGATATATAAATAAACATGATATTATATAAGTATGTATGTATATCAATATCATATAAATAAAAATTCTTCAAGCAACCGTTATGTTGTTTATTTATTTACATTTTTTTGTACTACTCATTATATCCTCAACAATTTCAAATTATCGAGTAAAACAAAATGCAAAAAATTCGTTAAAGAAATTTGTTAGAAAATTTGAAAAAATCAAGTAACACTTTCATCAATTATAAAGGAACCCTATATTATTAAAAAAAGTTGTTAACAGAAATTAATAAAATTTTTTATCTTTTGACTCAATTTAAAAAAAAAAAATAAATAAATATGAATACAAATAAATGTGACAGCTCTATCTGTACAGTTTTCGATGTAATAACTGAATTTGTAACATGCAATAGTTTTTGCAAGAAACGCTTCCACGGAATCTGCCTAAATGCTCCTAGAGGGTGGTATTCCACGTTCTTGGCTCAGTATTTTGTCTGTGAATCAGGCTTGGATTATCATGCCAGTATGATTATGTTATTGAACGAAGTCAAAACATCCTTCAATAACATTAAAGATGAATACACAGGACTTGCAGCTAAATGTCATGACACTATAAAATATAACTCAGCATCTTTTAATGAAATGGCAAAAGACTACGAGTCACTGAATATGACACTGAGCAGTACATCTGACAAACAAAAAGATCAACTGAAGCAGAATTTGGTTTCTAAAAATGATGAGTTTCTTTCCGCACTAAATAGACTAAATGAATCTTTAAATACGTTGACTAGTGAGTTAATGTCATCTATTAACTTACAGCTACAGAAACTTGTTGATTCAAAGCTAAATAGTCAACCTTCAGATATCGCAGATAAACTGGCTGATCAAATAGGTTCACTTAAAAAGGAAATAGTTAATATGGGGGTTAAGTTAGATGCTAGTTTGGATACATCTTTCGACATATTTAGATACAACCAAATGTATCTAAGTCAAAATTGAAAGGACATTTGGACTCAAACTGACGAACCGTTCAGCTACAGTTCATTTCACAATTCCTTTTTGTTCAAGCCTATAACCTCTCAAACGGTGGAATTCACTAATAAAGTGACTAATAATGCTTTGAATTCAAAATCAAATTTAACATCTAATAACACCAATAACAATTCATTAGTTAGTGAAATTCTTCATTGTAATAACAATTTGGCTATCTTACCACCTTCATCCTCAGCTTTAGCATCAACAGAAGAAAATCAACACAGTTCTACTGCAAAGAAAATTCGGTTTATTCTTCCAAATATTAAAGATACTAATACTGTTATCGATCAGAAATCAACTAAGGAACATCATGAACCTGTAACTATCCTATACTTTTCCAAATTTGCAGCGTCAACAACTTCTAGTTATCTTAGTAAGTTTTTAAAAAATACTTTTAATTTAAATAGTGTTAAAGTAGTCATTCTTACTCCTAAGAATCTTAGATATAAACCAAAATACAAATCTTTCAAAGTTGTTGTACCCATATCCAAAGTTTGCGATATAATTAATTACAAGCGATGGAAAAAAGGTACAATAATAAAAAAATTTGTATGCAATACTAATCTAGAGACTTCACCTACTAACACCAACACGAAGTTTAACAGTGACAAATATAAACTGTTATTAAATCCTTTTGCTATTCCGATTTCTAGCACAAACAACAATAAAAAACTTACTATTAATAGTACAACATCAACTAGAGGTTCTAAATATCCTAACTTTGTTCAAGGGGAAATTTTAAAACCAGGAGCCGCTTTCTCGGCCAATCTAATCAATAATAATAATGAAAATTATATTAATTATAATAGCATTAACAATAATAATAAAAATAATAAATATAGAAATGAAATAAGTAATAAGAATTATAATAATAATAATATTAATAATAATAATACTAACCTCTCAAAATACCTCTCTAAATACTAACTAGATAAATAACATTAAAATTTTTTATCATAACTGTAGTGGTATGAGAGGAAAGCTTAAAAAACTTTATATTGATGCTAAGTCATGCAATTTTAATGTACTAGCTCTAACTGAAACATGGCTTAATGAATCGTTTAGAAACGAAGAAATTCTTGATGGTAATTAGTCCATTTACAGGAACGATCGTAATTATCAGTTTACTAATAGTTCGCGAGGTGGTGGTGTATTATTTACCGTAGGTAATAACTTACCTAGTGTACCTGTAATTACTAGTACTTTTCAATCATTTGAACACCAATTTATTAAAATTAATTTAGGTACGAGTAACTTATACCTAGGTATTGTTTATTTCCCTTCGAACTCTGACAATTCCTCTTATTCTGAATTTTATAGTGTATATCATAATATCATTTAAAATATGCATGGGGAGGACTCCATTTTCGTCTTTGGCGATTTCAATCGCCCTGCTCTTTCTTTTGTTGTTGATGATTCTGACGATTTGCTATTACCAATTAACTTCCAGGATGAGATTGATTTCGGTCTTATTAGTGAGTTTTATGGCAATGATTTACAGCAGATTATTAGTTATCCCAACAACAATAATAAATGGTTAGATCTTGCATTTTCAAACACATATGATAGAGTGGTGGTAAAGCTCGCTGATGATGCAGATAATCTTTTTACTAACACTAATCATCATAACGCAATCATCTTTGAGTTCTCTACTTTCATTTCACTCTCGAGCAAAACTTACAATACCGAAATTGTATATGATTTCCGTAATGCTGACTACCAAAGTATTAATAATGCTTTATAATCTACTAACTGGGAAGAACTGTTAGCACAACAGGATATCAACTCAATAATCTCTATCTTTTATTTAAAAATTTTTGAAATTATAAATGTTTTTGTACCTAAAATCCGTAAGAAAAACAAAACAACGGAACCATGGTTAGATAGAGAACTTAGGACTTTGCGTAACCAGCGCAATAAAATATACAAGAAAATTAAACACACAATAGCACCTAACGATAACTTATTGAATTCGTACAAACTGCTTGCAAATGAATTCAAACTGAAAGCTCATACAGCCTATGAAAACTATGTCATTATTATAGGTAACAAATTAATTAGTGATCCCAAAAAATTTTTCGAATTTGTCAACATTAAACGAAAAATATTCGGCTACCCTAATTCAATGTCCAAGGACAATACTTTTTCCTCTTGCCCGAAAACAATTTGTAACTTTTTTTCTGACAGTTTTTAAAAAGTTTATCGTCCAAAAGAACAATTTGATATATCTGCTATTTCTTTACCTAATAGCTCCAATTTGTTAATTACAGATCTGTATCTGTCCGAAAGGGACATTTATGAAGCTATTATTAGCCTTGACACAAAGAAGGGTGCCGGACCTGACCTAATCCCTCCACTCTTTTTATATAGCTGTGCTCATTATCTAATTACTCCTTTTCATTTCATTTTAAATAAATCGCTTTCGAATGGTGTTTTTCCACATGTGTGGAAATCCTCTCATTTAACTCCCATCTACAAAAAAGGTAAACGATCATCAGTAGAAAACTATCGAGGTATAGCCATTCTATCGACTATTCCAAAATTATTCGAAAAGATTGTTGTCGATAAAATTACTCCTGTAATAAATGCCAAACTTAACGAACAACGACACGGTTTCAGAAAGGATCGTTCCACTACAACGAACCTTATGTTATACACATCTGAAATCCTGAATAAAATGGAGAAAGGATATCAAGTTGATGCAATTTATCGGGTTCTTTTCTTGCATGGCTTAACTCTTATTTATCAGAAAGGACACAAAACGTTAAATTTCAAGGCATATTATCCAATATAATCGACGTTACTTCTGGTGTACCTCAAGGTAGCCATTTAGGGCCACTTTTATTTAATATATTTATCTCCGATCTTTCAGAATATTTGGGTGCCATGCCGCACATAGGCTTTGCTGACAACCTAAAAATATATCAACTCGTAAATGACAGTTCTGATGCAGTTTTACTTCAATCAAGCTTATCATCATTACATGATTGGTGTATAACCAATCAATTAGAGCTCAATATACTGAAATGCAAGGTTATCAGTTTAACTCGTAAACGTTCTTCTTTACTGTATGACTACAGAATAGATAATCTAATACTTGAAAGGGTTTTTAATATTACTGATCTTGGAATTCTACTTGATAATAAACTTACCTTTAATCTGCACTATGACCACTTAATTTCAAGAGCAAATAAAATGTTAGGTTTCATTAAGAGAAGAGTTAAAGAATTTAGTGACTTAGCTGTGACAAAAACACTATATTGTTCGCTAGTTCGTTCTATATTAGAATACGGTAGCATTATATGGGATCCAGCTTTTCAGGTTCATTCTAACAAAATTGAATCAGTTCAAAAACAGTTTCTTCTATTTGCATTAAGAAACCAATATAACCCTTCAGACTTTTTAAATCTTCCTAGCTACACAACAAGACTTAAATTCTTAAACATGCTCCCCTTCTCCTCACGTAGACAAATTTTTTCATCATGTGTTACTTTTGACATTCTAAATAATAATATTGCTATACAATCTCTTAATTACAAATTTAGACTTAATGATAGAGTTAGACAAACAAGATACACGAAATTTTTTGTGGAATATAAACACAGTACAGAATACGGAAGAAATGAACCGATAAACAGATGTTGTATTACATTTAATAAAATCAGTTATCTCTATTCTTCAACAATTTCCAGAAATACCTTCAAAAACACTTTACATCAACTTTTTCAATTTACTGACCTAACACAATTAACTCTAACCAATTCATAAATATACTTTTCATAAATTTATTCAAATGTATAATTTTTTTTTTTTTTGTATTAATTTTCACAAAAAAGTTTTTGTAATTTAATTTCACAATTATGTTCGTACATTCATAATTCTACATTAAGTATTTAAAGCATATTTTGATTATGTCATCATGTTTTATTTTTATTTTTTTCTTTTCTTTTTAGTAGTACTGTTTATTGTTTACATACTTACATATCATTAAGAATTATAAAATTTACTTAAAAATTTAAATTTTTATGTAGGTAATCAAATTTTGTATAGTATAACTTTTATTTTTTAAGTCTAAAATAAATTTTTAATATTATACATATTAATTAGTCATTAAGAATTGCTGTATTTTCAATATCAATGTTATAATTTCTGTTATTTTTTTTTTTTTTTTTTTAAATATGTACATACCTTGTTTTGGTAATTAAAATAAAATAAAAAATAAAATAAAATAAATAAGAGTATAATGTTGAAACTTTAATTTTTATGTATTACTCTGTCAAAATTTGAAATTTCCAACTTAAACCGTTTAGAAGATAGAAGGATTAAAGGATTTTGCAATAATTCCGTTGACACCGTAAGACACCGTATAGCACAAGTATATATTTATTATATACATATTTGTAAAGCTCATAAAAGCACCTATCGTTTGGAATTTTCAGATTGAAGATACATCATATAGAGCTTGTGTTATAACAATTTAAATATGGAGATTTTTCGAATTTTGGAGGGCTGTAGGTCCTTAACGGATGGGGCTACAGAAAAATTCATATTAACATAAAATTAATATTTTTATGGCATCTATCAGCAGTTAAAATTTCATGGCTCTATTTCAAAAAAAATTTAGAGATCTAAAAGTTAGTTGTTCCTGAGCTACCCGAAATTTTGGTCGGAACTCAACCAAAAAAATAGGGAACAAGAGTGGACCTAAATGACAACCTTGCGGTACTCTTGAAGTGGCATCGATAGTTTTCGATAATATAACTTGGAATTTAAGATTTTGAGTTCTTCCAGTAAGATAAGAATGGAATATAAGAAATAATAAGAAAAGAACCAGATATACCAAACGTGGCAAGTTTTTTTTAACAAAATTACAATCAATACGATCAAAAGCTTTGCTGAAATATGTGTAAATTGCATCAACTTGGTACCCTTTTTCCATTTGATTCAAAATTTCAGATGTGTATATCATAAAGTTCGTAGTAGTAAAACGGCCTTTTCTAAAACCATGCTGTTGTTCATTAAGTTTTGTATCGATAATTGGAATAATTTTACCGACAAGAATTTTTTCGAACATTTTAGGTATAGTCGATAAAATAGCTATACCGCGGTAGTTTTCCACAGATTCTTTATCACCCTTTTTATGAATAGGGGTCAAAAAGGAGGATTTCCATACATCTGGAAAAATCGATGTCGATAATGACCAATTAAAAATAGTATGCAGCGGTGAACGAGATATTGTGCACAATTGTACAAAAAGTATTTTTATCTTTTTTTCGTATTTTTGGCACAAATGAATTAATTATTTAAAAAAATTTTAAATAGAAGATAGTGATAGATGAGTTAATATCCTGTTGTGATAACAGGTCGGGCCAATTAATAACTGACAAAGCATAATTTATTCTTTGGTAGTCAGCGCTTTGAAAATCATATACATCATATTGCATTATTGTATGATTTAGAAAAGTTTGGGCTAGTAGTTGTAAACTCGAAGATGATTGCTTTATGATGAGTGGTGTTAGTAAAAAGATTTTCTGCATCATCAGCGAGTTTTACCGCCACTCTGTCATATGCATTCGAAAATGCAAGATCCAACCATTTGTTGTTGTTATTAGGAAAACTGATAATATTTTACAAATCGTTACCATTAAAAAGCACCAATAAGATCGAAATCTATTTCGTCAAGAAAATGGATTGGTAGCACCAGATTATCTGATTCGTCAATTACAAAAGAAATCGTATAGTAGGAAATGAAGGTTGTTGGTACTGTAGAAGTTGTTAGGCGAGGTTAATGAACTGAACAAGTTTAGGATATTTAGGTTTTTCAATAAATTCATTGATACTTTGTAATAGGATATCATACAAATAGAAAGATGCTTTTTTTCAGGTCAAATCAAGTTTATTTTTTTAAATTACGCAAAATCGCATGCTTAATAAAATATACCTATATACGTAAAAGGAGATATAAAAGAAACGAAAAAAACTTGTTTTTATTATTTAATAAGAAAAATATTCATAGGTACTTTTGAATACAAAGATGTAAATAATAAAAACAAAACGTAAACAAGAAGTAGGTACAAATTGTATTTTTGTTTATTAAAGAAGATCAATAATTGTTGTAAGTTGTTATTATAGTTTTAAAGCTGCAAAATAAAAAAAAAAATTATGGAATTATAGGTGCATCTGTTATGTAAGATTTTTTCTGTTCTATAATAACATTGAGAAAATAATCGGAAATCTTTAATTTACTTGGCTTTGTTATTATTGCGTTACATTCTATACTGTAAGGAATCAAAAAGGCAAGTTAATTGCTTTTGGTACCTATTTGAAAACAAAAATAAAACAAATTTATTTATATGTTTGAAATAATTTTGTATTTGAAAATATTTTACAATTTTACAGAAATCTGTGTTGGAAAATTTTTTTACGATGATCAGATGTTAAGATTTTAGAAATAGCGAGACCAACTTTTTCTATACGTCTTTGAAATCTACTTCTATCACGTGCGTATTCTTCCCAATGACCTTTCCTTGCTGTAAGCAAAGACCCATGCATGCATAACGTGAATTTCTTGTTTTATGTTGAAGTAAACTTTTTTTTTGTTATTTAAATTCATACTAGAAAATCCCCTGTGCAATTGCACAAATTCTATAGATTCAAAAACATTTACGTTATCATACTGACTCCCTTAATAAACTACTTAAAAATTTCATTTTTACATCAGCACCACTATAAAAACGTTGGAATCACTTACTTACTTGCTGTAATAGAAAAAAACATAAAACAAATCTAAACACATAAAATTAAAAATGTTAGGTACAGTTTTTTTAATTTTTTCTCGCCGTTTTTTCGTGGCGGTAATTTTTGACAGTTTTTTAATCATTGAGAAAAAATGGTCCAAGCTAAAAACACATTCAGGGTAAAAGTTCGTGCCGATATCTCAAAAATTGTTTAAAACACATGTATAAAGTGCACAATAAAAACCGGCGAAAAACCAACCAACACCAACTGCTACTAAATTTTTTTTGTTACATTTAAAACAATCCCAATAATCGAAATAATTTTAATATTTGTTAAAATTTTACTCTCTATTTTTCTTAGTTTCAAAAAAAAAATTTTTATGTCGATAAAAAACAGTTGTTTTCGCCGCGAAATTACTTTAATTACCAAAACTACTTTCAAATCTTTTGCGTTTATTTCTTTTTGCTTGAAAAAAATTTGCTGAATTTATTTATTTAAATATACTTTGGAAAAGGTCTTTCGTACCTATATTTAATAAAAGATTCATGTCTCTGATAATGAAATTTCATAAATTTTCGGGGGCTTTTTTTTTTGTGACGGTCGTTTTCGACAACTTTTTAATTTAATGGTCTAATAATAAATTAGTACAAAATTATGAATCTATTATGAGAGAAGGCTTCTAAAATGATATTTTCTATGTAAGTTTCTTTTTTTTTTTTTTAGAAAAATATCCATTTCTATAATATTTGGTAAGTTCCAGACTTCTATTATGAAATATAATTATTTAAGTCTGCCGAATTTTATATTAATAAAAAAATTTCGAATATTTTATGTTATACCAGTTATACCGAAAATTTAGCTTAAAAATCTAAATTTCAACCTAAATAAACAAAACTACTTTAAAGTCTGTTACGAAGCTTTTACCAGCTTTTATACTAATGAAAACAAAATCAAGAATAAAATTGGCCTATTATTTTTTTCTTTTAAATATGAGGCTTACTATAAACTTTGCTCTTTTCACTTTCAGACGTTTTAATTTTATTAAGAGTACCTATTTTTATTTTTTTTTTCCAAAACAAAAATTGAAAACGCCAACAGAAAATTAATAATTTATTTTTAATTTACCGCTGCGACCAGTTCATAATGGGTGTGGCGGTCAAATTTAAAAATTTAAAATTTGCTGAATTTATTTTTATTGAAAATGTGTGTTTTTTAAGTACGTACTTTTCCTTTTTTGACTGTACTCACTTTTAATGGACGGTTTGTGTCTCAGATAATACTTCTAGTGTAAAATTTGGTCTCTGATAATAATATTTACTAAATTTATTTATATTTTTAATGAACGGTTTGTGTTTCTTGATAATACTTTGAGTCAAAGATTTGTGTCTCTGGTAATAAAATTTTAACTTATTAAATAAATATACAGAAATATCATCATTGCCAGTTTAGTTTACATTCAGCGTGAGTGTTTTATTATAGATATAAAATATATTTTTTTACATGTTGGCAAGGTCTCGCCAACATCTTGTGTATTATATTATAGATTGTACAAGTATGAAAATTGAAGGTCTTAATCTAACATTTTTTCTTTTAAAAGATGCATATATACATTGAAACTATTTTTAACAGCACATCTGAAACTCTTGTTTGATAAGTGTATAGGACAATTTGAATTAACGTTTTCAATCTTTTGTAATGATGGCAAGTCTCTGCTTAGATCTTCTATTTTAACACTGTCAATGTACTTTTGAAGGAAAAGTTGTATTTGTTCTCCTTTAACATAAATTTTTTTCGCTGACTCTAAATGGTGTTTTAATATATATTTTACATCTAAATATTTAACTAAACCGTTATTCCATTTAAGTCCATTTATTTTATTTTCGCAATACTGGTTCTTATATTTCACATCTTGACTAAGCTCTTCTGCGGGGTACGGTGCTTTGAAATGATACACATTTGGAATTAAACTTCCTTTTTCAAGTATGGCTAACTATTTTAGGAAATATTGTTTTTCATTTCCTTGCAAAAATTGTAGGTCAAATTAAAGCATTTGAAAAAGTATATAATGATGTGACGTCAGTCCCATATGGCTATATATTAATAGATCTTACTCAAGACGTTAATGATATATTTCGATTAAGAAGTGATATATTTGGGAAAGGTTTGTGTTATTGTACGAGAGATCAATTAGAACAATTTGGGGAGGAATATGAAACGTTTGAAGACCAATCGACATATATTGCACCTATTAAAAATCTCTAAACCAAAATTCCAGAAAGTAATTATAAAACACTGTGACCCTGAAGTAATAAAAACATTTTGCAAAATCTCTTTAAATATTTTAAAAGGTAATTGTAATCTGAGTAAAAATGCAACAACCCAATTACGAAAGTATAAAAAAGAATTAAGATCACTTATTTGCCGGAAAAAATCTATAAATAGCAAAAGAAAAATTATTATTCAACGTGGTGGATTTTTACCTACACTTCTTGGTGCAATACTATCAGGGATAATCGGAAATTTTATAAAATGAATAATACAACATTTAATAAAATGATAATTTTAAAACCTGAGATTTATGAAAGAATGAAGCAAAATGCAGACATTGAACTCAATGAATTGGATAAAAATATGAAAAAAATATTGTTAAATAAACATCTCACGGATCCTCAAAAATGGTATTTATACAAAATTTATTTAAAATAAGAAACAAAAAACGACAACTTCCTAGAAATAAAGAGGAGAAAATAAAAATTACGGAAACAAAAGGTACTCAAACTCGTGCAAAACAAATGTATATAGATGCGGAAACTCAATCGTATTTTCCTGAATATAAGAATGTTGGAATACAAGTTGTTCCTGAAGAAGAAGAAGTATATGAAAAAGGAGCTGATGACGAAGTATTTGTCAGCTGCTTCAGTTGGAGAACGTCTTAAAAAAATAAAATCAATTAGAAATCAAAATGTACAAATTTTTGAAACTTATACAGGAGATATTATAACTGTTCCTTTAGATAGCCCAAGCCCACCAACGAAAAAAGAAAAAACTATAAATAGCAAAGAGTTGAATAATTCATCAAGACGTGTTTTAAGGTCAGCAGTAGGTAATACTCAAACAGAACTTAGTTTTCCAATTCGTAAAAATAAATCTACAAGCTCATGGACAACATACAAGTAAATGATGAATTTTATGTCACTTTACTCAGTGATTCATCTATGAACTATTATCCACAAAATTCATTATCATCTTTTACAAATAAAATGAATAAATACATGTATGATTCAAGGTGGAAAGTCGGTACTTCAGAAATGTATGTTAATGATTTGGTTCCAAATGTGTATGGTGAAGAATGGGAAAAAAGTACTCAATTATTTATTAAAGGTATGCGGGTATTAAAGGTATGATAGGAATTGGAACATCATATATTCCATACATAGAAAAACAAATGATATGCGACTGGAAAGTTTTTCTACTACCAACACTAATTCAAAATATACGCCCACTTAATAGGTTTACAAGAAAAGAAGTTGAACGACAGTTGATTTGGGGAATTTTTAATTTTATAAAATATGAAGTTCATTATACACAACCAACAAAAGCTGAGGAGATGCCTAAAAATTTAAGTTACACCACAATATGTGTTACTAAGCCTAAAATAGATATAAAAATAAGAGCAAATTACGCTTATACCCTCGAAGGACTTTTGACAACATGTTTCAATCAAGTATCTTTTAAAGTTACAGATTTTAAAAAATCACGTGTAATAGAAGCTTTCAAAACCTTTATAGTAGTGTACAATTGATTCCCATTAGTAAACCAGATATGTTTTTTATATACACAGACATAATTGAACCGCAAAAAATAGGTGATAAAGATATAAGGTGTTTAAGATCTGTTAACATACAAAATTCTTTCACTGATACTGTAAAAGAATTCAGTAATATTCAATATTGCAATGTGGAGAAATCATTTAATAACATTACATTACTTTTATGTGATAAATATGGATACAAAATAAACTTTTCCAATAGTTCAATTCCAACAAAAATTGTATTACATTTTACAAAACTATATATTATTTTATTTTATTCATTATGGAGAGAGCGTACTACAAATATTATTTAGTTCAATCAGGAAAAGGTCTTGAGGATATTGGTCCTTTGTCACACTCAATTGTACCTTACCAAAGGGGGCGAGGGTTAGGGAGCTTTTTCGGTGGTCTTTTTAGATATTTAAAACCAATATTTACGTCTGGAGCTAATATATTAAAAAAAGAGGTTATTAACTCTGGTATTAATGCATTATCTGATATTGCCACAGGTGCAAATGTAAAAGAAGTGGTTCAAGATCGAAGTAAAGAGATAATGAAAAATGTAAGACGAGGTGCAGTTCGGAAACTCAATGAAATGTATCGGCAAGACAAAAGAAAACGAAGAAAACCTATAAAAAAACCTCTCATTAATAATTTAAATTATTTTACGTCGAAGCGACGCAAAGTTAATAACAAAAACAAACAAAAAGATATTTTTGAATAATTATGATTGAATGTATGAAATCAGAGCTTGATATTTTTAAAACACAGCCTATTCAGTCAAGTATTTTACGATCTGAAGAAGTTTCCTATAACCCTATTGCTTCTTTAGATAATCCATCTGTCATAGAATTTGTTTCATTAGGGCACGGTGATACATATAGAGACTTGTCTTCGACATATCTAAAATTAAAAGTACAAATTTTAAAAAAAGATGGAACCCAATGGAATAAAGATAAAAAAACTGATGCAACACCTATATAACAACCAAGTGTGGTTAATAATATGTTACATTCATTAATAAAACAATGCAATGTTCAACTAAATGAAAAGAATATATCTCCATCAGATGGCAAATATCATTACAGAGCTTATATTGAATCATTGTTAAATTATGGTACGGATGCCGCTACAACGCATTTGGAGTATGGTGGATGGATGTTAGATAAGCCAAATATAGCAGAAACGGATAATAGTGGTTCAAAAGAACGTCAAAAATTATACCAAAATAGTAATGTAGTGGAACTTATGGGGAAACTACATTTAGATCTGTTTAACTATCCTACACTTCTCATAAGCAATGTCGATGTTCGAGTTACCCTAACATTAGGAAAACCAGATTTTTACCTCTTTGCAGATGATACTGATGAATCTCAACTGAATATTTTAGAAGCCACTTTATTTATGAGACATGTAACAATTAATCCTAGTGTGCTATTAGCACATAATGCTGTATTGGAAAAAACTAATGCCAAATACAATTACAAACGGGTAGAGGTAAAAACTTTTACCATTCCACAGAATAGTTCATCAATATCACTTGATAATGTTTTTATTGGACAGTTGCCAAACACAATCATTTTTTGCATGACAGAAAATGCAGGTTACTCTGGAAAAAGGTCAAAAAACCCATACAATTTTAAACATTTTGATATTTCACCATTTGTGTTAAACGTAAATGGTGTTCAAATACCTAATTCAGCAATTGAAACCAGTTTTCAGATGCAAATAATTGCTGTACAAGAGCATACAGTACATTTTTTTCAGGAACTGGAATTTACCATAATGGTAAAGGTCATCAGATAACAAAAACCATGTTTAGTAATGGGTTTTTCATTCTAGCTTTTGATTTAACTCCAGATGCATCAGGAAATGAAGTGTGTCAAGGTCTACTAAATCAAGGTACAGTTAGAATTGAGGCAAGGCTATCAAAACCACTTACATCTACACTGTCTGCTATTGTTTATGGAGAATTTGATGCAAGTTTACAAATTGATAAAAACCTAAATATATTCTGAAACCTATAAATAGCATACATAAAAGTAAATTTGAATATTTGACAAAATATCACTGCCTTGTGCACTTCTGGATGTAACATTTTGTAGTGATGATAATAATACCTTGTTTGCGAAAGATATTTGTATAGTTGGTTTTAAAGAACCTTGTAAAAAGTTTGTAAAAGAGCTCAAGTATAAATTTCCAACTAGGGATTTTATAAATGATAATGTTGATAATTACTCTTTTGGAACTGTGTACAACGATAAAATAAATAAAGAGCTCTGTCAAATACTAGAAAAATTTGATGTTATTATAACAAATAAAAAAATTAAAAAAGAGTTTTTATCAAATTATATTAAAGAAACAACTAAAGTATAAGACTTGAGTCAATTTGATTGATGAATACCCCAGAGATAAGTGACGTATTTAGATGTAACAAACACACACGTAAATTTTTTAAAGGAGTTTTTGCTCTGGATCAACTGCCCTGAATAATTGAAAAACAAACTTTTTTAATTGTAAACACTGATAAATCAAAAGATCCGGGAACACATTGGTTAGTTATTTTTAAGCCAAAGAATGGCTGTGTTGAATATTTTGATTCGTTTAGTAAAAAACCAGATAAATTAGAAATTTTAAGTTACTTAAAAAACCAATGTATAATTTTTAATAAGAAACAGTTACAAAGTAACTATTCAGATGTCTGTGATATAAAACAGAACTTTCATCATGGGCTAAAATCAGCGAACAGGCAAAGTGTAAGTATTAACAAAGAAGAAGCAGAGCAGTTTTACAATTTAAGCGATTTTCTTAACGCAGTGATGACCTATTATAAATCTGCTGAGTTAAATGTAAAAGACTATGTTCGGGTATATCTAAATTTATGTGTCGAACAACAAGTATTTAGGTTAGAAAAAGAAATTTATGTACCAATACAACGTTTTAATGTACAATGGTTATTTTTTGAAATTCCTGTAATTTTAAAGGAACAAATCCGTAATATACTACATAAAACAAACAAAATAAATCACAACAAATAATATAAAAATTTTTATTTTTTATTTATATGTTTTAGATAGACAAATATTTTTCTGTACACCTTTCATTAGATTATTTAATTAAAATTATTTAGGATTATTAAATCATTGCAATAATCAAGATCTCCCTGCTGATTATTTATGTCCCAAATTTCATTAAATGGAACTGCTTCCTCATCTTCCTCAATTTCTTCTTCCACTTCTTCTTCTTCGTCTTCTAATTCAACTATCGGTGAACGATAGTGGTATAAATTCCTCAGTTTCTGCTAAATCTTCGTCGTCCATGGTGGACGTAATTTAATTTTCTTGTATCTGACCTTGTGTATTTACATCATCCACAGTTTCTTTAAATGGACATGATGTGAAATCAGACAGCATTTCAGTGAGTTGCTGAGCAGTCAGAATGGAAATGAATTAAATTTGAAAATGAAAGTTGAGTTATATAATCATGTAGAAAAGTATAAAAGCAAATTAAACTCAATTAGATGATTAGTTTAAACCATGCTTTGGTCTATCATTTTATGTATAATAATTATTATAACATTACCTTTAACATTTTTAAAACAAAACGTCAAGAGCTCAAATAGTGACTGAAATTCATAGACAGGCAAGACGTAAATTTCTTAGAAGAAAATTCAAACAGAAAGGTTAAAATGACACGTGGCAAATCGATATAGTCGAAATGATACCTTATGGAAAATTTAATAATGGTTATAAATATATGCTGACGGTCATTGATACTTTTTCCAAATATGCCTATGCTGAACCTGTGAAAACAAAAAATGCTGAAAATGTTTTAAATGCCTTAAAAACAATTATTATTAGAGCTAAAGTTATACCAAAAAATAATCACTCTGATCAAGGCAAGGAATTTTTTAATTTACAATTTCAAAATTATATGAAAGAAAAATCAATCAATCATTATCACACATTTAGCGAATCAAAAGCATCAATTGTTGAACGATTTAACCGTACATTGAAAAATTCTATGTGGAAAAAATTTAGTTTAAACGGGAATTATAAATGGTTACCTATTATACAATCGTTAATAAAAGAATATAATTCAACAAAACATAGCACAACAAAACTTCCTTGCTCTGTATCATTCTAACCTGTGCAAATTTAGTAAATTTATCTATTGCTGTTAGAGCAAGCTTAGATTCCGTTAAAAAAATATCTACGTGAATTGTATGCCCTGCATAATTAGGTATCGGAGTTGATTTTTCCTGGTTATTAGGATGCCTATCATATTTATTTTCTTTACAAATGGTACAAATTTTTACTAAGTCACAAATTTTCTTGGACAATCTTGGAAAATAATAATTTTGAATTATCTGATTTTTCTTTTGTTTACTATTTCTATGAGCGCGTCTATGGGTTTCTATGATTATCTCATTTTGTTGATTTTCTTGTGTAATATCCTGTACAAATATTTTAATAAATCCGATTTTATAATTTTCGAAATTACCGGAATATAATTTTTGTATTTTCCCAATTCTTGTTTCTTCTGCTATTATCCCATTTATCACTCTAGGATTTAAATATTTTTTTAAAATATTTATAAGAATAATTAGTTCTTGTTATTGTATGACGTACATATTTTGGAAAGGGTTTTTTTATTTCGTATTCAATTTCGTTGCCTGTTTTTAAGATTATTTGATTTTTAAACGCATTTATAGGAGCTTCTAAGAATGGGATATGTTCATTTGATGAACTTTCCCTAGTACGTTCCGTTATTGTTAATGCTTTTATTCCTGATTTCGGTGTTATTCGTGAAAGAGCATCCGCTACTACATTCGTTTGTCCTGGCTTATACTTTAGTTCATAATTGTATTCCTCAAGGATGACCTACCATCTTTTTAGTTTACTATTAGAATTTTTATTGCTAAGAGCATATGTCAGGGGTTGGTGATCCGTGAAGATTATAACGTTCTTGGTACCATATAAATAATTTCTAAGAGATGTAAGAGCCCACACGATGGCGAACATTTCTTTTTCATTTCTAGCATATGGTTCTTCTGATTTGGTCAAAGTTCTTGATAAAAATGTTATGCGCTTCCTTCCTTGTGATAGAACTGCGTCGATGACAAAGTTTGAGGCATTTGTTGTAAGCTAGAAGTATTTTTCAAAGTCAGGATAAGTTAAAATGACATCTTTGGATATCAGAGTATTTTTTAGCATGATGAAAGATTTTTTCGCTTCTTCGTTTAGTATAATGGGTGTTTTCTTTGATAGTAATTTTGAGACACGTCCTTTTTCATCACGTAAAAACGACGACAATGGTTTGATTATATTTGCGCAATCATAAATAAATCTTCTATAATATCCGAACATACCGAGAAGCGGTCGCAAATCTTTTCAATTTTCTGAGATGGGCATTTCATAAATTGCCTGAACTTTTTTTGGATTTATTTTAATTCCTTCCGCGGAGATTACAAATCCTAAAAATTCTACCTCATCCTTAAAAATTCGCTCTTGTCTAATTGTATTTTCATATTGGCTTCTTTTAAAGTTTGGAATATGTTTTCTAAATTTCTAACATGATCTTCTTCATTTTGCCCAAAGATTATGATATCGTCTATATAGACATAACAGTGTTTACCTTTGTGTTCTCTGAGAATATCATCAATAGCTCTCTGAAATATTGATGGAGTATTTTTTTAAACCAAATGGAAGTCTATTAAATTCGTATTTTCCATTATTGACAGAAAAAGTTGTTTTCTCGATAACACTTTCTCTTAAAGGTATCTAATGAAATCCACTCTTTAAATTAAAAACAGAAAACAATTTATTTTGACCTAAATTTGCTAGTACTTCGTCATTTTCCGGAATTGGATATGTATCCGCTATGGTTATTTTGTTAATCTTGCGATAGTCAATCACCATCCGATATTTCTTCTCTCTTAATGCATTATCTTTTTTTGGCACTATCCACACCGGTGATTTGTATGGTGATCTTGACGGTCTAATTATTCCATCTTCTAGCAGTTGTTCGATTTGTTTATCTATTTCTGTTTTTAGAGCCATTGGATAGGGATATGATTTTGAAAAAACAGGTTCTCTCGTTATTGTTCTAATATCTGCTACAACTTTTGTTGTGTAGGTGAGTTTCTCATTTGGGTCGGCAAATAAATTTTTATGCTTATTTATTAATGAATCAAATTTTTGTTTTTGAAATTCATTGAGATGCGAAGTTTTTAGTTGAATCTGAAGTATGCTGTTTTAGTGGAATTTTTAATTTATCTCCTAGTTCTAAATACCCATCATTAGTATGAATTATTGCGTTTAGTTCTTTAAGGGTATCGTTTCCGATAATTCCTTCAAATGATGTGAAATGTTGTAATAAGAAGAATTTGATTTTTGGAATTTTTCCTTTAAAAAGGTCAATTTCAGCGTGATGTGTTATTGTTACATCGCCACCGATAGAATTAGCTTGAAATTTATTTTCATTGGGTTTTGGTAGTTTTATCAGTCTAGGATGAATGTAATTTTTATTTGAACCAGTATCTATTAGAAATTTAATTATCTCCCCATTCCCCACTAATTGTTCAATATACGGGAGCGAATAATGTTTTAAAGGATTAAGGTTGGAGTTGCATGATGAGCGCTGAATACAGGAAATTTTATCCTTTTTCTTTCCTTTGTCTTGATTTTGTTCTAATTCATCATCTTTCCTTGAATTAGTGTGATTAATTTTTTGTGAATCGTTTTGTCTTTGCGGATGATATGACGAAGATCGTCTATTAAAATTTCCTACGTTTTGATAATTATTATTTTCATTGTAGGTGCGACCAGCATATGGTCTGGTTAAATTACCTATTTGTTGAGAACCAGATGTAAAGTTTTGTTGATAATTGGGTCTATTGTAAGTGGACTTATTGAATTTAGATTGGAAATTGGGTTTATTTGATTGTAAATTGAATTTATTAGGCTGAAAATTTTGCTTATTGGAATTTGTTTGAAAGTTTGGTTTACTATTTTAAAAATTGGAATTAGGGTTTGGTTGGAAATTTGGTTTCCATGTGTTATTCTGCGATTGCCGATTAAAATTTCCTCTATTATAAGGTCTAGCAAATTGTTGTTGGATATTGCGGGGGTTCTTTCCATTTAGTGAAGAATGCGAAGTTCCTAGTTGACTAATTTGTTGTGTGCCCATTTTATTCCCAAAATATGTTCGTTCATTCATATTTTCTAATTTTGTACGCATATGTAATGCCTGAGGAAGATGCTTGGGTTCTTTTATGCTCAATAATCTTGGTAGGTCTCCATTTAATCCTCTGATGAATGTATTGAGTTGTTTTTCACGATAAAACGCGTCATAGCAATTAAAGTTTCTTGCTTTAATCCTATTGATGGAAGTTTATCAAGTTTTATAGAAAGATTTTGATGAACTTCTTTGTAAAATTCTTGAAAGGTACTATTTTTCTGTCTCATTATAGTCATATGATGTTCTAAAGTACCTATGTCCCGTTTATCGGCATAGTGTAGGTCTAGACAATCAACAATTCTTTCCCAGCATAATGGTGTACTCTAAGATGCTAGGACGTTATCGGCTTCTCCCGTAATTTTATTACGTACCGCGATCAGAATTCCATAATATTTGGGAGTGTTTCTCAAATGGTTAAAAATTCTCAATATCCTTTCCACATTCTTCTTCCATGACCCGTATTCGCCAGGCTCCTCTGAAAATTGTCGCAAACTTTTAACTATATGTGGAATCTTATTCATTCCCTCTAAATTATAGTCATCGCCAAAATCTATTTCCAATTCCTCTTCTTCTTCTTGGAAATCATTGATTCCTAATGCTTCCGCGTCTCGTGTTGCACTATTTGTTTGATAGTTTCCCTTAAATTTGGAAGTTTCCCTTGATCATTTTCTCCCTCTTCTTCAATTAGACTTAAATTTGGGTCTTCATTTTCGGGAGTAGAGGCAATTAGTTCTTGTCTGCCAAAAGGTATAGGTCTTGACATTTTTATATATTTTTGTTATTAATAAAAATGGTCTTTAATATTTTAGTTGATAAAAGAAAAGAGCTAAAAACCAACAGGATACTAAAAGATAGGTCTCTTAGACAAAAAATTTAAATTGACACTATAATTTGATAAAAACAAAGTTTATGTGATAAAATGATAAAATTTTATACTATTAGAATAAAATAATTGTCAATAAGTAAAAACAAAAGTTTATAGAAATTTTATAAAACATATTCGTATTGTCAAAAAAAAAAAAAATATATGTATTTTTTTTTCTTTTTATTATATTGTTTATTCTTTTTCCTTTTTTAAAAAATTTTTTGGTTGCTCTATCTGGCTCTATCTGTTTTTTCCTTTTTTTTTTTTCACCAAATTGTTCTAAAATAGATTATTTTTTTAAAAACTTTAACTCTACAAAATAACCTTATAAAGACTTATAAAATAATATTATTATAATTGAATTAAATTATTGATTGTTGATATTTAATTATTGAATTTAAATTTTTAAATTTTCTTATGAGATAAAAAATATAAGATTTATAAAAGGTCTTATTTTATTAATATTAATACTCTATATGCCTTAAGTGGCCTATTAAATTATTTTAATGAATTAGTAAAACTATGTTTTAATAGAACTACAGATAGAACTAATTACTACGGATCCCTTTTGAAAAAAAATTTTTATATAGTGCTTTTTATGGATAAACATTTTTTAGTATTCTCCTTTTTTTCCGTACAAATGCGGATGGATTTTCCAAAAACTTTTTATCTCTAACTGGCCTTTTAATTTAAAAATATTTTTAATTAGCGTTTCCTTTTCTCCGCACAGATGTGGATACTTATTGACCGAAACTCTAAGAAAAAATCTTATTCCTTTAAAAATTTATTATTATTTTTTTTTTTTTTAATTTTATTTCTTTTTAATTGTTTTAATTTTAATTTTACTTTTCTTTGGCCTTTTCTTTTTAATTTAGTAATTTTAATAAGAGTGATTTAACAATTCTATAATCTTAATTTTTTTATTCGAATTTTTAATTTTTTTTCTTTTAATATTTTTTTTTTTTGGATTTGCCCTATTAACTGTTTATAATGGGCAGTAAAATCCTCAGTATCAGAATTATCTGATACTACTTTGGTCATTACAAAAATTTATATTTTTCTTTTTTTTAAATTTTTTCTTTTTATTATATTTTTTGAAATTCTATTATGCGATCTTTAATAATTATGAGATCTTTATAAAAAAAAAAAAGGATTAAAAACACTTACATGTAAATTATTTTACTTGAAAGCTTTTGCATGGTGGAACCGTTGCAGTCTCTCTGTTAACAAGGAAAGTGGCTGCTCCTAATGCCTTTGATGAAATTAACACAGGAACTCCTTTTGGTTGGTACTTCTCGGGAGCCTCGTTTCTTCCTTTTTTTCCAACAATGGGTTGACCAGTCTCGATGCGCGTCGCTAACGAACCTTCTTTGTGGTTTATAACTTTAGTCTTTATTATATATTTTTTTTTTTTTTTGTCTTTTAAATTATAAATTTTTTTGTTTCCAAAATTATTTAATATTTTTAATTATTATTATTAAAAAAAACTTCTATAATTGATTTTGAGTTACTGTTTTTTTTCATTTTTTTTGTTTTTTTAAAAATTTTAAATTATTTAAAATACTTTATTTGGTTTCTAATAGCTAATCTTTGGTCACTGATAATTATTGACACTGATTCTCCTTCGTTAACCACTAAACAATTTAATTTTAGTGATCAAAGAATTTTTATTTCACTTTTTATTATTTTTTTTTTTATATTTTTTTTTATATTAATTAAAACAAAAAAGTTTGTTGTATTAACTTCTTCTATATTTACTGTGCCTAGAGCAGCCCCACTCTCACTATATTTACTGTGCCAGAGCAGCCTCACTATTATCGACTGATGGTCCCTGGATCCTTGGATAAACCCTTCGGTAAATCCTCAGGTCAATCCTTGGGTCCTTGCTGGGGCGCCAGTTAATTTACTTCTTGTAAATATAAATAAAACAATAAACATTTTTTTCAAGAAGATGTTCTCCTTGGTTTATTTTTTTTTTTTTTTTTACACGCTAACAAAACGCTAGGAACGGATTCCTTTATACATATGTAGGTTTAGTTATTAGGAAAATAGGATGTTAAAGGGGCATTAACGGGAAGATTGGAAACGAACCTATAAAGATTCGTTTTGAAGTTTTGCAAATTGTAGTACGGAACGTTATTAACAGAGAGGAACACATTAGATGGAAGCATGTTCCACATCTTAGCAGTTCTCACAACAAATGAGTTTCCATAGCCAGTTTTAAACCATCTTGGAATTTCCACAGTGTAGAAATGAGCACTTGCAGCTCCACTGGTGTTACGTTGGAATTGTTTAAGAGGAGGCATAATTGATTTAAGTTCAATAGAGCAAGTGTCGTTACCTACAAGATATCTATAAAACATAGAAATAGCTCCAATATTACGACGCGAGTTAAGTGGAGTAAGTGTTACTCAGAGAAGTTGGGGATGCGCCAGCCCAAATGTGAGAGTTGTACTCCATCTTAGGTCGAATGTAGGCTTTATAGATATTAGACAGATCCTTTGGATAGAAATATGTTTTGCAGCGGGACAGAAAACCCAAACATTTGGCAGCAGGATTAGCTATATCAAAAATATGCTCATTCCACAGCATTTTTTGATTTAGCTGCAAACCTAAAATGCTTAGACTTTCTGATCGCTCTATATTTTCTCCTTGGAATCGCAGAATTGGGTTAAAGTGATTTCTTTTGCAGGAAATCAGGCAGCTTTGAGTTTTTAAGGTATTGAACTCAACTCTATTAGTTTTACCCCAATCAGCTATTTTAGCTAAATCATGGTTTACTAGTCTAACCATAATATTTCTTTTCGAACTGATTGCGGTAGGTGTGACATTAGACTTCTTAAGGAAATCGTAGGATGCCACTAGAGTGCTGTCGTCGGCGAAGCTATTAATTGGATTGAGGGTAGAGGAGAGTAAGTCGTTGATAAAAATCAAAAAAAGAGTTGGTGATAAGACGGAGCCTTGTGGAACGCCAGCGTTTATTTCTAAAGTGTCAGACATAAAACTGTCGACAAGGACACGAATACGACAATTCGAAAGAAAATCCTCAATCCATTGGCAAAACGGATTACCAAGACCAATAGCTCGCCATTTGTTCAAAAGAGCAGAATGCCATACTCGATCAAAAGCCTTTGAGATATCAAGAGCAACAACCTCAGATTCACCTGAGCAGTGAATACTGGTGTTGAGCTTTTCGCTGAGGTATGTTAGAAGATCACCTGTAGATCTTTGACTTCTAAAGCCATATTGCCTATCATGCAAAATACCTCTGCAATCAAGGTATCTCATCAGCCTTTTGTTAACGAGAATTTCCATAACTTTGGAAATGACCGAAATAATTGCTATTGGCTGGTAGTTGGAGGGGTCGCTTTTGTCACCTTTTTTGGGAATCGGAGAGACATGAGCAACTTTTCATTGACTGGGATATCTGCCAGTCGAAAATGATAATGAAAAAAAATTGCGCAGAGGTTTCGAAATGGGAAAGGCAAAATGTTTAAGAACCATCGTAGGAATTCCATCAGGACCAGTGAATTTTCTAACATTCAGATTTTTAAGCACTTTCACTACAGTACGTGTTCTAAAGTACACCCTATGAAGATTTTAAACCTTGTAGGATCAACAAAGGGTAGTACTGGTGGAGTTTGAACTGTAGGAGGTAGTATAGAATTTGCTGCAAAGGATTTTGCACACAAATTTGCTTTACCAACTGAATCTGATATGATAGAATTATTGTTATCAATCAGCGGCAGAAAGAATGATTCGCAAAAGTTATTCTTTACACTTTTCGCAAATGTCCAAGAAGAACGATTGCAGTTCGGTAGATTAATTATTTTACCTTTTAATCGTTGGTTGTAAAGAAACTTTTGCTGATTGATAATTTTCTTGCAATTGTTAGTAGTATAGCTATGGAGGTTCTAGACCAAAAATGAGTCATCATTTTATTCCCGTGACATCACGGGAATTGAAAAAAAACATTACGGAGTATTATGGAATTGAATTTTGGTTTGTAAGGGTGTTATAACATAGAATTTAAGAAGCATAAATTTAAGAAACAGAACATATGGCATGTATCCGTCGAAGTTGTTGATAAGTGAACCCGTCGAAGTTGTTGGAAGCATGTATTTGGGTTTTGAATAGATTATATTATAAATGTAAAGATGTAGTGAAATTATAAAAATACGATTTTGCGATAAGAGTTTAAAATTTAAATTTAGAATTTTGTAATTTTTTTTAAGTTCTTATTGGTCTTATATGAAGCAATTGTGAAAAATTAAAATTATGCTGATAAGAAAATAAAAAATTTTTTTTTCTGTTCTCTCAACTTAAATTAATTGTATTGATAAGAAAATAAAAAAATTTTAGAAGCATGAGTTCTTTATTAAAAAAATCAAAAATGACGTCAGGGAATTCCTTTGATTAAAACAAATTAAAGAAAAAGCAACGAAATGTATATTACGAAATTTTTTTATTTATTATTAATCTTTTTCGATATTTATATTTTTTTTCTTGAAATTTCCTTACAATTTTGGCTAATCGCAATAGACATCTCTTAGGAAATTCAATTGAATTTAGAGTAAATAAATCCGTCCATTTGTCATCTTTATCTTCTCTCAATGAGTTGATGATATGACGAAGATCGTCTATTAAAATTTCCTACGTTACGTAAACCTAAATTAAAATTACCTATTTGTTGAGAACCAGATGTAAAGTTTTGTTGATAATTGGGTCTATTGTAAGTGGACTTATTGAATTTAGATTGGAAATTGGGTTTATTTGATTGTAAATTGAATTTATTAGGCTGAAAATTTTGCTTATTGGAATTTGTTTGAAAGTTTGGTTTACTATTATAAAAATTGGAATTAGGGTTTGGTTGGAAATTTGGTTTCCATGTGTTATTCTGCGATTGCCGATTAAAATTTCCTCTATTATAAGGTCTAGCAAATTGTTGTTGGATATTGCGGGGGTTCTTTCCATTTAGTGAAGAATGCGAAGTTCCTAGTTGACTAATTTGTTGTGTGCCCATTTTATTCCCAAAATATGTTCGTTCATTCATATTTTCTAATTTTGTACGCATATGTAATGCCTGAGGAAGATGCTTGGGTTCTTTTATGCTCAATAATCTTGGTAGGTCTCCATTTAATCCTCTGATGAATGTATTGAGTTGTTTTTCACGATAAAACGCGTCATAGCAATTAAAGTTTCTTGCTTTAATCCTATTGATGGAAGTTTATCAAGTTTTATAGAAAGATTTTGATGAACTTCTTTGTAAAATTCTTGAAAGGTACTATTTTTCTGTCTCATTATAGTCATATGATGTTCTAAAGTACCTATGTCCCGTTTATCGGCATAGTGTAGGTCTAGACAATCAACAATTCTTTCCCAGCATAATGGTGTACTCTAAGATGCTAGGACGTTATCGGCTTCTCCCGTAATTTTATTACGTACCGCGATCAGAATTCCATAATATTTGGGAGTGTTTCTCAAATGGTTAAAAATTCTCAATATCCTTTCCACATTCTTCTTCCATGACCCGTATTCGCCAGGCTCCTCTGAAAATTGTGGCAAACTTTTAACTATATGTGGAATCTTATTCATTCCCTCTAAATTATAGTCATCGCCAAAATCTATTTCCAATTCCTCTTCTTCTTCTTGGAAATCATTGATTCCTAATGCTTCCGCGTCTCGTGTTGCACTATTTGTTTGATAGTTTCCCTTAAATTTGGAAGTTTCCCTTGATCATTTTCTCCCTCTTCTTCAATTAGACTTAAATTTGGGTCTTCATTTTCGGGAGTAGAGGCAATTAGTTCTTGTCTGCCAAAAGGTATAGGTCTTGACATTTTTATATATTTTTGTTATTAATAAAAATGGTCTTTAATATTTTAGTTGATAAAAGAAAAGAGCTAAAAACCAACAGGATACTAAAAGATAGGTCTCTTAGACAAAAAATTTAAATTGACACTATAATTTGATAAAAACAAAGTTTATGTGATAAAATGATAAAATTTTATACTATTAGAATAAAATAATTGTCAATAAGTAAAAACAAAAGTTTATAGAAATTTTATAAAACATATTCGTATTGTCAAAAAAAAAAAAAATATATGTATTTTTTTTTCTTTTTATTATATTGTTTATTCTTTTTCCTTTTTTAAAAAATTTTTTGGTTGCTCTATCTGGCTCTATCTGTTTTTTCCTTTTTTTTTTTTCACCAAATTGTTCTAAAATAGATTATTTTTTTAAAAACTTTAACTCTACAAAATAACCTTATAAAGACTTATAAAATAATATTATTATAATTGAATTAAATTATTGATTGTTGATATTTAATTATTGAATTTAAATTTTTAAATTTTCTTATGAGATAAAAAATATAAGATTTATAAAAGGTCTTATTTTATTAATATTAATACTCTATATGCCTTAAGTGGCCTATTAAATTATTTTAATGAATTAGTAAAACTATGTTTTAATAGAACTACAGATAGAACTAATTACTACGGATCCCTTTTGAAAAAAAATTTTTATATAGTGCTTTTTATGGATAAACATTTTTTAGTATTCTCCTTTTTTTCCGTACAAATGCGGATGGATTTTCCAAAAACTTTTTATCTCTAACTGGCCTTTTAATTTAAAAATATTTTTAATTAGCGTTTCCTTTTCTCCGCACAGATGTGGATACTTATTGACCGAAACTCTAAGAAAAAATCTTATTCCTTTAAAAATTTATTATTATTTTTTTTTTTTTTAATTTTATTTCTTTTTAATTGTTTTAATTTTAATTTTACTTTTCTTTGGCCTTTTCTTTTTAATTTAGTAATTTTAATAAGAGTGATTTAACAATTCTATAATCTTAATTTTTTTATTCGAATTTTTAATTTTTTTTCTTTTAATATTTTTTTTTTTTGGATTTGCCCTATTAACTGTTTATAATGGGCAGTAAAATCCTCAGTATCAGAATTATCTGATACTACTTTGGTCATTACAAAAATTTATATTTTTCTTTTTTTTAAATTTTTTCTTTTTATTATATTTTTTGAAATTCTATTATGCGATCTTTAATAATTATGAGATCTTTATAAAAAAAAAAAAAGGATTAAAAACACTTACATGTAAATTATTTTACTTGAAACCTTTTGCATGGTGGAACCGTTGCAGTCTCTCTGTTAACAAGGAAAGTGGCTGCTCCTAATGCCTTTGATGAAATTAACACAGGAACTCCTTTTGGTTGGTACTTCTCGGGAGCCTCGTTTCTTCCTTTTTTTCCAACAATGGGTTGACCAGTCTCGATGCGCGTCGCTAACGAACCTTCTTTGTGGTTTATAACTTTAGTCTTTATTATATATTTTTTTTTTTTTTGTCTTTTAAATTATAAATTTTTTTGTTTCCAAAATTATTTAATATTTTTAATTATTATTATTAAAAAAAAACTTCTATAATTGATTTTGAGTTACTGTTTTTTTTCATTTTTTTTGTTTTTTTAAAAATTTTAAATTATTTAAAATACTTTATTTGGTTTTTAATAGTTAATCTTTGGTCACTGATAATTA
The DNA here is from genome assembly GCA_947095535.1 of Poecilobothrus nobilitatus. Classification (NCBI taxonomy): domain Eukaryota; kingdom Metazoa; phylum Arthropoda; class Insecta; order Diptera; family Dolichopodidae; genus Poecilobothrus; species Poecilobothrus nobilitatus. The sequence continues at coordinate 129,381,950 of OX352772.1, read as the reverse complement.
TTGACACTGATTCTCCTTCGTTAACCACTAAACAATTTAATTTTAGCGATCAAAGAATTTTTATTTCACTTTTTATTATTTTTTTTTTATATTTTTTTTTATATTAATTAAAACAAAAAAGTTTGTTGTATTAACTTCTTCTATATTTACTGTGCCTAGAGCAGCCCCACTCTCACTATATTTACTGTGCCAGAGCAGCCTCACTATTATCGACTGATGGTCCCTGGATCCTTGGATAAACCCTTCGGTAAATCCTCAGGTCAATCCTTGGGTCCTTGCTGGGGCGCCAGTTAATTTACTTCTTGTAAATATAAATAAAACAATAAACAGTTTTTTCAAGAAGATGTTCTCCTTGGTTTATTTTTTTTTTTTTTTTTACACGCTAACAAAACGCTAGGAACGGATTCCTTTATACATATGTAGGTTTAGTTATTAGGAAAATAGGATGTTAAAGGGGCATTAACGGGAAGATTGGAAACGAACCTATAAAGATTCGTTTTGAAGTTTTGCAAATTGTAGTACGGAACGTTATTAACAGAGGGGAACACATTAGATGGAAGCATGTTCCACATCTTAGCAGTTCTCACAACAAATGAGTTTCCATAGCCAGTTTTAAACCATCTTGGAATTTCCACAGTGTAGAAATGAGCACTTGCAGCTCCACTGGTGTTACGTTGGAATTGTTTAAGAGGAGGCATAATTGATTTAAGTTCAATAGAGCAAGTGTCGTTACCTACAAGATATCTATAAAACATAGAAATAGCTCCAATATTACGACGCGAGTTAAGTGGAGTAAGTGTTACTCAGAGAAGTTGGGGATGCGCCAGCCCAAATGTGAGAGTTGTACTCCATCTTAGGTCGAATGTAGGCTTTATAGATATTAGACAGATCCTTTGGATAGAAATATGTTTTGCAGCGGGACAGAAAACCCAAACATTTGGCAGCAGGATTAGCTATATCAAAAATATGCTCATTCCACAGCATTTTTTGATTTAGCTGCAAACCTAAAATGCTTAGACTTTCTGATCGCTCTATATTTTCTCCTTGGAATCGCAGAATTGGGTTAAAGTGATTTCTTTTGCAGGAAATCAGGCAGCTTTGAGTTTTTAAGGTATTGAACTCAACTCTATTAGTTTTACCCCAATCAGCTATTTTAGCTAAATCATGGTTTACTAGTCTAACCATAATATTTCTTTTCGAACTGATTGCGGTAGGTGTGACATTAGACTTCTTAAGGAAATCGTAGGATGCCACTAGAGTGCTGTCGTCGGCGAAGCTATTAATTGGATTGAGGGTAGAGGAGAGTAAGTCGTTGATAAAAATCAAAAAAAGAGTTGGTGATAAGCCGGAGCCTTGTGGAACGCCAGCGTTTATTTCTAAAGTGTCAGACATAAAACTGTCGACAAGGACACGAATACGACAATTCGAAAGAAAATCCTCAATCCATTGGCAAAACGGATTACCAAGACCAATAGCTCGCCATTTGTTCAAAAGAGCAGAATGCCATACTCGATCAAAAGCCTTTGAGATATCAAGAGCAACATCCTCAGATTCACCTGAGCAGTGAATACTGGTGTTGAGCTTTTCGCTGAGGTATGTTAGAAGATCACCTGTAGATCTTTGACTTCTAAAGCCATATTGCCTATCATGCAAAATACCTCTGCAATCAAGGTATCTCATCAGCCTTTTGTTAACGAGAATTTCCATAACTTTGGAAATGACCGAAATAATTGCTATTGGCTGGTAGAGGGGTCGCTTTTGTCACCTTTTTTGGGAATCGGAGAGACATGAGCAACTTTTCATTGACTGGGATATCTGCCAGTCGAAAATGATAATGAAAAAAAATTGCGCAGAGGTTTCGAAATGGGAAAGGCAAAATATTTAAGAACCATCGTAGGAATTCCATCAGGACCAGTGAATTTTCTAACATTCAGATTTTTAAGCACTTTCACTACAGTACGTGTTCTAAAGTACACCCTATGAAGATTTTAAACCTTGTAGGATCAACAAAGGGTAGTACTGGTGGAGTTTGAACTGTAGGAGGTAGTATAGAATTTGCTGCAAAGAATTTTGCAAACAAATTTGCTTTACCAACTGAATCTGATATGATAGAATTATTGTTATCAATCAGCGGCAGAAAGAATGATTCGCAAAAGTTATTCTTTACACTTTTCGCAAATGTCCAAGAAGAACGATTGCAGTTCGGTAGATTAATTATTTTACCTTTTAATCTTTGGTTGTAAAGAAACTTTTGCTGATTGATAATTTTCTTGCAATTGTTAGTAGTATAGCTATGGAGGTTCTAGACCAAAAATGAGTCATCATTTTATTCCCGTGACATCACGGGAATTGAAAAAAAACATTACGGAGTATTATGGAATTGAATTTTGGTTTGGAATTATAATAACACCCTTATTATAACATAGAATTTAAGAAGCATAAATTTAAGAAACAGAACATATGGCATGTATCCGTCGAAGTTGTTGATAAGTGAACCCGTCGAAGTTGTTGGAAGCATGTATTTGGGTTTTGAATAGATTATATTATAAATGTAAAGATGTAGTGAAATTATAAAAATACGATTTTGCGATAAGAGTTTAAAATTTAAATTTAGAATTTTGTAATTTTTTTTAAGTTCCTATTGGTCTTATATGAAGCAATTGTGAAAAATTAAAATTATGCTGATAAGAAAATAAAAAATTTTTTTTTCTGTTCTCTCAACTTAAATTAATTGTATTGATAAGAAAATAAAAAAATTTTAGAAGCATGAGTTCTTTATTAAAAAAATCAAAAATGACGTCAGGGAATTCCTTTGATTAAAACAAATTAAAGAAAAAGCAACGAAATGTATATTACGAAATTTTTTTATTTATTATTAATCTTTTTCGATATTTATATTTTTTTTCTTGAAATTTCCTTACAATTTTGGCTAATCGCAATAGACATCTCTTAGGAAATTCAATTGAATTTAGAGTAAATAAATCCGTCCATTTGTCATCTTTATCTTCTCTCAATGAGTTGAATTGGATCAATGTTGACTTAGCATAATTTCTCAAAAAATTTATGTGATATTGAATTTCACGTCTATATTTCCTTCTAAATTTTTCTTTATTTTCAAGAAAAAATTTATTAAATACGACAATTGTTCTTGCAAACTCCATTGTATGTTTATAACTAAAGAAAACTAATTAAACCACTAACAGAATTTCAGAACATATTCAATCATTTTCCATGAAAACAAATGAATATGAAGAAAATCAAAATGAACTGAAAAAGACGATGATACGACGATTCAGATGGAAGAGATAGATTGTTGCCGCTCTTTATGTACGTTTGCTCTATTATAAGTCAAGTAAAGTTTGTACATAATAAAGAAATTTCTAGAACATAAAAAAATTATATTTTTTTTAATTTCTTATAAAACATTACTTTGTTAACCTTTAAAGAAGATACATCATAATCCTTTTTGATTAACTATGAAAACATTTGTATTTTTCATATTCTGTTTGTTAACCATCCAAGCAAATTCTGCTCCAGTTTCTAATATTAGATTAGATGAATCAGCTTTTGGGAGCACATACTTTAATATATTACTTCCAAATAATGAGACAGTTAAAGTAAATTTATCAGTACAGTTTTTAAAGCATGTAATTCCCTCAGAATCAAATACTAGTGAAATTGAAACAACAACAACAGCAATAAAACCATTAACTACTTTGCAAGCAGATGATCAATTGTTGGGGGATAAAGCTGATTCAGTGCCACAATATGCGACTATAGATGATGCTATTAAAGCTTTTAGAAATGAGTTGGTTTTAAAAGAACAGAATATTGGCGAAATAATAAATAGTGAACATATATTTTATAGACATTTTGTATTGAATGTTGGTGACAATCAAAAACTCACTGTGAGGTGTGAATATGAAAGCATTTTTATTAAAAAGTATCTCAAAATTCAGTGTCATGAGTATCGAGAAATATTAGCTGAAAGAATTACAGGTGATGGAGAAGTAGAAAAAATTATAATGGTAGATACAGAATATAAATCTGATTTCACTGTAATTGATCTACGAACAATCAAACAGGATCCATCATATCAAATGGAAATTCATTAAAAACAAAAAAAAAAATGTGATTAAAATAATATGAAATAAAAAAAATTATTTTTCTCTATATTAAATCAGTTTTATTAATCCATGAATTATGAGCAGATGAGAATCCAAGCCATTTTACAAAAATCTTATTATCTTTACTTTTAATAACTTTTTCAACTAAATAAATATTATTATGTTTAGATTTAAGCAACTCATGCTCATAGAAGCTTCCTTGTATTGGTTGGCCTTGATAATCTTCTAGTAAATATGTGACAGGGTTAGTGATTTGAACTTTTCTTATCTTAAATAATTCAGTTGTCCAATTTGGGGTGTAACCTTTTTCAAAAACATGTTTATACTTGCTTATTCGAACTGAATCATTAATTTTATATTTTCCAGGTAAAGCTATTTTTATATGATTATATACAGTTTTAAGTAAATTTTCAGCATTATCTTTATTGACATCAGATGGTCGTTTCTGAATTGTTCGATGTTTAGTGTTGTTATATTGTTTAACTTGTTCTGCAATTAGATTAATCCATTTATAATTTCCATTAAAACTAAATTCTTTCCACATCTTTTCTTTTAAAGTTCTATTAAAACGTTCTACAATAGAGGATTTTAATATGCTAAATGTTGAATAATGGTTTATATGATATTTATCCATTAAATTTTTGAATATTTTATTAAAAAATTCTTTTCCACCATCAGTTTGCAAATTTTGTGGATGTCTTTTAGAATTTGCAAAAATATTCTGCATTGCTTGTGTGACGTTCTCTGAAGTTTTTGTTTTTATAGAGATTGCCCATGCATACTTAGAAAAGGTGTCAATTACAGTTAATAAAAATTTAAAACCTTTGTTTTCTTTAGCATATGAACCCATTTCTACTAAATCAGCTTGCCATAGATCGTCCAATCCTTTAATTATAACTCTACGACGTTTAAAATTTCTCCGTGCAGGCTTATGCAACTCTTCAACAACCTCTCTTTTACTCATTTTTAAATAAAATGTATGTAATTATTATATAACTAATTAGAAAATCTTTCACTGAAAATCTTTTTCCGATAATTACTATCAAGAATTTTGGAAATAATTTCGTCAGTATTTTGAATTCTTCGATTAAATCTGCTGCGATCCAGTGCTATAATTTCCCAATGTTTGCATCGAGCTAACTTATATGCAGTATTCCACTTGTATAATATATGTATTTGGGGCTTTAACATAAATCTGACTTTCTTTTTTACTTTCTTTTCATTGCCATCATAATCATCTTCCCCCTCGTTCTCTTCAGAAGAATCGATATATTATCTTCCTTCTCATCACTATTTTCAGAAGAAGAATCTGAAACATCAAGCCATGTGAATAAGTCTACAACATCATCCTTACTCATCTTCTAAATAACTAATTAAAGCACATAAACAAAATTAAATAAATGTTCAATGTATTTTATATTCTTTATTTGTATAATAGTTTAAAAGTACGTATACTTTTATTATAACTTATTTTCTATTCTTTTATATAATTCCATTAGTTTGGAGCAGTTTAACATACATTGTTCTGCTGAATGACATGGACAAGTATCTGGAAGACTTGTAGTATTATATGATGTATAGGGACATATATCCCAATGATATCCACACTCTTTCGTTTCAATTTGTATAGAATAAATTTTTAAATAATTTTAAAAATTTGAAATTATCTTTTAACTGTTCATAATGTTCCTCCAATAAAATATCTTCATATTTATTTAAAAAAATATTTAAAGAATATCCTATTTGATGTATATCCATTTTGGAAGTTAAATGAAAACTAATCATAATTAATTATTTGAATTATTAATTAAATCTAATGCTGATTGAGCTTTAGCTTCAGCGTTTTGTAGTCGTGCATTAATAAATCCAATTGGTTTTTTAATTTGAAATTCAATAAAATTATTCATTTTTGAAAAATTTTCATTTAACATAGCAGAAAATTTGATGTGGATATTCTCTAAACTATCTCGCATTTTTTCTTCTAAAATTCTTAATTTTTCTTCTGCTAATTTAAGTTCTATAGACATTGCTGTCTCTGTATGATTAAACATTTCTCCTATGTAGTTTTTTATTAATTCTTTGTGAAAGAAAATTTGGTTATTCACAAATGTTGCGTTGCTGCATCATTTCCATTAACTGGATCCTGAACATTTGATAAAATGTTGTTATCTAAATCATAATTTCCTTCAGAAGTTAATTTGAAACCTATACCTGGAGGACCTTGAGTATGTAGTTTTCTAGAAGAAGAAGCTGTACTACGTCCAAACTTATCAAGTGGCATTATGATTTTTACTGATTGTTAATTTAAATTTATTTATTATTGAATTATATTTGCTTCTCTCAATTTCCTTTTCTCCGCACAGATGTGGATACTTATTGACCGAAACTCTAAGAAAAAATCTTATTCCTTTAAAAATTTATTATTATTTTTTTTTTTTTTAATTTTATTTCTTTCTTTTAATTGTTTTAATTTTAATTTTACTTTTCTTTGGCCTTTTCTTTTTAATTTAGTAATTTTAATAAGAGTGATTTAACAATTCTATAATCTTAATTTTTTTATTCGAATTTTTAATTTTTTTTCTTTTAATATTTCTTTTTTTTTGGATTTGCCCTATTAACTGTTTATAATGGGCAGTAAAATCCTCAGTATCAGAATTATCTGATACTCTTTGGTCATTACAAAAATTTATATTTTTCTTTTTTTTAAATTTTTTCTTTTTATTATATCTTTTGAAATTCTATTATGCGATCTTTAATAATTATGAGATCTTTATAAAAAAAAAAAAGGATTAAAAACACTTACATGTAAATTATTTTACTTGAAACCTTTTGAATGGTGCAACCGTTGCAGTCTCTCTGTTAACAAGGAAAGCGGCTGCTCCTAATGCCTTTGATGAAATTAACACAAGAACTCCGTTTGGTTGGTACTAGTCGGGGGCCTCGTTTCTTCCTTTTTTCCAAAAATGGGTTGACCAGTCTCAATGCGCGTCGCTAAAGAACCTTTTTTGTGGTTTACAACTTTAATCTTTATTATATATTTTTTTTTTTTTGTCTTTTAAATTATAAATTTTTTTGTTTCCAAAATTATTTAATATTTTTAATTATTATTATTAAAAAAAACTTCTATAATTGATTTTGAGTTACTGTTTTTTTTCATTTTTTTTGTTTTTTTAAAAATTTTAAATTATTTTAAATACTTTATTTGGTTTTTAATAGTTAATCTTTGGTCACTGATAATTATTGACACTGATTCTCCTTCGTTAACCACTAATCAATTTAATTTTAGTGATCAAAGAATTTTATTTCACTTTTTATTATTTTTTTTTTATATTTTTTTTTATATTAATTAAAACAAAAAAGTTTGTTGTATTAACTTCTTCTATATTTACTTTGCCTAGAGCAGCCTCACTCTCACTATATTTACTGTGCCAGAGCAGCCTCACTATTATCGACTGATGGTCCCTGGACCCTTGGATAAACCCTTCGGTAAATCCTCAGGTCAATCCTTGCGTCCTTGCTCAGGCGCCAGTTAATTTACTTCTTGTAAATATAAATAAAACAATAAACATTTTTTTCAAGAAGATGTTCTCCTTGGTTTATTTTATTTTTTTTTTTTTACACGCTAACTATATGTAGGTTTAGTTATTAGGAAAATAGGATGTTAAAGGGCATTAATGGGAAGATTGGAAACGAACCTATAAAGATTCGTTTTGAATTTTTGCAAATTGTAGTACGCAACGTTATTAACAGAGGGGAACACATTAGATGGAAGCATGTTCCACATCTTAGCAGTTCTCACAACAAATGAGTTTCCATAGCCAGTTTTAAACCATCTTGGAATTTCCACAGTGTAGAAATGAGCACTTGCAGCTCCACTGGTGTTACGTTGGAATTGTTTAAGAGGAGGCATAATTGATTTAAGTTCAATAGAGCAAGTGTCGTTACCTACAAGATATCTATAAAACAGAGAAATAGCTCCAATATTACGACGCGAGTTAAGTGGAGTAAGTGTTACTCAGAGAAGTTGGGGATGCGCCAGCCCAAATGTGAGAGTTGTACTCCATCTTAGGTCGAATGTAGGCTTTATAGATATTAGACAGATCCTTTGGATAGAAATATGTTTTGCAGCGGGACAGAAAACCCAAACATTTGGCAGCAGGATTAGCTATATCAAAAATATGCTCATTCCACAGCATTTTTTGATTTAGCTGCAAACCTAAAATGCTTAGACTTTTTGATCGCTCTATATTTTCTCCTTGGAATCGGAGAATTGGGTTAAAGTTATTTCTTTTGCAGGAAATCAGGCAGCTTTGAGTTTTTGAGGTATTGAACTCAACTCTATTAGTTTTACCCCAATCAGCTATTTTAGCTAAATCATGGTTTACTAGACTAACCATAATATTTCTTTTCGAACTGATTGCGGTAGGTGTGACATTAGACTTCTTAAGGAAATCGTAGGATGCCACTAGAGTGCTGTCGTCGGCGAAGCTATTAATTGGATTGAGGGTAGAGGAGAGTAAGTCGTTGATAAAAATCAAAAAAAGAGTTGGTGATAAGACGGAGCCTTGTGGAACGCCAGCGTTTATTTCTAAAGTGTCAAACATAAAACTGTCGACAAGGACACGAATACGACGATTCGAAAGAAAATCCTGAATCCATTGGCAAAACGGATTACCAAGACCAATAGCTCGCCATTTGTTCAAAAGAGCAGAATGCCATACTCGATCAAAAGCCTTTGAGATATCAAGAGCAACAACCTCAGATTCACCTGAGCAGTGAATACTGGTGTTGAGCTTTTCGCTGAGGTATGTTAGAAGATCACCTGTAGATCTTTGACTTCTAAAGCCATATTGCCTATCATGCAAAATACCTCTGAATTTCCATAACTTTGGAAATGACCGAAATAATTGCTATTGGCTGGCAGTTGGAGGGGTCGCTTTTGTCACCTTTTTTGGGAATCGGAGAGACATGAGCAACTTTTCATTGACTGGGATATCTGCCAGTCGAAAATGATAATGAAAAAAGATTGCGCAGAGGTTTCGAAATGGGAAAGGCAATATGTTTAAGAACCATCGTAGGAATTCCATCAGGACCAGTGAATTTTCTAACATTCAGATTTTTAAGCACTTTCACTACAGTACGTGTTCTAAAGTACACCCTATGAAGATTTTAAACCTTGTAGGATCAACAAAGGGTAGTACTGGTGGAGTTTGAACTGTAGGAGGTAGTGTAGAATTTGCTGCAAAGGATTTTGCAAACAAATTTGCTTTACCAACTGAATCTGATATGATAGAATTATTGTTATCAATCAGCGGTAGAAAGAATGATTCGCAAAAGTTATTCTTTACACTTTTCGCAAATGTCCAAGAAGAACGATTGCAGTTCGGTAGATTAATTATTTTACGTTTTAATCTTTGGTTGTAAAGAAACTTTTGCTGATTGATAATTTTCTTGCAATTGTTAGTAGTATAGCTATGTGGGTTCTAGACCAAAAATGAGTCATCATTTTATTCCCGTGACATCACGGGAATTGAAAAAAAACATTACGGAGTATTATGGAATTGAATTTTGGTTTTTAAGGGTGTTATAACATAGAATTTAAGAAGCAAAAATTTAAGAAACAGAACATATGGCATGTATCCGTCGAAGTTGTTGATAAGTGAACCCGTCGAAGTTGTTGGAAGCATGTATTTAGGTTTTGAATAGATTATATTATAAATGTAAAAATGTAGTGAAATTATAAAAATACGATTTTGCGATAAGAGTTTAAAATTTAAATTTAGAATTTTGTAATCTTTTTTAAGTTCTTATTGGTCTTATATGAAGCAATTGTGAAAAATTAAAATGATGCTGATAAGAAAATAAAAAATTTTTTTTTCTGTTCTCTCAACTTAAATTAATTGTATTGATAAGAAAATAAAAAAATTTTAGAAGCATGAGTTCTTTATTAAAAAAATCAAAAATGACGTCAGGGAATTCCTTTGATTAAAACAAATTAAAGGAAAAGCAACGAAATGTATATTACGAAATTTTTTTATTTATTATTAATCTTTTTCGATATTTACATTTTTTTTCTTGAAATTTCCTTACAATTTTGGCTAATCGCAATAGACATCTCTTAGGAAATTCAATTGAATTTAGAGTAAATAAATCCGTCCATTTGTCATCTTTATCTTCTCTCAATGAGTTGAATTGGATCAATGTTGACTCAGCATAATTTCTCAAAAAATTTATGTGATATTGAATTTCACGTCTATATTTCCTTCTAAATTTTTCTTTATTTTCAAGAAAAAATTTATTAAATACGACAATTGTTCTTGCAAACTCCATTGTATGTTTATAACTAAAGAAAACTAATTAAACCACTAACAGAATTTCAGAACATATTCAATCATTTTCCATGAAAACAAATGAATATGAAGAAAATCAAAATGAACTGAAAAAGACGATGATACGGAAACGAATTGATGAAGGAATTGTATTTATAGCATCAATAGAGAATATGTATAATGAAAAAAATAATAAATCAAAAATTGGTGATGTGCTAAGTGATTTTAGAAGATTGTTTGAAACTTTAGAAGAAGAATATTTAGATTATATGGAAGCTTATTCAGATGGAAGAGATAGATTTTTGCCGCTCTTTATGTACGTTTGCTCTATTATAAGTCAAGTTTTAGATAATTCTATTGGAAAAGGAACACATTGGGTAGCTTATTTTAAAAATGTAGAAATAACACACTATTTTGATAGTTTTGGGAATTTACGTCCACCATTAGAAGTAATTAAATATTTAGGTGATAAGCTTGTATATAATTATAATAAATATCAAAACTTTAATACATATAATTGTGGTCATCTATGTTTAGAATTTTTATTTCATATTGTTAAAAAATAAACCAAAATTATCAGTGAATAAAACATAATAAAACAAAAATAATGTTTTTTATTATTAGTCTAGGTTTATTAAAACTAACTTACATTAATAATTTTGTTCAAGTTCAAGGTTATTTCTTTCTTTCTATTTGATTAAAAAGAAACATAAAACTATCTGATAAAGAATACTTAGAATTTAGTTGTAATACAAGAAATTTAAAGAAAAATTAGAATTAGAAATATTATATAGGTATACATTTATTATGATGATGATGATCAGCCTTGAAAATCTATAAAAGCAGAACAGATTTACGAAATATCTCATTATTTCAATTAAAGACATGTCAATAACATTAACTTTAAACGGAAACTGTTCCATATTAACCACTAATTATTTTCCTCCTATAGACCTAAAGTGGGAAGAATATACATGTGGTTTAGTAGATTTTCAAACATATAATTCAATACCGAATATAGATGAGGAAAATAATTGATTTATTATTGATAATAAATCCATCATTCTTCCCACAGGTTCATATGAAATTGAAGATATTGAAGCATTTATCAGAAAAAAATTGAATATTGTTAAAACAGACAATCAAAAGTTAATTATAAGACCTAATAATAATACTTTAAAATGTGAAATTTTTGCTGATAAGGAAATTGATTTCGAAAGAGAAGATACTATTGGTAGATTATTAGGTTTTAGCAGAAAAAGATTATTGCCAAACAAATGGCATACTTCAGATCTTTTTGTTAATATTAATAAAATAAACATAATAAGGGTGGAATGTAATATTATTTCCGGAACTTATATTAATGGAGCAGAAGCTCACATTTTACATGAATTCTCTATTAACGTTAGTCCTGGCTATAAAATAATTGAAGCTCCTAACAATGTAATTTATTTACCAGTAACCGTTAATCAGATAAGTTCTATTACTGTAAAACTGCTTGACCAGAACGGTAATTTAGTTAATTTTCGTGGAGAAACAATAAGAATTAGATTGCATTCAAAGCCTCAAAATGCTAACATTTAATCAAAATCAATCTCATCAATTCTATATACCTTCACAGAATATGAAACAACAGTTTAATCAATCAAAGTTATTCAAAGGAGTAGGAGGTGGCTATCAACACTTAGAATATAAAAAACGATTATCATTTGAGAACAAAGAATACCTAAAATCTCTTGGGTATTTACTAAAAGCAAATTAAAATGGAGCTTTTTAATGATCCTGTTTTTAATGAAACTATAACTAGTGCTCAATGGCATTCATATTCACCATACACAATTTCATTTGGATTAAGTGATATCATTAAAATACAAATACAAAATCAGAATTTAAATATATTACCTTCAACAAGTCTAATTTATATAGAAGGATACACATAAAAACATGATGGATCAGCTGTTACACATACTAAACTAGTTAATAATGCTATACCATTTCTATTTGATGAAATTCGTTATGAACTTAATGGTAAAGAAATTGATCATAATCGTAATGTTGGGATAACTTCAGCATTAAAAAATTATATTTCACTCAATCAAAATGAAAGTACCGCTTTATATAATGCAAATTGGTCACCTAATGAATCAATTAAAATGAAAGGACTTTATTTCAATTTTTGTATACCCTTAAAGAGATTATTAAGATTTGCAGAAGATTATAAAAATATTATTCCAAATTCAAAACATGAACTGATATTAACTCGCTCTCGATTAAATGATAATTCATTATTCTGTAATGCTACTAATGCTGCTATTGAAAAACCGAAAATTCTTATCACAAAAATATATTGGAAGGTTCAACATAGATAATCTTAAATTAAATTTATGCAAAAGTATTGAAAATGATTCGGTTATGAAAATTCCTTTTAGAAATTGGGAATTACATGGGCATCCTACATTACCAGCAGGAACTACACATCATATTTGGAATGTTAAAACAGCTTCACAACTTGAAAAACCTCGGTTTATTATTTTTACTTTACAAACTGATAAACAAAATAAAATTTATGAAGATCCATCAAAGTTTAATTATTGTGATATTGAAAATATAAAAGTATATTTAAATTCTAAATCATATCCATATGAAGATATGAATTTAGATTTTGGTAAAAATCGTTATGCATTAGCATATGAAGCATATTCGAATTTTAGAAGCTTCTATTATAATAACTCAATATCAGAACCTTTAGTTTCATGGGATAATTTTAAAGGTGATTCTCCAATCTTCATAATTGATACTCGTTATCAAGATGATAATTTTAAAATGGGTCCAGTTGATGTCAAAATTGAATTAAAGACTTTAAAAAAAATTCCAGACAATACTACAGCTTATTGTCTTATTTTGCATGACCGCTTAGTCGAATTTAAACCATTAACAGGAGAAGTTAATAAAATTATTTAAATTTCTAAATAAATGTATTAAATTTAATCAATTAAATTCTTCTGAAACATAAAAATGGAATATGCAATAATTGATATACAAGGTTTTCGAGATAATAATAATAAATTCATTTTAAAAGAAATTGCTATTCTTTCATCAAATGATGAAATTCAACATTTTATAATAAAACAGCCTTATGGATACCATTATTTAGATGCTAAAACAAAATACACAAATAAATGGCTCACTAAAAATCATCATGGTTTACAATGCTTCGACGGCAAAACTCATTATTGTGATGTTATAAACTTCTTAAAAATTTTTATACCAAATCAAACCAAAATTTATGTTAAAGGAAAGGATAAGTAATATGTTAAAAAATTCAAATGTTTTTGATTTGAATGATCATGATTCTTCAAGTTTAAAAATATTGAAAAATCAGCAAATTCGCTGCTTAAAAAGATGTTCGTTTAATAATGTTGGTGTTTGAAAATGTTTACTTATTAAAAACGCTTATATAACAATTTTAATCATATATAAACTCTTTAAACATTCAAGTAGACCTCAAATGAAAAATATCAGAGTTGCAGAATTGTTTAAAAATTACGTATTCATGGATAATAAAACCTTCTAGTTTTGGAGATCAAATAAATATGGATAAAATAAAAAAGGTTTGGAATAAACATCAATCATCAAATAATTATAAAAAATTATTCAACACTTCAACATAATCCACCAAAAAATGGGAGGAAGAAGTGAAGAATCAATATCATAAAAAAATAAATGGACCTAAAAATATCTGAAAAAAAATTAAAAATTATTTATTGTAAAAAAAAAAAAAAAACACAAAAAATTTTGCTAAATAAAAAATATAAATTTTATTTGAACTTATTTTTTTTATAAAAGGTTATTTAGTTTTTTTAATAGAGAAATTCAATTTTATTTTATTTTCTTCTTTTGAAACTATTTCAAAAGAATAGCTAATTTTATTGGAAAAAATTAATTTATTTAATTTTTCAATAATTTTGCTGTTATGCTTTTTCACATACATGTTGGGTAAATATGTGTAAAAACTACTACACTCTGTTTTAATGCTTCTTTGATATCCTCCCAAAGCATTTTTAAATGAAGAATCCTTTTCTTCTAATAATGTGATGACAAATTTTTTATTAATAGGTAGGTCACTCATTGCTACGTATGACATTTCTTGTTGATCTTCGTTAATTTCAAGCAGAAATTCTTCTAAGTTGGAAACCTCATCATCAGATTCTTCAACGTCTACAAAATCCAAGTTCCTTTTTGCCATCTTTTTTTTATTGTTTTGGTTGTGTTACTTTTTAAATCTGTGTTACTGTTTAAAAGTTTAAATCTCAACTGATATTTTCTTCATGATTTGCATGCTATTTATACTCAAACTTAATCAAAAAAAAATCTGAATGTTAGAGGATGTTTGAGGTTTTATGGTACCCAAATTTCTTAAACTTCATTAATTCAACTTATCATTAAAATATTTTGCGGTTTGACAATTCTAATAATATTGTTAAAATTTCTATGTGCTTTAATAAAAAAGAAAAACTAGAATGTTTCAATATGATAAAATTAGAAAGAAAAAAAATATTTCTTTATGAATTATATATCCAAACTTCAATTAAAATGGATGTTACCAAACAAGAAGCAGATTCAACTACGTTTCCATTTTATGAAAATGAAATTAATAATAATGGAAACAATAATAATAATAATAACAATAGCAACAACAACAACAATTATCAATATGTTCAATGCTTGGATGTTTCATCTACTGTTTTAGATCAAGAAATTGCAAGCACACATTATGAAGGATCTGAAGGATCAATAATCTCTGGCCATTAGAAGAACGAAGAGTTGGACTAATTGAAGAACTTGATGATCATCATGAATTAGTTATAGAAGAAGAAGAAGAAGAATATGTGGACATAAATAACCAACAAGGCGATCCATATTACATGGAGTGGTTGGAGAGACATTTTTCATTTTGTCATTAAAAACATTCAAAACTGTTCCTAAATTGTTAAAAAGAAAAATTCAAAATAAAAATCAATTTTTTTTTTATTTAATTAATTAAAATTTTTTATTTTAAAATCTTAAGAATAAACATTTAATTTTCAATCTTTATAGGTATTATATCTCAATTATTTTCAATAGCGTAGTGACCCCATGCATAAGTATTAATATTATTTTCTAATATATATCTTTTGTTATCACATGAATTTAATGCAAGTTTATTTTGTTTAATACTATACACATTGTGTTCCTTTGATTTAATCAAATTTTGTTCAACTATTTTATTAACATTATTATTTAAACAATTTACAAAATCATCAAATTCCCTTTCCCTTTTACAACATTTTTTTTAATACCTTTAATTTTTTTAGTTTTTTCACTATTTTCTACCTTAATTGCATACATTTTTGCTCTTAAACCAACAAAATGTGACATTATCTTACCATTTAATTCATCCTTCATTAGACCAACAATTTTTTTATTTACTTGAGGTATTTGCCAAATGTTATCTCCCGGATAATCACTTGTATCGAAACGTAGCTGACAATCATTCTTTATATGTTCATATATATTTACATTAGAAATTTCATAAATTAAACTGTCTGTATAAATAATTGAACAATCAGTAACAAATTTTGGTTTCATATAGTTATAATGATATTCATAATTTAAAGTTTTTGATATATCTAACACACATAATCCTATATAAATAGGTTTGCAAAAATAAACTTCTGTTTTAAACAATTCTATTGCTACTAAGTTTTCATTAAAAACGGTACAATTTTTAAAAAATGGTGAGGCAATTAAAGATTTGGCACCATATCTACCCTCCCATTTGGAAACTAACTTCACAGTACTATACTTTCTAACATTCTCTATAATTTTTCCAAATGTTGCATTATTTTTTAATTTATATTGATTTTTTTCAAAATCATTTTTCGCTTGCGCTCTCAACTGAGTGTTCAAATCAATGTATGGTTTTAACCATGGTGATTGATCAAACTCTAAAATTTTATGTATTTTTCTTAATTTTAAACCACATTCTATTGCTTGTATTAAATTCCTATAATGTATAACATATTTTGTTTTATCATGCAGACTAGCAAGTAATTTTTTTCGTTTAGAGTTTGGTGGATATGTATTCTCTGGACAAAAAGGTAATTCAGAATGTAAATCATGAATTTCCTTAGGATATTCCATATCTACTTCAAGAATATACCCTTTAGAAGAGTCATTCGAAAGAGATAAAATGTTTTCTTCAGTAAAATCTTGAATATTTTCAACCCATTGAATATTTCCAGTTGGCAATGATTGTGGCATAGCATACCCATATTGATTATTTATATCCCAATACATCAGATATTTCTCAGGTTTTTCAGGATTATAATTTTCTAAATATTTATTATTAGCTTCACAATACCTTTTAGAACATTGAGTCAGACCTCCTCGTATATCCCGTTCTATGAACATGATCATATCAATATCTGTCAATAATTCTAACTCTATCCCAGTATACAATAACATAGCATCCCAAGTATAACCGGGAAGTGTATAATAATGGCTTGGGTCTAATTTATGAGATTTCAAAGAATTTATTCGAAATTTTTCAAATACTTCAGCCAACAATAAAACATCGGTTTTTAAATATATGTCTAAGTACTCTCCTAAATTTTTTATATTCAATTCACTATACACTTTCTGAGCATGTTTATAAATCTCATCACTAACATGTTCCTTATTTAATTAATTATAGAAGTGCTCTTTAGTTGGAAGATCTTCTTCTAAAAATTTTTGAAAATTATCAAAATAATCATATGGATATATACCCTTACGTTTCAATAAATTAATCTGAGTAATTGTTAAATTAGAAAATTCTGATTCTAAAACTGGATATTCATCTAGCAATGATGAAATAGAATCTAGGCTAGCTGGTAAAAATCGAAATGAATCAATAAATTTATATTTAATTTTTGTATAATCAATATTTTTTGTAAAAGAAATATATTTTTCTTTATTAAGTGGTAATACATTAATCCTCCCTTGACCTAATTTATGTAAATCTTTAAAAAGAAAGTGAGCATCATAAGAACTGAGGTTATGAAAAATAATTGGTATTGTTAAATCTGTTTTAAAATTTAAATTGCAGCTTTGGTGTGCTGGTCCGCGATATTTGCCTGTGAAATGACAATGATCCCTAACCTTAATATCATTTAAATTAAACGCTTTTTCACAAATATAACATTTTTCAGCTGTATGAAATGTTATTTCATCATCTTCACTCATATTTATAGGAATTGTTTCTAAAATGTTTTCATTTAAACGAACACTTAAATTTTTAAGTTCTGTCAGAAACCAATCTATACAATCTATTCCCCGATATGATTGGTATTCATTAAAATGTACATCAAAGGAACATTTTACATAATAACCGATAGAACATGGAATATGTTCTTGGTATTTATCTACATTATTGATTTGCTTTAAAATGCATTCAATGTCAGCATATATTACAAATGGAGTTTTTAACTTATTTTTATGGTTCTTAAAATAAAGTAAATTTTTTTCTAAAGTAGGTAATCTTATCTTACAATTATTTTGGTTGAAACAATCTTCTTGGTGAGTTTCTAATTTCTGTTTGCTGTGAAAGTAGTGTAAACATCTATTACAAAAATATATTTGTGTATGGTGTAATGTTAAATTTGATCTAAGTAGCCGTGATAAATTTTTAACCATACATAATGATGATTTGATATCACGCTGCCATCCTCTAAAACATGTGGTTCCAATAGGAGTAATAAATTGAAATGTTTTCGATCTAAAATTAAAAAATTAAAATGTTATTATTATTCACATGGGATCATACAATTATATTTTAAAGCTCACCTTTTTCAACAAATTTTGATAGCCTTAGAGGATAAATTTCTTTTTTCTTATTTTCTTCTTGATGATATGCAAAAACATTTATTGAAATATTGTTATTATTTTCAAATATATGTATTTTGTCTAATTCCATTGGAAACTTAATGTTATCTAAATTCAATACCATTTTCGTAATGTGGATAACTTGATGATCTATCCGAATGCCTTTCAGTTGGATATAGAGCAGACACAACAGCCCAAGCAAAACAAGCATTACCATTATTTTTCACATTGATTACCGCTTTTTTTCTAAGTATATCAGATGGTGTTCGAATGAAAGAGCATCCTGTTATAGGCACATACTTGTTAATATTTATTACCAAATTAATGATCGCTGAAAGCGCCCAGCCGCTATCTTTCTCCTGAAAGTCATCAAACTTTGCTAATAAAGATTGTGCTATACCATCATTTAAAATTTCTTTTAAATCATCATCTTTGTAAATTATAATATTTTTTGTATTCAAATGCTTGAAATCAGTTTCTGTATCATCACTATCAGCTACAGGTTTTTTAAATTCACCACAGAAAATTGTATTAACTTTAATACTCACATATTCTTTCAATATTTCTTCAAATTTTACAATCATCAATGCAATACACTCTTTGAGGAACTCCTTGAGATCTTGATAAAATAAATTTGTAATAACAGCTGTTCTTATTCTTTGTGAAAATGCTGAAGATGGTAATTCTTCCCAGACCAAATATTTTTCATTATTTAAAGAATTATAAGAAGTAGAAGGTTGTTCATTTGTATTTATATTTTGTAGACTTGTTCCTTGTTTTTCATTTCCTTTCAGACCGATCATAAATTGTATGAAAGATTTTTCCCCTACTGTTTGAGCATGCTCCAAAATTTGTTCCAAATTCTTAACATCTTTTAACACACTTTCAATATTTTTATTCACTACACTTTTGTTGTCAATGCAATCAAATACTTTATTTTGATTTTTTTCAATTACACTTGTTATTAAGTTTTCCATTTTAATTGTCAATGTTGTGTATGTAAAAGCCAACATCAATATGTCACAAACCTAACTGTTTCATGTTTTTATATATTTTCTATTTTCAAAATCGTTCTTTTTTTTTGTAGTAAAGGCTTTCCTAATTGAAAAACTTCTTTGTTGTTCTTTTTTTTTCTCGTTTTCATACGAGTACATTATGAAAATATTTTTTTTTTGTCTGATACAATTTAAAAAGTTTTAATTATTAAGTAATACATATAAGAACTTCCAAGTTAATTTTTTGTTTTTTTTTTATTTTCGGAATTACCTAACATCATCATAATAATTTAAAACCTTACCATCAAAACAAAAAAAAATTCAACTTGTTTTTTTTTTCTAAATTTCTAGCACAAAAAGAAAACCACAAACATTATTTCTTATCAGTGATAAAATAAAATTTCATTCACATTTTAATAAAATAAAAATATTTAGTAGATACTTGTAGCATTTTCTAAATTTCTAACACAAAAAGAAAACCACAAACATTATTTCTTAATTTTATTACTGATAAGAAATAATGTTTGCGATTTTCATACATTTACATAGAAAAAATAAACCAGAAACTATACAATCAACTATAGGATGCATTTTTTTTTGTTTTTATAGAAATCATATTTCGATTGATTTAATTTTTTCCTTCCTCCCCACCATTTACTTTCAGCAACTTTTATTTTTTTTTGATGACATCAGCTATTATTAGCTTCGGTAAATTATACAGAAGGTCTTGTTAGAAGTTTTTTTCTTTTTAATTTTTATATTTATCTGTTTTTTTATCGGTTTATCGGTTTTTTGGTTTTTTTTTTTCTTTTCTATTAATAATAAGGAATTCCCTGACGTCATTTTTAATTTTTTTAATAAAGAACTCATGCTTCTAAAATTTTTTTATTTTCTTATCAATACAATTAATTTAAGTTGAGAGAACAGAAAAAAAAATTTTTTATTTTCTTATCAGCATAATTTTAATTTTTCACAATTGCTTCATATAAGACCAATAAGAACTTAAAAAAAATTACAAAATTCTAAATTTAAATTTTAAACTCTTATCGCAAAATCGTATTTTTATAATTTCACTACATTTTTACATTTATAATATAATCTATTCAAAACCCAGATACATGCTTCCAACAACTTCGACGGGTTCACTTATCAACAACTTCGACGGATACATGCCATATGTTCTGTTTCTTAAATTTTTGCTTCTTAAATTCTATGTTATAACACCCTTACAAACCAAAATTCAATTCCATAATACTCCGTAATGTGTTTTTTCAATTCCCGTGATGTCACGGGAATAAAATGATAGCTATACTACTATTGTTCCTGGCAACTTTATAGTCCCCAAATGAGGACTCAGACACATTTTCCTTGTACATTTTAAAATGCTCTTCCTTGGCTTGAATTGCTTTCCTGCAGATGTCATTAAACCAAGGCTTGGATTTAGTTTTAACCGGTTTATATGAGCTAGGAATGAAAAGTGTCATTCCTAGCATGATTGTTTTACTAATGGCATCCGCAGCAAAGTCAACATCCCTATAACGGAAACACATTGACCAATCAAAACCTCCCAAAAAGCTATTCAGTCCTACCCAGTCGGCCCGGTTATAGTGCCAGACTAATCTTTTAGGAATAGGATTTCGATTGAGCGATGTATGCATTGGAAAGCTGGATTTAACAAGGCAATGGTCGGAGCCTGCAATTGGGGCGATAACAGAAATATTGTAGTTTTCAGGATTTGATGTCAGGAACAAGTCCAAAAGATGTTTGTTTTGATTTTCTCGGTCCGGAATTCGAGTTGGGCTCTTTACAAGTTGAGAAAGTTGAAATAAGTTTGAAAATAGTTCAACTTGTTTGCCTTCCGGGCTATTGTGACTTGAAAAATGGAGCCAGTTTTTGTTGCGCACATTTAAATCACCAGCGACAGCTATCTCACATTCAGCATTCTATTCCAGAATTTTATTGATATTGTCGTATAATTCTTCGATGGTCACAGCAGTTTCCAGCTCACTGGCTTGAGGGGATCTGTATAAAAAACAGAAAAATATTGTAGCATTTTCAACACGAAGTTTAACCCAGAGATAATGAAAAATCGGGTTGGAGCTTTTAAGATCATGAAGGGTGTTGAAAGCTACATTAAAACGTATATATAAAGCGACTCCTCGGTGAGGTATAAAATGCGAAATAAATGTATAGCCGTTGATATTATAATTAGTGTCATCACCTACAACTTGACTCTCGCTTAAGGCAAGTATAGCTGGTCTTTCGGAGTGAAGATGGGCTTCAACTGATTGGATATTACATGCTAAGCCTCTAATATTACAAAATTGTAATAAAAAATTTGTTTCCATTAATTACAACTTGCTGGAGGGAAAGAGATCTGAAAAATTTAAATTTGAAAAGATTTAATTTCAAATTTGCATATTTAAAAAAAATATTAGAAAACATAAATCACACATTGAACATACACAGTAATTATAAGACATAACGAAAATAGTGAAGAGAGAAGAAAAAAAAAAATAAAATAATATAATAGAGATAATAGTGAAAGCACCAAAATAGCCGCAAAAATTACAAACGAAAATCCGAATACAACAGTTTTAGCACCTTATTGTACCCAGAGATTTCCTACAAAATTCACCACTAAATTAGCACAGACACAAACCTTTTCAAAACATTATGTTTTCTTTATCCTACATTTAATATTGGAAGTATATATAAATAAAAATTAGAAAAAAAAATTAACAACATTAATTAAAATTGAATAAGACTAGAATGAAAAAGAAAATAAAAAATATGCTGCTAAAGAAAGGTATGGGATAGAAAAGGATGATTAGTTAGCGTTCATTGTTTAATACTAGTTTTGATAATTAATTAAGTAAACAAAATTAAAATTAATTTACAAAATTTAAACAAAAATAAAAATTTCAAAGTTTCAAATAACAAATATTGTAATATTAATAGTGATTTCTTTTAGTAATGTTAAACATATTTATAGTAAAAAGTTACAAAATTTCTTTACAAATTTTTGCTTATTTCAAAATCCTAAATATAATTTATTGGTTTACATCAAAAGATTACAAAATTTCTTTATAACTACTTAATATAATTTATTGATCTACATTTGGTAAAAATTCATAAAAATAATTTTTGCATTACAAAATATCTGTTCTCATTACATTGTTGGTGGTCTTAGTATCATATTGGTCAATAAGCGGAACTTACTATAAGTGGATTTTCCAATATTTATTTTTAGGTCACAAATAATAACTTTCGCTTATTGAGCAAAACAAAGTACAAATTTTTTAAAAATTCTTATTAAGTAATAAGACCAGTATTTTATTTTTGCAACAATAATAAAAAAATAATAATTTAGTAAGAACCTTTTTTATTTTTTTTTTTACTAAGAAATTATGACAGAGGATGCTACGTCAACGGCATCGGATCGGTCGGAGTGTTCCTCTTGAGCTTGATTTGGGGCTTCACCGATGCTCCTTCGGGCTTTCATCTCATCCTTCTTTTATACCCTCAGTGTCGCCGCCGTGAAGCCGTAACTAATGACCCTATGGCTTTCGCTATGGGTTGTAGGGGGTCCCTATTGACGATTACCAGCGCCTGTCGGGATTCTCCTACTACTTCCCCTACTTCCCCTAGGCAATCTTCCAATTGTTAGTTGGATTTGGGGATTTGACACTTTCATCATTTTGATAATCGTGTCTGCCTCGGCATGTTCCCTAGGCAGCTACACCCTAGCTCTTGGTTTGCTAGGCGTTTCCTCCGTCCTTACAGCTTTGAACTTGACCCCCGGCACAGACTTTCTTTTTCCCTTTCGCCTGCTTGTAGAGATCTACCGATCTCTGACAATCGCAGGCTGTCAACTTGACGTGACCCTGATACCAGCCAGCTTCTCTACAAGAGGGTAATTTTCCCGGATTTTCTTCCAATACCTGTAAGAAAGTTTTGTTTAAAGCATCAACAACCTTCTTCCAGTTACTGGGAGAAATACCCCCATCCTCTAACCCCTGATCAATGACTGCCAGAATTAAACTATTCTTGGCTATTTTACTGAGCGGCTTGGTTACCTGATTGCTTCCTAGCAATATAGCTTTTCTGGAACTACCCTGTGGCTCATCTTCTTACCTCTGCCTCACAGCCTAGATGTTTTAGATCTAAAATAAGTTTTATTATTTAGGGCTAAAATAGATTCATATACATTAGAAGCTGATCGGTTATCAACGGTTTTAATGTAATTTTGGTTTTGGTTTCCGAACTTCCATAGAACTTTACCAATATGCTTCCTAAGTATACTTGTAAAATTATGAGATGTACAACTAGGGGTAATTCGTTAAGAACTATATTCCAACTTTCATTTTCTAATATAAAGGATAATTTAGAAAAATTAATATTCTTTATTTGTTGAATTGCTACCAACCCGCATCCGCTACCAACCCTGTAAGATTTGATGGAGGAAGTGAATCCTGCGAGTCGTGAGGAAGATACGCCGCAACAACCCAGAGTCTTGAGTTTTTTAGCTCTAGGATCGCCGTGACCAGATCAGCGTCATTGTAATTAAACATAAAAGCTAAAATTAATGTATTTTCATCAAGAATACACTCTCTAGCTTTGCCTACTTCTTTATTATAAAAGACCGTATAACCTGGTATCTTGAGTCCATGAACCTATTTTTTTACCACCCATGGCTCTTGGATCAAGATAATATCATCGCCCATTCTCCTGAGGTGGATTTCAAGTGCGGTGGAAGCCCCGTTGGAGAGATGGAGATTAACTTGGAGTAGCTTCATTAACTGAGCCATCCTTAATTTCCACTACCGTAGCGTTAGCTTCTTCCTCAAAGTCCATTGATTAGCTTTTGGAGTCATCCAAGCTGTCAGAATCAGATGTAATTAGATCTTTTCTTATTAGATCTAATCTTTAACATTAGCCTTGATGACTTCATCCACTCTCTTTGGAGCTGAGAAGAATGCTACGTCAACGACATCGGATCGGTTGGAGTCTGCCTCTTGGGCTTGACTTGGGCCTTCACCGATGCTCCTTCAGGCTTCCATCTCATCCATCTTTTATAACCTCAGTGTCGCCGCCGTGAACCCGTAACTAATGACCCTTTGGCTTTCGCTATGGATTGTAGGGAGTACTTATTGACAATGACCAGCGCCTGTCGGGATTCTCCTACTACTTCCCCTAGTTTGGCAATCTTCCAATTGTTAGTTGGATTTGGGGATTTGACACTTTCATCATTTTGATAATCGTGTCTGCCTCGGCATGTAGCTACACCCTAGCTCTTGGTTTGCTAGGGGTTTCCTCCGTCCTTACAGCTTTGAGCTTGACCGGCACAAACTTCCCCGTTTCCCTTTCGCCTGCTTGTAGGAATCTACCGATCTCTGACAATCGCAGGCTGTCAATTTGACGTAACCGTGATACCAGCCAGCTTCTCTACAAGAAGGTGATTGTCCCGGATTTCCTTCCTGTACCTGTAAGAAAGTTTTGTTTAAAGCATCAACAAGCTTCTTCCAGTTACTGGGAGAAATACGCCCATCCTCTAACCCCTGATCAGTGACTACCAGAATTAAACTATCTTTGGCTATTTTACTGAACGGCTTGGTTACCTGGTTGCTCCCTAGCAATATAGCCTTTTTGGAACTACCCTGTGGCTCATCTTGTGACCTCTGTCTCACAGTCTAGATGTTTTAGACCTAAACAATGTTTCATTATTTAGAGCTAAAATAGATTCATATACTTTTTCAGGTGATATTTCTAAATAATAAAATGTTAAAGTTTGCATATTTTCTAAAATGATACTATTATTATTAAATTGACAATTACAACTTCGAGTATTATTTGTAATAACTAAAACATTTGCTTACTCAACAAAAAGTTCATTAAACTTGTCTGCTATTTTTATTTGACCAACAAATATTTCGTCATTACAATTTATTTCATTAATTTTTGTAATAATAACTAGCTGAGAATATCATTAACCACCTGCCCCTCCATTTTAAAGTTACCATTATGTCTGCTTAATACAGTTTACGTAAAAGATCAACAAAGGGCCCCGGTGGCTTAGTGGGTAAGAGCGTATAAAATACGTTCTAAACACCGAGGGGTGTGGGCTCGAGTCCCACACACGTCGTAAGAATTATTCCCCCTTACGACATTTACAGCCACGCCTGAACAGGAAAGGCTGTGTAATTTGACAATGACGAGCGCCTGTCGGGATTCTCCTACCACTTCCCCTAGTTTGGCAATCTTTCAATTGTTAGTTGGATTTGGAAATTTGACACTTTCATCATTTTGATAATCGCGCCTGCCTCGGCATGTTCCCTAGGCAGCTAAACCCTAGCTCTTGGTTTGCTAGGAGTTTCCTCCCTGCTTACAGCTTTGAGCTCGACCCCCGGCACAGATTTCCCCTTTCGCCTGCTTGTAGGGATCTACCGATCTCTGACAATCGCAGGCTGTCGACTTGACGTGACCCTGGTACCAGCCAGCTTCTCTACAAGAGGGTGATTGTCCCGGATTTTCTTCCAGTACCTGGAAGAAAGTTTTGTTTAAAGCATCAACAAGCTTCTTCCAGTTACTGGGAGAAATACGCCCATCCTCTAACCCCTGATCAATGACTGCCAGAATTAAACTATCCTTGGCTATTTTACTGAACGGCTTGGTTACCTGGTTGCTTCCTAGCAATATAGCTTTTTTGGAACTACCCTGTGGCTCATCTTCTTACCTCTGTCTCACAGTCTAGATGTTTTAGATCTAAAAGAAGTTTTATTATTTAGACATAAAATAGATTCATATACTTTTTCAGGTGATATTTCTAAATAATAAAATGTTAAAGTTTGCATATTTTCTAAAATGATACTATTATTATTAAATTGACAATTACAACTTCGAGTATTATTTGTAATAACTAAAACATTTGCTTACTCAACAAAAAGTTCATTAAACTTGTCTGCTATTTTTATTTGACTAACAAATATTTCGTCATTACAATTTATTTCATTTATTTTTGTAATAATAACTCGCTTATTGAGAATATCATTAACCACCTGCCCCTCCATTTTAAAGTTACCATTATGTCTGTTTAATACAGAAGTATAGTAATAATTTCGACAATGTTTTATCTTAGGCTATGTAATTTTCTGTCCACATTTATGTCCACAAGAAAGGCTATGTAATTTCTTGTCCACATTTATGTGGCAGAGAAATGTAATAAAAAAAAAAAAAAAAAAAAGATCAACAAGTTGTTGTGAAAAACTGAATAATCAAAATTTGTATTAGTAAATTACACATTCAAAAGTATTCATTTCAATTTTACAATATCAGCAGCATTTAAAAATATTGAAGTACAAATGTTAGAAAAACCGTTTTTTATGGTTACCGTAATACCGCCTGATGCATAAGTGTCATTACAATTGCAGTATAAAATATACCCAAGTACATTGAAGTTCGTTTGTTCCTCACTATAAATCCATATTTCACATAAAACTATTATAGCTTTTTAAATTTTCTAAATGTGCTAAAAATATATCAAAATTTTTTCTCAAACTGCGAATGTTTTGATGTATGTATTATGAAAGAATTGAATAGAAAATGATTAGTTATAGAAGAAGGAATTTTGATCATATTTAAATTATTACAACAAACTAAATTTTATTTAAATCATTTATTTCTTTGATAACGATTTAATTTGTTCTTTGAGATTTCCCAGCAAAAAATTTTCTATTTCCAACCCAAACATAGTTTACTTTATTTTCTCTCTTAAAATCCCTTGCTGCTTTATAAATATCACTATTTTTTTTAGTAAGATTATAGTTTATAAAAATGTTCTTGTTATTAAAACTAATCTTATAATTAAGAGCCTTACTTTTAGATAAAATAGTGTTTTTCACTAAGCTAAATCTTAAATTAACTCTCATAATATTTAACGTACCTGTAGTTTCATTATTTTTAGAACTTTTTTTTACTTTGAAGAAGTTCGAATTTTTAATATCTTCAGGTTTTACTACAATTTGCAGCCTTGAATTTAAAACACAGTAAACGATTTGTGCACATTAAGGGTTATCGAGGTCAGGCACACATACGATATCTGTAGCTTTTTCCAGTGAAATTTGCTCCATATTGTCAATTTTATTTTCCAGAAAATTAACTTTACGTTTCAATTGTATATTTTTGTGCTCCAAAAATAAAAAGTTCTTCTCGTACGTTTGATGGATCTTCTCCATTTCTGAAAATTTTCAAATATCTTTACCACATCTGGTAATTCTTTGGTTGTATTTGAATCCGTAGAAGGAGTTACATCTGTTTTTCCCACCTCAGGTGTACTAAGAGTTGTATTTGAGTTTATAGAGGGGCTTTTATCCATAAAACGTGACAGAAAATTGAAAATTGACGATGTTGATAATGTACGTCGTTTTTTAAACACTTCTCACTTTTGTAAAAGGTGATTTGGAACTGCCACAGACACATATTAAGTGAAAGTTGTTTTTACAACTCTTACATTCGACATTCTTTTGTTGACGATAAATTTTCATATCGCAATTAATACACTGCATATTTAGTAAAAGGTTTATTTTCTTTGAAAATTTTTTATTTTGCAATATTATAAATTGATTTGTCAATTAAGCAAAAAATAAAAATATTTAACTTTCTTTTTTAAGTAATTTATAAGTAATTATATTAAACAATTTTTTTTATGTGTTCACCCCACAATGAACTAGAGTTGAATGGATTTATGAATTATTCTAAATTAAATCAGATAAATTAGTCTTTGTATTTAGGACCATTTAGGTTTAACTAACTCCAGTTTTCTTTTTTCAATATCTAGAAATGCCATTTCCATTTCTATTTTTTTATTATATCGCCTCAGCTCTTCCTGATCATTTTCTTGTTTTAATTTCAAATCTTTTTTTTTAAGACTTACTTCGTCGCTATTCAATTCGTAAGTTCGTACATTTTTCTAAATATCTATATATTTCAGATAAAATCTCATTATTTTTTGACAATTTTTGCGCGATATTGTCATGAAACATTTTGTGTTGTTTTATCTGTTGGTCAATTAGCAAGTTTCTTGGATTTTCTTGTTTTCTTTTACTTTTAATGTTCCTTGCTCTTTGAATTAGCAGGTGAGGTTTCTTGTATTTCCAAATCTATTTCTGAAGAATTAGAAGTAACTGAAAAATTATAATTTTCAGATGCACTTTCTGATAATGATGTGCTTTGTTACTAGGGTCAATTATTCATATAAATATTCAAATATTCATATACCAAAACAAAATAAAACGTAAATAAAAAAAAAATAAGTTTAATAATAGTAACTCAGTAAACTGTATGTTTACATTAAGTGCACTACATACTAAAACACACCTTAAAATATAATAAAAGCAAAATAAATCGTAAAAGTTCGAAACATTTTATATGATGCTCACGAAGTATCTGAAAACAACAAAATGGGAAATAGACGAAAATTAAAAAATTTGATAATAATGTATCCTCAAATAACTTTTTTGCACCATTGCAAACTATTTCGGAGACCCATATGGACAATCATTCAATAAGTGAAACTTTAAATAATAATGTTGAAAAAGAAAGAGTATGTTAAAATATTCCATTACAGTACTAAAATGTGGTGCTAATGCAATTCACACTTTTCTAAAAGAAATAAATATATAACGGATTTTCCAATTTGAGTCATATGATT
Source organism: Poecilobothrus nobilitatus (assembly GCA_947095535.1). Classification (NCBI taxonomy): domain Eukaryota; kingdom Metazoa; phylum Arthropoda; class Insecta; order Diptera; family Dolichopodidae; genus Poecilobothrus; species Poecilobothrus nobilitatus. Next base: position 129,352,885 of record OX352772.1, on the reverse strand, counting down.
TCTAAGTGACGTTTCGGCCATTTGTAGTATGTCATGATCTGTCTTTTTTTTTCATTGTATTCAGTAATGTTTACAATTTCATCATGGAGAGATATACGCAAGAACAACGTTTAGAAATTATTCAATTTTATTATCAAAATAATCGTTCTCCAATTGTAACTTATCGTGCGCTTTAGCGTGTGGTAAATAAACAAAACTGTCAATGTTGCTGCGAAGAAAATCCTAACCCTGGGTCTACGTTCCACACAGCACGTGCAACAACCGAATAATTGCGAGAAAAGTTTTAATATAATTATTTAATATAATTGATTTTCAGTTACTGTTTTTTTTCATTTTTTTTTTTTTTTTAAACTTTTAAATTATTTAAAATACTTTATATGGTTTTGAATAGTTAATTTTTGGTCACTGATAATTATTGCCACTGATTCTCCTTCTTTAACCACTAATCAATTTAATTTTAGTGATCAAAGAATTTTTATTTCACTTTTTATTATTTTTTTTTTATATTTTTTTTTATATTAATTAAAACAAAAAGGTTTGTTGTATTAACTTCTTCTATATTTACTGTTCCTAGAGCAGCCTCACTCTAGGTGGCGAATTAAGTTAAACCCGAAGATTCTATTATCGACTGACGGTCCCTGGGCCCTTGGATAAACCCTTCGGTAAATCCTCAGGTCAATCATTGCGTCTCTGCTCGGGCGCCAGTTAATTTAGTTTTTGTAAATTTAAATAAAACAATAAAATTTATTTTCAAGAAGATGTTCTCCTTGGTTTATTGTAAAATTAATAGTGATTTCTCTTAGTAATGTTAAACATATTTATAGTAAAAAGTTACAATATTTCTTTACAAATTTTTGCTTATTTCAAAATCCTAAATATAATTTATTGGTTTATATGAAAAGATTACAAAATTTCTTTATAAATACTTAATATAATTTATTAATCTACATTTGGTAAAAATTCATAAAAATAATTTTTGCATTACGAAATATCTGTTTTCATTACATTGTTGGTGGTCTTAGTATCATATTGGTCAATAAGCGGAACTTACTATAAGTGGATTTTCCAATATTTATTTTTAGGTCACAAATAATAATTTTCGCTTATTGAGCAAAACAAAGTACAAATTTTTTAAGAATTCTTATTAAGCAATAAGACCAGTATTTTATTTTTGGAACAATAATAAAAAAATAATAGTTTAGTAAGAACCTTTTTTCTTTTTTTTTTTTTTTTAATAAGAAAGTAATTTTTTTTAAATGTAATTTTGTTGTTGTTTTTTTTCTTTTAAATGTTATTTAATAACAAAGTATTCGAATTTCAATTTACTTTATCGATTGCCTTACACCATACTAGGACTTCGTACATAAGAATTGGTCTTACTACGGATTTGTATAGCCAGTAAGTCATTTATTGTTGAAGCCCCCATTGCCTGCCAATGGATTTTTTGCACGGGTAATGTACTATAGAGACATTCTTTGCTCTTTCTGAGATGTTAGCCTGCCAGTTTAACTTCCTGTCTAGAGCTGGACCCAGAAATTTCGCCGTTTCATTAAAGGCGACGGGAGCCACTTAACCAAGCCGGCTTTAATTTGGGAATTTTAAATTTGCTTGCAAAGAGGAGCAGTTCGGTTTCCTGTGGATATACTGACAGTCCACAGTCTGTAGCCCATGTTGTGATTTTGTTTAGTACAAGTTGCAAAACATTTCTGAGACTGTCTGGGGACTTGCCACTGACAACGACAGCAATATCGTCGGCATAGGCGATTGTTGTGCATCCCGCGTTTTCCAGGATTGTAAGCAGTTTGTTTACTACCATATTCCAAAGAAGGGGCTTTAGCACCGCTCCTTTAGGAGTCCCTCTCTTCACAAGCCTTTTTGCAGAAGCGTTGTCTATGCTGGCATCAGTGTTCTTAGCTCCGCTTTTACTCTTAGGCTTATGAGTGCGTCTTCAATTGCTGCCTGATTGACGTTATTTAACGCTCTCTCAATGTCTATAAATGCTGCAACAGTGTACTTTTTGCAATTTAAAGATTTTTCAAACGAGCTAGTCAAGATGTGAAGTGCAGTATCCACTGATCCCCCTTTACAGTAAGCATGTTGAGAGACTGACTACAGATTTTAATCTAAGTTACAGCGAATATAGATGTCGATCAATCTTTCTAAGGTTTTTAGAAGGAAGGATGACTGACTTATAGGCCGAAAGTCCTTTGCATAGACGTGACTACTTTTTCCGGGCTAGGGTATGAACACTACTCTGACTTGTTTCCATTTATCCGTTATATGCAGTAAATTAAGATAACCACAGAAAATGCTTTTTAGCCAAGCCAGGGTAGTAGATGAAGTTTGCTGGATCTCAGCGGGTATAATACCATCAGGTTCGCTTGACCTGAATGGTTTGAAAGTATCTATAGCTCATTGTAGTTTGCCTTCTGAAACCACCACCTCTGAGATAGTACAGGGAGGATTCAGGAGACAAACCACTTCTGAGCTATTATTTGTGCACCCAGAAAAATGGGTTTTAAAATCCAACAACTCCACAACTGCCATCCTTTTTTTTAAGAGGATTGGACATCCATGATGGAGTTTGCCGATAGGATTTTCCTAAATCTAGATGCCTGGGAGACGTTTTCTATACCTCCGCAGAATAGTCTCCAGGTGTTTCTTTTCGACTTTTTAAGTGCTTTTTTGTATTGACTAAGAGCCGCTTTATAAGAGTTCTGTCCTGTCCTGTACCTCATTTGTTTTTTGGCATTATTAAAAGCATTCCTAGTATATTTTCTTAGAGCTTTGATTTCATCATTCTACCAAGGTGGTTTAGGTTTTCCCCTGGTCTTACTGATGGGACACGAATGCTCTTAGGACTTATTGCAGGCCTTAGTAAAAACGTTTACTAGGCTATGTAGATCCTGGGTATGTTTAGGAATGCCAGGTGTTAAAGAGGGAAGCGTTGACTTTAAGTGCTCCCTATATTTGTTCCAGTCAGTTCTCTTAAGATTTCGATAGACGAACTTTATTAGAGGAGAGTAAACTCAAAGTATCTGTGATTTAAAAAGGAATACTGATCAGAAACTTTCCATGAGTTTATTTTAGAATAAATGAAGTCTGAGACTAAGGCTATGTCTAGGACTTCTTGCCTATTACTAGTAAAAAAGGTAGGTTCCCTGCCAATGTTACATATAAGAAGGTTAGTACTTAAAATGTAATCAAAAAGTGACTCACCTCTTTCGTTAGTATCCCAACTACCTCAGATGTCATGGTGAGCTTGTTTATCGCAGTTTATGATGACCCCAATGTTTATGCTTCTAGCATCCGATACCAACCCTGCAAGATTTGATGGAGGACGTGAATCCTGCGAGTCGTGAGGAAGATACGCCGCAACAACCCAGAGTTTTGAGTTTTTTAGCTCTAGAATCGCCGTGACCAGATCAGCGTCATTGTAATTAAACATAAAAGCTAAAATTAATGTATTTTTAGCAAGTATACACGCTCTAAGTTTGCATAACTCTTTATTATAAAAGCCCGTATAACCTGGTATCTTGAGTCCATGAACCTGTTTTTTTGCACACCCATAGCTCTTGGATCAAGATAATATCCTCGACCGTTCTTCTGAGGTGGATTTCAAGTGCTGTGGAAGCCGCGTTGGAAAGATGGAGATTAATTTAGAGTAGCTTCAATACCTGAGCCATCCTTAATTTCCACCACCGTAGCGTTAGCTTCTTCCTCAAAGTCCATTGAGAAGTTTTGGTGTCATCAAAGCTGTCAGAATCAGATCTAATTAGATCTAATCTTTAACATTAGCCTTGATGTCTTCATCCACACTCTTTGGAGCTGAGAAGGATGCTACGTCAACGACATCGGATCGGTCGGAGTCTGCCTCTTGGGCTTGACTTGGGCCTTTACCGATGCTCCTTCAGGCTTCCATCTCATCCATTTTTTATACCCTCAGTGTCGCCGCCGTGAACCCGTAACTAATGACCTTTTGGCTTTCGCTATGGTTTGTAGGGAGTACTTATTGACAATGACCAGCGCCTGTCGGGATTCTCCTACTACTTCCCCTAGTTTGGCAATCTTCCAATTGTTAGTTGGATTTGGGGATTTGACACTTTTATCATTTTGATAATCGTCCCTGCCTCGGCATGTTCCCTAGGCAGCTACACCCTAGCTCTTGGTTTGCTAGGGGTTTCCTCCTTGCTTATAGCTTTGAGCTTGACCGGCACAAACTTCCCCGTTTCCCTTTCGCCTGCTTGTAGGAATCTACCGATCTCTGACAATCGCAGGCTGTCAATTTGACGTAACCGTGGTACCAGCCAGCTTCTTTACAAGAGGGTGATTGTCCCGGATTTTCTTCCAGTACCTGGAAGAAAGTTCTGTTTAAAGCATCAACAAGCTTCTTCCAGTTACTGGGAGAAATACGCCCATCCTCTAACCCCTGATCAATGACTGCCAGAATTAAACTATCCTTGGCTATTTTACTGAACGGCTTGGTTACCTGGTTGCTTCCTAGCAATATAGCTTTTTTGGAACTACCCTGTGGCTCATCTTCTTACCTCTGTCTCACAGTCTAGATGTTTTGGATCTAAAAGAAGTTTTATTATTTAGACATAAAATAGATTCATATACTTTTTCAGGTGATATTTCTAAATAATAAAATGTTAAAGTTTGCATATTTTCTAAAATGATACTATTATTATTAAATTGACAATTACAACTTCGAGTATTATTTGTAATAACTAAAACATTTGCTTACTCAACAAAAAGTTCATTAAACTTGTCTGCTATTTTTATTTGATCAACAAATATTTCGTCATTACAATTTATTTCATTAATTTTTGTAATAATAACTAGCTGAGAATATCATTAACCACCTGCCCCTCCATTTTAAAGTTACCATTATGTCTGTTTAATACAGAAGTATAGTAATAATTTCGACAATGTTTTATTTTAGAATATTTTTATATATAATTTTAAAATCTTGTTGTAGACTTAAATTATTCGGATCACTTTTACATTTTAAACCTAATTTATTTTTAGCTTTAATTTCATTTAGAAGCTGATCGGTTATCAACGGTTTTGATTTAATTTTGGTTTTGGTTTCCAAACTTTCATAGAACTTTACCAATATGCTTCCTAAGTATACTTGTAAAATTATCGGATGTACAACTAGGGTTAGTTCGTTAAGAACGATATTCCAACTTTCATTTTCTAATATAAAGGATAATTTAGAAAAATTAATATTCTTTAATTGTTGAATTTGAATCAGTGACAGTTGGTGAATTATAAGAAGTTAAAATTAATGAAAGCATGTTATGATCTTTTATACCTTAGCTAATATTCTCTGCCAATGGTTCAAAATTCATACTACTAAATTCAGAAATGCGTGTTGACTCAATTAGTGGATATAAACCATGCAATAACATTGTACGTAAATAAATTTGTTTAAACTAGATTTCTTTATTATATCAAAATTCAAATCTCCAATTGGAATTATATTTTTGGCTTTTTCTTTACGCAAAAGATCAGCAAGGGGCCTTGGTGGCTTAGTGGGTAAGAGCGTATAAAATACGTTGTAAACACCGAGGGAGTGTGGATTCGAGTCCCGCACACGTCGTAATAGTTATTTCCCCTTACAACATTTACAGCCACGCCTGAACAGGAAAGGCTATGAAAAACTGAATAATCAAAATTTGTATTAGTAAATTACACATTCAAAAGTATTCATTTCAATTTTACAATATCAGCAGCATTTAAAGATTTTGAAGTACAAATGTTAGAAAAACCGTTTTTTATGGTTACCGCAATACCTGACGCATAAGTGTCGTTACAATTGCAGTATAAAATATACCCAGGTACATTGAAGTTCGTTTGTTCCTCAGTATAAATCCATATTTCACTTAAAACTATTATAGCTTTTTAAATTTTCTAAATATGCTAAAATATATCAAAAATTTTTCTCAAACAGCGAATGTTTTGATGTATGTATTATGAAAGTATTGAATAGGAAATGATTAGTTATAGAAGAAGGAATTTTTATCATATTGAAATTATTACAACAAACTAAATTTTATTTAAATCATTTATTTCTTTGATAACGATTTAATTTGCTCTTTCAGATTTCCCAACAAAAAATTTTCTATTTCCAACCCAAACATAGTTTACTTTATTTTCTCTCTTAAAATCCCTTGCTGTTTTATAAATATCACTATTTTTTTTAGTAAGATTATAGTTTATAAAAATGTTCTTGTTATTAAAACTAATCTTATAATTAAGAGCCTTACTTTTAGATAAAATAGTGTTTTTCATTAACCTAGATCTTAAATTAACTCTTATAATATTTAACATACCTGTAGTTGCATTATTTTTAGAACCTTTTTTTACTTTGAAGAAGTTCGAATTTTTAATATCTTCAGGTTTTACTTCAATTTGCAGACTTGAATTTAAAACACAGTAAACGATTTGTGCACATTAAGGGTTATCGAGGTCAGGCACACATACGATATCTGTAGCTTTTTCCAGTGAAATTTGCTCCATATTGTCAATTTTACTTTTCAGAGAATTAACTTTACGTTTCAAGTGTATATTTTTCTGCTCCAAAAATAAAAGGTTCTTCTCGTACGTTTGATGGATCTTCTCCATTTTCTGAAAATTTTCAAATATCTTTCCCACATATGGTAATTCTTTGGTTGTATTTGAATCCGTAGAAGGAGTTACATCTGTTTTTCCCACCTCAGGTGTACTAAGAGTTGTATTTGAGTTTGTAGAGGGGCTTTTATCCTTAAAACGTGGCAGAAAATTGGAAATTGACGATGTTAATAATGCACGTCGTTTTTTAAACACTTCTCACTTTTGTAAAAGGTGATTTGGAACTGCCGCAGACACATATTAAGTGAAAGTTGTTTTTACAACTCTTACATTCGACATTCTTTTGTTGACGATAAATTTTCATATCACAATTAATACACTGCATATTTAGTAAAAGGTTTATTTCCTTTGAAAATTTTTATTTTGCAATATTATAAATTGATTTGTCAATTAAGCAAAAAATAAAAATATTTAACTTTCTTTTTTAAGTAATTTATAAGTAATTATATTAAACAATTTTTTTTATGTGTTCACCCCACAATGAACTAAAGTTGAATGGATTTATGAATTATTCTAAATTAAATCAGATAAATTAGTCTTTGTATTTAGGACCATTTAGGGTTAACTAACTCTAGTTTTCTTTTTTCAATATCTAGAAATGCCATTTCTATTTTTTTATTATATCGCCCCACTTCAGGTGAGGTTTCTTGCATTTCCAAATCTATTTCTGAAGAATTAGAAGTAATTGAAAAATCATAAGTTTCAGATGCGCTTTCTGATAGTGAGGTGTTTTGTTACTAGGGTCAATTATTCATATAAATATTCAAATATTCATATACTAAAACAAAATAAAACTAAGTTTAATAATAGTAACTCAGTAAACTGTATGTTTACATTAAGTGCACTACATACTAAAACACACCTTAAAAAATAATAAAAGCAAAACAAATCGTAAAAGTTCGAAATATTTTATATGATGCTCACGATGTATCTGAAAACAACAAAATGCCGGGAAATAGACGAAAAATTAAAAAATTTGATAATAATGTATCCTCAAATAACTTTTTTGCACCATTGCAAACTATTTCGGAGACCCATATGGACAATCATTCAATAAGTGAAACTTTAAATAATAATGTTGAAAAAGAAAGAGTAATGTTACAATATCCCATTACAGTACTAAAATGTGGTGCTAATGCAATTCACGCTGTTCTAAATTAAAATATAGAAAATATAGAAATAAATATATAACGGATTTTCCAATTTGAGTGATATTATTTCTAAGTGACCTTTCGGCCATTTGTAGTATGTCATGATCTGCCTTTTTTTTTTTTCATTGTATTCAGTAATGTTTACAATTTCATCATGGAGAGATATACGCAAGAACAACGTTTACAAATTATTCAATTTTATTATCAAAATAATCATTCTCCAATTGCAACTCATCGTGCGCTTTTGCGTGCGGTAAATAAACAAAACTGTCAATTCTGGTGCGAAGAAAATCCACAAATTATTCATGAACAACCATTACATTCACCTAAATTGACAGTTTGGTGTGGTTTTTGGTCTGGTGGAATCATCGGTCCGGACTTCTTTCGAAATGAAGCTGGTAACACCGTTAGTGTCAATGGAGAGCGGCATAGATCGATGATAACCAACTTTTTATGGCCGAAATTGGAAGAAGTTGATCTTGACAACATCTGGTTCCAACAAGATGGGGCTACGTTCCACACAGCACGTTTAACAACCGAATTATTGCGAGAAAAGTTTGGAGATTCGATTATTTCAAGAAATTGTGACATTGAATGGCCTCCAAGAAGTTGTGATTTAACACCATTAGACTATTTCTTGTATGGTTATTCGAAGTCATTGGTCTTTAGCAGTAAACCAGACTCTCTTTAAGCTTTAGAAGTCAATATTGAACGTGCTTTTTATGACATACGACTTCATTTAGTGGAAAAAAGTGCTCGAAAATTGGGTTCTTCGAATTCGTTACTGCAAAAGAACTCGTGGAGGCCATTTGAATGACGTTTTATTCAGAACCTAATTGTATCGATTATTAATAAAAAACATTTGAATTTCCTTAACAATTAGTGCGTTTTTTTTTAAAAGAAATCAAATCATTTAAATTGATTGAAAACCCCGTAAGCGATTATTATATAAAATCAAATCCACTAGAAATTAAAATAAGTAATGTAAATCAAAACAATCATTGGCAGCTATATGCAATTAACTTTAAGATTTGAACTTAAATTTTTTTTGCATTAACTAAAAGAAAAAAAACCATTTAAAGCTTTTATTATTGGTTTTTGGGTTTGGATAAAACTGATGTTAATTTTTTTAAACAAACTTTGATAAATCTTGGCTTAAAATGCTTAGAAGTAAAAGAAATAAAAAAAATCAAAATTTAAAACTAATATTTAAATTAATTTTTACTTAGTTTATTTTGAAAATAAATCTATAAAATGAACAATTTAAAAAATAACTTCTATAATATAAATCACATCAAAATCGGATGGGAATATAAAATAAACGAGGAAGAATACAGTTGCCTTTGTCAACTTTTAGATACCCGTACGAACCGTTAGTATGTTCACAGCCTGTCACTCTGCTTACAATATTATTTTTTTAATATTTTAGTATTTTAAAATAATTTGGGTGAATTTTATAATTTCTTGTACTATGGGTTGTACATATATTCAAACTATATGTTTATATGTACATTCTTCAAAAGCAGATTCTAACCTTCCACATAACGATTATCAATCCAAAACTTTTTCAAATATTCTATAGTACCATTTAGTACTAAGCGGTAAATGTATATTAAATTTACTTAGTACAAAATAGTAAATATAATTTTAAATATTATATTATATTATATTTAAATATTCCATTGACAGAATAATTTCTTATAAGTACAATAAAATACATATATGTATGTAAATACGGCGCTATATAATATACATCTATACTCTTATCATTCATTCACTAGTGACATATACAATATGTAAATAAACATGATACTATATAAGTATGTATGTATGTCAATATCATATAAATAAAAATTCTTCAAGCTACCGTTATGTTGTTTATTTATTTATTAATTAAATTTTTTAGCTGGAGCTAAATTGTTTTCTTTTTTCTTTATTCAATCTTTTTTCTTGTTTTCTTTTTATACCCGTACGATAGTATCGGGTATAATAAAATCACTCCTCCGTTTGTAACACCTCGAAATAAGCTAGCTAGATATACCTTCAAAGGTATGGATCGGATCAGAAAAAAATTCTAAGACGTTTGAGCCATGTCCGTCCGTCCGTCCGTCAGCACGCTAACTCAAAAACTAAGATAGCTAGAATCTTGAAATTGACACAAAATATTCTGGGAGTAATTTGTAGGTTCCCTATTTTTTTTGATTGAGTTTGGACCAAAACATAGGGTAGCTCTCGAACACCTAACTTTTAGATCCTCACATTTTTTTTGAAATAGAGCTATGAAATTTTAACTGCTGATAGATCTCACAAAAATATTAATTTTATTTTTAATACCTTTTTTTTGTAGCCCCACCGGTCAGGGAGCTACAGCTCCCCAAAAGTTCAAAAAAGCTCTATATTTAAATTGTTATAGCACAAGTTGTGTAAGGTATATATTCATTTTGAAAACGCCAAACGATTACTACTTTTATTAGCTTTAAAAGTGTATATACAATAAATATATATTTGTGGCACGCGGTGTCTTAATTTACCGTTATGCGAAACTCAAATTTTGCAAAATCCTTTAACCCTTCTATCTTCTAAACGGTTTAAGTTCGAAACTTGAAATTTTGACAGAAATTAGATCTTTGAAAATAAGTATGAGTCATTTCAGAAATTTTTTTTGTACCACCCCCCGTTTAGGAGCTGTAAGGGGTCAAAAACTGAAAATTTCTTATTTTTAAACACCTGTAACTTGAACACCTGTTAACATTTTTTCGAAGTAATACACAAAAATTAAAGCTCCAACATTATACTCTTATTTCTGTTAACAACTTTTTTTAATAATATAGGGTTACTTTATAATTGACGAAAGTGTTACTTGATTTTTTCAAATTTTCTAACAAATTTCTTCAACAAATTTTTTGCATTTTGTTTTACTCGATAATTTGAAATTGTTGAGGATATAATGCGTAGTACAAAAAATGTAAATAAATAAACAACATAACGGTTGCTTGAAGAATTTTTATTTATATGATATTGATATACATACATACTTATATAATATCATGTTTATTTACATATCGTATATGTAATTAGTGAATGAATGATAAGAGTATAGATGTATATTATATAGCGCCGTATTGACAAAGGCAACTGTATTCTTCCTCGTTTTAATTTAAATTTAATTTTTTACAATTAAGTTAATAAAAAAATAAATAGATTACATATTATATACCTACATACGATTAAAATAATTTAGAAAAACAAAATAAAAAAAAATTAAAAAATAAAAATAAGTTTTCTTTAAAAAAAAATTTTTTTTGTTCAAAATATATACATATACATATATTAATAATATTAACAAAGATACAAACAATGTCAAAGCATTACAAAATATGCAATAAAAAGATAAGTGGTAAATCCCAAGGTATTCAATGTACACAGTGTCATCTTTTTTCTCATACAAAATGTGAGCAAGTTTCTGATGAATCTTGATATGCAATAAAAAACAACAGTGTCTCTTGGCGATGTCGTGCGTGTCCGATAAATGGTAACGAATCAATTGTAATAAGAGACGAGGATGAAGAAAATGCAATTTTCAGATACTCACATAATGCTTTTTTTCCGACAAAAACCTCAGATCAAGCGCAAGGAATCAGCTGCTGAATTTTAATACTAATAGCTGCACAATGGATAGAATTACTATGTATTTAAAATCGCTAGTTTCCATTCGAAAAACAAAAATTTATCAATCACAACAAATGGATGATCTAATAAAAGAAAACAAGAGCATTTCAAAGAAAAATCAAGAATTGAAAAAACGTCTAGATGTGGAGGAAAAAAATTTAATTACCTTAAAGTCAGAGTCAACAAAATAGGCCAGCTTTTAGATGAAAACCAAAAACAAAACATTAAAAATAATATCATACTGGCTGGATTGCAGTTTGATATTAAAGATTCAACCAAAGTAGTATTGCGTATTGCTAAAAATATAAAAATTGATATCTACCGTAATGATATTTCTGATATTACAGCATTGGATCAGAAAATAGGAGATGGTAGAACAAAAAAAAGCACTATGTACTGTTAAATTAAGTTCTGAAAAGGCTTAATTTAACAATATAAGGCAAGGAAACAAAGAAATTTTTTTTCGTCACAACCTTACACCCTTGCAATCAAAATTCTATCATGAGGCAAAACAAATTAAAATCTCACAAATTCTTCAATTTCTTTGGGTCAACGACAGCGAAAACTATTTACGAAAACAAAACAATAGTAAAGTATTCAAACTTTCTTCTTTTAATGATATTAAATTTAGTAAAAAAAATTTTAACATTACATAGATATTAATATATTTAATTTTACACTAATTTTCTTTTTTTGAAACAATGGTTTTATAATTTCAAGTAATTTCACAACTCCATATTCTAATTATATTTGTTATTTTTTTTAATATATTTTTTAACTTTACTTAAACTAACACTAAATGTTAAGGTATTTTCAATATATTTAATGTCATTAAATTTGTAACAAAAAAAGTTGTAACAAAAAGGGTGAAGATCTATGAGTTAGGAATTATTGCCCTGTTTAACTCCTATCTGTTTTGTTGAAAGTTTTTGAGAAATTAATTAAGCGAAGAATTATGTATTTCTTATATACATCTGATTTGTTCAATAACTGTTAGTTTGGCTTTTTCAAATATAAATCTTCCGAAGGAGCTTTACTGAAATTCTTTTCTGAAATTTATGATGGTTTAATTTAGGTAAAGCTTCCACAGCACTCTTTATATATATTAAACAAGTAAATGTAACAGTAAGTCGATGCAACCGACTTATTAATACCCTACACCTGAATAATTCGAATTAAATTAAAAATCCATAAGTGTTTTTGGCAGCTGCTTGAACTTCTTCCCTTTTCTGTCTTAGTCAACTCGAATTTCAAGAACGTAAAAGAGGCATCCGCTTGGGATATGCTTGACACCCTTGTATAAAATTTTAAGTTTCTATCTTAATTATTTTCGAAGATTGGTAGTCCTTGGGATGTTTGTGTCAGCTACCCGAATTGCCACTCCAATTCATCGAATCCATCTCAGGAACATAAAGAAAACTTGCCAGAACACCATTCTATTAAATTTGAAGGTTCTACTTTTGTTGGTTTTGGAGATATGCTCGTTGCTCTTGTGTTCGTCCGGAAGTTTCCAAAATACGAACCCATGGTTTAAATTCTTTCAAATGTCAGTTTCCAATTTTACAGAAAAGGAAACATAACAGAACACCTTTGTACTAAAAATAAAAGTTCTATCTTTGTTGGTTGTGGAGATATACTCGTTTGCTCTGGGGCTCGTCCGGAAGCTTCCAAGATTTGAACCCATGGACCAAATCCTCACAAATTTCAGAAACATAAATCAAACATGAAGGAACACCATTCTGCCTAATTTAAAGGTTATATCTTTGTTGCATTTGGAGATAATATCATTTGTTCTGAGGCTCGTTCGGAAGCTTTCAAAATCCGAACCCAAGGACCAAATCCTCTCAAATTTCAGAGGCCTAAATCATACATGAAAGAACACCATTATGCCAAAAGTAAAGGTTATATCTTTATTGGTTTTGGAGATAATCTCATTTGCTCTGGGGCTCGTTCGGAAGCTTCCAAAATTCAAACCCATGGACCAAATCCTCTTAAATTTCAGAGACATAAATCAAACACGAAAGAACACCATTGTACCAAATTCAAAGGTTCTACCTTTGTTCGTATTGGATGTAATCTCATTTGCTCTGCGGCTCGTTCGGAAGCTTCCAAAATTCGAATCCACGGTTCAAATTCTTTCAAATTTAAACTCATGGCCAAATCCTCTCAAATTTCAGAGACTTAAATCAAACATGAAAAAACACCATTCGGCCAAATTTAAAGGTTATATATTTGTTGTTTTTGGAGATAAACTCATTTGCTCTGGGGCTCGTTCGGAAGCTTCCAAAATCCAAACCCATGGACCACATCCTCTTAAATTTTAGAGACATAAATCAAACTGGAAGAAACATCATTATAAAAAATTTAAAGGTTCTATCTTTATTGGTTTTGGAGATAATCTCGTTTGCTCTGGGGCTCTTTCGGAAGTTTCCAAAACCCGAACCCATGGACCAAATTTTCTCACATTTCAGAGACTTAAATAAAACATGAAAGAACACCACCCTGCCAAATTTAAAGGTTATATCTTTGTTGGTTTTGGAGATAATCTCATTTGCTCTGGTGCTCGTTCGGAAGCTTCTAAATCCAAACCCATGGACCAAATCCTCTTAAATTTCAGAGGCCTAAATCATACATGAAAGAACACCATTCTGCCAAAAGTAAAGGTTATATCTTTATTGGTTTTGGAGATAATCTCATTTGCTCTGGGGCTCGTTCGGAAGCTTCCAAATCCAAACCCATGGACCAAATCCTCTTAACTTTCAGAGACATAAATCGAACGGGAAGGAACATCATTGTACAAAATTTAAAGGTTCTATCTTTGTTGGTTTTGGAAATAATCTCATTTGCTCTGGTGCTCGTTCGGAAGCTTCCAAAACCCAAACCCATGGACCAAATCCTCTTAAATTTTAGAGACATAAATCGAACGGGAAGAAACATCATTGTACAAAATTTGAAGGTTCTATCTTTGTTGCTTTTGGAGATAATCTCGTTTGCGGAGATTATCTCCAAAAGCCCGGAATCATTCGGAAGCTTCCAGAATCCGAACCCATGGACGGATTTTGTCCAGATTCGAACTTAGCCTTTCTTTCGTAATTAGTAACCTACTATATAAATTTCATCAAGATAGCAACATTATTTTTTGAGTTATCGTGCGTACGGACGGACGGACGGACGGACATCGCTAAATCGACTCCAGCGGTGATCCTGATTCAGAATATATATACATGTCTATACCTAACTCGCTTCCTTTTGGTGGTTACAAACACCATACCAAAGTTAATATACCCTATACTTTAAGTGTAGGGTATAAAAAAGCTTTTCATCTCGTTGATCATAATTTACTATCACAGAAACTTTCTAGTGCTGGATTTAGAGGCTTTATCTTAAATTGGTTTTGTTCGTTTTCATGTAACAGAAAACATAGATTTAAAATAATAATGTAACTAGTTCTTTCACAAATATCCCATGTGAAGTTCCTGAAGGCTCTTTCCTAGGCCGTATATTATTTTTAATCTAATCCCTCTTTTTTGCTGAAATTTAAAGGCGTTCCAACTGCTTTTGCAGATGATACTGCATTTACTTATGCTTCCTCTAATATTAATGAATGTATCGAGTCTATGAATCATGATCAATAGTTCATCGTAAGTGGTTTGGTAAACATAAACTTGCTATGAGCGAAAAAACTAAATACATGATTTTCAATATCTATAGCTCTCCATCTCCAAATTATGATATTTTATATTATTCAGCTTTTTGTAATTCGTTCAATACTAATTATATTTCCCAGTGTAATTTCAATTGCTTTAAGGTTGAACAGGTTGATCATTTCAAATATTTGGGTATATTAATTAATTCTAATTTATCGTGGATTGAACATTGTAACTATCTAAAAAAAATACTTAAGTAATGTTATTCGGCAATTATATCTTGTTAGACTTTACAGTTCTACTAAAGTTTGCTTAAGTTTATATTATGCACTTTTTCCTTCAAAACTGCAATATGGTATAACTTGCTGGGGCAGTGCATATTTCAACAAATTATGTAGCTTCATAACTTCTCAAAAATTACCTGAAGATATCAGGAATGTTAGAATACTATTCAAATTTATTTCTAAACTAAAGATCTGGCTTCTAACTTTCAATATTGAGAAATCCAAAAGACTGTTAAATGTTTTAATATAAGAATCTAAATTTCATCGTCCTGTATATTTATAATCTAATTTTAATATTTTATGTAATTTCACATGGCCTTTTTTTTTGCTTTTTTTGCTGTATACAGTTTTTTTTTTACTTCATTAATAATGTTATTAAATTAAAACATATACCCCAACTACAACAAATTTGTGTGTTAAATTCTATTTTGTAGATATTAAAAATATTATGTTTTGTATCCAATCATTCGACTCATGTACTTTGTACATGTACAATTATTTAGTTACTACTTTATCAGTTAATTGTATGAAATTTGAATAAAATAAAAATAATGAATTTATAAAAAAAAAAAATTTCGGCTAAAAAATTATAATTAATGTCAAGATGTGAAAATTTCATTTTTTGCTTTTAGAAAATAAGTTCAATAAATTTTAAAATTTATTACATAAAGGCGATAAACGTTTGCAACAATAACATTTTTCATTGCAAAAACTAATACTGGATATAACAAAAAAAAAGAATATAAAAATTTGAAAACTTATAGGGTTGGGTTCCTAATCCAGAAAATCAAAATCCCAAATTCAAAATACCGAAAATAAAATCCCGAAATTATGAAATCTCGCAAAATCAAAATCAAGAAAATTTAAATCCCGAAATTACAAAATATCGAACATTAAAATCCCGAAATTTTAAAATTTCGCACAGACATACATACATAAATAGATATAAGTATTTCACAAAACGGGAATACTCTGATTTTGGATCCAACTATTAATACTTTCAGTATGCCCACACATATATGTAGAATTAAATATATAAATTATTATATATATAAATGTTTTAATTTGGTATTTCAGTTTTTTGATACAATTCACTTAAACATTACAATTTTAATGATATGATTTAAATTGATACATTTTTATTTTTACTTAATTTTAAATTTTATTTTTCTTTTTATTTTTTAATTCTTTTGTTTTATAAATTAATTTTCTTTTTTACTAAATATAAAATAAACCGATCTGGGCGATAACGTGTTTCTGAATAATCTCCTTTTTTTAATTTTTATCTTTTTCATTTCTTTCTAATTCTAAAGCATCGCATGTTATTGGAAAAGAACCGTTGGTCAAATAGAGACCCAAATTGAGAGAGTTTCTCAACTATACTTATCATTGACCAATAGTGATTACATGCGGTAATAATTAACATGCGTTACAAGATAATAATTAATATGTATAGTAATGAAACATTACTTTGTTTATTAAAAATTATGTATAGGGTGATTTGAAAATTTGTGAAAGTGTGACAAGGTTAGTGAACTGGGTCACTACATCACCCTCCTCCGAGTGTAACGTAATTTATCTTAATAGGAAGAATATAAAAACAAGCAAAATTAAATTTTGTTATTAAAAACCACTTTTCGGTGACTATTGTTTGAACCTATTGAAGAATTTCCGTAGGCCGGCTTGAGTCTATCGATTGAAATAGATATTTCTTTGTTTTCTAGCAATACTACAAACAATTTTCGAAGTCGTCGGACGACACGGTAAGGCCCTTCGTATGTCGGAGCCAAAGTTGGTTTGATTCTGTCATTTCTGACAAATACGAAATCACATGATTCTAAGTTTTTCGGAATAAAAATACTACTTTGATTCGATGATCTAGTTGGAGTTGGGACCAAATTATGCATTGTATCGCGAAGTTCACGAATAACTACGTTCGTATCAGCTGAGTGGGATTTGGAGTCGACGAAGAATTCGCCAGGCAGCTTCAAGGTTTGTCCATATACAAGCTCTGCAGGTGAACACTGCAAATCTTCTTTAATCGCGGCGCAGATCCCGAGAAGGATAATTGGCAATTCAATGTGCCAATTTTGACTGTTTCCCCGAGCCTTAAGTGAGTCCTTCAATTGACGGTGGAACCGCTCAACTAACCCGTTTGATTGAGGGTGATACGGCGTAGTCCTAGTACGGAACACGCCTAGGAGTTTTGTTAACTCTTGAAATAACTTTGCTTCGAATTGCGGACCTTGATCTGTTGTGATTGTGGTGGGGACTCCGAAACGTAAAATATATTGCGTGACAAAAGTTTTTGCGATTGTGACAGCGGTAATATCAGGTATGGCGTAGGCTTCTGGCCATCGGGTAAAACGATCTACTATAGTGAAAATATAGGAGTTTCCATTGGAAATCGGAAATGGTCCCACCAGGTCCATATGGATGTGTTCAAATCGTCCTGCAGGGATTTTAAAAACTTCGTGAGATGACTTGGTATGACGTTGAATTTTTGACCTTTGGCAAGCCATGCAGGCTTTGGTCCAGAGATTCGAATCGCGATTTATGTTAGGCCAAAAATATCTGGATGTAACCAATTTTCTGGTTGCTCTGATTCCAGGGTGGGCTAAGTTATGTAAGTTATTGAAAATTGCCCGACGTAAAGAGTCTGGTATGTAAGGTCTATTAATAGTCGTAGAATTTTCGCAATATAATTCGAGGTCAGATGAATTTTTTCAAGTTTCCAAGAACCTCGCGGCTTAGCCAATAGTCCTGCTAACTCTTGATCATCTTTCTGCATTTGTGAAATTTTTACGACATCAAAGTTGTCGCAGTCCGCCTCACAAATTTCTGTAATACGCGACAAACCGTCAGCTACGACGTTTTGTATACCGGCGATATAACGGATGTCGGTCGTAAACTTTGCAATGTAGTCAAGGTGTCTCGTTTGCCTCGGGTTTCGTTCTGTTTTGGAACAAATTGCGTTCACCAACGGTTTATGGTCGGTAAAAATCGTGAAAGCGCGGCCCTCTACCGCGTAGCGAAAATGTTTGATCGAGAAGTAAATGGCGAGTAATTCTCGATCAAAGGCTGAATACTTTTTTTCGGTAGGCGATAGTTTTTTTGAGAAAAAGGCTAGAGGTTGCCAGCCTTTATTTGTTGGTTGCTACAGTACGGCTCCTATAGCTATATCTGACGCATCCGTCGAGATTATATACTTTCCATTTGGCTGTGGATGAGCGAGCCTTGTTGCGTTAGCTAAAGCATCTTTTACTTTTTGGAAAGCTGAATTAAGTTCGCTCGGCCAAGTTAAAAGTTTATTCTTCTTTCCGCTTTTTAATGTCTCTGTCAAGTATGTGTAAATCGGTGTGAGGAATTCAGCTAATTTGGGCACAAACCTATGATAAAAATTTACCATACCAATAAATCATTGGATTTGTCGAATAGACTTGGGAATTGGGAAATTTTTAATTGCGTTGACTCGGTCTTCTGACGAAGAAATTCCTTCCGGTGTTATACGGTGACTCAAAAAATCTAAATCAGTTACCCCAAAAATGCATTTTGAAGGATTGATTGTTATCCCGTAATCTGACAATTTTTCAAACAGTTGACGAAGATGTTCTTTGTGCGTGGCTGCATCAGCGGAAGAAATTAGTATATCATCGATGTACACAAAAACGAAATCCAATCCCCGACAGACTTCGTTCATGAAACGTTGGAAGTTTTGCGCGGCGTTGCGCAACCCGAAAGGCATTCGTCGGAATTCATATAGACCGAAAGGAGTCGTGATGGCTGTCTTGTGAATATCAGATTCAGCGACTGGAATTAAATGGTAAGCCCGAATTAGGTCAATCCTTGAAAAAATTTTGGCACCATTTAAGTGGACCGAAAAATTTTGTATGTGCGGAATGGGATACCGATTAGGAATTGTAGCTGCGTTAAGGCGACGGTAGTCTCCGCACGGACGCCAATCTGAGTTGTTCTTTTTCGCACCATATGTAATGCGGACGATATAGGAGAAGATGACGGCCTACATATTCCCATTTCCATCATTAGTTCGAATTCTTTCTTTGCAGCGCAGTGTCTAGTATGGTCTAGACGTCGTGATTTCGCGAAAGGCAGCTGACCGTTTGTAGCTATGTGATGCACAATTGTGTGCTTAACTTCCTTGTAATAATTTGGGGGCTGGGTAAGCTCACTAAATTTTTCTAATAAAACTGAAAATTCATTGCGTATTAAATAATGTTTAGGAGTCGGTGTATTCGACGAAAGCGAAAGAGTATTAATAGACAGACTTGTTAGCGGGTCTACTAGCCTTTTATTTTTTAGATCAACGATCAGTCCATATTTTTTTAGAAAATCTGCTCCAATGATTGCTCGATCAATGTCAGCTAAAAGAAATTCGTGTACGTAACATCTACGAAGACCTAGGTTAAGCCTCAACATTTTAGAACCAAAAGTTTTGATGGTCGTACCATTGGCCGCGGAAAGTAAAATATTGGAATTGTGTTTTTCAAAATGGTGTTTGCATGGCAGAACAGACAAATCTGCGCCAGTGTCAATAAGAAAAATGATGTTGTTCGCACAGTCGCTTTGTTGTTCGCAAAGTCGTGTTCAACTTTGACGCACCGTTAGCCGCAATATTCGGTGCCTTGACTAGTTTGGGTGATTAGAGTTTGTTTTTTGAGGGCATTGATATTTAATTGCTTTGTTCCCAAATCTTCTGTGATACCAGCACAAATCTTGTGTGGTGGCTGAAGGAGAACGAAATCTTCTCGATTTTCTACTCGAGCTACGTCGGCGAAATGATCTATTTTGATACCGTGATCTGAAGTTATTATTGCTACTGACGTCAAGTCGTGCAATCATTGCTTCCATTCTTGATAACCGTGCACTAAAATCACTGTTGTCGTCTCTTTGAGTTGACGAACTTGCCGCATTAACGCTAGACCGCGCGATTGCAAATACGCTTGCGTTCTGTTGCGCTTCATATATTTTATCCGCCACGTCTGCTAATTCGCTCAGTGGTTTGTCGCTAACTGCAGCGACCGCGATGTGAATAACTTGAGGTAATTTCCGAAGCCATAAATTTTTTATTATTGTATCACCGAATGTCTCACCAGCTAATTGTCTCATTGATCTGAGAAGTTCCGAAGGACTTCTGTAGCCAATATCGGCCTTTGCAATTAAGGTTTCTAAACGTTTAGTCTCTGAAATTGAGTGTCGTTTAATCAGGCCTGCTTTAATACCTTCGTATTCTGATTTAGATTCAGGCTCACTGTCGATCATATTTTAACTCAACTTTGCTTGCTTTTACAAATATAAAACTTTCTATTTTTACTTAAAAGAAATTATTTTTATTTAAAAAAAAATATTTTTTATTAAGAAAATTAGCGGCTAAAAAAAATTATTCTTATTTAAGAAAATTATTTTTATTTAAAACAATTAGGGGTTAAATTACATTGATCACCCTGTTAGACAAAAAAAATTTAAAGTTAAATGTTCTTTTCAAATAACCCGTTCTCTTCGAGAAAACAAAAAAACAAAAAAAATAATGTTATGAAAAGAAACAGAAAGCAATGAAAATGATTTGTATTTTGAAATATAATATATTATAATTCATTATAAATATAAATTTTGCGCATTTAAAATTCAGAAACCAGAAAAAAAAAAATAAAAAAGTAATAAAAAAATATATACATATATTACTATGTACCTACATATGTATGCAATTAATGTTATAATTTGCAATTACTCTATGTAAAATAAAATTTATTTAGTTTTTACTATAATATTATGTAAAATTATTAAATTTTTTTTTTTATATTATTTTATGTAATAAAACAATTTTTATTTTGATTTAACTTACACTAAACTACTTATATAAAACTTTACTTATGTCTATTCTACCAAATAAAATTATTACGAATTTCCATTTGATATAATAATTATCAAAATTATTATATTATTCAATTTAATATTTAATTTAATATAAAAAAATTTACTGAGAAGAAAACTAACCAAATATTCAATTTAAATTGTTCTATATCAATGCACCCTATACCACTTATATATTAAAATTTAATTACAATAAAAAAATTAAAAAAAATATGAAATCAAATTATTTAATTAAATATGTAGGTATGTATTATTATTATTGATATATTTAAAAATAAAATTTATTTATATATTGATTAAAATAAATATTACTTGTTACACTGCTGTGAAGAAATATGTGGTTCTACCAAATGCTAATGCTGATGCTTGTTGATGCACAATGATAGTGTTGAACTCGCTTGAAGACTATATAAATTTCAATTATTTATTGCTGATTTATTGATGTTTGAATTAACACTTTTTCTTAATATGGTGTTGCTACAGGTACTATGTTTCTTGATCGATCGGTTATGCTTTGACAAAATCTGCTTCTTAATTATTTTATTGTTAATGTTGATACGATGTGTATTGGAATGTACATAATATTTTGTAATTCCATGTAACTATCTGCATTTGAATTTTAATTTATTTAAAATTACATGTATTAAATCCTACACTGAAATATATTGACTGTATATTGCGAATCACTATAAAAATGTTTTCCAATGTTCAAATTTTTGCTTTTTTTTTATTTAAATTAACTTTTATTATAAAAAAATTTTTTTTTTTAAATCAAAATTAAGTTTTTAGTTTAAAATATCAATTAAAATTTTAAAAGTTTAAAATTTTCTTTCGGGGTCAGCAATTGTAGAATTAAAAACACATGTATTTTGTAAATTATTATATATATAAATGTTTTAATTTGGTATTTCAATTTTTTGATACAATTCACTTAAACATTACAATTTTAATGATATGATTTAAATTGATACATTTTTATTTTTACTTAATTTTAAATTTTATTTTTCTTTTTATTTTTTAATTCTTTTGTTTTATAAATTAATTTTCTTTTTTACTAAATATAAAATAAACCGATCTGGGCGATAACGTGTTTCTGAATAATCTCCTTTTTTTAATTTTTATCTTTTTCATTTCTTTCTAATTCCAAAGCATCGCATGTTATTGGAAAAGAACCGTTGGTCAAATAGGGACCCAAATTGAGAGAGTTTCTGAACTGTACTTGTCATTGACCAATAGTGATTACATGCGGTAATAATTAACATGCGTTACAAGATAATAATTAATATGTATAGTAATGAAACATTACTTTGTTTATTAAAAATTATGTATAGGGTGATTTGAGAATTTGTGAAAGTGTGACAAGGTTAGTGAACTGGGTCACTACACATATACCAATTTCATTAAAAAAAAATTAAATTTTCACATTTCTATATGAAAAATAATTAATTTTGAAAATACCGCATCAAAAGAATTCAATTTTAACATTTCACTTAAAAAATAGTGAATTTTATACCAATTTAGAAATTTTTATGAAAAAAAGATTATTTTTGAAGGAACGGGGACTGTCGCCCGAAATCCCACTACAAAATTTTTCTTTAGTTTTCTTAGTGTTGGTTGTTATCTGCGCTTTTACGTTTATTTAAAGTTATTCTTATTCTTATTGTAAAAAGTTAAGTATTCTTACTGATAAAGCGAACATAGTTCTCAAAAAACGTTTTTAAGATAAATAAAAACTATATTAGAACAGAAAGATATTTCTTTTTATTTCATTAAAAAGTTAAGTGAC
Source organism: Poecilobothrus nobilitatus (assembly GCA_947095535.1). NCBI lineage: Eukaryota > Metazoa > Arthropoda > Insecta > Diptera > Dolichopodidae > Poecilobothrus > Poecilobothrus nobilitatus. Next base: position 129,329,820 of record OX352772.1, on the reverse strand, counting down.
CAATATTATTTCTAGATTACTGTAAAATGCCAGTATCATTAACCAATATTATTTCTAGATTACCAGAGTGTCGTATGCTCTACGCCGGATTTATCTAGTATACCTATAATATGAAACCAATATTGTTTAATCTAATATATAAGGTAGAAATTCTGTTTGTTTGTTTGGACCGAATTCACGTAAAAACCACCAGTCCGACTGCAACCAAATTTTGCAGGAACATTTCTATGATACATTTCATTTCCCGAAAGGAGTAATAGGCTATATGGCATTCCGGTTAATTAACCCATTGCGGCCTCAGAGCCTTTTAAAGCTTTTTGGTTTTTCGTTGTTCTGCCTAAATGGTTTGACCGATTGAGTTGGAAATTTGTACAAATATTCTTCTTAGCTTTCCGAGTGTGCCGAAAAAATATGGTTGCAATATATTACACGGATTTGGTCCAGTCGTCTTTTATGGTCTGAAAAAAAGCGTGTGACAAATTTTCCTGAAGTTCGGGTAACCCGTTTGGGCATGAGAGCCGAACGAAGTTCATTAAATTTTTTTGTTGTCCTGCTTAAAAGGTTTAATCAATTAACTTGAAAACTGTTGCACTTTAGCAGAAAAGCTCATTAGTTTAATTTGGTAACGATCCATTAACTCTTTCCGGCACCAGGGCTCAATGAAGTTTTTTAACTTCATTGTTGTCGCGTTTAAAGGATTTAACCAATTGATTTGAAAATTTACAAGATTGTAGCTCTTTACCACAGAAGCTCATTGAGTTGATTTGGTTACGATCCATTAACCACTTCCGGTTTGACCAATTGAAAATTTTTGTCTTTAATTTGTGTCTCATTTAGGAGGATTAATTTACGGTTCCAAATAAAGCCTGTGACAAATTTTTGTGAACGTTCGTTAACCCACTTCCGCATAGGTATCATTACAAAAAGTTGTATTGTTATTATTTTAAAAAAGTATTACCAACACTCTTTACTTTTGCCTATATTGTTTTGATATTCCATAAAAAGCTTTCATTACAAATTATATATATAAAGCTGTTCCTAACAAATGCATGAAACCACTCACTCACTTCGTATCAAAAAGATGATGCACTTCTAGATGTGCTAGATTCTAGCTGCAAAAGGCATTTGATAGAGTTTCAAAAGGCATTTGATAGAGTCCTGATTTGTCCCTGAGACCGTTTATAAGCTCTTAATATAAAAGTAAGCGGAATATTATCATGTACGGTATCATTAAAAAGGTATTGGCGAGCCTAAAAACTTTTGTTTTGGGAATCTGGCTCCAGGATGCCCTGCTTGGGTCCAGAAAGCTTTTATAAGCCCTTGATAAAAATCAGCTGTATGTGATCATGTGGGGTATCATTGAAAAGATCTTGGCGAGCTCTCCAAATTTAGTTTGTGGAACAATATTCTACGACGCCCTATTTGGTCCTTGAAACGGTTTGTAAACCCTTAATACAAAAGTTAGCGATATATTATCATGTGGTGTATCATTAAAAAAATCTTGGCGACCTCTATAACTTTTGTTTGTGGATCATGGTTCAAACCCGTCCTGTTGGAGGATGGAAGGGTTTATAGGGTAGGGTAGGGTCCTTACTATAAAACTTAGTGATACAATGCTTTTTCAATATACTTTTTTCTTGCGATTCCAAAGGAGCCGCTTTAGCCCTTTGTATGTTGTATGGGGATTTCAATATTTATAACCTAATATCGTTAAATGGGGTATCACTGAAAAGGTCTTGGCGAGCTCTTTAACTTATGTTTGGAAACCAGTATTCTAGGACGCCTTTCTTGGTCCCTGAAACCGTTTATAAGCCTTTAATATAAAAGTGAGCTGTATGTTATCATGTGTTATCACTTTTGTTTCGGGATTTTGGTTTTAGGATAACCTGCTTGGGCCCAGAAAGCTTTTATAAGCCTTTGATATAAAATCAGCTGTATATGATCACGTGGGATATCATTGAAAAGATCTTAACGAGCTCTCCAACTTTAGTGTGGGGATCAGTATTCTAGGACGCCCTTCTTGGTCTCTGAGATCGTTTATAAACCCTTAATAAAACAGTAAACTGTATATTATCATGCGGCATAATTAAAAAGGTCTTAGCAAGCTTAACAACTTTTGTTTGAGGACTCTGGTTTCTGGAGGCCCCGCTGTGGTTCAGAAAGCTTTTATAAGCGCTTTATGTTTCGGCACCAGGGCTCAATGAAGTTTTTTATTTTTTTTTTTTTATTGTCGCGCTTAAACAGCTTGACCAATTGAATTGAAAATTTACAAATGTGTAGCTCTTTATCACAAAAGCATCATCAGTTGATTTGGTTGCGATACATTAACCTGTTTCAGCATCAGGCCTCAGGCCATGAAGTTTATCACTTTTTGGTGTCGTGCTTAAACGATTTAACCAATTGAAATATTGTACAAGTATTGCACTTTAGCACAGAAGATCATTCAATTAATTTTGTCGTGATACATTAACCCATTTCAGCACGATGGACTGTCAAAAAAAATGTTTGTTTCTAACTTGCGTCTAATTTGGCAGGATGAATTTATGGTTCTAAATAAAACCTGTAACAAAATTTTTTTAACGTTCGTAGTAGGTAACCCTGCACTTAGGAAGTCAAGTGTTAAGCAATTTAAAGTAGGGTCGGCCCTTAATAAACAAAATTGTATAACTGAAGTTTAAATACTACGCGCACATATAAAAGTAGAAAGAAAATTTCTTATAGGAAAATAAAAACCAGAAAAAAAATTTTTATTTTTAAATCTACAGAGCATCTTTAAAATTGATAAGAAAAAAATTTTGCATTTGAAGGAAATGAAAATAAAAAAACAAGTTCTTTATTTTAGCATGCTTATATAAAAATGTGTTCTCTTCTGAATAGATACATATTTGTGGTTTTCTACTTTAAGAATTTATGGAAGAAAAGAGAAAACGAAAGTCATTAATTAACTGACCGCATGTCGTGTAAGATATTTTTTTTTATTTTTTAATTAAGAATGTTCAGAAAATATGAATAAAAAGAAGACAAACAGCAAGTCAAAAATATGGAACTGATTAAACTAAAGATATACTCTTTACTCTTGATATGCATTTATGTTTATTTTTTTTGTTTTGTATAGAATAAAAAATAATTCAAAAATTTCTGGTTTTAAACTAAAAAAAATTTAAGATTTGTTTTTGTTATTGTTAAATTAATATACGAGTATACAAGTCACTAGTTATCTAGTAAAAGCAAGGAATTGATATAAAAAGATTATAATATAACAGTTGAATGATTCTATGATAGTATAGTTCCTGGTTTTAAAAAATTACAATATTCTAGTAATAACAAGAATTTATTGCGAATTTATTAAGATTCTGAAAAATGTAATTATCATAAAAGAAATGGAAAGTATAGAACTGTATACACTTAGTATATATATGTAAATAATGTTTACTTTTACATGTAGAATTTTTTTTGTTTAAATCTTTATTACATTCTTAAAAATTTTAAATTAATATACAAACAAATATTTTTACAATACAAATAAAAATGTACAAATTTGAATGAATACTATTTTCATTTGCTTATTAACATGTACTTTTTTCTGTTATATCCATACGGTAAAGAACTACCAACTTCATTAAATTTTCGTTTTTCCGATTTTGGTTGATATTTTTATATTTCGGGAATCGTAAGTACATCATGATTTTTATTTCGACGAATATTTTCTCAATTGACGTATGTGCCTGCACTATTCAATGAATTTAAAACTGCTTCCTTTATGCTATTAAAATTAATTTTTAGAGAAGTTTCATAACTAAGAAAGAATCCTTTAACTTTACAAACAATTTTTTCTGTATTATCTTTTGTACAGTAAATTTTGTAAGCGTAGTTCTTGGGACCACCACTTACAAATTCTGTAGTATAACTTCCTATACCATAACATTCTACTTCATCAGTCATGTCTCCTATAAATTCACCTGTTTGTGGTTCATATTCTCCTTCTCGACTAATATACAACACCGAATCGGTGTTATAATATAATACTCTACTATCTAGCTTCTCTAGATAACTGTAAAGTTGAAGACAAGAATGTGTTGTTGTATAAGCAGCTATACTTACGTTGACAGTAGATAAAGAAGTTACTCCTTCTTCTTTATATTTACAGCTAATCACTAGGTTTTGTTCATTTACTGGAAATATGTGACATACTTCTACAGAGGGGTTTGTTATTAACTGGTAAAGTTTAAAATGTTGATTTATAATGGTGGTTTGTTGTTGATTTTCTCTTTGCCCAAATTTTTCCCAGAATGAGTTTAAAATAATCTTAGCAAAAGATCTTAAACCAGAGTTATTAACTACTTTATCGTATTCTAATTTAATTTCTTCCTTTTTAAAAAAACTATCAATATTCTTCCCTTTCTTTTTGAGTTTGACATTTTATTGGCCACCCAGAAGCTTCTTGTTTAATCTTTAAAAATTTGTTCATCATTTTAGTGAATAAATCATCAATACCATTGCAATTGTCATATTTTACTGTTTCGTATTCCCAAACTTTATAAATATTTAAAAGTTTATACCATTTTTCAATTGCTTTTTTAATTTCATCAATTACCCATGTTCCTACTAATGCTATTTCATCGTCTGTATGTTCACAGTATTTTCCTTGATATTTTTGTTCACTACAAGTGTTACATAGTGAAAACAATTTATTATTTTGTTTGACAGGCAACACGGGGTGTAATAGATTTGTTGGTAGTAAGATTTTACATTTAATAATACCGTCAATAGTCATTCAGTTTAACTGGGAGCAAGTATCTTCTCCAACATAAATCTTAGGATGGTTTATGGGGAATTGCCCTCGTTTGCAAACATATGGGTATAAGGAACATACATCTATGTATTTAATTTTTTCTCCTTGTTTACATTTATAATATGTAGAAGTATTTCCCGTTCTTCCGCCATAAAATGCATCACGAGGATTTAAAGGAACTAAATTAATTAATGAATGATTTTCTAAATATCTCATATTTTCATTGTGTCTCATTAGCTCCCGGAATTCATATTCCCACATCTCAATAACTTTATATCCACATGATTTTATAAACTTTGATCTGATTAATGTTTTTTCATATCTTAGATTCAAAGTATCTCCACAGTTATCATGTAATGGTATATCCCTCTGATTTGTTAAACATTTTGGATGTCCATGATAATAGCAACGGTAGAATTCAAATATTTCGTTAGTCTCTTCGCAAAGTCCATCGACTTTAACATTTCCGATTTGTTTTTCTTTTCCATTAAATGCACATTTCAAATCAATTTTTCTCAAATCTTTTTCCCAAATAAGCCATTGCATGGCAATTTTTGACTGATTGCTACCATCCTATATCCTTTTCTTGGTATAATACCTATAGTATTCGATTTGAGAAAGTTTCTTCTATATACAAGATTACAGACGGAAGCTATTGTTGTTGCTTCTAAAAACGGTTCCACATTACATTCTTCTAAAAAAAAATTTCTGCAAACCAGACATGCTTTAGTTACAATTTCAACATCATTTTTACAGTACTCTAAAATATCTTTCTCCATATTAAATTCTGAGTTTCCATTTTGTTCATACCACATTAAAAATTCATTACGCTCATCTTATTTCATTGTATTAGAGTTATAGTATTTAATTGCTGGAAGTGTGCCAATGTAATTTTCATTTTCCAATTTATTAAATAGATGTGGAAAATAACCCTTTTTCAAATTGATCAATAAATTAAAAGCTTTCAGTAATTTTGCCAAGGCCGGAGGAAGTAGTTCATAGAATCAATAAATTTAATATTATCAATTATCATAACAATAATTTTTGTACCTCGCATAATTAACTTTGGCTCAAGTACAGTTTTCTTGAGTATATAACTCAGAATAAACTGATGGTCAAACGCCTGTCCATTATGAGCAATTATGACAATCTTTTTGAATTCCTTTCTTAATTTTAAAATAAATTCCATTAAATCCTCAATCACATTTTTCGTTTTAAAAATTCTTTCTCTTAATTTACATTTTTGAGAGAAGTATAGAGAATCAATGTTTATACATGTAAAGCATCTCAGTTGAGCCACACATAAACTTGGAACATGTTCTTTTATTTTTGTAGAGTTAATTTCTTCTTGTCTTGTTTCTAAATCATAAAATACGTAAATGCAGTTTTCAAAATTTACTTTTGTTTTATCTTGCTGAATGAAACATTTATGGTTTTCAGGAACATGATTATCGCAAACTTTACAAAAATATTCACCACATATATGAGTCCTACAACTATTATGAACTTTAAAACAAGATTTGCAGTTCCTAATTTCTTCACAGATGCTTCTATTTTTTGAACTGGAAACCTTATGATTTTCAAAAAAAATTGATGACAACGAAATGCGCGATTGCACTGCATACATAAAATATTTTTAACATTGTTTGAACAAGCTGGTGAGTTTTGACAGCAAGGGCAACTTTTCGAACACCTATGTTCATTTTTTTTAGAATACGGAATATGACATTCTTCACAATAAAATGCTGTGCAAAAAGCAGCTGTGAGCGAAGTTATTACATTGTAATGATTACTATGGTATAGCAAGTTAATTTTTTTTCCGTTATTAAATTATTCAAATATTACTTCTGCATCCCTTGTTCCATATTTATATACAACAATTTTGTGTTTATGTAAAATTTTTTGAAATTGATTCAATTCACGAATTCCGCAACCTTCAGATGGAATTGTTATTTTTGATGTTTTTAATAATTTTAAAGCTATTAAAGTTTTCCTATATTTTTTTGAATTTTTTCATATTCAATAAATTTTTCAATTTTAGCTATTGAAACAACAAGTGCACATGGTAGACATAAATTATCGCTGTTTTTATTGTTATTATTCCTTTCCTTTTTAAGCATTCCTCTTTATAATTTGAATATTTATTATTTCTTTCTCTACCAGAGGGTAATCTAACACGGGTAATTGTTAAGCAAAAAGTGTCTGTACTTAAGCCTATAGACATAAAATAAAAATAGTTTATTATTAAATCAAACAAAAAATGCATTATAAATAACTACCTTCCTTCAGAATTACTTTGAAAAACATTAGAAATTACATCCCAAACGTCGCTAAATTTAAGTTCATGAGCGGATCTAAAACTGAGGTACGCAGGACCTTGATGTTCAAAGCTCTCTCCACAAAATGTTAAACCAATCTTATAAGTGGAATTCACATCTTTTACAGCAATCCTGATTATTTGATGTATAGCATCCTAAATCCAGCTAATTGGTTCTCTATTTTCAGATACGGATTCAATTACAAATTTTATTTTATGACCGTTCATATTAAACCGTTTAACAAATGTCGAATTGTCGCTTTATATTATGTAAGGCGTAATAGTTTCGGTAAGAAACCTTTGTAAAATAATATTTTTCGACATTTTCTTTATACGAATTTCAGATGTTAAATGCTTGAATAACAGAATATCTAATATTAAATTTTCAATACAGATTCATTCTCTTAAATTAAAATGACACTTTAATAGATTTTAGTTGTTTTAACTAGAATCCCATCTTAATGCTATCTTAATATGTAAATAGAAAATTCTATGCTACATTTTAATTTTCAAACTATACAATGTAATTTAAAACTTATCTTAAAGATATAAATTGTAATCAAATGACACTATAATAGATTATATTCATTAATAATTAGATTCTCATCTTATACTTATTTAAAATATAAAACATTATTACAACATTGTAATCAAACGGCAATTTAATAAATTACCCTTTTTCTGCATAAAAATATTAGCAGCATTGTAAACAACTGACATTTTTTATAGATTTTACCCTTTCCACTTAGAAAATATTTGCAAGAATTTAACTAGTTCTAAAGTTTTTATTTTGTTTTAATATTACTCGAAATTTGTATATAAATACATCGAGATTTTATAAAAATATCAGTTAAATTTGAAGCAAGCAGGATGGCACAGGAATTTGATAAAGTTTACGTGTTGGATGACGTAACAATACAGGCGCAAATTCCTACAAAAAAGAAAAAACGCCCCTTTATCATGACTGGAATAAGATTAAATAAAAATCTGGGAAATTTCGTGTTTCTTTTTTATTCCAGCAATTTACTTTTATATTATAACAGTCCAAAATGCTTGCACTAGCAATTCACTTTTATATTATAACAGTCCAAAAAGCTAAAGTTTTGCAATCAATTTTATTTTCTACTTTTTAGGGGGCCAATTCGGTTTTACTAAAAGCATATTTTAAAAAATATTTTTTTTACATATTATTTTGTTTTATACTTTTTAGTTTTAAATGAAACACATATGTATGTAATTTAAATTTTAAAAAATATGGGATATTTTTTATTCACACATACATTAATTATTGTTTCTGATATAAAATACGTTTTACAATTTTATACCAAATGTTTAAGTAAATTAAGAGATGTTAAATTGATTCCATTACAGCAAGAGTAAAAATTTTTTATTCCAGTATGTAATTCATAAATAATGAAAGTACCTCGAAGGGTAAAATATGTACCAACATACTGTGATTATAAATATTACAATCCAATTTTAGTTAAAGCAACATTTCTAACAGGTATGAAAATGATATACATAAATGTATTTTACTGTATCTTTTTATAGTATAGTTATTGTAGTATAACGTATATCCAAACAAACATGAAACCTTGAACACCTACCTAGTACCTACCTAATCGCTTAATAAGATCATGCAGTAAAAATTGTTGACAAATATCTTGATTTAAATTATAAACAAATGGAGCGGAACAAAATAATTTAGGAAATTAGTTTAACATAATATTATATGTATCCAGCCATTGGTGCAGTGGTTGACGCACCGCTTCTCATTCATAAGGGAATGAGAGGTGTCGGGTTCGATTCCCGGCTGGGTGCAATAATTATAATATAAAAAAAAAAATATTCATATATCGCAATATGTAAATACTTTATATATCATTATATGACGTACACCCCACATTCCTACCAGGAAACAGGGGTTTATGTACCACGGTACCTGAATATAAATAAATAAATAAATATTATGTACATACGTACGTACATATTTACATACGTTGTTTTAATTTTTTGTGTTGACAAAATTTTGTTTGTAAATCATAATGCGTAATAAGGAAAAGCATAATTTTGTAATGATCTTTACTTTTTATATTCTTTACTATGTACAAAAATAATATTATGTATGTATGTAGTTTGAATTTGGCAATTGGAATTATTTTGAATAAAATTTTATTTGTATATCTATATACACAATATACATAATAAATGTTCCTAAATAAAACACATAAAACATTAATTTTTAACGACATGCATATTCAATATGCAATAAAGAATGTTAACAACAAATATTCTGATTTAAATCCTAAACAAATGTAGTAGATAGAATCTGGCGATTCCAGCACAGTTTTGACAGCTGTCATTTATTTTGACAGCTATAAAAAAAGTAGTTATAATTTATGCCTATAGAGGTTTCGCGTTAGTTGAGGTTAATTTTGAAATTTAAAAAAAATTGAATTTTAATTAGCGTTAGTGGCGGTTAATTTTGAAATTTAAAAAAATTTGAATTTAAATTCGCGTTAGTGGCGGTTAATTTTGAATTTAAAAAAATTTGAATTTAAAAAAATGTCAGTGTGGGGTATAATGGAATTGAATTTTAGTTTTGAAATGAATGCAGGTTTTTTTTGTTGCGGGTAGAGTTTTGTTGGCTAGAGTCTGGGTGCTAGAGGTTGGGTGGCTGAGGGTTGGGTGCTTAGGGGCTAGGGGTCTGGGGGCCTGTAGCTGGAGGGGGGCTAGGTTCTGAGATATTGTCTAGATTGGAAACTGAGAGAAGTTAGGTTTGCCGATTCTAGTACAGTTGGGAGTATTATGAGATTGAATTTTTGTTTATGAAATGAGTTTACACACATAATAATAAAATATAATTTTTGCTTATTATTGAAAATGAAATTGTTGGGAAATGAGTAGCTTATAGTAGGTAGGTGTATTATTGTGGTTTCTTTTGTGATAAGAATATAAATTTTAAATTCAAATTTCTTCTTATTAAAATAATATGTTATAGTGGTTTTCAAATACAAAATTAGATAAGAAAATTTAATAAAATTTAAATTCAAATTTTTTCTTAGTAAAATATGTTATTGTGGTTTTCAAATATAAAATTAGATAAGAAAATTTAATAAAATTTAAATTCAAATTTTTTCTTAGTAAAATATGTTATAGTGGTTTTCAAATATAAAATTAGATAAGAAAATTTTGATTTGAAGAATAAAAGAAAAAGTCTAATTTGTAAAAAATTACGTCAGGGGATTCCGTAAACGTTTGGCTGATAAAAGTTTAATGAAATAAAAAGTTCATAGATTCATATAGAAAGTGAGTAAAGTAAAAAAAAAAATTAAATTATGAAATATGTTTGGATTTAAAAAAAAGCTTTTGAATAAAAAAAAGAAATATATGAAGAAATGAATAATGAATTCCCTGACGATTCCGATGAGTTATTGAATAATTGTTGATATAAAAAATGTTCAAATTTTAATATTGAAGAAATAAGAAGAAAAAGAGCAAAAACAAAATGTGATTTTTCTAAAGACTGTTAAAAATTTGTTGGTTAAAAGGGGTATTTGTAAGATTAAGATCATAATTACACAACAAGATTAGTAAGGATAGACATCATAATGTTTTGGTGTGATATAATTGCACATGGGTATAAATATTGTATTTGTGGACACAAATGGAAATCAATACAAATAATTAATTGGAAAATATTTCATGATTTTTTGGAGATATACGTAACTCCAGAACAGGGACAAAGAGTTTGTGTATTTAAAATTAGAAACGGTGAGTCATCAACTGGCAAGTTAATGCTACCGCATTTTGATTGGCAACATATAAAAATTGAAGTATATGGAGGAGATATTTGTATTATTGGAGCAATAAGAAACCCACAAAATAAAAAAAAGCCTCAAATACCAAATAAGTTTGATGCTGATTGCCCATTTGCAGAGGAAGAAGATTAGGAGATGATAGAGAAAAATATTTTAAGCATATTACCAAATGATTTCGGTAAGAATCTCAAACAACACATTGAGTCAATGTCTTCTACATTTAATGAATATGAAGAGAATCAAAATGAGTCAAAAAAGTCAATGATAAGAAAACGAATTGATGACGGAATTTTATATATATCATCAATACATGTTTTCTGTATAATGAAAAAAATAATAAATCAAAAGTTGGTGACATTTTAACTAAGTTTAGAATATTACTTGAAAAACTAAAAGATGAGTATTTAGATTTTATGGAAGCTTTTTCAGATGGAAGAGATCGCTATTTACCATTGTTTTTATACGTTTGCACTATCATAAGTCAAGTAAAATTTTTACATGATAAAGAAAGTTCTAGAAAGTAAAAGAACAACAAAAAAAAGTTGAAAAAATTTATTTGGTTGTACATATTACTAGAAATGCAAGTATTTTAAAGACATTTCAAATTTAACTTTCGTAGAGTGAAGTGTTAATTCTACATCATCATTATTATACTTACATATTAATTTTTACAAGCATTATGAAATTATTTTATTTGTTGAGTTTATTAACCATTGGAATCTATTCAGCACCTACTCCTAATATAAGACTAGATCAGTCAGCTTATGGAAGCGCAAATTTCAATGTTATACTTCCAAATAATGAAACTATTCAAATAAATTTATCTGTAAAATTGTTAAAACATGTACTTTCATCTGAAATTCCAACAACAACAACAATAACCACTCCAATAACATTTGATGGTATAACTGAAAAACTTATTGCTGATGATCAAATTATGAAAGCTGATTCAATTCCACAATATATAACAGCAGAGCAAGCAATTGAAGCATTTAGACAAGATCTTTTGTTAAAGGAAAGAAGTATTGGTGGTATCATAGAAAGTGAAAACGTTTTTTATAGACATTTTCGTTTAGAATATGCTGAAAATGAAGAAATAAAAGTTCGCTGTTCATATGATGCAAAATTTAAGCAACACTCGTTAAAAATTGAATGTTTGGAATATATGGAAATTGCTTCTAATAGAATTTAAGTAATGGAGAATTGGAAAAATATACGATTTATGATACTCTGTACAAATCACAGAATACTTTAATTGATTTACGTAATATTAAGCAAACATATAATATGGATATATATTAAATATTTTTTATATCAATAAAATGAATTTTTTTAAATTAATTCTGTTTTATTTATCCATGAATTATGACTTGAAGGAAACCCAAGCCATTTAACAAAAGCTTTATCATCCTTATATTTTAATATTTTTTCAATTAAGTATTAATTGTGTTGCCCCTATTGGATTGTGTTGATAATCTTCTAGCAAATATGTTACGGGATTAGTAATTTGCACTTTCCTTATCTTAAATATTTCAGTTGTCCAATTGGGTGTATAACCTTTTTCAAAAACGTGTTTAAACTTACTTATCCGAACTGAGTCACCAATTTTGAATTTAGCCGGTGGTGAAATTTTTATATGATTATAAACACTTGACAGCAGCTCATTAGCATTTTTTTCATTTATATCTGATGGAGATCTTCCAATTGTGCGATGTTTTTTGTGATTATATTGATGAACTAAACTTTCAATTATGCCTATCCATTTGTAATTTCCATTAAAGCTGAATTCTTTCCACATTTTTTCTTTTAAAGTACGATTAAAGCGCTCTACAATAGATGCTTTTAATGAGCTAAAAGTTGAGTAATGATTGATTTTATAATTTCTCATTAAATTTTTAAAAGTTATGTTGAAGAATTCTTTTCCATCATCAGTCTGAAGATTTTTTGGATATCTGTTAAATTTTGTGAAAATTGATTGTATTGCCTGAGCAACATTTTGAGCTGTTTTATTTTTTATTGGAATAGCCCAGGCATATTTCGAAAAGGTATCGATTACGGTTAGTAAGAATCGAAATGTTTTATTTTCTTTAGCATATAAACCCATTTCTACCAAATCTGCCTGCCAGAGATCATCATAACCTTTGATAATTACTCTACGCTTTTTAAAATATTTTCGAGCTGGCTTATGTAATTCTTCAACAACCTCTCTCTTAGTCATGATGAATGATCTAGTTTTATTTCTGTTATGAGGTTGTAATTAGAAAATCTGTCATTAAAAATATGCTGACGATGGTTTTTATTTAAAACTTTAGAGATAAGGTTATCAGTATTTTCAATTCTTTTATTAAATCTTACTCGATCTAGAGCTATAATCTCCCAATATTTTTGTCGACCAAATTAATGCCCAGAGTTCCATGTGTACAATATATGGATTTGAGGTTTTAAATCAAAACGAACTCTTTTCATCAGCTTTTGGCCATCGTCTTTCACTCCCTCCTCCTCCTTCTCTACATCACTCTCTTCAGAGGAATCCAAAATGTTAAGCCATTCAAATAAATCAACCACCTCACTCTGACTCATTTTAAATATAAAACAATAATTATAATGCTTATTTATTTTTTTTTTTAATTTAAATAGTTTTATTTATTTTTAATTCTCTCATATAATTTCATTAATTTCACAATTCTTATCATTATTCGTTCAGCCGACATACATGGACATGTATCTGGGTATGAATCAGATGAATCTGACGAATTTGAACTGCATTTTTTTTTGAACTGCACCAAATTTTTGAACTGCACCAAAAAATTAAAATGATCTTTTAATTGAGTATAATGTTCTTTTAATAGAATATCTTCATATATATTTAGAAAATTATTCAATTTATATCCGATTCGTGATATATCCATGTTTAATGCCTAAATCTTTAGTACAGACTGATTGTTACAAATTTATTTACTATTTGTTTCCAAAAGTTTTATTCGAAGTTCAAAGTTTTTAAGAATTTCTGCAGCATTCGTATCTACGAAATGCATAGCATTTTTAATTTCCTTTTCCATGCTGCTCCAGATTAACGAATTATGTCTTTCAATTTTTTCTTCAATAAAAGTTTTTAATTTATCATCTAATTTGCTAATTTCATTTTCAGTATATTGTTTTATGGTTTCATTTGCATCTGAAAGTTGTGTATTTACCCAGTCAGCATTTTCTCTTTGAAAATCTATAAAAAGATTTGTTATACTTTTATCATGAATATCGAATTGATTATCAATATAACTTTTTGTTACAACATCTGTTGGATTAATGGGTGTTCTAACATTTGCGAATTGCTTATTTTGAAGATCATAATTTCCTTCTGAAGTTAAAGGAAAACTTATTATATGGCTGTTTAACGGTTTATTTTTATATGGTTGAGCTCGGGTATGACCAAATTTGTCAATTGTCATCATGTAAGTGTTACTTTAAAATATTTATTACTCAATTATATTAGCTTCTCTGAGTTCTTCAATAATGGAATTGATTTCATTATGATGATTATTGTTACCAGACATTTCTGATGCAATCAAAAGCTCCAATCTATCAACTAATTCATTAGGGTCATCCCAATAAGTATATTGAATCGGGCGGTTTGAATATAACATATTAGAAGAGTGTGGCAATGCTAATAAATTTTTATTAGAATAAGAATTTCTGTTGTTGTTGTTGTGAACTGATCTGTTGTTGTTGTGAACGGTATATTATATATGTTTATAATTTAACACATTCTTCAAAATTTCTTTTATAGCGACCATTATTTAAAGCTCTATCTTTATCAATAAGTAAAAATCCATAGCTATTTCGCCAACAATGTGTGCACATATCTTTAAATTGCTTAAAGGACATATCTCCATTAACATGATCATTATAGATATGCTTTAAATTTAAATCATCTTGCTTAAATAAAATTATAAAATTTGCATTATCTCTTATTAAATGTTTAGGAATTCGAGTATATGATTCACATAAATAGAAACTGTTGACGTTTTGATGCCGTCCCATACAAAAATATTCCCTCACTTTATCTTGTTTATCACATGCAACATCATCAAATATGAATATTGAATTAGGCTGGGATTCTCATGGTTTAACTACATCTGAATTATTTGAAAATTCATTATATCCCATTCCTTTAATAGGTTTTATAATTTTTTTAAAATACTGATACTTCGGCTGGTGTAATGATTTCGAATAAATGTATATATTTTGAAATTTAAGACCTTTTGGATCTAATAACATGCTTAACATGACATTTGTTTTACCACAATTAGATGGTCCAACAATTAATCCTCGAATACTGTTTGGTAGTATTTCTCCGTGTTTCTTATACTCTTTAATAATATTACATTTCTCATCAAAATTCATAATCTTTATTGTTTCACCTTTTTTGATAAACTTCATTTTAGCAACTAAATCAATTTCATATAAAACTATATTTATATGTCTTAATCAAAACAATCCATATTGAACTGTCACCGATATAAGATTAAATATGATCAGTTACAAGAGAAATACAATCAGTTGTAAATCAGAAATCAAAAAGAAAGGTGGTGTATTAAATTCCATAATTAATAAATTACCATTTGAAGCACATCTACCTGAATATAATTATTGTGGACCAGGAACAAAACTTAAAAAACGTCTAGAACGTGGGGATAAAGGAATAAACCAATTAGATGACGCATGTCGTGAACACGATATTGCATATTCTAAACATAGTAATATTTCTGATCGTCATATAGCTGATAAAATATTAGCTGAGAAAGCTTGGCAAAGAGTTAAATCGCGTGATTCAACTTTAAGTGAAAAAGCAAACGGATTTCTTGTTACAAACGCAATGAAAACAAAAATTAGACTTGGTATGGGTTGCAAGAAGGAAGCAAAGAAAGCACCGAAAAAGCAACCCTTAAGAAGAGTCATTCAAGAAGCTAGAATAGCTATTAAAGGGTATAAACCTAATAAGCAAAATGACGCTATCAAAATTGCGCTGAAAGCTGCTAGAAATACAAGCAAAAATAGAAAATCAATTAAAATACCACTCATTATTTCTGTTCCTAAAACTGGTGGCATTCTACCATTAATTCCAATATTCGCAGGTTTATCAGCTGTCGAAGCTCTTGCAGGTGGTGCTGCTGGTATAACTAAAGCTGTTAATGATGCTAAAAATGCTAAGGTGCAGTTAAATGAAAGTGAACGTCATAATAAAACAATGGAAGCTATTGCTCTAAGAGGAAGGGGTTCACATTTAAAACCATATAAACAGGGACTTGGATTATTTCTGACATCAAAAAACCGCTAAGTTTGCTACCCAAACGGGCTTTAACCAATATTGATTTAAATAATTTTGGAACCAAATACTTAAAATATTTTCGTGGAGTTTTTATAAGAGACGATCTTCTTAAAACTAAACCTTGGAAATGTGAATGTGGAATCGTCAATTTAGATAACTCAATCGGAGATGGAACTCATTGGGTAGCATATTATAAGAATTTAAATGATATAAAATATTTTGATAGCTTTGGAAATTTAAAACCACCAAATGAAATTGTAAAATATTTAGGAAATAAGCTTTCATATAATTATTATAAATATCAAAAATTTAATACATACAATTGTGGTCATTTATGTTTAACTTTCTTATCTAATACTATTTTTTATAAGCAAAACAAAAAAAACAAAATAAAAAATTAATAAGAAATATATCACATTTTTTTTTTCTTTTTAAGCGTGACAAAAAAGTAAATTCAAGGCTATTTTTGTTTTCTTTCAATAGAGATATTGAATAGAATCATAGTTTTTATTATTATGCAATTCAAATTTTAAGTTCAAGGTTTGTTTTTTATTTTCTTGATAAAAATCATATGATTTTTAAATGAAATTTAAGGTTATTGAAATTAAAATTGAATTTTCATCATAAATTGTATATATATGTGTAGGTAATTTAATTTATAATAAATTATGATAATGGTTATATAAAAGATAATACGTTTCAATAATTGTTTAATTGGTTAAGAGCAACCATGTCTTTAACGTTTACCTTAAATGGTAAAATTTCTGTACTAACAGCAGAATATTTTCCACCCATAGATTTAGAAGGAGAATATGTTTGTGCATTAGTTGATTTTCAGACATACAATTCTATACCGAATGTAGATGAAGGAAATAATAGATTTCTTATTGGGGATAAAAGCATCATTCTTCCAACAGGCTCCTATGAAATTGAAGATATCGAAGATTTTCTTAAGAAGAAACTAGAAATTACAAATAAAAAAACTGAAAAACGAAAACTCTATATAAAAGCTAACAATAATACATTAAATTGTGAAATTTTTTCCGATGAAGAGATTGATTTTGAACGAGAAGACACTATTGGTGGATTGTTAGGTTTTAGTAAAAGAAGATTAAAACCAAATAAGTGGAATATTTCAGATCTTCTTGTTGATATAAACAAAATTAATATTATACGAGTTGAATGCAACATTATTCAAGGAACATATATTAATGATCAGAGAGTACATATTTTACATGAATTTTCAATTCATGTTGGCCCCGGCTATAAAATAATTGAAGTTCCTCGAAATCTTATCTATTTACCAGTAGCTGTCAATCAAATCAAATCGATAAACATAAAATTACTCGACCAGAACGGTAATTTAATTAATTTTCGAGGTGAAACTATAACAGTGCGCTTGCACTTGAAAAAACAGGAAAAATGATAATATATGATAATAATTATCAGAAACACAATAAATATTTAGCACACGTCAAGGATCATTTTAATAGCATGTCAACGTTAAGAGGAATAAGATCTCACAGAATAAACAAAGGAACTCTAACAATAAAAAGACAACAATTTTTAAAATCAATTGGCCTTAAATTAAAAACGTTTTAAAAAAAGGATAATTTATTTCATAGCCCTGTCATTGATGAAAGTATAACAAGTGCTCATTGGCGCACATATTCAGCATTCACAGATTAATTTAATAAAAGCGATATTATTCGCATACAAATACAAAATCAAAATCTAAATATCTTACCGTCTACCAGTATTCTTTATATTGAAGGCTTTATTTCAAAACAAGATGGAAGTCTTGCAACAAAAACAAATTTAATTAATAACGCAATGGCATTTCTATTCGAAGAAGTACGCTATGAATTAAATGGGAAGGAAATTGATCATTGTCGAAATGTTGGTATAACAACATGTTTAAAAAATTTTATTTCGCTAAATGAAAATGAGAGTCAAGCTCTTATGAATGCATGTTGATCTCCCAAAGCAACAATTGATTCAAAAACACAATTTTTTAACTATTGTGTTCCATTGAAAAGACTCTTGGGATTTGCTGAAGATCATAAAAACATTATACCGAATGCAAAACATGAATTAATTTTGATACGTTCAAGATCTGATGATAACTCTTTACTTTGCTCTGATATTAATGAAAAACCGAAAATTCAATTACTTAAAGTGCAATGGCGAGTACAACATATCAATTTAGCTGATTCCTTCAAATTAAACCTGTACAAGAATATTGATAATAATGCTAAAATTATATTAGCTTTTAGAAGTTGGGATTTATATGAATATCCAACATTACCGTCAAATACTAACCATCATATTTGGAACGTTAAAACTACAACTCAACTTGAAAAGCCGCGTTTCATTATTTTCGCTCTACAAACAAATAAGTTAAATCAACTTAAAGAAGATCCATCGAAATTCGATCATTTGGATGTAGAAGATTTAAAAGTTTTCTTAAATTCAGAAGCTTATCCATATGAAGATATGAATTTAAATTTTGAAAGACATCGTTATGGAATAGCTTACGAGGCATACATTAACTTTCGTTGCAATTATTATAATTATTCTATACCTGAACCTTTATTAACATGGGAAGAGTTTAAGAAAAGTAGTACAATTTTCGTAATAGACACTCGTTATCAAAATGAAAATTTAAAAACGGGGTCAATTGATGTTAAAATACAGCTTAAAACTGCAAGTAGCATTCCAGCAAGTACCACAGCCTACTGTCTTTTGTTACACGATCGACTAGTTGAATTTCAACCTTTGAGCGGGGATGTTAATAAAATAAATTAAAATTACAAATCAATGAGCTTTTCTAATGAAATTACAACAACAATCACTGAATAGACAAAATCAATCATTTAAAATCGTTTTATACATTTTATATACGACTCTGTTTTGGAGTAACATTTTTAATTTACTTGTTTTATAGACATCTAAGCAATGGAATATGTAATACTTGATATTCAAGGCTTCCGAGATAATAGTAACAAATTTATTCTAAAAGAAATTGCAATATTAACTTCAAGTAATGAAATTCAACATTTCATAATTAAACCTCCATACAATTATCACGTACTTGAGTCACAATCAAAATATATCAATAAATGGTTAACAAAAAATCACCATGGATTTAAATGGTCTGATGGTAAAACAAGTTTTTGTGATGTGATGAATTTTTTAAAATTGTTTATAAATACCAATACTTGCATTTACGTAAAGGGTGATGAAAAGAGAACTTGGATTCAAAACATTTTGAAACATTATAATAATGTTGCAGATTTAAACAGACAAGATTACACAAGCCTAAAATTTTTAAAGAGGCAACAAAATACCCCTGCTCAAAGATGCTCATTCAATCATGTTGGTATGTGCGCTTTTGAAAATGTTTATTTATTAAAATCACTATTGTAAACATTTTATTATTTTATTTTTATGATTTAATTGTGATATGTACTAATAATGATTAAATAAAAATGAATGAACAGTTTTACTGTAACATATTTTTTTTTTCGCTTTGATTTTTTCCACACTTTCAGCTAATTTGCAAAAAAAAAAAACCTATAAAAAAGTAAAAAATAAACCTATAAGAATAAACCTATAAAACCTATAAAAAGTGCACTCTGAAAATTAAGATACAATTTATAAAATAAAAGAAAACTATATAATTATCATAAAAATCAAAATATTTATTTATTTATTTATTTTGTATTGATTACATAATTATTATATGGCCTGGTTTTCTTCAAGAATATCAGCGTCTTCATCATCGTCACCATCTGTGTGCTCCATACTCCCAGTCCATTCATCTTTTTTAAAAATTTTTAAATCAAAGGATTTTCCTTTGTGACCATAATTTACCAATCCATATGATTCATCATTTAATTTTGTAATTTCATCCTGTGTAAAGGCATTAAATCGTATTGGAAGAAATATCTTAAATTCTCCCAATTCTGCTGTAACCCTTTCTCCGAATTTAGTATTTATCTTCATCAGTCTCTCTATTTTATATAATTTTTTATACAGCATAGTTGAAACTGTGACTGTATTTTTGAATTTTCGCGACTCGAATTTTTTATTTAAGTTATTTAAAAAACTCATTTTTTATTTTTTTTTTTAATGCTTTATTAGGGTAATTAGTGTAGGTAATAACTGAATAATTAATTAAAATATACAGCCTATTTATACTATTTTTCCTTATGCTGGTAATAAAAGATTGTTAAAAAACTGCTTTTAATTAATCAGATATAAATTCCGCAGAAAATGTTTTAAAGCTTAAATAGGAGGATGAATGTGGTTTTACGGTACTCAATTTATTATTTATCATTAATATGCTTTTTAAATATTATGAAATTGCCTGACGTCATGTAACAATTAAATTTCTAAATCCGGACGAATGTGGTTGAATGGTACCTAAATTTTCTAGAATTATTATGTTTTAAATACTCTATACTCTAAAATACTATAGGATTCCCTTTCTAATCACAATATTCATATATCAAATTTACACTTTTAATTTTTAAAGTAAATTCATTAACAATCTAATTCACATTTCGTAGAAAATGTTTTAAAGCTTAAATAAAAGAATGAATGTGGTTTTATGGTACAATATTTTATTTTTATTTCATTACATTAAATTTTATTTTACAATAACAATATAATTCACATTTCGCAGAAAATGTTTTAAAGCTTAAATAGGAGGATGAATGTGGTTTTATGGTACAATATTTTATTTTTATTTCATTACATTAAATTTATTTTACAATAATTCTGTACCAATTGAATAATGATTCCAAGGTAATGTATTGACACCATTAGAATGTACAAATCTCTTATCATCAAAATAGCTTAAAGATACTTTATTTAAACATTGTGTGTATAAAGTATGCAACTTACTTCTAAATATATACATTTTATTTACATATATTTTCCTTTTATATAAACAATCTCTATAATTTGATAAAGTTAGATTTTTAACTACATATTTCTTAACACCTTTTGCTTTTTTTATTTCATTTTTATTAATAATATCTATAGAATACATTTTGGATCTTAAACCTATAAATTCTCTTATTATACTGCCACTACATTCATCCTTCATCATACCGAGAACCTTTTTATTTTTCAAGGGTATACCGTAAATATTATTTACATTATAATCAGAGGTATCATAATTTAGATCTATATCAGGTATAATATCTTTATAAAAATCATCTGTTTCAATTGTTAATACAAAAGAATCTGTATCCATATAATTTAGCTCAACATTATCTCCATATTTTGGTTTCATATAATTATAAGAAGTTATACATTTTCCATTTTGAAACATCTAATACTGAAAAGCCGACGTATATAGGTTTATTATAAAACGTTTTTACTCTGTCCAATTGAACAGCAATCATATTTTCTGTAAAATGGGCTATACTATTGAAATTTGCTTTAGCAATCAAAGCTCTAGCACCTAAATGTCTTCCCCGACTTTCCCAACTTGTCACTATTTTAACATCTTTTCTTTTATCAATATTCTCAATAGTTTTCCCGAAAACAGCATTATTTAATAGCTTAAAAAAATCTTTAGCAAATTGTGTTACAGCTCTTATTCTATGTGAATTATTTAAATCAATATAGCTTTTAAGCCAACATGTTTGTCTAAACTGTAATACTCTATGAATTTTTTTTAAAATTAACCCGTGCTCTAAACATTGTTTAAGATTTCGATAATGAATGACATAATGATTGTGATCTTCAAGATCAGTAATCAACTTGGTATTCTTCATATATTGATTCATTTTATGTTCACAGCAAAATGGTAAGTCTTTATGTTCGTCATGCTTAGAAATGGGATACTCTAAATCTACTTCTAAAATATAACCTATATTAGAATCATCCGGTATATCTAAAATATTTGTTTCAAAATTTTCCACCCATAGAAAATCAGAAAAAGGTAAAAATTGTGACATAGCCCAACTATATAGATTAACAACATCTAAATACACAATAAACTTAGAAGTTTTGGAACTGTCAAAATTTTCCATATATTTATTATTCGCTACTGAATGCCTCAAAGCGCATTGTGTTATTCCCCCCCTAATTCCTTTTTTAATAAAATTATACATGTTAATATCCGTAAATAGTTCAAGTTCAATTTTGGTATATTTTAACATGGCATCCCAAGATAAGCCTGGTGCCGTGTAATAATGACATGGATCTAAAGAATATATGTTTTTGCAAAGCTTACGGAAATTTTCAAAAATATCAGTTAATAGGAATACATCAGTTTTTAAATAAATTTCTAAATAGTCTTTAAAATTTTTACAGTTAAATTTTTCCCACACTTTCTTAGCATGCTCATAATCTTCATCAGAACAAGTATAATCAGATAATTTATTATTAAATTTTTCCCGAGAAGGTAATGTTTCAAAATTAAGCTTTTCCCATGAATTTAAAAACTCATAAGGAAATACACCTTTTCGTCGTAAAAGCATAAATTGCTCATCATCAATACATATTTTCCTAGTGCTAATTAGACTATCATTCGATAAATTACGGGCTAGATTATCAATACTTAAATCCATAAATCTAAAAGAATCTAAAAATCGTATTTCAATCACATTTTCTTCATCAATATTTATATGTTTTGAAACATAAATGCAATTTTCTTTGTTGATTGGTATCAACTTTATTTGACCGGGGTGATTTGATAGCGCTTTTATTAATAAATGGCAATCGTATCCCGAAAAATTGTGAAATAAAACTGGAATGAAATGAGCGTGTGAATAATTTAAATTACATGTATAATGAGCAGGTCCACGGTATGTGCCGGTTAAATGGCAATGGTCAGCAACCCTATCTATACCTAAATCTAATTCACAAATATGACATATTTTACTTTCTATCTGATGTTTTTGTTCTAAATTTGTTAACTTTTTCATTGGTATCACTTTTTGAAGGTGTTCACGCGAAATAACAATAACATCTTCAATTAACTTATCTATAAAAATATCAATACAATTCTCACCTGTGTACATTCTAAATAAATCCCAATTGTGATTGAAGGAACATTTTATGTTGTAAGCAAATGCACATGGAATATGCTCTTGTATATCTGTTGTTGCTTATTTTGTTTCTTCAGGATGACATGTATAAATGTCTTGAAGTAAGCATTCAAAATCAGCATAAACGGTAAAAGGTACATCAATTTTTCTTTCATATTTTGTAAATTTTATCCATTTATTTTCCTCAGTAGGCATCAACGTAACAATTTTACAGCATTCTTTTTTATGTATATGATAAGACTCTTCGTTGTGAAAATATTGTAAGCATGTATTGCATAAGTACAAACCATGACCATGTTGTGTTATTTGCGATCTAATCAGCCTTGATATATTTTTTATCCAAACATAATGAGCTCTTTCTTCATTTTCAACCAATAAAACATTAATATGCTTAATTTTTTCTTCTTTAGTTGAGTAATACGGTCCTACTATTTCATAAAAAATCCCTTTTTGTGAGCTAATTTCTTCAATTCCAAAAACATTTACACTAATAGTAGGATTTAATTCTTCAAATAAATCTATGTCTGCTACTTTAAGTGGGAATTCCAAATTACCAAATTCTAAAGTAAACTCTTCAAAATTTTCATTTAAATGTATTGTGCTACTTTCAATATCAGGTATTCTATAAATCGATGTTCTTTATAAATTTTGATTTCCTTTATAAAGGGCTGATATTATACTCCATTTAAAGCAATATTCATCTGAATTGTTAACGTTAATACAAGCATTTTTGTCCTGAATGAATTTCGGTAATGGTAAATATTGTGAGCATCGTAAAGGCTTGTACTGATTAATGTTGATTTCTACATGTAAAATTCGTAATAAAGCCCAACCGCTATCTCGTTCTTGAAACTCGTCACATTTTTTAACAATATTATTAACCACATCATCATAAAACTCTGAAAGCTGCTTACTTTGATTGACAGTTCTCATTCTAGTATTGAAAGATTTCACCGATAGATCCATATTACCATCATATTCCTCATCTTCACCATCCTTCTTGGAAATTTTAATATACTCAGCGAATAATTCCAAATTATATTTTAGAGCTTTATGTTTTGCCAATGCAGTTTGCAACAATTTAATTATTTTATCTTTTCCTTTAATAAAAAACTCATTAGGTGATTGTAATTCCTCTACGTCATTATCATACATAAACGACTCTATTCTCTCATTAAAAGTACTTTTAATGCACTTAAGACCATCTTCAATTATAGTTGCTGAATTTCTTCTATGTTTTAGAGTTCTTAGGTGATACATCCATCCTTTAATGGGAACAGAGATTTTACAAGAAGAGCAATATTTTTCTTCACTTCCAGAAATTTGGTTTGAATTGCGTTTCATTTTACTATATAGTTATTTATAGAAATAGTTCACTATTTGAAATCAAATACTTCTTTTAGAATGATCAAATTTTTCATTGTTTTTTAATTTATATACCAAAATATTTCATAATACAATAAGTTTTATGTCTGTAAAATAAAGAAGAAGAGTAATAATTCGGGGGTTATAAAACCGCACTCATCCTATTTTAATTCTTGAAACATTTTTGTTATCAAAAGTTTTAAATGCAAACATATTTCATAATTTAAATTTTTTTTCTACTTTACTCTCTTTCTATATGAATCTATGAACTTTTTATTTCATTAAACTTTTATCAGCCAAACGTTTACGGAATCCCCTGACGTAATTTTTTACAAATTAGACTTTTTCTTTTATTCTTCAAATCAAAATTTTCTTATCTAATTTTATATTTGAAAACCACTATAACATATTTTACTAAGAAAAAATTTGAATTTAAATTTTATTAAATTTTCTTATCTAATTTTATATTTGAAAACCACTATAACATATTATTTTAATAAGAAGAAATTTGAATTTAAATTTTATATTCTTATCACAAAAGAAACCACAATAATACACCTACCTACTATAAGCTACTTAATTCCCAACAATTTCATTTTCAATAATAAGCAAAAATTATATTTTATTATTATGTGTGTAAACTCATTTCATAAACAAAAATTCAATCTCATAATACTCCCAACTGTAATAGAATCGGCAAACCTAACTTCTCTCAGTTTCCAATCTAGACAATATCTCAGAACCTAGCCCCCCACCAGCTACAGGCCCCCAGACCCTAGCCCCTAAGCACCCAACCCTCAGCCACCCAACCTCTAGCACCCAGACTCTAGCCAACAAAACTCTACCCGCAACAAAAAAAACCTGCATTCATTTCAAAACTAAAATTCAATTCCATTATACCCCACACTGACACTTTTTTAAATTCAAATTTTTTTAAATTCAAAATTAACCGCCACTAACGCGAATTTAAATTCAAATTTTTTTAAATTTCAAAATTAACCGCCACTAACGCTAATTTAAATTCAAATTTTTTTAAATTTCAAAATTAACCGCCACTAACGCGAAACCTCTATAGGCATAAATTATAACTACTTTTTTTATAGCTGTCAAAATAAATGACAGCTGTCAAAACTGTGCTGGAATCGCCAGATTCTATCTACTAAATGTTTTAAAACAAAATAATGCTCAGTCTTTGTTGAGCTATAAGTAAAGCATTCGATGCAGTGGACCATCAAATATTGTTGAACAGAGTACATGAAATTGAAATAAGAGGGCTGCCTCATGAATTACTGAGAGCTTATTTGCAAAACTGGTTTCTCAAAACCAAAGTTAATGGTGATTGTATTAATGAATGTGCCATAACTATAGGATTGCCACAAGGGTCGGTTCTTTGTCCTACATTATGTCTATTGTATGTACATAATATGCGATTTGCTAATGTAAAAGCTGATTATAAAATATTTGCTGATGACACATTGCTTATCTATTCAGCAAAATATGCTGAGTTATTAGAAGGATAGGTCAATGAGGATTTGAAAAAATATATGAAATGGCTAAATGGAAATAAATTAACAGTGAACATTGAAAAAACAAAGTACATGATTTTTAAACAATTAAATAAACCAGATATCAACCCCAAAATTTGTATTGATAGCAGAGAAATTATAAGAGAACAAAGTTATAAACATTTCGGTATTATAATAGATGACAAATTAATCTGGAATGATCATATTAATTGCATATTAAAAAAAAGATAATGCCATTATTAGCTGCTATTAAAAGAAGCGTTATCATATTACATGATAAATTAGCTAATTTATTATTTCATGCAGATCATATTCCCACGAAAAGTCAAAATCTAAATTTTTTTTAACAGATTTTTTTTTTCTCACTACAAATACAAAATCGCGTTGTGATTAAAATATTCTAAAAGTATTATAACTTAAATGTATTTTTAACTAAAATATTTTTCTAACTCAATGTTTTTATATAAAATTATTTTCACACTAAAATAATTGCTGTCAACAGTAGAATAAAAGTATATAAACCGTGGAACAAGTTAAGAAAATATTCATAATATTATTAGGATTCTTTGACTAATATTTAATAATTGAACTGATGTTTAACTTATGATAAAAAGTGGATTGATTAAAACTGAGGTTATATTCAATAGAAACAAAGAATAAACAAGGTAGAATGTAAACCAACGGTTTTTAAAAGCGCACATTTCCAAAACATAATACAAACAGTTTAGAATTGTGACTTGCACAAAAGTTTGAAAATTTAAAAAAAAATTTAAGAAATTTTTTGTAATAACAAAATATGTGAAAATAGGACTTTTCTGGAATTTTGAGGGGCTGTAAGTCCGGAACCCTATATAACTAAAAAAAACGGTTAACATACGTAAAAAGATATTACTGGAACTTTAATTTTTATGTCTTGCCGAGGAAAAATTTGTATAGGTACTTAAGTTACAGGTTCCTAAAAATAGCAAATTTTCAGATACATAAAAAAGTTGTTCAAAAACAAAATTATTTTTTTATGAGACCTACCCATGGTTAAATTTTGTACAGACGGACGGGCGGACGGACAGAATGAAACTAATAAGCATATTTTTTCAAAATTTTTTTGAAAATGTGCTAAAAAGGGAATATTATAATAATAAAATTTGTAACGAAAATAATAAAAATAATAAAAATTTAATTTGTAATAAAAATAATAAAAATTTTAATTTGTAATAAAAATAATAAAAAATTAATTTGTAATAAAAATAAATAAACATTTAATTTATAACCAAAAAAAATTATTTGTTGTTATTCTCAAAACAAAAGTGGCGCAGTCGGTAAGATACGGACACTAATAAACATAGTAACTATTTTAAAAGTTTTAATCAATATTCAAATTCTCCGTAAAATCGAGATTTAACGGGCTTAACAAAAACAAATGAGAATAATAATAACAAAGAACTAAAAACAAAATTATAATTGAAACTTATGATAAAAAAAAAATATAAATAAATAATAATGATCGTCGATAATATTGTAATTCGCGACTTAATATCAGAAACTAGATCCATTCCCACATTTAAAGGGAATGACACATACGAATTAACTAGCTTCATTCGTGAAGGAGAAGCCTTACTAAACATGGCACCTGGATGATCCAACAAAGACTTATATCTAGAATATAATTCTCAGCAAAACCCAGAGACCAGCTGCCGCCGCCGTAAGGAGAATCGAATCAACTTCTTGGAAGGATGTGAAAGAACAACTGAAAAAATCATTTAGAATTAATGAAAGTTGTCTAACGCTAAAAGAAAAAGCTGACAACCTGAGTTATATAAATGTAAGTCAATATTATAATAAGTTAACGGAAATTCTAGATAAAGTAAATCTTAAGTATAACTTAAATGATAGTAAATCGATAGAATATAGTCCAACTAACAACGAGAAAAGCATTTTAAATTTTTGAACAAAATATCTCGTTTTGATAGTATGTTTCTTAGAAGTAAAAATGTAGAGATTCTCGAACAAGGAAATCAAGAAAATCAATTAAAATATCAGAACAATTAATTTACATAGACATAAACGTCGATTAATTAACCTAGGAGGACGAGTGGCGAACTGGCTTTTTGGCACAATGGACGATCAAGACAGAACCGATATTCAAGAACATCTAAGGCTCTATCGATTATAACAACCACGACAGTATAACAAATTTAAACACACAAATAAAAATAAACACCGACCTACAGAACAATATAGAAATTTTAAACAACCGAATATAAGAAAACGAATGTTTATTTTTAAAAACTTTAAACCAAACCACAGATATTACAAGATCAAGTATAAAAAATTTACATTTTCTGTCCTTACTAACAGACATAAATCTGCTAAACTCCGAAGTAGAAAAAATCGAACAAAACATAATGTTCGCTAAACACAGCATTATGAGTCAGTCAATTTTAACAAATGACGAAATAGACGATTATAATATTGACGTTTTCAAATATAAGGAAATTAAAATCTCTTTACTAAAATTCGATAATAAACTAAGTTTTGTTATAACTATTTCTAATGCTACGCTACAAACCGCCACCATATCAAAATAATATTACTTCCAAATAAAAAATTCTAAAAAAATTCAATCGAAAATTCCAACATAATAGAATACAATAACCAATATTTTGTAAATAATAATGAAACTTATTTGAAGAAGTTAAAGCCATCAGACAATTGTACTAATAGTCTCGTAAACGAAAATTATAAATATTGTGAAAAAACTATAAATAAAAATTTTCAAATAATTGAAATATTTCCTAATTTAGTCTTAACAAAAAATTCTGAAAAAGAAACTTTAATAAATAATTGTGATCATTCTAAATATAGGCTATCTCAAAACAATTTAGTTAAATTTTATTGTACAATAAATAAAATAATATGTAAAAAAATATTTTTTAAAATATGCTTTTAGTAAAACCGAATTGGCCCCCTAAAAAGTAGAAAATAAAATTGATTGCAAAACTTTAGCTTTTTGTACTGTTATAATATAAAAGTGAATTGCTAGTACAAGCATTTTGGACTGTTATAATATAAAAGTAAATTGCTGGAATAAGGTTAAATAAAAATCTGGCAAATTTGAGTTTCGTGTTTCTTTTTTGTTTTGTTTGTAAATCATAATGCGCAATACGCAAAAGCATAATTTTGTAATGATCTTTACTTTTTATATTCTTTACTATGTACAAAAATAATATTATATATGTATGTAATTTGAATTTGGCAATTGGAATTATTTTGAATAAAATTTTATTTGTGTATCTATATACACAATATACATAACAAATGTTCCTAAATAAAACACATAAAACATTAATTTTTAACGACATGCATATTCAATATGCAATAAAGAATGTTAACAACAAATATTCTGATTTAAATCCTAAACAAATGTTTTAAAACAAAATAATTTAGCAACATTAAAATATTGTACCTATAATCCTAATACAAAATACATGTGCACATCAAGATTGATTGAACTAAATTATTATAGGAGGAAAGATCAAATAATATATGTATATTGTACATAAAATTTTATTAAAAAAATGTTGATGAATACAGATAACAAAAAAAAATGTACGTACACGAATTGGATTCGAACCAAATTACTCTTACTTTCAAAACCTGTACGCTTTCCTCTGCACTACACAACACTTAAATATTTAATGAACATATTACGAACATAAAATCTTAATTTTTAACCATGCATATTCAATATGCATTAAAGAATGTTGACAGCAAATATTTTGATTTAAATACGAAACAAATGTTGTAAACAAAATAATTTAGCAACATACATAAAAATATTGCATGTATTGTGTTTTGCTAATACAAAACACCATGTGCAACGGACATCCATATTATATTATATAGGAGAAAAGATCAAAAATATATTGCGTGTGTATTGTATGCATGAATTTAGAGATAAAAATTTAAGTTTTAAATTCATATATACAAAATATATACATATTTTATTCAAAAATGTTGATGAATAGATAGTTAAAACAAAAAAGTTGCATATGAACTGGATTCGAACAACATGACCCCCACTTTTGAAACCTGTACACTTTCCTCTGCACCATACAACACTTATAAATTTTGCTAACAGATTACGAAGATAATAAAAAGCGTGACAGAATGACAAATAAATAAATAAATAAACCGACACCGACGAGTTAATAATAAGCATATATAAAATAAAAAATTGTGCATTATCAAACAATGAAAGAAATAAGATATATCATATTACTATTCCAAATTATCTAAATATAAATAATGTAAGCTTAAAAATAAATTTAAAAGATGTAAGTAAATTGAAAATATAAAAGAAGTACAAGAAATTAAATATAATAACAAACTAAATGAATTATTCTATTTCTTAATATTGCCATTTGTTATAATAATAATAGCTATAATTTTATAAGTTTTAAAAATAAAATAAGGAAAATAAAAAAATAAAAGAAACTAATATCGATCCGAAAACCATCCAGGAGACTGTTGATCTTAACGAAGGGGGGTTCATATTGACACAAAAAGTGAAAATCTAAATTTTTTCATCAGTTTTTTTTTTCTCACTACAAATAAAAAATCACATCGCCATTTTTTTTGTTTTAACTTAAATGTATTTTTAACTAAAATATTTTTCTAACTCAATTTTTAACAGCTTTATATTAACTTGGTTGGGTAAAGGATGGAATCTTAGAAGCCATTTTAAACACACTTCCCGTTGAGCTAGAGACTTGAAATTTTCTTCATTAGATCAGATCCCGATGACAATACATGATTTTAAAATAATAATATCGAAAAACATTAAAGAAATTAGCTTAATTTCAAAATTAAATTTTCATACAAAGATATAACAGAATTTTTAACAGAATTATTACAGAACCAAAATAAAACATTTTATCTAAATTTACTAAACTCACCAATACCAATTCCAATACGTATACGTAATACATAAATATTTTTTTTTTCTATAAAAGACTATTGTTTTTTATGTAGCCCATTGCATTGTATGTGTACATATCCATTGGAACATACTTAAAAATATGTAATAAATGTGCTTCGAAAATATTTTTGGTTTGAAAGCGATGAATTTGAAAGACATGAATGTGTAAACAAATTAAAGTGTTGCATTTGAGAACACAGTGTAAAACTTAATATGCATTTACTTAAAAATTAGATAGCAAGTGTTAAATTTAAGTCTTTTTTCATCAAATCAATTGATTTTTAGTATACATTTTTATTTATAAAAGCAATGTGTTTATTTTCTATAAAAGACTATTGTTTTTTATGTAGCCCATTGCATTGTATGTGTACATATCCATTGGAACATACTTAAAAATATGTAATAAATGTGCTTCGAAAATATTTTTGGTTTGAAAGCGATGAATTTGAAAGACATGAATGTGTAAACAAATTAAAGTGTTGCATTTGAGAACACAGTGTAAAACTTAATATGCATTTACTTAAAAATTAGATAGCAAGTGTTAAATTTAAGTCTTTTTTCATCAAATCAATTGATTTTTAGTATACATTTTTATTTATAAAAGCAATGTGTTTATTTATAATATTTATATAGATGTGTTTTTCCTTTCTTAATTATAATTAAAATAGGGCTTTTCTTTCGAAACTCTTAACATATTAAAATGGCATATTATGGCCCTAACATTGATATCTAAATTGGGAGCTGCCTTTAAATTAAGATCTATTAGGGAATGATGATCTGCACCACTAATGCCTTTTTCTGAAGTATAAAAACTAAGAATATATTTCCAATTATGTAAAAACATTAAACAACAAAAAGAATATACCTATTAAAAATAAGAAATCCAGTCTTTTTTAAAAATAGTAAATAACAACAATATTTTTCTTTTCAATAACAATAATTATGAATTAATCATAAAATATATGTTATGTACAATACATACATAATATATATCTACATCGTCTAGAAAAAGCAAAATAATTTTTTTTTAATTCAAAAACATTAGCATTTAGAAGTAAGCAATATATATTCTCAATTACATACTTTTAAAACCAAATTTGTTTACTACATATGTAAGTACAAACATGTACAAAAATGGTATGCATATTTTTATGTGTACTGTACTATTAAAAATCTGCTAACACAGTCACACCAAATTCCCAAATTCCCAACTATTATTATTTAGTTGATTTATCGATGTATTATTTTTTAATATGTAGGCAACAGTTATATTTATATGAATGGACGGTAAACATGAACGAACAAAAAAAAATTTTATGTATGCATATGAATGGACGGTAAATATAAACGAACAAAAAAAAAAATTCTGAATGTTCTATAGCTAATAATTTCTATTTTTGAAATAGACTGTATGCATAAATTAAATATTAAAAAAAAAAAAAAAGTTCTTAGCGTACCTAAATAACAGAAAAAAAAAGTAAAATGTAATACTGGAAGAAAAATAAAAACGAATAGAAAAAAAAAGAGAACAAAAAATGTTACTTTGATTGTTTTTAAATATTTTTAAAGGCTCTTTCTTATGTTTATATTGTGTACATCTGATATTTACCCACATAACAGATAGAAAAAAGAACTATTAAAATGTTATGATTTTAAAAGAAAGAGACACATAACAGATAGAAAAAAAGAACTATTAAAATGTTATGATTTTAAAAGAAAGAAACATACGTTTGATATTTCCGTACATAACAGATAAAAAAAAAATATTAAAATGTTATGTTATGAAAAGAAAGAAAAAACAAGGCAGTGTATGAATCAAAGTCTTTAAAGGGTCGCATTTTAAGTGGAAATAAAGAACATTATAAAATTGCAATATTTTTATTTAAATTTTGAATTTAGCTATGCAACGTTTTCTTAATTTTTTAAAAATTTTGCCGCATTATGATATAATGCAACACTGAGAAGTTCAGCTCATAATATAGATACATATGTATATGAATGAATGGCTATTTATGTATGTAGTTGTAGATTTATTATTTTTTAATATGTAGGCAACAGTTATATTTATATGAATGGACGGTAAACATAAACGAACAAAATAAAATTTTATGTATGCTATGAATGGAGGGTAAATATAAACAAACAAAAAAAATTCAGATTGTTCTATAGGTTATAATTTATATTTTTTAAATAGAATGCATGTATAAATTAAACATTTAAAAAAAAAAAAGAAATACTTAGCGTACCTAAATAACAGAAAACAAAAAAAAAGGAAAATGTAATACTGGGAGAAAAATAAAAACGAATAGAAAAAAAAGAGAACAAAAAATGTTACTTTGATTGTTTTTAAATATTTTTATCTTTCTATTGTTTATATTGTGTACATCTGATATTTACCCACATAACAGATAGAAAAAAAGAACTATTAAAATGTTATGATTTTAAAAGAAAGAAACACATAACAGATAGAAAAAAAGAACTATTAAAATGTTATGATTTTAAAAGAAAGAAACATACGTTTGATATTTCCGTACATAACAGATAAAAAAAAAATATTAAAATGTTATGTTATGAAAAGAAAGAAAAAACAAGGCAGTATATGAATCAAAGTTTTTAAAGGGTCGCATTTTTAAGTGGAAATAAAGAACATTATAAATGTATTTAATTTATTGTTGTATTTAATAATGAAACTGAGGTTTAATTTATGATAAAAAGTGGATTGATTACAACTGAGGTTCTATTCAATAGAAACAAAGAATAAATAGGGAAGAATGTAAACCAACGGTTTTTAAAGTGCACATTTCCAAAATACAATACAAACTGTTTGGAATTGTGACTTGCACAAAAATTTGAAAATTTAAAAAATAAAATTTAAGAAATTTTTTGTAATAAGAAAATATGTGAAAATAGGACTTTTTTGGAATTTTGAGGGGCTGTAAGTATGGAACCCTATATAAGTAAAAAAAACCGTTAGCATACGTACAAATATATTACTAGAGCTTTAATTTGTATGTCTTGCCGAGGAAAAATGTGTACAGGTGCTTAAGTTACAGGTGCCTAAAAAAAGCAAATTTTCAATTTTTCAGCCCTAATACCTCTTAAACAGAGGGCGGTGCAAAAAATATTCTAAGGAAACTTATACTAATTCTAAAAGTTCTTTCTTGACTCAAAATTTCAAGCCTCTATCTAAAAGGGTGCCGGAGTTATGAAAGTAGAAAAATCATGCAAAATTTGGTTTTCACATAACGGTAAATTTAAATACTAAATTTTAAAAAATTGTATAATTTTGATATTAATTTACAAAGTTAAGAAAAATACCTATCGCACATAATAAGCACATTTTTTCAAAATTTTTTTGAAAATGTGCTAAAAAGGGAATATTATAATAATAAAATTTGTAATGAAAATAATAAAAATAATAAAAATTTAAATTGTAATAAAAATAATAAAAATTTTAATTTGTAATAAAAATAATAAAAAATTAATTTGTAATAAAAATAAATAAACATTAAATTTATAACCAAAAAAAATTATTTGTTGTTATTCAAAAACACAAAAGTGGCGCAGTCGGTAAGATACGGACACTAATAAACATAGTACCTATTTTAAAAGTTTTAATCAATATTCAAATTCTCCGTAAAATCGAGATTTAACGGGCTTAACAAAAACAAATGAGAATAATAATAACAAAGAACTAAAAACAAAATTATAATTAAAACTTATGATAAAAAAAAAATATAAATAAATAATAATGGTCGTCGATAATATTGTAATTTGCGACTTAATATCAGAAACTAGATCCATTCCCACATTTAAAGGGAATGAGACTTATATCCAGAATATAATTCTCAGCAAAATCCAGAGACCAGCTGCCGCCGCCGTAAGGAGAATCGAATCAACTTCTTGGGAGGATGTGAAAGAACAACTGAAAAAATCATTTAGAATTAATGAAAGTTGTCTAACGTTAAAAGAAAAAGCGACAACCTGAGATATATAAATGTAAGTCAATATTATAATAAGTTAACGGAAATTCTAGATAAAGCAAATCTTAAGTATAAGTTAAATGATAGTAAATCGATAGTTTAGTCCAACTAACAACGAGAAAAGCATTTTAAATTTTTGAACAAAATATCTCGTTTTGATAGTATGTTTCTTAAAAGTAAAAATGTACAGATTCTCGAACAAGGAAATCAAGAAAATCGATTAAAATATCAGAACAATTAATTTACATAGATATAAACGTCGATTAATTAACCTAGGAGGAAGAGTGGCGAACTGGTTTTTTGGCACAATAGACGATCAAGATCGAACCGAAATTCAAGAACATCTAAGGCTCTATCGGCTATAACAACCACGACAGTACAACAAATTTAAACAAACAAACAAAAATAAACACCGATCTACAGAACAATATAGAAATATTGAACAACCGAATATAAGAAAACGTTAAATGTTTATTTTTAAAAACTTTAAACCAAACCACAGATATTACAAGATCAAGTATAAAAAATTTACATTTTCTGCCCTTACTAACAGACATAAATCTGCTAAACTCCGAAGTAGAAAAAATCGAACAAAACATAATGTTCGCTAAATACAGCATTATGAGTCAGTCAATTTTAACAAATGACGAAATAGACGATTACAATATTGACGTTTTCAAATACAAGGAAATTAAAATCTCTTTACTAAAATTCGATAATAAACTAAGTTTTGTTATATCTATTTCTAATGCTACGCTACAAACCGCCACCAAATCAAAATAATATTACTTCCAAATAAAAAATTCTAAAAAAATTCAATCGAAAATTCCAACATAATAGAATACAATAACCAATATTTTGTAAATAATAATGAAACTTATTTGAAGAAGTTAAAGTCATCAGACAATTGTACTAATAGTCTAGTAAACGAAAATTATAAATATTGTGAAAAAACTATAAATAAAAATTTTCAAATTATTGAAATATTTCCTAATTTAGTCTTAACAAAAAATTCTGAAAAAGAAACTTTAATAAATAATTGTGACCATTCTAAATATAGGCTATCTCAAAACAATTTAGTTAAATTTTATTGTACAATAAATAAAATAATATGTAAAAAAAATATTTTTTAAAATATGCTTTTAGTAAAACCGAATTGGCCCCCTAAAAAGTAGAAAATAAAATTGATTGCAAAACTTTAACTTTTTGGACTGTTATAATATAAAAGTGAATTGCTATTGCAAGCATTTTGGACTGTTATAATATAAAAGTAAATTGCTGGAATAAGGTTAAATAAAAATCTGGGAAATTTCGTGTTTCTTTTTTATTCCAGCAATTTACTTTTATATTATAACAGTCCAAAATGCTTGCACTAGCAATTCACTTTTATATTATAATAGTCCAAAAAGCTAAAGTTTTGCAATCAATTTTATTTTCTACTTTTTAGGGGGCGAATTTGGTTTTACTAAAAGCATATTTTAAAAAATACTTTTTTTTACATATTATTTTATTTTATACTTTTTAGTTTTAAATGAAACACATATGTATGTAATGTAATTTAAATTTTAAAAAATATGGGATATTTTTTATTCACACATACATTAATTATTGTTTCTGATATAAAATACGTTTTACAATTTTATACCAAATGTTTAAGTAAATTAAGAGATGTTAAATTGATTCCATTACAGCAAGAGTAAAAATTTTTTATTCCAGTATGTAATTCATAAATAATGAAAGTACCTCGAAGGGTAAAATATGTACCAACATACTGTGATTATAAATATTACAATCCAATTTTAGTTAAAGCAACATTTCTAACAGGTATGAAAATGATATACAAAATGTATTTTACTGTATATTTTTATAGTATAGTTATTATAGTATATCGTATATCCAAAAAAACATCTTAATCGCTTAATAAGATCATGCAGTAAAAATTGTTGACAAATATCTTGATTTAAATTATAAACAAATGGAGCGAAACAAAATAATTTAGGAAATTAGTTTAACATAATATTATATGTATCCAGCCATTGGTGCAGTAGTTGACGCACCGCTTCTCATTCATAAGGGAATGAGAGTTCTCGGGTTCGATTCCCGGCTGGGTACAATAATTATAATATAAAAAAAAAAATATTCATATATCGCAATATGTAAATACTTTATATATCATTATATGACGTACACCCCACATTCCTACTAGGAAACAGGGGTTATAGCTATCTGGCACATTTATGTACCACGGTACCTGAATATAAATAAATAAATAAATATTATGTACATACGTACGTACATATTTACATACGTAGTTTTAATTTTTTGTGTTGACAAAATTTTGTTTGTAAATCATAATGCGTAATACGCAAAAGCATAATTTTGTAATGATCTTTACTTTTTATATTCATTACTATGTACAAAAATAATATTATGTATGTATGTAGTTTGAATTTGGCAATTGCAATTATTTTGAATAAAATTTTATTTGTATATCTATATACACAATATACATAATAAATATTCCTAAATAAAACACATAAAACATTAATTTTTAACGACATGCATATTCAATATGCAATAAACAATGTTAACAACAAATATTCTGATTTAAATCCTAAAGAAATGTTTTAAAACAAAATTGTTTAGCAACATAAAAATATTGTACCTATAATCCTAATACAAAATACATGTGCACATCAAGATTGATTGAACAATTCATATATGCAAATATATACATATTTTATTCAAAAAATGTTGATGAATAGATAGTTAAAAAAAAAAATGTTGCATGTGAACTGGATTCGAACAACATGACCCCCACTTTTGAAACCTGTACACTTTCCTCTGCACCATACAACACTTATAAATTTTGCTAACAGATTACGAAGATAATAAAAAGCGTGACAGATTGACAAATAAATAAATAAATAAACCGACACCGACGAGTTAATACAAAAAGCATATATAAAATAAAAAATTGTGCATTCTCAAACAATGAAAGAAATAAGATATATCATATTACTATTCCAAATTATCTAAATATAAATAATGTAAGCTTAAAAATAAATTTAAAAAATGTATAAGTAAATTGAAAATATAAAAGAAATGCAAGAAATTAAATATAATAACAAACTAAATGAATTATTATATTTCTTAATATTGCCATTTGTTCTAATAATAATAGCTATAATTTTATAAGTTTTAAAAAATAAAATAAGGAAAATAAAAAAAATAAAAGAAACTAATATCGATCCGAAAACCATCCAGGGGAATGTTGATCTTAACGAAGGAGAGTTCATATTGACACAAAAAGTCAAAATCTAAATTTTTTATAAGGTTTTTTTTTCTCACTACAAATAAAAAATCACAACGCCATTTTTTTTGTTTTAACTTAAATATATTTTTAACTAAAATATTTTTCTAACTCAATTTTTTTTATATAAAATTATTTTCATACGAAAATAATTGCTGACAACAGTAAATATTCTAACTTAAACATTTTTTTTACCTTTTTAACTAAAATATTTTTCTAACTCAATGTTTTTATATAAAATTATTTTCACAATAAAATAATTGCTGGCAACAGTAGAAAAAAGTATATAAACCGTGGAACAAGTTAAGAAAATATTCATAATATTATTAGGATTCTTTGGCCACTAATATTTAATAATGAAACTGAGGTTTAATTTATGATAATAAATGGATTGATTACAACTGAGGTTCTATTCAATAGAAACAAAGAATAAACAAGGTAGAATGTAAAACAACGGTTTTTAAAAGTGTACATTTCCAAAATACAATACAAACTGTTTAGAATTGTGACTTGCACAAATATTTGAAAATTTAAAAAATAAAATTTAAGAAATTTTTTGTATAAGAAAATATGTGAAAATAGGACTTTTTTGGAATTTTGAGGGGCTGTAAGTATGGAACCCTATATAAGTAAAAAAAAAACCGTTAGCATACGTACAAATATATTACTGCAGCTTTAATTTTTATGTCTTGCCGAGGAAAAATGTATACAGGTGCTTAAGTTACAGGTGCCTAAAAAAAGCAAATTTTCAATTTTTCAGCCCTAATACCTCTTAAACAGAGGGCGGTGCAAAAAATTTTCTAAGGAAACCTTTCCAATTCTAAAAGTTCTTTCTTGTCTCAAAACTTCAGGTTTCTATCTAAAGGATTTCTATCTCTCATGCAAAATATGGTTTTCACATAACGGTAAATTTAAATAGTAAATTACAAAATATTGCATAATTGTGATATTGCTTTATGTAGATAATAAAATTTTCGGTCTTCTCGCGGTTTTAGATTGCAAAACTATTACGCAGAGCCTGAGATATATACATCTGAAAATGGGGCTTTTTCGTAATTTTGAAAAGCTGTAACTCTGGAACCCTATATAACTAAAATAAACCGTTAACACATGTTAAAATATATTACTGTAGCTTTAATTTTTATATCTTTCCGAAGTAAAATGTGTACAGGTACCTAAGTTATAGATATTCAAAAATAGCAAATTTTTAATTTTTGAGTCCTGATAGCTCATAAACAAGGGGTGGCCCAAAAGAAATTTCTGAGCAAACTTATACTAATTCTAAAAGTTCTTTCTTGCCTCAAAATTTCATCCCTCTATCTAAAAGCGTGCGGAGTTATGAAAGTAGAAAAATCATGCAAAATTTGGTTTTGATATAACGGTAAATTTAAATACTAAATTAAAAAAATTGTATAATTTTGATATTAATTTACAAAGTTGAAAAAAATACCTAACGAACGATGTTTTCCGATTGAAAAAATCTTAATTATAACATAAGATATATGCATTTAAAAATAGGGCTTTTTCAAAGTTTGGGGGCTGTAGCTCCGTAATGGATGGGGCTAAATTAAAAAGTTGTTCCACAAAATTATTTTTTTCATGAGATCTACCCATGGTTAAACATTTTTTTCTCTATCTTTAACGGTGTAGAAGTTTTGTAAACAGACGGAGGGAGGGACGGACAGAGTGAAACTAATAAGCACATTTTTTCAAATTTTTTTTGGAAATGTGCTAAAAAGGGAATATTATAATAATTTCAATAAAATTTGTAATGAAAATAATAAAAATTTTAATTTGTAATACAAATAATAAAAATTTAATTTGTAACAAAAATAATAAAAATTTTAATTTGTAATAAAAATAATAAAAATTTAATTTGTAATAAAAATAAATAAACATTTAATTTATAATCTAAAAAAATTATTTGTTGTCATTCTCAAACAAAAGTTGCACACATTATGTCTCATATACGATACAATGTGGCGACATAGTCGTGTTGTGCAAATACATTAAAGAATAAAATAAACATATTAATACATTAAAGTAATTAAGATATTCTACAGGCTGAATTGGCGTACTCTATCTGATAATCTGTACAAATGTACTGGATTCCTTAAATTAGGCGAATTAATAATTTTAGAAAAAGCCAAAATAATTCATAAAATAGAAAATAGCGTCACTAAAAGCAAACCGTTGTTACAAAAGAGAAGGAATATTCACAACTATAACACAAGAAATATGGGAAAGTTATGTCATGAAAAAACTCGAACTGAATGGGTCACGTTACTGAACTAAAAACAGTAATTTTTGCTCTTCAATAAGAATTTATAACTGTTTTTCTGAGAAATTAAAAAAATGTAGTAACATACGCAGCTTCTTATTTAAATTGAAATGCTTATTAAAAAATGATTCAGTTCTTAATCTTCAGTTCAGATTGTTAGAATTATAACTAAAATTAATTAAAACTAGAGTTATAACTAAATTACTAAATTAGGATATAATAATAATATATATATATATTTAATTTTTGTACTTATACTTAATATAATACAGTACATATAATTATTATAATTGCTAAGACTTTTATACCAATTTTAAGTTATTGTCTAAGACTAGTATATTGTAAAATCATAACTGTAATATTATAACATATAAATATATATAATAAAGAAAAAATAAAAACTCACGGAAAAATTTAAAACATCGCCTCTCATTTAAGCAGACAAATGTTGCAAAAATAAAATCTCTCATGAACTCTTTCAAAGACGATGTATGTCAAGAGAATAATAAACTGCCTTATGTACCTGAGGTAAAACATAGAATTATCACAAAGAATGACTTATCAATTTACTATAAAGGATACATATCCTGAAATTCACAGAGAGGAAGTACAGCGGCAAGTTGATGAAATGCTGAAACAAGGTATAATCGTCATTAGTACGTCTCCATATACTGCTCCTATTTGGGCTTTTAGGATTCTTAAGAAAATGGACAACTCCCAAAAAGAAAAATGGAGAATCGTAATAGTTATCGTAACAATAACAACATTGACGACAAATTTCCAATGCCAAACTTTGAAGATTTTTTGAAAAACTTGGAAATTGTAGATACTTCCCAGCTTTCGATCTAGCCAAAAGATTTCATCAAATTAAAGTCCTAGGAGACGATAGTTGTAAAACTGCTTTTTCAACAGCAAAGAGAAATTTTTTATTTACTAGAATGTCGTTTGGTCTAACGTTACTTGCCATAAAAACGACACTGTATAAG
Source organism: Poecilobothrus nobilitatus (assembly GCA_947095535.1). NCBI lineage: Eukaryota > Metazoa > Arthropoda > Insecta > Diptera > Dolichopodidae > Poecilobothrus > Poecilobothrus nobilitatus. Next base: position 129,288,062 of record OX352772.1, on the reverse strand, counting down.
TTGAGCTAAAAGTATAAAGCTGCAACGGTCATAATTTTTCTATAATTCAAGTTATCTGATGTTTCTGAATATAAAACTTTGGATTTGACTTGTAACGATCAAGATAGAAAGCTGTTAAAATAAAATTATGAAGAAAAAATATAAGATTTTAGTTGTAAAAATTAAAAAATTAAAAATTAAAAAAATAAATTTGTAAAGAAAAAATTATAAAGTAAAAAAAAATTGTAAAGTGAAAATTAAAAATAAAATTGTAAATTAAGTTTAAAAATAAAAATTTATCAAAGGAATTTAAAAATTTAAATTCCTAAATTATAATTAGTAATAATAATTCCTAAAATAAAATTGTAAAAAAATAAATAAAATTTAATTAATAAAAGATTTTAGTTTTAAATTAACTTATTTTTTTTTTAAATAAAAGTAATTACAAGAATATAAATTGGTGCAGTCGATAGGATTGCCCAACTAGTGAAATAAATAAATAAAAACTAAACTTTGTGTAATAAAAAAAAACAAAACTTTGAAAAAAATCAAATGAAAATAAAACAACTGTTTATTTTAATAAGGAAAAAAATAAAATACATAGAAAAAAAAACGAAAAATAAGTAAATATATATATACCTAATGGCAAATCCAGGACAACAACAACAAATTTAAAAACAGTTAATAACAAATATTATTTTCCCTCATTAGATATACTAGATAAACTTAATTTAAAATATAGATTAGACGATGCAAAACTTATTGAATTTATTACTGTTAAACAAAATTTCTCGGAGTGATAGTATGTTTCTTGAAATAAAAATATAACTACAATACCAGCTATTGATGATTATTACCATGATTATTACCAGCTCATTCAAACTGGTGTCAGTAATTGTGAAAATAAAAATAATAGGAACATAAAAAATATAACGATCGTTTTAACAATTGCCAAAAATATAATCAGTAATAATAATAGTTATAATAATAATTTTAACTTTAATAACAATTTTTCAAATAATCATAATCCTAATATAACTACAAAAATAATTCGGCTATTTTATAACAATCATAATAAAAATAATAATAACTATAATAACCAGTTTAATAATAATAATGATATTAATAATCATCCAACAATATAACAATTCAGAAAATTTTAGAAATAATCATCTAGTTATAATAATAATAATAATATTAATAGAAGTGGTAATTTTAGTAAAAATAATTATCAAAATTATAATTACAATAGAAACGAATATGAACCAGTGGAAGTGGTAGAGTCTAGTGAACAAAATTTTCACTTAGGACGGTATATATATTTTATATTTATTACGGACGGACGGACGGTACGGACGGTATTATATATTTTAATATAATCTACTAATAGTAGAATTTAAAATATATAATAAAAAAATTAAATGTTCAATTGATTCAGGAGCTTTCTTTGAAGCGCGAGCTCACCCACTTCGAAGAAATAATTAGCACATAAAATAATAACAAACCCCTCAAAACCACTATATGCAAAAAAATATAGGATCCCAAAGGTTCATGAACTTAAATTTTAGAATCAAGTAAAAGAGATGTTACAACAAGGGAGGTTATTTATTCATCACTCCATTAATTATCAACCGGAAGTCCAGATCTTGGTTTAATCGCATCTGCAGTGAAATCATTCTAAAAAAGAAAGAAGCTTAACAAGAAGAAAGCTGAAGTTGACTACTCCTATCCTTCCAAAAAACTCCTTTTCTATCCTTCCCAATTCCAAAAGAAGGTAACGAAAAGGATCCCTCTAAGTACCATCCTATTGCTATAACCTCGGTTCTTTCCAAAGTAATATAGAAAATAGTAAACCAGAAGCCTTTGAGGTTTGCTTCATGATCCACAATACGGGTTCAGAGCCCGCGTTTTAAACGGTGATCTTATTGCTTAAGCTTGTTTTATGGATACCTTGAAGGGGTGAACACTTGTTTGAAAGAAATAAAACAATTAATGCCAATCAATGTTTTCCGACATGAAACGGGGAGTGCAACAGATCACTGTCGCCGACTCAACCCCACTCAATCACTGTCCATCTGTCGAGATGGCGCTCAACCTTATGCCCGCACATATGTTTCCTAAAGTTGGTAATTCATTTGTGGATGATATAACGATATTCAACAAGAACATTAACATCTTTCTTCAAAATAACTATCCCAATTTTTCCCTTCATCCTTCCTAATCCCGTTTCGCAAATAATCCTTCCCTCATCCTTTTCCACAAAATTAAGCTGTACATTATATTATTATGTATTAAAGGACCGATCTTAAAGTTTGATTTTAAAGGGGGTGGTTTTGGTTGGTTAGAGTTCAACACTATGAGTTCACTCGTGCAGTTCCTTTAAGTAATTTCTAATGTTTTCCACTGTCCCTCGCAAAAAAAAAGAATTATTAAACATAATTCTCCATAAAACTCGGCCATATGGGTTGTCCCAAAGAAACAAGATCAATCTGGAAAACAAAATATCCGATCCCTAATATTGATGCACTTTTTAATAAATTGGGTGGGGTTCAATATTTTAATACGCTAGATTTGGCTAAGAAATTTTGTCAAATCCTGGTGGATGAGAAAGACCGGTCTAAAACAACGTTTTCAACTGGTCAGTGACACTTTGAATATGTCAGGATTAAAAAATGCCCTTGTCACATTCCAAAGAATAATGAACTATGTTTTAAGAGATTTAATTAATATTTCTTGTGTTGTCTACTTGGATGATATATTCTGTACATCCATGCAAGAACATGTGGAAAATATAGATATAATTTTTAACAGGTTACGTAAATATCAATTAAAAATACAAATAGATAAATGTTGTTTTTTTTTTTTAAAACTCCGAATACCTCGGACATTTATAAACGGATCAATAAATCAAACCTAATCCGTAAAAAGTTGAGGTTATAAAAAATCTTCAACTGCCAACTAAACGGAAAGCAATAAAAAGTTTCTTAGGCATTACGGCAATTATGGCAAATTTATTAGAGATTATGAGAGAATTGTACAACCGCCAACCGACAGTTTGAAAAAGAACAATAAAATAAACATAAATAAACTTAAAGAATTAAAAACAAAAGACCTAAATTTATAAAATATCCTGATTTTAATAATAACTTCTTATTAAAAACGGTTGCAAGCCAATATACGATTGGCGCTCTCCTGTCTCAAAATGGACATCCAATGAGATTGTTAGTCTGACATTAAAAGACCATAAAATCCGATATAGCACAATAGAAGAAGTATTATTGACTATAATTTGATTCACCAAATATTTTAGAGTTGAGACCATATTTTTATGGCACCAAGTTTACAATTATGACAGACCACCAACGTTTAGTTTGGCTCCACTCTTAAGACTACAAAAGTGGATGATAAAATTAAATGAATTTGACTTTGACATTAACTACGTAAAATGCAAAGACAATAAAGTTACTGAGCTTAAGTAGAAATAAACTTGAAATTAATAATATCGAACAAGAAGAAATATATTGATAGAGATGTCTACAATTTCAAGTGGCGTAGAAGATATAAACGGCCACATACAAATCGTAGACAACATTATTAACAATTATTTAAAGCAAATACATCTCGTACAAAATAAAAAAAGTGAATTTAGAAGAATATTTAAAAAGTATAGGCAAATTTATATCTCGAAAGAAGATCTCAAAAATGAAATCTTTATTATTAGCTTGACTTAAAGATTTTTTTACACAGCCTCTCCTGTTCAGGCTTGGCTGCAAATGTCGTAAGGGGGAATAACTCGATTTGAACCCACATTCCCTCGGTGTTTACAGCGTATTTTATACGCTCTTACCCACTGGGCCCCCATTTAAAGATTGCCCCCATTTAAAGATTTAATTAATAAATATATAAAAAACTGTCCTACCTGCAATTTAGCCAAATACGATAGAAAACCAATTCAATATAAATATAAATTAACTGAAACTCCTGGCGAACCAGATCAAATTGTTCATGCTGACGTTTTCTACTTAAAAAGAGAAACATTTTTACTATAATAGATAGATTTACTAAACATCTGACAATTTCCAAAATAACAGATAGAAATAGTCTAACTATAATTCAGGCTCTCAGAACTGGAAATTCTCTTTTTGGAAAACCAAAAATAATCATACTAGACAACGAGTTTGATAGTCTAAATATAAAAGATTTCTACTGAATAGAAAATATTGATATCCATTTTGCATCCCCACCGAGCCATACGGGCGACTCCGATATAGAAAGGTTTCATTTAACAAGTCTAGAACATATTAGTATATTAAATATTACTGAACCTAGTCTGAATACAGAAGCAAAAATCTTAAAATCTGTAGAAAATCATAATAACACTATCCATTCTACAACTGGAGTTAAACAAAATGATTTTGTAAATGGTAAAATTTCAGACATAAAATCTATAAAAAGTAAAATACAACAACAAAAACAAAAAATAATAAATAAATTAAATGTAATAGAAAAACTTTCGAAATACCTGATTTGCAAGAAATAATAATAAAAAAACCTACAATAGTTAGATACATATAAAGAACTTCCTAGATATAAAATAATAAAATGTAATAAAATAAAAAATAAATTAATTGATTCAAAAAAAAAAAAAATTCATCCGAATGGAATTAAAAGAAAATTAAAATATACAGGTAGTAACAATAACAATAATAATTCTAATACTAATGATAAACCCGTGCAAATAGCAATAAATTAATGTAAAGAAACTGGATACCGAAACTGGATATTATGAAACTGTCTGGTTTCATAATAATACAACAAGAAAATGTCGAAATTATTGAAAGCTATGATAAAATAAGCTTTGGAAAAAAATTTATAAAAACTAATAATTAATAATTAAAGGATTAAAAAATAACTAGTATTCGCCCGCCCCTCGAAATTCGAGGTGTTTTAATTAGCAATTACAATACAATATATACAGTATAGTTTCTTTATGATTTTATTTAAAATGTAAAAATACAATTTTCAATAATTAAAGCCTTTATGAATTTAAAATTTCCTTGCAAATGATATTTTTTGTAAAAACACGATTATTATTATCTTTTGGAAGTTGCCCTTGATTTATTGAGTATTGGAAACTCAATATATACCTATTATATATGTATATATTATAAGAAGCCTAAGATGGTAAATCATTGAGTAAAAGGGTTTTAAATGGCTATCAATACAGATTAAATATTATGATGATATTATGATATGTAAGAATTTATTTCGTTTAAAATATAAAAAAAAAAACAAAAAAAAAAACAGAACTGAATCAAACTTGCAAAGTTGAAAAGTATCTATTAATAACCCCACACTCTACCACTGTACTAAACCCTAAACAAAAATTGTAATGTTTATATTCAGTTATATTGTGAAATTCTTACTCCTACCATACAACCAATATTTTAAAATTTTTAATCGAAAAGAAAAATAAAACAAAAATTTAACGGAATCAAAGAGCGTCTTTTTTGAATGTGTATAATATAGGTATAGATTATACATACTATATGATACATATGTATATACTTTACATGGGATTTTTATAAAAATGGAAAATTATTAATGAAAATCAGAAAATTTTGGAAAAATATTAATTTTGTAAGATGGCTGTACTGAATATTTATCATTTAAAAAGAAAAAAATGAAAGTTGGTTGGTAAATCATTGAGTAAAAGGGTTTTAAATGTCTGTCATTTACAGATTAAATATTATGATATGTAAGAATTTATTTCGTATAAAATATTAGAAATAAAAAACAAAAAAAAAATAGAATAGAATCGAACTTGCAAACTAAAGACTTCTAAAGTTTAAGAAACGGCCACTCTACCACTGCACCAAACTCCCCACTGAAGTTTCGACGTTTATATTCAATTATATTGTGAAATTTCTATTTCCCACCATGCAAACTATATTTTAAAATTATTTTTGTATTTTTAGAAAAAAAACAAACAGAAAAACAACAAAACAAAATTTAAAATTCAACCGAATAAAAGAGCGTCGTTTTTGAATATGTATATTATAGGTATAAATTATACATATTATATATATTATATGATACATATGTATATACTTTACATGGGTTTTTTATAAAAATGGAAAATTATTAATGAAAATCAGAAAATTTTGGAAAAATATTAATTTTGTAAGATGGCTGTACTGAATATTTATCATTTAAAAAGAAAAAAATGAAAGTTGGTTGGGAAATCATTGAGTAAAAGGGTTTTAAATGTCTGTCATTTACAGATTAAATATTATGATATGTAAGAATTTATTTCGTATAAAATATTAGAAATAAAAAAAAATAAAAAAATAAAATAGAATCAAACTTGCAAACTAAAGTTTAAGAAGCGGCCACTCTACCAGTGCACCAAACTCCCCACTGAAGTTTCGACGTTTATATTCAATTATATTGTGAAATTTCTATTTCCCACCATGCAAACTATATTTTAAAATTTTTTTTATGTTTTTAGAAAAAAAACAAACAGAAAAACAACAAAACAAAATTTAAAATTCAATGGAATAAAAGAGCGTCGTTTTTGAATATGTATATTATAGGTATAGATTATACATATTATATGATACATATGTATATACTTTACATGGGTTTTTTATAAAAATGGAAAATTATTAATGAAAATCAGAAAATTTTGGAAAAATATTAATTTTGTAAGATGGCTGTACTGAATATTTATCATTTAAAAAGAAAAAAATGAAAGTTGGTTCGTAAATCATTGAGTAAAAGGGTTTTAAATGTCTGTCATTTACAGATTAAATATTATGATTTTGTTATTTGCTACCAAATATAGCGTAAATATAAAATATATAATAATATCCTATGTGATTTATAATTTGATATTAATAAATGAATAAATAAAAACAATCCAAGATAAAATAAGGTTCGCAAAACATAAAACAAAGTTCAGACCTCTGTTAACTTCTGAAGAGATCGACGACTACGAAATTGATATTTTCAAAATTCAAAAACTGAAAAGGTCAGTAAGTCTTAATAATAATACATTAATTTTCGTCACTCAAATTGCAAAACTAAGTAAAGAAAAGACAAATTCATTCAAAATAATTCCAATTCTGATTTAAAGTTTCAATGAGTTTCGATAGATATAACAGAAAATATCAGAAAAAATTACAACTAGCTCCAAAATGTATTTCAAATTTAAAAACTTTGAAAATAAATATAAAATAATAGAAATTGATACTGGTATAATATTAATAAAAAATGCAATAAGTATAATTTTAACTAGTAATTGTAATAAAATAAAATTCATTTTAAATAAAAATTATGTTATATTTTTAATAATTGTACAATCGAAATAAGTAATTCAAAATTTTCAAATAAACAAATTGAATATAAACATATAATTGTATTACCTAATTATTCAATCTTAAAAAATGTATATTTTTTCTGTAAACTTATAAACACACAATATATTGAAAACTAGTAAATGTAACAGTAAGTCGATGCAACCGACTACAAACCTACCCTACACCTGAATAATTCCAATTAAATTAAAAATAAATAAGTTTTTTGGCATCTTCTTGAACCTTTTCCCTTTTCTTCTTTACTCAACTCAAATGTCAGGAACGTAGAAAAGGCATCCTTTAACATCCTTCTACAAAATTTCGAGTTTCTTTATTCATTTCGAATATATGCTTTTTAGTAGTTCGGAGGCGTGTGTTAGGTACCCGAATTGCCTGTCCAATTCATCAAATCCATCTCAGGAACATAATGGAAACATTACAGAACACTCTTGTACCGATTTTAAAGGTGCTATATTTTTGATTTTGGAGATATGCTCGTTTTCTCTTTGGCTAATTTGGAAGTTTCCAAAACCCGAACACATGGTTCAAATCATTTCAAATGACAGTTTTTAATTTTAAAGAAAAGGAATAACAGAATACGCTTGTTTGTAACAAATATATAGGTTCTATCTTTATTGGTTTTGGAATATGTTCGTTTGCTCTGGACTCGTTCGGAAGCCTCTAAAATCCGAATCCATGGTCGAAAAGCTTTAAAATTTCAGGTGCATAAAGAAAACATGCCAGAATACCATTGTAGTGAATTTAAAGGTTCTATTTTTGTTGGTTTAGGAGATATGCTCGTTTGCTCTTGTGCTCGTTCGGAAGTTTCCAAAATACGAACCCATGGTCCAAATCCTCTCAAATGTCAGTTTCTAGTTTTACAGAAAAGGAAACATAACAGAATTCCATTGTATTAAAAATAAAGATTCTATCTTTGTTGGTTATGGAGATATACTCATTTGCTTTGGGGCTCGTTCGGAAGCTTCCAAGAATCGCACCCATGGACAAAATCCTCTCAAATTTTAGAAACATAAATCAAACACGAAAGAACACCCTTGTACAAATTTAAAAGTTCTATACTTTTGTTGGTTTTGAAGATAATCTCGTTTGATCTGGGGCTCGTTCGGAAGTTTCCAAAATCCCATAACCCAAATGCTCTCAAATTTCAAAGACATAAATCAAACATGAAGGAACATAATTGTACCAAATTTAAAGGTTCTATGTTTGTTGACTTTGGAGATAATCCTGTTTGCACCAGAATCATTCGGAAGCTTTCAGAATCCGAACCCATGAACCGATTTGATCCAGATTCGAACTTCGCTTTCCTTTCATAATTTGTAACCTACTATATAAATTTTATAAAGATATCTTTACTAGTTTTTGAGTTATCATGCGAACGGACTGACGATGGACATCATTAAATCGACTCACGGGGTGCTCCTGATTCAGAATATATATACATGTCCATATCTAACTCGCTTCCTTTTGGTGGTTACAAACTTCATACCAAATTCAAGTTATGTGATGTTTCTGAATATAAAGCTTTGGATTCGATTTTTAACCATCAAGGAAAAAAACTGTTAAAATAAAATTATAACGAAAAAAATAAAATAGTTTAGATATACCTGCAAAGGTATAGATCGGCGCTTAGTACTTTTTTTTTATTTTTTTTTTAGTTCAACTCTGCCACATAAATGTGAACAGGAAATTACACAGCCTTTCCTTTTCAGGCGTGGATGTAAATGTTGTAAGGGGGAATAACTCTTACGACGTGTGTGGGATTAGAACCCACACTCCCTCTGTGTTTACAGCGTATTTTATACGCTCTTACTCACTAGGCCACCGAGGCGCCGCTTAGTATTAAATGGTACTATAGCATATTTGGAAAAGTTTTGCATTAATAATCGTTATGTAGAAGATTAGAATCTGCTTTTTAAGAATTTATAAACATTTAGTTTGAATATATGTACAACCCATAGTTCTAAAAATTATAAAATTCACCCAAATTATTTTAAAATACTAAAAATGTAAAAAAATAAAATTATAAGCAGAATGACAAGCTATGAACACACTAAGGGTTCATACGGGTATCTAAGAGTTGACAAAGGCTACTGTTTTCTTCCTCGTTTTCAATGAAAGTAAGAATAAGAATCTAAATTTGTTTGTGTTTTTATTATTATGATTATCAAAAAATGTTGTCATCAAAAGTAAAGATAAATAATTCAACAATCTACAAATTTGAAAGTTATTAAAAACATTAATTTGGATAAAATACGAGTACTTTATAAGAAAATACATACAATTTCAAATTTAAATTCTTTTATAAAAATTTCAAAACAAGAAAAGAACTATATATTGACTTTTGTCATAATCAGTCTAAATAATAAAATAAAATTTTTTTGAATGTAGAGTAAGAATCTCCGTGAGGCAGGAGAAAAATGTTAATGTTAATTCAACTCTTGGGGAAAAAATTATAAATTTTTTGTATAGAAAAATGAAAAATTATACAGCATTCACGGGGAATTGTCGCATAATGGAAACCCAGCTTAATTTTATAAAAACAACCGAATTTAATTACATCAGATGTAACTCTACACCCAAAAATAATTTTAATGGGAACTTCAAATACCTTTATTTTACACAAAAAAATCAAATTACAATCGGCCAGTGTTTGCGTAGAAATGAATGTGACGAAATGGAAGGTGAACAGAGATTTCAGGGAAAAGCTGCTTATGTATTGATTTCAGATTATGAAAATATGTCATTGTTCCCTTCTTATTTTTTTAAAAGGATAAATTTCGTTCCAAATCTGTGTAAAACCTTCAAACCCTCTTCATAATATGGATGCATTTTCCGCATATAAAGCACATTTTAAAAATTTTGTTTTAAATAGTTGACTATTGTGACTAACTAATATATATTGTGACTAATTCAATATAATTTTACATACGTATTTTTTTAATCGAATTTTCATTATTTTTAATTGAATATATATATTGTATTGTTTCATATAAAGGATATTATATTGTCAACTACTTTTCTACTTTTTTAATTATTTTATACTATAACAGTCTCAGAATATCCTTTATATGAAACTTTGAACCTTTATTTTAAGGGAGAAGCTTTGCAGCACTAAACAGACTTAAAAATTCTGGGAATCTAGTTATTTCAAAAATTGACTTAGTTAAAACACATTTTTGGTATAGCTAAATGTTTGGGTGTCCTGTATTGCTGCAAAAATTACTTCTACAACTTTTTGCTAATGTGTAAAACAGAGCTATTCAACATATTATTCATCTCAACGCTCACTTCACTAGCTCATTGTCATACAGTTGGCCAATTCATCTTATTTTATAGATACCTATAGGAATAACCACTTGTTCTAAAAAAAAACAGTTAATACCTATATCCAAAGTTTTCTTACGACAAACCAAAAGTGCATAGATCTCCACTCGTACGCTATAGAACTTGTAAAATGTAACAGATCTAAGGAAATCTGCATCGTATATGTAACATATATGGAATACATGTAATGTTTACGTATATATTCAATCTCATTATGTACGACGTTGTAAAGTTTAAGAAGAATATTAATATCTTTTTTCAAAATCGTCGTACAAATTTCCTTAGAAGTCCTCCGTTATTGTAAAGTCCTAAATATCAATTCCACAAGAATCCTTCCCACATCTTTGTCTTTAAATCAAACTATATATTTGTATTAGAGGTACTTTCCAAAAGTATGATTTTAAAGAAGTTGGTTTTCGTGGGTGAATTTTTAACACTCTCCGGAGTAATTATTTGAATTCCTCTGGGTAACATTAGAAGTTTTCCACCAAAAAAAAAAATTACTTTAGTCAGCTTACTGAACTAGTTTTCGGAGGAAAGAAAATTAATTGCTTCTCTTTTCTATAGATATTTGCAGCCATGAATGATTTTTCAAAATTATGAATTTTAAATGTTACAAACTTTATAGTTACTTTTCTAGTATTGCAATCGTCTGAAAACTTAAGACATTTTGCTATTCAAATACATTCCTACTTAAATTAAACTTACTCAAAATTAATTCTAATAAACTTACCAATATAATTAAAAAATAATAGGCTTAGTAATATTGAACATTTAATATCTAAGTTTGAATATGGTAGCCATCTTAGTCCACTAAGTAGTGGAAATTTGATTGTAAAACTAGTCATCATAATAATAAATCCAACAATTGCATAATTTGTCAAATTCAAAAAAACATCCAGCGAGCGTATTACATGCCCGATTATGTATTTAAAATTGTAAAATATCTGAAAAAATAAAAAGAGTTATAAATAGATAATTGTTCAAATGAAGAGAAAAAAATTAATATTTGAGAAAAAAGAAAAATATCAATATTTTTATTTTTCAGAGCTGTATATTCTAAAATTTACATTATTATTATTTCCCTCAGTTATAAATAATAAAACTAAAATTAGTTCTGCTTAGGGCGATCATAGTACTATTATTAATTTTATATTGTTGTATTATTTATTTGGATAAAACCTGATCGGAATTAGCTCTCAATGTCTTTTAGTGAGTTTATTTTACTAATAATTTTAACACGTGATTTAAGTTTTTTTGTTTTTTATAATTAATAAATATTACATATTTATTCACTAATTTTTTATCTTATTACTTCTTTTAAATATTATACTTAATTTAATTTTAAGCGCTTAAATTCTAAATATTAATTTATTTAACCACTTCTAATCCTTACTTTTAGTTTAATTTTTTCTAATAGGTACTGTTAACCGCTATTTTTTTTTGTTTTTATACCCGTACGATAGGATCGGGTATAATAAAATTACTCCTCCGTTTGTAACACCTCGAAATAAGCGAGCTAGATATACCTTCAAAGGTATGGATCGGATCAGAAAAAATTCTAAGTCGATTGAGCCATGTCCGTCCGTCCGTCCATCAGTACGCTAACTCAAAAACTAAGAAAGCTAGAATCTTCAAATTTACACAAAATATTCTAGGAGCAATTTGTAGGCTTCCTATTTTTATTGGTTGAGTTCCGGCCAAAACTTCGGGTAGCTCTCGAACACCTAACTGTTAGATCTCCACATTTTTTTTGAAATAGAGCTATGAAATTTTAACTACTGATAGATGTCACAAAAATATTAATTTTATTTTTAATGACTTTTTTTTGTAGCCCCACCCGTTACGGAGCAACAGCTCCCCAAAGGTTCAAAAAAGCTCTATATTTAAATTGTTATAGCACAAGTTATATAAGGTATATCTTCATTTTGAAAACGCCAAACGATTACTGCTTTTATTAGCTTTAAAAGTATATATACAATAAATATATAGTTGTGGCATACGGTGTCTTAATTTACCGTTATGCGAAATTAAAATTTTGCAAAATCCTTTAACCCTTCTATCTTCTAAACGGTTTAAGTTGGAAACTTGAAATTTTGACAGAAGTTAGATCTTTGAAAATATATCATGAGTATTAGTCATTTCAGAAATTTTTTTAGTATCACTCCCCGTTTAGGAGCTGTAAGGGGTCAAAAACTGAAAATTTCCTATTTTTAAACATCTATAACTTGAACACCTGTTAAAATTTTTTTGAATTAATACACAAAAATTAAAGCTTCAACATTATACTCTTATTTCTGTTACCAATTTTTTTTTAATAATGTAGGGTTACTTTAGAATTAATGAAAGTGTTACTTGATTTTTTCAAATTTTCTAACAAATTTCTTTAACGAATTTTTTCCATTTTGTTTTACTCGATAATTTGAAATTGTTGAAGATATAATGCGTAGTACAAAAAAATGTAAATAAATAAACAACATAACGGTTGCTTGAAGAATTTTTATTTATATGATATTGACATACATACACACTTATATAATATTATGTTTATTTACATATCGTACATGTCACTGATGAATGAATGATAAGAATATAGATGTATATTATATAGCGCCGTATTTACATACATACATATATATATGTATTTTATTGTACTTATAAGAAATTATTCTATGAATGGAAATATTTTTAAAGAAATATTGCAATGTATTTCGATATACTTATAACAATATAAATATACTATGTACGCATTAATATAATATAATATTTAAAATTATATTTACTATTTTGTACTTAGTAAATTTAATATACATTTACCGCTTAGTATTAAGTGGTATTATAGAATATTTGAAAAAGTTTTGGATTGATAATCGTTATGTGGAAGGTTAAAATCTGCTTTTGAAGAATGTATAAACATATAGTTTGAATATATGTACAACCCATAGTTCTAGAAACTATAAAATTCACCCAAATTATTTTAAAATACTAAAATATTAAAAAAATATTTATATATAATTTTTAAAATATTTATATATAAGCAGAGTGACAGGATGTGAACATACTTACGGTTCGTACGGGTATCTAAAAGTTGACAAAGGCAACTGTATTCATCCTCGTTTACAATAGATTTGTCTTTTAATCCTCTTCTGTTAAATACCGAAACTTAAGTAAGTCATATAAATAATTCATATTATATATATTTTAGAGTCTAGAATAATTCTCCAGATAAAAAAAAACATTATTATACATATGTCCAGTACAATAACATAATTACACATCTGTTAACTTAACGAAAAAATAAATGTAGCATTTGGGTACTACGAAATCAATTTTTGAGGCTATCCATTTTATGTGGTGTAACCTTAGTGCATCACAGTCTTTCGAAAGAGAGGCTGTCAACAATTTTTCTTTAACAGTTTCACATACTATGCATTTATTTCCAATTGTTAGTAAAACTAAAAAAAATTCAAATCAATATTTAAACAAATTATAGTAATAAATTATATAGTACAGTATTTGAAGACTAATTTGTACGAAAGCTTTCGCTAACCAAACACTTCAGCGCACAGTTTGCGAATTAAAAACAAACTAATAATAAGTGGATTTAAGAAACGAGGTCTTCTGTATGCATTAGTGCACATAAACTTTGCACTTTAACAAAACATATATGCTAAGTTTTTATGTGAAGTTTATGCAAAGCTTTTAATTATACCATATAAATTTATTATGTAAGTTTTCTAAATATTAAAAAAAAGTTTAAAAACTTAGTATTACGTACAAGAATTTATTGTCTTATGCATAAATATTGGTTTTTGGTTATTTTTTGCTTTTCACCATGTAACACATTGAAACCATATTTTTATGACCCTTTCGATATTGCTGTTACTACAGAAGGAAATTTATGTAAACTTTGGACGAAAATATAAAAAATTTATAACAAAATAACATATGTATTATGTTTTATATTTATTAATAATAAATAACTCACCACAAAATTATTAATAAAATATCTAACTAGAACTAGGCGTTGTAAAGATTAAACTTTTAACGTTTTTAAGTTATGTCAAATTGTCAATTTGAGAAAGAAAAGAATATCTGTATAAACAACACAAATGTGTGCGTGTACCTATTCTTAAAAAATCTTGATAAAATTTACGTTTTCGTTAAGAAATTGGCGTAAGTATACTTTTTTTTGCCTAAAGGGTGAACATGTAAAGCAAGCGAATAATAAATATAAGTATTTAATTAGACGGTGGAAATTTCAGTAACATATGATGCGTTGACGATACCGCTTGTAAGTAGAATGTTTAAATGTAATACGAAACAAGAAGACTAGCGGTCTTAAACTACTAGAAAATTCGTAAATTATGAGAATATTAGCTAAAATATAAACATCGATTAATTGAAATATGTATATAACTAATTCACATGAGTCTTGTATTAGCACTCATGTGAATTAGTTATATACGTATTTCAATTAATCGATGTTTATATTTTAGCTAATATTCTAGAGTTTCATAATTTACGAATTTTCTAGTAGTTTAAGACCGCTAGTCTTCTTGTTTCGTATTACATTTAAACATTCTACTAATATTCAAAAGAGTTTAATAAGCGCTCGGTACATATGCTTAGTTTTAGTTACGATAATGTAATGTAAGCATTTCTTACAAATAAATAGAAAATAAAAATTGAAAGTGATTACTTATTAAAACACATATTGCTGCGGACAGTGAAGTATCCATATCCATCTACGATCTGGAAAAAATGTGATTCTGACAAAACTTTAAGATAATTTTCATGATTATTTCCATTATTCCAATTTTATTTCCATTATAAAATTAGAAATTATCAAAAGAAGAAAATATTTTGAAATTTAACATTTAAATAAAAAATATTATCTAGCCAATGGTGAAGTTGTTAAGACACTAGTCTTTCATACAAAAGGTCTCAGGTTCAAACCCCGGCTGGGTCATATAGATTAATAAAAATAATAGACGTTTTTCTTATAATATATAATTAGTCGAATATAATTAAATTAAAAATAAGTATATATGTCCTATAGATTATAATTAGGTAATATTATATTGTAATAGCTATATAGTAGAACTAGTAATGTGTGCTTGCATTGCAAGCGTCAAACAGATGATTAAATCGCATGATGAAAAAGCATGTTGAAAAAGCATTGTATCACTGATTTTTATAGTAAGGGATCATAAACGCTCTCATCCTCCAACAGGACGGCCTTGAACCATGGTCTACAAACAAAAGTTGTAGAGCTGGTTAAGATCTGTTTAATGATACCCCACATGGTAATATGCCGTTGTCTTTTATATTAAGAGCTTACAAACAGTTTCAGAAACCAAGCAGGGCGTACTAGAATAATGGTCCCCAAACTAAAGTTGAATAGCTCGGCAAGATCTTTTCAATAATACCTCACATAATCATATACATCTGATTTTATATCAAGGGCTAATAAAAGTTTTCTGGGCCCAAACAGGATATCCTAAAACCAGAGTCCCCAAACAAAAGTTGTTAAGTTCGCCAAGACCTTTTTAATGATGCAGCACATGATAATATACAGCTTACTTTTATATTATGGGCTTATAAACGGTCTCAGGGACCAAGAAGGTTGTCTTAGAATACTGGTTCCCAAACAAAAGTTAAATAGCTCGCCAACACCTTTTCAATGATACCCCATATGACGATATTAGGTTATAAATATTGAAATCCCCATACAACATATAAAAGGCTAAAAGAGCTCCTTTGGAAGCAAAAAGATGTAATTTCAGGTTTCACACCAAACTCTATCAAATGATTTTTGCAGCTAGTCTCTAGCTCATCTAGAAGTGCTTCATCTTTTTGATACGTAGTCAGTGAGTGAGTGAGTGAGTTGTTTCATGCATTTGTGAGGAACACCTTTATATAAAGAGTGTTTTCGACTCGATGGTCTTCCTTGAAATAAGTGATCGGGTATACCGAGACGAACAAAAACATTTCTTAGAAGGGGGGGGGTCTATTCTGAACCCTTTTCGAGATATGAGGGGTTAAAGATTTTTTAGAAACTTTTCATAAAAAAATCTACAACTTTTGAACGGCTTACTATAGAAAGATAAAAAAATGTATTTTATAGAGTAAGTTGTTAGCTTTAATTTGTATGCCCTAGTGATTCCATAACCCCAACAGTTAAAAATTTGTGGGGGTTTAAAATGATTTAAAACGAAAATAATATGTTTCAAACTCAATTTTCTTTTGAAACACTCGGTATTTGGAGTACTTTTTAGGGCAAATTTCGAAACAGGTTTTCAAGCCCTATAATTAGTACCTAACAACTTCTTCTCTATCTCCAACCGTTTTAGAGATATAAAGAATATAAAAGTGTGTTATTTTCAATCGCTGTGTTATTTTCAATCACAATAGAAAAGTGTCTTATTTTCAAAGGTGTGTTAACACATTTTCTGTGTTATAACACACTTTTCCATCATAATAATCATAAAATATAAAGCTAACAACTTACTCTATAAAATACATTTTTTCTATCTATAAGAAGAAATAGAATTTCGAGTCTGTGTTGATACTCTACCGAGAGAGGTTGTTTCTAAGTTATAGTTATAATTAAATAAAAATAACAAAGTGCAGTCTTGATTTTTGATTAAAACTATAAAAAAAAATTTTGCTAATTCGCTTAGCAAATTCTGAAATAGTGATCAATCACTCTTACATTGTTATTAATTAATTATTTTTAATAATTGGACAAAAAGACAAAAAAAATAAAAAACAAGCAACACGTGTTAATTCACAAATGTGAATTATATGCACGTTCAGTTAGACTAAATCAAGTTACAATACAAAAACAAAAAAAGAAAAGAAAAAAAAAACAAAAAAAGGAAAGAAATTATAAATTATAAATAATGAGATGGACAATCCACTAATTATTAATACCGGTATTGGGGCGATCGACCCAATTACATCTGGGCAAGCAGAAAACAATATCGAAGGAATGTGGACCCAAATTCCTATAAGAAAAGCTAAAAAACAAATAAACAGTCAATCTGTAAATGCAAAACGTAGGCGATCAGATTCTCCAGAAAGTGTAATCAGCCAAAATAGATTTATACCACTATCAACTCATATCAACGAAACTATTGTAAAAAAAAAAAATAAAATTTTGCCCACCGATAATCGTAAAAAATAATAAATTAAAAGAAATTATTGATTTTATAGGGTCAAAAATAAAAATCGGGAACGATAATCTTAAGGTGATAAATAACAATCTCAGAAATAAGAGTAAAATCTTTGTAAATGAAACGAGAATTCACACCGAAGTGATCTCTTTTTTAAGAACAAATGACACTGAGGGATTTAGCTTTACACGTAACCAACTAAAACCTGTAAATCTTCTCTTGAAGGGTATTAATACAACCTTCTCATCTGAAGAGGTAGAGGCTGAATTAAAAAATATGCTAAAAAGTGTTAAAATTAAAAAAGTTTCAAGATTTTCTACAAACAATTCGCGTAAAGAAAATAGGGATTTAGGAATTTTTCTTATTCAAGTCGAACCAACAGATAATATACAAGAGATACTTAGTATTAAGTATTTGCTTTACCAATCGATAAAGTGGGAGAAATTGAGAACCGTAGGTCCTATACAGTGCAAGAATTGTCAAGATTACGAACATGTGGCGACCAATTGTAGCCGACATTACAGATGTGTTTAATGCACACTTAGTCACGGTCCAACTGAATGTCCCCTAAAAAGAGAGACAAATAAACCTAGATGCACGAATTGCGGTGAAGAACATCCAGCTAACTACCGCGGTTTTAGTTACTACAAAGATTACTTGACTAATAGGAAAAAGCGAATACTTGACTCTAAAACGAAAAGGGAGGCCAAAGTAAGTAATTTGTTTCCAATAGCAACTAATTCCTTCAAACAAAACGAAATATCTTTTGCCGATATGCTAAAATTTGGACCGAACAATCAAAGTTCAAATCGATGACAATCCCAATCCAACATTAATGAAATACTTAATCTATCCAATGAATTATTTGGAATAGACTTTGTAGTTTTACTTAGAGAAATAAACACATTTTCAATAACATACAAGAAATTGAGCACACTTGAAGAAAAACAAATAGCCTTTCTTCAATTCTTAATTAAAATTACTAATAATGATCCTGTCCCATAAATATATAAAAGCAATAGCCATAAATGTATGCTCTATACGAAATTTAAGTAGAAGGGCATTATTAAATGATATGTTAAACGAGGAAAAACCTGACTTTGGGTTTATAGTAGAAACGCGACTTAAATCACAACATAGGGTAGTGTTTGACAAATATAAGATATACAGAAATGACACAGATCAAGGTACAGCAATAGCTATATCTGGCAAATTAGTTTTCACCCAGCTAAATTCTTCACATTTTAAAATTCCCATTACATTAGGTATAAGCAAAATAATAGATTCAAACCGCATATCACGAACGGTTCTACTAAGAGCTATCTACATAGAAACACAATGTGATACTAAGGTCTTTGAGGAAACTTTGAAAAAACTAACCAAAATGTGTAGGAATTATGATTACTGTATTTTAGTGGAGATTTAAATGCTAGACACATAAGGTTTGGAGATACAAAAAATAATCGCAATGGAGAAATTCTAGTAAAATGGTTAGATAATAATGTTGATAAAACGCTGACACCAATTTCACCTTTCTCAGTTACATATCCAAACGGTTCTTGGATTACTTTATTATTTTGGAAGATTTTGTGAACGACTTAAACCAAAATGTCTACTGTAAAACATTACCCTCATTCTTAGACCACTACGCAATAAAAATTAAAATTTTTATGAGCAACTTTAAGTTTGAATTAAATCTACCAAAAGAATATAAATCATTTAAAGAAACTAATTGGAACCATTTCAGGCAAAATCTTGATCTATGTTTCTCTAATGAGTCAGAGTTACCACCCACATCAAGAAATCTGTCAAACAATGAAATTGATTTATATATCCAAAAATTTACAGAAAAGGTTCTTCAAATAACAGAAAGTCACTCTAAACTAGTAAAACAAGTTAACAGAAAATTTCATGATATCCCTAATGAACTTAAAAATATGATAAAGATCAGGAGAATGTGGCAAAGCGATCTTAAAAAGATTTTTAAAAGAAATTTAAATAGAAAATGCCCAGCATACAAAAGTTTAGAAGCCCAAATTAAATGTTTACAACAAATTATTAGTGAGAGACTCGTAAAGCACTTTAACAAAAAGTTTTGCGAAAAATTAAAAGCATTCAGATAAATCAACAGGCTAATCGTAACCACAAATTCGAACGAAATAAAACTAACAAAAAACGGGCAAAGACCTGTATCGACCAAATATACCGGATGAACAATCTGTAAACATTGATGAAATAGTTAACGAATTTATTAACCAAAACACTAAATCAGAGGGGTATTTCACCCGTCAAGAGAATTTTTCCAACGAATTTGACCCAACAGTTAATAATGACAAATTCACAAACAAATGGAAAGTCAAATCATTAATAAAAAAAATTAAATAATAAAAAATCGGGCGGGCCTGATAGCATTTCTAACTTTTTAATTAAAAAGTTCTCAGACAAAGCTATAGAATTTTTAGTTATTATTTTTAATAATTGTTTAAATAACTGCTAGTTTCCCAAAAGCTGGAAAATAGCCAAGTTAATTCCAATTTTAAAGAAAAGTAATTAATTGGAAACAAAAGATTATAGGCCGATTTCGTTATTATCTAACCTGGGAAAACTTTTAGAAAGAATTATAGCGGATACTTTTGACAAATTTTGTGAAAGCGAAAACATTATCCCATCTTTTCAAACAGGCTTCCGAAATATGCACTCAACAACGGACGCGCTTTTAAAACTACATAATAGCTGCACAAATAATCTAAACGTAAAACAATGCACGCTGTTACTGTCGTTAGATTGTGAAAAAGCTTTCGATTCTGTATGGACGAAAAAGTTAATATCCAAACTATTGTCTAGAAATGCGCCTTTGGAATTGGTAAAAATGATATTTAGTTTTTTAAGTGAAAGATATCTCCAGGTCTCAATCGAAGGAAAAAATTCAGAAATGATACAAGTAAACCGAGGAGTACCGCAAGGGTTAATAATGGGGCCTAAACTTTTTAATTATTATGTACATGATTTTCCTCACAGAATAATCAACCATAATAAAGAAGTATCATTTGCACTATTGTACACTGATGATACTTCAATTGTAAGTCACTCAAGAGACCCGCAAGAAGCTCTTCAACATATTAAAGTCCACTCAAACTTAATATTCAATTATTTTAAAAATGGAATACCACA
Organism: Poecilobothrus nobilitatus; assembly: GCA_947095535.1. Classification (NCBI taxonomy): domain Eukaryota; kingdom Metazoa; phylum Arthropoda; class Insecta; order Diptera; family Dolichopodidae; genus Poecilobothrus; species Poecilobothrus nobilitatus. Next base: position 129,267,028 of record OX352772.1, on the reverse strand, counting down.
ATTAATGGGGAGAAATCAGCCCTTATTTGCATAAGAAATGCAAGTGGGAAAGGTCCAAGAAATATAGCAAAAATAAGTAAATTACTGTCTTTAGAAATTGGTGGTTCTTCTGTTCCGGTACAAGAAAATCTTAAGTACTTAGGTGTTAACTTCAACAATCTATTTAAATTTAACCAACATGCCAAAAAATCGATTGCAAAAGCAGCAATGACTTATTCCAAATTAAGGGGCCTCTTCATTCACGAAGACTTAACAACTAACACAAAATTACTAATGATTAAACAAATGATACGTCCAATTATAACATACGCATTTCCAATATGGTTTACAATCTCTCCTACGTTCGCGGAAAAGTTACAACTGTTCGAAAAAAAATTCTTAGAAACTGTATTGGAAAAAATTTTGAAACTCAACAAAAGCGATATTCTAACGTCTTCATCTACGAGAACTCTAAGGTAAATCCTTCAATGTCATATATGATATCAATCGCGGAAAAATACTTAAATAAATCACAAATACATCCAACCACAATAATTAAAAATATTTTTGAAAATGAAGACAACTTTAATTTTAGAGATAAGTACTATTTATCACCTTGTGTTATTAAAAACGAGAACTGCAGCACCCTGTTTAAAAATATTGACAATATTAAATGTTTGGCCAACTTCTATATAAAGGGTGTTCAAAATTGAGGTATCATTTTAATTTTAATAAAAAAAGACTTTTTTTTTGAAATATTAAATATATTTTTATTTTAATTTATTACAAATAGGTTCCGGTTAATAATGAAAAATTATGTCGGCCAAGTGGCCCCCTTTACTACTTCGGCAGGCTTCCACTCTTTTACCAAAATTCTGAATCACGTTGTTCAATAAACTGTTCTCAATGGTTGAAATCTGCTCGATAATGTTGTTTTTAAGCTCTTGAATTGTTGTGGGATTATTGCTGTACACTTTTGATTTCACAAAACTCCACAAAAAAAATCCAACGGTGTCAAATCGCACGATCTTGGTGGCCACATCACTCCTCCTCTACGAGAAATAATGCGATCTTCGAACTTTTCCTTCAAAAGATCCATTGTTTCTGTGTGGCAAGTGGCACCGTCCTGTTGAAACCACATATTCTCTACGTCCAAATCATCAGTTTCCCGCCACAAAAAGCTTCGGATCATCTTCCTGTAGCGATTTCCATTGACCGTAATCGCATTTCCATTTGCGTTTTCAAAAAAATATGGTCCGATGATTCCTTCTGACCACAAACCACACCAAACCGTAACTTTTTGTGGATGTACTGGTTGCTCTAAGATAACCCTTGGATTCTCTTCACCCCAAATGCGGCAATTTTGTTTATTGACGTAGCCATTGAGCTGGAAATGAGCTTCGTCGGTGAAGATTATTTTGTTAAAAAAATTCTCATTTTCTTCTTGTTTTTCGATTGCCCAAGAAACGAATTGCCGACGTAATGCATGGTCAGTTGGTTTTAATTCTTGCGTCAGCTGGATCTTATAAGCCTTTGAATGGAGATCACGATGCAAAATGTTGAATAATGTGGATGGTTTGATGTTTACTTGCTGCGAACGATGACGAATGGAAGTTTTTGGATCTTCTTCAACACTTCTGCTCACAGCTGCTACATTCTCGGTTAAACGGCCACTACGTTGATAAATGTTGCCTCTGTTATCAAGAACAGATCCAGTTTCTAGAAATTTATCAACCATCAGCTTGATGGCACGATTTGTTGGAGCATTTTCTCTACCAAATTTTGTTCGAAATTTCCTAATTACATCTTGAAAACATTTGACCATTTTCAAAAAATGTTGTAATAACAAAAACACGCTGTTCCTTCGCGTAACGTTCCATATTAACTAACCGGAATGTATTTAGAATATACCTAAAGAAACCTCGTATAAAAATTCCAGGTAGAAAAAAATGGCGGCAAAATCAAAATGATACCTCAATTTTGAACACCCTTTATATGGCAACCAAACAAAAAATCAACATCGAGGTTGATTAATTTGCGAAAAGGTCTCAATGTAATATTCATCTATGAATAAAAATTTCGAATTAATTTAAAAAAAAAATAGAAAAAAGAAACAAAATAAAAACAAAAACGAAACTGCTTGAGTTAAATGCTTATAATTTTCATTATTTTTGTGTTGTTTTCTATGTTGCTTTTACTTTTTCAAAATCTAGTCAGCAATTAGCACAGTTCAAGGCAGGAGACCGGGTGCAAGTCTTCTAAAAAAAGGATAAACCAGATAAAATAAAAAAATCTCAATGTAATTCCAGATTGTCAGGAACAACAAATCTTCAACATCACTAAATCAAACATTATAATTTAGTAAAAATAAAAAACAATGTAATCTGCATTAAATTTAGAGTTTAGTAAACAATGTACAAGAAAAAGACATAATAAATTTAACCTTAACCTTAACCAAAACTTTTTCAAATATTCTATAGTACCATTTAATACTAAGCGGTAAATGTATATTAAATTTACTTAGTAAACGAGGAAGAATACAGTTGCCTTTGTCAACTCTTAGATACCCGTACGAACCGTTAGTATGTTCACAGCCTGTCACTGTGCTCACAATATTATTTTTTTAATATTTTAGTATTTTAAAATAATTTGGGTGAATTTTATAATTTCTAGAACTATGGGTTGTACATATATTCAAACTATATGTTTATATGTACATTCTTCAAAAGCAGATTCTAACCTTTCACATAACGATTATCAATCCAAAACTTTTTCAAATATTCTATAGTACCATTTAATACTAAACGGTAAATGTATAATAAATTTACTTAGTACAAAATAGTAAATATAATTTCAAATATTATATTATATTATATTTAAATATTCGAGTGACAGAATAATTTCTTATAAGTACAGTAAAATACATATATGTATGTAAATACGGCGCTATATAATATACATCTATACTCATATCATTCATTCACTAGTGACATATACGATATGTAAATAAACATGATATTATATAAGCATGTATATACATTAATATCATATAAATAAAAATTCTTCAAGCAACCGTTATGTTGTTTATTTATTTACATTTTTATGTACTACGCATTATATCCTCAACAATTTCAAATTATCGAGTAAAACAAATGCAAAAAATTTGTTGAAGAAATTTGTTAGGAAATTTGAAAAAATCAAGTAACACTTTCGTCAATTATAAAGTAACCCTATATTATTAAAAAAAGTTGTTAACAGAAATAAGAGTATAATGTTGGAGCTTTAATTTTTGTGTATTACTTCAAAAACATTTTAACAGGTGTTCAAGTTACAGGTGTTTAAAAATAGGAAATTTTCAGTTTTTGACCCCTTACAGCTCCTAAACGAGGGGTGATACAAAAAAAATTTCTGAAATGACTCATACTTATTTTCAAAGATCTAACTTCTGTCAAAATTTCCAACTTAAACCGTTTAGAAGATAGAAGGGTTGAAGGATTTTGCAAAATTTGAGTTTCACATAACGGTAAATTAAGACACCGTATGCCACAAATATATATTTATTGTATATATACTGTTAAAGCTAATAAAAGTAGTAATCATTTGGCGTTTTCAAAATGAAGATATACCTTATACAACTTGTGCTATAATAATTTAAATATAGAGCTTTTTTGAACCTTTGGGGAGCTGTAGCTCCGTAACGGGTGGGGCTACAAAAAAAGTTATTAAAAATAAAATTAATATTTTTGTGACATCTATTAGTAGTTAAAATTTTATAGCTCTATTGCAAAAAAAATGTGGGGATCTAAAAGTTAGGTGTTCGAGAGCTAC